>CM066031.1:228761869-230131428 GCA_033557465.1 Ichthyophis bannanicus
ATAATCTCAATTAGCTTGTATGTCACTTAGGTGATTATTTCAAAAGGTTGGCACTATGCAAGAAAAGCCTCTGGCTAGTTTCAAATAAACAGAAAGACTTTAGAGTTAGGGGTGAAGGAAAGTGCTGAGGAGAAACTCCCTTGAACATTTTGGAGATCTACCTGAAATGCGTTGTTGCAACCATTTTTGAAGATACTTAGGAACAGAGGTATGAGAAACACTATGGGATATGTTTACTAAACTGCGTTAGTGCAAATCGCGTTAGGAGCCGCCTTAGTGAAAGGAAAGCCAAAAAAGGACATGGGCGGGACATCGTAACGACTAACGCGCGTTCCAAAAACTAATGAGCGGTAAAGGGCGCCGTGGCGCGTTACTGCGCATTAATCATATGAAGGCGTACAGACACAAATCATTGAAACAGAGCTGTAGCACAATGGTTAGTGTACTCACCGCTGTTACAGACAGCATGGGTTCGAGTCCCCAGTGTGCCTAATACAGAATGCTGTCCCAGGCAGCACCCTATACATTACATAGGGAATGAGGAGGCATGTTTTTCTTTACGTTCAGTAGTTGTTAGTGAAACACACTCTCGCAGTGCGCATAGCCATGTACGTTGGTACGTGCATGGCTGCGTGCGTTGTTACGGGCGTAGCCCCGTGCGTAGGTATGTGCGTTGGTATGTGCGTACAATCGTGCGTGGGTACGTGTGTTTTTACCAGCATGGGCACCTTATAGTACAGACACTTTAGGGTGTCTTGCACCTATGCACTATGCTAACAGATGTACGTGTGATGGCCTATGGTTTATCAGAGCCTGAGAGCAGGCGCTGGATCTTCCCAGGGTTGGATTGTGCCAGTCACACCCATGATGCACTGCACATGCAAATCAGCTGTCCACAGATACACACCATGGGGAATGCACCCCCACAGCACCTCGGCCTGGTAGGGGGAAGTGACCATGTGCACCCCCACAGCACCTCGGCCTGGTAGGGGGGTACTGACCGTGTGTTGTACTAGCACAGAGTAGCTACACACCGTCACATTGTGTGGGTACTGCGCTCACCCTAAGGGTGCAGTGAGGCACCCAGCACCAGGTCCACAGCACCGTCCATGGTGCAGGTCCAAAGCAGTGTTAATGTGTGAGCTAGGTAGTTTCTGCACAAACACCTTGCAGTCAGGTGTAGCCCCCATGGACACCCCCCCCCCCCCCAGTGCCAAACAGTGTCTCCCAACAACAGATCCACCTTCTACCTCCCTGCAAAGGTGGCAGTAGAGAGGAACATCAACCCCAGTTCTGGTGAGGAACAGACACACCGCAGATCTGTACATAGACAGACATCAGGCCTGGATATGGTAAGCTGCACCCCACCACTATCTGATATACTCCAGCAGCAAGCCATCAGCCACTGCACCCTGCAAGCCACTCCATCAAGACACATACCAGCTGCAAACAGTCTGCTAGTTAGTCCATAATGCATATGCCCAGTGGAGATGCATGCACCCAGAACTGGGATGTCAGCATACACAGCAAGCAGATAAATCAGTGACTGGGCCCCAAAAAGAAACCCATATCTATCACATGAGAGAAATACTGTATAGCACTATGGGGGTGCCTAGCCATGCTGTGGTCACTGCACAGTCAGGGTGAGAGTGATCTCTCAGCAGGACATACTGAGGTCACCCTGTCTGTGTAGGTGGTGGCCGGGCACTAAGATGTGCCTGTCACTGCCCTATGCCCTGTGCAGATGCACCCTGGCCAGGCCACCCTGTCCGGCCTATACCCATGGTACCTTGCTCCTCATTATGCACATTGGCAGCTCACTACTGGCAACATTGCTGGCAGTGTGGGCTGTGGAAGGTGTTTGCAGCCACCACACACTGGATAGACAGACAGACACCCCCATACCTATGCCAGCATTGTGCAACTATAGAGGTGTTCAGCAGCCATACCCACCACACCAGTCCTGGGCACAGTTCAGGCATGGATATTGTACGCAAGACTGTTGGGGGTCACTCCCCATGGTGGTACGCACTGTCTGAGACCAGACCTGCAGCACACACCACAGACAGCAGAATGATTGTTATGGTGGAGCTCACTGAGCAAACTGTGCTTAATGTAGGAATTGATATCTGCCAGTTATCACAGGAAATGTTTGATAGCTGTGTACCATATACCCAGGTGTAGGGTGGCATTGCTAAGTTATGCAACTGCTAGTATTGGGAGATACAGGCAGGGCCCAATGTCCTGCTTCTCCAGGAGGCATTGGCTAATGGGGCCTGTGGGTGTGTCTGGCCCTGTTGGCTGCTGCTTTAGGCAGAGTTCCCCAACTCCAGTCCTGGTGTTCCAAACCTGTTCGGGTTTTCATGCTGTCCCTCATAAATATGCATGAGCTACATCTGCATACCATGGGGGTGGTGCATAGATATGCAGCACAGGCATCTTTATTAGAGGCAGCATGGAACCTGAATGGTGTGGGACCCTCCAGGACTGCAATTGCGAGTCTCTGCTCTGGGTAATGCGCCTGTTTCTGGTTTCTGTGTTTGGTGTGGTATAATATAGGCGTATTAACCATGCGTATGTTCTCTGCAATAAAGGGGTGTCTTTACTATCACTGTTTAGTGGTGGGTAAAACTATGGGGACTGGGTTGGCAGGAGCCCCAGCTGGGATTTGAACCTGTGACTCTCTGGTCTGACAGGCACTGGCTGTGTCTGTTGCACCACACTGTGGCCACAGAGGTGGTGCAGTCCCTGGAGTTAGTTAAAGCGGCCTGACGAGTCAGAAACCCTGCTCTGCACAGGTTTACTGTGGGCTCATTTACCTTGTATGGAGACAAAGTTGCACATAAACCTCAAAACAGACCTCAAAAAAAGGGGCAAACACCCATAACCAAGCTGGGCAACAAGGATATCATTGGGCAACATTACACACCACTCCCAGGAAAGCTCCATCACAATGAAATGATCTTTGAAAGGGTCTACGGAGCGTAGACCCTTCCAAACATCATTTCTTTCTTTGGTGCTTTCCAGGGAGTGTTGTTCATTGTTGCCCATTGCTATCACTGTTGCCCAGCTGAATTGTGCTTTTTACAATGTTTCTTGTGGTCATTCTTAAGGTTTTATGTGAACTTTTGGTCTTTGCACATGTATCACACTGCTCACGTTTTGTAGGTTTCCCCGGTTTTGCTGTACATTGCTGACGGAAATGGTTTCTCTTCCCTTTAATATGCCTTTAACGACAGGTTTTCATTCGCGTTGGAATTGAGCTCAGGAATTCAGCATGTTAGTATGAGGGGAGCCTCTCCCCGCCCACTCTCCGCCCATTGACCCCTTCTCTCCGCCCACTCTTCACCTTCTGCGCTGTTTTAACGCGCCGCGGAGCTTTACGATCATTAACTACGGTTAACGCGCGTAGTATGACGTTAACGGCCGTTGGCGCGTGACTACGCGCGTTATACTACAGTTACGGTCGTTAACGTCATACAACGCGCGTTATTCACGTTTACCGCACTTTAGTAAACATCCCCCTATGTTTACTAAGGGCCATTAAGGGCACAAAGGTGCCATTAGCGGGTGTTATCAGCACCAGCTAGCAGTTAATGATGCAGAAAGCACCAATAATGCTAGCTTAATGGCTGTTACCAGGTGTTAAGATATAAAGGTGTGAAGAAGGGGCATTAACTGACCGGATTGTGGGCGGAGACAGCGTGTGTTCCCTTAATGCCAGGTACTATTAGCGTGCATTACAGGTGTAGCCACAGGCACCGGGAACCTTAATGTCTGTTCAGAGCAGGTGTTAAGGGATCCCTTGCAGGGAGAGAGTCATTTTTGCATGTTAAACACTACACAGGAAGCACATTGAGATTTATGCAGTGTGCACCTTACACTCTCGTTTTGAAATGCGTGATGGTTGTGGCCCATTGACAATCACAGCATGGGGCCCTTGTTGTTGGTGTCAAAGTTCCAAAGGTGGTGCCATATGGGTGATTCAGCGGGGCCGGCCAGTCATCTAAACGGATTAGATGGATACCTAGGGATCACATCCCCAATGGCCATTGTGACTTTGCTATGGCACATAGACATGCCGCTGCTATCACAAAGGAATGGTACACCGCCACTGCCACCACACTGCCGTGTTAGCATTATGTGGGGGAGGGGGCAGTGGCAATGGCTTCTGCCTGGTACAGAAGAAACCTTTGTCCCAGCCCTGCATGCCAGGTGCAATGCTCCTGTGTCTATTGTCAGTGGCATGCCAAACATGTCACACTGGCAGGCAAAGTGGAGCTCATACTATGTATGGTGTTAGCATGGGTGCATGTAACACCACCTATTGAACTGCTGATATGTGATCCTGAGCTAAGGCAGTTCATGCATGGTGAGAACTATGTGCCAACTGTGCAGATCCTGCATTGTCAGCAGCCCATGCTAGCTGCCAATGCACGTCAAGAACTCTGTAGTCAAACGACCCCTATGGGAATGTACATAGCAATGCCAATGGTGCAAGTTCATTGCATGAGAGTGAGACAGTAAACTGTCTCTTCAGGGGCTGCATGGTCACAGGCACAGCGCCCCCTCCCTCCCACAAATGGTGGTTCACTATATGCAGGGTCAGCTGTCTACAGAGTGGTCATGTTTGCGTCCTTGCAGAAGGCAAGTCCAGGATAGAAGGCAGTGTCTTATAAGAGATACAGCCACGCTTTCTGGCCATCCCAGGATCAAGTGCTCATCCTTTATTGGCCTAGTTTGAGGGCTACAAGCAAGCTGTATGAGCATCTGAGGCCTCACTTGACCCTTTGACTGGTCTATCACATACCATACTAGGGCTCGGTCAGAGCCTGAGAACTTTATCTAACTTTGCCTCTTGCTTCCTCCAAACATCATTGGCTGCAGTAGGTAGATTGGGCTGTAACCAGTTTGCTAGCTGCCACCATCAGGTACTGTCAGGGCCAGGCCAAAGGTTTCTGCTACCCTAAACAGACCTCCCCCCCCCCCCATTAACTGCCCTCCTTTGCTGCCTTGAGGCTTGCCACAACATGGAAGGGATGATTCCCCATGCTGCCCACCTCATGAAATCCATTATTTCATATGGGGGAGGAGGGTAGCATGGTGATTGCTCCCTATCATGTGGTGGCAAGGCTTAAGGCAGCATCATGTGTGCTCATGGCATGCCACTCCTGGTCCCCTTAGCCATTGAAAGGTGGCAGAAGTGGCATACTATGACTACCCACATATCTGCCACTGCTTTAAGGCCACCTACAGCACTGAAGAAGTGGCTGTGCCATGCTTTCAGGGAGGAAGGGCTCAGCAGGCATGCCGTCCACCAGGTCTGCATATCTAGATGTCCACCTAGTTTGGCTAATGCATGGGCCAGCCTTGGGAACTGTGAGCCATGAGCTGCTGCATTAGGACTGACTATGCATTTGCTAATGAGAGACAACAGCGTGAGAGAATGTACAAGCAAGCACAATTGATGACGCTAATACACAGCACACATTTGACACCCATAACACCTAGCGACTGTGAAGTGGTGTCTGAAAACCATTATCACCATCATGCCATGAAAGTGCATGTGGTGTGTCTGGGCTACATCATCAGTTCCAAAGTGGTGGCCAGGTTGGCTGTATCCACCCATCCTACAGTAATCTGCAGTGTCCCAGCACTTAGACTGGATATGTGCATGTAGGGGAAAAAATATGCCAGTGAGGCAGGAAGATTAGTAAATATGATAACACCTCATATCAGAGGAAAAATACACACTCTACTCTTTCAGTTGCAAAATGATAACGAGGACCTGTGTTTGAATTGGTGACCCTTTCATGAGTAAACACTCAGTTATGTGGCATATCCATCTGATCCACATAGGAGTTCAATTTCTTGGTGTGGTCTGCCAACTATGAGATAATTCCAGGACTGGCCCACAAGCACACACCAAAAAATAGTTACGTATGTTAGTGTGCTATGTCACCCATGATCTTGAATGTGTGTGTTCATGTATCATAGCCTGACTCTCTGACAGGACAGATACCATATGTAAGATATGAATGTCAATTAAACCAGCAGAATATCAATGCAGTTCTATGATCAGATCTAATAAGATGTCCCTCTCCCACACCTGCTTAACATACTTCTTAGATATGTATGGCACAGAACCTGCAGAGAGCTACACAGACAGAGGCATACCCCAGCTTATGCCCTCATGCATTCTGACAATGACCACATATATACACATGGAGTATATATGTGGTCATGCTTCTATGTGGCTCCCAACACATGACAACTTTGTGTGAAAGAGAGCAGGGTCACAGGTTCAAACTTAGCCTGTGGAGCGAGGGTAGTATGTGCAGGTGTGTTAACTTTAGCCTATAATTTCATAGCTGGAGGTGCAACCCTCATGAGTCCCTGACAATCTCCAAGTACACTGAGAAGTTGCACCAACACCTGCAGAGAGTGCTAATAATGCCCATATACCCAACAGGCATTAAAAAATGATGTTGCTAATAGTGTGCAACACTTAGAGCGGGTGTTAGCAATATCCAAGCATTGAAGGAATCCTAATGGGCAAGTTTGAATTTTGGACAGTGGGGTCTTGTGTATGCATGTCCAGAGGACTGTGAGCAGCAATGCACTGTACATGCATATTATGCCCAGGCTTTATGGCTGTGCATACAACATACTACACGGTCAGTTATTCTGCAACTCCACAAACTGTGTGAGATTTATTTATTTATTTATACCATTCATGGGCAGAATATTTATTTCTTTATACCATTTATGGGTAGAAAGTAAGTTTTCAATAAGTAATTGCAAACTGTGAGAGTCACTGGCTGACTAGCTGTGCCTGTACACATGTTGTCCCCAAAGCGGTGACACTCAAATGCATTCCCAGTTACACTATAATCAAGGCCCATCCCCACAGCATGCCCCTACACTTACCTTTCAACATGACACTGCTATACAGCTGCCATATCTCTGCTGGTTTGATGGGAGTGAGCTGAGCGGATATGGTCTCACCATGGAGAGCTCCATCACATCTGTGTGTACTGCGACTCTCACCTCTGACTGAGCCTCCAGACCTCAGGACACATCTGGCTGCATAGGTGAGAAGCCTGATTAATGCCAACTGTCATAATAGTTGTATCTGCAGCAATATTGTCAATATGAAGAAGGAGCAAGTGTGCATGGCCACCACAAAGAGGGCAGGATATTTTGGGATGGACCTCATGGATCACGAATGAGTTTGGTGTATGTGCAAAAGTACTTATCTTGTAGTATACAGCAGGTCACAAGGGAATGCATACCTGGCACATGGTGCTGCCTGGTGCTGCCTCAGGGAGTAGTGCCACACTGGTGCTGCCTCAGGGAGTAGTGCCACACTGCAACCCAGCAGACCTCTGTGTGTGAATGTTGTTTGGATTAGGAGGTACAGTGGAGGGCACACCAATAGTGGTCCCATTACACAAGGCACGGGTCCCAGGTGGAGAGAAGGGCATCTTGCTTTCACATGTGGCTTGGCCTTTAGGCAGGAGATTAATACTGCTGCTGTGTGTCTGTTATGCAGATGCAATACTGAGTGTCCAGTGCAATCCATACTGCAGGTGTAATATTGTAGGCAGGCCCTAGGTGTGGTTTATAACTGTCTTAGAATGTGCCTGCCAGGTTATTTCAAGTCCTGGGTTTAGGCCATTGGAGGCAGGGTCTTGTAGTCTGATTTATTCTAGAGAGTGCTGTAGTAAAAGGTGTGGAGGAACAGCTGAATGGTTAGAATACTAACTCAGTAAAAAAAAAACAGACAAGGGTTCAAATTCCACTTGTGGCCTAGGGCAAGTCACTTCATCTTCCATTGTATTAGAAGAAAGGCCTGGCAATTTGTTTCCAGTCACACTGCCAAGAAAACCCAGGAGCTGCTGAGTCAGCATAGACTTGAGGGCACACATTGTTATTATTCTTTTTTATGTGTTATGATAGCACATTGAGTCTGCAAGGATGCATATTTCAATCATACCCATCTGACAGCATGACTTTATTGGCTCTGCTACAACACACTGCAAAGGGTTATACAACTTGATCCTGTACATGCATGACGCATGAGTTGTACATGAATAGAAATTTTCATGATAACTGTGAATGAACATCTTTTGCTCCATCACATATATTCAATACATGCAGAAATGTCACAAACCTGGGTTAGCCACCTGCACAATTCGTCACTCATCCTTACTTGCTCCATATGGCCAATATGAGAGACACATCAGTTCAGAGACATGAGTGGACACCCGGTGTGTATCAGCATGTGAGTGACCTTGTTCCACAAGACAATATGAGGGTCATTCTGAACCACAAATAAGTCACCTGGATGTGCAGGGGGTACGGGTATGTGATGAAAACATCTATATTCATAGTCCGTGAAGCAGACGATATGTACGTACATGCTGTGAAGATGAGGATCCCTGGACATGCAAACTAGGGGCAGGATGGGGGCATGTTGTGCAGCAGGCATGTGTAATAGTGATTCAGGTCTCTGTTATGTATGTCCATCCACGGCACCAGGGACAAAAAGAACAGATACGAAGACTGGCAGTATTTCAGTTTAAAAAACCCTTTTTATTGATGACCCCTACGCATTCTGGCCAGCGGCCTTCTTCAGGGGGGTAACATATGAGAGGGCAAACCTCAAAAAAATAAAAGAAAATATTAAACATCAATAAATAATAAAAAATGATAAACATTAAAATTAAAGATAAAAACAAATCAATCTAAGAAAATATTATACTGTCAGAGTATAAGAACATAAATAAATAAATAATGTGATAAAAACAAAGTGTATCAAACATAAATATGTAAATTAATATCATAAGATAATAATAATAATAATATGATAAAAACATAAACAATAAAATAAGAGCAATTGTGTGTGAAACTTATTATATGTAAAAGAAAAGGGATGAGGAGGATATGATATCAATTTAGAACAATGAATAAATAATAGAAAAAAATCAGAAGTAAAACCATATAGATACCAATACATTCAGACAAAACTTTCATGTAAATAAAGATATTGACCACTGGAATAAAAAATATAAATAAATAAGTGTGAAAATGATGTCAATAAATTTTCTGAACTAAATAAAAACAACCAAAGGACCAACTGCAAAGATTAAAAACCTATACTAGATAAAAACGATATTCAAAAGTAAAAAATTAAAAATTAAAAAATTATGGATTTATTGAGATCATGTAAAATTACCATTACTAAACCCAATATTCAATGAATTATGAAGAGAAATCATTCCTAATCATCCACAGCACCATACATGTGCAACTTAGACCTGCAGAAATGTGGAATAAGGGCAGGACTTAAAAAAAAAGGCATGCCACACAAAGTCAATGTGGCTGGAGTTGCAGAAAGCTGCCATGCATCAGCCATGGAAACTGTCCCAGGAGAGGGAAGCTCCCAAGCCCATGCCACCCTGTGATTGGCCAATGGATGCAAATGAGCACAGCAATGGTGACTGAGGCAGAAAGAGACATGGAGACAGTAAGGTGTGAAGCAAACCAATTTATTCTGGCCATCAGCAGAAGGACAGCCAGTATCACAGGGAGGAACAGATGACCACCATTCACAACCCACCCCATTGACCTTCACCCCCCCATAGCTGCACCCACATGAACCCCAAGAACACAATAGTGCCCACAACATACTCCTACATACCTCCCCACAGCCCTCTGCCCCCTCCCACAACCCTTAACACCAAAACAACCACATAAGCCCCACCCACCCCATCCCAGACACATGGAACAGGCTCTCACAAAAGCTACACCTCAGCCCACAACCTCCTTGCCCACCTTCATTTCCCTGCCCCTCCCTGAGGGCACGATGGCAGATACAGGTGCCATTACATGCTCTGGAGCGGAGTGTGGTGGGTTATCCAAGCTGGAGCTGCTTCTGTCCCTGCTGGGCCCCCAAGAGCCTCATGGAATGGAGGGAACACCAATGGTGGTCCCATTATGCAAGGCACAGGTCCCAGAATGTGTAATGGCTCCATGCTGTTGGTACTTGTGACTGAAGTTGTGTGAGCAGTGGAGTGTGTGGAGATACTGCTGAATGATGGCTGTGATGCTGGGGAAGGAGTGCTGCTTGCCGGCAGGTGCAACATCAACAGCAGACATACTATGGAATGGTGGTGGCTGTGTTGATGCTGGCTGAGTGGCCCCAGAGGACAGCTCAGCTGGAGCGATGGGGCCAGGTGCACCCTGAGACCTGTCAAGCTGGGTAAGCAGCTGCTCTATGCTACTTTTCAGGCAGTGCACCACCATTCCTTGAGGGCTGCAGTGCAATGCAGGAGCTCCAGTTTGGCATGAGTTCACTCTGGGGAGAACTCATAGCTGGGGGGGTCAGCGTGCACATGGAGAGTTGGCTAGTGGGTGCTGCTGGGCAAGTGTGCCGGATAGGGGCAGCAGGGGTAGTGGGTATGGCTGGATGTGTGGTGGGGGTATGGCTGGGGGGTGCTGCAGGGTAGCACGTGCACATTGGATGCACAGATGTGCATGCAGGTGCAGCGCTGATGCAGGGACAGCTAAGGGTGCCTGAGTGTGCAATGCCTGCGCGCCTCAGATGGGTGATGCTGCCCCACAATTTATGTCCACCAGCCCCACCCTGTCACCCTGCCTGTTTGCTTAGGCCCCCCCCTCCCCCACATACACACAGCATTCATTGGCAGGTACCAATAGTGATTGCGGTACACCTTTGTCTCTTCAATCCATGTTGCCATACAGGGCATGCAACAGTGCCCCCTCTGACCTCAAATAATCTGAGATGTGGAGACCAACAGATGCAGTTCACACAATTTTATTAAAACAGAGATGTCCTTGTGCAGTGCAACAGGTACACGCTGAGGCCATGTAGTGTAAAACTGTGTGCCACTAGTTGTACATCCATGTTTCGAAAAACATTAACACGTATTGTCTAACACACTATAGTGTGTGATGCAGCGGGTCAGATATTCACATTTCCTGTTCATGTACATCTCACATTGCCATCTGCCTAGCCTTGGCATGCTGCTGTGGGACCTTCAACCCAGTCCTCAATGGACTATTGGCCCTCTCCTCTACCAGCCTGCAGTCCCTGTGGCCACGTGCGTGACTCATTGAGGCAGCTCATCTCCTAGGTCAGGGCCCTGATGTTGGCCCAAATGCCCTCCAGCTGATGCATGATCAGCTCCAGAGACAGGGCCAGGGCTGTAAGGCCAGCGGCATAGTGCCCTCCATGCCACCACCCAGCTTCAGAGCCATGCAGGATATGGTGCCTGTTGATTCTTCACTACACAGAACTGTGGTCGGTCCCTCAGCAACTAGAGTACTCCCCTCCCTGCCCTGTGCCCTCTGCACACTCACCTCCTGCCCTCCACCCCCTGTATACTCCCCTCCCCACATTCGGCCCCTGCACATCCACCTCCCCACCCTCCACCCCTCCACAGTCACCTCCCTGCCCTCTGCCCCTGCACACTCACCTCCCCGCTCTCCACTCCCTGCACACTTCCATCATGCAACTCTCCCACTACCCCCCTCTGTGTCACACACTTTCCCCAGACCCATGTCTCTGCTTGATGAAGGTTCACACAATTCCCCCTCCTCAAGGGACTCAGCATTGTCCACTGACCCATCACCCCTGGTGGCCTACCTGTCCACTGCCATCTCACCCTCCTCCAGGATGGCTGACTCTGGCCCCTCCACCAGGAAAACCCTCCATCTGGGCCCTGGCTTCCACTCCTTGGCCCATGCAGCCCATGGTGTGGCTTCCTTTGGGGCAGAACCATCTTCCTCCAGGGCCATGCACTGCGGGGTCCACCCCAAAGGCAGTACAAGACTATCAGGCCCCTCCACCTGGGGGTGGGGGGGGTACAGTTGTCAGTGTGAGCACAACTGCCATGTCCTTCCCACTCTCCCCCTGAAGGGGAGGGGCTGGATAGCACTATGGGGCTTGTGGTGCCTATAGTGACCACCTCACTGCTGGGGATGTCCATGCCAGGGGTTTGCAGTCTGAGACATTGCCCTGGTTGTGGCCACAGTGCTGCTTCCTCGTATACCTCCTATGACTCCTCTTTTTCTTCCTCCTCCTCCTCCTTGGGTTCCTCTGGGGCAGGGCGTGGGCAGGTCCTCCACCTGGATAGCTGTGTGTGGGATGCAAAGAGGTGGCCATTAGATACAGCTGGGGGGGGTGTCTGGCTGTCATGTGCCAGTGGTCATGCCCTGCCCACATGCCCTCTCTGCTGTCCCCCCTACATAGCCCTGCTACCTGGGGTGTGTTATCAGTGTGTCATTGCAGGGTGCTGGCAGCAAATGTGTTACCCTTGCTACCTGTGTGTTGGTGCATGTGTGCAGCTGTCTGGTGAACATAGGTACTGTCCTGGGTATCTGCTTGTGTTTAGGAATCCATTGATCTTGGCTGGCAGGGCTATCTGGATTGCATGTGGCCCCAGGCTGGGGGGGGGGGAGGGTGCTCATCCTCCACTGCCTGCGCTGCAGAGCTGTGGGTTTTTGTCCTTGTGGTGTCTGTGCAGGTACAGGGGCTGTATTGCTGTGTGGGTCTCACATGTGCCCAGTGGGTGAGATCCAGCCCCTGGGAGGTTGGCCACTGTCCCTCGGACAGTGTGTGTGGCCCTGTCTCCAAGCCTCTGTTGCCGTGTTGGGCTGGTATGCTTTTGTGTATGCGAGATGCAGTGCCCCAAGTGCACCTTGGCATCCTCAGGGCCTCTGTCCTGTCCTTCATCCCCTCCTGTGTCTCCCGGTGCTCCCTCTATGTCTGTTCTGGCAGTTCCTCTGTGGCATATATCCCACATCCAGTCGGTGACCCCCATGGATCTGTCAGTGCCCCCTCCACTCCATATCTTCCTGCTCTCCACAGATTCCATGGTTTGAGCATGCTATCTGTGCTGTGCTGAAATTTCTCTGAGCTATCGTTCTCCACATAATATGTGACCTACACTATCAGCCTGTGGCATTGGCTGATTCTCAGGTATCAATGCTTCCATTTGTCATCACTGTTTACATGGGTGATGTGGACACACCTGGACCCGTTGTCTTGACCCCTGTACCTGCCTCACCATATCCTCCTCCCTCACACCCTGTGCATGACAGTCATCCACTCCCTGTGTCTTCATCCCTTGGCCTTAGGCCCATGTTTACTTCCACCTTCACCTCCTGCTCACATTTCTAGCTGGTGTTTTGGTTCAGTGGTGTCTTCCCCCTTTCCCTGGCTGGTTCACTACCCTACCTCTGTCGGTATACCACTACCTTGGTTCTCTACCCTCATATTACATAACGTCTCTGGGTTTGGGTGCTCTGATTTGCTGGTCTCCTATGATGTCATCTCTCTACCCTTCCCTCTGGTCATGGTTCTCCTGTGCAGGTGCACTTATGCATGCCACACTGTACTCAGCAGACACCTCTTCCTAGTGCATTGAATTTCCTCCCCTTCTGCTTTAGTTGACATTTCCAACCCCTCCTCCAGGACTGTGCCTGGTTCTGTTTGATTGCTCCTCTCTGTCATGCCTCCCTTGCCGAACACATGGCCCTTACCCATCCTTTGTGCACCTCTAATGGCTCACTCCACTCATTGACCCATTTGTCCATTGCTTGAACCAAACCTCAGTCCCTCAAACTTGTGTCCCCTCCTGCCTGGGATGTGCTTCCAGAGTCTGTAAGTCTGTCTCTGTCTCTGCCCCTTTGCACATCTGTGCTTGTGGCACAACTCTTTATTGTGGCCTTTGCCTCATGCTCCTTGGTTCCCTTAGATCTCCTTAGCCTTCCATACTCAATCCATGTGCCTTACCCTGACTCTGTCTGTCATGCGTCTGTTGTGCAGTCTGGCATGTGGGGATAGTCTCTATCTGTGTCTGTACAGTGCTGCAGCAGCCATGTGCCACTTTCCACATGTTTCATGGTGTTCACCATGCTCATGCAACACTCTGACATATTTAGGTTCAGTATGTGGACATCGCACGTGTTAGAAACAGCACTGTTCAGGACAGGGGTGTCATTCTCCCTGTATCATGGTGTGGTGGCTGCGCACTGGGCTGTATGTATGTTCCTGTGTGTCTTCCATTCCCATTTCTCTTCTCATGCAGGTATGTGGCAGTGCTTCACAATGGACATTGGGGGATGCTATAGATCAGGCCACTGGGATCCCATGGTGTGGCTGGTGGTGGTGCACCTATCCATCTGCATAATCCATAACATGAGCACAGCTGTCAATCTACAGCATCTTGCACCTTCATGGAGATCTGTCCACACCTGCTGAACACAGCTCTTTTCCACCCACTCACAGGAACCTATTTGTAGGCACTCCTCCCAACTCTGACTAGTGCACCTTGTCTGTATGGACTCCCACAGTGTCCACATCTGTGCTGATGAATCTTCTGGCTGTACTCATTGCACAGAGGTGGTGTCTCCCTGCTCTCTATGGCATCCACCTACTGCTATGCCTCAGCCTGGAGTGGCAGTGCTAGTTTTTGTGAATCTGTGTCATGTTTGGGAACATTTCTGGTATGGGTATTGGTACATGACAATTGTCTGGACACTATACATGCACACTCACCTTGTTCCCACTGCAGCTGCTGCCTGAGCTGCATCAGTAGCCTCAGCCTCATCTGGTGAATGGTCCAGTACCAGACCCTGTATGCCTCGGTATCTCTCATGATGTGGAAGGTTCTGTGGACATGAAGGTTGGATAACTCCATGAGTGCATGTGCTTTTCCCTCCCCGGTCAGACCCTACAGCTGCCTGCCCTCATTCCCATGCCCTGAGGTGGCTGGAACCAGTCCCATTGAACTGACACATCTCCACAACAACCTTATCCTGGATTGCTGCTTGAACTGCTTCCCCAGGCCTCTCGACTAATGTGTGGCTGCATAGCCTACTGGCTGGTGCATGGGCTGGGGAATAAGCAGACAGTGGTTCCTTTCCCACTGGCTTTCCATGTTTGGCACAGCCTGTTGGTGTGACTCAGACATGTTCTCAGTTCTGTGTACTCGTGTTTTCTGTGGCTTCCTCTGTGTGTTTTCTTATGGTGCTCTCACACAGGGTTGAGCAGTTTTCTGTTTACTCACCTGGGTTTTACAGCATACGACATGTCTTTCTACTTAGCCTCATGTTCACGGGTCTGACTGCCTGTTCCTCTGAAAATGTTTGTGTTTGCTGCATCTTGTCTGTCTACTTTTGGAGGGAGGTGTAGCCTAATGGTTGGAGCAGTGTCCTGGGGGACACAGAGACCAATGTTCATTTCCCACTGGCACTCCATGTTTTTCCTCACATGTGTTCTCAGTTCTGGGTACTCTTGTTGTCTGTGGCTTCCTCTGTGTTTTATCTTATGGCGCTCTCCCACAGGGATAAGCAGTTCTCTGTTTGCACACCTGGGTTTTACAACACAGAGCATGTCTTTCTACTTTGCCTCCTGTTCACGGGCCTATCACTGCTTGTTGCTCTGGAAATGTTTGTGGTTACTGCACTTTATCTGTCACTCTTTGCAATGCTCTTGTTCCTGCCCATGCATTAATTCTGCCCATGCCCAGACCAACACATCCATGCCCTCTTTCTGTCCCTCACAATTTGTGCTATGCTTTCCTCAGTACATGTCTGCCAGCTTTACTGCTATTTCTGTACTTACTGAGCTAGGATGGACCTTATTCTCTCACAGCCCCTGCATGCAGCAACATGGGCTGGATATCTGTGCTCCATGGGGAGCAGCACTGCCTCATCCTGCAGGACCAGGCTGCAGAGCAGAAGGGTCTCTGGCTCAGAGAAGTTTGGTTGGCATTTGCCATTGTTCCAACTCTCTCTCTAGGTTGTACTGTGGTTGGGGGGGGGGGGGGGGACTTCATTCCATTCTGTTTTCTGTTGCACATGGACCACACTGCAGGTGGAAATGTTTTCAAACTTACACATGGACGGTTGCATCAGAATTCTGTGCAGCCATAGATGGATAACACACATGCAACGCAAGGGTGGTATTGACGGGTGGCAGGGGGAAACGTTCTCATTGTTTTCATGTGCCAGACATAACATGCACAGTGGCCATCACTATATATGTAAGCATGGGTACGTCCTTTTTGCGATTCCATTAGTGCATGTATGTATATCCACAATCCTATGGAATTGCATCCACCGGATGTGCATCTCCGACATATACATTTCCAGTGTTCCTGCACGTCCTGTTCTGAATTGCCCGATATGAGTGTAGACCTTATCTGTACAAGAGCACTTTGTGTTTGCATGCAGCTTGTGCAGATGTGTGGTTGTTATATCTTTGGATCATAGCCTATTTACTTGTCCAGTTGTTAAATGCATACGTTTCAGGAAGATTGTATGATGGCTAGAGCAACTGAGACAGATGCAAAACCCAAACAGATGGTATTAGAGCTTCCTTGTGGCACAGCAACTATTATTCACACTTCAATTGAGGTTAACTGAATTTGTGAGGTCACATCGGGTAAATTGGGGCAGCAAGACTATACAGCACTCTCATCTACCCCATCCATCCTTCAGCCCATCCATCAGCATATATTCATCATGTTCAATCATGTATTCTCCTGCCAGCTGCTACACCCTGGCCCACACTGTGACATTTACTCATTGAGGCATATCACTCCCATCTCACCTGCAGCTGATGTACAGGTCACCACTGCCTCCCAAACATTCTTTCTATGCCTACATCGTGGCCATGGTGGCTACTCCATGACACACTTCTTCCCACTCCTATGCCACCCACTGACATCACAGTGGATTATATGAGCACCCCTCACTGACACAGTCCAACTGCTTTCCACATTATCTGCACCCTCACTGTCTCACACATATGTGACATATGGATATGACCTATCCATCACCAGTTCTCTTTGTTCCCATCCAGCATCTCACTTCTGACCACTTTATAGACTTCTTTATCCTGCATTAAAGCAACTGTTCTTAGTGCACGTTAACCTGCACGCTTGGCGTCCTTAAATTCCCCAGTCCACTTGATGCCCACTAACCGGCCACTAGCACCCTTTGCACTGGAATGTCTTCTCCCTGCCCCGACTCTAATGCCTGCTAGGGCCCTTAATGCTGCCTTTAGCACATGCTAAAGGGTGCATCCTTAACAGTCCTTAGTAAACATAACCAAGGCTCAAGGATAAAATCCTAAACTCAACTTGGACCTTTATAGGAAAGTTTTGAAGGCTTTGAAATGCAGGAGAAATGTGGTCCTATGGTCTCAAATTCAGAAATGGTCTAGCAGCAGTATTTTGAATGAGTTGCAAGTGATAAAGTTGTTGTGTTAAGTCAACACATGCAAAGAGTGACAGTAAACTATGAAGGTAGTTATGAAAAATTGGAGCAAATTATCAAATTCTTTCAAGAAAGGAAAGAGCACAGGTTAAATTTTTTTGTATTATTTATTTAAATCATTATATTTTCTAGGCAGAGTAGAGCACAACATAAACATAAATTAAAATAATAGACAAAGTAGAACTGGCTGGGTGTGCCTCCAGGGGAAGGTTGAAAAGCACTACTGTAGCAGCTGACATAGCGCTCCAACAGCAATGACCTTTAGAATCACATACGTAGCTTCACAATTTTAGGGATGGAATTATACTCACAGCACTATCTGGTAAATTGGTTCTTAACATTTCACCTGACAAAGCATTTTATTTGTTTTGCCATTTAACCTATTGATCTATTTACAAAAAAATGTGGTTGGAAGGTAGGTGATTATAAGATCATCACTGCCAAAGAGCTGTATCAGCTTCTAGAGCTCTAGCCTTGCTGGGCAGATGTTGAATGACAATTACACTTAAACGTATTCGTCCTTACCCAGCTGTTTTTAGCTGCTTTAAAACTTTCCCCCAAGATTATAAGATCTGTGCTTTTGTAGTTTTTTCCATGTGGCATTTTGTGTATGCTCAACTGATATTGCTGAAGGACTGAATGGAAAAGTCTGTCTTTTTGCAGATGACACGAAAATTTGCAAGAGTGGACTCCCCTGAGGGAGTGGAGAACATGAGGAAAGATCTACAAAAGCTGGAAGAATGGTTGAATGCTTGGCAGTTAAGATTTAATGTGAAGAAGTGCACGGTTAGTGTCATGCACTTGGGAAGCAGAAATCCAAGGGAATTGTAAGGGATAGGGGTGAGAGTTTGGTGTACACGGACCAGGAGAAGGACCTCAGAGTGATTGTTTCTGAGGATCTCAAGGTGACAAAACAGTGTGACAAGGTGGTGGCAAAAAACAGAAGGATGCTGGGTTGCATACAAAGAGAAATTACCAGCAGAAAGGAAGAGATACTAATGCTATTGTACAGGTCATTGGTGAAGCCTCACTTGGAATATTGTGTTCAGTTTTGGAGACCGTATCTCGCAAAGGATATAAAAAGACTGGAAATGTTTCAGAGGAAGACGACCAAAATGATTTGGAGCCTGCATCAGAAGACTTATATGAAGAGACCTGAAGACCTAAATATGTACACTCTGGAGGAGAGGAGGGACAGGTGAGATATGATTCAGACCTTTAAATACTTAAAGAGTATTAATGAACAAACAAACCTCTTCCAAAGACAGGGAGACTGTAAAACTAGAGGGCATAATATGAAGCTGTAAGGGGGTAAACTGAAAGACAATGTCAGGAAATACTTTTTCACTGAAAGGGTGGTGGATGCTTGGAATGCCCGCCCGATGGAAGTGGTGGGGGGCAAATACAGTGACAGAATTCAAATTGGCATGGGATAGATACAGTGGATCCCTTTATAGCAACAGGATAAAATCAAAATAAAGATAACTATCTCTGATATCTCAACAAATAAGGGTGACCTACACTGAGCGGTGGGTACACCCCTAAACAAAGGCATGGGGAGGGGTGACCTGCACGGAGTGGCAGGTGCATCTATTCTTGTTGGCTTGCTGGGCAGATGGATGATCATGCTGGCCTTTATCTGCCATCATATGCTATGCTACTATGTTACTATGACTTGTAATCAATAAATGTAAAAAATAAATAAAGTATAGCTGAATGTCATCAACATGCAGATCATATCCCAACGTTGCCTTCTTTATTCTATTACCCAGGAGTTGCAAGTATAGATTGAAAAGCAGATGAGACAGAGTTGAATCTTGGGATACACCATGTTGCAGCTGCATTCTGAGGTTTCATCTGAATCCTTACAACTGTCTGCCCTTGACCTTTAAAAATTGAATTAAATCTCTGTCTCATAGTACCACCAATATTCATATCAGTAAGATGGTAGGGTAGGATATCCAAGCTGTCTAACAAAATACGATGACAGATCTTAAAGCACGAGAGTCAATTATTTGAATATAAGCCAAAATGAAGGAGTAATTAGCAATGAATTAAGCTCATTTAAAAAAATCATAAAATAATTATTAAGTAAATAACATACTGTATTAACAGAAAGCTAATAAAGAATTATAAGCACGCCAGGCATCCAATTGAAAACTAAACAGAGTCAGAACATCTGACATGGCATGGTGTTTCATCAGGATGACAGCATCGGGGTAACGAATCCACACATACACAAATACTGTATCAGCAAGAATGAGGGTTCCCGACTAGTTTTCACAGAGAGCAGCCCCAAATCCCAAGCCACAGCTCTGTATTTAAATAGATCATAGTGATTATCAAAATGTCTCTGATTAATTCAGACACCTTGGAGTTCATTTTAAATCAGCTGAATAATGTTACCTGCCATCCAAATGTGTACATCAGTGTATCTTCTTGATTCACACATGGGAATGGGCATTTACTCATGTAGTTTAGTCATGTGTTATTCTGTAAGCATGACCTGTCAGGATGATTATGTATACTTTAGATGTGGGCAAGTGCAGGAGCAAAACTTAACGAGCACAGGAGGAGCCTAAATTTATACACATACATTTTAAAATGTGATAACTTACGTGAGTTTGTTACAGATAGGGGTAGATGTTTACACTAAGTATACGGGAGGCATAAGGCCTTGTGCCTAGGTTTGCTACACGCATCTTAAAACGTACACCCCTATTTTATAAAGAAATGTAGGCACACACTGTAAAGTAAATTCACTTTGCATGCATTGGAATACACCTTAACCTAAGCAGTCTTCATGAAAATATCGTTCCTTATTTGCAGGAAGCAGCAGATCCAGGAGATGCCAGAAAGCTATAAATCACCAAGGGCAGGTCTGCCCAGGGTCTAAAACAATAAAACCCTTCTTTAGAAGATGAAGTCAATCCAGCTTAGAAACTGACTGCAGCCGGGAGTAATGCTGCACTTACTGTGAGCAGGAGGGCATCCATTTAAATATGGGGTTGTTCCCCTCATGGGCTCCTCTGTTAATTAATTATTTATTTATTAACATTTACATGATTGTTTAAATTCGTTTTTATTTCTTTTGTGGTCAATTCCTTCTTGATTTTGGCTTACATATGGCTTGCTCACTCTCAGATGTTGTGCTTGGTTTACTATTGTGTCGAAGTTTGCCTCATTGTGATTGTGCAGATCCAAAAGAACAGTTTCACACAGTGTCCTTGCCAAAGCTAGCTTGATAAATATCTAATGTTCAGCATTCTTCAAAAATCAAATTTAATTGATTGGCAACAGCACATTTCATTAACTTTCCCATAAAGGATGGGTTCAAAATATGGCCATAACTCTCAACCAAAATTGAATTCAGATGGGTTTTCTTCATCTTTAGCCCAATAATCTCCTCCCTAGCCCCTCATTTCTTCTCTCTCTTGGAAAGCCTGATTTACAATTTGAGTGAAAGGATTGCAAAATAGGTCTGTGACTCATAAGACTAACATCTAATAGGCAATAGCTCTGATGCACTTCACCCATAAACCTCTGAACCTCTTCGGAGCTCACAGTACCAAAAGAATCCAATATAGCAAGCAGCTTTCATCTGTCCCAGCCATTAAGGAGTCGGAAAGATCCCTTTCAAAGATTACCCCATCCCTGGAACCAAATGTAACAGGAGGGCAGATATTTTCCTCTCTCTCTCTTCCATGTTCCTGCCCACAGAGACATCCATATCCCATTTTGTTTGAATCTGATTGATTTTATCCTCAAAAGGATCTGCTAATATAGTGTCAATTGGAATTTGGGGACCACAAGAAACTTGACCATGCATCTCAACTGTTACCAGTCTAGTCTAATTTACCTACAAAAAAATTATGCATTTCTTCATCTTAAGACTACTTTTCTTAAAACAATCGCAGTAGTGGGCCCTACCTGCCTCAAGAGATGATTTGCATTTCAGTTTGTGTTTTTCTTTTCTCTTTTTTTCAAAACATGGATGTCCTCAGAGAAACCAGTGTGAGTGTGTGTGTGTGTGTGGGGGGGGGGATCTCTCTGGAATTTGCATAGATTTCCAATGGAGCTAAGATGTTATTATTCAGATAAGAGTATTCAAGTTAGACGTATTCCAAGAGAGAGAAGCAATAGAATTTGAGAAACCAGCAGATAAGGAAAAGCAACTAGCTATAGCAAAATGCAGTGGAAAATAGAAAAAAAGTTATTTCATAATCCACAAAAGTGACAAAGAAATGGGTAAGAAAAGATGAATTAAAACCATAGGCATTGGAAATGGGTGGGCTACATGGACCTTGGCTCTATCAATATTTCTGTGCTGCAATTGTGGCAAAGACTTCTTCTGTCTGCCCATGGGAGATCAGATCCCTGCTGTCAGAAAAGGAGGGGAAGACCGCAAATGCAGCCTCAGTGAAGGTTGTCTGGCCAGGGGGTTTTAGGACAGAGTTAGGCAGCGCTAAGGCGGAGTTATGATGGCGGTGCCCCTGATTTAACACTAGAAGCCCCAAAAGGAATTTTACCTAGAAACTCCAAAGTGCATCAATTGATGCATTTATTTATTTATTTATTTATTACAGGCTCTTATATACCGCTCTATTCAGAATCAGCGCGGTTCACAATATAACAACATACCATAACAACAAACTGTTAGGTTTTACAGAGAACAAGGTCAGAGAACTTGGAATAAAACATGGAACGTCATTATGCATCAACATGCATTATCATGATGACTGCGTTTAGCATGAAATGCAGATGTGAATTAATGTGAAGTTACTTATTTGCTAAATACGTGCAGTTTGTGACATCATTACATGACATCATCATGTGTTTATTATTTGTAATGTCGGAGTAAAACTGTAAACAGTGATTGAGATGCGCCACCTAGTGGGAACATGAATTTATACCTAGAAGCCCCAAAGTATGTCAGTTGACGCATCCAAGACAATTGAGTGCGTCAATTGATGTACTTTGGGGCTTCTAGGTATAAATTCATTTTCCCACTAGGTGGTGCATCTGTAATTAATTTTCAATGCACATATTTGAACATCTTGACCTCTCCCTCTTTTCAAATCCATGCTAAAGGCTCACCTCTTTGAGGCTGCTTTTGGATCCTGATCCCTTGTTTTCCTTGTATCTCCTTACCATACCTTGCTAACAAAGGTCCTTACCTTGCTAACAAAGTCATGGAACATGACTGATATGGTTCTAGCAGTGGCGCTGGTATACAACGTCGAAGATGCATTTGCGGCAGTTGATGCACTTTGTGGCTTCTAGTGTTAAACCTAAAGATAAGAGACTGATAATTGTAGCCATAAAATAGGAAGTTAAGGACAAGATGATTCACAAACTGCATTGAAAAAAATGGTAAAATAGGCAAGGACAGATTTTGTATTACTACTACTACTACTAATCATTTATATAGTGCTACAAGGCATACACAGCACTGTACAGATACATATAAAAGACGGTCTTTGCTCATCAGAGCTTACAAGCTAATCAAGACAGTCTTTATCTTTAGGTTTAACACTAGAAGCCACAAAGTGCATCAACTGCCGCAAATGCATCTTCGACGTTGTATACCAGCGCCACTGCTAGAACCATATCAGTCATGTTCCATGACTTTGTTAGCAAGGTAAGGACCTTTGTTAGCAAGGTATGGTAAGGAGATACAAGGAAAACAAGGGATCAGGATCACCCCTTCCAACCCTGATAAGAAATTGTATAACGACACAGGATATATCTTATGCCCTAATTGTTCAGATCATTGTATTATAGCCCATGCTGTACCATAGCGCACACTGTACATAGTTCAACCTAATCTAATACACTTTCCCCCACATGCAAATCATAACATTTCTTTCACTGCATGAATTACACCTCCACTACTTTTGATTGTATTGTTGTGACACTGCCTTGATTGTAGGAAAAGGCGGTATAGAAATACTGTTAAATAAAAATAAAATAAATAAAAGCAGCCTCAAAGAGGTGAGCCTTTAGCATGGATTTGAAAAGAGGGAGAGATAAAGCCTGACATACAGAATCAGATAGTTTGTTCCAGGTATAAGAAACAGCAAGGTGAAAGGATCAACATCGGGAGTTGGAAGTGGAAGAAAAGGGCATGGAGAGAAGCAAGCCAGTGAAAGAGCGGAGTTCACATGGAGGGGTGTAGGGAGAGAGGATAGAGGAATGGTAGTGAGGAGCAATAGAATGAATGAATTTATAGATCAGAAGGAGAAGTTTGAATAGGATATGGAAATGGAAGGGAAGCCAATTAAGTGATTTGAAAAGAGGGGTTATATGAGTATATCGGGGATGGTGGAAGATTAGCCACGCAAGGAGTTCTGAACAAATTGAAGGGGTGAGAAGTGACTCAGAAGGAGACCAGCAAGGAGTAGATTTTAATAGTTGAGACGGGAGGTGACTAAAGAGTGGATACGTGTTTTAGTAGTGTGTATAGAAAGGAAGGGGCACATTTTTTAAATGTTATAGAGAAAGAAATGGCAGGCTTTATCTATGTGTTGAATATGTATGGAGAAGGAGAGGGAGGAGTCAAAGATGACCCCAAGGTTGCGGGCTGAGGAAATAGGAAGTAGAAGAGTGTTATCTACAGACATAGAGAAAGGAGGAAGGGAAGAGGAGGGCTTAGGTTGAGAAAATAAAAAGTTTGGTTTTGGTCATGTTGAGTTTCAAACAGCAGTGAGACATCCAGGCAGCAATGTCAGATAGGCAGGCAGAAATGCAGTCCTGGAATGTCAGAGAAATATCAGATGTAGATAGATACTTCTGATAGTCATTGGCATAAAAATGATACTGAAAACCATGAGAGGAGATGAGAGAACAAAGGGATTGGGCATAGAGACAGAAAAGGAGAGGGCTCAGAACAGACCTCTGGGAAATACCAACCGAGAGTAGGATAGCAGTAGAAGAGGAACCACCAGAACAAACACTGAAAGAGCGATGGGAGAGATAAGAAGAGATCCAGGACAACACAGAGCCCTTAAAATCAAGTGAGGACAATGTGTCAAGGAAAAGGTTGTGATCAACAGTGTAAAAAGCAGCAGAAAGGTCAAGAAGAACGAGGACTGAGTAAACACCTTTGGAATTAGCCAGGAATAAGTTCTTGGAGACTTTGGCAAGAACCATCTCAGTAGAATGTGAAGGGCAAAAGCCAGATTGAAATGATTCTAGCAGGACTTGAGAGTAGAGAAATTCAAAGCAACTGTGGAGAACTGTACATTCAATAAGTTTGGAAATGAAGAGAAGAAAGGAGAAGGGTCGATAATTAGAAGGACAAGTAGCATCAAGTGAAGGTTTCTTAAGAACAGGTATGACCACAGCATGCTTGAAGTCTACAAGGACAGCTGCAGTGAAGAGAGATAGGCTGAGAATACAGAGGAAGGAGATAGGAAGGGAAGAGAGAGGAGGAGATGGAGTTAAGGAGGTGGTAGGGATGGGATCAGAGGACTAGCTAAGTTTAGAAGAGGAAAGAAGATGAGAGGTTTCCTCTTCAGAGATCTTAGAAAAGGATGAAAGGGAGGGGGCGGAGCTAGCCACTGAACAGAATGGACGCCTGAATTTTTGCTCCCGTTGCTGCCCAAGAATCCTGAACATATCCCGGTATTAAATTGAAGTTTGTACCCCCTACCTACATCAATAACACCGAAATATAGCTGGATGGCATCCCTGAAGCCTGCCCGGCTGGAATTTCCGCAGGGATCCGGCTCAGCAGCGAAACGATCCAAACCCGAAGTGGGTTCCCCGCAGAAAATGGCCGCGGGAGAGAAGGAGGGAGTGACTGCCGGTGGCCTACGTGAAGTGCTACAGGAATTGAAATGCGTTAAAGAAATGATCGCAGCCAATTCTAGTTCACTGAACATGATTCAAGAAGACTTACTGGAGGTAAAAGAGAAACTCCTCACCATCACCACTCGACTTAGTGCAGTTGAATTACAAACCCAGAAGCATGGCGTTGCATTAGAACAGCTGGGCCCTTTGGTCAAACGAGTCCGGCACATAGAAAGTCAGATTGAAGATCAAAACAACCATGCCCGTAGAAATAATATCCGCCTTGTTGGAGTCCCTGAAGGCGCTGAAGGCACCGATCCGATTGGATTTCTGGAAAAAACCATACCGGAGATGCTGCAGCTTGTCTTTGCAAGGCCTTTTGAACTAGAACGGGCCCATCGAATCCCAACACACAAAGCTGAAAACACACGATACCCGCGCCCACTCATAATGAAGGTACTGAGATACCCACAGGTCCTGCAGATCTTTCAAGCTGCACGGAAAGCCGGATCACTGCAAATCCAGGGACACAAAGTGGCACTCTATCCAGATTTGAGCAAGCAAACGGTAGATCGGAGAAAAGCGTTGCTGGCCTGTAGACCCATGCTACAAAGTGCACAGGCAAGATACGGGCTATACTACCCAGGAACCATGCGGGTCACGCTGCATAATGAAACGAGGAATTTTGTTGAAGCTGAAAAACTGAAAACTTTCCTACAAGAAAAATGCGGTATGGAAACCTGAGGTCAATATTCTGATCTCTCATGCAGTGTAGAGACCTCAGCATATACTCAGGGGGTGCGGCCGTGCGTTCTCACAAATTTTAGAACGCCTTAAGCCTTGTTAAACACCTCATTGACTGTATTTCTGTTGTTCTAAATAGTTTTAATTAACCAGATATTTCTGCTTGAAATGTAGGGGTGGCAACGGGAGGTCGGGGTTGGTTACTGTTTCAGTGGATTGTGTTCACCTTAGCGATACAATGTTTGCCAGTTATGCAGTTATTTGTGTCAGTCCAGTCCAGTGCAAAACCCTCCACATACACGCAAAATGCAAGTACGCGGCAGACCTATCCATAGGATAGCTTTCACCTATAAGACAGCTTATTCCAACATTGATGTCTAGTG
This sequence comes from Ichthyophis bannanicus, assembly GCA_033557465.1. Taxonomy (NCBI): domain Eukaryota; kingdom Metazoa; phylum Chordata; class Amphibia; order Gymnophiona; family Ichthyophiidae; genus Ichthyophis; species Ichthyophis bannanicus. The sequence goes on from CM066031.1 coordinate 228,788,107, forward strand.
ATCTCCTAATGCTTTCGTTAAATGTAAAAGGTATTACTGGCCCTGTCAAGCGAAAGAAGATTTTAGCGTACTGCCAACAAAAAAAAGCAGATATTGCCCTCTTACAAGAGACACATTTAACAGATACTGAATCGCAGAAAGTAACCTCTAAATATTTCCAGGTGGCGGCCTCGGCCTCTGCCACTCAACGCAAAGGGGGGGTAATAATATTAGTGCGCAAATTCCTGCAATCCGCCATTACCGGCACACAGATTGATCCGCTAGGTCGATGGGCCAGAGTGACGATGAAAATAAATCAACAGCTTTACACATTCTTCAATATTTATGCACCCAACCTCGATGACCCTAACTTTTTCAAACTGATAGCTAAAGAAGTTACAGCCGCAGCTCACACCAATATCATCTTAGGGGGCGATTTCAATGTCATCTTGGATCCACTGTTAGATCGCACGCCTTATCGGGCTGTAGACAAAGTCAAATCGCAGGCGATTCTTAAAGGAATCATAACAGAGCTGCACTTGGTAGACCCATGGCGCCTACTTCATCCCCAAGAAAGAGACTACACATTTTATTCCATCCCACATAATACCCAAACAAGGATCGATTTCTTCCTACTGTCCACAGAGCTGATGCCTCAAGTGTTGTCCGCAGAAATATATGCTACAACGGTATCGGATCACGCCGCTGTCTCCCTAGTACTGGATACCAACGTTACACAACATGTTCCGCCAAGATGGACATTTGATAAATCCCTACTAGCAGATGACTCCTCTGTACAGCTACTGTCAGGGGAAATTGAGACCTATTTTAAATATAATACACCTACTGATACCTCCATCTGGAGCTGGTGGGAAGGTTTTAAAGCGACAATACGAGCTCATATTACCACCTACACCATTAGACGGCGTAAAGCCAGGAAAAAAGAAAAAGATGAACTGGAACTCCAAATAAAAGCTGGGGAAAGGTTACTAGCCAAAAGAGCTGACTCAATGATATTGATTAGACTCCAAAAATTGCGATACCAATATAATGCTCTCCTCAACAAAGAAGCACTGAGTAGTATCCAGCTACAACGTAGTACATACTACTATGAAAGCAACCGTTCTGGATCCCTCTTAGCTCGGCAGCTCAAACCAAAGACCAGCAAGACCGCTATAGCGGCGTTGCAAGACAATTCTGGGGGCCTTCTCCTGAGATCTGACAAAATACTAGACCGCTGCAAAGAATTCTATGAGGAACTATATCGCTCGGATACCCAATGTAGTGACAAAGCCTTTGAAGATTTTGTCTCCAATATAGTAGGACCCACATTAACCAGTCATCAAAGTCCAACGCTGGAACAAGAGATCTCTGTAACTGAAATACAAGATGCGATCAAACAGATGGCTCGTGGCAAAGCCGCTGGTCCAGATGGTATCCCACTGGAATTCTATAATAAATATTGCATTCAATTGGCTCCCATGCTACAGATCTACTACAGTGGCCTACAAGATGAATCTCCAGAGATTGGAGCCCTGGCAGAGGCTGTGGTGGTAATTCACCCGAAACCGGGCAGGGATACACAAAAGATAGAGAATTACAGACCCATCTCTCTCCTAAACTCTGATTATAAAATCTATGCTAAAGTGCTTGCTAACCGATTAGGACGGATCTTAAAAGATTTGATACATGAGGATCAATGTGGATTTATACAAAACAGATCCACTACAGATAATGGAAGATTATTGGCACATGTACTGACATCTGCCAAGACTAAGGCCGAGCCCCTGATAGGGCTAGCATTGGATGCCGAAAAAGCCTTCGATCGACTGGAATGGTCCTTTCTATTTCGATCCCTACGGTGGTTTGGGATAGGAGAAAAGTTCCTAAAACGCGTTGAATTGTTATATACCAAACCCACAGCTCGAATAGCGGTCAACTCACACCTCTCAGCCCCTTTTCAGTTGCAAAGAGGGACCAGACAGGGTTGCCCCCTGTCACCGATGCTTTTTAATTTAGCCCTGGAACCCTTATTAATAGCGATCCGACAGAAGGAAAACATAAAAGGAATTGAGTTAGCTGATGGTCCCTGTAAATTGTCAGCATATGCAGATGACCTGCTCATTTTTCTACAACCATCAGACCTTCCTGAAACACTGCAACTCATAGATGCATATTCAGCGATATCCGGATATAAAGTAAATCTGAATAAAACAACAATTATTCCTCTGAATGAACAGGTCAGCGAAGAAATGATGCGTGGATACCCCTTTCAATATGAGAAGTCATCCTTTAGATACCTGGGCGTGACCTATGGCACCACCTTGGAAGAGACTGTCGCAATCAACATTAAGATGTGTCAAGAACTTGTACATGATAACGTCTGCAGGTGGACCCCCCTTCATTTGAGTTGGTGGGGCAGGCTAGAAACGATAAAAATGATGTTGGTACCAAAACTCAGCTATATATTAAGTATGATTCCCTTACGCTTCCCGTCAGCCTTCTATAAGAAAATGAATAGACAACTGATAGCCTTTTTATGGAACAACCGAGTACCTAGAATAGCTGCCTGGAAACTGAAGTTACCTAATGCACAAGGAGGTGTCCATTTCCCAGATCTCGGCTGGCTGCACACTGCCTCTCTTTTAAAGCAGGGTGCTCAATGGGTCGACTCTGACGATACGGATAAAGGACCTAGATGGTTGAGTGTGGAGCGGGCCATACATTCCCCCCTACCTACATGGCTAATGGTTGGCACAGTAGTAGACCAGACTGTACCACATAATGCTATTATCCGAGAAACACAGCATGCCTGTCGATTATTGGCATCATGTATCGATGGAGGGGATGACTTCGCCGCAGATATGCCCTTATGGCTGAACCCGCGCCTTATCATCGGAGGGAAGCCTGTCTTATGGAAAAAATGGGTGGAACATGATCTTATAACCATTGGACAACTGATCAATGGAAGTGCATTTAAAACCTTTGACAGATTAAGAACGGAATTCCGATTGCCTAATACATGCTATTTCCAATGGTGTCAGCTCCGACACTGCATGAGCAAAGCGGGTGTGTCACCTGTCTTGATTCGTACTGGATGGCCACTGCGACAGAAACTTCAAGAATTACAAACAGATGCCAAAGCTGTTTCGAGATGTGTTGCGATTCTCCGATCCAAAAGTGACAAGACATGTTTTAAGATACAGTCGGTGTGGGCTACTGAAACCGGTCAAGATATACCTCCGGAAAATTGGGACACTTTTTGGGGAACTCAAATACGTGCCACGAGAGCAGCGTCTCTCACACAATCTATGTACTTTATAGCACATCGAGCGCATATTACACCGGCTAAGAAAATGAAATGGACACTACAGGAGGGAAATCGATGTTGGTCCTGTAACATGGAAATTGGGACACTGGCACATATGTTGTTTCATTGTAAATCCCTGGAAATATATTGGAACAGAGTATGGGAACGCATATCACAAATCCTCAACTTACAAACTCCTATCACTTATCGGATAGTAATATATAAATCCATAGCTCTGGAACCTACTCTGATGAAATGGGATAGTAAACTGCTGGACTTAATGCTCGGGATAGCGCTTAAAATAGTTCTAATACACTGGAAGAATCTTGACAAAGCTTGTTTCGAGCATTGGTGGAGTCTCTTAATCCTACACAAGACCTACGAAGAGATCTATATAGCCAAGAACCCATGGTCTGGTAAACTAAGTAAGAAATGGTCAGCTTTACAAAATTATGTTTGATGAAAGTGATTGATGGAGGCTGCCTTGTGGAATGGTCTCTGCTGTAACCACATTGAACGGAGAGAGGGAGGGTGGCGTGCTGGCATGGACTGATACTAGTTCTTGTTAAAGTTATTGTACTGTCTTGTTCAAGTTATTATATTCTTTTGCTATTTTGATCAATAGCATCTGCTTGTATCCTTTTATATCATGATCGTTTGTACTGTTATTTTATATGTTTAAACTGAATAAAAACTACCATTAAAAAAAAAAAAGAAAAGGATGAAAGGGTAACAGAGACTGAGTGGAAAAGTTGGTATTGAAGAGAGGTAAGAGGAGATGAAGCTCATCTAGTGGGGAATTGGAGTGTAATTTTATTTCTCTAAAATGGAAATGGTCACATATCTTAATGACTGGGAGTTACTTGCTGATGTTAGAAACATTAGGTCTGAACCGGACATACAGAGGGTGTCACGATTCTGATCCCATGGGGCACATCTAGCCCCACAGGATCAGAATCACGAACAGTTCTGTACATGCAGGTCGGGACTGCGATTCAGCCCATCCTGCATGTACAGGACATGTCCGACGAATTCAGTCAGGGCTTTACAATGGAGCCGTGGCACCATGGCGTCCGGTTGCCATGGCATTGTGGCTCCATTGTAAATCTGTGATGCCGGCCACCGGCTCCTTCAAAGCATTCCCCACAGCCTGACCCCCGATCTGGCCTCCTAAGGTCAGGGTCGGGCTGTGGAGAATGTCCTCGGTCCCCCCCCCTGCCTCATCTGCACCCCGGGTCGCCAATCCCCGACATCTAGAATTGGCTCTGTACATCCAGGGCCAATGACTGCCCACTGGCCGCACTAACTCCACCCCCGATCTGCCCCCTCCCCGCCCCCATCTAACTTCCCTGTACAACCGGCAGGGAAGTTAGATGCCGGCGGGGAGGATCACAAACAGCGGGGATGGACTTAGATGAGGGAGGAGTAGCCTAGTGGTTGGGGCAAGGTACTTCAGGCCAGAAGGTCAGGGGTTCAAATCCCACTAGAGGACAGCAACCTTGGGCCAGAAGGACTGGAGTTTCTAGTCCCACAGATGCTCCTTGTGGTCTTGGGCAAGCCACTTAACCCTCCATAGCCCATGTTCCCTGTAAGTATTAGTTTATGTATCTCATATCCCCACATGTTAAATGTATCCCCCAATTGTGTTGTGACAGCTTTGATTGAAGGATAAGGCGGTATACAAAACTGTCTAAATAAATAAATAAAGGGGGCGGAGCCTGATGTCCAGCGGGATGGTCGCATAACGCTGAGGCTCCCGAGAGGCCTACTCAGAATCCTGAATTAACACCATACAAACTTGGAACTTCTACTCTGATCTTGCCGGGGCACATTGGTGAGATGGCGGGGACCAAACCCACGCGCCTGGAATTTGGATCTCCAGCGGCTTCTCACGGCAAACGTTCCAAAACTGAACCCCCGTCCCCGCAGAAGGGGCTGGCCTTGCGCGAGGGCCCCGAAATGCAGCAGGAAATCCTCGCAGAGATTAGAGGGGTCAAAAACCTCGTGCAGTTAAACGGTGAAGCACTCCGAGCGCTGCGGGAAGATCTTGGTGTGCTGCAAAGCAAGCTAGAAGGGCTTTCTTCGCGTCAGGACAAAATGGAGAGCATACTGGACTCCCATGCGGCCCGGTTGTCCAAACTCGACAAAGTTGAACGTCAGGTGCGGGCCTTGCAGAAAGAAGTGGAAGATGGCAATAATAGAGCGCGTCGCAACAACATACGACTCGTGGGCATACCGGAGGGAGCGGAATCGGGAGACATGAAAGAGTTTTTATGCGAAATCCTCCCTTCCCTGCTCCAAATCACCTTTACCAAAGATTTGGAGATCGATCGCGCTCATCGTGTACCCACAAGCATAACGCTCAACAGGAAGACCCCGCGGCCTATCATTTTTCGACTTTTGAGATATCAACACGTGGAGCAAATTCTAAGTGCCTCTCGGGCAAAGGGCCATATGGAGTTTGAGAGCCACAAGATCTCCTTCTATCCTGACTTGGCTAAACCCACGGTCGACCGCCGAAAGCGCTTTCTGGAATTCCGGCCGAGGCTTCAACAACTACAAGCACGCTATGGCCTGATGTACCCGGCCAAGCTCCGAGTCACGCTTCACAATCAGACAAGAACATTTGAGGACCCTGATCTACTAGCGGAGTTTTTGGATTCCAAAGAAGCCGACCTGATGCGCTGACTTCCAGAATATTCCTGCAAGTATTCTCATATCCGCTGTACCTGCCATATTGGATCTGCCACAGCCCAGCAAAGAGTCTGGCGAGGGCAGTTTGTTTGCCTTACTTTTGATGATATCTGTGACCCGACTCCATCTACCCACAGTAGCCTCGATGAGTATCAGAGACAGTGTTAATTATGGACTCTGGTGTTTCTTTTCTTTTTTTTTTTTTTTTTTTCATATCTTTCTTTCCTCTCTAGGGCCTCCTCCCGCAGACATCCGGTCGCCATATTCTTTGGGGGTTTTGCTTCTTCTCTAAGATACTTTGGTACATACTTTTCAATATGGGGTGTATTAGCCAGCATACTCGGTGATTATGTCATTGTTGCACAGATTCTGATCATGTTGTATGTTTTCAAGCGCCCTTACCTAAAATGTCTATTACCGATTGATGGCACCATGTAAGATTTTCTCATTGAACGTAAAAGGAATCAATAATCCGATAACACGGAAGAAAATCCTAAGCTACCTAAGTCAGAAAGCTGCGGATCTGATTTTTCTCCAAGAAACGCATTTAAATTCGAAGGAAACTCTTAAACTCAATATTAAACCTTACATGGTGGCCGCCTATTCCCCAGCCGTTTCCAAGAAATCTGGGGTTGCCATACTGGTTAGGAAATTTTTGCATGCTACTATTATTGCGACTAGCTCAGATACAGAAGGTAGATGGTCCAGAGTTCACCTCAAGATAGGGAGCCTTGAAGTTACATGTATATGCCTTTACGCTCCTAATGTGGATGACCCTGCCTTTTTTGCTACCATCGCTCAGGTTGCGCAGGCCTCTGCTAATACTTCATTGATAATTGGGGGGGATTTCAATCTAGTCCTTGATCCCCTGATTGACAAACAGCCGCCTAGGACAAGTGGTCCCCCCAAGAGTCACACCACGCTTACCTCCCTGATCAAAGATCTTGCTTTAGTTGATCTATGGAGGTTACTACACCCTATGAGCTTGACTTCACCTTCTGCTCTTCCCTTCACAAATCCCAGTCTCGCATAGACTTCTTTCTAATATCAAAACTGTTAGTTTCCTCAGGTGGACCCTGCAAAGATTCACTCCCAACATATTTCAGATCATGCTGCTATTTGCACACAGATGCTTTTATACCCCAGGAAAAATAGCCAAATGGAACACAACTGCTGGGGACCAGTGTTTATTTATTTATTTATTTATTTAACAGTATTTCTAGACCGTCTTATCATAAAAATCAAGGCGGTGTCACAACAAAACAATCAGAAGATGTGGAGGGGGTTCATGCAGTGATGGGGAAGTGAGGTGCGGGGGGGGGGGTTCATGCATGGAGTGCAGGGGGGGTGGTGTGCGGGTGGGGGGTGTGTTCTAGATTAGGGGGGCTATGTACAGGGGAACCTTGCTGTGGGAACCTTCGTTCATGTTATTTATGAATGTCTTCAACTACAGGTTTATTGGGGGCGGGTCTGGGGTTATATTCAATTTATCTTACACCCTCACGAACCTCTCTCTTGGAAGATCGTGGGACTCCGCTCTGTGGCGGAGGTCCCCTCTCTTCCTAAGAAGGGTTGCTTTCTCCTTGATTTCATGCTGGGTATAGCCATTTGCTTAATCACGAGGAATTGGAAGGATAGCTCTCGACTTACTGTCAATGAATGGTGGAACCCCGTCTGCTTATATAGTAAATATGAGCAGATATCTCGGAGAGCTATTCCCCATGCCCAAACTCACTCTCGCTTGTCTAAATGGCAGATGCTTAATGATCATGTACAATTTGCTCATTGCTCCAACATTTTATTATTTATTTATTATTTATTTATTACAGGCTCTTATATACCGCTCTATTCAGAATCAGCGCGGTTCACAATATAACAACATACCATAACAACAAACTGTTAGGTTTTACAGAGAACAAGGTCAGAGAACTTGGAATAAAACATGGAACGTCATTACTGCAACTATTTACAAGAGTATTTACAAGAGTATTTACAAGTATACATTACAGGATTTGTTCTTAGTTTGGGTAGTGATTAAGATTGGTTAGTTGGTCAAGTAATATTGGGGGAAGAGGTGGGATTTGAGTGCCTTCCTGAAAAGGGATAGATCATTGATAGCACGAATCTCTGGGGGTAGAGCGTTCCAGTACTTAGGGGCATAGAATCTGAAGGCCCTGTTAGATGTCACTGATAGGCATTTTGTCGCTGCTTTAGGGATGATTAGAGTATTTGTTGATATCGTTCTCCTGGATCTGTTGGGTGGGACGGCCTGAATGAAGTCTATTAGGGAGGAGGAGGTGATGCTTTTAGTGGCCTTGAAAGTTAGGAGTAATGTTTTGAATAATATTCTGCCATGTATGGGGAGCCAGTGGAGTTGCTCTAGGATGGGTGTTATATGGTCCCTTCTTGATGCTCCGTAGAGGACTCTAGCAGCGGTATTCATGGCGAGTTGCAGAGGGTTTAATGTGGAGTGTGGGAGGCCTTGGAGAATGGCATTGGCATAGTCAAGGTGTGGTAAGGTTAAGGCTTGAAATATAGTTCTGAAGTCATCAGGATCAAGCAGGGGGCGAAGATGTCGAAGAGTCCGGATCTTGAGGTAGATTGCTCTGACTACGTTGGTTATGTGTAGTTTCAGATCCATGCGTTGGTCAAAAGTGACTCCAAGGTAGCGAATGGAAGGTTTTGATTGGAGCTCAGCTTCTTTCACCTTTATATGGGGTGGGGGGGTGAAAAGTGGGTCCCTGGTGATGAAGAGAACCTCGGTCTTTTTGTGTTGAATTCGGAGGTTCTGGGATTGAAGCCATTCGGATACTGCATCAAAACATTTAGCTAGCGGGGAAAGGTCCATATGAACTGTGGAGAAAGGCATATATAGGAGGATGTCATCTGCATATATCAAGCATTCAACCTTGAAGGACCTGATGATGTTGCAAACCGGTTGTATGTATATATTGAAAAAGAGTGAGGATAGGGATGATCCTTGTGGTACGCCTTGCTTTTGGTGGTATGGTGTGGATGTTGTGGTCCCTGAGGTAACGTACTGCCATCTCTGATCAAGGTATGACTTGCACCACTCTAGGGCAGTGTTATTGATGCCTTTTTCTTTTAGTCGCCCTATTAACAGATCGTGATGTACAGAGTCAAAAGCCGCAGCAATGTCTAAGAAGATGAGAGCAAAGCCTTGGCGGATGTTATCAATGCCTGTGATGATGTTGTTACAGAGAGTGGTGAGGAGGGTTTCAACACCATGGAACTCTCTGAAGCCATGTTGGCAGTGGTCCAGAGGGGAGACGGTGTCAATGTGGTCCTGTAACTGTCTTTGAGCTTCCTTTTCAATTATTTTCGCTAGTAGGGGAATGCTAGCTATGGGTCTATAAGATTCAACCTTTTGTGGGTCGAGTTTGTGGTTTTTCAAGAGGGGTCTTATGGATGTTCTCTTGAGGACTGGTGGGAAGGAGCCGGTTGTAAAGGATAAGTTCATCATTTTAGTGATGATGGGACTGAGATCTTGGCGTAGTTCCTTTATCCAGTGGGCTGGGCAAGGGTCAGTTTGTGCAGTAGTCGTGTTAAGCGCAGCGATGGTGTCTTCAACATGTTTTCTGGATGGTGTGGAGAACATGGATAGGTTTGATATGCATATGGTGACTTGAGAGGAGATTGTTGCAATGTTGTTGGTTTGAAGCAACTTGGATTGCAGGAAATCGGCGAATGCTTGGGGATGGATGGGTTCAGGATGTTTTGGTGAAGGTTCTTTAGATAAGGTTTTGACTAAATTGAAAAGATCGCGTGGTTTATTTAGTGATCTTTTCAGCGTATCGGTATGGAATTGTTTCATCTTGGCCATGACTGACTCCCTGTGTACAGATAGATGTGTTTTATAAGCTGCTTGGTCTTCTGATGAGTGTGAGCGACGCCATCGTTTCTCCAGTTTTCTTAGGTGTGTGAGGGAGGCTCGTAGGTCAGGGGAGAACCAGGGAGAAGATTTTCTTTTCTTTGGGTTGTTACCCTGGACTGGTTGCAGTGCAATGGTACTGATAGTGCTGTTCCAGGATGTGATCAGATTTTCCAGATTGAGAGAGGTGTCATGTAGGAGAGGGAGGGTTTCCATAACTATATGTTCTTTGTTGAGGGTTTTGAATTTTCGAGATGATACTCTTGTTGAGTCAATGGAGTTTTTGATTCTGTGTGGTGACTGTTTGCCATTGATGAGGATGGGGAAAGTGATTAAATTATGGTCTGACCAAGGTACTGGGGTTACAGAGTTGTCAAGTCTATTGTTGGAGTCGAGAGCTGTAAGAGGGGCAAAGATCATGTCAAGGATGTTTCCTCTCTCGTGCGTGGGGGTGTCAACAATTTGCTTGTATCCTAGTTCGTTGATAGCTTCAAGGAGGGCTGAGGCATGGCTGGGATGTAGTGTTGGGAGATTGAGGTCTCCTAATATCCAGTTGGGAATGTTGGGCTTGCGTGAGTTAGCTGCTAGATCTAGAATGTAAGGCAGGTCGTCCGCGGAGGGTGAGGGCGCTCTGTAAATTAAATTGATGAGGCATTGTTCATTTGTGATGGATAATACGTCCATGCTGTTTGAGCTTGTGGAGTCCACGGTGTGGAAATTTAGGTCATTCTTGGTAAGTATGAGAATGCCTCCTCCTCTCTTGCTCTCTCTATGTTGGGAATGGGCAGAGAAGTTGGGGGGTATGAGTTGATTAAGGATTACATTATCCGCGTCAGATAACCATTTTTCGGTTATCATGAGGATGTCTAGATTATGAGAAGAAATTGTGTCAGTGATGACTGGCCATTTCTTGCGGATAGACCGTGCATTTATGAGAGCGCAGTTTAAGTAAAAGGGTTGAAGGGGTTTGTCTTGCTTATTTTTCTTTGGTTGTTGAAGGGCTATATGTATGAGGTGAGAGTGGCGTGTGAGGGTCTCCATTCTTGAGTTGGGATAGGAAGATTCTGCCCTTCTTTTTCCATGACTCAGAAGTATTGGAATTTGGTGAGCTGTGTGATATAAGGCAAGGGCTTCGTTGAGCCAGCTTGTGAGAAGGAAGAGGCAGATCGCCAGGGTATTGAATGGTAGAGCCATTGGGGTTATGTTGAAGTGGATGAGGTAACTTTATGTGAGGGATTCTGTGATTCTGGTGCTTTCTGAGAGGCTACTGACTATGGTAATAATTGAAACAGTGAAAATTGAATGGTACTGGCAATAGTAAACTCTGTTGAGTGACGGTAGTGATTACTGTCAATAGAAGAAGGTACCACAGTAGCATTAAAGTAGAATGAGAGTAGTTGTTGGTAACTGTGAATAGTGACAACAGTAAAATACAGTAGGACGAGAGTAGATACTAGCTACAGTAAAAATGGCAACATTAGTTACAACAGAATGTGAGCAGATACTGGCTACAGTAGCTGATGGCAACATTAATTACAGTAGGATGAGAGTAGATACTGGCTACAGTAAAAATGGCAACATTAGTTACAACAGAATGTGAGTAGATACTGGCTACAGTAACTGATGGCAACATTAATTAATTACAACAGAATGTGAGTAGATACTGGCTACAGTAAATATGATGACAGTAAAATACAGTGGAGAGAGAGTAGATACTGACAACGGTATATAACGGCAGCAGGCAGTGTTAAAGGGATAAGAAGAATTGAGGAGGCTAGCACTGTTCTAGTTGTGTTGATAATACTTGCAGTACATGCTGTAGGTGTGACTATGATTGTAGTTGGTGTGGGCTGCTTTATGAGCTCAATCCTTCCTAGGAGAGCTTGGGTCACAGTCAGTTGAGGAGAACTGTACTCCGTAGGCGTCCTTCCGAAAGTAGATTCTGGAGATGAATCGCTTGGGTTGCTTTAGCGGGCCGCTGGGACCTCCCACAACCCCGATTGGGTTGGAGTGCAGGAGCGGGAACTTGCCCTGTGCTCTACCCCGATCGGGGAGCCGAAGAAGATGGCCGCAGAATCTGCACACTTTTCCTTTCTCCTGTCAGCGGCAGCTGCTTTAGCGGGCCGCTGGGACCTCCCACAACCCCGATTGGGTTGGAGTGCAGGAGCGGGAACTTGCCCTGTGCTCTACCCCGATCGGGGAGCCGAAGAAGATGGCCGCAGAATCTGCACACTTTTCCTTTCTCCTGCCGGCGGCAGCTGCTTTAGCGGGCCGCTGGGACCTCCCACAACCCCGATTGGGTTGGAGTGCAGGAGCGGGAACTTGCCCTGTGCTCTACCCCGATCGGGGAGCCGAAGAAGATGGCCGCAGAATCTGCACACTTTTATACATGTCTGTATAATGTGCACTCATCATGTTTTAGATCACCGTTAGGTTTTGTAACACAATAATGTAAGTACACGCCCGCTTCGGGAATGATTAGTTTTCTAGAGAAGAAGCAGGGGGGAGGGGGGTGGCAGGGGTTTACTTTGGTGTATGTATTACACTTTATGTATCTGTCTTTTAGCTGTATGTCTTCCTTTTCCTTTGTTGTTATAAAACGAAAATAAAGAATTTAAATAAATAAATAAAATAAATTTCTGAGAGAAAAACAAAACAAAATATGACCTGGATAGGATTAATGGCACCCTTCAGTAGTATTTGGTTGCACAACCCTTGGCAGTGATGACATCCTCCAAAAGATTTTTTTAACCATCTATACTTTCCGTACATTTATCTGTGGTAGTTTCTCCCACTCTTCAACTGCGATTTGTTCCAACTCATGAATGTTTCCAGGATTCCTTTTACCAATGGCAGATTTCAGCTCTTCCCAAAGGATCTCGACTGGATTGAGATCAGGACTCATTGCTGGCCAGTTTAAACAGTCCATTTTTTTCCTTTTTAACCATTCTTTTCTACTTTTGGATGAATGTTTTGGGTCATTGTCCTGCTGGAGGGTTCATGACCTTTGACTCAGACCTAGCTTTCTGAAACTAGGTAGTACAGTGTGCTCCAAAATACCTTGGTAGTCCTCTGACTTCATGACTCCTTTAATATGTTCCAATCTCCAGCTCTTGAGGTAGCAAAACTGCCCCCCAACATTATGGATCTTCCACCATATTTAACATGTAGGAAGGGCATTTTTTCCTTATAAGCTTTATTTCTTCACCTGTAAATGCACCACTGGTCTGCATTACCAAAGAGCTCAAGTTTGGTTTCATCTGTCCACAGAACATTTTCCCAGAAGGATTGAGGTTTTTCAAGATGTGTTTGAGCAAAGATCAGGTATGCCTTTTTATGTCTATCTTTGAACAGTGGGGTCTCCTTGGCCTTCGCCCATGAAGTCCTTCTTTGTTTAGTGCATAGCATATGGTGCTGGTTGAAACCACCACTCCAGATTACTCCAGATTAGCCTTAAGCTTCATCGGTGGCGCTACCCATATATGAGGACTTATTCCTGCTGTACACAGAGAACACCTGCTACAGATAACTATATTATCCTCAAGTACAGGACCAGCCCTAGGGCTTCTGCCACTCTAAGCAGATCCTCCATGTTGTCCCCCCCTATGCTAGTGTTCTCATGGCCTGCTGCTCCTGCCCCCCTCCAACGCAACTTCTGTTGGAGGAGGCAGGAGTTGTAGGCTATGAGTGTACCAGCACAGGTACTTTAAAGCTCAATGCAGTGGAGGGATCGCCATGCTGCCTTCTCTCCCAGGTGAGAAGATGTATGTCAGGGAGGCGGCCTAGTGGGCCAGGTGACACTGAACTACTGCTTCACCGAGGGGGGGATGCCATATACTGAGTCCTGCCGCACTGACAACCACCTAATTTGCCTAGTAGATGGACTGGCCCTGCTCAAGTATCAAATGTAATCAGAGACTAAGAAACCATGGTGGAAAGATACAAAAATTGTCCCAAACGTACTGGATGCCCGTATAAAGATTAAAAATAGTTTCCAAGCATATCTTGATATGTTGGACTTGAAACAATACATAGTTCAGAACATGAGTCCCATCCAGGGATGGCTCTATAATGAGGCCAAGTGAGGCGGTAGCCTCAGGTGGCAACTATTTTGGGGTGGAAAAATTGCCCCCAAAAAGACCCTCTCACTCGGTCTTCAAAATAAAAAAAAAAAAAAAACCTCGAGCTAAAGAAGCAACTGCTGCTGCTGCTGCAGCGGCAGCAGTGGCAGAATGAAGAGCCCCGCGGTCACCGCTGCTGCCGCCTCCCCAGAGAGTCGTGCCCTTTTCCCCTCTGCGCTGGCTCAGCTTTTGCAGAGCCACGTGAAGGGAGAGTGTTTCCCTTTCGCGTGGCTCTGTGAAAGCTTAGCCCATGGCGCTGATGGGAAACAGGATTTCCTGTTTCCAATCAGAACCCTGGACTCATATTTAACAGAACCGCGCGAAAGGGAAATAATCTCTCTTCATGCAGCTCTGCAAAAGCTGAGCCGTTGTGGAGGGGAAAAGCTGCCTGCATGGCTCTCTGGTGAAATGGGGGGCAGTGACCATGGGGCTCTTCATTCTGCCTCTGCTGCTGCTGTAGCAGCAGCAGCAACTGCTTCTTCAGACAGAGTTTTTTTTTTTAATTTCCCTGGTCTGGGGGGGGGGGGGCTAGGACTGTAAATGGGCTGATGGAGGGGTGTTAGAACTGGAAATGGGCTGATGGGGGGGTAGGACAGGTAATGGACTGATGAGGGTTTAGAACTGGAAATGGGCTAATCGGGAGGATGGCTAGGACTGATAATGGGCTATCGGGGGGGCTAGGACTGGAAATGGGCTGATGGGGTAGAACTGGAAATGGACTGATGGGGGTTTAGAACTGGAAATGGGTTGATTGGGAGAGGGGCTAGGAATGGTAATGGGCTATTGGGGGGCTAGGACTGGAAATGAGCTGATGGGGGTAGAACTGGAAATGGGCTGATGAGGGGGGATAGGACTGGTAATGGGTTATCGGGGGGGCTAGGACTGGAAATGTGCTGATGGGGAGGCTAGAAGTGGGACTGGGCTGATTAGGAGGGCTAGGACAGGAAATGGACTGATTGGGGGGGCTAAGACTGAAAATTGACTTATTGGAGGGTTACGACTGGTAATGGGCAGATGGGCAGCGAGGACTGGAGTGGACTGATAAGGGAGATAGGACTGGAAATGGGCTGGGACAGGAAATGGGCTAATAGGGGAGGGGAGGAGATTGTTGCTAGCCCTGGAAGAAAACTAGGGCCTAGGGCTACAAATGGCTGAAGAGGGGTGATGGTAGAATATGACTGGAAGGGAGCGGATATTGAGATGGTCTGCCAGGGGAAGGAGGGGGCAGGAAGGGAGCTGACATGGGGGAAGGAGGGGGATGGAAAGGAGCTGACACCTGGGATTTACTGAAGGGGGACTGGAAGGGAGCTGACACTTGGGGATGGGAGTGGTAGGTGGCTGGGTAATGGGGAGGAGGCTGGAAGGGAGCTGACTTGGGGGTGGCACTGATAATGGATCTGAGCTGATACCTGGGATGAAATTTGGACTAGAAGGGACTGGACAATGGGGAAGGATGTGGACTGGAAGGGAATGGACACCAGTGGCAGTCGTGGGAATGATAGTGCTGTAAGGAGATTTGGGGGAGGGAGGGGGCGTGCGCCCGAGCTGCGAGTCACACAGGGTGCGACTGCAGCTTGATATGGCTCTGTTTGCAAATATCTTGCATTTCCTCCATATAATGTAATCGGCTTTTTGGTTTTGTTCAGTCTCTGATTGGATTTCTGAAAAAGCACTGCCCCCTCTGAGGTGTGTGTGTGGGGGCGCTCCATCTCATTCTTTGTCTCTGGCAGCAGATTGCCTTGAGTCGCCCCTGGTCCCATCATGATTCTCATTCACATTTTTACAAGTCCCTCATCCAGCACTATAACATCCCCACCTTCCCTTATAATTATAGGCATATCAAGGATAGAAAAGCGATGCATGATAATAGAGATGCTGGAACAGATGCAAGGATAAGAACCAAAAAATATAGAAGATTAGAGTACCTTCTTTCATCCAACTTAAAAAAAAAGATCTCAGGAAATCAGATACAAATAATAAATACTCCTAACATGCTTAGGATAAAACAGCAATAGAACATGTCACAGAGGCACACCTGAAGGCATTTAGGAAGGAAGTCACAAAGAAGTAAATCTTTTTAAAATATCCCTTCCATGTATCAGTGCAGATGTCCTAAGCGGTACCTTACCCTGCAAGACCTGGAGGGTGAGCAGGGCTAACTTGCTGGACACAGAGATCATATATCAAAAAATGTGCGTTAAATGTAACAAAAATGGGAAATACATCCAAAAATATAGCGCTTGTTTGGGCAAAAAGTATAGTTATATAAACTATATCTAACTGCTACCGGATGGTCTCAGAACTCCATAGCATCTATCCCAGAGACTCAAAAGTCAAACTTAAAGGGAAAGAAGCTAAATAACATCAACGACCTCCCAGGTAGCCAGCAGTGATATAGTCAAATAACCTGCCCCATGTGAATCAATACAGCTCTTTTCCAAAATATAACATAGGAGCAGGCATATAACATTCTTCTTAACACTGCTGTAAGAACACTCAAACAAACTCTTAAACTGATCCAAACTCTACAAACATCCCGACGCCTCCCCCCAGTGCCTTCGGAGCGTTTCTCCACAAATGGTTCTTCAGGGGATTTACTGGATCACAAAAACTGCTGCCCACGTCAAACTCCACAGAACATTGCCAGCTTCCAATCTTTCCAAACTCATAGGAAGCTTAAGCGGCGTCTTTTTGCTTAAGCTTCCTATGAGTTACCGGGGCATTAAAAATTAGACAACAACATTTGTCTTTCACCATGATGAAGAAGTAGTCCATTTCCCATTCATCATGAAAGTGGTAGGTTTTGCTCTTCTTTGGAACACTCATCTTTGTTATACTGGGGTGGCTGGATGTAAGAAGGCCAAACCTGCTAAGTTAGTATAAACACTGGCTGAATCTGGTCCAAAACTGTCACTGTCCCAAAGTATTAAAGATCAACAGGAACTGAAGACCTCAAGCTGATTTGCAATACAAGGACTGGAGATGCCAAAACCACACATGCAGTTCTAAAAGTAAAAATAAGAATTCATCATACTGGAATCAATAATCAAATACCACCAAACAATCATCAAAAAATTCAAACACCTGTCCAGCAAACCAGATAAAATCAAATACCACCAAACTAGATAATAGGGGAAAAGCCAATAGTTGAAAAATACTATCTTGGAAGCCCAGACCAGCTGTATTCCACACTTTAAGAAAAGTGGAAGGAAGTCCAAAAAACTGCCAGCATGGTTTAAAGGTGAGGTCAGAGAGGCTGTTGTTGCCAAAAAAGCATCTTTCAGGAAATGGAAAAAAGAGCCAAACGACAAAACCTGGAAAAAGCACAAGCACTGGCAAGTCAAATGCAAGGCATTGATAAGGTAGGCAAAGGGAGAATTTGAGATGAAGCTTGCTGCAGAAGCAAAAATGCAAAATAAAGACTTTTTCAAGTACATTCATAGCAAAAAAACTGTGAGAGAGTCAGTTGGTCCATTAGATGATAGAGGGGATAAAGAGGCACTATGAGGTGACAAGGCGATAGCGGAGAGACTGAATTAATTCTTTGCTTCGGTCTTTACTGAGGAAGATGTAGGGATGTTACCCATGACTGAAGTGGTATTTAAAGGTATGGAAGAATTGAAGGAAATATCGATACATCAGAAGATTATATAAACTGAAGAGTAGCAAATCACCTGGGCTGGATAGTATACATCCAAGGGTGTTGAAAGAACTGAAATATGAGATTGCAGACCTGCTATTAGTAATCTGTGAATTTTCATAATAATCATCTGTAATACCTGAAGATTGGAGGATCGCCAATGTAATGCCAATTTTTAAAAAGGGTTCCAGGGGTGATCTGGGAAACTACAGACCAGTGAGCTCGACGTCAGTACTAGGAAAAATGGTAGAAACCATCATAAATAACAAAATTACTCACCATTTAGATAGTCATGGCCTAATGGGAGACAGCCAGCATGGCTTTAGACAAGGAAGATCTTGTCTTACTAATCTGTTATGTTTTTTTGAAGGTGTGAATAAACAGGTGGACAAAGGTGAGTTGGTTGATATAGTGTATCTGGACTTTCAGAAAGCCTTTGACAAGGTCCCTCATCAGAGACTTTTGGCAAAACTAAAGAGTCATGGGAAAGGAGGCAGTGTACTATTGTGGATCAGGAACTGGTTAAAAGATAGAAAGCAGAGTGTAGGGCTAAATGGCCAATTTTCCCAATGGGGAAAGGTGAAAAGTGGTGTACCCCAGGGATCTGTGTTGGGTCCACTGCTTTTTGACATATTCATAAATGACCTGGAAAAAGGAATAATGAGTGAGGTTATCAAATTTGCAGATAACACAAAACTATTTAAAGTTGTTAAAACCCAAGAGGATTGTGGAAAATTGCAAGAGGATCTTGATAAATTGGAAGACTGGGCATCAAAATGGCAGATGAAATTTAATGTGGACAAGTGCAAGGTTATGCAACTAGGGAAGAACAACACAAAATGTGGTTACACGATGCAAGGTTCCACATTAGGAACCACCAACCAGGAAAAAAGATTTAGGCGTAATTGTGGATAACATGTTAAAACTCTCGGCCCAGTGTGCAGTGGTGGCCAAGAGAGCAAATAGAATGCTAGGTATCATAAGGAAAGGAATGGAAAATAAAACAAAAGATATTATAATGCCTCTATATCGTTCCATTTTGAGACCGCACCTTGAATATTGTGTGAAATTCTGGTCACCGTATCTTAAAAAGGATATAGCGTTATTAGAAAAAGTTCAGAGAAGAGCCACCAAAATAGTAAAGGGGATGGAAGGATACTCATATGAAGAAAGGCTAAAAAGGTTAGGGCTCTTTAACCTGGAAAAGAGATGGCTGAGGGGAGATATGATAGAAGTCTATAAATTAATGAACGGAGTGTAACGGGTAAACGTAGATCGATTATTTACATTATCAGAATATAGAAAGACTAGGGGACATGCAATGAAGCTCCAGGGTAAAATATTTAGGACGAATAAAAGATTTTTTTTTTCACTCAATATGCAATCAAACTCTGGAATTTGTTACCGGAGGATGTAGTAAAGGCTGTTAGTGTAGCTGGGTTTAAAAAAGGTTTGGACAAATTCCTGGAGGAAAGGTCCATAAACCATTATTAAAAAGGGACCCAGGATATCAATGCTTGATCCAGTACAAGCATTGTGGAACCTGTGTCTTTTGGGGAAACTGCTAGGTACGTATGACCCAGATTGGCCACTTTTGGAAACAGGATACTGGGCTTGATGGACCTTGGTCTGACCCAGTATGGCATATTTTATGTTCTTATGTTCTTAACAAGTTCAAATACTACCACAGATGATTTAATAAATTCTGCACACAGTGTAGAATCAACGCAAAGGCAAGGCAAAATAAAATTGCTTTGTAGAATCAACGCAAAGGCTAGGCAAAATAAAATTGCAGAGGTAAGCAAAAGTGATAGTGGTTTGAACCAATTCGAAGGCAAGGCATAGGCAAGTTAGAACAAAAATGGAAAAGCCTGCCAAACTCACCAAATTCTTGACACTTTGTTGTGTCTGCCCGAAAACGTTTAATGAAAGTGAACTATAAAGCGACCAACAACCAGCACACGACACAACTAATACGGTAGGTGTATTCAGATAAAGCCCGGGCGAATGGATATCGCTCGGTGTATAACACACTTCTAAGGGGTGTTGGGGCAGGGCAGGAATGGGTGATTCTGATAGGCAGGAGACCAGGTATGACGCTGGGCCTGTGGCGTCTTGTCACAGGGCACGGGTGGCGGCCCCCTGGGGTACCCACAAACCATTGGCACGAAAACTACAAGCGCCCCCAATACACCTGCAGGCAAGCATCCCGCAGGCAGGAAAAAAAGACAGGCAAAGGATCAGCAGCGGTGGCAAGCCCTCGGCGGATGACCTGCTGGCACGAGCTCTCACCTAGCGATGGGGCGAGCTTCTGGAGAGATGGAGCCTAGTTGGGCTGGTGATCTACCTCTGACCCCTCTGCTATCTACAGGTAGATTGCGATCTACCTGTTGGACATGCACGTACACTATTGAGCAGTAGTGCATGCTATTCATTGATAGTGTGCACTATTTGTACATGTGCAGGAATGCACTATCATGCAGTAGCATGCACTGTTGCTCAATAGTGTGCACCATTGAGCAAAAATGTAAGCTATTAATGATAGACAGGAATGACAACATTACTGGGTTTTTTTCCATTTTCATTGGAAAATGCCATGAAATAATATGGAAAATTGTGTTGATCTTTCCTATTTTGTTTCAAATGGCTGCACATCCCTAGTACCAGTATGGTGAAACAGTCTGTAAAATGCTACATCAGTTAGAAAGACTAATTATATTTGCAATAAAATAACAATTTTTATTTTAATTATTCAAATATCGATTGTGTGAATGTCTCATTAGTTTATGCTATGGAATAAAATTCCTAGATGCCATACATGACTGCTTCAAAGAACAGATAGTCCTGGAAATAGCAAAAGGGGGAACTACTTTAGATTTTTCTCAGTGACTACCAGGACTTGGAGCCAAAGAAAAGGACTTGTATAAAAATTCTCCAGGAGTTACATTCATATAAAGTAGTGTGAAACATATTCATGCCTACTTTTATGAGACCTAAGTGTAGTTCTGTTCAGGAGAGGTATTTGGGTGGAGTATAGGCAGAGTTGGAAAGTGAAAAATATGCACATATGTGCATATTTCACCCACATTCATTTACATAAATTCCAAAGCTGGTGTAAATGTTAGTGGTATGCAGGCCCTACATTTTAATTTTGTTCATTTTCCAATGTCTTTTGCAAAATGTTTCTTTTTTTTTTATTTTAATTTCATTACTTCCTAAACTTTGCAGTTTTCGAAGTCATGCAGTGCTTTGTAACTGGCACCGACAATTCAGCCACCATACTGTGGCCTACTTCAGGGCGAAGTGGTAAAGCAGTGGATGTCTGTTTTTATAAAGTAGTCATCAAACTGGATTGGTGAGACTGAGGTGGAAAATTTGAATATGAATTTTGGAGGGAAAGTCTATTGGAGAAAGGCTTGAGACCTCTCTTTTCCCATAGACTAGAAGGTTCTCTGGTAAATTTAAAGATGCTCCCCACATAGAGTTTATTTAAATGTTCTCTTGGGCTTCCACAGCTCATATGAAAAACTTTGCAGTTTTCTGGGTCATGTTATGTAAATTACTTCCTGTCTATTATTAATAGTGCACACTATTGAGCAATAACATGTGCTATGGATAAATAGTGCCCATGGCAACTTATTAGGAACTAGAATTATTAATGTTCACTACCACATTTTGGCTCATTAAGGGGGTTATTTAGGAAGCCCTATCATGCTTTAGATATCTGAAAATGGGCACAGAGATTTCTACAGGTCTGTGAATAATCAAGTTTGAACAATAGTTCGCCTGATCTCAGAAATGTCCTGGACATCCTAGAGTCATATCAATGTTTAGACCTGCTACAGGCACAAATATGCATTGCAAAAGTGCTTGTTACGAAGAAAAACAGACAGAAGATAGCATTCCATCTTATTTATTTGGCTATATTTATATACCGCTTTTCATGGAGGTCAAAGCGGTTTACAAGGAACTTGGTTTTATAATTAACGTTTACAACAAAAACAGGTAACTTTGTACAGAGAGAAGGAACAGTGGTTAAATTAAATTAACTATGTACAGTTTGAAACTATTTACATGTGCTTGTAATACCTTGTCCTTCATGTGGATCTGGAAATGTTGTTCAGGAGGGTAAGATTGGGGGGTATGGGGCCAAAGTGGAGGGTGAATAGGTAAGTCTTGAGGAGTTTGCAGAAGGATATTTCCTATATAGGCAAGGACAGAGTTCCAGGCAGTTGGGGCATAAAGGTCAAAGGATTTGGTACGGGCTTATTGGTTGTTCCTTGTTACATCTTGGGAGGTAGTTAGCGGGTTCATTGTGGAGGTTCTTCGTGGTCTGTTTGAAGGCTGTGGTGTGATGAGAGAGCGAAGGTGGGTGGATGATTGATTGTTCAGGGCTTTGTGAATCATTAGGAGGATTTTGTAGAGGATTCTGTTTTGCAGGGGAAGTCAGTGGAAGTATTTGAGGATGGGGGTGATGTGTTCATATTTGGAAGTTCCAGTGATAGCCCTTGCCGCCGTGTGGATAGCTGTTTGAAGAGGATGGAGTTTTGATTTAGGTAGTTTGTGGTATATTGAATTGCAGTAGTCTGCATGGGGTGTTATGAGAGCTTGAAGGGCTGAGCAGAAATCTGATGGGGAGAGGAGAGGGTGGAGGTGTTGTAGGGTCCAGGTTTTGAAGTAGATTAATCCTGCTGTGTTCACTATTTAAGTCTTCAAGGTGAGGTGGCTGTCTAGGATGATCCCCAGGTACTTAATTACAGGTTTGATTTGGATTTCCATGTTGTTGAGGGTAATGGAGGGGGGGGGGGAGGATTCATTCCTGGTGACTAAGAGAGCTTCTGTTTTTTTGAGGTTGATGGAGAGGTAATTTGTAGATAGCCATTTTGAGATATCAGAGAAGCATTGCTGGAGTTTGTGGTAGGATGGTTTGCTGAGGTCAACTGGAGTGTAGAGCAGGGGTCTCCAAACCTGTCCTGGAGGGCCACGATCCAGCCAGGATTTTGGGATATCCCTATAGGAGTGGCCTAGTGGTTGGGGCAAGGTACCTCAGGCTGGAAGGTCAGGGGTTCAAATCCCACTAGAGGGACAGAAACCCTGGGCCGGAAGGACTGGGGTTTCTAGTCCCACAAGTTACAGTGTCCTCTTCAATGTGATTTCAGTTTGTTCAATGTAAACTGCCTTGATATCATGAAAGGCGCTATATAAGAAATGTTAAACAAATAGAAAACTAAATAAGATACATTTGAATATGATGGGGCAGTGCATGCAAATATATCTCATGCATATTTATTAAGGATTTCCCAAAAGCCTGGCTGGATTGCAGCCCTCCAGGACAGGTTTGGAGACCCCTGGTGTAGAACATGATGTCAGCTGTGCATAAATATTGAAGAGGAGAGCTGAGAGTGTGGAGTCCTGGGGTAAACCTTGCATCTGTATCTATGGCACTGATGAAGTTGTTCCTATTCTGATTTGTTGAGTTTTGTTGTGGAGGTAGTCTTGGAACCATCGTAGTACTGTGCCCTGTATTCCAATGGACTGGAGGCACTGTAGGAGGGTATTATGATTGATGGTGTCAAAGGCAGCAGAAATGTCAAGGAATACAAGGATGTAACCTTGGTGGATGTTTTGGGTTCCCTTTATGAGGTTGTTCAGGAGTGAGGTTAGGAGGGTTTCTACTCCACGCTGAGGAAAGAAGCTGTGCTGCTGAAGGTCAAGTGGGACATGAATGTTGAGGTAGTCTTGAAGCTGAGTTTGGACCATTTTTTGGACCATGGGTCTGTTTGAGGAGGGGTCAGATGGACTGAGGAGAGTTTTTTAGGAGAGAGCGAATTGAGGAGGTTTTTAAACAGGTTGGTAGGTAGCTATGTAGTAAGGAATATTGTGTGAGTTTTGCTAGGAATGGAGCAAGGTCTGATATGATGGTTTTGATCCAGTCAACTGGGCAAGGGTCGAGGGGGGAGGTAGTAGTGTTAAGTGAAGAGATGGTGTTCTGGATGTTTTCAGCTGAGATGTTATCAAAGGTGGTCCATGAGTGTATTGGTTTGGTATGATATGAGGAGGATCAGGTTTATCTATAGGTTGGGGGTGGCGTGTAGAGAAGAAGTCTGCTAATTGTTGATGAGTGATGGAGATGTTGGTTGAGTTGTTGGTGGGTGTTGCAAGGGTTAATAGTTCTCTTGGTGAGTTGTTGGTGGGTGTTTACAAGGGTGAATAGTTCTCTTGGTCGGTTGAGGTGATCAGTAGATGAGTTCTGTGTGGTAGTTTTGCTTGGAGAGGTTGGTAGCACGGTTGTATTCTCTTAGAGTAGTCATATATTGGGTTTGGTCTTTAGGTAGCTATGATTTCCTCCATCTGCATTTCTTGAGCTGCTTTCAGAGGTCAGGGGTGTACCATGGGGTCAAAGTTTAGACCTGCTACAGGCACAAATATACATTGCAAAAGTTCTTGTTTACAATGAAAAACAGACAGAAGATAACATTCCATCGTTCCCAGTAGAATCACAATGATAGCAGAAGTGGGATTTGAACCCTGGCTTTTCTGTTCCGAGCCCACTAATCTAACTATTAGGCGATTCCTACATACCTAGTTTCTACAATATTATTCTGGGGACATCTACTGTATGTAGACACTCCAACAGACATCCATATCAAGCACATCTGTTTGTGAAATTGTGTCTGCACCTGGTTGTGCCTGCTTTTTTTCAGCCATTCAAGCTTAGATGTTCCAGATTACACTTGGATATCCTTTATAAAATGTCCCTCTACCTCTGTTAGCTTATTTTATCATGGGTCTCAAATACCTGGCAGGATTACAACAAGTACATAGATTCCATGCTGCTTCCCCCAAGGAAAAGCAGTGGATTTTACCAAGTCTACCATAGGGCCCTAGGTACTAACCCTCAAAAATGTTTGTGGGTGAGTACTCATTTCGGTGAAATGTAACTAAGAAATGCAAATGAGTTTTTGACTAATTTAATCTTAGCTAAAGTTTTTACATGTGCTGCCACAACAAGAGACTTTATATGTTCCAAGCTGTGGCAACATGTACAATTCCCCAAAAAGTGACCTTTTGTATGAAGGAACCATTAAATTAGAATGACCACCAGCTTGAAATTGAGTTAATTCAAGGCCCTTTCCCTGGAGGGGGGGGGGAGGGGGACCTCTACTCTCTGATGACCCAGTGAGCTTGATGCTCTACCTAGCCCCAACACAGGGGTAAGATAGTCTCCTAAACACACCCAAACCCTCACCCATTACATAAATAAGGCCCACCTTGGTCCTCTTCCCAAGACCTTGAGTAATTCCAAGGGATCCAGGAACAATGGGGGCAGGAGTGATCCCCCACTCATTCCTCTCCCAATAGATGCCTTCCTCAAAATTGTACCATTGACCCCTGCAATAGTCCTGTTGGCAGCTCTATGCGGTGTCCAGCCCAATGGCCATCAGGGAGTGGAGGTTGTCTTGAGGAAGAGGATCCAGGGAGGCCTCCAATTTGGGCCAGTGGAAAATTTAATGTTATTCTGACATTGCCACACAAAAGGGCAGTATTCTAAATTTGGCAGCTTTAGAAAAATTACTTGAGCTGAGGTAATTGGCATGATTTTGCATCACTGCAGTTCCTTGATACAGAAATTTGCATAGACTTTCACATGAAGTGGACTTTGTATGCCCTTATTTGGCAGCTTGACCCCAAGTGGTAGTACTACAAGATTAACACTG
Source organism: Ichthyophis bannanicus (assembly GCA_033557465.1). Lineage (NCBI taxonomy): Eukaryota > Metazoa > Chordata > Amphibia > Gymnophiona > Ichthyophiidae > Ichthyophis > Ichthyophis bannanicus. Next base: position 228,813,461 of record CM066031.1, read on the forward strand.
AGGGTCAGAGCCATCATTTTGAACATGGGCCAGTAATGGGATGGGAGCACCTGAAGATTGTTCCTGTTCCCTATTAAACCACCAGGAATACCTATGGTAATATCAGGAAGACAGTTGGGGGTGAGTGGATTTGATGCTCTGTGTCAGAAAGATATCAAAGGAATAAAGGACCTGGCGCTTTCGTCAGGGGCATGTTGGAGTATGTGGGCTACTTGGTGCTCAGTGTCAGAAGGGTGTTGGGAAGAGAAAAAAATCTTAAACTTGGTATTTTAGTACTTAATTAACATCTTTTGAGACAAAATGTTGTTCTTAAATCACATAAGCAAGATCCTTCCTAAATTACAGTGCATACCTCATATTTGTATCATAGCAGTGAACAAAATGGGCATTTGTGAAAAGGGCACATGTTTCATTATTAATTAGTGACATAGAGGCAGTGGTGGGATTCCAAACCACCTAGGATCCAATTTGGTCGGTGGTAAGAACCAGCCGGGTCGCATCAATTTGTGTGAACCGATTCCTAGCATTTCCTGCATTTGCTGAGCCAGTCCCCACAGGCCGTGTCACTGCTGCATCTGCACTGGCGGGATTCAAAACACCTGATGCCATCAAAATACTGTTGGGTGTTTTGAATCCCAACAGTGCAGATGTGGCGGTGTCATGGCCTGTTGGGGCCGGTTCAGTGAATATGAAAAACACTAGGAACCGGTTCACGTGAACTGGTGTGAATCGGCTGAATCCCACCACTGCACAGAGGGTATTTTTATAAAGTTAGGCCTAGTTAACATGCAGGTTGCCTGCATCTGTCACACATATTTTATAAGGTCAAGTACACATGTACTTAACTTTATAAAAAAAGGCGTATGTGGTGGGAAGCGCATGGCAAATCTACGCACGATCAGGTTTACCAACCCTAAGGACAGTGTAAATGTCCGTGCCTAGAATTTTAAGGAACAATCTTAAGGTATAATGTTTAATAACATATACTCATCTATTTGCACTCTGACTATGGTCTGCCCAAGCTCCACCCCCATGTATACCCACAGTGAAAGTATGTGCCATCGGACTGGAGTGCGCACCTATAGACTGGTTAAAGTATGTGTGCAAAGGCCCATCCACATGCATACGCCACTGAAAACATGTGACATGTAACTTTACACAACTTATAAAATAACCTCCAACATGCAAAATTCATGAGGGATACTTTTTGGTCCCTAAGGAGGGAAATGGCACATGGAAGATCTAGAAATGATTTAGAACTGCAGACCGTGTGCAGGAAGGGAGAAGGATGAGCTGGTTCAGAGTAGAGGATTGCAGGGCGGATCATAAGCGTAGTTTGGGTGAACTAAAGCACTAACGGTGAACGGGTCCCCCTGCCGCCACTGCTAGTATAACTTCCTTACATTTGCCCCTCAAAATAAAAAGGCAAACTACATCAACGGGGCAGATCAGGCAGAAGTGGGCACAAAGTGAACAAAGGATCCAGAAACTTGTACAAGACAGCTACACATGGAGAGAGCCTGCTCAAAGAAGATGATCACTTGCAAAGAAGCTGGTGTTAAATAAACAACAAATCTTCAGAGTAAGAGCTACTTCAGAATAGCTGATGAAGGGAAAGAGAAGGAAATAGCTCAGCATAGCTGCTTGCAAGGCAAAGAGGAAAAGCACCAGCATGTGGTTCGCTAGCAAATTGCTGATTCACTGAATGCAAATTTGTGGTAGAGAGTCTGAAGCCAGCTGTACTGTACTTTGTGAGACTCTCTATGAATTCCTAAAATAACACAAGACAGTCCTGGAAGCCACTTAGGAAAGGTATGGCTTGGATGGTAAGGACTAAAGTGCAGTAAAGGTTCACATGCATTAGTAGCATTAGTAGCAAAAGTTAATGCATGGCAACTTCAAAGCCAAAGCCTCTGCATTAACATTGGGAGCGCTCTCATAATCTTCACAGGCAGTTATCACAGAGAAACTTTTACTGTGCCTTGAATGTATAACAGATAATACAAATGCACTTAATGCCCACATACTGAGATAACATTAAGTCATTTTTGTTTTTAGTAGCAGTAGCAGCTAACACACGGTAAATTTGCATGCATTAACTATAAAGCACAGTCCAACCCATTGCCCATTGCATTCCATGCTATGCATTTAAGGGGTTCTTTTAGAAGCCCTATCAATGCTTTAGACCTCTGAAAACAGGCATAGAGATGTTCAAAGCACGGAGACCTCTCCAGAGGCCAGGGCCGGATTTACCTATACGCCATGTACGCCATGGCGTAGGGCCCACAGCCGGCAGGGGCCCACAAAAAAAGAACCAGTTAATTTTTTTTAAACTCAATTAAAAAAAAAAACCTGGTGGCTGCCGCCGCGGGGCCCCCTCTGCTGCCGCGGGGGCCCCATCTACAAGCTGAAGCGGTCGGGTCGGGTCGGGTCCCTCCCTCCCTCCCTCGCTGCAGGCTGCGAGAGACGCGAAGATAGAGCGTCTCCTCGCGTCTGTGTTAAGCCCGCAGGGGCTGATGGGATTTCCCATCAGCCCCTGCCGGCTTAACACAGACGCGAGGAGACGCTCTCCCTGCGCGTCTCTCGCAGCCTGCAGCCGGCTGCGTGGGTGGGTGGTCGAGAGAGAGACCCGACCCGACCCGACCCGACGGCTTCTGCTTGTAGCCGGGGCCCCCGCGGCAGCAGTGGGGGCCCCGCGGCGGCAGCCACCAGGTTTTTTTTTTAATTAAATTTTACTTTAGGCCGGGGGGGGGGGGTAGGACTGGTAATGGGCTATGGGGGGGGGTAGGACTGGTAATGGGCTGGGGGGGTAGGACTGGTAATGGGCAATTGGGGGGGCTGGGGCTGGAAATGGACTGGGGGGGGTAGGGCTGGTAATGGGCTATTGGGGGGCTGGGGCTGGAAATGGGCTGGGCTGGGCTGGGCTGGGGGGGGTTAAGGCTAGAGGTGGGCTGATGGGGTTAGGACTGGTAATGGACTGTGGGCTGTTGGGGGGGCTTGGAACTGGCAATGGGGGTTGGGGGGGGTTAAGACTGGTAATGGGCTGGGGGCTGGGGGGGGTTGTCTGGTAATGGGCTATGGGGGGGGCTAGGACTGGAAATGGGCTGGGGGTTAAGACTGGAGGTGGGCTGAGGGGGTTAGGACTGGTAATGGGCTATGGGGGGGGTAGGACTGGTAATGGGCTATTGGGGGGGCTGGGGCTGGAAATGGACTAGGGGGGGTAGGGCTGGTAATGGGCTATTGGGGGGCTGGGGCTGGAAATGGGCTGGGCTGGGCTGGGCTGGGGGGGGGGGTTAAGGCTAGAGGTGGGCTGATGGGGTTAGGACTGGTAATGGACTGTGGGCTGATGGGGGGCTTAGAACTGGCAATGGGCTATGGGGGGGGGTTAAGACTGGTAATGGGCTGTGGGCTGATGGGGGCTGTCTGGTAATGGGCTATGGGGGGGGTTAAAACTGGTAATGGGCTTTGGGGGGGTTAAGACTGGTAATGGGCTGTGGGCTGAGTGATGGGGGTTGTCTGGTAATGGGCTATGGGGGGCTAGGACTGGAAATGGGCTGGGGGGTTAAAACTGGAGGTGGGATGATGGGGTTAGGACTGGTAATGGGCTGTGGGCTGATGGGGGGGGTAGGACTGGAAATGGGCTATGGGGGGCTGACTGGAAATGGGTTGATGGGGTTAGGACTGGAAGTGGGCTGATGGGGGGTTAGGACTGGTAATGGGTTATAGGGGGGCTTAAACTGAAAATGGGGTGATGGGGGGTTAAGGACTGAAAATGGGGTGATGGGGGGTTAAGGACTGTAAGTGGGGTGATGGGGGGGCTAGGACTGGTATTGGGTTGGGGGGTTGCTAGGACTGGAAATGGGCTGATGGATGGCTAGGACTGGAAATGGGCTGATGCAGGGACTAGAAGGGAATGGATGCTGGGTGAGGCTGGAACTAGAAGGGAGCTGATGTTGGGGGAGGATTAGAATGGGATGGGGCTGGAAGAGTAAAATGGAGAAGGGAAAAATATTTTGTGTGGGAGGGATAAAAAATCTACAATTGGCCGGGTATTGGGAGAGTAAGTGGGGATTGAGGATGGAGGGGTAAAATTTGAGTGGATGAAATAGGAATGAGGAAAGAGCAAAAGGAGAAAGATTATTATGTTAAAGCAGATGTAGAGAGAGAATGGAAAAAAAATCTAGAAGAGAGAAGAAAGGACAAATGGACAGCAGACGATGGAGAGTTAGCAGAAGACACGAAGAAACCAGAAGAAAGTGGCTGGAGCAATTGCAGCTGAAAAAAATGCACAAAAGGTAGAAAAATATCTCTTTATTTTGAATTTATTAATTGGAATATGTCAGCTCTGGTAAATGTGCATCATTAACATCTGCGCTTTGTTTAGTACAAGAGCAAATTAATGTATAGTTTTATTTCTACAGTGTTGTACATTCCAAGTTTGGCTTTTGGGATTCCCAGTTTAATTATTGTCTTCCTATTTCTAAATTGTGATTACTTGTTTGGTGATGGTCTATGTTCTGCATGTGTAACTGAGCTGAGGTGTTCTGTTTATATAATTCCTATTTGACATTGCCACTTGTTCTCTTTCCCCAGTAGGTCATGTATTGTTGTTCTCTGAAATGTATTGGTTTAATATTTGCAGTGTTGCCTTTTGATTGGTAGAGTATGGTGCTTTGTGAGTCCTGGTAGTGCTGTTAGGATACGGCGGGTTTACTATGGGCAGTGTTTGTAGTAGTTCCTAATGTGTCTGGCAGTTGGCACTGGATTATAGTAATGTAGAAATCTTTTAGTCTTTCTTTATCCATACACTCATTAAGAGGCACGTTTACTAAAAGTTAGTATATGGTAACATTATGCAAATATTTATGCAAATGAGGCCCCTTATGCAAATGAGGTCCGCACCCCCCTTGGGCCGCCCCTGCTGGGGGCCCACAATTTTTGTTGGCGTAGGGCCTCACTCAAGGTAAATCCGGCCCTGCCAGAGGCATTTGGCTTTTGCATGATATACGCAGATGATGTCCTACTATACTTGTCAATATCCTTGGACTGCCCAGACCTCACCCCACTGACCAAGTGTTTCAACGCAATATCCGAATGGCTCCTCTCTCAAAATCTGCGCATCCAACATAAGAAAACGGAGGTCCTGTTCATCTCCAGAAATCCTGAGTTTACACCACCCAGCCACCTGGAAGTGGACAACGCCGAGTTGCAAGTAAAATCAGCTATACGGTATCTCGGAGTCACATTAGATCAGAACCTCAACATGAAGCAACACATAGCCCAAACTGTAAGAGCGGTCTACTTCAAGATTAGATCCCTCAGACACTTACGCCCCCTACTCGAACCAAGCGACTTCCGTACCATCTACCAAGCCCTCATCCTTCCTCATTTTGATTACTCAAACGCCATCCTACAAGGACTCCCTCAGACCACCTTACATCCCCTGCAACTTGCCATGAACAGTGCAGCGCGAATTCTCCTCGGAGCGCCAAGAAGAGAGCATATCACACCCCTCCTGAAGCAGCTACACTGGCTCCCCATTCAAGCCAGGATCAGCTTCAAGACCTTAGTGATGACATTCAAGGCCATCAAGGGGCTCTCATCCTCTTCACTATGTGACCTCATCCAACCACCCACACCCAACAGGCTAAGAAGAACCGCAGTAGCCAACATGCTAGTGATACCGAGAGACATGACAAAATGCTCCAGGGCAACATCGAACAGAGCCTTTAGACTATGCGCCCCAAGTCTCTGGAACTCCCTACCACCACACATCAGAGCAACCTCCAATTTGAGCCAGTTCAGGAAGGCCTTAAAACACTTTCTCTTTATCAAACACCTCACTGACTGCCCCGAACCTGAACCCCAGCCACCAATTATGATCAGTACCCAATAACTCCATCTGACATGTATATAGTTACCTATTCAACGCCACGCATATGTATATAGTTTTCCCGGTTATCCAAGTTACTTGTTCCTGTTCAATGTAATGACCTGACTTTTGTTTATTGTCGGATACTGTTTGTTTTATGTAAACCGCGCTGATCGCAAATAGTGCGGTATATAAGAAATGAAAATAAATAAATAAAAATAAAATAAATTTTAGAAGTCGGCTTTGTGGACATCCTCAGAGTCTGAACGGGGGCAGGAAGAACCTAGACATCATCGCCTGATCTCAGAAATGTCCTGGACATCTGGAGTTACATCAAAGGCAGGGGTTCTCACCCTAGTCCTCGGGGCACACCTAGCCAGACTGGATTTCAGGATAACCAAACTAATTATGCATGAGAGAGATTTGCATATAATGGAGGCAGTGCTTGCAAATCTCTCTCATGATTTATGGACCTTTCCTCCAGGAACTTCTCCAAACCTTTTTTAAACCCAGCTACAATCACAATGGATATGCATGAGAGAGATTTGCATATAATGGAGGCAATGCTTGCAAATCTCTCTCATGCATATCCATTGTGATTTTACTGCAAATCTGGCTGACTAAGTGTGTCCAGAGGACTGGGTTGATATAATCATTGGTCTAAGGTTATATCTGCTCCAGGCATAAATAGGCATTGGGAAAGTGCTTGCTTAGGCAGTAAAACATCCAGAGAGTGAAGAGAAGATGGTGTGGCATCACCCCCAGTACTTTTAGAATCACAGCAATAGCAACTGGGGGATTTGAACCTTAACTTCCCTGCGCCTAGATCACTACTCAAACCATTAGGCTATTCTTAGATGGCCAGTTTCTGGAATACTCTTCTAGGGATGTTTATATAGACAGCCCTGCAGCTGTCTGCATTTGTGAAATCCTGCCTAAGCTTGGACGTGTCTGCCTTTTTGTTTTCAGATGTTCTGGCTTGCATGTCCTAGATTGCACTTGGACATCATTTGTAAAATGCCGCTTTTAATGTGCAAACTGGTATGCACTGTATCAAGCAATCATATCAACTGTTAGCTTGGCCATATGCCAACAGTGTGCACTAATTTATGCGCTTAGTCAATTTTATAGAAGGCCTTCTAAGGGGAAATCAGCATGAAATCTTAAGATAAGCACAATATTTGTGAATTAAGAATTTGAGGAACATTAAGAATGCATTTAGAACATACATACAAGAAAGTCAAATCATTGGTTGGATAAGATTACGAATGAAAATGGTCATTGATGCAAAAGGGCACACTACTTATGAATGAAATATATAGAGTAGTGCCGATTTTAGTCTGAGACCAAATCGTTCTTACCAACTCAGTAAGATCTAGTAGAATATCAAGTTTAGGATAATAGTGGCATAATCTTAATGCAATTAAAGGGACGGCATCAGCATAGTTGGACAGCAAATCCCTCTGATAGAAGACCATTGGTAGAGCTTCTAAGATTTGTAGCAAGGAGAGCATCACCTCTGGAATTCGTTACCAGAGGATATAATAAAATCTGTTAGTGTAGCTGGCTTTAAAAAAGGTTTGGAGAAGTTCCTGGAGGAAAGGTCCATAAACCATTATTAAAGGGGACCCAGGAAATCCACTTCTTGCCCCAGTACAAGTATTGTGGAACCTGTGTCCTTTGGGGAAACTGCTAGGTACTTGTGACCTGAATTGGCCACTGTTGGAAACAGGATACTGGGATTGATGAACCTTGGTCTGACCCAGTATGGTGTATCTTATGTACTTATATTCTTATGGTGTATCTTATATTCTTATGGGAGTAGGAAAAATAAAGATGGAGTCAAAAAATAGCTTAAGGAGGAGTAAGATATGGGACTGAACATTATCAGACCTATTCACAAAAGCACATGAAGGGATCTGTTTAATGAAGTGCACTATACAGTTAGTGTGCTTATTAGCATGCACTTGTTAGCACATGAGTGTGGTAACTGTTACCTCATTGGTATAACAGCACATGTTAATTCATGCGCTAACTGGATACTGTGAAGTGAGGCAGGAACTGGGCTCATTACAGATGCAGAATGGGTTTGGACTACACATGGAGTTAGCGCATGGTACTTTTGTGTGAGTTAATCAACACTCTGCTGCATGGCTAATCTTCCGCCAGCCTCGTCATGCCCATATTACTCCTCTTCTAAAGTCACTTCATTGGCTTCCTATCCATTTCTGCATCCAGTTCAAACATCTGCTGCTGACCTATAAATGCATTCACTCTGCAGCTCCTCTCTACCTTTCTTCTCTTATCTCTCCTTACACCCCACCTCGGGAACTCTGTTCTTCTGGCAAACTGCTTCTATCTGCGCCCTTCTCTTCTATTGCTAACTCCAGACTTCGCTCCTTTCACCTTGATGCACCTTATGTCTGGAACAAACTACCTGAGTCTGTACACCAGGCACCTTCTCTGACCCTTTTCAAATCCAGGCTGAAAACTCACCTCTTCGCTGCTGCTTTTGGATCTTGACTCACCTGATCTCCTTGTTTCTTTACCTTTCCCCTTTGTTGTATCCCTGTGTACACCTTCTGTATTGTCTGTGTTGACTAGATTGTAAGCTCTGAAGAGCAGGGACTGTCTCTTACATGCCTCTGCAGAGCTGCATATAACTTGAAGTGCTATACAAATGCTCAGTAGTAGTAGTAGTAGTAGGATGAACATACCGCCTCCTCAAGAAGAGGTGTTAAGTGTATTTGTGCTATCAGTATGCATTTAAGGTAGCCACTACTGTAAAAATACAAATCAGACCACCCCAGTCAACATCCATAAATCCAACCTGCACCCCTGAATCGGATCTCTTCCCACCCTATATCCCTCAATCCCCATCCACAGATCCCCTTGGCACATATTGGGAGGGGGGGGGTCCCTGGTGTGTTTCTTGGGGGGGGGGGGGGCTGGAGCTTCTCTCCCATTTACTCCTTGGTTCAAAATGGTGTCAGACCCCTAGTGGTAGTTGTGCCATGTTTTAACTGTTTGACATAACTCTGTGATGTCTCGTGGAATCATGCCTATTTGACTGGCCAAAGATAATTTATACATCTTTAAATTCCAACTATATTCAGTGCTGGGAATGCTGAAATGAATAAAGACTATGTGCCATGCTTTATAAAGCATTTATCTATTGGCTGTTCAAATAAAACATTATTGTCGACAGGCCCAGAAATATAATACAAAACAAAAGTATGTAATTATGTTCATGTGTTTTAGAAAATGACATTATTAAATTAAAGCTCCTATTACAATGCAATTCATTCAGTGTTTTTTAAGCAGTGCATTTTTCCTAGCAAAAAAGGTGCAGGCAGTGGTGTACCAAGGGCAGGATGGTGGGTGCGGCCTGCCCTGGGTACCAGTTGGGAGGGGGGGTGCACCTCTGTCAGGCACACAGAGGAAGTATGGGAAACTTACCATAGAGCTGGCTTCCCTCGCTGTCTCTATGGATTTGGCCGCTCTTCTCTCCTGGCTGAAGTCATGAATTGTGAAATTTCGGCCCAGGATAAAAGAGTGGCTGGGCCTGGAGGCAGCGCCACAAGCTAGCTTCATGGTCAATTTGCCACACTGCCTCCGTGGGCCTGGAAGGGACATTAGCCACACAGGAGGGATACCCACCCTGGGTTCTACAGGGGCTGGGAACACCACTGGTTGCCATTACTTATATGCAGGGCTTTCATTAATACATGAGGGGGGCAAGATGGCGGCTGTGTGTTGCCCATGGTGCTAGCTCTGGAAGACACTGTTCCTTTGGGTTTGTGTGGCACTGTCTGTCCTATGGAAATAGGCTGACAAAAATGCAAACAGGTTCACCTACCCTCGGGTAATGCTGGGACAACCACCATGGCCCAGACAATGTTGGAATTCTGTGGATTTGTGCCAGTAGGTGTTGGAGCTACATCTTCAGCAGGACCACCAGGAGGAAGCCCGGAAGAACTGAGCAAATTGGGTTCCTCCCTCCAACTCACGGTTCCCCCCGCCAAGACCTGGAAGCATTGTGGCTAATGGTGGTGTGCTTCCTTTGAAACAGGCTGTGAGCATGCCTGTGTCAAGAGGTGAAGAGGGTCCACCTTTGCTGAGTTCTCCTTCTTCAAGGTCTGCTGGCAGATGTGGAGCAGTGGGGACACTGGAGGAAAGGTTGTCGTTGAAAGCAGTTGTACCTGGGAAAGAGGCGACTCTGGGCACAGGGAGATTGGAAAAACCCATGACAATAACATTGGATATGCTGTGGGATGCTGTGGCTGGGATGAACCATTCCCTATTGATGGTGGCTGGTACTGTGAGTAATGAAATGATGACTTTTAAAACTCAATTACAAGAGGTATCCGGAGTCCAAGAGGACTAGCTGGAGAGGCTGGCCCAATTGACGGAAGAACTAAAACAGCTTTGAGGAGTGCAGGATGCCAGAATTAAGGATGGGACTGTGTTCTCCAGAAAACTTGAGTATTTGGAGAACCAAGTTAGGAAGTTTAATTTAAGATTGTTGAATTTTCCTCCTCCTATATATTCACCTCTGGAGATGGCATGCAAGAACTTCAGGGAGGTGTTACAACTCTCCCAGGATGATCTGCTCCCTTTGAGTAGGGTTCAGTACTTATCCCTTGGCTCTACCCCCAATAGCGGGTAGAGACACCTCCAATGTAGCAGGGGACCTTACTGGGTTCCTTGAGAACTCGATGGATGTGATCTCCGGTTGCTCAACCCTGCTTATTATGCTGGCCTTGGAATCAGATAAGTCTTTGATCCTGAGATCTTATTTTAAGAATTTCAGTGTGCAGTTTATGGGCTCATTTGTACGCATTTCCCCTGAGTTGGCTCGTTGGCATCCAGGTGTGAAGAAAATTCCTGGGCTATAAGCCCCGGGTTATCTCCCTCAGTGGGTCTTTTTTTTGCTCAAGTTCCCTTCTAGATGTTATGTTTCCTATAAAGGAAAGAATGTTCTGTTTTTTGAGCCATGGCAGCTACTGGAATTTTTAGAAGTCAGGGAAGAGGTCCTTGTGGCAACAGACCCCCACCTGGCTGATGCGTAAGTCTCCACTCAGCCTTTTTGATTTAGTTTCTGTATTTGGGATTTCTCATCTGATTGCATTTCCTGTGTCCCCCTTGCCTTTTCCTTTAATAGTGGGCTAAGTACATGGTATTTAATTGTAATGTTTTCCTTTTTATTCATGCGCATGCCTGAATGTTTATGTCTGAAATATAATAAATCTAAAATTTAAAAAAAAAACATGAGGACCATGGGTCAGATTTAGCAGGCAATGAAAAAGTTGCCGATACTCAGAACTACCCTCAATAAAAGCCTCAGTTTAAAAGAAAACCTTCTCAGTGGGTAGATTAATAGTGATATCTGAAACTCTATCCATACCAAGAAATTATTCAGCTTTCAGCTCTTTATTTGGACTGGACTGTTATGTTCAGAAGCTTTCATTTTCTTTGCTATTTCTTAATATAGTCTGAATATGAATCACAGGCGAAACATTAAGCTAAAAAATAAACTGAACTAAATTAAAACTAAACATTCCCTGTTGCTAGATGACCTGAAATGTATAACCGATGACACACTGCGATCATTTTGTAAGTACAGAAATGGGTGCTTATAAAATTGTCTAGGACTATGCACGCAGTAAAGTACATGCTGCCACTGCCCAGAATGTATTTTTAGGTGATGTGTAAACAGGGATTCTTGGGGATGGAGGATGGGCAGAATTAACGAGATGCACGAGTAAATTATAAAGTGCAGAGGCATGCGAGCAAACCTATGAGGAAAATCTAAGTCTGCCTTGAAGCAGGTACAGCTTTGTGTGGGAGCTTTCTTGGAAACAATTTTATCTAGAGCAGGGGTTCTCAATCCAGTCCTCGGGACATACCTCACTAGTCAGGTTTACAGGATAACCCCAATGAATATGCATGAGAGAGATGTACATGCACTACCTCTATTGAAGGCAGATCTCCTTCATGCAAATTCTTTCAGGTTATCCTGAAAGTCTGACTATGTCGGGAGGACTGGGATGAGGACCCTCTTCTACAGATATAGGCATTTATGTTGCTTTTGTGAAACACATGCAATGTGGTAGCGGCTTCTGTGCGATATCATTTGCATTCAATGGAGTTGCGGCTCTGATATCGCACGGAAGATGCTACCGCTGTTTAGTAAACATACCCCTAAGTGTCCTGTCATAAAATTACCCCCCCCCCCACGTGCATATTCAAGGCAGAAGTAGAATATTAAAGTTCTATTTTTATAAAATCTCTCTGTATTCATATTGATTGTTATTTCAGAGGAGGACATGGCTCTGGAACAAATGACAAACTTGGAAAAAATGCATTAGAAGCTGCTTCTTTTTATTTTTCCACATTTTTTATTTTCTTAAGCTTCCTGTTGGCTTAAGGACATTGTGTTCTTCTGTGTCATATCCCCTGGAACCATATGTGGAAGTCGTACAGGGTGCATCTGCCTCCAAAGATATGGAATATTTGTTTACCTAACTGACTAAGAAAAGGCCTGGGAACTTCGTCGCAAATATAGCTATTTGTGGTTACTTAATCATACAGGGCAAGCTGCAGAACCAGCATTCAGGAAATCTTAGTCAGCAAGCCAGTCCATTGCAGTCAGCTAAGGATTGCACACGTGGCTTTGCCAAGAGGAGGCAAATGGGTAGCGTAGCAGTTTTCAATATAATTTCACATATACAAATGACAAAGAAAATGTTATAGCTGGAGAATATGGGGGGAGGGTAATTTTGAAAAGACTAATCCTTTTGAGTAGCAGTTAGATTTAGAAGAACATTTTTTAAGGCTCATTAGCATTGGCTTTCACAAATATACTGACGTGATACTATGATCCTGTTTTAAAAAAGTATATATCTTGGATGCTGTAACCTTTCTGATAGTTTGAGTTGTAATGAATGCAGACTATTTTCTTCCCTCATGACCTTAATCATCTACAGTTCTGATTTCAGAAAAGCTTTCTGCCAGCAGACACATTTAAGGCACCTGTACTCTGAGTATCTTCTTTAACAAGGTTTTACACGATCTGTAAGAGAGCGAGCAGATTAACTTGGCATTTTAAAATAATATTGGTCTGTGCTTTCATGTGGAAAATGAATATTAGCACTGCATGGTTTACAATTTTTGTCTATTATATATGATAAACATTGCCCTAGGTTTGTACTGCTTGCCAAGACTAGACTGTAAAGTCTATGAAGAAGGGGCTGTTCTAGTGGTTAGACCAGCAACCTGATATCAGAAAGACCCGGGTTTCAATACCACCAACTCTCCTTGTGGCCTTGGGCAAGTCACTTCACTATCTATTGCCTCCGATACAACCTTAGATTGTAAGTCCTCCAGGGACAGGAAAATACCTACAGAGCCTGATTTAACTCACCTTGGCCTACTACTGGAAAGGCATGAGCTAAATGCTGCTAGATAAATGTATATGTGCAGTTCTCCATTCATCTACTATAAGTGGTAGTTTTTTATTATACAGTTCTCTAAGTACTTCAAATTGGATATTTAAACAGATTTTATTCAAATATGTACATACTTAAAGCTTGATTCACCCAATTCCTTATCACAAAGTGACCAGAAACAAATAGGCACCTAAGATGGGTGGAGGCACATTCCAATGTGTCCATCCAGGACCCTGTGCGTCCGATCGGAATCGGGATACCCAGTGGTAGACCCGATTCTGATCCTGCAGGGGCTAGACTTGCCCGTGGAATCAGAATCGGGTCTAGGGCATGAACATGCAGGCCGAGCCCTGATTGCGATCAGCCTGCATACACAACAGATCCCCATTTAACTCAGTCAGGCTCCTGAATGGAGCCGCAGTGCCATGGCGTCCCATCGCCATGGCACTGTGGCTCCAATCAGGAACTGAAAATGCCAGCCGCCACTGATTTACTTCATTCCCAGCATCCGGACCCTCTATCCAGCCTCCCGTGGGCATGGTCTGACTGTGGTAAATTTCCTACACCCCCCTATCTTACTATCTGTGCCCGGAAGCAGGATGCCCCGACATCCAGGGGGACTTATTCCACCTCTGCGGTGGAATAAGTCCTCCATCTAAGTTCACAACCCGGGACATACAGGGCCGACCTCAGAATCGGCCCTATACATCTGGGGTCACAGACTACCAATGCCCCGCCCTCGCTCCACCTCCAGAATGTCCCCTCCCACCCCTGTCTAAGCCTCCTCGTACGAATGTATTGTTCATATGGAGAGGCTTTTGCCGGGGCTGGCAGGGGGGCGAATAGAGGTGATGGATGTCCCAACGGGGAACAGAATGACCCCCATAGTGAATAATAATGTTTGCAATACAAACTGGAACAGGAGGCCAAAAGGAGATGAATATGGGAAAGGGGGGGGGGGGGGTTTCTAGAATTATTTCAGACCCATCTTGCTCCAAAATATAGAAAGCATTAACTTCCTTATTTTTCTATCATGATCCTTATTGTCCTTTTTCAGCTATGCAAAGTTGCTCGGCTGATATCATTCATCTATAGAAAATGCAGGCAGATAATATTAAGCAAGCAAGGGCTGTGATTGAATCAGATGACTGGTGACATTTTCCCTTTGTTAACTTGTTAACTAACAGTTCCCTTTCTCAGGATTATTTTACCATCTTCTTTGAAATAGGAAGATATCACACTTATACTAGAGAAAGGTTGCACGGGTATAACAAAGGTATAACCCTGTATCAAATATGGTCAATTGTTCAGAGAATAAAGTGTTGTACCCAACATGCAAGCTTTCACAAACTGCATGACACTGAGCCTGTTCTTTTGCTCATCATTAATTCTGTGTGGCTGGTAGTGGATTCAGTCAGGACTCTTTCTTGATTTTCCTGGACTTATTCACTGCCTTTGATTCCTTTTACCATGGTCTGCTCTGTTGTTAGTGCAACCCCTGTGACATGACTAGCTGGATCGGGGTCTAAAAAATACATTTATTTAATCATGCTGATCTTAGCTGGGTTCTTGGGACGGGACAAGGAATTTCTCTGGAAGGCCTATTATGCTCACACTCTCAGAAAGCAGGCTCACTCTCTCATGCAGAGCAGCCATGGAGGCAGAGGTTGCTTCTGAAACCAGTCCAATGCTTTCAAATTCTTCAAACAAGTAACATTTCAGTGCTGATAAGGCAGTCCTTCAAACCATCCAAATCAAACAACTGCAGAACCCTGATTTATTATCAGGAAGCTGGGGATCTCTGCCACCATTAATGCTCATCATCAGTCTGGAGTCCCAGAGGTGTCTTTTTTATTTACAATGGGGAAATCTCAGAGTTCTTAAAGTCATTGTGTAGTTCCTCCCATCTTTCTCTGGATGCATCAGTTCATTACAGCCACTTGCCTCTGGAGGAGCTCTATTTACTATCCCCTTGAAGTGAATGGATGAGCATATATACAGCTGAGCATACTGCAAGTCAGTCAGCTTCAGTCCCCAGCATTCCTTCCCTTTACCCACATGCCCATCCTCTCCCAGTTCCCCTTCTTTGGGTGACTGACCATGGTCAGCCACCCTTAATGCCTTCTACCCAGATGGGGTGGCTGCCTTTCTGATAGATGGTTCCACTTACCACTTACTCCATGGTTCAATGACTTGCTGCCAAAGACAACTATTTGCACAGAACCTGCAGTCTTGTTCCCCAACCCACCTTTTTTCTCCACACCTTGCTCCCTCCTCCAGGAGGAGTTCTTCCTTGGGCTCCTCCCACCTGCTCTACCTTCCAGCAGGCTTCCCAGACCCCTTCAGTCTTTTCTATTACCTTAAATCGCAATGGGGGTTTCATTAGTAACACTAAATTCAGTGGAGATAAGTATTCCAGGTAGAGACTGCATCTGGTCCTCTGCCTGGGTAGAAACCAAAGTGCTCTTGTGATGGGACAAGATCTATGCCTCTTAATTTGGAATGTGGCATGAGTCTATACCCTCCTGCTTTTTATCTATTTAGAAAATGTTTGTATATCAAATATCTCTCTACTCTTTTTTTTTCCAGTGAAACATAGTGACAACTACAGACAAGCTTAAAGTTAGTATGGGAATTGTCCTGCACTGTCATCGCCCCGTGCTAGTTGGCAATGCGTATCCCAGTGCGTTATCAGCACACACCAGAACATGAACCAGCTTGCGCCCTTTAGTAAAAGACTCCTAAAGACACCTATCACTATTTTCATTGATAAATTACATAAGTCATGGCTAATATCCAACTTTATCATCATAACATTGTATCTGAAATGACTCCTTAAACAAAGCAGTATTAATTTTCTGTTGACAGTCCTTCAAGTCAAGCTCTCTTCTGTATTCTAAAGCAAGAGAATTCCATAAGCAAGGATCCATGGAAGCAAAGGTTGATTCCTCATGTCTACTTTCCTTGCATAGACGGTCTTTTATTAATGACTTCTTCCTGACAGTGTGCGTCCTGGCACATGCTGAAGGCACGGTGAGATGCGCATTGCCAGGTAGTGCAGGGTCATGATAGGTAGTGCAGGGTGATTCCCACACTAACTGCACAACCCACATTAAGATTGTGAGTGGGCAGGGTGGGGGCAGAGAGCGGAGTGTTAGCTAGTGCTGTGCTAACACTGCACACTAATAGCATTAGTGCAGGTGTACCTAATGCTACCTCAATACGCACTAATATATCATGCGTTATGGGACAGTGCTCCATGTTAACTGCCTGGCAAATGCGTTCTGTGCCCCCGTCCATTAACATAAGGATGTTGCGCCTAACGCACCATGGTTTTGGTACTATTTGCACAATAGGTGCAACACCTTAGTGCCCATTAGTAATAGGCCCTCATAATGTAAAGAAGATACCTCCATAAGAGCTTGAGTTTCTGAACTTAAGGATCTCTATGGAGAAAACTTACTAAGGGAATTTTATTTAATTTAATTTAATACAATCATTTATAGGTCTCCGATACAGATCAAATTCTAGATGGATTATATCAGAATATAGAAAGACTAGGGGACATGCAATGAAGCTACAGGGTAAACTATTTAAGACTAATAAAAGAAAATATTTTTTCACTCAACGTGTAATCAAACTCTGGAATTTGTTACCTGAGGATGTAGTAAAGGCTGTTAGTGTAGCTGGGTTTAAAAAAGGTTTGGACAAGTTCCTGGAACTAGTACTGTTGATACTAGATGCTGTTGATACATGCTGTTGATAATAGAGGCTGTTGATACTTACTGAGACTAGGATATATTGTTAAGTTTGATGCCACACACTAGATACTGTTGATACTTACTGTTGATACTAGATGCTGTTGATACATGCTGTTGATAATAGAGGCTGTTGATACTTACTGAGGCTATCTAACACGTATAAGTAATATTATTGATACTTGCTGCTACAAACTATCACTAATAAGTAATACGGTCACTTCCCACGATTGTTAAGAATACAAATCCGAAATTACAATCCGAACATCAGATACGAAAACTAAACTGTTCAAACCAAGAGGCACTTGCAGAAATACTAGAACAACAAAAAATGAAGGCCCAAATCTGGTACATAGTGATATACCTGCTCACACTAATTCCTGCTTATGCATTAAACCAAAACCTTTACCGACCCCTCTCATATCTCTACACCCCATTCTACAACCTCTACACCATCCAAACAACACAACCACTATTACTCGCACCATACTACTTCACAGAAAAACCTGTGGCACACACACACACGTTCATAAACTCTCCGCAAGAAATTTGACTAAAAATCGGAGAAAGCACAAGCCAATTGTAACACAAACACGCCCACACAACCAGGCGAAATCGGAAAACCACCACCAACCATGCTACAACACCCACAGACAAAAACTGCAAAATCATACTCATAAACGCCCGCTCAATCAGAAATAAAACCCACATAATCTACGACATCATCACAGATGAAAAACCAGACATCCTATGTATAACCGAAACATGGGTCACGGAAACAGACTCAGCCATATTAAATCAGATTAGCAAACCTGGATATAACATCTATAACTGTCCCCGATCCCATAAAAAGGGTGGAGGTGTACTCATAATAGCAAAAGAGGACCTGAAACTCACCAGCACGTATCAGAACTCAAATCCAGACATGGACATACTCAAGATTGAAAACCCCGCTGTATCCGTCTGCTTGATATACAGACCCCCCACACAACAATATGAGATACTAGCATCAGCATAGGAAATAATCTCATCAACCCAACCTAGAAAATTCCAAATTGTACTAGGTGACTTAAACTTAGCAACAACATCTGCCACAAATACAACCACCTTCCTGGAAGCCATGACCCAACTAGGCTACCAGCAACAAATCACAGAACCCACCCATGATAAAGGTCATACCCTAGACATGGTTTTCACACCCAAAAATGCTCAAGACAAGGACGAGAAGCCCAGGATAGGGATCAATCCGCTACCCTGGTCAGACCACCACCAAATCAATATACAGTTAAATTTACCGAACCTGTCTAAAGACACCAAAGCAAAAAGAACAGCACAACAACAACGACGGTTCAACAAAACCAAACATGGAAAGGTCTGATTGAGTCCATCAAATCTCATATAGACCTCGACGAAACAAACCTCGATGATTTAGCAAATAAATGGGACACCGGAATCCGGACCATAGCAACTCTCAAAGAGACTCAGACGCCAAACGCATCGAAACGCAAAATGAACCTTGGTACACCAGCACGTTGACCAAAATGAAGAGAGAGCTCAGGAAGCATGAAAGAAAGTGGAGACACACCAAATCCACTGAACTCAGGAAAGTGTACCTTAATCTCCTCGCAAACTACAAAGAGGAAATAAACTCAGCAAAAAGGTTACACCATACCAACATACTGAACAAAGCCATTAACAAACCACGGGAGCTTTTCGCCCTAGTAAAATCACATACAAAGACAGCCATCCCTGAACCTCAAGATAGCTCAATACATCCACAAACCCTAGCAGATCACTACGCAAGCAAACTGAATACTACCACCCCCACATTTGCCCTAGAAACACCACACCAACGAACAAAGATGAAACAAGAATCTACATGGAGCAAATTCCGCAACATTGACAAACAACAAACAACTAACATCTTAACCTCCATAAACACCACCACCTCACCACTTGACCCCTGCCAACTGCCTGGATCAAAGCAGCAAAAAATGAGATAAACCAGCAAATAGCCCACATTGTTAACCAATCACTAAGACAAGGAGAAATGCCGGAGAAACTAAAAACAATCTATAATAAGGCCGATCCTAAAGAATAATTCCCTCAATAAAGAAGACCATCATCATACCGCCCCATATCAAGCATCGCTTTCCTGGCAAAAATCATAGAAAGCAGTACTCTTGCAGCTTCAAGACCACCTCGACGAACAGGATGCCTGGACAAACAACAATACGGATTCAGAAGAAACCATGGAGTGGAAACTCTTCTCATAGCACTGATGAACAACCTACTTAAAGGACTAGAAGACACAAAGAAAATGTTCATACTCATTTTCATTGACATCTCCGCCGCCTTTGACACGGTACATCATGAGATACTCCTTAGTAAGCTAGAATCCATAGGAGTTGAGGGACCCCCCCTCAAATGGTTATCCTCCTATATATCTAACAGAAGGCCACAAGTGCAATTTAATGGGGAAGAAGCTATGCCATTCACTCAATGCAGGGCATACCACAGGGCTCAGCACTCTCAGCACTACTATTCAATATCTACATGAGACCCCTCTGTGACATCTTCAAAAGGCATAGCATCAACTACCACATCTATGCAGATGATATTATGCTCTACACGCAACTGGACGTCGCCGACCCCAAATATGCACAGCTTGAAAACTGCCTGAACGAAATGTTGATATGGCTACAGAAGAATAACATGACGATAAACCACAAAAAAACGGAGGTAATGTACATGTCCAACAAACCCAACTTCAAGTCACCCGACTC
Source organism: Ichthyophis bannanicus (assembly GCA_033557465.1). Lineage (NCBI taxonomy): Eukaryota > Metazoa > Chordata > Amphibia > Gymnophiona > Ichthyophiidae > Ichthyophis > Ichthyophis bannanicus. Next base: position 228,833,328 of record CM066031.1, read on the forward strand.
AATCACCCTGTGCAACAACACATACAAAGCAAAAGAAGAAATCAAATATCTAGGTGTCACACTCGACTGCAACCTAAGAATGGAGAAACACCTGCGTAAAACAAACAAAGCCATCTTCTATAAACTTAGGGTGATACAACCTCTAAGGAAAATAATAGCACCAGGCGATTTCAGGTCAGTGGCTCAAGCACTAGTCATGCCGCACCTCGACTACTGTAATGCCATCCTACAAGGTCTACCCAAAAAATCACTGGGTATCCTTCAAATGGCCCAGAATGTCGCAGCTAGAATAATAATGGGAACAAGTGTAACTGACCACATCACCCCAATATTGATCGACCTTCATTGGCTTCCAGTTGCTGCTAGGGCGCAGTACAAGATGATAGTAACAACGTTCAAGCTGATCAACGACATAGCCCCCTCGTTCCTGTCCTCTCTTATCAACATACAACCAGCAAATAGAAATAGAAGAACTAACAACCTGGGCACCCTGCAGGTCCCTAACGCAATACGAACTGTGAAAACAAGTACAAGTCGCAGAGCCTTCTCTTTCGCTGCGCCCACTATATGGAATCAGCTCCCTGTTGAACTACGGCTAACCCAGGACATGAAAAGTTTCAGGAAAGAGTTAAAAACCCACTTATTTAAATGCTATTACAACCAGCCATAAGTCACAAAATCCAGGAAAACTTAACAAAGGAAACTGACAAATACGTACATTGTAAATCCGCCTTGTGTAACCATGTATAGCCAAGTAAAATGAGATTTCCTCAATCTGTAAATATGTATTATATAAATGTAAATATGTTTTACCCCCAAAACTTTAAACATGTGTGCCGTGACCCCCCAAGTCCTCTATGTATTTACTCCCCCACCCTGTCCTGATCGACCTCCCCAAAAGAAAAATCAAACCGCTACTGATCGCTGGAAGCAGCGGTATATAAATGTGTTCTAAATAAATAAATAAATAAATAAATAAACTATTATTAAGAAGGGAACCAGGATATCAATGCTTGACCCAGTACAAGCATTGCAGAACCTGTGTCTTTTGGGGAAACTGCTAGGTACGTATGACCTAGATTGGCCACTGTTGGAAACAGGATACTGGGCTTGATGGACCTTGGTCTGACCCAGTATAGCATAGTTTATGTTCTTATAAATCTTCAACATAATTACAATATTCTTACAACCCAGGTTTAGCCACATTTTCTTTCTAACAAAAGCTTAAATAAATTTGTTTAAAGCGACTGGCGAAACATCATATAGTTAAAAAGTTTATTGATCTCATTTGACAGGTCATTCCATTCAATAGCAGCAGCATAGGCAAGTGATCTATCCAGCAATGGTTTAGCTAGTCTGTGTGACATGAACAGAATAACCAAGATCTTAAATTTAACCCATTCCAGAAATGGCAACCAATGTAACAAATAAAAAGCAGGTCTTGTAATGTGTTCTTTAAATCTTGGCCCTATTAAAAGTCAAGCAGCAACATTTTATAGCATTTGCAATGCTTTAGTTGTGGCAGCTGAAAGCCCCCAAAACAATCCATTGCAATAATCAATAGGCGGTAAAACTAGTCATCGTAAAACTGGGCTAAATAATTTCTGGCCAAATCAGGTCACAAGCTATGCGGAAGACCTAGCTTATAAAACACTTTCTTGACTAACTGCATAATATGAGGCTTCTGCAATAACTTAATATCTAGCATAATAACTAAATAGTGCACATGCTGACATATTTGGCTTATATGATCATATACAGTTACTGTATTTTGAACAGATACCGTGACATTGACTTGTACAATTAAAATCCCCAAAACAAAAACATGGGGAGGGTAACTTTCACAGAGCTGCAGTACAGTGCTAACCAAAGGCACAGGGTAACTTGCACGGAGCAGTATTTGCAGCCTTAAACAAAGGCATGACAGTAGCCTTCCCATAGCAGCAATTATGACCCTAACCATTTTACTGAGCAGCCTGGATGGACAATGCTGATCTTTATCTGCCATCACTTGTTATGTTAATATGGGACATGTTTACTAAACTGCAGTAATGTTTTGCAATACTTACATATTAGATGGAAAAATGAATCACGGTAACTACAAAGACTGTATAGTAACAGTTGACATGGCCAGCATCTACCAATGCAATTACCACACAGGACAACCTGTATCTTTACTGCATGGAACTTGTCCAAACCTTTTTTAAACCCTGCTACACTAACAGCATTTACTACATCCTCAGGTAACAAATTCCAGAGTTTGATTACACGTTGAGTGAAAAAATATTGGGTCAAGCATTGATATCCTGTGCTCCTTTTTAATAATGGTTTATGGACCTTTCCTCCAGGAACTTGTCCAAACCTTTTTTAAACCCTGCTACACTAACAGCATTTACTACATCCTCCGGTAACAAATTCCAGAGTTTGATTACACGTTAAGTGAAAAAATATTTTCTCTTATTTGTCTTAAATAGTTTACCCTGTATCTTCATTGCATGTGTCCTAGTCTTTCTATATTCTGATAATGTAAACAGTCAATCTACGTTTACCCGTTCCACTCAGTTCATTAATTTATAGACTTCTATCATATCTCCCCTCAGCCGTCTCTTTTCCAGGTTATAGAGCCCTAACCTTTAAGCCTTTCTTCATAGGGCTATACTTCCATCCCTTTACCATTTGGTGACTCTTATCTGAACCTTTTCTAATAACGCTATATCCTTTTCAAGATACGGCGACCAGAATTGCACACAATATTCAAGGTGTGGTCGCACAGAGGCATTATGGCACAGAGGCCAGCATCATCCTACACGGCCTCCCTAAGAGCACTCTCAATCCACTGCAGATGGCGATGAATGCAGCTGCCCGCATTCTCTGCGGCATTTCCAGAATAGATCATATCACACCCATACTTATGGAAGTACACTGGCTACCGTTACAATGCAGGATCACCTATAAGGCACTACTTCTATTGTTTAAAGCAATTAACCGGCTATCCCCTTCATCCCTCTCTGCACTCCTGACCTTCACGCCTACAAACAGGCTAAGAAGGTCAATAACTGCCAATACGCTGAATATACCACCTGAGTCTACTAAATGTACTCAAACAACCAGAAACAGAGCCTTTACATTCTATGCTCCTAGGTGCTGGAACAATCTCCCACCTCATATCCGATCAATTGGTGACCTCTCACAGTTCAGAAAAGCCCTTAAACACCACTTATTCTGCCTCCACTTCGTCCATCCTAACCTAACACAATCACTTCCAGCACCTCAACTAGCCCACACAGCCTCCGACATTCCAACAACATAACTCTTGACGATGTACACAACAGACCCACAACGAGCATAGATTACAAGTCTCTTGCATTATGATTCCAACGTATAATATATAGTGTAAATAGTTTTGACAGCAACCACTGTTGCTGATTTGTATATAGTTACCCTTGTTACAATCCCAAGTTGCAAATCCTGTTACAATGTATGCAAAAAAGCTTTTGTTCTGATGCAAATTTTGTTATTTGTAAACCGCACTGATACTGAAGAGCGCGGTATATAAGAAAGATAAATAAATAAATAAATTATAATATCCTTTGTTTTATTTTCCATTCCTTTTCTTATAATACCTAGCATTCTATTTGCTCTCTTGGCTGCCGCTGCACACTGGGCCAAGGGTTTGAACATGTTATCCACAATGATGCCTAAATCTTTTTCCTGGGTGGTGGTTCCTAATGTGGAACCTTGCATCGTGTAACCATAGTTTGGGTTGTTCTTCCCTAGGTGCATAACTTTGCACTTGGCCACATTAAATTTCACCAGACATTTTGATGCCCAGTCTTCCAATTTATCAAGATCCTCTTGCAATTCTCCACAATCCTTATGGGTTTTAACAACTTTAAATAGTTTTGTGTCATCTGCAAATTTGATAACCTCACTCGTTATTCCCTTTTCCAGGTCATTTATGAATATGTCAAAAAGCAGTGGACCTAGTACAGGTCCCTGGGGTACACCACTATTAACCTTTCTCCACTGGGAAAATTGGCCATTTAGCCCTACCCTCTGCTTTTTATCTTTTAACCAGTTCCTGATCCACAATAGCACAATGCCTCCTATCCCATGAATCTTTAGTTTTTCCAAACGTCTCTGATGAGGGACCTTGTCAAAGGCTTTCTGAAAGTTCAAATACACTGTATCAACCAACTCACCTTTGTCTACCTGTTTATTCACACCTTCAAAAAACATAACAGATTAGTAAGAAAAGATCTTCCTTGTCTAAAGCCATGTTGGCTGTCTCCCATTAAGCCACGACTATCTACATGTTCAGCAATTTTGTTCTTTATGATGGTTTCTACCATTTTTCCTGGAACTGATGTCAGGCTCACCAGTCTGTAGTTTCCCGGATCACCCCTGGAACCCATTTTAAAAATTGGTGCTACGTTGGCCATCCTCCAGTCTTCAGGTATTACAGATGATTTTAATGATAGTTCACAGATTACTAATAGCAGGTCTGCAATCTCATATGTCAGTTCTTTAAAAGCCCTTGGATGTATATCATCCAGTCCAGGTGATTTGCTACTCTTCAGTTTATCAAATAGTTGTAATACATCTTCCCGATGTATCAAAATTTCCTTCAATTCTTCCACACCTTTAAATACCACTTCAGTCATGGGTAACATCCCTACATCTTTCTCAGTAAAGAACAAAGCAAAGAATTCATTCAGTCTCTCTGCTATTGCCTTGTCGCCTCTTAGTGGCCCTTTAACCCCTCTATCATCTAATGGACCAACTGACTCTCTCACAGGTTTTTTGCTACCAATGTACTTGAAAAAGTCTTTATTACACGTTTTTGCTTCCACAGCAAGCTTCTTCTCAAATTTGCCTGCCTTATGAATGCCTTGCATTTAACTTGCCAGTGCTTGTGCTGTTTCCAGTTTTCGTCATTTGGCTTTTTTTATCCATTTCCTGAAAGATGTTTTTTGGCAACAACAGCCTCTCTGACCTCACCTTTAAACCATGCTGGCAGTTTTTTGGACTTCCTTCCACTTTTCTTAAAGCGTGGAATACAGCTGTTCTGGGCTTCCAAGATAGTATTTTTCAACAACATCCAAGTTTGATGTAAGTCTTTAACCTTTGCAACTGCTCCTTTTAGTTTTTTCTTAACTATTTTCCTAATTTTATCATAGTCTCCCTTTCAAAAGTTAAAAGGTAGTTCTGTGGATTTCCTTACCAACCCTACTCCACTAATTAAATCAAACGTGATCATGCCATGATCACTATTGCCAAGTGGCCCCAACACCCTTATCTCTTGCACCAGATCTGGTGTTCTACTAAGGACTAGGTCCAATATGGCTTCCCCTCTGGTCAATAACACACACAGAGCAAGAGCAAGTGATGATCACAGGTGCTTTATTTATATATCCCAACGCGTTTCGGCAAACGCCTTCCTCAGGGGAAAGTGAAACTTGTATAAAAACAAATAAAACATAATTAAGAAAAATAAAAATAAAACATTAAAATATTGCGAAGACATTTTTGTAGATAATATAATAAATATACTAGACAACATTTAAATGGATAAGTATGCATATATATATGATGTCGTTATTATATAGATAAATATTAAATTAAATTAGACAGACGCAGGGCAGTGTGAAGTCACCTCCAATTGTGAACATATCTATCAAAAGGACTGATACAACTGACAATCACATTATATCTTACTTACAGTGATGCACCGTAGGTGTGTTTTATATTGTGGAATGATCACGTGCTTTATTCTTGCTGATGTAATAATGAAAACTAATAAAGAAGAATTTACAAACTGAAAACAGTTGTATGCAGTAAATAAAATACGTGACTAAAGATGGCACTATATCCAGTTTAAAATCAAGTCTAAGTTATCATGTGGAGAGACAGCATATATCCTTAATTGCACTGGATGAAAAATGACATAACATATATCGAACAGAAGGAAACCTCCTGAAAAATATTATTGGAATACTCTATAATGCTAACTTTCTACTGCCAAATCAACTTGCAACCATTCTAGAACAATGCAGACTTGACATGTGCAACCGTATTTGCAATAAATGGTGAATTGTACCAATTGATTAAACTTGTCTTATCTAAGCAAATTTTTCAAAAAACAAATTTTTCAAAAACCATTGGTCCTTACATAAAAAGAGAAAACTATGTGTAATATCACAATCAATATAAAACACCCGTCTAGACAACTTCTAAATGAAAACACTTAAAAGAATCTTTCAAAATGCAACCAGCCTCTATGCTCTCGCAACAGAAAATCTTGTTTACAATAGAGAGCCAAATAACAATGTGCAGAGGCTTAGGATCTAAAGTTAAAAAACTAAAGTAAAAAACTGTTGCAATATCACTCACTGCTCAATATCATATTACAAAACGTGAAATATCCATGTGAACAGCTTCTGAACGGAGCTCTTGAAAAAAATCAGATGAAACCAGAAAGCTTCTCTTCTCTCACAGCAAAGGAGTCTTGTACACAATCAGAAAGCTCGATTAAAGTTTGAGAAGACTTTTTAAACCGTTAAAAATGCGCCAAACGGAACGAGTGGGCATGGCTTAGCCTCTGTGTACCATCTATGTCATGCACTTGAACTAAAAAAATTTTTTAAATTGTGAGGATGTACCAATTTAAATAAATTAATATAGTCTTAAAAGGTTTTATGGAAAACAGACCTAATACCTCATCGCCAAAGCTATTAAATAGGGTCGCTATAGTATCACTCATTACTAATTACGATGTTGCACAAATGTAAAACTCCCTTGAACACAACCTCTCAAGAGGAACCTTTAAAAATGTCAAATAAAGGCAGACAAACTCTCTATATAACTAGAAAATTAAACTGAGAAGTAAAATAGAGAGGCTTTAAAAAACATCAAAATTAATGTGCAGAACTAAACATGTAATGCACCAAATATGATAAAAAAAGAAACACAATGCTTATCCAATAAAGTTGATTGGTTTCCCTAAAATTGCATCAATGACCTAATATGTTGCTATTTATAATATGAGCTAAAGTCCGGCTTAATGTTTTGATTCAATAGAAAATAGAAAATAGAAAGGCAATGCTTATCCAATAAAGTCGATTGGTTTCCCTATTCCCTATTGGGAAACCAAACAACTTTATTGGATAAGCATTGCCTTTCTATTTTCTATTTTCTAATGAATCAAAACATTAAGCCCGACTTTAGCTGATATTATAAATAGCAACATATTAGGTCGTTGATGCAATTTTAGGCACTGAACCCATATGTTAACCAGGTAAGGCGGACGTGGCCCTCGCCCCTTCAATCCCGACATACCTCCCCCCCTTTTGCCCTTCAAATAACCACCACAGAATCGCTTATTGGCAAATTAACTGGTCGCAGCTTTATTAACCAAACACAACATAACATTACAACCATAACTGTTTGACTTACGGTTCCGGCAGCGGGACAATCCCTCACCAGCCATATGGGTAGCAAAGTGAGTTCCTTCCCGCCTCCGCCGAGAACCGTTCCCCAGCAATTCCATCCCCCTCTTCTGGCTTCGCCATATTACTAGCAAAAGCCGAGGGCTTCTCCGGGTCGGGGGTACCCCCACCCCCGCCCTGCATATTGCCATGCCTCCGGACCCCGGACACCTCCGGGATCCCGCCCCCCCCCCTCCAGCTGCAACCCCCATCTTCCAAGCCCCGAACTCCACCAAAAAAGGGAGGGAGGGTGGGGACGCCTGTCCTTCACCTCGGCTCCGGAGGACTGGCGTCTGACCGCTCGCTCCCTTCCGCTCCCCGTCGCGCCCTTCCACCTCATTGGCTCCCGCAGCCGCCAGGGCCCGCGGGAGCCAATGAATTTAAACAAAAACTCGCCACGGGCACGCGCCTCACCCTGCCGCCGGGGACCCGCGCCACTCCGCCCCCCCCGGTTACACGCGGCCGACGGGCACGTGGGCCCGTGGCCTCCGATTAACCAGGTAAGGCGGATGTGGCCCTCGCCCCTTCAATCCCAACATACCCCCCCCCTTTTGCCCTTCAAATAACCACCACAGAATCGCTTATTGGCAAATTAACTGGTCGCAGCTTTATTAACCAAACATAACATTACAACCATAACTGTTTGACTTACGGTTCCGGCAGCGGGACAATCCCTCACCAGCCATATGGGTAGCAAAGTGAGTTCCTTCCCGCCTCTGCCGAGAACCATTCCCCGTCAATTCCATCCCCCTCTTCCGGCTTCGCCATATTACTAGCAAAAGCCGAGGGCTTCTCCGGGTCGGGGGTACCCCCACCCCTGCCCTGCATATTGCCATGCCTCTGGACCCCGGACACCTCCGGGATCCCGCCACGGGCTCAGCGACACCTGTCCCTGAGCCTCCCCCCACAAGGAGCAAAGCTGCGACCAGCCAACCCGCCCGACACGGCCAACTCCAAGGCCCCCTGCCAATCATTCAGGAGTAAATCTATCCCAACCGGGGAAAGATGTACTCCATCCGAACGATACAGGCCTGCGCATTCCACCTCAACCCAAGAATGCAGAATCTGGTAGCCCCCGTGTGCCACTACCAACGGCCAATTTGCTGATTAACTTTAACCAAACCACGAGACCACCGCCGGTGGCCCCAGCAAGCAGGCCTGGGAATGAGGTCGGACCAGAGCAATACAACACCTTGGAACATTAAGAACACCTCCCCCAAATCCCGCTGAGCCACTCGAATCAGCTGCTTCACAGTCCAAGACCCCAAATCATTGCCGCCGAGATGCAGCAACAAGCACTCCGGGGATCCTCTGACGCGCTGATGGTGCCGCAGCAAAGGCAAGAGCTGAAGCCAGCGAAGGCCGCGCTCGCCCAGCCATGATAATGCCACCTCTTCAGCCTTCAGTCCAAGGTTTGCCCCGAGCGGCCGTAAGGCTGCCTGCTGCCTGGCCCAATACACAAAAGAATGGCCGATCATCTAGCAGGCATACGGCATCCGAATCCCATCTAAAAGAAAAAACACAGTTAGCACCCAATACACATACCGGCAGTCTCACAAACGTACATACCCCATGAATGCATTCGAACGCCAGCAGCCGATCCGCTGAATCTCTGTCCCCGGCAAACCTGCCACCGCCGCACTAGTAGTGGCCCCAATCCGGAAGGAATGCGGGGCGAAATCTACTGGACAGATATTGGAAGCAGCAAGCGGTCTTAAATGCACCCAAACACCCCGCCCTCTCTGATCGGTCTTAGACCCAGCCAACCATATGCTCAGCTGCCCCTGTGTCAACCGCACATGCTGCAGTTGCAGAGCCGCACCCCCAGCCACCCGACTGGACGCCACCAATTCCCCCGACCTGAAGGCCCCAAAGAAGGCCACACAAAACACAGCCCGGAACAGCATGGTCTCATAGTCGGACTCCACCACCGCCGGCAAAGCAGCGCTCATTCGCACCAACAGATCGGGGGTAATTGGGCGCCGCTTGTCCACCTGGGGAGGGTTAGCACGCTCCCACCCTAGCAAGAGCCGACGAGAAAGAAACCCCCAACTGTGTACACCCCACCCGACTGCCTTAGAGAAAAAGGCAAAACCGGCAAGGCAAGACCGCACAGTTGATTTAGCAACCCCCGAAGCCTTTTCTGCCACGATGTATGCGCCAATGAGGTCATCCGCGAGTCACCAAGAAGTCCACCACACTGTCACAGCCCTTGCAGTAAGAGCGCCATGTCACCGCCGACACAGAGGACCTCAGCATGCTCAGGATACCTGGAGACCAAGATGCCATAAACACTCGGGGACCGACCGCCCCACGGGGTCCGCCTCCGGTGCCAAGCACCGAAACAAATCCCACTTGAAACGAGAAAGAGCATCAGCGACCTGGTTAGCATATCCTGGCACATGCTGAGCCCTCACCATCACATTCAACTGCAAACAGACAAAAATCACCTCCCTCATCAGAGCCGCCACTCGCGGGCAACGTGGAGCATAGCGATTGATAATATGGACCACCGCCTCATTGTCGCACCACCACAACAGCTGCCGATTCCGAAGCCTATCCGGCCAGAGCTCCAAAACCACCAAAATGGGGAACAGCTCGAGGAACGTTATACTGTCGGTCAATCCCACCTCCCTACAGGTCGACGGCCACGGTTCGGCGCACCATGCTCCCCCTAAATAGACGCCTAGTCCGAAACCGCCCGCCGCGTTCGTGAAAATCTGCAAATCGAACGTAGACACCTCCTTCGCGAGGAGTAAGTAACCCCATTAAAGTCCCGCAAGAACTGGTCTCAAACCCCCAGATCCGACCTCATGCTGCGGGAAACCAGGATGCGATGATGCGGACGCCGCACTCCCGCGGTAGCCGCCGCCAGCCGTCGCAGGAACACCCGTCCCATAGGGATAACCCTGCAAGCAAAGTTAAGGGAGCCTAACAAGGCCTGCATCTCTCGCAACGTTACTTTCACCGATGCCAACACGTTCGCCACTAACACCCGCAAGCGCACTACCTTGCCAGGAGGCAGGCGCGCTACCATGTCAACCGAATCTAATTCCACTCCCAGAAACGTGAGGTGTGTGGAAGGGCCCTCAGTCTTGCCCGCTGCCAGAGGCACCCCCCACTCTCGCGCCAGCCACGCGAAACCATCCAGCAGCTCCCGACAGAGCCCAGACTGCGCCGAACCAACGAATAGAAAGTCGTCCAGATAGTGGACCACGTTCCGAGAGCCGACGGACACCTCCAGAGCCCAGTGCCTGAAGGAACTAAACATCTCGAAGTAACAGCAAGAGACCAAGCAGCCCATCGGTAGGCACTTGTCAAAGTAATAGTGGCCCTCAAACACAAAACCTAATAAATGGAAGGAATTGGGATGCACCGGCAGCAGGCGAAAAGCGGACTCAATATCCACCTTTGCTAGCAAACACCGGTGCCCACACTCGCGCATCAACCCCACTGCCTCATCAAACGATGCGTACCGCACCGAGCACAATTCCTTCGGGATAAGGTCATTCACCGACGCCCCCTCTGGGAAAGACAAGTTGTGAATGAGCCGGAATTTCCCGGGCTCCTTCTTCGGGACAATGCCCAATGGAGAAACCACAAAATTCCGGCACGGCCGGTCCACAAAGGGCCCAGCAATCCTCCCCAGGGCCAGCTCGGCGGCCAGCTTACCCCTAACGACCTGCGCCAGATGCTTCACCGATGGCGCGTTGCGCCGTCTCTGGGCCCCCATCCCCCACCACTGGTATGGGGAACCCGTACTGGAAACCCCCCTCCAACACCCGCCGAGCCCTAACCCTCCGATACCACCGCAACCAAGGCCTGAGTGCTGCTAAACTAATAGGGGTCGGGGCCAACTCCATCCGTCCGTCATTGCTTCGTGGCAGGGGGTGTGGGCACTTCCTTGCTGCACCGGAGTGCTGAGTGCCCTCCCCCACAGACGGAGCAATTATGCCGGAACTTACAGTCCGGAAAGGGGCAAGACGACTTATTAAAGCGCCAACAGACGTCCCCGACCCCCTCACCTGTGCCTTTCTGCAACCCAGGAGCCGGGCCGCTCCGAAAGGGCCGCCCTGCACTTGCCAGCATACTGGAGCCCCCTTTTTGCCCCCCCCTGCACCAGCCCCCCCTTTCGCCAACATCTGCGTCAACCAGAGACTGATGTCCTGGGTCCCCCATGACAAGGCTCGATTCTCCTTCATTTTGTCCTGAAACTTCTCATCATAGTTGAGCCATGCCCAACCATCATGAGTCTGAGCCGCCTCAAGAATCGAGTCGGCATAGGCAAGTAACATCCCGTATTGCCCCGGGTAACGCTGCCCCCACACGCTAGCTAACCACAGGAAAGCCCTCGTCCAGTTGATGACATTCCGAGAAGCCCTCTTGACCCTGCCCGCTTTCTCGTCTGCCTTCCGTTTCCACCTGCTGTCCCCCGAATGCTTCCTACCCTCCAGCAGGCGGAATATATCTATATATTTCCGCTTCCATATCTTACGCCTAAGCTTACGTGGAACCCCCTCCCAAAGCTCCAAAAACGAAGCCAGCGTAGCACCCCCGCCCCCCCCTGACTACCTCCCCCCCACCCCGACGGGTTGATCTCCAACTCCACCGCCCGACGAAGACGACGAAGACGAAGATGAAGATGAATCCCCCCTCCGACGTCGCTTCCGCGAGTGACGGCTCTTCTTCTCCTTGCCTCTACCTCCCCCAGCCTGGCTAACCACGACACTCCGCTTAACCAGATTTCCTTGTAACTCACCATCAGTCGCACTCCGTGGTTGGACGAGATCTGATAGGTTAGACGAAGACTCCGGGAGCACCTCCTGCAGGTCCTCTCGCTGCGCACTGGGCACCTCAGGAGCAGCCGGTCCTGCCCTCTGCACCGGTACCTCGCTGATCTGTGCCGGCCTCCTCCCGTCACCGGTCTGCACCTGTGGAGACACCGGGAAAAAGGAAGGGGAACCTGACAAACCCCAAGGAAGCTGCCAAGGCCCCATCCAATCTACCCTGGAGGAGCCCTGGCCCCCTCCCCGCCAATGTTCCCAGCCCGGAAGATCCCCACCCCCAGGAACCATAGACCAACCCCAGGGCCCCCCCCCAACCCACCCATCCTGCCCCCTGGCTGGTCCCGGCCACCCTGCCAGCCACTGCGGTGCTCCCAACACCCTTGAGGGGTCCGCTACAGGTTGGGGGGTCGCAGCAATGCCTGCCGCTCCCCCTATCGACCTTGCCTCTATGCCTTCACCCTGTGCCGGCCCCCCTAGGGCCTCCCGTGACACCTCCCAGCCACGGCCTCCCCTACCCCCCGGGGCCTTCCAGTACTGACAGGGGGCACGAAAGCACCACCCCTGCCTGGGTCCCTGTGCCCAACCAGCTGTGGCACCCCTTTCTTCCCACGAGCCTGCCCCCCCGAGCCCCGAGGAGCCCAGCCCTAGGGCCGCCTACCACCCCTCATTCCCCGGCCCCCCTTTTCCCTGCCCCCTTGCCCCGGCATCACCCCAAGTCAAGCTGCACAGAATATTGGCCGTAAACCCCAGCTGCAAGTGAAGCTGCTAACCTCCACCCCCACGGGTACCCGCAGCTGCAAGCTGAAGAAGAATCCCCAGGAACCCCCCGGTTCCCCACCCCAGCACCTGAGAAGGCAGCCGCAGCTCTAGTAGAAGCTGTCCGGTCGCGGGCCTGCCCTTCCGGTCCACCGCACTGCTCTTCTTACTGGAGCCCCTTCTGCCCTGCACTGTCAGTGCTCTGCCACACCAACCGCCGCCGGCGCTGAAATCCTCCGCCACCAAGCTTGCCCTAGCACCCGCTGGCTGCTCCCGGACCCACACCACCAACGAATAAAACCAGCCAACAGAGCTGCAGCCAGATGCCCGTCCTTCACCTCGGCTCCGGAGGACTGGCGTCTGACCGCTCACTCCCTTCCACTCCCTGTCGCGCCCTTCCACCTCATTGGCTCCCACAGCCGCCATAAATCGGAGGCCGCGGGCCCACGTGCCAGTCGGCCACGTGTAACTGGGGGGGGGGGCGGAGTGGCACGGGTCCCCGGCAGCGGGGTGAGGTGCGTGCCCGCGGCGAGTTTTTGTTTAAATTCATTGGCTCCCACAGCCGCCAGGGCTGCGGGAGCCAATGAATTTAAACAAAAACTCACCGCGGGCACGCGCCTCACCCCGCTGCCGGGGACCCGTGCCACTCCGCCCCCCCCCCCCAGTTACACGTGGCCGACGGGCACGTGGGCCCGCGGCCTCCGATTTATGGTGGTTCAGGGATCAGCCTAGTTCTTGTCTGAGACCTAGTTGCTATTCGAAGAGCTTTCGGGTCAGGGTAACGGTTATATGAAAGCAGTTACAATCTTCAAGGTAAAGAGTGGAGCTGATTTGATTATATAACTGGGAGATTTCCAGCAAGTAGTTCAAACGCCAACTCATAGAAAAGGAAATACCTTAGACCTAATATTTCTCCCAAATAAGATCCTACAAGACAACTTATATTCACCCCCCAAATCCCTTTCTCTTCCATGGACAGACAACTTCTTATTGGAATGCACCCTTCCTGCATCTCCTTATTCTCTTGCTTCTAGGGAATCAATCCCAAATATAAGAAAATTCAGGTCTTTTGTCAAAAACACCTTCTTGAAAGATGCCCTCTCCCACATAGACTTTACACTGGGAGATCTAGATGATATTCTACTAAAATGCAACTCCGCTATTTCTAAGGCATCACAAGCTCCTATTACACACTTCAGAACAAGACAGAAGTATTCTAAAAAATGGTACACATCAGAATTAAGGAAATTAAAACAAAAATTGTGAAAAATAGAACACAGATGGAGGTGCACAAAATCTGAAAACGATAAAAGACTATATATGAACACACTGCATACATACAAGGAAGCTACAAACAACAGAAAAAAAAAAAGAATTTCACACTATTCTTCTCACTATATCCCTCAATAGGCCAATGAAATTTTTTTCACTTGTCAAATCTCTAACTCAAACATTTAACCCAGAAGAAAATCAAATAACCATCAAACCACAGATTCTAGCCAATTATTATATGGGAAAATGTAAACCTCTTCACAGTGAAAATACTACCCCCAAGTCAATTAACATCCCTCCCAATGACACTAACCTACATACACCCATAAGATGGAATACATTCCACATAATAGACCTAAAACACCTCAAAAACATAATTACAAACATCAATACAACTATCTCACCCACTGATCATTGTCCAGTCAATTGGTTAAACGCAAATAAAGCTGAGATCCATCCAACCATCTTAACAATTCTCAACCAATCCTTAAGACAAGGACTCATGTCCACAGCCCTAAAACAGGCAGTTATCTGCCCAAAATTAAAATCAAACTCAATAGACAAAGACCACCCTAACTCTTATAGACCTATCTCTAGTCTACTGTTTATTGCCAAAGTTATTGAAAAAGTCATACAGATCCAACTACAAGACTTTGTTGATTTAAATGCCCCTCTAGATGAACAACAACACGGATTCAGAACTTTTCACAGTGTAGACACTTATGCTAACCTTTATTGACAAATGTATATGTGGCTTGAACAACAACAGGCAAGCTTTTATCTTAATATTCCTTGACATTGCCTCAGCCTTTGACAGTATAAGTCATACATTAATTCATTACAAGACTTCAGCAGATTGATCTACATGGTACAGTAATACTATGGCTTAAATCCTACTTAACTGACCGTACACAATAGGTTCTGATTGGACAAACATCATCTTCAAACTTCAAACAGAAGCAAGGCATTCCACAAGGTCCATCCCTCTCTGCCTTACTTTTTAATCTTTATATACAACAAATCTGTAACATCTTTAAAAAAACACAAGATAAATTACCACATCTATGCAGACGATATTATGATGTATCTTCCCATAGATATATCCAACCACATGTACCATCAGATAACATCCTGCCTAGATGATGTCATAGAATGGCTAAAATGACACAATCTAAAAATAAACTTTAAAAAAAACTGAAGTATTATATGTTACATGATACTAAAATTTTATTCCACCACCAAAATTCCACATACAAGGGTCCAAGCTGTACGTCAAAAAAGAGGTGAAATACCTTGGGATCACTCTGGATCAGTCTCTAAACATGATATCTCACATAAAATTAATTACTAAAGACATATATTTCAAGCAACGTATGATACAATATCTCAGACCCCTCCTAGAAAGCTATGACTTTCGATCTGTCCTTCACACTTTAATCATACCACATTTTGATTATTGTAACAGTATACTGCAAGGACTGCCTAAGAAAACAATCCAACAACTCCAGCTAGCACAGAATCTTGTCACACTCATAATCCACAAGGCTCATCACTCAGACCATATCATCCCACTTCTCCACAAGTATCACTGGTTACCCATTGTAACTTGAATAAAATGCAAATACATGATGATAGTTTTCAAGCTCCACAATAACATAGCCCCATCATATCTATCCTCCCTCCTCAATACACCCTCTAACACAAGAACCAAAACAATATTGAAATACCCCATCACATCCGCAACACCAAACACTCCACAAGTACTAGAACATTCATGTGCATTGCCTCAATACTCTGGAATGCACTTCCAGATAAATTAAGAGAACTAAAGGACCTCCAATTGTTTCATAAGGAACTCAAGGCACACCTGTTCCTTGAATATTATGATAACTTGACTGACAATCTACAAACACAACCAACATAGACACAACCAACATACATAGGATCCTGATCATCATACCCACCATATTAACTACCAATGTATACCCACAGATAATCGAGTACCAAGAAAACTCCCAACTGCTTTATTGTATATAAGTTGATCATAATATGTTATGCATATTGTGTTAACCAGTTGTTAAAATGTTAATGAGTATATTCTATGTTATCATGTAACATTATTGTGTTATATGCAATATAAACCATCCTTGATCTCTGGAAGGGGCGATATAGAAAAGCTACTAAATAAATAAAATAAATATGTGTCTAAGTAGTTTGTCAGCAGTAGCATTTGCAATTGAAATTACTGATTTTATAGTTTTACAGCACCCTTTTGAACTATATGTGTCATATTCAGTCTCTAGGTTGCTTCACTTGATTAAGACTCAGCCTTTGTCCTCCACACGTTTTTTTTTTTTTAATTCTTTATTTTCGTTTTATAACAACAAAGGAAAGGAAGACATACAGCTAAAAGACAAATACATAACGTGTAATACATACACCAAAGTAAACCCCTACCACCCCCCTCCCCCCTGCTTCTTCTCTAGAAAACTGAGCATTCCCGAAGCGGGCGTGTACTTACATTATTGTATTACAAAACATAACGGTGATCTAAATCATGATGAGTGCACATTATACAGGCATGTTGGAGCAATGAGCAGATTGTACATAATCATTAAGCATCTGCCATTTAGACAAGCAAGAGTGAGTTTGGACATGGGGAATAGCTCTCGGAGGTATCTGCTCATATTTACTATATAAGCAGACGAGGTTCCACCATTCATTGACAGTAAGTCGAGAGCTATCCTTCCAATTCCTCGTGATTAAGCATATGGCTATACCTAGCATGAAATCAAGGAGAAAGCGACCCTTCTTAGGAAGAGAGGGGACCTCCGCCGCAGAGCGGAGTCCCACGACCTTCCAAGAAAGAGGTTCATGAAAGTGTAAGATAGATTGAATACGACCCCAGACCCGCCCCCAATAGACCTGCAGTTGAGGACATTCATAAATAACATGAGCGAAAGATCCCACAGCAGTATGGCAAGACCAACACAGGTTCCTAGCATTTGGGTTCCATTTGGCTATTTTTTCTGGGGTATAAAAGCATCTGTGTGCAAAGAAGAAGAGAGTTTGGGTAACAGAGGCAGACCGGGAAACCCGCACTACTTTACTCCAAAAAACGCTCCATTGCACAGGGGTTAGAGTGGTTTGCAGTTCGCGCTCCCAGGCTTGTTGGGCTCTAAAAGTGTCCGTGTCTGTACCCTGACAAAGTATTTTATAGAAATTAGAGGCTACCCCATGTGTACTACTAATGGAGTGAACTATCTCGAATAGCCCATCCTCAGTAGGGGCAGAGGGCGGCATGATTTGAGCACTTTTGAGGCAGTGTTGAAGCTGCATCAATTGAAAGTAGTGTTTCGCTGGTAACGCAAATTCCTTTTGTAAATCCGAAAAGGTTTTCCAACGAGCTGCAGAGAAAAGCTGTTGGGGTGTCCAGATCCCCCTGGAGTACCAGGGTTTCCAGGCTATTGTTCTATTTAGGACTTGAATTCTGGGGTTATTCCATAGCGGGAGTCCGTCCTGAGGACATACATTCGGGCCCAGTGATAGAATGAGAGTGTTAAAGGCCGCAAGAGTATCGACAATCATTGGTGGATGGCGGGTGTCTACTTGGTAAGACATACCGGGGAGATGGGTCAACGGAATTGGGCTACTAAGCTCCTCTTCTATGTCAAGCCAAACTGGTCGGCGGTCTGTTGAGGTATCTAGCCATTGGGCACCTTGCTTAAGTAGAAAGGCTTGATGATATCTAAGAAAATCAGGAAATCTGGTACCCCCTCGTTCCTTTGCAGACTGCAGTTTATGTTTAGCTATCCTTGGTGGCTTGCCCTGCCAGAGATAACGGACGAGGAGGCCCTCAATATCTTTATAAGTATGTAGCGGAAGTAAGCATGGCAGCATTTCTAAAATGTAGTTCACTTTGGGGACTATCATCATTTTCACAGTGTCTAAGCGGCCCCACCATGTGAGAGATAAGGGAGACCAACGATTTGTGAGCTCACGGACTTTGGAGACTACCTCTTTGGCATTGAAACTGATAGTGTCTTCTAAAGGAGAACAGTAATGGACCCCGAGATACTTCACCATACGAGATTGCCAAAGGAAGGGAAAGGCCTGCATGTCAGCCTCATGTACCCAGCGGTTCAGTGGGAATGCTACAGATTTGGTCCAGTTAATTTTATAGCCCGATAATTGTGAGTATCCGTCAATCAGATCCAAGACAGCTGGAACCGAATCGAGGGAGACGAAG
Source organism: Ichthyophis bannanicus (assembly GCA_033557465.1). Taxonomy (NCBI): domain Eukaryota; kingdom Metazoa; phylum Chordata; class Amphibia; order Gymnophiona; family Ichthyophiidae; genus Ichthyophis; species Ichthyophis bannanicus. Next base: position 228,851,879 of record CM066031.1, read on the forward strand.
AGCATAAGGTCATCTGCGTATGCAGAGAGTTTAATCTCCCTATGTCTAAAGGGGACACCTCGAATACGTGCAGACTGTCTAATAAGGAGGGCTAGGGGTTCAAGAGCGAGATCAAAAAGCATTGGTGATAGGGGGCAACCTTGACGCGTGCCTCTTTGGAGGTTAAATGGCTGAGATTTGATGGCGTTTACACAAATACTGGCGACGGGCTGAGTGTACATGACTTGGAGATATCGGAGGAAGCCCTCTCCAAAGCCATACCATCGGAGAACTGCAAATAAGAAGGGCCATTCTAGACGATCAAAGGCTTTTTCAGCATCCAGGGAAAGACCCACCCATGGATGGTCGAGATTGGCAGCACTAGATAACACATGGCACAAGGTCCGAGCATTGTCAGCAGTTGATCTGCCGGGTATAAAACCGCATTGGTCGGGGTGAATTAGGGTAGCCATCATGTCAGATAGCCGGGTGGCCAAGATCGTTGCGAAGATCTTATAGTCGGCATTAAGTAGGGAGATTGGACGGTAGTTGGCAGTCAGTAGCGGGTCTCTGCCTTCTTTCTCAAATACAACCACATTAGCTGCAGAAAAGGATCCCAAAGAGGATGTATCTACCGCAAGGGCAGTAAAATAGAGTTTTAAATAGGGAACTAAATCTGCACTGAACATTCTGTAGAATTCGGTCGGGAGACCATCGGGCCCTGCGGCACGGCCCGAGGCTGTACGTTTTAGGGCAGATTGGATCTCTGAAGTAGAGAAGGGTTCATCCAGCGCATCTCTATCAGCTTCAGAGAGGGTCGGCCGCTGAATGCCAGAGAGCAATCGCTCGAATGTCTCTGACGAGAACTCACATTCAGATTGATATAGGCGGGTATAGAAATCCCGAAAGAGCTCTACAATATCGGAGTCTGTGGTCACTATGCCCCCTCCCTGTGGAGCTCGAAGGGCCGCAACGCGTTTGGCTTCTTTTTGACCTTTCAAGGCATTGGCTAAGAGTCGACCGGCTCGGTTGTTTTCACGATAATATGTCCCTCGCTGAAGCTCAATACTCTTAGAAGCTGCAGTTGAAAGGATTGAATTATATTGAAAACGGAGACGCTGTAATCGAATTAATACACATGGGTCAGTGCGTGAAGTTAGAACTCGTTCGCCTGCTTTTATTTGTTGGTCTAGTATGAGCAGCTGCTGTTTACGTTGTTTCCGCAGGCGGATTTGATAGCTAGTGATCGTTGCTCGAATGGCCGCTTTGAAGCCCTCCCACCAAGCCCAATTCGCAGTATCTTGGGGTAGATTAAAGTGGAAGTAATCCTGTATGGCTACTCGAATTTCTGACTGGAACTCTGGCTGAGTTAACAGGGCTCTATCAAAGAACCAGGCTCCCGAGTTTCCCTGGGGTGCAGTAGTGTGTAATTGAAAGGAAATGGCAGCATGATCTGAAATATGTTGGGAGTGAATCTTTGCAGTGTCCACCTGAGGAACTAACAGTTTTGAGATTAGAAAGAAGTCTATGCGAGACTGAGATTCGGTAGTAGACATTTTAGGTAAGGGCGCTTGATAACATAGAACATAAGCAGAATCTGTACAACAATGTCATAATCACCAAGTAGTCTGGCTAATACACCCCATATTGAAAAGTATGTACCAACGTATCTTAGAGAAGAAGCAAAACCCCCAAAGAATATGGCGACCATATGTCTGCAGGAGGAGGCCCTAGAGAGGAATAGAAGACATGTAAGAAAAAGAAAAGAAACACCAGAGTCCATAATAACACTGTCTCTGATACTCATCGAGGCTACTGTGGGTAGATGGAGTCGGGTCACAGATACCATCAAGAGTAAGGCAACAGGCTGCCCACACCAGACTCTTTGCTAGGCTGCGGCAGATCCAATATGGCAGGTACAGCGGATAGAAGGAGACTTGCAGGAATATTCTGGAAGTCAGCGCATCAAGTCGGCTTCTTTGGAATCCAAAAACTCCGCTAGTAGATCAGGGTCCTCGAATGTTCTTGTCTGATTGTGAAGCGTGACTCGGAGCTTGGCCGGGTACATCAGGCCATAGCGTGCTTGTAGTTGTTGAAGCCTCGGCCGGAATTCCAGAAAGCGCTTTCGGCGGTCGACTGTGGGTTTAGACAAGTCGGGAAAGAAGGAGATCTTGTGGCTCTCGAACTCCATATGGCCCTTTGCCCGAGAGGCACTTAGAATTTGCTCCACGTGTTGATATCTCAATAGTCGAAAAATGATAGGCCGCGGGGTCTTCCTGTTGAGCGTTATGTTGGTGGGTACACGATGAGCGCGATCAATCTCCAAATCTTTGGCAAAGGTGATTTGGAGCAAGGAAGGGAGGATTTTGCATAAAAACTCTTTCATGTCTCCCGATTCCGCTCCCTCCGGCATGCCCACGAGTCGTATATTGTTGCGGCGCGCTCTATTATTGCCATCTTCCACCTCTTTCTGCAAGGCCCGCACCTGTCGTTCAACTTTGTCGAGTTTGGACAACCGGGCCGCATGGGAGTCCAATATGCCCTCCATTTTGTCCTGACGCGAAGAAAGCCCTTCTAGCTTGCTTTGCAGCACACCAAAATCGTCCCGCAGCGCTCGGAGTGCTTCACCGTTTGCCTGCACAAGGTTTTTGACCCCTCTAATCTCTACGAGGATTTCCTGCTGCATTTCGGGGCCCTCGCACAAGGCCGGCCCCTTCTGCGGGGACGGAGGTTCGGTTTTGGAACGTTTGCCGTGAGAAGCCGCTGGAGACCCAAATTCCAGGCGCGTTGGTTTGGTCCCCGCCATCTCACCAATGTGCCCCGGCAAGATCAGAGTAGAAGTTCCAAAAAGGTGAGGTGTTAATTCAGGATTCTGAGTAGGCCTCTTGGGAGCCTCAGCGTTATGCGACCATCCCGCTGGACATCAGGCTCCGCCCCCTGTCCTCCACACGTTTGTTGACTCTGGAATTAACAATTTCTCAGACTCATGTTATTGTATGTACTACATCAATTTGTAATCCTTCAACAATTCTAGCTCCTCTGACAGACCTTGCAGAAGATGATAGGTCTCATGGTTATTTCCAAACCATTTTGACATCCTCTCGAGCCAGACCTGATCTTTCCCCTACCCCTTTACCAGCCCCAGATGTTACTCTGTTTGTGGATGACTCTGCTTTCAGAGATGAAACTGGCAAACTTCATGTAGGGTATGCAGTCACAACAGTTAATGAAGTATTGGAATCAGCTTGTTTTTACTGTATTGTAAACCACTTTGATGTTTTTTACTGTAAAGTGGTATATCAAGAGCCGAATAAAGATAAAGATAAAGCTCCTTTGCCATTTGCTAGTGCACATTTAGCAGAAGTGTTTGCACTTACACATACACTTGAACTTTGCCAGTACCTTTGGGCAAACATATATACTGACAGTGCATATGCTTTAGGGATTTTGTGGGATTTTGGAAACATTTTGGCACAACAGGCAAACATTTTTGACTTCCACTAATAAACCAATTAAGCATGCTGAGCACATTCATCATTTACTCCAGGCTGTTCTATTGCCGGCACAAGTTGCAGTTTTAAAGTGTAAAGGACATTCCTCTGCTGGAGATTTTATGCCAAAGGGCAACCACTTTGCAGACCAAGAAGCCTGGCAAGCAGTTCTCAGAGCATCAGTGTTCCCAACATTGTTGTACTTAAAACTATCAAAGATGACTTTGTTTTTCCTTTCATCTCTCTTACAGCATTATCAAAATACTCCCTTTGAAATCCAGACTCTGTGGACATCATGGGGTGTGACCAGTGATGCACAGGGTTACTGGAAAAAGGATCATCTGCTCATTTGCCCAGATAGTTAATTGTTTCCACTTGCCCTATTCCTGCATCATAAGCTTCACTTTTCAGCTGTGGCTATGAATCATGCCTTTTCTATTCCCTGGTATCACCCAAAGTTTTTTTTTTTTTTTCTGTGGCACAGGCCATATATGCAGCTTGTCTGGACTATTTGAAGGTTGGCAGAGTAGGGTCAATCATGAGGGTTTCTGCCACCCTTTTCAAACCATTAGGACCATTTCTGATTTTGCAGCTTGATTTTACAGATCTGCCCTGTGCCAGAGTGGGGAAATGGTATTTGTTAGTGATCACTTGTGTTTTCTCTGGATTTGTAGAAGCATATCCCACTACCTGTCACCATCAAATTACTGCTCACTCAGTTTATTCCTGTTTGGGGTGTACCTTTTGTCCTTTCTTCTGGTCAGGGTTCAGCCTTTGTTGTGAATGTTTGGGAGGGAGTTGAACAACAGTTTAATATTAAAAGACAACTTCACACTCCTTATCATCTGCAAAGCTCTGACCATGTGGAACAGATGAATAAGACACTCAAAGGTTACTTAAGTGCTCTGACACAGGATTGGGCTACAGATTGGATGGGAGCCTTTCCTTTTGCCCTCATGGCAGTGCGTAATTCCCCCCAGCGTGCTCGAGGAGGTCTGACACCATACAAAATAATTACTGGCCCTCCAGCTACTTCTTCACATAAATTGACCGTAATCCCTGATCCTCAATATTTGCGCAGCGGTATCTTGACTTATTGCTCAGGAATGCACTCAGTTTTGTTTGTTTCTTCTTTATTGCAGGTGAATCCTCAACAGGACACTCCTCCAGAGTTATTGCATCCAGAACTGAAGCCAGGAGAATTTGTCCTGATCAAGAAAATGCATCCGAAGAAACCTTTGGCTCTCAAGTTCCTGGGTCCATTCTGTGTGCTCCTGGTGGGACACTCAGCCAATAAAGTAGAAGGACAACCTCATTGGATACACATTTCACAGTATAAAAAGGCTCCTTCACGGGATTTGGATGGTGATTCATTGCATCTGTGAATCAAGGAAAAAGGTATCTTCTGTTGTTGCAACACAGAGACTTATATGGACTTGGACAACAGTGCTATTACAGTTTTACAGAAAAGAATATCATGATTGATTGCTTCTTGAATGAACTATTATGTAAGAAACATTTTCCAGCACTTGCACTGCTGATTAGGTTGATAGAATTAGTTTGAGTTAGTTCTTGAAGAGAATGGGAGTTGGGTGTGGGTGATGATTATAGTGCTCATCTCTGTAGTGCTAAGAAGGATAGTTTTGTTGTTTTTATTTTTCAGTAATTAATAGTCTTACATATTTTAGAGGTTTGTTAAGTATGTTTCCTTATCAGGTTATAGAGCATTTACTTTATGGCGGTGCTGCATTCAGAATCTTGGGAAAATCATGGGGAACAATCAAATATTTTTAAGTCACACTTATACTCAGCATTTTAACCTTTCAGATTGTGCTGTTTGCCTCCCAGCATGGGTTTCTGTTACAAGCTGTTTATGTTTCAGGAGTTTTGTGACATAGCTTTTAATCTAACCACTGCACAATGGTCTCATACAACTACAGACCCTAGAGTGATTAGCCTTATTCCATTATTGTCCTCTCCAATTTGTTTCACTGCTCAAAATACAGTGAAAAAAGTAGGAGACACTCCTTAGAACATTTGTAAAACAGTAATGATACATAACTCCTCCACCTGGCATAAACGTCCCATTTGAAAAAAGTGTTTATTTCAGTAGTGGAATTAGTGCCAACACAAGGGAACCAAGAGCATAATCATGAATTTATTTATTTATTTTATTTATTTATTTAATACACACCTATATACCGCTACTTCCAGCGATCAGCAGCGGTTTGATTCATCTTTGGGGTTGTCAAATCAAGACTGGGAGGGGATATTATATACATAGATCTAAGGGTAGGTCACAGCACACAGGGTTAGTGTCTTGGGGAGTGGATTACACATTTTTACATTTATACATACATATTTACATATTTATACATATAGCGGTTTCAAAAGCATATAATTATCTGATTGTTTTGCTACGACTCTATCGAACTTGAGGGTCATAGCTGATTGTAGTGACATTTGAATAGGTGAGTTTTTAGCTCCTTCCTGAATTCGGTAATGTCCTTGATTAAACGCAGCTCAAAAGGGAGTTGATTCCAGATAGTTGGCGCAGAGAATGAGAAAGCTCTGCGACACGTACTTGTTTTCACAGTTCTGATGTTGGTGCATTCCTGAATTGTTACAGTATAATAGTTCTGGATACCCAATCCCTTTGAATGACTCTAGATCAGACCTAGACATATCTAAATGGAGTCATCCCTGGTAACATAATCTATCTGTGGGAAATGAGGAAATGAATATTGCTCAGCGGGCTTTGAATAACTGTACACAGAATATATCTTGTCCCCACAATTTGACAATTTGGGAAAATGGGTTAGTGGCTTTCGAAGGAGATTATTTTGTCTGTGGTAATCTTGCATATACGGAATTGCCTAGGGATTGGTCAGGTACTTGCTATATTCCCCAGTTGTATACGCTGTGGTGATTTTTACTATATCAAAATATTACTTTATTATTAACCTTGAGTGATTCTTTAAGAAGAAAAAGGGACATTTCCTCTCAAGATAAGGCCATAACAGCTGCACAGCAGCTAGTAGATTCCACAAGTCCTTTAACTAAGTCACACATTGATGTATTCATTGGTACTGTCTGGGTTTCAACTTTTGGAGCAATAGCACCCACAAGAAAATATGGTACTCAGATTATGCGTCTACAGGCAGTTGTTGAACTTACATCCCTAGATCTCACAGAAGCAATTAGTGTGCTGCAAGGTGCAGTGGATAATGTTTATGCTTATGCAGCCCAGAATTGCATGGCTCTAGATTAATCTCGCCGCGCCGCAGGGCCTGGGTCCCGAGGTCGGTATGTAACCGGGTTCCCGGGACCCAAATCCCTTGCTGCGGTTGTACAAGGATTCTTGGGGGGGGGGGACGAGGAGGCGTGCAGCACGGCGATGCCAGCATCAGCAGCCCACGTCAGTGACGTGGGGACTGGCGATTGGTGCTGATGCCGGTTAGGGGGGGCATGGCATCGGCATGAGAGGGAGATCATGGTGTATGATCTCCCTCTTCCTCGCCGAACGCCGCAGAAAAAAGGTGTGTTGGTCCGGGCTCCTGCTACGCTTCTAGGTGGTGGGGGGCTAGGCCGCAGGTCTCTTTTGCTGCGGGATCTGTCTCAGGAGGGGTGTTGCGGGGGCGCAGAGGCAGTTGCACCGTGAGTAGGGGCGGCTGTTCGTCGGGTGCCAGGCCAGCCGCATGTGGATTTAAAAAAGAACAGAAAGGGGGGGCCTGTGAGCATTTGGGTTTACTCGGGCATTGTTGGGCTTTGGTGGAAATGGGGGGAAGTTGAGCCTGTGGGGTTCAACTAATACCATAATAAATAATTATTAAAACTGAAAAATAATATAGGGAGGAAGGTGTATAGGGCTGGGTTGTTTCTGGGTGAAAAAAGGGGAAGGGGCATTATGGTCCGTTGGTCTCGAAGGTTTGGGGTCAGAGGTGGGGAGGGGGCCTCGGGGGCGGATGATGGCGGGCAACGGGCAGGGCGGCGAGGGCGTGTGGCGGCCGTACAGGGTAGAGTGGTGGAGGGGAGGGCGTTGGCTGTAGGGGCAGCTAGGGGTGCTTGGCAGGGGCAGGGTAGGGTGAGGTTCAGGGGTGCTGGGGCTGGGGGGGCACAGCAGGTTGGGCCTCGCAGGGCGGTTGGGGTTTGGGGGAGCGTAGCCCCCCGTCAATGGAGGGTGGTGGTGAGGTGGCTGGCATTGCAGTGGGTGTGCCCAGGGCCGATGGTCTCACTGGGGATGGGGCAGTGGGGTCAATGGCTGGCTCTGGTGTCACGGTGTAGTAGCCGATAAGAATGCAATAAATAATACCCGGAGTCAGGCAAAGATTCAAGCCGGTTTAATGTGCACAGGCTCAGATTGCAGTAGCATTCAAAATGGTCTGAGCCCAGAGCTCAGAAAAATGACAGTTTATATACTTTTCTTCTCCAGTCTAATACAGGCAAAACTCCTCATTGGCCACAGTGGCCCACTTACTCTCATCCAATAGACATCAGCAATTAGACATAACACTAAACATAATACTTCTGCTAAAGTATACAGTATATTTCGCTACTCTTGCAAGGTCAGTGAGCCACAAAGATAGTGGAAGGCATATCAGAAGCATTCTTAACAAAAGCAAAACAAAGCGAGGCCAAACATAGCAAGGCTAAGATGTATCTCTAGCCCTGGCTCAAAACACTAAACAATCTTCATAATGCTAGACAAAATATTCTTACACTGTTCAGTTTCTCTGCTATATTTTCATCCTAATTACGAGGTCAGTGCACAATCAGCAAAGATACAGTGGCGCGGCATTCTACTGAAACAGACATCAGACATCTAAACAATAAACAGTAAGAAAGTATTTAATTCTCTTATCTCCAGGAGAACAGAACATGTTATCAAACTAGAATAGAACGGTATTTCTTTCTAACAGCTAGCTAACAGCATTCTGTAATTTTCCAAAATCAGCAATAACATTTTAAAGTAGGAAAAAAGGGCTTCAGACCTAGCTCTGCTACATACTAGGCCATCGCCTATCACATTCCCTCCTTTTGATTATTCACACCCGCAAGTGAGAAAGGGTGAGAATCAAATCACACAAATAGCAAAATACTTCAGACTATAGTATGTTTATGTTTTATTGTATTTGATAAAAAACCGCCTTTCCGGGAACCAAGGCGGTGTACAAGTAAAAACAAAGCAATAAAAGGAGGCCAAGGCCCATGGAAAAGGAAAGGAAATGTACAATCTTTTAAAAGGACAGTGAGAGAGAAGGAGGAAGACAGGACAGAACATAAACAGGGGGACACCACAAAAGGAAAGGCAGAGAGAGGGGGAAATCACACAAAGGGAGAGGGAACATTAAATGCTTGGGAGAATAGGTGGGTCTTTAGATTGCATTTGAATACTGCGTGTTGTGGTTCTAAACGGAGGGAGGGGGGAAGGGCATTCCAGGCGGCAGGACCAGCAAAAAAAGAAAGCAGAAGAACGGGTGGACTGCAGGTGAGCGCGGGAAGGGGAGGGTAAGGTGAGACGGTTAAGGTGAAAGGAGCGAGGGGTGTGTCGGGGAGAGTGAAAGTAGAGGAGATCTGTTAGGTACTGAGGAGTGCTATTATGAAAGGCTTTGTGAACTAGGACTAGAAGTTTGAAGGTAGCACGGAAGGGAACAGGCAGCCAGTGAAGGTGAAACAGTTGAGGGGTTATATGGTCTCGAAGGGAGGTGTTTGAGATGAGGCGTGCTGCAGTGTTTTGGATCCGTTGAAGGCGAGTTAAATGGTATTTAGGGAGACCGATGAATAGTGAGTTGGAAAAGTCTACACGGGACATAACTAGGGATAATACTAGGGTAATGAGAGCCGAGGGGGAAAGGAAGGGGCGAACAGAGCGGATTTGGCGAAGAAAATAAAAGGATGTTTTGGTGATGTGTGAGATGTGGGTGTGAAAGGAAAGGTAGAGGGATCACTGTGTGGTATAGGGAGTAGCCCTACGTTGCTAGGATTCATGTAGCTGCCTTACGTTAAGTTTAATATACGTAAGCATAAGGGGAGGAAACATGGGATACATAAACAGCCACAATCAATAATACAATTGATACAAGTGTCTTTGTCAAATCATATAGCATACCTAGTGTATAAGCGGAGGGGCAGGAGACATAGGAGGAACAAATGACATATATACTGTTCATCTTAGCAATAGGCCCGTTCTCATGACCCACAAAAATAAGAACCATTCCTATTAATAGCAGCACCTGTATCAGAGGTCGGTAGCAATACATGTCAAAAATGTAGGTAGCACATGTTTGAAAATTAGCAACACATGTACTAAAGTCCAAAAAATCTGGGTTCTGAGAGCTGGCGAGTAGCAATCAAAAGGGGCTCCATTCTCATTGTTCCATCGCAGTTCCCATAACAGGAGAGGAAAGATTCTGGCGGGGGTTGAGACAAGTCCAGGTATTCCCTGTTGTGCAAATACTAGGTTTGCAGGCTGCACAGGGAAGTAGGGCAAGAGTCAATTCAAAGCACCCCAAGGCTGCCGCCAGAACGAAGCAATAATAAGAATTCATAATGGGCATAGTCTCTGGAAAATTGGTGGAACTGTCGGCATCCACAACAGGTAGCAGACGTAGCGTTGATTGTAGGTCCTCAAGCTTCTGCCGTACGTAGACCTACCAGCTTTGTGGCAGGATTAGGGCTGTAGATTCCAAAGTATCACTGTCCTCTGGGATGTCTCAGGTTCTTAAAATATCATAGTACAGTCTCTCAGGCTATTATTGCCTCCTTAGAGCAGTTCACTTTTTAAAAGATCAAAACAGTTTTTTTTTTCTTTTTTTTTCAGAGCATTTGAACACAGTCTCGTAGAAGACTCAATTTCTTAACACAACACAGTCTATTTCTGATGATTTCAGCTTTCTCCAGATGCGAGGCTTACCTTCGGATAAACAAACAGTCTTGAAATAGTGCAGTTTCCGAGGGACCAATAAGTCTTAGGTCTGTGGCTGTTGTCGTAGGGTGAGGCGCAATGGAGTCTCAGGATCATTTATGGAAGTCCACAACCAAGTTCAGAAGCGGCTGATGGAATGCAAAACTGGAGGACGTCTGTTCCCTTGACGTCCAGGAGCAAGTTGGTAAAATTCTTACGATGACGGATCTTTTCTTCGCAGCGTGAGTCGCAATGGTGCTACAGGATTGGCGATCGAAGTCCAGGGACGACTCTCAGGTACTGTGGCTGGTTTTACATGACTGTGGTGATTCCAGGAGTCGATCTCTGCCACTTTCACTGCTGTTGGGATTGATAGCAAAACGATATATGGCCCTTTCCAATGGGGCGCCAGCGGTGTCTTCTTCCACTCTGTCACCCACACCGAGGCTCCAGGCTTGAAAGGATGCAGGGGTTTGGATGGGCTGATCTCATACTCACGCATGAAGACCCTGCAAAACAGAACTTAAAACCAATAGTGCTTATCTAGTAATTTCAGATCCTATCCCATCTCCTTTTACTCTCTATACAATAGGCTACAGAATCTCAGAATCTCAAAAGGGGAAACTCCTAAAGACTTAGCAGGGGCTAAGTATATCCTATGAAGGGCTATAGGAAGAACCTGGGGCCAGGGCTGAGGACTTAACTACTAGATCAAGGGTCACCACTGCATATTTAACACAACTATGTCCATTAATGATGACAAGACTGCTTTCATCCACAAAGAAAGTTTTGTCTGGGCGGTCCAAGGGGATATCAGTTGAGTCTAGGCAACCTGAGCACACAATGTCCATTACTTCCAAGCAATCATGGTCAGGAGGGCCTGGACCGACGGGCAATAGGGTTGCTGGGTTTAGAGTTTGGCTGACACTTAATTGCAAGATAGGATTCTCACATAGCATACTTTGATATTTTAACATTCGAGCGTTGGAGAGCCAATGGCTTCCTTTGTGCTCCAGCAGGGTTAAAACAGAGTGTGGTACAGTAACTTGAAGGTTTTGTCCTAAGGTGAGCTTATCTGCTTCGCTCACTAAGAGGGCTGTGGCTGCTACAGCTCTCAGGCAAGGTGGCCAGCCTTTGGCAACACGATCCAATTGTTTCGTCAGGTAGGCCACAGGTCGCTGCCAAGACCCAAGAGGCTGGGTCAAGACTCCCAATGCGTTTCCACTTGATTCATGGACATACAGACGAAATGGTTTCTGCACATCTGGTAGTCCCAAAGCTGGGGATGACATCAATGCTGTTTTCAGTGATTTGAATGCTTTATCTTGTTCTGAGCCCCATTCCAGGGGAGATTGTTCCATTCCTTGTGTGACTTGGTACAAGGGTTTTGCCATGAGCGCAAAATTTGGTATCCATATGCGGCAGTAGCCTGCAGCTCCCAAGAAAGCTCACACCTGCTTCCTAGTAGTGGGGGTTGGGATGCGGCATACTGCTTCTTTTCGCTCAAGTCCTAATTTCCGGGTTCCTTTGGACAGATGGAACCCTAAGTATTTCACTTCTGTCTGGCACAGCTGCGCCTTGGCTCTGGAAACCTTGTATCCAGCTTCATTCAAAAGGTGCAAGAGATCACTTGTAGCTTGTATACAATCAGATTTGTTGTTGGTGGCTATGAGCAAATCATCTACATATTGAAGCAAAATTATTTTTCCCAGAATCACAGAGTAGCTTGACAAATCTTGACTGAGGGCTGCACTGAAGATAGTGGGTGAGTTCTTAAATCCTTGTGGTAATCGAGTCCAAGTAAGTTGCCCTCACCGTCCTGTGGTAGGGTTTTCCCATTCAAATGCAAACAAAAGCTGACTGACCTCTGCCAGGCGTATACAGAAAAAAAGGCATCTTTTAAGTCCAAAACAGTAAAGTGAGTGGCTTCTGCTGGAATCAGTCCTAGGAGGGTGTAAGGATTTGGTACTACTGGATGTATGGTTTCAACTGCACTGTTCACTCGACGTAGATCCTGCACTGGGCGGTAGTCACCTGTCCCAGGCTTCTTGATTGGGAGAAGGGAGGTGTTCCAGGGTGACTGGCATTCTCTGAGAAGTCCATACTGCAATAATTTCTTCAAATGGCGATGAATGCCTTCAATTGCTGGTCTCGGGAGGGGATACTGACGCACATGCACTGGTTCTGCTCCTGGCTTAAGGGTAACAAGTACAGGAGCTATATTCTTTGCTAGGCCAGATGGATTATTCTCTGCCCATACTCCAGGTGGGGCTGCAATGCTGGTAAGTATACAGGAACTTTGCTGGCCTGATTGGAGATGCACTATAGAACCGCTACTCTTCTTCTCGGGGAACAGTCAGCACTATCAATCCAGCTCCTTCGATTAGGAAAACTTCCTCCACATCATTCAACTATAGTATCAGCAAGAAGAACTGCTCTCTTCTCCATCTTACATTCACTTTCTCTGTCACATTATCTCCACAATTCACAGACATTCTGAACAACTTAATCGTGCTGTATTCATGCCCGCAAATCCATCCCGTTTCTGCAAGTTCTGTTTTATATCTCCCTGGGACTGACTTGACAAAAACTGCATTTACCAGGTGCAAATTCTCCTGGGCTTCTGGATTCCATGGGGCATATAGTGAGGGCTGCCTGCACTATTTGGATTCCACTTCATGTTCTCAGGCGCTGACTGTGGGTGACTCTGAACTGGTAAAATGAATCCCTGCCTGCAGTGTCAGCGGTGGACTGTAGCCCCCACATGTGCTTGTCAACAGACAGAGGAACAATCTAGATAGAGTCCTTACAATAGAAAACTACACTTCTGCAACATGTTATAATAAAAAATCCTAACAGAAAGAACTATAGTTCATAACATGACGACTACATAGCTGTTACGTATAACTGGAATAAAATTACTTGGCAAAAAACTAACTGCCAGCCGTAATCAGCTTGGCTTTACAAAAGAAATTACTTTCAATTTTATAGTTTTTAGGAAGCAGAGATTCAAAAAGACATTCATTCTGGATACATTTTCCATAAAGCGGGTGGACATCTAGAACACACATACACATTTTCCTTCCTAGTTCATTTTATTAACAATAAGCATGTCTTCTATGAGGCGCTTGCTGTATCAGGAACTAAAACTCATACACGATTAACCCCTCATTCACTCAGGATTCAAAGCATATTCAAGTTGCGATCTACAGAGTCCTGTCAGTGTTCGTAACCTCAGCTTCGTAGGGCAAAGGGAAAATACAAGCACCTTTCCTATTGAAACCTGAGCCCTACATGATTTCTGCTCACTTGATCTGCACAGGAATTCGAGTAGGAATGTAACCCTTTCCAGGCTAAGTACAATACTATCAAGATCCACAATCCTGAATAGACGTTCTTATTAAATGATATACAATACATGACCATAGCAGAAGGCACATCACTATTACAAAATATTGAATAAAAACAGGTATAATTCCCTAAAATAAGCACCCATTAGCCCAGCAGCAGAACATTGAAAACATGCCTTCATAGGGTTAAAACCTTCCTCTGCACAAACACGCCTCTTGGCAGGTTCACGCTGTGCTGCAGCTGGATGAGGGAGACAGCCTACTGATTTTACAGTGACTCTAGGGGTTCGGCGTCTGCTTAACTATACTTTACTATTTCATATGCGGTAAAGTGTCACAAATTACCCAACGGAATATAATCCTACCCTTATACTAGAAGGGAAACTCGTGGTTTCAACAGATAACAAAGACAAAACTCCCAATGCTTCCTCCTTTTCACAAGCATTCTTCACACAGACAAACATGCTAGCATTTTCCAAATTCCGAATTCCCGGGCTGACTGACAAACCAGAATTACTGAAACCGAAAGGGCTGATGGTTTCGCCCCGCACACTACTTGCAGGGGTACTAGGATCGCCCTTGGAAGTTGATCAGACTTCCTTTACCTGTTACTGTACCAGAAGTGTCTCGAGACTTTCCCAAAGCTATCTGACTAAGAACCAGAAAAATCAATACTCACCGGATCCGGTAGCTAATGCGCTGTGCAACCAATCCCTCCTTGGGTTGAATCCTGGACTCCCCTCGGGTTCGAGGTGTTGGCCGGACAGAAGCAGCAACCTGCGGAGGCAAGGAGGAGTCTCCTCTGATACAAAAGGACCAGGGGCACCAGAGACCCTCCTGCGGTCAGTCAGGCTCAGCTCCAGCCAGACCAAACCTGTGAGGCGAGATGTCGGGCATATTCACTTGCATACCATCCCCCACTCGCACATTCCCGGCCCAATGCACCAGAAATATGTAGTAGCCGATAAGAATGCAATAAATAATACCCGGAGTTAGGCAAAGATTCAAGCCGGTTTAATGTGCACAGGCTCAGATTGCAGTAGCATTCAAAATGGTCTGAGCCCAGAGCTCAGAAAAATGACAGTTTATATACTTTTCTTCTCCAGTCTAATACAGGCAAAACTCCTCATTGGCCACAGTGGCCCACTTACTCTCATCCAATAGACATCTCTGACCGGGCCCAGGACTCGCTCCCCCTGCTTGGGTCTTACTAGCCACGGGTCAGCAATTAGACATAACACTAAACATAATACTTCTGCTAAAGTATACAGTATATTTCGCTACTCTTGCAAGGTCAGTGAGCCACAAAGATAGTGGAAGGCATATCAGAAGCATTCTTAACAAAAGCAAAACAAAGCGAGGCCAAACATAGCAAGGCTAAGATGTATCTCTAGCCCTGGCTCAAAATACTAAACAATCTTCATAATGCTAGACAAAATAGTCTTACACTGTTCAGTTTCTCTGCTATATTTTCATCCTAATTACGAGGTCAGTGCACAATCAGCAAAGATACAGTGGCGCGGCATTCTACTGAAACAGACATCAGACATCTAAACAATAAACAGTAAGAAAGTATTTAATTCTCTTATCTCCAGGAGAACAGAACATGTTATCAAACTAGAATAGAACGGTATTTCTTTCTAACAGCTAGCTAACAGCATTCTGTAATTTTCCAAAATCAGCAATAACATTTTAAAGCAGGAAAAAAGGGCTTCAGACCTAGCTCTGCTACATACTAGGCCATCGCCTATCACAACGGGGGCGATAACGGATTCCGGGTTGCGTCTGGACGCCTTGGTGGGAGGGCCTCTTGCCCCGCCCTCATCCCCTGCAGCGTTTGGCTGTTACGCTCCCGGTTTGGGGGGCAGGCGTTTCCCACATCCTGGTTTTCTCTGGGTCTCCGGTTCCTTGGGCATATGGGGCCGGCCCCTGGGGTCGCATAGGGCATTGGGGGGGGGGCGGCTGGGCTGACTGGATGGGGGCCAGGGCAGGTGTTGCCAGGGGTATCGTGGATAGGAGTTCAACGGCCTGGGCAGCCGGTGGCCTCGGCTCCTTGGCTTGGGGCTGGGGTGGTGGGCCGCGTGCTGCGCCAAGCTCTTTGGGGGCAGTTGCTGCTGGTTTTCTCCTTATTTTCCTTTGCAGGTCACACAGAGTGTACTGCTCGGGATGACCTCGACTGACACTGGTCGGGCTGGTGGTGCAGGGCCCACCGGTTCCGCGGCGGAGTTATCCGGTTCGGCGGTGGGGGTGCAGACCATTGGAGTCTGGGCAGCGCCTTCTGGCGAGGCTGGTGAATATGTGGGGGGTGAGGGCGGCGAAGGGGGGGGCACGCGAACCTTGGGGACGGGACTCCCTGTGGGGGGGAAGGCGAGTGCGAAGCGCAAGTGCGGGTGCCAATGCTGGCGTGCTTCTTCTTCATCATCCTCGACATCATCATTGGGGTCCTCCAGTGAGTGTGGGGGTCGTGGGCGAGAAGGGTAGGGGTGGGGGGCCTTGTTGGTGCGCTGCGCTGAGTCGTCGGAGGGCGTGCCATGGAAACTGCGCCATCGGATCAAGCATCGCAGATATATAGACATTTTTCGCTTGCTCGAGGGTCGGAAACGCTTGGGGGAAAGCAGAGAAAAGCGCAAGGAGGACGAGAAAGTGGGCAGGGGGCGGGAGGCATCCCGTACCGCTCTTCTCTGTACCCGGGCTTTTCTGCAATGAGGCAGCGTATGGGGCTATTATTTCCCGGAGCAGTATGGGGTGCTGCTGGCTCATGGCGACGCGTTATTAGCTGCGTCAAAGGCGCACGATGGGTGGGCCTGGCTGAATTATAAGGTGGAGCAGCGGGGGGAGACGTCTGTTGGTGTTTCAATAAGTCTTTGTGCCCCTCCCCCGACTGTAAATTTAAGCATGCTTGCTCCGTGTGTGGGGGTGGACATGCCGCCGCTAAGTGTAGTCACATTGAAGTGGACGGTGCCCCGGTGGGGGGGCAAGTGAGGGGGCCCTCATGCTGTTGGCCCCCATGCCCGTGCGAGTTGATACTATGCGCCCGTGGTTAGTGCAATATGGGCGGTCTTGTTCGGGTGGGGGGCGTTGAGTTTGCTCTTGCAGTGTTTTGTCTGAGGGTTTTTTGGATTCCCTTTAGGGGTGCGCCGGTGAGGGGTGGGTCGCGAAACGCTGGTTCTGTGCGGTCACTGGTCGAGGTGGTGCAGGGGAAGGTCGGGGAGGAGTGCATGCTGGACCGAGTGGCTTGGCCCTTTCGGGAGCCCCTGTTTTCCCCATTTACGGTATCCCCATTGGGAGTAGTTCCCAAGAAGGAGCCGGGCAAGTTCCGGTCGATCCATAATCTGTATTGCCCTCCTGGGGATTCCGTGACTGACCGCATCCCTTGGGACCAGTGCACGGTGCACTATGCGTCCTTCGACGCAGCGGTAGTTTTTGGTGCGGCAGTGTGGGGCCGGCGCTCTGTTGACGATGGTTGACATTGAATCTGCTTTCCGCTTGTTGCCTGTTCCTCCTTTGGCTTTCCCTTTGTTAGGTTTCCGTTTTGCATCGCGGTTTTATTTAGATATGCGCATGCCTATGGGTTGTGCGACATCCTGCGCCTACGTCGAGGCTTTCAGTACATTCCTGCACTGGGTGTTGGAAAGACAGGCGGGGGTCGCAAACATAGTGCATTACTTGGATGATTTCCTGTTTGTCGGTCCTAGCCAGGTGTGAACTTGCGCCTACCTGCCTGAGACTTTCGCGCTGGGTGGACTTCAGTATTCCCATAGCGGCTAACCAGACCCTCGGGCCCGTGACATGCCTTACCTTCCTGGGGGATCGAGATAGATACTGAATGTATGGTGGGGCACCTGCCCGAGCAGAAAGCCAAGCGACTCCGGGAGCTGGTGGCTGTCGTGGGATCGTCGGGCAAGACCACCCTTCGGGTCATGCAGTCGTTGGTTGGACATCTTAACTTCGCTTGTGGGGTTTTGCCAATGAGGCGTCCTTTTGTGCGCCTGTTGTCACTCTCCATGGCGGGGGTTCATCGTCCGCACCACTGGATTCGTGTGTCGTCGGGAATGTGTGAGGATTTGTGTGGGTGGGAGGCTTTCTTGACCGGTCTCAAGGGTTGCTCAGTTTTGCAGCTGCCTGAGCTTTCAACTGTGGACTTTCATCTGTTCACAGATGCGGCAGGTAGTTCGGGGTTTGGGGCCTATTGTCAGGGGGTATGGTGTGCAGAGCCTTGGCCTAGTGAATGGGTTCACTCCGGCTTGACCCGCGATATCACCTTCTTGGAGCTTTTCCCCATCGTTGTAGCATTTTGGGTTTGGCCGGAGCGTCTGCGGGATCGGTGGGTGGTGTTCTGGTGTGACCAATGCCGCGGTCGCTGAGGTTATCAACAGGCATGCCCCTCGGTGCTCGAGGGTAACTTCCTTGATGCGGATCTTTGTGCTCGCTTGCCGGCATCCGAATGTTACTGCCAGGGCATGGCATGTGCCGGGCTCCCAGGATTTTATCGTTTCTATTGGGCACAATTCCGGCTGTTGGCTCCAGAGGCAGAAGAGACGGCCACGCCAGTCCCGGAGCATCTTTGGAGGGTTGGGATCCAGACTTGATGGCTTTGCTGTCCTCGTCGGTGGTGCGCGGCACTTGGGCACAGTATCGGGGAGGATACTCCCAGGGAGTACGTTTGTGAGTACGTGTGCGTGGCCCGGGGGGAGTGTTCCCGATGGGCTAGTTGGGCTGTTCATGCTGTGGGCACAGAGGAAGGGTTGGTCTCGGTAGTTGGTCAAGGTTGCATTGGCCGGGTTTTCCTTCTTCTGTAAGGCGGCCAGTTGGGGGGAACCCCATGGTATCGTTTTAGTTAATCGCCTGATGGCAGGATGGGCCTGGGCTCAGCCCAGATCACGGCGACTGGCGACTCCTGGTTTCCCATGAACTGTTGCTTCGGATTTGCGCAGCCTTACCTCACGTCGCGGCCTCTTATTTCAAGGCTGTCTTGTTTCGTGCACTTTTGCAACAGCCTTTTGTGGGGCGTTTCAGGTGTCGGAACTAGTACTGCGCTCCTCACGGGGGGGGGGGTGCGTTTGGCGGTCGTGACTTTGGGCACATGACAGAGGAGGAGTCTCAGGTGCGTAATTTTATCCCGCGGTCCAAGACGGATCAGATGGGCAAAGGGGGCTGGGTGGTAAGGTGCACTATTTTTCCCTTGCCTTCCTGTCTGGTGCATGCCCTGCAGAGTTATTTGCAGCAGCGGCTGCGGGTCCCCAGATATTTCTTTATTCATGAGGACGGCGGGCCGGCAACGCAGTTCCAGTTCATGTCTGTGTTGCGCTTGGTTTTGTGGTTCCTGGGTCATGACAAGTGGAGCTATGGGTCGCGCTCCTTTTGGATTGGGGTGGCCACGAGTGCGGCGGCTGTCGGTCTTGACGTGCAGGTCATATTGCTGATTGGAAGGAGGCGCTCGTGTGCGTACGAAGGCTATGTTCGCCCTTAGGCGGCCTGTGCCGGGCTGGTCTGGTGGTGGTGCGTGCTTGATGACCGCCTTGCGGTTGGTGGGCGGGGGGAAGGGTGGGGGGGTACTAACAGTTTCCTTCCTTTTGCAGAGCTGCCGGCTGTTGGCCATCCAATTTGTCCTTTCAGATGGTGCCTGCTCCGGATTGGTGTATCATCGGCCATTCCTTCGTTTACTGGACTGAGCGAAGGGCGGCAGTGCGGCCATTGGGCATTCACTTCGGGCTGGCAGATGCTGGAGTGCGGCTGTGTTGGATGGGACAGCATGGCATGCGATGGTGGCAGCTTTTGGACTTCATTCAGGCGAAGCTCGCACAGCGCGGTCGGCCAGTTGGGCTGCTGATTCACCTGGGAGCCAATGACTTGGCGAGCTGGTCCTGCCGGCAGATCATCAGAACCGTACAAAGAGACATTGGTTCGGTGCGGAACTTAATTCCGAATGTGGCCATTGTTTGGTTGGACATCGTCCCACGCCCTGCCTGCTGGGCATAGCGGCGGTGGTCACGGGGCCTGGTCAAGATTAACAGGCAGATAGGGCGATGGGTTTAGCAAATGGGTGGGTGGCAGGTCCTTCACCCATGGGCGGAGGTCAGGTGTGCTGGCTTGTACCGTCTCGATGGTGTTCACCTGGCCTGGTGGGGACAAGATCTTTTGCTGAATGATTGGCAGGAGGCCCTGGAAGGTTGTTGTTGGTCACAGCTTTACTTGGTGGGGGCAGCGCAAGGATAGAGGTCTACCTTGCGCCGGTGGCGGGGTAGCGAGCTCGCGCTCGCCGACCCGGCGGGGCATTTGAGGCTGATGCCACTTTGCAGGGGAGCGGCAGTGCTCCTTGGTTGGGAGAGACATCACGGTTGGGGTCTCTGCCCGGTGGAAGGCAACTTGCCTGTCTTTGCTAAATAAAATGGCGAGGCGGGTGGTAGGGGGAATGGGGGGGGTGGATGATGCACCACTTTGCTAGAAACGGCTGGTGGGGGGCATCATCCGGAAAGGGGGGGGGGTGGCAGGGTTGGGATTTAAGAATGTTGAGTTGGGCCCATGTTGGGGCCGGTTTTATAATTTATTCAATAAAGCTGCGACCAAATCATTTGTTACCAAATTCCAGTATGTGTGTGTTTTGTGGTGGTGACGGGGGTGGGGGGGGTGGGGGGTGGGGAGGAGTTGGAAGTGGTGCCAGGATGTCAAGGCTGATAGCAGGCAAGGGATTGGCATCCGGATACCTCGGTTACATCCTAGCAAAGGAAGATGGAGTGTGTAGATTAATCTTCAATCATTGTTGTTCTCTGCTGGGTAATGAGGGAAAAGTAGTGAAAGGCCTACTAGATAAAGTTAGAAACCGCACCTTTGTTCCAAGTAGTAATTATGTGAGTTCTGTCTCTTCTTTCTGGAATTCACTGTCTAAGCCCCTGCGAGGGATGTTGACATCTTTGTTTATATTTTTTTGAGGAGGTTATTTTAGGAGCAATGATTCTCTGTGTAATGTCTGCTTGCTGTAATAAGTCAGTGTAACTAGGATGATGTTACAGATTGGCCCAGAGTCTATCTATGATCCTTCCTTAATATCAATGTCTAGTTCCCTCACTTTTAAAGTGATTCTTTGCAGAATCAGAGGGAGGACTGAAAGGAGGCTTGTCTGTACAGGGCCGTGTACATTGTGAGGGTACTCAATAATAGTATATCACTGAAAGCCTTCAGAAAGAGTTAACACCACAGATTCAGTAGCTTAGACATTCCAAAGACTATTGCTAAGGTGAAGTCCTTGTGGAGGCTCTTCTGACTACTCTATTCTGCAGAAAGTTCAGATATCAGAGTAACTGTAGGACTGTTTATAGTACAGAAAGTTCCAGGGAAGAACTTTCTCTTCAGTCTTGAAACATACACTTGAAACATACACTGTCAGAACTGCTTGCCTGTAGAATTATTGTTTAAGAAATTGTGTCTGGAAATGTATGTATGTCTTCTCCTGATGACCTATACTAATAAGATCTAACCTATGACATTGAGATGTGCATTATGAATATGCATTAGTGAAAGATGTAGTGTGATGCCTGACGTAGAGTAATAGGGTGGAAATTATGCTGTGAGATGGCATTTTAAACCAATAAAAAGGTTTCAAAAATAGGTTGAGTTTAGAGAGAAATTGCAGACTTGGCTTTCTCTCTTCCAAAGTGTTTTGGTCCTGTACCACAATTATGTGTGTGTGAATTGTTTTATTAATTATTATTGCTTCCTTCTCATTGCTTTGAGTGAAGAAATCCGTTCCAAAGAGCTCAGGTTCTGTTACCAGTGAGGGGTGGAGCAGAGTACATTCAAACATAGGACAAAAATATTTGTTTAGCAATTCCACTTTTCCCTTATCACTTTCCACAAATCTGACCCATGGCACTTACCTTAAAATATTGGGACCATGGGGCTGCTTGCTTCCACCCCCTCAGACTGCCTGATGCCAAATAGAAGTAAACAGCCCACAGTACTGAAGTTTTAAGGTTAGAGCTTGGGATCTGTTTGCAGCCATTGCCGCTGCCACGTCCTGGAGAGGGGTGGCAGCGGTGGCAATGGTCACTGGAGAGGGTGAGGAGGCACAAAGGATTCGATTTGCTTAAGGTGGCTCATCTCCTTGGATGGCCCTGCTTGTCACTGCAATATGGTCAAAGATATTTTTTTAAAGCTACATTTTTCAGAACAGGCTGAAAATTGTTAAATTCCTTGCAAAAAGACTAATAATATTCACAGCTTTAGGGGTGTTTAAATAATCTTTCACATGGCAGTGCTGTGGAAGCAAACTGAAAGTCCAAGCTTCATGACATCATTACTCATGCCACAATCCAGTTTAAATGATTGACATTCATTCAGTTTCTTCATTCATGCTCAATGGACACAAACTCTTCATTTCAAAGATCCAACATTAGTCCTTCCAAGCCTATTGCAACATTAAGTCGCCCCTCACATGTATAGGTAAACAATCAATAACAAACCAAAATATATCTTGCTACATGTGGCCTGCTGTTAAGTAATGTTGAACCATGCAGGCTGACTGTGTTCAATGAAATGAGTCTTCACTTTCCAGATGGTTCATTCCACATAAATTTCCTTGGTAGGGCTTTTTTTTTTTTTTTAAATTTGAGAATACCAAACTGCCATTACAAATCCTGTCGTCCTCTTGATTGTAAGGAGGTCTGTTTTAGTCTTGGAGGTAACATCTCTATTTTCTTGTAGGGGAAGCGTCATCATTTTTAACTCCTGCATTGTGGTCACCAGCAAAATTTGTCAATTTTAAGAGTCTCTGTTTTAGATGGAAATGGAGATTCTTGTTTTTGCTGTTTTATATATAATGAGGGACCCCCACTGGATTATTTTTTAGAGATTTGTCACAATCTTCCTGCTGTCTGATGGCAAAAAATGGAAAGTCCACATTGAGAATGATCATGGGTAAAAAGTTATTATTTAAAGCCCTCTGGGTTTACTTCCTCTATGCTTACATTCAGTAGCAGCTGACTAGAACCCCCCAGTAAAAGCATATTTTCATGGTCATCATCGAATGTCAAAAATCTGAACTTCCTTTTTGAAAAGATGAAAAAATATCAAGAAATATATAAGCAGAAATTTTCAATCTATTTTATTCAGAAAACTCATTTATTTAATGGCAGAAAATTCTGTCTGGAAAACAATATGTTAATAAATGATAGGAAGAAACAGCAAAGAAGGAAGGGTTGTGTTAATTAAGAGCAAGATTTAGGGGTTGCTTATTACTTTATCTTTGTTTTATTGTCCTAAAGAAGAACATAAAACTGTATTCCCTATTTTCATTTGGGGTAGCATTTTACTTGAAGTTAACTCTAATTTGATTATTAATCCTTTTGTAGATAATAGAGGCCCAGTGAATAAATCCATTCAGGTACTGAAGGAGGCCAAGTTTGTAGATGCTTGGAAATTTAATAATCACAGAAATCAATTACTTAAAACTATTGTTACATACTTCTGTATGACACTTACTCAAGTATCAACTTAATTTCTGTAATGGCAAGGCCGCGGGCCCCCCCCCGCGTGCGCGTGGCCGGCGTTAACCGGGAGGGGGGGCGGCCGGTCGCGTGCTCCTTCGGGCTCTGGCCTCGTGGTTCACGGGGGCGGGCCTGCGGTGTGCTGGGCTCCCATTGGCTCCCGCGGAGCACTGAAGAGTGAGGGAGCCAATGGGAGGAATTGGAGCTGAGCATTGGGGGGGGGGGGATTGTGGAGGCATCGCGGCGTCCTCCAGCCTTTCCCTCGCGGGAGCCGGAGGTCCTGGACGTGTGCGGCAGCTAGAGCAGGGCCACGAGGGTCGAAGACTCACCCGGGGCGGAGGTGAGCGAGGCCGGGCAGCACGTGCTGCCCGAGTGAGGTGCCCGGGGCCTGGTTAGGATGGGGTCGTGAGGGCATAATAAAAAAAAAAAAAGGTCTATAGGGAAGGGACAGATCTCCTGGGCTAGTGACAGCAGGGTATTTCCCAGTGGCCAGCAGGGTGTTTTTGCCGGTGGGGGGATGGGGGGTTCAGGCAGGCAGACCCAACGGGGGGCCGGGGGCGGCAGGGCGGAGTGCTGCTAAGGGGCAAGGGGCTGCGCAGGGTGCGAAGGGGGGGGAGCAGGCAGGCCCGGATAGCCGGGGGGCGCAGGTGGGCAGAGGGAATAGGGGGCGTAGTGGTGGGCAGCGCGGCGGGCCCGTACTCAGCACAGCGGGGCACAGGGGTGCTGTGGGCAGAGCAGCCACCCGGGGCAAGAGTCCCAGGGGGGTGGGGAGTCAAGGGGGTCTCCATGCCGAGGCGGAGCAGTGAGGGGGGGTCTCCTGGGGGGGCGCAACAGTGGAGAGCGGGCAGGTGGCGCGGCCGGTCCCAGGCCCAGTGGCAGGCTGGCCGGACAGGGAGGCGGTAGGGCAAGGGCCACTGCAGGCGCCAGTGGGGGGACTGGAGGTGGGGGCGGGTCCGTCGGTATGTGAGGTCCAGGCAGCGGGGGGGTGAGCAGTGGCGATTGGGGGGGTTGGCGGGGCCACATGGGTGGGCCAGGGTTTATCGGTGGGGGCTACTCTCCTAGTTGGGAGCAGTGGCAGAGTGGGGGGCAGGGCTCCTCAAGGGCAGACTGGCTGGGGGCATGGCAGCAGCCCTGGGCCATGGCGGGTGCCACTGCGCCTTTCCCTTTTTTCTCTCCGCAGGTACCTCCCGGATGGCACTACACCGGAACCCAGGGGCAGGGGAGCCTGCTATCTCGGACCGGAGCGTCGCGGAGAGTGGAGGAGAACCAACCACCTGGTGGAGAGGCGCAGGGCACAGCGAGCGTAGCGCCGGAGCGGCAGGAGGCTGGTACAGCGTCGGAGGAGGCAGCTGGTGCGGCAGGTGAGTCTGTAGGGCGGGAAAGTATGGTTGGTGCATCGACGGGTGGCAAGAGGGGGAGAGCGTCCAGGAAAAAGTGGCGGCATTCGTGCCGCTGGCGTTGGGCATCGGGCTCCGGGTCATCTACGTC
The DNA here is from genome assembly GCA_033557465.1 of Ichthyophis bannanicus. Classification (NCBI taxonomy): domain Eukaryota; kingdom Metazoa; phylum Chordata; class Amphibia; order Gymnophiona; family Ichthyophiidae; genus Ichthyophis; species Ichthyophis bannanicus. The sequence goes on from CM066031.1 coordinate 228,876,573, forward strand.
CTCGGGGTCTTCGTCGCCTTCCTCCGAGTCCGAAGGGAGCAAGGGCGATGGTGGAGGGGGCGAGGTGAGACCGTTAGGTGTGACGGGGGCAGCGCCTACTGTGGCGGCATTCTCGGAACTTTGGGAATGCGTGCCAAAAAAATTGAGGCGGAAAATCCAGGAACGGCGTTACATTGACATTTTTCAGTTGCTTGAGGGTCGTAAGCGTTCAGGGGACAGTAGGAGGAAAAGGAAAGCCGATGAGAAAGCGGGGAGGGTGCGGAGAGTTGCGCGTAACGTGACGAACTGGACGCATGCCTTTTTGCGGCTGGCCAGTGTGTGGGGGCGGGTGCATCCAGAGCATTACGGGATGCTATTGGCTTATGTGGACTCCATCTTGGAGGCCTCTCAGTCGCATGATGGTTGGGCATGGCTCAACTACGATAAGAAGTTCCGTGACAAGATGGAGGAGAATCGGACACTGTTGGGTACACAGGACATTAATTTATGGCTCACGCAGATGTCGGCCAGATTGGTTAGCAGGCCGGCGAGTGGCCCAAAGGGCGGGGTAGCCATTGCTTCTGGGGCACTGCGGCCCTTTCGGGCGGGCGAGTCGGTGGCGGGGCAAAAAGCGGCGGGAGGGGGGGGCGCAGGGGAAGTGTGTTGGCATTTCAACAAGTCCTCCTGCCCGTTTATGGACTGCAAATTCTGACATGCGTGTTCAGTCTGTAATGGGGGACATGCCGCCGTCAAATGTATTAAGAGAGGTCCGGTTGGAGCCGGTTTGCCCCCCCCAAGCAGTGAGAGCTGGCAGGGGGTGGCCCCGACTCCTATTAGGATTGAGGCGTTGCGCTGGTGGTTGCGGAGGTATCCCAGAAGGAAGGATAGGGTTATTTTAGAGGGGGGCTTTCAAGAGGGGTTTTGGATTCCGGCGAAGGGATTGGTGGCGGCGAGCAAAGTCCGGAATACACCTTTGGTGAGGCGCTTTGCCAGCATGGTGAGGGACAAGTTAGCGGTGGAGATCGCATTGGGGAGGGTGGCGGGCCCTTTCGGGGAGCCGCCCTTCGCAGATCTCGTGGTGTCCCCGTTGGGGGTCATACCGAAAAGGAGCCCGGGAAATACCGGCTGATTCATAACCTGTCCTTCCCCAGCGGGGCTTCGGTTAACGATCTGATCCCCAAGGAGTTGTGAGAGGTACGGTATGCATCCTTCGACGTGGCAGTTGATCTAGTGGGGAACTGCGGGCGGGGGTGCCTGATGGCAAAGGCTGATATCGAATCTGCTTTCCGTTTGTTACCGGTGCACCCGTCGGCTTTCCCGTTGTTAGGGTTTCATTTTGAGGGCAGCTATTACTTCGATAGGTGCATGCCTATGGGGTGTTCGATCTCCTGTGCACACTTCGAGCAGTTTAGCACGTTTCTGCATTGGGCTTTGGTGGATCCGGTTGGGTATGATCAGGTGGTGCATTACCTGGACGATTTTATGGTCGTCGGGGCAGCGCGGACGGGGCAGTGCAATGCGTTGCTGGACGGTCTCGTGCAGCTGGCGCGGGCGTGGGGAGCCCCGTTGGCGGCGGGGAAAACTGAGGGCCCGGCAACGCGGATAACCTTTTTAGGAATTGAGCTGGATTCCATGGAGACGGTGGCACGCCTGCCGGCGGTCAAGATAACGAAACTCCGGGTCATGGTGGCGAACGTCTTGTGTTCCAAGAGGATGACTTTGCGGGAGATGCAGGTGCTGATTGGGTCATTGAATTTTGCCTGCAGAGTGATTCCGATGGGTCGAGTGTTCATGAGACGGCTGGCAGCGGCTACGGCCGGAGTCTCTAAACCGTATCACCAGCTTCGGGTGTCGTAGAGCATTCAGGCCAACTTAGCAATTTGGGATGAGTTCTTGCGGGATTTCAATGGCACTACGGTGCTTAGGGACAGGGAGATCTCCAGTCGGGATTTGCAATTGTATACCGACGCAGCTGGCAGGTGGGGCCTCGGGGTGTACTTTGGGGGCTCCTGGTGCACGGCAGAGTGGCCAATTTAGTGGAAGGAAGAGGGTCTCACAGCTAACATAACCTTCTTGGAGTTGTTCCCTATCCTTGTGGTGTTGGCGTTGTGGCCGGCAGGATTTGCAATCGTCGGGTCCTGTGGTGGTGCGACAACGAAGCGGTGGTGAAGGTAATAAATAATTACACACCGCGCTGCAAGCAGGTGTCGGACTTGATACGGCAGGTTGTGTTAGCATGCTTTCGACTGAATACGGTGGTCCGGGCGCGGCATATTCCGGGTAGTACTAACAAAGTCGCCGATGCTCTTTCCCGTTTCAAGTGGGAGCTGTTCCGAACATTGGCACCGGAGGCAGAAGAGGAGGGGCGGTCTGTCCCCGAGCACTTATGGAAGATTGGCCTCGAGAGATGACTGAGCTCTTGAAGACCTCAGTGTCGGCGGCTAAGTGGATGGCTTACCAGCGGGGCTGTGACAGCGTGGTGATATTCCTGGAGGAGCGTGGATGGCGGTGGGGCCCGCCTCCCGATCAGCTTCTGGGTCTGTATGTGTTGGCAGCGAAGGCTGCCGGATTATCTCGAGCTACGGTGAGTAGGAATCTGGCGGGGTTCGCGTTCTTTGCCAAGGCGGTGGGATGGGGGGCTGTCGGGGGGGATTCCTAATGCGTAGACTTCTGCAGGGTTGGGAGCGAGCCTTCCTTCACCAAGGGATGACCGTCGGCCCATTATTAATGCTTTGCTCCAACACTTGTGTGCGGCATTGCCCCAGGTGGTTTCGTCCGGCTTCGAGGGCGTCCTTTTTCGGGCTGTATTTTCCGTAGCATTTTTTGGTGCTTTCCGCATAGGGGAATTGATTGCGGAGTCGGGGAGGGCGGCCGGAGTGGGCGGCCTGCAAGTGCACCAATTGAAGTGGGTGGGGTGCGGGGTCAGTCTATATTTGGCGCGTTCCAAGATGGACCTGTTGGGGCGGGGCACGTGGGTGCGGTTGGGAGCTATGGGAGGGGCAGCCACGTGCCCGGAGGAACTGCTGAAGGCTTACTTGCAGATGCGGCCTAGGGGGTGGTAGTCTGTTTATCCACGAGGATAGAAGGGTGCTTATGCGGTTTCAGTTTACGGCGGTCCTGCGGCTGGCCTTACAGCATCTCGGAGAGGATGCGGGGTTGTTTGTGCTGCACTCCTTTCGTATTGGGGTGGCGACTAGCGCGGCGGTGGTGGGGTTACCCAAGGGGGAAATTCGGCAAATCGGAAGATGGAAGTCGCGGGCCCTTTACAGATACATGCGCCTGTAAGGGCGGTGGGGGCTGGCTAACTGTGGATCTCTTTGTTTTGCAGACGTTTTTCCAGGATCATGTCACTGTTGGGTGATTGGCCACTCTTTTGTGTTCTGGGCCAGTCGGCGAGCAGCAACACGCCCGGTAGGGTGGAATATTGGATTGGACGCATTCGGGGTGACTGTCTCATGGCTGGGCGAGTGCGGGCTGCGATGGATTCAGCTCTTGCCTTTGCTGCGGCACCACGAGCGGATGAGAGGGACACCGGACACCGTGTTGATACACTTGGGTGGCAACGACCTGGTGTCCTGGACCTGCCGGAAGTTGATTCGGACTGTCATTAAGGACTTGGGAGCGATACTGGCGATGTTCACTGGTGTATTTCTGCTTTGGTCAGATATCATTCCAAGGCCAGCTTGCAAGGCTCAGCGGTGGTGGTCGCGTGGGTTGACGAAGATTAATAGCCAAATAGGCAGATGGGTGGGGGAACTGGGGGGGGGGGGGCGCCATATTTTGCACTCCTGGGCCGACGTGGAGTGTGCTGGTTTGTATAGGGCGGATGGGGTGCATCTATCCCCGGTTGGGATGGATTTGCTCCTTAATGATTGGCAAGAGGCTTTGGAAGATATGCTGAAAAGGAAGGGCACTGGTGGCAGCTTAGCCGGGGGGGGGGGGGCGGCTCAGGTCGGTAGGGGCCTGAGCCGGTGGCGGGATCCTGGAGGTTTCCGGGGTCTGGAGCCGGAGCCAAGCAGTAGGGCGGGGGTGGGGTACCCCCTACCCGGACAGTCCCTCAGGCTTTTGCTAATAACATGGCGAAGTCGGAAGAGGGAGGCTAGGCAATTTGCTGGGGCCTGGACACGGCGGAAGCGGAAGCGGCTTCACTTTGCTACCCACATGGCTGGTGAGAGTTCGCTCTGCTGGGGGGGGGGGTAAAGTTAATGTTTGGATTGTTGATGGTTATTGTTAAAGGTTAATAAAGCTGAGACCAGTTGAATTCCCAATAAGTGTTGTGTATTATTGCTAATAATTGTCTGGGGGGGGGTTGCGAGGGGGAGGCGGCGGACCGGTCCACCTTACCCGGTTATGGCAAGGCCGTGGACCCCCCACCCGCGTGCGCGCGGCCGGCGTTAACCAGGGGGCGGCCGGTCGCGCGCTCCTTCGGGCTCTGGCCTCATGGTTCACGGGGGCGGGCCTGCGGCGTGCTGGGCTCCCATTGGCTCCCGCGGAGCACTGAAGGGTGCGGGAGCCAATGGGAGGAATTGGAGCCGAGCGTTGGGGGGGGGTTGTGGAAGCGTCGCGGCATCCTCCGGCCTTTCCCTCGTGGGAGCCGGAGGTGCCGGAAGTCCCGCCCGCCCGCCCTTTCTAGGGAACGGGTGTCGGTTTGGGCATTAGTGGGGTGTTGCAGCTTGGGGGGGTGGCGGGATCCCGGAGGTTTCTGGGGTCTGGAGCCGGAGCCAAGCAGTAGGGCGGGGGTGGGGTACCCCGACCCGGACAGTCCCTCAGGCTTTTGCTAATAACATGGCGAAGTCAGAAGAGGGAGGCTAGGCAATTTGCTGGGGCCTGGACACGGCAGAAGCGGAAGAGGCTTCACTTTGCTACCCACATGGCTGGTGAGAGTTCACTCTGCTGGGGGGGGGGGGGTAAAGTTAATATTTGGATTCTTGATGGTTATTGTTAAAGGTTAATAAAGCTGCAACCAGTTGAATTCCCAATAAGTGTTGTGTATTATTGTTAATAATTGTCTGGGGGGGGGGGGGTTGCGAGGGGGAGGCGGCGGACTGGTCCGCCTTACCCGGTTAAGACTTTTTACTGAAAACTGTGAACTATATCCAAATACTGTATATTGGGGCACGTCCAGGTTTGTGAAATCACATTTGCACCTGGACATGCCTGCATATTTTTTCAGACATTCTGGCTTAGATGACTCAGATTGCACTTGGATGGATCTTCTAAAATTCCCCTCTATAAGTACCATGTGCTAACTCTCCATGTGCCGTCTATGCCCACTCTTCCCAGTAACCTACCCAATCCCTGCCCTGTTGCGCAATGAGCTGTTAATGCATGAGGTAACTGTCTTGCCAGAAGAATAGCAGTTACTGCAGCCCTGCGCTGCTTAGCACGTGTTAAAGCATGCATTAACTGTTAGTGCACTTTATTGAAAGGGCCTGTTCAGATAATTATAATTTTCTCTTGATTGGTCCAGTTATTAATAACCTTTGTAGGTGCAAAATGCTGTAGTCTGTTTTGCCTCAGGCTGCTTTTCTTATTTTCTCTTAAAAACACAGGCCTCTGCGCCAGTATGGTCTGAATTTAAACCTCTGAATGGCAACAGACCAGCTTGAAAGAATGTTTTATCTTAAAGTCAGCAGAAGAAGCCCTTATTTGCATATGTTCATTTAAAAATGTTAAACTGGCAAGAATACAAGCCCAGGTTTTTCACATGTGCAGCTCCTAAACTTCGCAATTCTATTCAAGGAAACATGAGCAGAGACAGTTTCAGGCTTTTAAGCATTTGGCCAAAACACAATTATTCAAAGTTGCCTTTGATATGCAATTTCTTTTTTTTTTTTTTTATTAGTCTTTTTCATTTATCTTTTTAGGAATGTTTGCAGATGTGTGGGGGTAAGTTTAAAAGTTGCCGAGACAAATCTCAGACTTTAAAATTATCCCCCAACCCCATCTCAATGCCCATATAAACTGTATCTATTTGAAAAGAGAAGGTGATATGGGCATTCCAAAGATGCATCTTTGGTTTAGCCAGAAAACACTATTTAAAGTTGTGCCAAACCAAAAGCTTATTAGTTTGTGTTTAGATATTTCCACATTTTTGCTAATTACTGGCTGTTTTTTTTTAGTTCATTTCACACGTTCGTTTTAAGAACTGTTTTATGTACACATTACACATTTTAACACATGCAAATGAATTGTTTGTATGTAGCTTTATGTGTGTAGAGGGCTTAATTTCTGGGGGAACAGCCTGGAAAGCAGTTTCACCATTTTATTTCAGACTCAAGAGAAACAGAGGTGTCCTGCTCCAGCCCTCTATTCCAGGTGACCAGGATATCAATGCTTGACCCAATACAAGCATTGTGGAACCTGTGTCTTTTGGGGAAACTGCTAGGTGCGTATGACCTAGATTGGCCACTGTTGGAAACAGGATACTGGGCTTGATGGACCTTGGTCTGACCCAGTATGGCATATCTTATGTTCTTGTGAACTGCAGGGAAGAGAAGGGATGGGGTGAACTTAGAGCAGCGCAAAGAACAAGCACTCTAGTCCTTGTCCAGTACCTTTTCTCCCATTGCTCCTTCCCCTGGCCTACCTGCCCTCTCTTCCTGCTTCACAGCTCCATTTGCTTTTTGACTACAAATTAAACTCTGTACATGTATAATAAATGTTGCACATGCTAAACATTTTAAGGGGTCCAAATGAACCAAATTTGTGATAGCAAATGCACATTCTAAATACCTCCACTCCATGCAGACAGACTCAAGGAGTCCCCCAAAGATCCACCTTCTCTGCACTCCTTTTCAACCTCTACATCCAACTGCTCTGCACAATAATAAGATCACACAACCTCAATGTACACATCTACGCTGACGATATCATGATCTATGGACCAATCAACACAAACCAACCCTCACTATCTGCCCACCAAGAATATTTCACCAAGGTAACCAACTGGCTAAAGGACAACAACCTTCAAATCAACTGCAACAACATGGAGGGACTCTATGTAATGAAAGACACCACCTTCACCCCCCTCTCCCTCAATAACATTGAACAACATCAAAATAAAAGTCAATACTGAAGTTAAGGTACCTGGGCATCACCCTCGATCAACACCTCACTTTTCAAGCCCAGATCAACAAAACTGCCTGGACAATATATTACAAAACAAAAACACTTCAATGTCTCCGCTCACTCCTAGAGCCAATGGACTTTCACACTGTGCTGCGAGCCTCAGTCATACCCCACATGGATTACTGTAATGCTGTCTATCAAGGCCTACCAAAATCCATGTTCCTACCCCTTCAAACAGCTCTTCATTCAACAGCAAGGAACTTTCTAGGAGCAGCAAAACATGACCATATCACACCAATACTAAAGCAGCTCCACTGGCTCCCATTACAAGGCCGAATAAAATTCAAAACTATCATGCTCACCTACAAAGCAATCCTCTCCGACTCCCCTCATTATTTCAGACCTCACAGCCACACAGGTCCAGGCAGACCTCAATGATGAACATCCTCACCATCCCAAACATCAGAACCAAATCCAACCAGCAAGCATGTAAACGAGCCTTCCAATTATCTGCATCCTCTCTATGGAACCTTCTACCGGACCAGTTAGGGAACATCACAGACCACAAATGCTTCAGAAAACACCTAAAAACACACATATTCACAGAGCATTTCTACTCTATCACATACCCCCCCCCCAGACGGAACAGAACCAGATGTCTATCACTAACACTGCACAGAGTTATAATTGAATAATTATATATCTCAAATACATTAAAATACATGAATATAATACCTACTATCCCACTTCTTTCACACTCTCACTCATTCATTCAAAAAACCTTTCAGGATGACATAAAACAAGTGGGTATAATTTACTGAAAATGTATCTCATTTACTGAAAATTTATCTCAAATCCCACCTTCTGCAGGTGTTCATATGAGGGGACTCTGAACAAATTCTTCCTGATAAAGATAATGCATCACCAGAAGAATCTAAAAGTTTTCATTCAAACTGCAAGACAATCAGGCCAAAGAACTTCTGTCTTGCCAGTCAATTTGCAGGGGTAATGCAAAGTTAGCACACCAATTTCAGCACACCAAAGTCAGCACAACTATGAAGGCTTCAACCCGCAGGAAGAAATCTTGAAAGATCCATTGCTGTATGCACAGTACCTATGTTTCTCATAGGCTGATGCTATTATGTCACCAATACTTACGTTCCTCTTACAAATGAGATGTCACAGATATCAGAGAAACTTCAGTGTTGCCAATTATCTGCCGAATCCTTTTAAAGAGCAAAGACTCTTCTCTTATCAATCCATGAGACTCATTCAAGACCCTCCAACTGAAAAATTACCCTCATTTGGATCACATTGCCTCAGTCACCCAGTAGGTTCAAAGACCTATGAATCACTTCTCAAGCATATTCCAACTGAATTGGCCAACAGTTTCACCAGACAACCAGCTTCATCAGGGAATCTGCATCAGATAATAGAAATATAGAAACATGACAGCAGGAAAAGACCACATGGCCTATCTAGTCTGCCCTTTCATATTGACTACTGCAATAGTCCCCTCTTTTCCCTTAGAGATCCTCTGTATTTTTAACATGCTTTTTTGAATTCAGATACTATCCTCATCTCAACCACCTCTACTGAGATACTATTCCACACATCTACCACTCTTTCTGTAAAGAAATATTTCCGCACATACTCTTGAGTTTATCCTCTTTCACCCTCATCCTACATCCCCTCGTAGCAGAGTTTGCTCTCCTCCTGTGCAATTATGCCATGGAGATATTTAAACATCTCTAGCATATCTCCTCTATCCCGCCTTTCCTCTAAAGTATACATATTAAGATCCTTAAGTCTGTCCTCATATGCTTTATAATAAAGACCACTAACCATTTTAGTAGCCACCCTCTGCACCAACTCCAACCTGTTTATATCCTTTTGAAGGTGTGGTATCTAGAACTGTACACAATACTCCATATGAGGTCACACCAAAGACCTATACAGAGGCACTATCACTTCCCTTTTTCTGCTGGCCATTCCTCTCCCTTTGCACCCAGGCATCCTTCTAGTTTTCACTGTTACCTATTTAGCTACTTTAAGATCATAAGACACAATCATGCCCAGTTCCTGCTTTTCTTTTGTGGATAGAAGCTGCATGAAAAGCCAGCCTGATAGCACCAGCACACTGAGTGGATGTTAATGCCAGAGGGTGCTACTAGTACCTGCACAATGAGCACACATTAAAAATGATTGAGCTGATAGGTGTGGAGGTGTAGCATTCTGGTTAGTGCAATGTCCCCATAAGCAGGGTAAATTTTCACTTGTTCATTTACCTCCTCAGCACCCAGGCTCTCCAACAGCTCTCCCGGCGGGGATCGAGTGAGCCGGGGCACCGGGACCGCCTCCTCCATCTCCTGCTGCCCAATCAGGGCAGCCGGCTGGCACATTTAAAAAGAAGCGCCGTCCGGCGCGAGGCCCTCTCCTCCTCAGCACCCCGGCTCTCCAACAGCTCTCCCGGCGGGGATCGAGCGAGCCGGGGCACCGGGACCGCCTCCTCCATCTCCTGCTGTCCAATCAGGGCAGCCGGCCGGCACATTTAAAAAGAAGTGCCATCCGGTGCGAGGCCCTCTCCTCCTCAGCACCCCGGTTCTCCAACAGCTCTCCCGGAGGGGATCGAGCGAGCCGGGGCACCGGGACCGCCTCCTCCATCTCCTGCTGCCCAATCGGGGCAGCCGGCCGGCACATTTAAAAAGAAGCGCCGTCCGGCGTGACGCCCTCTCCTCCTCAGCACCCCGGCTCTCCAACAGCTCTCCCGGTGGGGATCGAGCGAGCCGGGGCACTGGGACTGCCTCCTCCATCTCCTGCTGCCCAATCAGGGCAGCCGGCCGGCACATTTAAAAAGAAGTGCCATCCGGCGCGAGGCCCTCTCCTCCTCAGCACCCCGGCTCTCCAACAGCTCTCCCGGAGGGGATCGAGCGAGCCGGGGCACCGGGACTGCCTCCTCCATCTCCTGCTGCCCAATCGGGGCAGCCGGCTGGCACATTTAAAAAGAAGCACCATCCGGCACGCCCGCGTCTCTCGGGCCCACACCTGAGGGCCTCGCCAGAGGGCCCTTTGGCTTGGCCCTTAGGCGCGGGCCCGAGGGAACGGGCCCACGGGAATCCCACTTTTCATACAGATCTTACTAGCAACTTCATTCTGTCTCCAAATGATCAGTGATCCCAATTCACCACCAGGATCACCCCCTACATCCAAGCCACGAAAACCCCCAAGCCTCCTACTGCTTCGGGCCTGATCTGCTAACCCCACGGACTCAAAATAACCGAGAGAGGCACATAACCAGGTCGCTGCACCAGAAACTGTAAACTCCAACAGGATTGCCGCCTGCCTCCTTTCCCACTAGACCAGAAGATTAAAAAGAGCATTGGAATCATAACCCCACCCGAGAAGATTCTCAAAGCCTCTCCTCCCAAGGCTCACCTGCACTCCTCCACCCATGACCAGAAGAGCTGCCTACACCCAGCAAGTACTCTGTCACTACCACTGTTATTACTAGTAGCATGATTTATAACCTTTACGGTGTTCTATAACTGGTATCAACAGTGACTAGCCTGATCTTTCTCTACTATTGCTAGTAATCTGCCACCAGGTAACCTACTACCAGTATTCTACCATATATGTTACCATTTTAAATATAGAAAAACACATTAGAGAATGATCCAACATGTCTTTCAAATTCCTCCCGTGACACAAAGAAAACACTGGAAGTTATCAAAACACAGCGTGCACCTGCAATATAGACCAATGTTTTAATATCAGCTGTTTAACCACAGACGATTGAGCCGAGTATGCCAACACACACACCAACTGCTTCTCACTAGATCGTGTCACAGGCATTAGTAATAACTCATGATTCACATATAAAGCCTGCTTACGAGTTCTATGTATAGTATGAGAAGGATATTGGAGACATTTAAATTGAGCTTCCATGCATCAAGCCTGACAAATATATTCAAAAAGCAAAAAGTCAAAACATAAAATATTACCCGTGAATCCGTTTATAAGAAAAACAACATTTTTCAAATTAGTAGTTTTTTCTGTCGGGATCCGCCGACCCGAGACGGGGAGAGGAAAAGCTCCCCTCTCTGTGTCGGCAGAGCCCTTTTTTCCAAAATTAATAAACAAAAAGTTAATAGTAGTGAAAAACACTTATCTGGAAGTAACCCAAATTCATTCAGCAAAAAGGGCAGCAAGATTTCAGACAGCGACATGCATGTTTCGAACACAAAAAGGGCCCTGTATCAAGCGGATTCCATAAGTTTATGTGCCCTTGAAAGAACGCCAAACTCAACAGGCAATTTATAACACCGCAGAACCACAGAATGGCTGTTGAACAGATGCGTCACCAAAGAAGGAGGAGGAGCCAATAGCTCGCCTTCAGGGAACCCCCCAAAAAAGGGGAATATGTGGAAAGGGGACCAAAGGTCAAAATTCCAGCTAAAAGACCAAAAGGTAAATCAAATCAAACTCCACCAGTCATATTCCAAGTTCAATTCCGTAGGTAGTACAGTCTTTAACTGGAAAATCCAGCGCTGTTCACATCATTGAAGCGCTTGCTCCCAATCACCACCCCGGGGATCCAAAGGAATGAAATCAATTACTCTCCAACGTAAGTCTCCAAATGAATGTTGATGTGAAAGGCAGTGCTCCACCAAAGGGGCCGAAAGAGTCCTGGTAGCCAATCATGAGGCATGTTCGCCCAAACGGATCCTAACCGGGCGGATGGTTCTACCGATGTAAGACAAGTTGCAAGGGCAGGTAATCATATAAACCACAAAAGGTGTTAAACAGGTGGAATGACCTGTGAATGAGAAAGACCTGCCCGAGAATAAATGTGTCCATTGAACCCCTTCATCGGTGGTAGCACAAAATCTGCAGTTTTGACAAGGCCAGTGGCCTGAACGTTGTTCATCAATCACAGGAGGGATCGGTGGAAGGACCGCATGCACCAGGCGTTCCCGGATATTCCTGCATCTAGTATAGGCCAAACGGAGGGGCTCTTGAAAACAAGAATGTACACGTAAGACACCCCAATGCTTCTTCAGAAGGGCTGTAACTTGAGAAGTGTATTGCGTAAAAGGGAGAACTCCCGTCACCTTATCCAAATCTTCCTTTTGGGAAACGTCAGAAGGGGGTTCAGAAAGAAATTCAGAACCCCCCAGAAGTCATTCTCTATGAGAGAACCGGGCACGAGTGTAAGCCCGACAAATCACTGCTGCAGGGTAGCCACGATCCAAAAGACGCGCACGCAGACCCCTTGCTTGGTCCTTAAAATCCTGCAAAGAAGAGCAAATTCGGCATAGCCGTAAAAACTGGCCAAACGGGAGGCCCCTTCGTAGAGAGGAGGGGTGATGGCTATGGTAACGTAGAAGATTGTTGCGATGACTCGGTTTCCGAAATAAAGAAGTGGTTAAAGTACCCCCCTGCTTTTTGACCAGAACATCCAGGAATTCAATTTTCTGGGTATCAACATGCAACATAAACTGGATGTTAGGTTTAAGATCATTCAACCAGCCCACAAAGTGGGATAACTGATCCTTAGTGGAGGACCACAGTAAGAAAATGTCATCCAGAAATCGGAGCCATAAACGAACGTGCTGAAACGCTGGAGCCAAATAGATGAATCGCTCTTCCATGTCAGCCAAATATAATGTGGCTATAGAGGGGGCTATTGTGGCCCCCATCGCCACCCCATGACATTGTTGATGAAACTGGCCCTGAAAGACAAAATAATTTCTTGTTAATACCAACCGAGTTAAATCCAAAAGAAAGGCTTTTGGGATCCGAGAAGGCGCTGCAGTAAAGGCCGATTCCAGTAGGGACAAGGCCTCCTCCTGATGAATGTTGGTGTACAGCGCCACCATGTCCAATGTCACCAAAAGATAGTTATCCAAAGACTCTGAAACCTCAGACAGGAGAGTCAAAAAATGTGATGTATCCCGCAAAATGGACTTGACACGTCGGACTTCCTGCTTCAAGAAAACATCACTGAATTGAGATAAGGGTTCGAGGATTGAACCTCTACAGGACACTATAGGTCGTCCCGGAGGAGCTGATAAAGATTTATGTACCTTAGGGACTGTACAGAGGACCGGAGTTCTGGGATGACGCTGTAGTAAGAAGGATGCTTCCCGTGACGTAATCCATCTACGAAGGCGTGCGTCCTCCACCAAAGATTTAATCAGCAGTTGCAACTGCGGTGTGGGGTCTGCTGGTAAAAGTTTATAATATCTAGAGTCAGATAATTGGGACAGGGTGCCCTGTAGATAGGTTGTGCGGGATTGTACCACCAAAGCCCCACCCTTATCCGCCCCCCCGTATGACCAGGTCAGCATTGGTTGCCAGCTCTTTAAGGGCAAATTTTGTGCTACCACCGATGAAGGGGTTCAATGGACACATTTATTCTCGGGCAGGTCTTTCTCATTCACAGGTCATTCCACCTGTTTAACACCATTTGTGGTTTATATGATTACCTGCTCTTGCAACTTGTCTTACATTGGTAGAACCATCCGCCCGGTTAGGATCCATTTGGGCGAACATGCCTCACGATTGGCTACCAGGACTCTTTCGGCCCCTTTGGTGGAGCACTGCCTTTCACATCAACATTCATTCGGAGACTTACGTTGGAGAGTAATTGATTTCATTCCTTTGGATCCCCGGGGTGGTGATCGGGAGCAAGCGCTTCAACGATGTGAATAGCGCTGGATTTTCCAGTTAAAGACTACTACCTATGGGATTGAACTTGGAATATGACTGGTGGCGTTTGATTTGATTTACCTTTTGGTCTTTTAGCTGGAATTTTGACCTTTGGTCCCCTTTCCACATATTCCCCTTTTTTGGGGGGTTCCCTGAAGGCGAGCTATTGGCTCCTCCTCCTTCTTTGGTGACGCATCTGTTCAACAGCCATTCTGTGGTTCTGCGCTGTTATAAATTGCCTGTTGAGTTCGGCGTTTTTTCAAGGGCACATAAACCTACGGAATCCGCTTGATACAGGGCCCTTTTTGGGCTCGAAACATGCATGTCGCTGTCTGAAATCTTGCTGCCCCTTTTTGCTGAATGAATTTGGGTTACTTCCAGATAAGTGTTTTTCAGTACTATTAACTTTTCGTTTATTAATTTTGAAAAAAAGGCCTCTGCCGACACAGAGAGGGGAGCTTTTCCTCTCCCCGTCTCGGGTCGGCAGATCCCGACAGAAAAAACTACTAATTTGAAAAATGTTGTTTTTCTTATAAACGGATTCACGGGTAATCCAGGAAGGTGTAGATAACATGAGGAGGGATCTAGCTGAGCTTGAAGAATGGTCTAGAATTTGGCAGCTGGGATTTAATGTTAAAAAATGTAAGGTCATGCATTTGGGCTGCAGCAATCCAAGGGAGCAATACAGCATAGGAGGTGAAGTACTTTTGTCCACTAAAGAAGAGCGGGACCTAGGCGTAGTTGTGTCCGATGATCTTAAAGTAGCTAAACAGGTAGAAAAGGCGACGGCAAAAGCTAGAAGGATGCTTGGGTGCATACGGAGAGGAATGGCTAGCAGAAAAAAGGAGGTGATAATGCCTCTGTATAAGTCTTTGGTGCGACCTCATTTGGAGTATGGTGTGCAATTCTGGAGACCGCACCTTCAAAAGGATGTGAACAGGATGGAGTCGGTGCAGAGGGTTGCTACTAAGATGATTAGTAGTCTTCATTATAAAGCATATGAGGACAGACTTAAGGATCTTAATATGTACACCTTAGAGGAAAGGCGGGATAGAGGTGATATGATTGAGATGTTTAAATACCTCCGTGGCATAAATGTTCAGGGAGAGAGCCTCTTTCAATTGAAAGCAAGTTCTGCGACGAGGGGACTTGGGATGAGGGTGAAGGGAGATAGATTCAGGAGTGATATGCGGAAATATTTCTTTACGGAAAGAGTAGTGGATCCGTGGAATAGTCTCCCAGTGGAGGTGGTAGAGATGAGGACAGTAACTGAATTCAAAAAAGCATGGGACCAACACAGAGGATCTCTAAAGCTAAAAAGTGGACTGTTGCAGTTGTTGTTATGGAAGGACAGACTAGATGGGCCTTGTGGTCTTTTTCTGTCATCATGTTTCTATGTTTCTAATATTTTATGTTTTGACTTTTTGCTTTTTGACTCATTGTGTGTCATTACATTTTTGGAGATTTTTTTCTTTATTGACAAATATTTTCAGCATGTGTCTAATACAACTTCTGCAGCCTTAGGAACTGACCAACTGGAATATTGTCTCTAATGTGATGCAGATGAAAACTCCAGTAATCAAGAAGACTGTTTTTATCTGTAGCATTTCAAAAATGGTAGTAACAAAGCTATCCTTCCTAAAAAAAAATTATATTCAAAAAGTCTGAGGAAACCGAGGAGTAAATCACAAATTTAAATTTCCACGATTCAAGAAGCCAGTCAAGAAATGCCATAAGACAAGTCAAACTACCCGGCCACATGAAAAAAAAAATGTTGTCTATAAACTGTACCCAAATAATGACCTCCAACCAAAAAGTTGATATGTATACATGTCATTCCTCAAAATCTCAAACGTATAGACCTGCTACTGAGGTTGCAACTGTGGTGCTCATCACAACACCATGAATTTGGTGGTAAAAATGACCAGCAAATTCAAAATAATTCCACTGTAATACAAGAGCTAACAAACTCTGCAAAAAAAGTAAGCTTTGCCTCAGAAAAATCCAAAGATCCCAAATATTGCATGGAAACTTCTACAGCCTGCTCCTGTGGTATATGAGTGTGCAGGACAGTTATAGCAAGAGTGACCAAATAACATGGAACTACTATCTCATCAATAATGACCAACTTGTTCAACAAATCCCCATAATCTCGAATATAGGAAGCAGCCTGTCCTACTAAAGGGCCCATAAAATAATCCAAATACTGTGAAAGAGGTTCCAAACAGGAACCATTTCCAGTGATTTTTGGACGCCCAGGGGGGGAAGCAAGGAATTTATGTACCTTAGGGACAACATCACAATGAATGGATCTTAGGATTTACAACCTGCAGAAATTTGAACAGTTATTCAGATATATTAGAAAATAAAGCAGATTCCAGAATTTCCAATATATCAGCTTCGATCTCATCAGTAGGATCACCCTGTAAGGGACAATAGAATGATACATCCTGTAGCTGAGATAAGACCTCCTGGTCATAGTCATTTTGATTTAAAATGACTATTCTCCCACTTTTATCAGAAGGTTTAATTACTACAATGAGATCTCTCTGCAAAGTTCTGATTGCCTGCCATTCCTGTCTTGACAAATTGTGCTTCACAAGACATAGCGATAAAGCCACCAGTTCCTGCATGACCACCCGCTCAAAAGCAAAAATATTAGAATCAATAGCACTGGGAGGAACCCAAATAGACTTAGCACAGAGCTGTTTTTCCATAGGTTCCATATCTGACTGGTCCACAAAATATAATGCTAATCACAACTTATGGATAAAAATCTGTAGATTTCCATGAAGAGCAAACATATCTGTGTGGGTAGAAGGTATAAATGAAAAATCCCAATTTAAAATGAATTCCTCAATTCAGGTAAGAACCTGATCAGACTGGTTAGAAATTAAAGATTCTGAATGCTATATAGGAAACTGTTGTGGTTATTCAGGGCAGTTAATAACCCCAAAACCACCATCAGGTGTGACCCCCCCTCCCGCTCCCCACAAAATTGCACTCGACCCCAGGTGCCTTTGTCTCCCCACTCTAAAAATGAATCATGATCTGATCCATCTGTGGAATCACTGGAGGTAGCTTCAAATGTCACCTGTCTGGACTTTGGAACTGACCTTTGAAACATCCAATGATATATTTCTCCTCATTGATAATCTCCAGTATCCCATTGAAATTTCTTCAAATTTTTCTGAAGAATTTCTTGATGGAACTGGGACTTTTGAGTATCAAATTCCCCTTTTTTGTCCCATGTCCCTCTTGCGATTGTATATGATGCATTTTATCATCAAATTATTCCCTTAACTTATTTACAATCCCCGTTGTATGTTCCACAGTTTGTAACATCAAATCAAAAGAGCATTTTGATAAAATGGCATTCCATTTTTCCACAAACCCTGAATCAGACACATACCAATGGGGGGGCTTTATATATGTGAAATCCCTGGGGGGATCCTATGTTCATGACAGTATTGCTTTATAGTTTCTTCGTGTAATTCAGCCTGGATGATTCTCCTCTTTAGATTAGACAAATCAGACCAATCACAAGGAACTGCTTCCAAGGACTCAGTTCCAAAGAGGCGGGTTTCAGCCAATAAATGGCTGGCATCCTGATTAGTTAAACAGTAGGTATCTAACTTCACCATTAATGATCCTTCATCCGTCATAACGGATTCTGCTGATATCACTTATGTGGATAAAACTAAACAGTATAAACAAAAATTTCCACAAAGCCACAAATCACAATAACATCAAACATACTATATAATGCAGCTAAAGCCTTACAAGGACCAAATTAATAATTCAATAAATTATGATAAGTGAAGAGAAGAGTCTTTGCACTTTAGAAGGATTCAGCAGATAATTGGCAACACTGAAGTTTCTCTGATATCTGTGACATCCCAATTGCGATAGGAACATACTCTAAGTAATGGTGACATAATAGCATCAGCCTATGAGAAACTTAGGTACTGTTCATACAGTGGTGGATCTTTCAAGATTTCTTCCTGAGGGGTGGAGCCTTTGCATCTCTTGTGCTGACTTTAGTGTACTAATTTTGCATTACCCTCACAAATTGATTGGTGAGACAGAAGTTCTTTGGCCTGATTGTCTTGCAGTTTGAATGAAACCTTTAAAATTATTCTGGGGATGTGTTATCTTTAGTGGGAGGAATTTGTTATGAGTCCCCTCATATGAACACCTGTAGTAGGTGGGATTTGTTTTTGAGTCTCTATATGAGATAAATTTACTGTAAATCATATCCACTTGTTTTATGTCATCCAGACAGGTTTTTTGAATGAAAAGATAGGAAGAAAATTGATACCTTTGAATTATGGTGCTGGCGGCGAATACTGCGTATACCATGGACTGCCCAAATAACAAGCCAGTCATTACTAGAGGAGATCAAACCTAAGCTTTCTCTAAAAGCTCAGATGACAAGACTTCGACTTTCATACTTTGGACACATCATGCGAAGAGAGAGATCATTAGAGAAAGACATCATGCTTGGCAAGATAGAAGGTCAATGCAAAAGAGGAAGGCCAGCAATGAGATGGATCGATTCAATAACAGCAGCTACGGGTATGAGTCTGTCAACAATGAGCCGCCTACTGAAGACCGAACACAATTTAAGACAACTATCCAGAGGGTTGCCATGAGTCGACACCAACTCGACGGCACTTAAAAACAACAAAAACAACATTTTAATGCATTTGAGATATTGAGAGATGTATTGTAATTTAAGGAACGTCCAAATAACAAAATTATATATAAGATATTAATGTCATTACAAATTTGCACACTTTTGTAATTGAAAAAAGTGGTTTCTGACCAATAATAATTCATTGAATTATTAATTTGGCCCTTGTAAGGCTTTTGCTGTGTGATAGTGTATTTGATGTCATTATTATTTGTGGATTTTTTATGATGATTAATTGTTGTCAAGTCAAAGTCAGCTCAGTTATCATATGGATAGACCATCTCTAAAATGTTCTATCTTCTGTTTGCATCTGAAGACTATTCAACAATACATTCATTATTACTGTGATATTATTGATCCATCTTAATGTAGGCTTTCTTTGACATCTTCTGCCCTCAACGTTTCCAAGCATTATTTATTTCTACAGTGAGTCTGGTCATTTCATAATGTGTCCAAAATATGATAATTTCAATCTGGTCATCTGGGCTTCAAGTCAAAGTTTAAGCTTAATTTGGTTTAGAACAGGGGTCTCAAACTCAAATTGCTTTGAGGGCCAAATGAGGACTTGTAAAGTAACCCGGGGGCCGCATAAGACGCGGGGCCTCATTTGCATATGGGGCCTCATTTGCATAAATATTTGCATAATGTTACCATACACTAACTTTTAGTAAACATGCCTCTTTAATGAGTATGGATAAAGAAAGACTAAAAGATTTAGAAACAAGAAGACAATAATTAAACTGGGAACCCCAAAAGCCAAACTTGGAATGTACAACAACACTGTAGAAATAAAACTATAAATTAATTTCCTCTTGTACTAAACAAAGCGCAAACATTAATGATGCACATTTCCCAGAGCTGACATATTCCAGTTAATAAATTCAAAATAAAGAGATATTTTTCTACCTTTTGTGCATTTTTTTCAGTTGCAATTGTTCCAGCCACTTTCTTCTGGTTTCTTCATGTCTTCTGCTAACTCTCCATCGTCTGCTGTCCATTTGCCCTTTCTTCTCTCCTAGTTTTTTTTCCATTCTCTCTCTACATCTGCTTTAACATACTAATCTTTCTCCTTTTTCTCTTTCCTCATTCCTATTTCATCCACTCAAATTTTACCCCTCCATCCTCAATCCCCACTTACTCTCCCAATACCTGGCCAATTGTAGATTTGTCTTCTCTCCCAGACAAAATATTTTTCCCCTCTCCATTTCACTTTCCCAGCTCCATCCCATTCTCATCCTCCCCCAACATCAGCTCCCTTCTAGTTCCAGCCCCACCCAGCATCCGCTCCCTTCTAGTCCCCCCATTAGTCCATTTCCAGTCCTATCCTAGCCTCACCATCAGCCCATTTCCAATCCTAGCCCCCCATCAGCCCATTTCCAATCCTAGCTCCCTCCCCTCACAGCCCATTTCCATTCCAAGCCCCCCTCCCCATCAGCCATTTGCAGTTCAAGCCCCCCTTCCACTCAGCCCATTTCCAGTCCTAGCAACCCCCCCCCAGCCCATTACCAGTCCTAGACCCCCCATAGCCCATTACCAGTCCTAACCTCCCCATAGCGCATTTCCAGTTTTACCCCCCCATCACCCCATTTTCAGTCTTACCCCCCCCCATAGCCCATTACCAGTCATAACCCCCCTGCCAATAGCCCACTTCCAGCCCTAACCCCCATTACCCCATTTCAGTCAGCCCTTCCATAGCTCATTACCAGTCCTAACTCCCCCCATCAGCCCACCTCCAGTCCTTCCTAACCCCCACCTCCAGTCCTAGCCCCCACCATAGCCCATTACCAGTCATAACCCCCCTGCCAATAGCCCATCTCCAGTCATAACCCCCCCCTGCCAATAGCCCATTTCCAGTCCTACACCCCCCCCAATAGCCCATTTCCAGTCCTACACCCCCCCCCTGCCAATAGCCCATTTCCAGTCCTACACCCCCCCCCCTCCCGGTAAATTAAAAAAAAACCTGGCTTCTGCTGCTCAAGCAGCAAAATCAGCTGTCCTGCGGCCCCTTCCCCTGTGCCCGGAGATCCGAGTCTGCTCTATCAGCGGAGGATAGTAGAGACAAGGACAGCATCTGAATTCAAGAAAGCATGGGACAAACACAGAAGATCTCTGAAGGAAAAAAAGAGGACTATAGTAATTAATATGGAAGGCAGACTAAATAAGCCATATGAACTTTTTCTGCTGTCATGTTTCTCATGAAAGGCCTTGCTGTAGTCAACATAGCAACATAGCACATGTGAACTTCCTTTTGATATTCTTTGGCCTTTTCAATTATTCAGTATGCATCAACAACAATATCTCTTGTTCCCTGGTCTTTCCTAAATTCTGCTGTACATCTGGAAATTCTCTTTCTATGTATGTATGGAGCATACCCCCACCATTGTCATATGAAACTCCAAATACACAAAGAATTAATTAAACTGTAAACCTACTTGCATGTACTTCATCATGAACCCTGTACATAGTTAAATTATAACACGTGTTTTAACATGTTTTCTTCTATTATATAAATAGTTTGAGATATTGAGTTATTTGATTTATTTGAAATTAATGTTACCCTACAATGTTCAATGTTATCTGTTTCTCACTGTTATATGTAACTGCTAACTGCACAGAGTTTAATTGTTAAATGTAAACCGCTGCTGATCACTGGAAGGAGCGGTATAAAAATGTGTTCAAATAAAATAAATAAATAAATAAATGGTTCCAATCTTTGCTGAATAATATTTAACATTATCTTGCTGGCGTGTGACAATAAGGAAATTATATGATAGTTTGTGTAGACTGTCAGGTTCCCCTTGCTTAGGAATTAGTATGTAAACTGATCTTTGGTCACTTGGCCATTTTGCTATTTCCCATATTTGTTGGCAGAGCTTGGTGCGAACCTTAATTGACTTTGCATCAATGTTGTTGTTGTTAAGTGCCGTCGAGTTGGAGTCGACTCATGGCGACCTTCTGGATAGCTATCCTAAATTGTGTTCGGTCTTCAGTCAGGCGGCTCATTGTTGACAGACTGGTACCCATAGCTGCTGTTGTTGTATCGATCCATCTCATTGCTGGCCTTCCTCTTTTGCGTTGACCTTCTATCTTGCCAAGCATAATGTCTTTCTCTAATGATCTCTCTCTTCGCATGATGTGTCCAAAGTATGAAAGTTGAAGTCTTTTCATCTGAGCTTCTAAAGAAAGCTTAGGTTTGATCTCCTCTAGTACCGACTGGTTTGTTCTTCGGGCAGTCCATGGTATACACAGTATTCGCCGCCAGCACCATAATTCAAAGGCATCAATTTTCTTCCTGTCTATCTTTTTCACTGTCCAGCTTTCACATCCATATGATGTTATTGAAAATACCATGGCTTGAACAAGTCAAATCTTTGTATGGAGAGAGACATCTCTGCTCTTGAGAATCGTATCTAGGTCTTTCATAGCCATTCTGCCAAGAGCAATGCGTCGTCTGATTTCTTGACTGCTTGTTGCTTCTTTATTGATAGTTGATCCAAGTAGGTTAAAGTTGTTCACAATTTCAATTTCTTCTCTCCTTCAACGATGAACCTGTTGATTATGCCAGTTGTCATGATCTTTGTCTTCTTTACATTAAGGTGCAGGCCCATTTTGAGACTATGTTCTTTGATTATGAGAAGCAAATGTTTCAGATCATCTTCACTTTCAGCCAGTAATGTGGTATCATCAGCATAGCGAAGGTTGTTGATGAGTCTTCCACCAATCTTCACACCTCTGTTGTCTTCATACAATCCTGCTTCTCTGATGATTTGTTCTGCATATAAATTAAACAGGTAGGGGGAAAGTATGCAGCCTTGTCTTACACCTTTGCTTATTTTAAACCATTCTGTATCTCCTTGTTCCATTCGAACTGTTGCTTCTTGATCAATGTACAGATTGCGCAAGAGAACGATCAGGTGTTCTGGTATACCCATGCTTCTTAATGTGGCCCAGAGTTTCTCATGGTTTACACAGTCAAAAGCCTTGCTATAGTCGATAAAGCACAAATAGATATCCTTTTGGTATTCTTTAGTCTTTTCAAGGATCCATCTCACATCCGCAATGATGTCTCTCGTTCCTCGCCCTTTCCTGAACCCTGCTTGCACTTCAGGTAGTTCTTGTTCCAGGTATGGTTGTAGTCTCTTTTGAATAATCTTCAGTAGAATCTTGCTGGCATGTGGGATCAGAGCGATTGTGCAATAATTCCCACAGTCAGTTGGATCACCTTTCTTTAGTATTGGTATAAACACAGATCTTTTCCAGTCAGTTGGCCATGATGTTGGCCAAGCAGTAACACATCAAGGACCGCGATTTTGTCCATTTATATCAGAAAAATTTCTAGGAACAATTATACCTCAACTAAATACAAACTCAAACAATATTGATGAAGCAATCACTAACTGGAACTCTGTAATAAGAGAAGCCTCTAAACCACTACCTCTCAAACCTAATAAACAATATAAAAGAACCTCAGAAAAATGGTATACACATGAACTGGCTTCTATAAAAAAAAAACCTAAGAAAAATAGAAAGAAAATGGCGTATAAAGAAAACACCTGAACTCAGGGTTCTCTACTTCACAACACTTAACACATACAGATCAGCGACTAATAACGCAAAGAAACTATATCATACCTCAATATTAACTAAGGCTATTAATCGTCCGAGGGAACTCTTTGAAATAGTAAAATCTCTATCTAAAGCCCCCACCAACAACTCCCAGCTTATCCCAATTAACTTGTATGATTTAGCAAATTATTTTGCTAGTAAACTAAAACTATCATCAATACCAATACCAGATCCTATAATATCATTAAACAATAACAATAGATGGAATTCCTTTCAACCCATAGATAAAAAACAATTAATAAACATAATATCAAATATTAACACTACTACATCTATCCTTGATCCATGCCCTGTCACTTGGATTAAATCAACAAAACAAGAACTTGCCCCATTTATTCTCAAAATAGTAAATAGCTCCCTCCAGCAAGGGGTTCTACCAAAAGATCTGAAGAATTCTGCAATCTGCCCAATTTTGAAGAATAAAACTCTAAATGAGAATGACCCAACATCATATCGCCCAATAGCCAGTATCCCATTTATAACAAAAATTATAGAAAAAGTTGTACAATTACAACTACAGGACTATATAGATACTTTTGCCCCTCTTGATGATCACCAATACGGATTTCGACCATTTCATGGCGTAGAGACCCTCCTGCTTGCTCTCCTTGATACTCTAAACAAAGGACTGGACAATACTAAACAAGTATTTATTCTGGTATTTCTAGATATATCTGCTGCCTTTGACAGTGTAAATCATAACATACTTATATCAAGACTCAGACAAATTGGATTAAGGGAAATTACACTAGAATGGTTTCAATCCTACATATCAGACCGTACACAATTTGTAAAAGTTAACCAGAACTCCTCACCTACTTTTCCTCAAGAACAGGGAATACCTCAGGGCTCTGCTTTGTCCGCCCTTCTATTTAACCTTTATCTCCAAGCAAATTGTACCATCTTTCAAAAATACAAGGTGAAATACCAGATATATGCGGATGACATTATGCTGTATTCTGCATTTGATATACAAGATCCAAAATATGACAGAATAGTAAGCTGCCTTATGGAAGCTGAAAAATGGCTAAGTAACAATAACTTGAAAATCAATTTCAAGAAAACAGAGATACTAGTCACATCAAGAAACACAAATTACACACCACCAACTGACATCAAAATTCTTAACTTTACCATACCTATAAAGGAAAATATTAAATACTTAGGAGTCACTATAGACAAGGCTCTCAGTTTCACCAATCATATTAAAAAAACAACTAAAACAATATACTACAAGCTACGCTCAATTCAACAACTGAGACCACTATTAGAAATCAATGACTTTAGAACCATCACACAGGCACTGATAACTCCCCATTTTGATTACTGCAATGGAATATTAACAGGTGTATCTAAAAAGAGCCTAAAAATACTACAGATGGCTCAAAATGTTACAGCCAGAATAATTTCCAAAGCAAAACTGACTGATCACATCACCCCAATTCTCTACTCACTACACTGGCTACCTATACAAAGTAGAATTCAATATAAAATAATTTTGACCACTTTCAAACTCATAAACCAGATTGCCCCATCATACCTGTCTACACTAATTCATAGACCTATAGAAAACAGAATAAGACGTAGAAAGAACCTTCATACTATTGCAGTTCCCGACTCAATAAGAAAAACTAAAAATATAACAAGTAGAGGTGCCTTCTCATTTGTAGCACCTGCTCTATGGAATAATCTCCCTGATCAACTAAGGGAAATAAAAGACCTGAAACAATTCCGAAAAGATCTAAAAACTTATTTGTTCACACAATATTATTCGAACATAGACAAAGAATTGGATAAGACCTCCCATCCTCCTTAGATTTCCATGATTTGTTCGCCCTAATACTGACATTATTACTAACAAAAGAGAACATATGATAAAACTTTAATGTATATATGTAAATAGTTTCAAATATTGTTAATACTACCTATATATAGTACTAATTATTGTTCATCATACTTGATTTTACCTAATTGTATATAGTTTTGAATACTGTTCAATGTACCTGTTCACAGCACTGTTTTATGTATCTCTTGTTGTTCAATGTAAACCGCCACTGATCTTAGGAAATGGCGGTATATAAAAGATTTGCAAATAAATAAATAAATAAATAAAATAAATGTTGTCTTCCATATTTCTTGGCAGAGCCTTATGAGTACGGTAACAGCTGCATCAGATTGCTGCAGTACTTCTATGGGAATGCTATCAATGCCTGGTGCTTTGTTCTTTGATAAGGCTTTCAATGCTGCTTCAACTTCTTCTTTCATCACCAATGGTTCCCGATCATAAGGTACAGGTTGAAATGGCTGTTGGTCCACTTCATCTTTATCATACAAAAACTCTGTATATTCCTTCCACCTTTTCTTGATCTTCTCAGCATCATTCAACATAGAACCTTGAGCATCTTGTAACATTCCAATTCGAGGCTGGAACTTTTTCTTTAACTCTCGTAGCTTTAGGAAAGCCGATCTTGTTCTTCCTCTAATAGTTTCTGCTTCTATTTCCTTGCAAGTGTCATTGTAGTACTTTTCCTTGTCCTGTCTTGCTGCATGTTGGAAATCTCTGTTGAGTTCTGCGATTGTCTTTCTTTCTCCTCTGGCTTTAGCTTCTCTGCATTTCTGGGCAATTTTCAGAGTTTCTTCCGTCATCCATTTTGGCTGTTTTTGCTTTTTCACCTTTTGTAGAGACTTCTCGCTTTCTTCCAACACAACCTTCTTGATGTCATTCCATAACTCTTCCGGAGCTCTGTCATTTGTATCTAAAGCAGCAAATCGATTTTGCAGGCAGTCTTTAAATTCAAGTGGTATATTCTCAAGGTCATATTTTGCTGCATTCATGAGTGGTTTGCTCTTTTTCAACTTTAGCTTGAATTTGCATACTAGTAGTTGATGATCTGTACCACAGTCAGCTCCAGGTTTTGTCTTTGTTGATGTTACAGAGCTTTTCCATCGTTGACTTCCACATATGTAGTCAATTTGATTTTTATATAATCCATTCGGTGAAGTCCATGTGTACAGTCGTCGCTTGTGTTGCTGGAAGAAGGTGTTTGAGATGAATAGATCATTGGTCTTGCAGAATTCTATCAGTCTTTCTCCAGCTTCATTTCTGTTACCAAGTCCATATTTTCCAACTACTTTGCCTTCTTCTTTGTTGCCAACGTTTGTGTTCCAGTCACCCATGACTATCAGGATATCCTGTTTGCATGTTCTGTCAATTTCAGCTTGTACGTGTTCATAGAACTCTTCAATTTCATTCTCTTCAGCAGCTGTTGTGTTGATAGGCAAGCCTCGTAGACGAATAGAGATTAAGCGTTCGCTGACTGCATTGTATTTCATTACAGTTCTTGCAAGTTTCTTCTTTATTATAAATGCAACACCATTTCTTCTTTGTCTTTCATTTCCAGCATAGTAGACCATGTGATCATCTGATGCAAAGTTCCCCATGCCAGTCCATTTCAGTTCGCTGACACCCAACAGATCAAGTTGTACACGTTCCATTTCATTCTTGACCACCTCCAACTTCCCTTGGTTCATGCTTCGTACGTTCCATGTTCCAATGTGTAAGACATCTTTACAGCTTCTGACTCTCATTTCATGCGCAGCTACATCAGCAGTCAGACTTCCCGAGGGCTTTGATCCAACCACATCATAAATGCTGGCTTTACTCTGAAAAGTCTTCAGCTCTTCCCCAGTAGCTAGTTGAGTGCCTTCTGACCTGGGGGTCTCATCTTCCAGCACCATAGCACAATTTGTTTTGTTGTAACTATCCATTGGGTTTCCATGGCAAGATACAGAAGTAGATTGCCGGGCCTTTCTTTCGCGCAGTTTAAGTTTGGTGTTGTTGCCGTTGTCACAAAAATGTGATCCTCCGCTGTCAACACTGTCCCATTCTGCTGCTGCCCAGATGGGTGGTTTGTCTTGGTCTGGCACCTCAGTTGAGACCTGTCCATCTTGGGAGACCCTGCCAGTACTTAAACTACCGATAGTTTAGCTCTCAGCATCACTGATGCACGCAAGCCCTCACAGCACGACAAGCTGCAAAGCATCAATAGCTTGTAATAATTCTACTTCAATGTCATCAATTCCGGTAGCCTTCCTTCTTGGCGGTGACCTTAGGGCTGATATTGCTTCTTCTAAAATTGAAGGCTCTTGAGTATAAGTGGCATCTTCTGTGGTGTCATCCATATCATTGTTTCATCTGTACAAGTCTTTCAAGTACAAAAGAGTGCATGCCCTCCTTCCATCTTTGCTTGATATCTGCTGGATCAGTTAATGTATGCACATTCGTATCCAACATACTGATTCATGGTTGGCATTTCTTTTTGATTCCATGAATACACTGAACACTTTATTTTGTTTTTTCCAAGTTTGTCCTCCTCTTCAATTAACCCTTGCATTCACATCTGTCCACTAGTCGACGGCTCCCACTAATACATAAGCTATTTACTCAAGCAGACACCATAACACCATGACACAGGATGACAAATCCCCGGTACTAGGTCACCATGGTGATTATAAATTTCATCCTGGTGCCCAGGATTTGATTGCCTTCCTCCCTCAGCCATCACCTGATGTCTCACTGTAGTTCTGGCATTCTTCATTCTTCTACCATGATTGGCTCTGCATGTAAATTGAGAACATTTGCCAATCTCACTATTTCAAATCTCACAGGATCAGCAAACTTCCTTTACCACATGGCTTAAACCACATGAAGAGTGGATCACGGTGGAAGAGTGAAGAATACTGAAACAATGGTGAGACACTGAGTGGTTACTGGGGGGGGGGGTCAATGAGAGAAAGAGAAAGAGAGAGGCACCTTGTTTGGGGGGGGGGGTGTATGTGAGAGAGAGAGAGAGAGGGAGAGAGAGAGTGGGTGAAGACAGGTTGTGAGGGTTATATGAGAGAGGTTTTGCTTCACGTATTACCAGGACATGGTGATATCTGAAGCAAAAAAGGAAGTTTTCTCAGGTGCAGCTATAAAGGGTCACCAATATGCTGCTGTCAACATACACACTGGGATGGTGGGAGGGGGAGTGGGAGGAGGAGAAGGACCACACTGCCTTGTGTTGGCATTGTGTAATTGCACATTAAGGGTTTGTTTCATTAAGCTTTTTTTTCCCATTGAAAATGGGAAAACAGTAAATCGTGCCCTTAAAAGAAGGAACTGTGATACACCGTTTGGGGGAGTGAGGGAGAGGCATGGTGATCGAGGTCTTGGCAGCTGGCTCCTAAACATTTATGCTAGCTCCTAGTTGCCAAGAAAATTTGTCAAGGCCTGCATCAACAGATTGAATCCACAATAACTCTAGTAAACTGTAACATATTGGAATCGTGCAGGACTAGACAGTGATGCTGCAGACAACCCATTCGCTTTTCCAATATCTCTATACTGGGGATGGCAAACTCCAGTTGTGGAGTGCCACAATCCAGCCTGGTTTTCAGGATTCCCTAATGAATATTCATGAGATATATTTGCATCCACTGCCTCCCATTGCATGCAAATATATCTCATGGATATTCACTAGGGACATCCTGAAATCAAGGCTGGATTGTGGCACTCCAGGACTGGAGTTCTCCATCCCTGCTATTTACCCTAAGTAAGGGGTTCTTTTCCAAACCTCCTCCACACTTGGCAGTGACACCTAACTGAAGTTTACAGTTTCTGTTCCGCTCCTTCCCCCCCCACCCCCCCTTTACTCATGAAGCAAATAAAGCCTCTTGTGAGGTCCGGACATCCTCTGTTCACCACCAATGGCAGGGATTGCAGCCTGTATGTCCCCCACACCATTAAAGAGCTGAAGCATGAAAATCTTTGACAATCCCTTCCAACAAGTCTTAAACAGTTCTTAACCAAATGTCTTGGTCAATAGTTGACAGATGAATGCCATTCGGGCAATATAACCCATGACAATCAGCAGAGATAAAGTCATAGAACAGTGCCCAGCCACTAATTTGAAAGTATCGGCATTCACCCACTTCCTCAGTCTTTCAATCACTTTAGACTTAAGGACATCCCAGAACCACTCTCCTAGGGATCATCTAAGACTAGATGAGGATGGCATAAGGAAAATTACATGGGATCATAAAGAGATCTTGTTTTATTTGCCAGATCATACCGAACATATCAGGGGCGGCGGAAGGTCTTTTTCTTTGGAAGGCCCATTCACTGCCCAAAGCTCTGCACTGCAGGCAGAGACCCTTTCTGTTCTGCCCACAGGGGCTGGGATCCTCCCATGGGAAGCCTGATGCCTACCAGCTGCAATTTTTGATGGGGCCAGAGCTTGTGTGACCCACCCCTTTCTGATGCCTATGGAACATATATCATTCCCTCCCAAGTCAATGAATATCCACTGAGCGTTGAACAAACGGCGAGTTTTCAACTGCAGAGGCATGAGTTGGGCCCACCATATGCTTCGCACGTCAAGACACTGCAACTGTACTCTTTCTGCTGCTGGACTCAGATGCAGGCCCCCATCTCAACTTCTCTCTTGTGGGCTCAGTAAACATAAGAATAACCACACATTCAAATCACAAGCTCTGGCACTGCAGAAGCTCTTGGACAGACTGAAGAGAAAACAGAACAGCATGGCACAAGGACCATCAGTTACCACACATTAATCTTAAATTTACCTGAACGTCAACACCCCAGCTGCTGAATGATCTGTGCAAGTGGACCACACACAGCTAAAAATAGCATTA
Source organism: Ichthyophis bannanicus (assembly GCA_033557465.1). Lineage (NCBI taxonomy): Eukaryota > Metazoa > Chordata > Amphibia > Gymnophiona > Ichthyophiidae > Ichthyophis > Ichthyophis bannanicus. The sequence goes on from CM066031.1 coordinate 228,906,352, forward strand.
TGTATTTATTTATTTAATAGGTTTATATACCGCATTTCCAAAGATCAGTATGGTTTACATGTAACGCAATTTTAACATTACATTAAACACTGTAACACTTTAACACAACTCAACTCTAATGCATCAGATAACATTATAACATGTAACATGGTATCTTTTGACAGCAATAGAATGAATTTTGTGGCTGGGAAAGGGAAAGTAACTAACTTTATCGAGTGAACATGATAACAGGAGTTTGATGCATGCTTGACTTTTTATAGCAGTTACAATGATGGTGGCTTATGTCATACCCTCAAAATCTTCTTTAAACAGGAAGGTTTTTAGTAATTTACAGAATGTTATGATGTCAGGGGTAGCTCTGATATTTTTAGGTAAGGTGTTCCAGAGGTCAGGTGCATGTAGTGAAAATGCATGAGCGCTGATCGTTTGGTTGCACTTGGTTAGCTCTGGGGGGAAGGCTAGTAGGTTCTGCACAGAGCTTCTTCTGTGTCTGTTTTCTGGGTATTTTTTAGAATGCACATTAGGTATTGTGAGGTTGTTTGATGATAGATTTTGAATGTGATTATGAGGGTTTATGACAGGGATTAGGCCAATCCTGAAAGAATGCATGCCAAAACAGTGCAGTGAAAAATCCGCTACTGCCAAGCTACGTTTAAAGATCATTCCAAACTGAAACATGGTCATGAGCATCCCATCACTCTGACTCAACCAAAACAATCCCCTCCCCCCACCAGTCACAGCCTGTGCACAGGGCACTAGACAGCAGATGAGACTGGATACATGCCTTGAGATAACCCATGCACTCTTCCCCTGCTGATTGGACTTTGATTGCTTTATCCTGAGTGACTGCTCACACACCATCACATCATCCCCTAACAAGCCTGTATAACCCACAGTTGACTTAGACACTGCATCAGTCACTGATTTACAAGGCTACGAAAAATGCCAGCACAAATGATGTCTTAGACACTTTCCCTCATATGCTGATAAATATGTCTCCAGGAATACTTTGATAAGTATGAACAAATATCATGTAAAATGGGTCACCACAAAGTTTAACAATGGTGGTGAAGGTGAAGGCAGTACTTTGATTATTTTGCGTTACTCTCAACCCCTGAGGAAGCCAGTGGTTGGCGAAACAAAAGCTTTTGTAGGGTATGAATTAATGGAATTATGGGATGTCTGAATGAAGATTGTGAGAAGACTCTCCTGCCTTGTTTTGATATTGAAGATTCTTTGATTTTGTTTTGACAACGGATCATTTTGTAGTGGGATGCTGATCTACGGACTTCTAAAGTTAAGTAATTGCAGACCTGATTAGGCACATTTGCTATTGTTTGTATCTATTAAGTTTTCCTTCTGTTGTTTTACAGGAGATGGAAGTCAAGTCCATTGATGCTCCGTTGAGCTTTGTAAGATGACGCTGTTTATGTAGTGTCTATGTTTGGTGTTATTGTAGATTATATATAATTTGAATCCCCAGGAGTACACGTGTGGAATTGAATTGCTATAGTTAGAAATAAATACTATGAATACAAATCTTTTGGAGGCTTTATTGACCAGTGATATGAGTGTCAGCTGTTCCCTATAGTGAAAATTTCACTAAATGTAGGGCATAAGCCACCTGAGGTCATATTTGCCTATGGTAGAAAAAGATTCTAAATTGTTTTTTGTATATTTTGGAAGAATATTTGGTTGACTAATTATGTTTTGGATTAAGAGCTATTCGTTTTTTAGTTCACCACAAAGTCCACCATGACTTGGGCCCTTGCAACATTTCAAAACCCTGCATCAGTTTTCACACTAAAAAGTAAGCGATAGGGTCCTTATAGCTATATTCTCTAACAACATGGTGAGAACATAAGGAGTACCTAACAATACAAAAAAACTGCTCTAAATCCAAAATTCTCAATACACATAAATATTCCAATATAAATAACAACTCCAAACAATCATTTCCAGGCAAAATGACCTCAGATGGCTCAACCCTACATGTAGTGAAAAATCACTATAGGGATTAGCAGACGCTCACATCACTGGTCAAAGCCTCCTACACACTCACCAACTTTATTATTTATTTTTACCAAAAAAGTCCTTAAAAAACCACAACTTCACCTTTGGGAAAGACAAATTAATATTTTTAAACCACCTACCTGCAGCCATACATCCACCACTCACACTCACACTCAATCAATCCAATCTTAAACAAAGCGTCTGAAGTTTAATCAGCTCAACAGAGCAAGACTGAGCACAGTCCACAGCAGACCAAGGCCAAGCCCTGTTTATGGGAGTGCAAAGTGCTGCAACAGACAAGGGCTGTCCAACGACCACTAATGGTATCCCCAGAGAATGATCTGCCTCTGTGGCAACAGTGTGGTGCAGTACACACAGCCAGTGTGTTCAGGGGCAGAAAGTCACAGGTTCAAGCCCCAGCTGTGGCTCCTGCAAACCATGTCTCCATATTTCACCCAGTGGTAATAAAGACAGACCTGCTATTGCAGATTAAATAAACAAGCCATAAATGCCTACATTTTACCCTATAGGGCACAGACACCATAAACATGTGCAATCCCTACAGCAGAGTTTCCCAACTGCAGTCCTGGAGGGCCAAACACCATTCAGGTGTCATGCTGTCCCTAATAAATATGCCTGTGCTGCAATTTTATGCAACAACCCCATTGTATGCAAATATATCTCATGCATATTCATTAGGGACAGCATGAAAACCTGAACCATGGTTGGCCCACCATGCCCGGAGTTGGGAAACTCAGCCCTAGAGTAGCAGCCAACAGGGGCACAAACACCCACATCCACATGCTCCACTATCCAAAGCCTCATGGAGGGTCAGGCTGTTGGGCCCTGAGCGGAGCAGCATCTCCCAATACCAGCACTTGCATACCTTACCAGTGCCGCCCTAAACTTGGGAACACGTTACACATATATCGAAAGGTTGCTAGGATTAATGACAGATAACAAATCCAAACTTAAACACAATTTGTTGACAGAACTGCATCATACCAACCTGTCTGATATCTGTGGAGTGTGTCTCAGTTGTGGTTTCTGACAGTGTTTACCACCCTTGGGAGTGACCCCAACAGTATTGCATACCATAGCCATGCCTGCACTGTGCCCAGGACTGTTGTGGTGGCCAGGGCTGCCAAAAACCTCTATATTTGCACAATGCTGGCATAGGTGTGGGAGTGTGTGTATGTATATCTAGTGTGTTGTGTCTGCCTGCACCTTACTGAGCCCACACTGCTTGCACTGTCTCCAATGTTAGCCTGCCAATGTGCATAATGAGGAGCAAGGTACTGTGGGTATGGCCCGGACAAGGTGGCCAGGGCAGGATGCAGCTGCACAGGGCATAGGACAATGTCTGGGACATTGTAGTGCCTGACCACCACCTGCACAGACAGGGTGGCCACAGCATGTCATTCTGGGAAGTCACTCTCACCCTGACTGATCAGTGACCACAGCATGGCTATGTTCCCCCATAGTGCTATATAGCATTTTTCTCAAGTGATATTTATGGTTTTCTTTTTGTGGGGCCCAATCACTGATATACCTGCTTGGTGTGTGTGCCAGATCCCATGCCTGGGTGTACATTGTTCCTTTTAGAACATGTACTATGTATGTGCTAGCACACTGTTTGTAGCTAACATGTGTGTGTCTGCAACACCCTGCAGGCTGCAGCAGGTGCACACTGACTGCCCTCTGCTGGTGCATGTCATAATGTAGTGGGGGGGCAGCTGAGCTGACCACGTGCATTGCCAGTGGTCCAGTTCCATGTGCAGATCTGCATCAGTTGGCTGGGGGTTGCTGGTCCCACAGTCTGTCATCAGTTAGCTCAATTAGCCCTATTGCAAACAGTGATAGTGTGTGTCTGTTGTTTGCAGATCATGTTCCCTACCCTGGACTTGCTCCCTATATCTTTGTAATGTGATTCCATACACACCCCTGCTCCAAAAAACAGGTGTCCATGGCAACCTCACTCAATATGCATTATGTTGTGAGCATCATGGTCCACACAGGCTACACATCATTGGTATATAGAAATGGACATAGAAAACATCCAAGGCTGTCTGCAAAGAATACCCCCCACACTGACAGCAATGGTGAACTGCAGCAAAACCTACCGCAAACACCCAGGGTACTGTGGATCTGGTGCTGTCCCCACGACTTTACCCTCAGGGTGATCACAGAACACACACAATGGCATGGTCAGTAGGCACACTGTGCCAGTAACACACATGCTGGGTCCCCCTACCTAGTTTATGTACTGCAGAGGTGAAAACCACATCTGGTAAGCAGATGTGGACTGCTGATCTGCATGTGAATTGCATCATGGGTACTCTTCTTGCTAACCTATCCTGGTAGCCACACCAGACAGTGTGTCTGGTGACCTGCACTGGTTGAGTAGCTAGCCAAAGGTTAGTTACAACCAATATTGTTGTAGGACAATGGTGAATATACTGACCTCAGTGGTGAGAGGTCATGGGTTCAATACCCCAGTGGGCATGTATATTGATGTATCTAGATGGATAGGATATAGTGTACTATCATTACATCAGAGTGTTTTACCACATGAGAATATGTTTAAAAGTGTGGCCAGTTGCATGCAGTGGGTATATTGGAAGAGTGGTGTGGGCTTCAGGTTGCTAGATTAGCGGGTGAGCTGTATACAAAGTGCGTCCATCAGTCTAACTGTCTGAGGACATGGCCGTTTATGCCTTTAACAGTCTGACATGGATCTGAAATCCATGTGCACATCCCAAAGCACCCTCAGCTCAGTTGGGCAAACTAAGGTGCCCTGTAAAGTGCCCTAGCTGTGTCCTTACACTAGCCCGGTAAGCAGAGCAGAAAGTGTGTGTAGATGACCTGGTGTAGCTGTGTAGCCAACAGCTGCTATGTTAAAAGGCATAGCACACTGGTTAATACAATTTATTTATTTATTTATTTAGACAGTTTTGTATACCGCCTTATCCTTCAATCAAAGCGGTCACAACACAATTGGGGGATACATTTAACACGCAGGGATATGAGACACATACACTAATACTTACAGGAAACATGGGCAATGGAGGGTTAAGTGGCTTGCCCAAGACCACAAGGAGCATCTGTGGGACTAGAAACCCCAGTCCTTCCGGCCCAAGGTTGCTGTCCTCTAGTGGGATTTGAACCTCCGACCTTCCGGCCTGAAGTACCTTGCCCCAACCACTAGGCTACTCCTCCTCCCAATGCAATGCCTTACCAGCCAGTGGTGATGAGTTCATGACCCCAGTCTGCCAACACCAAGATAAATGCCTAATACGCAAATGGTGGTAAGAAATGTCAGGCACATCTCTGCAATGTGTGTCTGCAGCATACATCTTTATATATATTGACGGCGCCACCATTCACCGTGTACCGACTGTGGCACGGGCACGTAGCTAGTGCACCATAATGATGCGCAGTAGCGCGTGTTGAGGCATGGAAGCATGCATGCATGCATATGCGGCATGCTTGCATCAGCGGCATGCTTGCATCAGCAAGGCATCGGAGAAGATGGCAACATGGTCCAGGAAGCCTGCCTTCACCCGTCGTGAGCTGCGACACCTTGCTGGACTGATCTGCACTAGGCAGCAGAAATGATTCCCCGGCTCCTCCAAATGCCAGGAGCTCGGCCGCGTTAGGAGGACATGGGACCACATCACGAGGCGGTATAATCGTCTTGCTGACTACCCATGTGAGGTAAGTGTATGGGGACAGGTCACACAATGCAAGGTGTTCAGTACATTATCCAGCAATAAACACACATCATACATGTACAACATGGTATAGACACCAGTCTGTGGGATATCCAGTGCTGAATGTAGCTGCGTCTGCTGCTGTGTGTAGGTATTTCATTTTTTTTTTCATTTTTATTTCACGTGATATACTGCCTATTTATCACATTAAAGAGGTTTTCCCTATCCCCAGGAGGCTAAGGATCTGATCACAGAGGTTTAGTTGTCAGCCTGGTGTTATGGTACCTGCTGCTGTTGATGTGTTAAAATCCACCCTAACCCTAGGAGCCCCTAGATCTGCCTAAAGAGGTCTGGTAAACAGCATGCTGACATGGTAGGTTCTGCAGTTGCAGGTTCATACATCTGCCCTACCCCTAGGGGTCCTGAGACCTGATTGCACAGGTCTGTGTTAAATCCTGTCAGTATGGTAGTGTATGCAGTTGCAGGTTCACACATCTGCCCACCACCAGGAGTCATGAGACCAGATTACAAAGGTCTGTCATAAATCCTGTTGGTATGGTAGGTGCTGCTGTTGATGTGTCCCTATCCACCCCACCCCCAGGAGTCCTGTGACCTGATTAGAGAAGTCTGTAATAAATCCTCTTAGTATGGTAGTGTATGCAGTTGTAGGTTCACACATCTGCCCAGCCCCAGGAGGCCTGTGACCTGATCAAAGTGGTGTGTTAGTCACCCTGGTGGTATGGTCATATATGCATTTGCAGTTTAAAACATATGCCCTACCCCCAGGAGTCAAGAGACCTGATCAAAGTGGTCTGTCAGTCATCCTGGTGTTATGGTATGTGCTGCTGTTGAAGTGTTCTAATCCACCCTACCCCCAGGAGTCCTGAGACCTGATTACAAAGGTTGGTATGAAATTCAGATATCATGGTAGTGTATGCAGTTTCAGGTCACACATCTGCTCTCTCCCCAGGAGACCCGTACCAGATCATAGAGGAACACTATAGATGCTGGTGTAAGGGTACTTGCACCTGTTGGGGTTTCACAGCTCTGCCCTAACTCCAGGAGGGCCCAGACCAGATCACAGATGCTAATAGCTCAGCTAGGTGTGGTGGGCCATGCTCCTGTTGCAGATGCCCACAACTGCCCTATTCAAAGGAGGCCTTAGTTGTGACCATAGAGGTATAGTAGAAAGCCTAGTGTCATGGTAGTGGCACCTGGCAATGTGTACAGGGTCACCCACCTCCTGCTCTATCTCAGAACACATCACCAATGTGTTGTAAGGATATCATGGTGCCATGGCGGGTGTGTCGGATGATGTGTGTAGGTCAGGCAAACACAGGTGTTTGCCAGACCACACAGGGAGTTAGGGAATACCTCCCCTGGACACCAGCATGGCCAAACCACACGTGGCATGGTTCTGCCATGTCATGCAAGGAGAGTGTAGGAACAGGGTATGGGGTGTCTGGGGGGTTATGCACAGTACACATAGGTGGCACCTCACACATGCCCAGACCCACAGCCACACATGCAGGGGGCGCTGGCAACAGGTAGTAGAGGACACACTGGCCAGAGGAGCAGGAACAGTATGATGCTGCTCACAGAGATTTGTGATATGTGTTGGGCACCCACCAGAGATATATGGCCCCTAATGCTCCCACCCATTGCTTTCCCCCCCCCCCCCAGGTAGAGGATCTATAGAAAAAGGGTTGGGAGTTACGGCTGCACTGCCCAGAGGTCCTTGCCCGCCTCCAAAGGGGGGTGATGGAGCAAAGTGGTGGTGAGTGTTGCGGCCTCTGCAGCGCAGTACAGCATGTCACAGTGGCCCACAAGCCTGTGGGAGGCCAGACTTTGTACATGTGTTATGTGACTCACATGGCGGTGTGCTAATGACTGTCTTCCCCCACAGAGGATGCTGCTGCTGGTGAGGGCCCCTCCACATTGGTGCACCCCAGAACAGGCCCCACAGTGCCAGTCCAGCCAGAGGAGGAGGAGGAGGGGACATAGGGCAAAGAGGAAAGCATGGAGGGGGCGGAGTGTGGGGTGGTGCGTGAGGGAGGGGAGGGGGAGCTGTATGTGACAGGGGGTGAGGAGGGCGAGGGGGAGGTGGAGGAAGATGAGGAGGAGGAGACCATGGAGGGGGGTGACAGAGAGGGTGGGTGGAAGGGGGAGGAGGGGGAGGGTGTCTCTGTGGGTGGGAGGGGACACAGGACAGCACAGGGCACTGTGGGTCCCTACCAGCTGCCACATGTTTGCGGCGATGGTGTCCGCCTGGGAGTAGCGTCCCCACCCATTGTCACAGACAGGACCCACGCTCATGCCACCACACAGACACTGGGCACCTGGCGTGAATGTGGTGGCAGGTGTGTGCGTGACCTGTATGTGGCAGTGGGTGATGTGCTGCAAAAAAGCAGCGGACCCAGGACCACACCATACAGTGGCTGTCATGCGCCATTCAGTGGTTGGCTGCCAAGATGCACATGCAGCGTACAGCTGCTATGGGTGGTGCATCTCAACAGCCATCCCCTGATGGGTGTCCCTAGAGTGTTTAAGGGGCACAGGGGTGCCCACACACGTGTCCTGTGCTGTCCTGTCACACAGCACAGAACATGGGGTGTTTTTTTTGGTTTTATGTGGAAATGTTTGTATGGCACCTTTTCCTCCAATCAAGGTGGCCACATCACATCACAATTGGAGGTTTACATTTAACATTAGGGTACGTGTAAACATGCATACAGTTTAAACATGTCTACAGTTTAAACATGTATACAGTTACTTAACAGTGTTTAGACAGTACAATGGAGGTAACAGTTAACATAAAGGTATTCTATAACGTGGTATGATGTAGATATGTGTGTGTGGATGGGATGGGGGTGTGTTTAGTTTGCTGAGGTAGTAGTGTTACTGTTTGGGTAAGGGATGTTGCCTGAATACGCATAGGTTTCCATAAATAACAATGTTTTGAGGTCTTTGTGGAAGTCTGTGAGGTCATATAACGCCCTCAGTCTGGTTAGTGCATCTTTAAATATGTATAAATGTAAATATGTAAATAAAATATTTTGTACGTATGGCACAATGGTCACGTGTCTCCCCTACAGACAGACTGTGGACGTGAGCATGGGACATGTGTGTAGATCCCTATGTGTATGCGTGGTAGACATAGGTAACATACATGGACCGTCTCCACACACAGGTGTGGGGGCTGCCCATGTGCATAGGCATCTGTGTCCCATGATGCCCCTCTGATGTGCCAATGTGCAGTGTGTCCCAACAGCTATGGTCACATGCATGCTGCCTGTGATGTGTGGGCACCATATCTGATGCACCATGCCTGTGGGGTAATAGGGGTAAAGGCTAGCAGCAGGTATGTGGCAGGAAGGGTAAGAGGGAATGCTGTACCCAGGAGCTACACAGGGGGATAGCTGGTGAGGGCAAGACAGGTTGATGCATGTCCCAAGGATGAGCGGTGGGGGACTACAAGCGCTGGTGAACAGTGATCAGCTGACCAAAGCGAGCTACCTTTGTTTGCCTATGCCACATGCAAACCTATGTGGGTAGACAGGCACGTAGTCCCTGGTGTGGGCAAGGAGGATGGAGAGCATATGGGGTGGGAGAGGGTGACATATCCTTACAACAGACATGTACCACTGTGAACATCTTGCTGGGCAACGAGTGAGATTGGGTATACCCCCACACATAGGTAGGAGGGTGACCACCTGCCACAGTCCATGGCACACAGGACATGATATAACCTATGTGTGATGATTGGTGGCAGTACAGACACCACACCCCTGAGGGATATGGGTAGGCATACGTGAGCAGGGCGACAACATGGGGTGCAGGGTACATAGGGATCACAGTACTACACATTGGAAAGAAACAAAAAAGTTGTAGTAGGTTGTGAAGTCTTTATTTATAATGTTCACATCCTCCGTGGCCGGCCATGGCGACCACGGCCCAAACCACCCCTCTGTCCCGGGACTGCTGGTGCCGCCTCTGGTGCCGGTGCTGGCTGCTGTATACGGGCAGCCATGGCCTCCTGGGCATCTGCGATATGGAGGAGCGCCCCTGCCATTGTGTCTGCTGTGGCACGCAACTGGTGGATCTCCTGGTGAATGGCCAACAGAGCCTGACGAGTGCCTGTGGGTGGGACACAAGGTGATGTGTGAGACACCTGTTACAACCCCCACTGTGACACATGCACATGTCAGGCATATCCCACCATATCAGTCTGCAGATAAATCATGCACGCAACAACTAGCAACGCATGACCATGTTTACATCTGTGTGTCCCATGAGCCATTCTCATGCCAGGAAAGGGTCCTGATGAGGGGTCATGCGAATCTCAGATCTCACACATGGTACAGTGTTGCATTTCAATGTGTCAATGCTTGATCTGCACACTGGTCATATGAGATAAGCCAGATGACGTGAGGAGTCATGGCACACACATACATATATCTGGGGGGCCCTGTTTTCTGTAACGCTGGTGCATAGTACAGATTACGCTGACTAACTATGCTAGGTACCAATACCCATGGGGAGGGGTCAGTCATGTAAACTGTCTAGGTGACCTGGGATAGGTGTTTACCGCTGTACACTTCCTTGGGGTATATGGCCGTGAACAATGTGTGTGTGTCTGAGCTCCTCACACATGCTGACACCTGACAAGCCATGCTACAAGAGGGGGGAGCACACATGGCACAGACCCCCCCCCCCCAAATATGAGACAATCTGTTTTGTTGCCAACATATTGTGGTGCACATGCAATCTCATTGTGAATGTTACGGCAACCCCCATGGGGATTGTTGTGTATGCTGTTACCCACCTTCGGCATCATGCCTTGCTGAGGCACTGTGGGCCTGCAGCTCTGCCAAGATCATAGCCATGCTTGTGGGAGGGGTGGCTGATGTCCCTGGTGCCTGCACGGTGTGGTGACTCCCCTCCATGTCCGTAGCCTCTAGAGCCTGGATGTTGCTGCTAGTGGCCCCGACTGTAGCATTGACATCCGGTGGTGTGTCCTCTGCCTCGGCCAGCACATTGTTCCCTGTTGTGCCCTCGCCACTGCTGACCATGTCCCCATACATTGCTGCCTCTGGCCCCTCACCATCCTGAGGCCCTGCCACATCTTCCTCCTCATGTGCCTTCATGGTCCTGTAGTCACCTGGGGGTTGGAAAAGGGTACACAGCACCGATGATTTTGTGCAGTGCACCTCTGTACACTTGTGTAGTACATCCCTGCCAAAAACAATGTGTTGTCTGCCTGTGCCTGCTGTTGCTATGCCTACAATAGGGACAGCACAGGTGCCTACAGTGTGCTGTGCCTAGCAGGGGGTGGGGTGGGGTAACAGCCTCATTCTCTGGTGTAGCTGTGCCACATGGAATGCAGTGTATGGGGGATGGTGTGCTGAGTGCCACACCCCCTATCTGCAGTATAAGGTATAGACTGGCCGCCTGTCCTTGGATGTGGTCTCAGCAATACATGTGGCCTTGGCACATGTGGGAGTCCTGAGTGGGATTGTGTGCCATCATTGTGTGTGTGAGCAATGTGCTTGCATTGCCCTGAGTGGTATGCACGTTAGGTGTTGCAGGATGTGTCCGTGTCAGCCAGACGTGTGTGGGGGCCCTTCGCTTGCAAGACACTGTGTGGTGGGGGTGGACAGCTATCCCATACTCCATGGGTGTGGTGGGGTGTCTGGGGGTATGGGTGGAGCACTGCTGGGTATGGGGTTGTACCGTGTGTGTAATGTCATGCAGCACATGCGCCAAGCCTCATGCTCATGCACAGCGCATGCGTAACATGGTGTCCTGTGCACGCACCTTCTGCATCTCTGCGGTGCATGTGCAATGTGTGCAGCAGCCATGCTCATGCCACTGCACATGCGCAATGTAAAGGAACCCATAAATACACATGCACACCTAGTGCATGTTGAGGGGTTGTGTAGGCAAGGGAGAGAAGGCGTGCGCTGTTGGTTGTTGGTGAAGCAAGGAGACTGTCAGAGGCAGGTGTGTCGTGGGGAGTGGCTGGATTAGTGAGTGGTGGTGGGGTTGTGTGGCTGGGTTGGTGTGTGGTGGGGGAGGTGTGTGGCTAGGTTGGTGAGGTGGGTGTCTGAGTTTGAGTGAGTTAGAGGAGTTGAAGGGGGTGGAGTTTATGGTGGGCTTTGTGGTTGCTACATGTGCAGTGGGAGGTGAGCAGAGGCTGAGGTTGCCTGACGGGGGAGATGGTGTCCATGGGGCTGAGGCACAGGGCATGGGTGTAGTCCCGGTGCAACACAGACCTGCAGCTGTGGGGGAAGGCCAGGCAGGGGCTGTGCCTGCACGGTGCAGGAGGCATGTGGAGTTGCAGGCTCTCCAGCCTCGCCTCTACAGGCCCAGGGCCTAGCTCCAGGGCATACATGAGAACCAGGTCATCTCCTTCTACCACCTGAGCATGGGGGCTATTAGGGAGCTCTATGAGGATCTAAGACCTGACCTTGAGCCCCTGACTGGTCGGTCACATGCCATACCGGGTTTGGTCAAGTTCCTTGGTGCCCTACATTTCTTTGCCTCTGGCTGTTTCCAGTCATCTGTGGCTGCAGTGGGTGGCATGAGCCGCCCCACCTTCTCATGATGTCTCCACCAGGTACTGCATGCCATGATCAGCTGGGCGGGGAATTACATTGCCATTCCCAACACTAGGCAACAGTGGGGGACTCTGAACCAGGCCTTTGAGGCATTTTCCGGGATACCACACGTGATGGGAGCTATTGATTGCACACATGTTGCCCTGGTCCCGCCCAGAGATAGGTAGGTAGTGTTCCGCAACCGCAAACACAACCATTCCCTGAATGTTCAGGTTGTATGTGATGCAAATATGCATATTCTGAATGTGGTCCCTAGGTTTGCAGGGTCCACTCATGACTTCTATATCCTGCATCACTCGGCACTATTCAGACAATTTGAGGCAGGTCAGTAGGAGGACTGTATACTGCTGGGTATGTATTTCTCATCTATGACATGCACATGGTAATCCTGTGACTAACTGTATGTGCACATGTCTGTCTTTGAGGTGTATCCCTAGTTGTGTGTGTCTCTCATCTGTCTGTGTGTGACCTAACGTAGGGGGGGTAGTGCCCTTCAGCTGTACCTTGCTACAGTGCTGTGTGATGATGGTAGAATGGACACTAGCACTTGTGTTGTGGTTACAGATTATGTTGTTTGCAATCCGTACACCTACCCCTTGTTTTGTGTGTCATAACTTCACACGCTGATGCATAGTTGTGGTGCCCCATCATGTGATGTCATATGTTTCTGTCAGAATGTTTTGTGCATTTGGTTTGCACATACATACTTGTGTCCATTTGGGTAGACATCAGCCCCTGCTTTAGTGTTCCACATTTCTTTCTGCAGGTGATTCAGGATATGGGTGTCACCCCTGGTTGCTGACCCCTGTGCGTCAACCACGGATATGTGCAGAGAGGAGTTACAATGAGGCCCGTGCCTCCAGCCGCTCCATCATAGAGCGCACCTTTGGTGTTTTAAAGAGTCGCTTCAGGTGTCTGGATAGGACAGGCGGGGCCTTACAATACAAACCACAGACTGTGGCAGAGATCATTATAGCCTGTTGCATCCTGCACAACATTGCTCTCAGGCACCATATCCCTGTCCAAATTAATGAGTATCTAGAGGATGATTCTATGTGTCCTCATGTACGTGGCCGTGGTGACACACGTGAGGGTACAGCAGTCAGGCGGCAGGTGATTGAAGAGGTCTTTTCATGTAAGTACTGCATGTTACCACATACATTTGTTTAGATATGTGTGTACTGCTACTACTAGTGAACATTTGTATCCCAATAGCAGTAAGATGCAACACTGCACTGACATACAACTGACACTGCCTGGCCATCCCAGCTTACAATCTAGTCATGACTGAAACACAGAAGATGTGAGCAGGGCACAACAGTGGGTGGAGATGGATTATGTGTGTCAGGAGAAGTAGGCTTGTGGGAGGTGGTAAGCTGACACACATGATTTGTGGCTGATTGGGATAGGGGCTGCTGTACAGCCACAGGTAGTTAGTTTGGGGCTTTGGGTGCAGCAAGGTGAAAGGCGTATAGTATGGGGTCAACGGTAGGAGGGCTGCCCATAGATGGTACCAGTTGCCTAGACGTGTGTGTTTCACATTTTGTAATATGAGCTGTTGATTGGTTGTTATGCTCTGATGAGCAGGGACTGTGTGTTAGTTGTTTCTGTATAGCACTACATGTGACAAGTAGCACTATATACATGCTCAGTAGTAGTTGGATTACTGGTAAGGGAAGTTACTGCAACACCACAGTGTGCCTGCATGTATAGGTCAGCAGGAGAGCCTTGACATGGATGCGGAGACGGATAGGGAACCTGTGAGGTGTCCTGATAGGGGGAGTATTATTGCCATTATGTGTGTGGCTGTAGAATGGCCATGCAGTGCAGTGCTGCATATTTACAGGCAGACAGAGATGATTCAAAGCCAGACTAGCAAGGTGTAGGTTACAGTAGGCAAGCTGGGAGCTGATTAAGGGGGGTGGATTTGGGTTTTAGTTGTGTGTTCAGGGAGGACTGGGGACATATAGCTGATGACATCTAGACAGAAAACACAAGCCTCAACTACAAGCTGGGTAGGTGTGTAGAGGAGGAGAGTGCAGTCCAAGACAACACCTACATTGATGACCCTGGAGAAAGGAAGGTATGGCCACACACACAAGGACACTCTGATGGGAGGGGAGGGTTTAGGTGCACATATAGGATATCCATGCTTTGCCATTATCAATTTCACACAGTGGATGACATAGAGCCATCAATGTCAGGTGGCAAGCAGACATGGGGGTGTGGTTTGGCAGACATAACTCAGGCGTGGAGAGAAATATTTGCAACTCATCAACACACAGCTGGTAATGTAAGTCAAGGGATGAGATAGCCACACCAAGGAAATGTATATCGACAGAGGATAAGAAAGAGGCCCCTGGATATTTCCCTGTGGTACAGGAACTGACAGCGGTGTAGCAAAGGACATTGAGACACCATAACACACACTAAAGGGGCAGTAGCTGCAATAAGGGGGATGCAGGATAGTACTGCGTCCTTAGAGCCAAGCAGGGACACAGTAGCAAGGAGACGGTTCTGTTCAACAGTGTTTACGGCAGCAGAGAGGTGAGGAAGGGGATGGACAGAGTATGGGGCCTTGTAGTTTGCCATACACACTTCAGTGATAACTTTAGCATGAAGCAAATCTGTACAGTATGATGGAGAACAGTCAGTCTGTAAAGGATCTTGGGGGCAGGGCCGGCCCATCCATTGAGCGAGAATGTTTTTTGCACAGGGCCCCACGCTTCAGGGGGCCCCGCGCAAAGAACATTCTGCATAGGTAAATTAAAAAGAAAGCTGGCCGCTGCCACCGTAGCAGCGGCAGGATCAAGCATCCGCAGAGCCCCCCCCTGCCCGGCAGAGCCCTCCCTCCCTCCGTCACCTCCCTCTCACGCTGGCTTTTAGGAGAGTTTCCCTTTTGCGGCTCTGTTAAGCCTGCTGGGACCCGGGGGCTCATGGGAAATAGGAAATGCCTGTTTCCCATCAACCCCAGCGGGCTTAACAGAGCCACGAGGGAGAAACTCTCCCTTCGCGGCTCTAATAGCCAGCGCGAGAGGAAGGTGATGCAGGGAGGGAGGGCTCTGCCGGGCAGGGGGGCCCCGCGGATGCTCGATCCTGCTGCTGCCATGGCAGCAGCAGCAGCAGCCAGCTTTTTTTTTGTTGTTTAATTTTGCTGATGGGGGAGGGGGGTTAGGACTGGCTTTGAGCTGATGGCTAGTTGTTACCAGGGAAACCAGACACAGGGGAAAGAAACACGCCCTTGCTGCCAGTTAGCTCAGGAGTCACGAGCTGATTCAGAGCACCTGCTAGGAGGAGGAGTCAGGCACTGCCCTAGAGGGCAGACACATAAAGAGGCCTCAGTAGAAAGAAAAGGGTCTCGACTGGGAGCCACACAGGAAGCTCCAACACAAGCTCAGCTGGGAGGTCACCTACAAGGCCAACCGAGGGTTCCGGTGAGAGGCCAGCTAACAGACCAAGAGGAGGACCAGGGAGGAGTCCGAGTTCCAGGCCTAGGCAGAGCTACCGGTAGAATTTCAGCACAGAACTGTGGGAGAGAGACCGTGGCAAGCCTGAAGGAATACTCAGTCAAGCAGTGAGAAAGTCCAGAGCCAGAGCCGAGCTTAAAGGTAGAAGGAGAACCATTTATAAAGTTTCATTCAAGGGAAGAATACAGCAAAAGCAGGCCAGGCTGTTTGCAGTATTCTGAGAATTACAAGGAGAGGAAAAAGCCAGGAAGGCAGTTGCAACCCACAGCTCACAAATCAGGTTTTGAACCAACAGCTGTTTCCAAAGCCCAGAGAAAGCCGTTTGCAGGCAGACGTAGAGGTAAGCCCAGAGACTGGGTCTCAAATAAGGCTGTTGATAATCATTGTGATTTTACTTACCCAAAGGGTTGGGACTGTGGTTTTAATACCTGTAATGAGGATGATTGTTTACAGCAATACATGTGTCAAGAGTATGATATAAAGCCTAAGCCAGAGAGGAAGGGCGTGGCCCCAGAAACAGCGTTGCAAACATTGCTGCCTTACTTCCATGAGGAGTTAATGGAAACAGAGCCAGGGCTAGGCAACACATCTGAAGAATTGATGGACTGTACGATTACAATATCGAATGAGATATTTTCCCTGCATTGAGTTTAAGCAGTGCAGAGAACTGCAGAAGTGTTAAGAGAAAAAGTACAAAGCTGTGGGAAACAGAACTGTTTATTCTAATTGCTGGGAAGCAAATGTTTATTACTGCTGAAGTTAAGCTATTTTCTGTTGGAGACTTTTTATTTGTCCTTTGCCATAAGTATATGGTTTGTGTTACCTTTGTTCCATGCTGAAATCCTCCCGGAGGGGAAATAAATCCTGCTTGCTTAAAACCACTTTGAGTTCACACTACTCTTCATTGGACAGTGAAAGAAACTACATTTCCCAAAAGGCTTTGCCTCAGGAAAAGGTCAGACAACTGTTCAAAGAAGGATAAGAGGTCGCTTAAGCCCTACACGCTTCGGCTGGGGCACTAAAGGCAGTGACAAATGGCGTAGTAGTACGAATTTTTGCCCAGATTACAAGGACACTCGAAGGACGAGGTTCCAGCAGCAGGGAGCTGACATCCAGGAGCAGAAGGATCCACCGGTCGGCTGACAATCAGTCAGGAGGGGAGCTACCTTTCTCAGTGCCTGACTCTGCACTGTGCCCAGGTAATGGTGGCTAGGCACGGGTGTGGAAGGATAAGCCGGAGAAAGGGGTAGTACACAGAGATATAGTGCACAGCATTGGAAAAAAAAAAGGGAATTTTTTTTTTTTTTGGGCCACACTTGGTGTTTTTTTTGTGTGTTTCTACAGGTACCTGGACATCCGAGATGGATCCTCAGGAGATGCTGAGGTGGATGTCCCTACAATGGGACAAGCAGCTAGAGATGACTCGGCGGGTTCAGGACCAAATGGTTGCAGCTAGCTATGAACAGCAAAAGCCTGTCAGAGAACTCATGGAGAAGCTAGTGAAGCAGCAGCAGGAGCCAGCGAGAGACTTACCTATGTATACCCAAGGGGTAGGACTACTTAATAGTGGTGCACTCACGTTGGGACAATTATCTCCTACAGATAACCTGGACGATTATATAGATGCCTTTGAGCGCATCGCTGAAGCCATAAGGCTGCCTAAAGAGCAGTGGGCAATAAAGTTTGCGATGTCCCTTTCAGGCGAAGCTTTGTCTGCGTATAAATCTATGCCTGCTACCTTGGCAGTAGATTATAATGCAGTCAAAAATGCTGTAAGAGACAGGTTAGGGCTAACCCCTTTATTCTACAGGCGCAGATTTAGGGAGGCCAAATTAAGGCCTGGAGAAACCCCTAAAGCACTGTACTACAGAATAAGAGGCTTAGCCTGGAAATGGCTGAACCCTGGACAGGGGACTGTAGAGTCTATATTTGATGATGTGATTTTGGAACAATACATGGAAGCTGTACCAGCAGAGGTAAAAACATTTCTCATGCTGCAGAATTGTAAAACAACAGAGGAAAGCCGTCATACTGTCAGAACGATATTTTGAGGCTGAGTTTGCAAAAACCTCAAAATCAGGCGTTCTGGGGGCGACAAGAGCTGGTAGTATAGAGAGGAATATGCGAAGTAAACCATCTTATGAGAATGCGGGTTTTCCCAATGCTAAAGGAAAATGTTTTAAATGCGGGAAATTAGGGCATTTTCAAAAAGATTGTATCTTACGTACTGCATTGGTGTCTGGCAATGGAAAGAAAATCCAGGCAGGGTTTTTACTTCCTGTACAAGTACAGGGCATAGAGGCCCAGGCGCTGCTTGACTCTGGTGCTGACCAGAGTATGGTGTCCCAACGGCTCTGGCAAGCCATACAAGCCCAGTCAGCACCGAGCCAAGCAGTAGGGCAAGTTAGAGTACAGTGTGTACATGGGATGGCCTCCTATTACCCTGTATATGACCTTACAATAAAAGGGTTGGGAACAGAAAAGAAATTGAAGGTGGCAATAGTCCCACAGTTGTTATATGACATTATTCTAGGAAACGATTGGCCTCCATTTTGCCAGGGGATAGAGCGGGGTATAGAAGAAAGGACAGGCTATGTCTCTACCCGGTCCCAGGCAAGAACTTCTCCTAGTAATGAGGACCCTGCGGAGGAAGTAGCAGGTCCATCCCGAGATAGGGAGGATTTCCCTGAGCTGGAAAAGGAAAGTGAAGAGGAAGTAACAGGCCCATTGCCCGCACAGACTGACCTTTTTGGTGCCCCATCCGAGAAAGTTAGAAAAGGAAAGGCGAAGAGAAAACAGGAAAGGCAACACAGAGCCCAAGGGAGGGCTGGATTGGAAGCCGGGGATGGGTTACCCTGGGTCCCCTCAGAATTAGTGAAAAAATTCCCTTCCTTTCCAGGGGAACAGAAAGCGGATCCCGCTTTGAAACGGGCTTTCACGTTTGCACAAGAAGGAAGGAATACTCTGCCCCGATTTCTTTTAGATAAAGATATTTTGTATAGGGAGAGTAATAACCCTCTTACAGGCGAGATAAGAAAGCAACTGGTGGTGCCGAACACTTTCAAGGCCATAGTTATGCGATTGGCCCATGATCACCCAATAGGAGCCCACAAGGGAATTCAAGGGACACTGGACCAGGTCCTGGCTCGCTTTTACTGGCCAGGGGTCTTTAAGGAAATTTCCCGCTACTGTGAAGCATGTCCCACTTGCCAACGGGTTACTGCCTCGAAGCCGAGGGCAGTACCTATGATACCCACACCTGACATATCCACACCGATCCGTCGGATGGCAATGGACATTATAGGGCCACTCGTTAGGACTCCCCGGGGTTTTCAATATGTGTTAGTGATTGTGGATCAGGCTACACGCTTCCCATGGGCCATACCTCTTAGGAGTACCTCTGCCAGAACAATAGCCCTGGAAACTTATTAAGTTGTTCTGTGAGGTTGGCTTCCCACAGGAGATGCTCACCGACCAAGGGAGCAACTTCATGTCTAAATATTTAGCTACCGTGTGGGATGCCTTTGGCATACAGCATGTGCATACTGCGGCCTATCACCCTCAGTCCAATGGGATGGTCGAAAGAATGAATCAGACCATTAAGCAAATGCTTAGGCGGGGACTAGATGGACAGATGTCCGAATGGGATACTTTATTGCCCTTCGTGTTATACGCGTGTAGGGAAAGCGTACAGGCGTCCCTAGGGGCGTCCCCATATGAGTTGCTGTTCGGTAGAGCACCCAGAGGCGTTCTTGATATACTGAGAGAACAATGGGTAGAACCAGACAAGGAGGAGACGGAAGTACCCCAGTTCCTTAGAGACCTGAGGAGTCGTTTAAAGAGAACGTCTCAAATCTCTTTGGCAAATTTATAGGCTAGCCAGAGGAGGCAGAGAAAATATTATGACCGGGGAACGAAACCCCGGTCAATTGGCCGGTGGGAGATAGAGTGGTAATTATGGTAGCGGAGGTAGGACCCAAGTTTGAGTCAAGATGGAAAGGGCCCTGTACTGTTGTGGAGAGGGTAGGTCCCGTCTCGTACCTCATGGAAAATAATAAGGGCCGTCGCCAAGTCTATCATATTAATGTTTTAAAACCCTGGCAAGAAAGGGTAGCAACAGTAAGGTTAGCCATTAGGGAAGACTACAGAAACCCATTGAAGGAGATTACGTGTTGTCTGTCACAGGTTCCGGCAGCCCATAATATTTTAAGGGGGGGGATCTGTGACATGGTGGATTCCTCCAGCCCTTTAGAAAGAGCCAAAAAGGAGGAATCAGAAGCAGTGCTGGATGGTAAACAAAAGCACATGGCTAGTAGTTACCAGGGAAACCAGACACAGGGGAAAGAAACACGCCCTTGCTGCCAGTTAGCTCAGGAGTCACGAGCTGATTCAGAGCACCTGCTAGGAGGAGGAGTCAGGCACTGCCCTAGAGGGCAGACACATAAAGAGGCCTCAGTAGAAAGAAAAGGGTCTCGACTGGGAGCCACACAGGAAGCTCCAACACAAGCTCAGCTGGGAGGTCACCTACAAGGCCAACCGAGGGTTCCGGTGAGAGGCCAGCTAACAGACCAAGAGGAGGACCAGGGAGGAGTCCGAGTTCCAGGCCTAGGCAGAGCTACCGGTAGAATTTCAGCCCAGAACTGTGGGAGAGAGACCGTGGCAAGCCTGAAGGAACACTCAGTCAAGCAGAGAGAAAGCCCAGAGCCAGAGCCGAGCTTAAAGGTAGAAGGAGAACCATTTATAAAGTTTCATTCAAGGGAAGAATACAGCAAAAGCAGGCCAGGCTGTTTGCAGTATTCTTGGAATTACAAGGAGAGGAAAAAGCCAGGAAGGCAGTTGCAACCCACAGCTCACAAATCAGGTTTTGAACCAACAGCTGTTTCCAAAGCCCAGAGAAAGCCGTTTGCAGGCAGACGTAGAGGTAAGCCCAGAGACTGGGTCTCAAATAAGGCTGTTGATAATCATTGTGATTTTACTTACCCAAAGGGTTTATTTATTTATTTATTTATTTATTTATTTAGACAGTTTTGTATACCGCCTTATCCTTCAATCAAAGCGGTCACAACACAATTGGGGGATACATTTAACACGCAGGGATATGAGACACATACACTAATACTTAGAGGGAACATGGGCAATGGAGGGTTAAGTGGCTTGCCCAAGACCACAAGGAGCATCTGTGGGACTAGAAACCCCAGTCCTTCCGGCCCAAGGTTGCTGTCCTCTAGTGGGATTTGAACCCCCGACCTTCCGGCCTGAAGTACCTTGCCCCAACCACTAGGCCACTCCTCCCTCCTCCAAAAGGGTTGGGACTGTGGTTTTAATACCTGTAATGAGGATGATTGTTTACAGCAATACATGTGTCAAGAGTATGATATAAAGCCTAAGCCAGAGAGGATGGGCGTGGCCCCAGAAACAGCGTTGCAAACATTGCTGCCTGACTTCCATGAGGAGTTAATGGAAACAGAGCCAGGGCTAGGCAACACATCTGAAGAATTGATGGACTGTACGATTACAATATCGAATGAGATATTTTCCCTGCGTTGAGTTTAAGCAGTGCAGAGAACTGCAGAAGTGTTAAGAGAAAAAGTACAAAGCTGTGGGAAACAGAACTGTTTATTCTAATTGCTGGGAAGCAAATGTTTATTACTGCTGAAGTTAAGCTATTTTCTGTTGGAGACTTTTTATTTGTCCTTTGCCATAAGTATATGGTTTGTGTTACCTTTGTTCCATGCTGAAATCCTCCCGGAGGGGAAATAAATCCTGTTTGCTTAAAACCACTTTGAGTTCACACTACTCTTCATTGGACAGTGAAAGAAACTGCATTTCCCAAAAGGCTTTGCCTCAGGAAAAGGTCAGACAACTGTTCAAAGAAGGATAACAGGTCACTTAAGCCCTACACACTTCGGCTGGGGCACTAAAGGCGGTGACAAGCGGAAGGGCTGTCGGGTAAGGTTTCCTCTTTGCAGATGATACCAAAATCTGCAATAGAGTAGACACCAAGGAAGGTGTAGATAACACGAGGAGGGATCTAGCTAAGCTTGAAGAATGGTCTAGAATTTGGCAGCTGGGATTTAATGTTAAAAAATGTAAGGTCATGCATTTGGGCTGCAGCCATCCAAGGGAGCAATACAGTATAGGAGGTGAAGTACTTTTGTCCACTAAAGAAGAGCGGGACCTAGGCGTGGTTGTGTCTGATGATCTTAAAGTAGATAAACAGGTAGAAAAGGCGACGGCAAAAGCTAGAAGGATGCTTGGGTGCATATGAAGAGGAATGGCTAGCAGAAAAAAGGAGGTGATAATGCCTCTGTATAAGTCTTTGGTGCGACCTCATTTGGAGTATGGTGTGCAATTCTGGAGACCGCACCTTCAAAAGGATGTGAACAGGATGGAGTCGGTGCAGAGGGTGGCTACTAAAATGATTAGTGGGCTTCATTATAAAGCATATGAGGACAGACTTAAGGATCTTAATATGTACACCTTAGAGGAAAGGCGGGATAGAGGTGATATGATTGAGATGTTTAAATACCTCCATGGCATAAATGTTCAGGGAGAGAGCCTCTTTCAATTGAAAGCAAGTTCTGCTACGAGGGGACATGGCATGAGGGTGAAGGGAGATAGATTCAGGAGTGATATGCGGAAATATTTCTTTACAGAAAGAGTAGTGGATCCATGGAATAGTCTCCCAGTGGAGGTGGTAGAGATGAGGACAGTAACTGAATTCAAAAAAGCATGGGACCAACACAGAGGATCTCTAAAGGTAAAAAGTGGACTGTTGTAGTTGTTGTTATGGAAGGACAGACTAGATAGGCCATGTGGTCTTTTTCTGTCATCATGTTTCTATGTTTCTATGTGGTG
This sequence comes from Ichthyophis bannanicus, assembly GCA_033557465.1. Lineage (NCBI taxonomy): Eukaryota > Metazoa > Chordata > Amphibia > Gymnophiona > Ichthyophiidae > Ichthyophis > Ichthyophis bannanicus. The sequence continues at coordinate 228,929,023 of CM066031.1, forward strand.
CATTGGCAGCTGACAGTACGTCATCCAACATGCAGTAGTCTGTGGTAGGTGGACCTACAGCTACTTTGTCTGTGATGACAGTCAGGGGGAGCACATGTCTACAGTGATCTGTCATATTGTACATATGTTGTTGTTCACCTCTTTGCCCTGCACCCCATACCCAATATTTTGCTGTTGGCACACATATCCACATGTGTTCCTGGCCAGTTCGTCTTCTCCAACCCTGTCTCTGGGACACGTTCAACAGAGCTGTGAGTGTGTGCAGGTCCTAAGTGTTTGGGTGGTGGGCTGCACGTACACCCTTCCCTGACATTGTAGCATGAGCCAACAGCAGTGTATAAATTGCATTTGACAAGCCTTTATCTCCACTAATCTCCAATTGTGCACATACAGGCCATATGCTACTGCTGGCACGCTCACCTTAGCATACTGTGTGGGTATGTGTTTTTGGGTTGGCTGTGTGATGATACAGCGTGCAGGCATTTTGCATTATCATGTGGTGTGAGGGTTCTGTATACCTGGGGAGCAGTGGTGATTGTGCTATCTCTACCTTACTGCTGTTTACCTTGTGCACATTTAGGCATGTGTTGTGTGTTGTGAGCTGACCTATCTCTTGTGTGCTGACAGACCACTGCGCAACAGCATTATTGTATCACAGATATCACCATAATGTGGACATGCATCAACAGTGGCTGGACATGGGGACATGGTGATTCTACACATTTCAATGACATCTTCTCCCTTCACTGTGACGTGTTGTGGCCTTTGAGAGCCTCAGGGGATCCCAAACAGACACTTGCTGCAAACACACAGTAGGTTGCATCTTTGGTCTTTTGGGAATGACATCAGCCTCTACATGTTAATTATTTACTGTTTGTTTTATGGACATTTCATGTTGCGTCTCTGTACACGAACGCTGATGCAGATGGAGTGGAACTGTGAAACGCCTGTGTAACATGGGCATGGACATGACCATATCCATGTGACATCCTCGTCTGTGGTTCCAATTCCAAATGTCCCCAACATGCACTGTGTTCTGTGTTGTGATCATGTTATGTTTGCCTGTGTGACGTTTCATTACGTACATATTGATGTTTGACTCTCTGCAATTTGGCCTGATGTTGCAAGCAGCATACCAATACATTGTTTATCCTCTTCTGACACAGGGCAGAGGACACACAAAGCACATCTACTACAGTGCATCCGGCATCACCATCACCCACCTATTGGAGGACACAACAACACCATTGAACTATCCCTGGGAAATGGTGCCATAGGATGTTTGACCTCTGCGAGTGGGACACATGCCTAGGATGGACATTATTGTTGGACTGCTACAGGCAGAGCTCCGGAGTCTCAATGCGTGGATGAGACAATGGTGCAAGGATGAGGGTTTTGGATTTGTTAGGAACTGGGGAACATTCTGGGGAAAGGGGGGGCTCTTCCGAAGGGATGGGCTTCACCTTAATCAGGATGGGACCAGACTGCTGGCATTTAACCTTTAAAAAAGAGATAGAGAAGCTTTTAAACTAGAAAATAGGGGAAAGCCGACAGTCACCCAGGAGCGCACGGTTCGGACAAAGGTATCCTTGAAGGATACTACCAAAAGCAGGGAGGTTCCAAAAGGGAGTATAGTAGCCCAAATGCCCTTGAGTAAGGAGCAGACAGAGCATAAAGATTCCCAATTACCCATGCCTACCAATAGCCAGATTAATATTAATAATATGGAGTCTCTATAATGCTTGTATGCCAATGCTTGAATTCTAAAAAATAATATGTGAGAATTAGAATATATAGCATTAAATGATAGGTTAGATATGATTGCTCTCTCATAGACATGGTGGAAGGAGGATAACCAGTGGGACACTGTGATTACCTGGATACAACTATATCGTAATGATAGAGCTGAACAAATTGGTGGAGGGGTTTGCGCTCTATGTTAGAGAGGCATTGAGTCAGAAAGGATTAAAGTTTTGCAGGGAACCAAAATATGCTGTAGAATCTCTATGGATTGAAATTCCTTTATGAAGGGGAAGGTGATGGCAGTGGGAGTATACTATCGACCACCTGGCCAGAATGAACAAATGGATGATGAAATCTCCTCAAAGAAATCAAGGAAGCTAACAAAAGCCACAACAGAGTAGTAAATAATGGGTGATTTCAATTACCCCCGTATCGACTGGGACAGTGTCACAGCAGGACAAGCTAAAGAGATAAAGTTTCTAGATGAAAATAAATGATGCTTCTTGGAGCAGCTGGTTCATGAACCGACCAGAGGGGAAGCCATACTGGGACCTAGTCCTTAGTGGAACGCCAGATCTGGTGCAAGAAATAAGGGTGTTGGGACCACTTGGCAAATAGTGATCATAGTATGATGATGTTTGATATAATCAGTTGAGTAATGATAGTAAAGTAATCCTCAGTACTACCTTTTTACTTTCAAAATGTTGACTATGATAGAATGAGGAATATAGTTCGGAAAAAACTAAAAGGAGCGGTTTCCAAAGGTTTTAAAGACTTACAGCAAGCTTGGGTGTATTTAAAAATACTATCCTCGAAGCCCCGAACCAGCTGTTATTCCACGCATTAAGATAAGTGGAATTAAGTCAATAAAACTGCCAGCTTGGTTTAAAGGTGTGGTCAGAGAGGCTGTTGCTGCCAAAAGTGCAACCTTCAGAAAATGGAAAACAGAGCCAAATGTTGAAAACTGGAAACAGCCACAGCACTGGCAAGTTAAATGCAAAGCATTGTTAAGGCAGGCACAGCGGGAAGTTGAGAAGTAACTTGCTACGGAAGCAAAAACACGAAATAAAGACTTTTCAAGTACATTCGTAGCAAAAGGGCCTGTGAGAGAGTCAATTGGACCATTAGATGATAGAGGGGTTAAAAGGGGCAGTAAGAGGAGACAAGGCTATAGCAGAGAGACTGAATGAATTCTTTGCTTCGGTCTTTACTGAGGAAGATGTAGGGGTGTTACCCAAGACTGAAGTGGTATTTAAAGGTGATACTGCAGAGGAATTGAGAGAAATATCGCTACACCGGGAAGATATATTACAACTATTTGATAAACTGAATAGTAGCAAATCACCTGGACCGGATGGTATACATCCCCAGAGTGTGAAAGAACTGAAATATGAGATTGCAGACCTGTTATTGGTAATCTGTGAACTTTCATTAAAATCATCTGTAATACCTGAAGATTGGAGGGTCGCCAAAGTAAATACAATTTTTAAATAGGTTTCCAGGGGTGACCCGGGAAATTACAGACGGTTGAGCCTGACGTCAGTACCAGGGAAATGGTAGAAGCCATCATAAAGAAACAAAATTACACAGCATGTAGATAGTCATGGCCTAATGGGAGACAGCCAACATGGCTTTAGACAAGGCCAGATCTTGTCTTACTAATCTGATCTGTTTTTTTTTGAAGGTGTGCATAAACAGGTAGACAAAGGTGAGTCGGTTGATATAGTGTATCTGGACTTTCAGAAAGCTTTTGACAAGGTCCCCCCATCAGAGACTTTGGCGAAGCTAAAAAGTCATGGGATAGGAGGCAGTGTACATTGTGGATCGGGAACTGGTTAAAAGATAGAAAGCAGAGGGTAGGGCTAAATGGCCAATATTCCCAATGGAAAAAGGTGAATAGTGGAGTACCCCAGGGATCTGTACTGGGTCCCGCTACTTTTTGACATATTCATAAATGACCTGGAAAAGGGAATAACTAGTGAGGTAATCAAATTTGCAGATGACACAAAACTGTTTAAAGTTGTAAAACCCAAGAGGATTGTGGAAAACTGCAGGAGGATCTGGATAAATTGGAAGACTGGGCATCCAAATGGCAGATGAAATTTAATGTGGACAAGTGCAAAGTTATGCACCTAGGAAAGAACAACCCACACTATAGTTACAAGATGCAAGGCTCCACATTAGACACCACCACCCCGGAAAAAGATTTAGGAGTCATCGTGGATAACATGATAACACCCTCCGCCCAGGGTGCAGCGGCGGCCAAGAAAGCAAATAGAATGCTAGGTATCCTAAGGAAAGGGATGGAGAATAAAACAAAGGATATTATAATGCCTCTGTATCGCTCCATGGTACGACCGCACCTTGAATATTGTGTGCAATTCTGGTCACCGTATCTTAAAAAGGACATAGAGTTATTAGAAAAAGTACAGAGAAGAGCACCAAATTGGTGAAGGGGATGGAAGCTACTCCTATGAAGAGAGGCTAAAAAAGGTTAGGGCTCTTTAACCTAGAAAAGAGGCGGCTGAGGGGAGATATGATAGAGGTGTATAAATTAATGAATGGAGTGGGAACGGATAAACGTGGATAAATTGTTTACGCTATCAGAATATAGAAGGACTAGGGGGCATGTAATGAAGCTACAGGGTAAAACTATTTAAGACAAATAGGAGAAAATATTTCTTCTCTCACGTGTAATCAAACTCTGGAATCTGTTACCGGAGGATGTAGTAAGGGCTGTTAGTATAGCTGGGTTTAAAAAAGGTTTGGACAAGTTCCTGGAGGAAAGGTCCATAAACCACTATTAAAAAAGGGACCCAGGATATCAATGCTTGCCTAGTACAAGCACTGCAGAACCTGTGTCTTTTGGGGAAACTGCTAGGTACGTATGACCTAGATTGGCCACTGTTGGAAACAGGATACTGGGCTTGATGGACCTCGGTCTGACCCAGTATGGCATTTCTTATGTTCTTATGTTCTTATGTTCTTACTTTGGGCATGACAGGCCTGTCCAACACACCGTTGCTGCCGTGCTCTGGCTGGGTGTCGTGTTCATCGCAGGAGACACACTTGACCTTTCCAGTACTGTGGCATATTGTGATGTCACACTTAACTATGCATGCCCATGGTTTCAAGGACAGTCTTAACGGGACTTATTGGGTTGCAGACACCCTTTGCACCGTGGACACTGTGTACTGGTCCCCATGTGTGCAGCTGGGACTGACATTGTCGCTGTATGTTGTACATCCTTCTGACATTGTGTTGTGTTTTTCCCATGTGTGTGATATGGAACACAGGATACACTCATCTCTTTGGTTCAACACGAGCATACAGCCATGCGTGTGGCACAGAGGGAACAATGGAGAGGTCCTCTTGTCCTTGTCCGCCTACCCTCCACTTGGACATGACACAGTATTTGCCATCACACCACTTTACTGCACACCAACATCTTTAATTGATGTTTGCACTCACCAAGGGTGTTACAGTGCATGTGTGGCACCACTGTATCATGTTTCAATGTACACGGTGTATGTGCATGTGACTGACTATGTTGGTGCAACACAGCATGTGGCAATATGGCTTCTGTGTGGGTTACTGTAACATGTTTGACCTTTCTTTCCATCTCTATATACAGGTTATTGTGTTTGTTTACTGTACAGATGTGACGCTCTGCATTCATTTACAAACATAGCATTGCATGTCTGCACAGTCCTATTTATCCCCTGAGGTTCCGCTACTCACATTGCCCCGTTATATTTGGTGTGTGGCAGTGTGAGTGTCCATTTTCCTCCTTCATTTGTGCATTCCATGTACCGTGATATATGTGTACAGATACTGTATCCACACCAACCAGTACAGGGGACATTCTGCATAGTGTTATCTTCGCATGTTTCTGCGGTTTGTTTCATTTGAATTCTCTGTGTTCATGTGCCTCTGCTACCTGTTAGCATATCCTCATTTTGCACTTGACCATTGTTTTGGGTTACATTGTTGCTGCTTTGATTCCTATATCAGGCATTATGTGACAGCTGTAACATATATTTTGAGATATGTGTTTTCACTTTCTTACTTTTAACAACATATGCTGTTTCATTTGTGTGCCTCCTGTGTTGGTAGACAGATCTATTTTTATGAGCAGATCATGATTGATGTGTGTTGGGCCCTCATCATGCACTGCCTACTGTCTACATGCACACATATGTAACTAACTCATTTGAGGCGTACAGCAGGCTGTGGGGGGCTAATACATACTGCACACCATGCACCTAATGCACATTGTCTCTCCTGCCCATTATTGGTAGACGGGCCAGTGACTTTTCTGTAGCATGTGGGTTGCTGCCCTGAAAAATGTGTTTTCAATTTTTCCCCTGTTATGCAATCACCTTGATATTATGATAGGTGGTATCTACACTATCTCTGATGATTAACCAAAATAAATATATGTGTTTGACGTACATTTGTCTGTGCTGCTGCTTGACCACACTGACACACGTCTTTAGTGATTTCATGGTCATGTACATGGCCCACCTGTGCTCACATCCTTGTACGGTGCCAGCTGTCTATCTGCCAGCCGTCTGCCACATCACTGGGTGTTAAGGGTTCCCATACACACATTCCCTTTGAGGTAATATCTTTGCAGTGTGTTTGTTGTGGTTGTTTGGGTTGGTGGTTATGGGGCATGTGTTGTAACACCATAGGTTGCAGGTTTGATTCCCACATGGGGTTTTCTTATTTGTTTGTGTTGTGCTAACCTGACCATGAGCTACCTGCAGGTTCATCACCTATCCACACACCCTTCCATCTCTTCACTGTACACCAAAGTGTGCCCTCTGTGCTGCCTAATCATCACATATTAGCTGTTACATATGTCTCTTTCTTTGTAGTGGTCACATAGGCAGTCCACTTGGGGGATTGGCATTGCTGTGGTTCAGCTGGTTTTTGACACACCTGTTTGCAGGTTCAATTTTCACATGCTTCTTTTCTGTTTTGTTCCATATTTTGCCCTGCTCCACAGAGCATCCCCTGCTTCCCTTTGGGTTTAGGTTATTTCCTCTTTTGCATGCTGTATCCACTGCATAACATTTCATTGTGTATGTGCATGTAGTTATATGTGTCTCTGGACCCAATTACAGACTGTGATCTGAGCTGAACACACCACATCTGCATGTGCATTCCATCATGGTTTCTGTTGGAGGTTTGCCTATCCTGGCAGACAGCAGGCTTCTTGTGTGATGCCCTGCAGTATTATTGTATGCAGCCTTTGCTGATGACCTCACATTGGTGGTGTAGCCTACCGGTTTGTGCATTGACATTTGTGCTGATGGTCATAGGTTTGATTCCTCTTTGTTCTCTTTCATTTGTACACCTGTCCTGCACAACTACTTTTCATTCCTGTAATAGTCATATCTGGGCAGATCTGTGCTGTTAGCACATTGTACCCCTATGACAGTTGCCAACCATCCTTCTGTCCGTCTATGTGTGTCTGCCAGCTGTGTGCTGTCCTGCCCTGATGTGCAAGCTGCTACCCCATATCCTGCACTGGTACATGATAGGGGAAAATAAGACTTAAAGTGTGTGTACAGGAGAAATAGGAGGCCCGCAGGGGAAAATGGGAATCCTGTACATATCTATATATGGAAAGGAATGTGCTGTGCTAAGACAAATTGATTGTTCTGCAAGGAAACGACTAACATCTGTGAAGTTACTGATAAGCTGTGGTGGGCCTCAGGGGATGAGTTGATGACGTATGTATATGCTTTTGTTCATGTATAAAAGACAGACAGACCCTCTAACCTGTGGAATAAACTTACATACTACTTATATGCGAGTGTGTGTGTTTGTTCCCCTGGAATTCCAGACAGAGAAGGTAAGATGGTTCCCCGGCCCAGGGGATTAGCGAGCGTCCTGAGGGTAAGTGGTATATAGTGCTGGGAAAGGAGTAACCCACACTTACAGTACACGTTTCTGCATTGCAGCTCTTCCTGGTTGCCTCTCTTGTGTGTGCTCTGCATGGCACTGCTACTCCTCTGTCCTCCTGTCATTGCACCTATCCTGCCACCTCTACTTCCTCTGCTGGACACATCTTCCCATCCTCTGCCACACACTGCCATTGTTGCATGGTACATTACCATCACCCTGTGCATCGCTACAGCTGCCCCTGATATGTTTGTCTATTTTTCTAACTGCCACATGGGCTGGACGCAGATTTGTCTGATCCATTAGCTCAGATCTACTTCCTTCCATCACTTGTGCATTGTCTTTCCTTGGTGCTCTGTGCCGTGTTAGGGTTACATCTGTGTTTGGCCCATGCCTTTCTTGCTTTACAACTTGGGGGACCTTACTGCCCTTGGCCAACATTTCTTGAGTCACCTATACATCCTTGAGGCATCTTTAGCCACACCTTAGATTCAGCCAGCTTATGGGGCACCTAATATAGTGCCTTGGGTGTTGACAACCTTTCGACATGCCCTCTGGGGCACATTATAACCCGTCTAGGCTGATGTGGTGGTTTAGGATATACCTTCTGGTGCGCCCTAAAAGGTGCATTAGGTTATGGCACTGGGGTGCAGGTATTTTTAGCTGGCAGCATAGATTGTTGGACTGTTTCAAGCAGGAAAAGGAATTACCTTGACCACTCTTATTCATTATGCCCATGGGGGGGACTGAACTCATGAACCCTAGCTCAGCAGTCATTGGATTTACCAGTGTGCTATACCTCTGTTGCTATAACTGCAGATCAGCACACAAGGTTAAGGTTAACACGCGGTAACGTGCACGGCTCCCTCTATCATGCCATAACATGCACGGCTCCCTCTATCGCACGATAATGGGCATGGCACACTTTATCGTGCGATAGCCTGCGATTGCTACCTTAAGACCAGAACGCCCACTACCTTATATGGCATTCTTCACATTATCACTGCAACTAGCGCCGGTAACATTAGGGTGGTTTAGTAAACATACCCCCTAGTGAAATTTTAAAGTCATGGGATAGAAAGCAGTGCACTATTGTGGATCAGGAACTGGTTAAAAGATATAAAGCAGAGGGTAGGGCTGAATGACCAATTTTCCCAACAGAGAAAGATGAATAATGGAGTACTCCAGGGATCTGTACTGGGTCCTCTGCTTTTAACATATTCGTAAATGACCTGGAAATGGGAATAATGAGTGAGTCAAATTTGCAGATAACACAAAATTATTCAAATCTTTTAAAACCCAAGAGGATTGTGAAAAAGTGAAAGAGGAAATTGATAAATTGGAAGAATAGGCTTCAAATGGAAGTTGAAATTTAATGTGGGCAAGTGCAAAGTTATGCACCTAGGAAAGCACAACATAAACTATGGTTACACAATGCAAGGTTCCACATTAGGAACCACCACCCAGGAAAAAGATTTATGTGTCATCATGGATAACACATTGAAACTCTCCACCCAGTGTGCAGTGGTGGCCAAGAAGGCAAATAAAATGCTTTTAATCATAAGGAAGGGAATGGAGAATAAAACAAAGGATATTATAATGTCTCTCATTCGTTCCATGGTACAACCACACCTTGAACATTATGTGCAATTCTGGTTGCTGAGATATGATAGAGGTCTATAAATTAATGAATGGAGTGGAACGGGTAAAAATAGATCGATTGTTTATGCCATCAAAAAGTAGAAAGACTAGAGGACAAGCAATGAAACTACAGTGTAATCCATTTAAGACTAATAAGAGAAAATATTTTTTTTCACTCAGCGGGTAATCAAACTCTGGAATTCATTATTGGAGGATGTAGTAAAAGCTATTAGTGTTGTTGTTATTGTTAAGTGTCATCGAGTCGGTGTTGAATCATGGTGACTGTATAGATGTCCTAGACTGTGTTCAGTCTTCATTCAGGCTGCTGATGGTTGACAGAGTGGCACCCACAACTGCTGTTATTGTATTGATCCATCTCATTGCTGGCCTTCCTCTTTTATGTTGACCTTCTACCTTGCCAAGCATGATGTCTTTCTCTAATGATCTCTCTCTTCGCATGATGTGTCCAAAGTATGAAAGTTGAAGTCCTGTACTGACTGGTTTGTTCTTCAGGCAATCCATGGTATACACAGTATTCATTGTCAGCACCATAATTCAAAGGCATCAATTTTTGTCCTGTCTATCTTTTTCACTGTCCAACCTTCGCATCCATATGACATTATTGAAAATACCATGGCTTGAACGAGTCAAATCTTTGTACAGTCAATTTGATTTTTGTACAGTCCATTGGGTGAAGTCCATGGGTAAAATCACCGCTTGTGTTGCTGGAAGAAGGTGTTTGAGTTGAATAACTCGTTGGTCTTACAGAATTCTATCAGTCTTTCTCCAGCTTCATTTCTGTTGCTAAGTCCATATTTTCCAGTCACTTTGCCTTCTGCTTTGTTGCCATCTTTGCATTCCATTCACCCAGGACTATCAGGATATCCTGTTTGCATGTTCTGTCAGCGTCAGCTTGTACTTGTTCATAGAACTCATCAACCTCATCCTCTTCTGCAGCTGTTGTTGGGGCATATACTTGAATTACAGCTGTGTTGATGGGCATTCCTCATTGACAAATAGAAATTAAGTGCTCACTGATTGCATTGTATTTCATTACAGTTCTTGCAAGTTTCTTCTTAATTATAAATGCAACACCATTTCTTCATTGACTTTCATTTCCAGCATAGTAGACCATGTGATCTTCAGATGCAAAGTGCCCGATGCCAGTCTATTTCAGTTCGCTGACAGCCAACAGATCCAGTTGTACATGCTCGATTTCATCCCTTGACCTCCAATTTCCCTTGGTTCATGCTTTGTACATTCCATGTCCCAATATGTAAGACATCTTTGCAGTGTCTGACTCTCATTTCATGTGCAGCTACATCAACAGTCAGACGTCCTGAGGGCTTTGATCAAACCACATCATAATTGCTGGCTTTACTCTGAAAAGTCTTCAGCTCCTCCCAAGTAGCCAACTGAGTGCCTTCTGACCTGGGGGTCTCATCTTCCAACACTATAGTGCAATTTGTTTGTTGTGACTATCTATTGGGTTTTCATGGCAAGATATTGAAGTAGATTGCCAGTCCTTTCTTCCATGCAGTACAATTTAGTGTTGTTGCCGTTGTCACAGAAATATGATCCTACACCACCAACACCATCCCATTCTGCTGCTGCCCAGATGGGTGGTTTGTTTTGGTCTGGCACCTCAGCTGAGACTGGGCTTGATGGACCTTGGTCTGACCCAGTATGGCATTTCTTATGTTCTTATGAAGCTGCTTGCCAATTGATTACATGCACAACTGACATGTTATTAGATCTCAGAATCAACTGCTTGTGTAAGAGACAGTCCTTTCACACCATGAAGGCCACGATGGCTGAAAACAACTCCAAGAATTTCCATCAGTCCTTTTCCTTTCAGCTCTGCAGCCAAACCTCTGCATTCCAAGTCCTGCTAAAGTAGACTCCAACCCCCCTCCACAACACATCTGTGAAGGATTACCAGCCCCTAAGTCTGTTAACATCTGTGCATTCCAATAAATGAAATGATGCAGCTTCTGCAATCCCTTTGTTAGCATGGCCAACCATTAAGTAAACGTACACCCATAGGGATCATGCGACAATCAAAGTTAAAGTGCCCTACTAACTCCTGTACTTACTGGAATGTCACCTGTGATCAGGCAAATGCTTGCTGAGTCAACTCTAGCAACTTCTGGATTGTATTTTAATCAGGATTCCACCTTAAGGCAGGTGGGATTCCATCTGAATGGAATCCAACTCTATTACCAAAACTGTTAATGAATGTATGATCTAGCCAATTTTTCTTTGGCCAAAGACACCCAAACCCCACTGGAAGCTACTGAAAAATATCCACTAACTATACACACTCTCCCTTACCCACTGTCCAAAAAAAGGAAATCATCTAGATAATATATGCTGAAATCCAAGTTCACATCCCTCTATACTGCTCATTGGAAGAATGTCACAAATTTTCAAAGCATGTGCATGCCACTGAGCACCCATTAGCATGCACTTGTCCACAAAGTACTTGCCTTGAAAATGAAAGCCCAAGAAGTAGAAGGGGGTGACTAGGTAGCAATCTAAATGCAGACTCTACATCCATCTTAGCCATCATCACACCTTGACTTGTGTGCTGTACCAAGTCCATTGCTGAATCGAAAGATGCATATTACACCGAACAAACACCCAAGCGATTATGAGGATTCCCACACCTATTCCACAGCTGCCACATCCTACACATGTGCTTATCGAAATCCAAAGATTTCACCACCCTCTTCAAGTTCTATAGGAACTTATGGTTGCACGAGTGCTTGACTTGTTTCCAGTTCTTCCCCATATGCCCCACCCACCTCCCATCAGCCTTGCCCATACTGTCCCAGAGCTCGTTATCTGTGGTGAACTGACCTGATTCCAATGATACAGCAGAAATCATCTGGACTAGCCACACTCGGGACTGCTTGCCACCACCTCACCCCTCCATTCCCATTGCTGTGGGGCGTTCTCTAGACAGCTATTGGACACTCCATATTCCTCCCCTGACACTGCTTGAGCCACTCTGATGCTCCATTTCCATCTATTAGCATGGCCTGGAATGCTTGCTGGAACTCCCACTGCTGTCACATGTATCAGGTTTCTCTTCTCCCTTCTCTTGCCCTGTGCAGGCTTGGCTGCTTTGAGCAGAATGCTGCTTTCCTCCTCCTCCACCATCCTGGCAGGCTGTTTGGAGCTGGCTCAGGCTGCCTTATTCAAAGCAACTCTTTAGCCAAAATACAGTGGGAACAAGGACCTCACAGAAATCGGCCGCTGAGGTCTGCCATTGCAAAGAGCACTAGGCTCTTCCTCAAACTGCCGTTCTTTCTGCACCTTGCTGTTGCTCTGCCCATCTTTCTCGAGCAGTCCTCACTTGTGCCAAGTCTCTTCCCTTCTCTGCCCAAACCAATCAGTAAAGGTGGATCTGTTTAATCTTCCCCCACAGATGATTGCTAATCTCTCATCCCCCCAGACCATTTTTTACCCATCCTGCCAATGCTACCACACCCAGTGCCTCCCCCAACCCAGAACAATGGCAGCCTTGACCCACCAAACCTGTACCACAAATCAAAACCTGCTCAGCACTCCTGACCTGCAACTCACCCTCCTGATCTCTCCTGCCCCTTACTCTCTGCACCCCTTAATCTCTCCTGCCTAAATGTAGCCCACCCCTCCCCCTTCACCATTCTCTGGCAATCTCCTTGTGGGGCTCAGCTGGGTTAATCCTTGCCTTATGTGGCTTTCCTCTGAAATTCACAATTAAATAGAGTACATACACACTTTCTGTGGAGTAGGTATACATTTGTATGAGAACATTTATATGCTAGTGTAGATATTTCTGTGTTCCTAAACTGTAAAGGTACATAGAAATTTAAGTTGGTTTGGTAAAATATGTGGAGGTTTTCGCTTCTTTTCAAGAACTTAGAAATGGAATTTTTGAGATGCTCTTGTAATGAGGTAGATAGGGTATGGGAGCATTTTGGAAATGGATGCAAGTTTTCCATTTTTAGGATGTATGAAATGAATTTTATTTTAGGTTGGGGCTTGGAAATGTGTTGATGATAATAATGATGGCCTGATTTTTAGCAATGATTTTGTTATAGTATTATTGTGATAGAAACGATGCTTTTAGGAAATCTGATGCTTTAGATTTGAATATCAATTGTTGTCTGCCTTTGTATAGGTGTTTTATTGTAAGCCACCCAGAACTATTTATATATCCAAATAAATATATAAATAGAAAAACTTTGACCTAGGTGTCCTGTTATACAATTAGCTCTCATCTGAACAAATGCCACTTAATATACAGGGATATAAAGCTATCTGATTAACTTTACTGTCAATCGACTGAATAAATTAAAGTTACCTTTTCTGATGCTATTAGGGGATACAAGGTCTGTCCAAAAAGAAACCAAACTTGCTAAAGAGGGCGCCAGCAAGGAAACACACCACACTTGCAATAATGGTGATGTGTAGTGGTGACCTTGAGCTTTAGCCTCCCACTTGCTCAATCACACCACAAGAATTAGTTATGGACTACATAGAGTAGAGTGAATTCGTCTCATGTGCCTTTTGCTATTTTTTTGCAAGTTGAAATATAAAGGATCTTGAAGAGCAATGTGTTTGTGTGAAACTCTGTGTGAAATTGACTTTTGCCAAGACTTTTCAGATGTTGCTGCAAGCTTATGGAGAGGATTGTTTAAACTGCAAGCAATGTTACGAATGGTACTGACGTTTCAAATTGGGCAGAACATCCACTGAAGACGATCTCAAAACCAAATGGCCTTCCGCATCAGTGGACGATGATCACATTAAGAAAGTGCATGCTCTGTTTCTGGAAAATCGTTACCTAACTATCCGTGAAGTTGCTGAATAAATAGGCATCAGTAAAAGTTCATGTCACACAATTGTGATGCATCATGTTGCTGCAAAATTTGCCCCATGTCTGGACAGATGAGCAAAAAGCGAAACGTGTAACAATCAATCATCGCTCCTTATCCGTCCTACAGCCTCCCTACTCTCCAGTTTTGGCCCCTGTAGACTTCTTTTTGCTTCTGAAGTTGAAATCCACTCTGAAAGGTTGTCTGTTATGACATGTTTCAGAAATGCCAAAAGGCATACGAGACAAGTTCACTCTACTGCATGTAGTCCATAACTAATTCACGTGGCATGATCAAACACGTGGGAGACTAAAGCTCAAGGTCACCATTATTGCGAGTTTGCTGTGTTGGCTCACTGGCACTCTCTTTAGCAAGTTTGGTTTCTTTTTGGACAGACCTTGTATATCTTTTAAGCACCGTTATGATGCTTTGTTCACAAGTGGTTGATTTTATTTGCATTTTATGCTGTTATCCTGTTTGAAATTTTATTGTATTTAAGCTTGTTTTTGAATTATATTGATTATATAATGCTGATAGTAGATATTGTATTTTTACATCACCTTGAGCAAGTGTGAAGGAGGTTAAAGTTTCAATCAATGAATATATAAATTCATCCATTGAATGATAGCCGCTGTTTGGTTGGCACCAAGTCAGTTTACAAGAATACATCCCTTAACAAATAATAATGCTATATCCAGAAATTATGTTATATTTCTTTCTGACTTTTTAAAATTGCCTTCATATTATGAAAGCATGAAAAATTAACTTTTTACAGATGGCGCATTGATTTTTGTAATTGAGTGGACATTAACTGAAAGCCGTTTATAGAATGATGCAAGTCTGTCATAGTCTAGAAAACAGTGTACAATGGCTTTCTTTTTTTGAACACATTGAAAAACACATCTTACAGTGCCATATGCATGTCTTGTAACCTCTGTTTTAATCAATAAAATATTGATGGTTTATTTTAAGCTGTGTTTCACAAAGCAAGATTGATACTGAAATCTTTCCTGTCCGTATAAAGGCCTGATTAATATTGTCCAGTGCAATATTTATCTTGGGATCTTGCTGCCATCTAAAGGACGGCACAGATAAGTCTGTTTAGGCTTTATTATTTTCAGTAAATTTGTGTCGTTTGAAGGCTAATTTTCATATCCATTTATCTAGATAAAAAATACAAAATTACCTGGGTAAAATGAGCTATCTGAAAATTGTCCTCTGCCCTTATTTGGCAGCTTGACTCCCAGTGACTGTATTGCGAGGTTACCTCTAGATATCAGAGCTGCCATTTTTAACCTGGGCCAGAAAGGTGGCAGGGCTGTTTTGTGAATGTTCCTTCCCCACCACTATCCTACCAGGGCAACCCACAGTAAGTGCCAAGGGGCCTCTTTGAGGGGAGAGTCCTACTAGTATCGCCTACTGATTGGATTGCTGGAAGCCTGTTATATTGCTATTGATCAAGGCAGAAGGATGGAGGATCCCACTAGTATTGCTACTGATTAAAATGGTGGGAGGAGGGTCAGGATACTACTGCTGATGGGGGGCGGGGGAAGATAGCATAGATTCACTTACCAAATTATCTACCAATGCATTTACTATCTGGTAAGTGTCTGCTCTGTGCAGTAATTGCAGGAAAAATGCTGGACACACTCCCAACACTTACAGCACAGGCTTTAAACCAGGGTGTCCAACTCCAGTCATGAAAGGCCACAATTCAGCCTGGTTTTAAGGATGTCCCCAATGAATATTCATTACATATATTTGCAAGTGAGGCCTACATTGTAAAATAAGCCTTTTCTAAAATGGCCATTTACATGTAGATGCAATTTGCATGTATAAATGGCCATATTTACATGTGTAAATCGTGACTAGGGCATCTAAAATAACCCCCTTACTCTGTAGATCTTTAAAAGTTCAATTTTTAGTAAGTTACTAAGTGGGAAAATATAACTGGGCACTTTTACCTGGTTGTGTTTAGTCAAATGCTCAGCCAATCATAAGCACCTTGTTACATTTTCACTAAAAATTAGACATCTTTTTGGTGGTGGTGAGAATTGAGGAGGCATGTGACACATTCTATCTACCATTTTGATGTCTAGGACATCTGCACCTTGCCCACTCACAATCTTAAATGACAGAGGTGTAAGGCAGGGGTCTCGAAATCCAGCCCTAGAGGGCCACAAACCAGTCAGGTTAGCAGGATATCTCTAATGCATATATATCATGCATATTCATTAGGGCTATCCTGAACACCCGACTGGCCTAGGGGTTCAAGGAGGACTGGTTCAGAACCACTGCCCTATGCTGTGTGCAGATGCATCCAGGCCAGGCCACCCTATCCAGGCTATTCCCACGGTACCTTGCTCCTCATTATGCACATTGGCAGGCCAATACTGGCAACAGTGCTAGCAGTGTGGGCTGTGGAGGGTGTTGGCAGCCACCACACACTGGATAGACAGACACACACTCCCCACACCTATGCCAGCATTGTGAAACTATAGAGGTGTTGGGCAGCCCAGGCCACCACAAACGTCCTGGGCACAGTGCAGGCATGGCTATGGTACGCAATACTGTAGGAGTCACTCCCCAGGTTGGTAAACACTGTCAGACACAAGACCTGTAGCACACTCCACAGACATCAGGAAGGTTGCTATGATGCAGCTCACTCAGAAAATTGTACCTAAACTAGGACTTGCTATCTGCCAGTAATCATAGCAACCTCTTTAAAGATGTGTACCATATTCCCCGGTTTAGGGTGGCATTACTAAGGTATGCAAGTGCTAGTATTGGGAGATGCACGCAGAGCCCCAAGTCCTGCCTGTCCAGGAGGCTTTGGATAATGGGGCCTGTGGGTGCGGGTGTGTCTGCCCCTGTTGGCTGCTGCTTTACAGCAGAGGTTCCCAACTCAATTCCTGCGGTGCCAAACACTGTTCGGGTTTTCATGCTGTCCCTCATGAATATGCATGAGATACATCTGCATACCATGGGGGTGGCACATAGAAATGCAGCACAGGCATCTTTATCAGAGGCAGCATGGAACCGGAATGGTGTTTGGCCCTCCAGGACTGCATTTGGGAGGCTCTGCTCTAGGTAATGTGCATGTTTATGGTGTCTGTGCTCTGTAGGGTAAAATGTAGGTGTTTTGGGCATGTTTACGTCATCTGCAAGAAAGGTTCTGTCTGTATTAGCACGTTATAGTAGTGGGTAAAATATGAGGACTGGGTTGGCGGAAACCACAGCTGGGACTTGAACCTGTGACCTTCTGCTTTTGAATACACTGGTTTTGTGCACTGCACCACCATGTTATCACAGAGATGGTGCATTCCCTGGTGATACCATGACTGTTGGTCAGACAGGGCCTGTCTGTTGCAGTGCATGGCACCCACCTACACAGGGCTAGGCCACGGTCTGCTCTGGCCAGCTGCCACTGCCCCCTCCACCACCAGTATCCCTCAGCCACCATGCTGACATGCCCTTCTGCTGGTGGAGCTGGTGGTGCGCAGTCTCAGGCCATCCAGTGTGCAGGTAGGCGGCTGCCTATGGTGCGGGTTCTGGGGTAGGGGTGCCTGCATCGACGTCCACGCTCCCCCCCCAGCCCCGCCTGCCAATGTTTCGTGCCCTTGGGGGTAGCTGTTGGGTACTATCCCCTGTGACACTTTGGGAAACACACTCGTGCCCATGTTGGGCCTTCATCAGTTGCTGTCTGGCTGCTCCACTGTTTCAGCATTTGTATGGGCCACCTAGGCATCACCCTAGTCCGCACTGTGGCCCAGCTCCACCACAGCATGTGCCGCCTGCAGCCCTCTGTATCCCCTTCTCCGGCATCTGTCCAGTTGCCGTTCCAACATGCCCGCCCTGATGTTGCGGGACATGTGCACACCATAGGAACCCTGTCCGATGGTGGGGAAAACCCTGAGCAGCGCTATTTCACTGTGGGCCCATTCACCTTGTATGGGGACGGAGTATAGACCCTTCCACGATTTATATCTGTTCTATGGAGCTTACTCGGGGGGTGGGGGAGGGGTTGATGTTTCTCATTGATACCACTATTGGCCAGCTTGGTTATTGTTTTTTTCCAGTTTGTTGGGGTCATTTTCAGTGTTTCTGTGCCCTTTTGTTCTGTGCACATGTATCACACTTATCACTTTTATTTGGTTTCCCTGCCTGGGCTGTACATTGCTGGCACTGAAATGGTTTCTCTCCCCTGTAATGTGCCTTTAACGGCAGATTTTCATTCGCGTTGGAATTCAGCCCTGAAAATCAGCGCGTTAGTGTGAGGGGAGCCTCTCCCCGCCCACTCTCCACCCACTGACCCCTTCTCTCCGCCCTCTCTCCACCTTCTGCTTTGTTTTACCGCGCCGCGGGGCTTTACGATCGTTAGTGCATCATAACGCGTGTTATGTAACGTTAACGATCGTAAGCGCAGCATAACGATCGTAAGCGCAGCATAACGCACGTTATGCTGCGCTTACAATCGTTAACGTTACATAACGCGTGTTATTCACGATTACTGCAGTTTAGTAAACATACCCCTAAGTGTTACTTGTAAGAAAGACTAGTAACATTTCTAACACATAGTTCACTTTAGGAGTGATAGTCATTTGTATTGCTTCCAGATGACCCACCAAGAAAGATAGATCGGCGACCACTTCACAGTTATATTATGACCGTAGAAAGAAACTCCCCTTCATTGAACAGTAAAGTTTCACTAAGTGGAAAGCAATAATGGAGTCCCAAGTACTTCACCATTTTAAGCTCCCACACAAAAGGAAAATCTTCCAGATCCACCCTACAAACCCTTGAATTTAAAGGGAGTGCTACAGACTTTGACCAATTGATTTTATATCCTGATAATCCTGAATATTGATCTATCAGCTCTAGAATAGCTGGTATAGAGCTGGGCGGGGTAAACAGCAGTAAATCATCAGTGTACGCAGAAAGTTTAATTTCCAAGTCAGCTATAGACACACCTTTAACCGCAAGGCTTTGTCTTAACAATAGGGCCAAAGGTTCCAAGGTCAGATTGAAAAGGATGGGTGAAAGGAGGCAACCCTGACAGGTGCCACGCCCCAAAAGAAAATCTTTAGACTGAGTCACATTCACAGCAATATTAGCACTTGGTCTTGCATACATTAGTTTGATCAATTTACAGAAACCCTCGCCAAACCCAAACACTCCAGAAAAGCAAACAAGAAAGGCCACTCCAGTCAGTCAAAAGCTTTCTCTGCGTCTAATGATAGTCCCACAAGTGGGCCCTCTATTCTTTCTGCACCTTCCAAAATGTGACACAACACTCTAGCATTATTGGCTGTGGAGTGTCCCTCAGTGAAGCCAGATTGATCCAGATGTATCAAAGAAGGGATCAATTTGGAGAGACAACCAGCTAAAATGGCTGCAAAAATTGTATAATCTGCATTTAGTAATGAAATTGGGCGGTAGTTACTAACCAACTGAGGGCCCCTCCCAGGTTTTTCAAGAACCACAATATTTGCAGAGGCAAACACTCAGGCCTCCGCTTCCAAAAGAAGCCTGTAATATTGTTGAAGATATGGGCCTAAGATTTTGGAAAAGGTTTTATAAAATTCAACCAGAAGGCCATCTGGGCCAGTGGCCTTGCCCACTTGAATAGAGTTAATAACCTGGATAATTTCCATAACCATAATCTGTTTGTCTAGTCCTGCCACTATATCCTGATCTAACACCAGCCTCTGTGTATTGGCCAGTAATCTATCAAAATCCTTCTCAGAGAAATGTATCTCTGGGGAGTATAACTGAGCATAAAATTGTCGAAAGGCCTCTGCGATATCAGAATCCTTGACAATCAATTGTTGCACCTGAGGATCTCTCAAAGCAGTGATGCGAGAAGCTTCCTTATGGCCTTTTAACGAATTAGCTAGTAAGTAATACTGCCCTTTCTGCACTTGAATATTCTGTGAAGCCTCAGTAGTCAAAATTGAGTTATATTTAAATCTAAGATGCTGTAACTGTATAAGAATATCAGGATCGGTTTTCTGACCTATGATGCGTTCTCCCGCTTTAATCTGCTTGTTTAAAACTTCATGTTCTGCTTTACGCTGCTTCGCCTGTCGTACAGCAAAACTGGTAATGGTGGCCCGCATATTATCTTTAAAGCCTTCCCATCACGCCCAACCCGAGGTATCCTGAGGTAAATTAAACTGAAAATACTCCTCTATAGTCAACAGGATAGTTTCCTGGAACTCCTGGCTGCCAAGAAGTGTTCTATCAAAGTGCCAGCGTGAATGAGATAGGCCGTTCGTTGAGTCAAATAGAGTGAATGAAATTGCAGAATGATCAGAGATACGAGCCGCATGTATATTGGACTCACTAATTCTAGAGCATAGTTATTTGGAGACTAGGAAATAGTCTATGTGAGATACAGAGTTATGAGGGGGAGAGAAGAAAGTGTATTCTTTGTCCATAGAGTGTTGCAACCGCCATATGTCTATCAGCCCCAATTCTTGCATTAGAGACAAAAGAACAGGGTGAGCTTTGGGGACCTTGTTAGTTCTTACTGGACTCCTGTCTAACAAGGGGTCAAGTACGAGGTTGAAGTCTTTCCCCATAATAGTTGGATAGCTGGACACCTCTTGTGCCAAGGCTGCAATGGAGCTAAAGAAGGCAGGGCAATCTATATTAGGAGTATATATATTAATTAAGGCCAGTTCTGTGGATCCTATTTTAAGGACAACCATTGCCCACCGCCCTTCAGTATTAGATCTAGTTTGTATTACAATGAGGGATAGAGATTTCCTTACTAGGATGGCTACCCATTTTTTTTTTTGATTGGTAGCAGAAAAAGCCACTAGTGAAAATGGTTTTATATCTAATTTTAATGACTCCTTCACATTTAAATGTGTCTCTTGTAACAGTAGGATGTCAGCACTTTCCTTGCGTCCATATAAAAATATATTTTTCCTCTTTATGGGATTGTTAATGCCCTTAACATTCAGTGAGACTATCTTAAAGAAAGACATATTGTCAATATAGTACAAAAATGACAGTCAACTGTTACAGGAACATACCAAGTTGTAACATATGATTTTACATTGTTGATCCACACCTTAAAAGACCTCACAATGATATCTGCATTTATAGCCCCCCCAAAAAAACCACAAAAAGAAAAGCCACTGCTTAGCCATTGCCCCCATGGAAGATCACACAAAATAAAAACTCATAGTTCTAAAAAACAAAGCCACCAAAATCCTGGAGGGCTATAACAGCTCAAAACTTAGTGGGTGAGTCCAAAGGAACAAGACAGGCACGGAGGGAAAAATTAAACCACACACTACCCATTCCAAAAACAGGAAACAGTGTCCCCAAACCCAGAGCGCCAAAACATATAGTGAAACTGCCCCCAACAAAACAATTTATGTTCACAAAAGGCTGCATGTATGTAGGCAAAGGTCGTCTCGATCCTCCAAGCCCCACTGCCCTCCCAACCACAACAGACATCACAAACAACACAAAACACAAAGGAAGAGAGAAAGAAACAAAGATTAAGACATTATTGACCAGGGCAATACCCTGGAGTTCCTCCAAGAGAGTCACATTGAATGGCACATCGAATGTCAACTCTGCATGATTGAATATGAACTCTGTATGGATGAGTTGCTACTTCACGACCTCAGACCAGTCAAACCACCCAAATAAGAAAGTGTTGAAAAAATTTTACAAGACACTGATTGCAAGGCAAGGCAAGCTTTTACCACATCAACACCAAATCCTTATCCACCAAGAATGCGTGCAACTCCCCTGGATCATCAAAAGTCCTAGTCTGGTTTTGCAGCATGACTCTCATAAGAGCACGGTAGAGTAACCCGAAATGGGCCTGCAGCTGCAATAAGCATGGACGTAGCGCCAAAAAACTCTTTCTCCGATCTACCGTCACCTTCGCAAAGTCAGGGAAGAATAAGAGTTTGTGCCCCTGATATTCCAAGGGAGAGCATGCTCTGGC
Source organism: Ichthyophis bannanicus (assembly GCA_033557465.1). NCBI lineage: Eukaryota > Metazoa > Chordata > Amphibia > Gymnophiona > Ichthyophiidae > Ichthyophis > Ichthyophis bannanicus. Next base: position 228,951,166 of record CM066031.1, read on the forward strand.
TGCTTCCATTATTTGTGTTACTTGTTGAAAGCACAAAACTTTGAGGTTGATTGGGTATGGACACTTGCCCGCAACCATGGACTGAGTATGAACTTGTTGGGTGCGGTCGATCTCAAAAGGCATGGCGAATTTCACCTTCAACACACCCGGGATCATTGACTGCAAAAAAGCTACCATGTCAGGACCCTCGGCTCCCTCTGGAACTCCCAAAATTCTTATGTTGTTCCTTCTAGTGTGATTGTTACCATCTTCCAACTATGTCTACTCTATTGCAGATTTTGGTATCATCTGCAAAGAGGTAAACCTTGCCTGACGGTCCTTCCATAAGGGGAAAAAGTTTTATTCATCTTCTACCCATCATGCAGATGTTTCCAAAGAAGGGCAACATCATAACAGGCTAACAAAACCAAAGCCTCAACAGGCTCAGCAAACCCAACAGTCATAGGGTTTCTGATCTTTTATTCATTAAATCTCTTTTTCCTGTTGAGTTTCAGAACCACTACTTCTTTTTTTTTTTTTCTTTTTTTTTTATGTAAGAATTTTTATTGAGCAAAATGCAATAACATACAGTCCAATACCTTAAAATACAACAATGTAATACATTCTCCATTCCCCTGAAACATGACCAACCCGCCATCAAATAGGAAGATATGATAACCACTCCATTACATTGGCCAGTATACCTATCAAAACCCCAAAACAAAGAACAGGCAACAAAATTTACCATCCCTGTATGTAGAATCTCTCCCCTCCCTCACCCGTAATCAGAAAAGGAAGAAGAGGGGTCCTCTACATTAAAGAAGCAAAGGTAGACAAATACAGAAGTGTAATTTCATACAGTAACAACAGTACAGAACATATCATTCAAATCAGAACATCTCGGATGAAAGCAGACCAAAACCGTCTGGTGAGATGCAGAACAAGGAACAACAACTCCCGAACTTTCCCAAACAATAAAAGTAGAAGGTACCCACATAGTTGAATAAGCAGAGGGGAATGCCAAACTCTGCTCCTATATCCCCCCTCCCCCCCCATGAACCAAATCCCAACTCATCCCCATCCTACTGCCCTCCCCCACCTTCTAGCTCTATTGACCTGGCCCCTCCCCTCGAGCAGGAAGAAGAAGAAGAAAGAAAGCGAAGCAGAAACAGGAAGAAACAGGGAGCACAGAACTCACAGTCAACCCCCACCACAAGAGAAATCCTCCCAGACCTCCCGTCAAAAACCTGTCCGTAGCCCTTCAAGTGTCCTCTTGAAACACTAAGCTACAGAGATTCTCTTCTATAAATGGGCGACCCCGGATAGAAGCAGTCATTTTTTCCAACCGGTACATTTCCCAACACTTATTATGCCATTCATTAAAAGATGGTGCTCTACTACGTTTCCAAAAACGAGCCAACACCGACCGGGCCGCCAAAAGAAGCGACTGCACCAGTCTTCGGAGAGGACGTCTGGAAGGGAAATCCGGGCACATCCCCAATAAACACGACTCCATCTCGAGGGGAAGAGTCACCTGCAATCTTACCGCAATATGTCCCGTTACTGCCCGCCAATATCTCTGAATGTATGGACATAACCACCACATATGATCAAAAGTACCCTGCCGTCCACACAATCTCCAACATAGCGGATCATCAGCTCTCCGCCAGTGAAACAGATCAACCGGTGTAAGATTTAAACGATAAAGGACCCGAAGTTGTGTATGGATCAACCCCAACGAGATGGAACATGAGTGTGAATAAGAATACACTTCTAGCCAAAACTCCTGCTCCTTACCTGGTAGAGTAGCCACCCATCGCTGTTGGGGGAGTTTCAGAGTTGATGGTGCTGCAATGTCAATTATCACATGTCTGTACAACTGAGCTATGAATGCCTTAAGTTTGTGAGATATAAAAAGATCTTGTTCCCACCCTTGGGGATGCCGAGATAATTCGGTCATCGAGAAGTGAGTAGCCAGGCAGTGAGAGATTTGCAGATACTGAAACGGAGATAGGGAGCGGCCTAGGCATTCCTCTAATCCACGTTAAGTAGCAGGTCGCGAAAATACATACAAAGATGATAATCTGACCGCTAATAAATCCAGATTCGATCCCTTGAACATCTGACGAATAAAACCCAGAACCCCCAAGACAGTAAAGGGCGATTGGGAAGTAGAGACCCCCGCCTGCTTACAGACCCGTCGCCACGCCACCCAACAGGGTCCAATAAACACATGTAACTTCACCTGACGGAGCTCGTCATGCTCAGAAAGAAAGGGGACCGTTTCCAACGGAATCGGATGTAACCAATCCGCCTCCAGCGAGGCCCATTCTGCTCCGGGGTGAATTCTCCACAGTAATAGAGATCTCAGACAAACACATAAATAATATAATTCCGGATCCGACAGACCCATTCCCTCCAGATCCTCGAGGCATCGTGAGTAGACGCCAACTTAGCAACGGTCGCTTCCCCATCCAAATAAATCTAGTAATTGTCGCCCGTAACTTCTGAAAAAACTTTCGAGGTAGAGCAATAGGTAGTTGCATAAAGAGAAAAAGCAGCCTGGGTAAGATCAACATCTTATATGTATTAATACACCCTAACCAGGTAACCGAACAAGAGCTCCATCGCTCCAGGTCCGCCTGAATGGAATGCAAAAAAGGAAGGTAATTCATACCATACAGCCGTGAAATATCGCGATGAACAATAATGCCTAAATATTTAAAGTGATCAACCACTGGGAAATCTCCACCAAAGTCCTGAACAGCAGCAGAGGAACGGGACAGACAGCGCAAAAGTGTGGATTTCTGACGATTAATAGTAAAACCAGAAACTGAAGAGAAACGTTCTAAGATACATAGCACAATAGGTAAAGCTCTAGAAGGTTCCCTTAAATAAATCAGAGTATCATCTGCGTACAATGAAATAGAATGCCATTCTGACCCGAGGTAAATGCCGATGTCCTCCGCTCTAAGCCTGATATGGGCCACCAATGGTTCCATTGCAAGTGCGAACAACAAAGGAGATAGAGGACAACCTTGTCTCGTGCCTCTCCCCAGATAAAAGGGAGAAGAAACTGAGCCATTAACAGACACTACCGCCTAGGGACTGGAGTGTAATGCAGTGAGCCAGGTACAAAAGATCTGCCCAAACCCAAATTCCCGCATAACCTGCAAAAGATAAGGCCACTCTATTTTGTCGAATGCCTTCTCAGCGTCCAATGAGAGAATGCCGTATGAACCATCTTGCCGTGTCAGTCTCTGCAAGACATTGATCAACCTACGAACATTCTCAAACCCGTATCTGTTTTTAATGAAGCCAGTCTGGTTCGGGTGAACGATATCAGATATGAGGTTTCCCAATCGGCTAGCCAAAATGGAGGTAAACCTTTGTAATCAAGATTTAGAAGAGAAATAGGGCGATAATTAGAGCAATGTAGAGGGTCTTTAGTAGCTTTTGGAATCACAACAATAGATGCCTGATATAAGGAAGCGGGGAGAGTCTTCCGGATCAGAATTTCGTTAAAAACGGAGAGCAGAGTTGGGGCAAACAAGTCCGGAAAAATCTTATACAACTCGGCAGGCAGAAGATCTGGGCCTGCCGCCTTCGCAGACTTAAGATTCTGCATAGCTAACAAGACCTCCTCTGAAGTAAACGGTCTATCTAGATGATCCCTATCCTCCGCGGAAATTTGCGGGAGATTAGCCTCCTTCAACAACGCCGAGATGTCCGATGGAACCGCCGATAACTCGCTAGTATATAAGTGTTCGTAGAAGCTAGCAAACCCGGCCGCAATATCCTGGGAGCAATACATCGTTTGCCCCTGAGCCGATTTGATGGCAGTCACTCGATGCCGCTGCCGCTGTTTTTTTAATTGCCACATCAACAGCTTCCCTGCCTTGTTGCCCTGCTCATAATATCGCTGTTTGGTGCGCAACAGAAGCGACGCCGTACACTCAGCATCCAGAGCTGCTAATTCCCCTCTATGCCTGGTCAGTAAAGTCCACACCCTGTTACCACCCCCTTTTCGATGGAGTATTTACAACTCCACGATTTCTTTCCGTAAAATCTCCTGTTGGACTGAGAACCGTTTCTTAAATGCACTCGACAAAGACATAAGCTGTCCCCGTAGGACTGCCTTCCCTGCGTCCCATAAGAGAGCTCTAGAAATGTCGAAGGAGTCATTTAGCTGTAAATACTCCAACCATCCTTTCCGCACCCCTTCCGCAAACTCAGTATTCAATAATAACTCCCTAGGAAGAGACCACATCCTGGCCGACGTGCCGTCCTCCCCTAAGGTAAGACCAATAGATACTATAGCATGATCAGAAGGCTCCATGGTCCCAATATCCGCCCGTTTCAACCAGGAGAGCTCCGATCGAGACAGAAACCAGCAGTCAAGACGAGAATGGCACTGATGTACCGGCGAGTAAAATGTGTAATCCCTCTCAGAAGCATGTAGATGTCTCCACACATCACACAAATCAAATTGAGCTTCCCACTCCTCCAAAACCCTCCCCAAGGAGGACTTTGAGATTCGATTCCCTGAACGATCTAGCTCAGAGCAGACACAATTAAAGTCACCGCCCACAATCAGCGGGCCCTGACAAGAGGTCTGAAGCGCCCTCGAAAGATCCCCTAGAGAACTCCTCACCGCTGTCGGAGGGAGATACACGTTCACGAAGGTCATAGTCAAACCCTGAATAGTACCAACCAATATCAAAAAACGACCCTCCGGGTCACTAACACTATCAACCAGTTGAAAGGGGCAGGCAGTGGACATCAGAATAGCAACCCCCTTGTTTCTTGGTAGAATAATTAGCTAAATAAATTTGAGGGAACTTGCCTTTAGCTGAATCAAAGTGATCCCTCTTAGAAAAATGAGTTTCTTGGAGAAATATGACCTCGGCTCGCTCTCTGCACAGCTGATCCAACACCCGTTGGCATTTAACGGGGCTATTTAGACCATGAACATTCCAAGACAGAGCCTTAACCATACCCAAATCTGAGGAAAAGCCAAGGATAAGCGGCAATCCATATTTTCATCTTGAGCCCAAAAGCGACTGACCAATGCAGACCGTTGATCAATGTGTGCTCCCAAACACCATCTCTAGTACTTCCAGTCCCAGAATCCAAAAGGTGTCTACCCTTCCTACAAAGTGGTAACGAACCAAACAAAATACTCTCAAGTTTCAAATAAGACCAGTAAATGCTCAGGTCACCAGAGCTCCCCCCCCCCACCCAACCCACCTCCCCAACCCAGAACATCCCCCCCACTCCCCTCCTCCCCCCTTCATCCCCCAAACATTCCTATAACTGCAGGAAGTATACTTGCTAGATAACATTCTCAACACAGGTGACCCTATGAGTGCCACCAAATGAGGCAGAAAGAGAAGAAAAGAAAGAGAAAAACAAGAGTCTCCTCAACTTCCCCCCTCCACAACCCGGCTCCAGAAAAGAAGGCAGTAGTCATAACCCCAATACCTACCATCAGGGTCCAAAGCAAAAACCTGTTCTACCGACCCCCCTAACTTCTGCCACAACTACTCGAGCCTCCTCCAGCCCCCCATCTTCTCCCTCCCTCCCATGACTAACTTCTTAATCCCTCCCATCAACTTTATGCTCAGCGGAGGACCTTAGACACCCATCTCCTCAAGAGCAGACGTAACAGATAACCCCCCCCCAAGTGAGAGCAACCCCCATGCCTTAAACGAACAAGACAAATCAAGTTCAAGGGGGAGCAGTAGTGTCCATCTCCTTCTGTAGAGTGGAATCTGTGTCCGAGTTAGATGATTTCCGGGAACGTGGCACCTTACGTCGCTTTGGTAGTGATGTCGCCCACTCTCCATGTATGCTTCTCTGCCGCAGCGGACGCTCGCCATGTTGCAGGAGATTCAGAAACTCCATAGCTGCTGACAAGTCCGTAATTTTCTGAGCACTGTTATTCCAGTCGAAGAGCAAGGCAAAAGGGAAACCCCATCTGTAGGAGATCTCTCTCTTCTGTAATACCTGGGTTAAAGGCTTAAAGCTCCGTCGACGTTCAAGGGTATACTGAGAGAGGTCCTGATAGATTTGAAGTTCCTGACCCTGGAAAACAACTGAGCGCTTACCCCGCAGACTTCTCATAAGAGCCACTTTATTGGAAAAGAAGCAGAAGCATATTATAATTGCTCTGGGTTTTAAACTAGATGTACGATGGGCCCCCAGAGATCAGTGTGCCCGTTCCAATCGCACCGGTTTAGGAGCGTTTGGTAAACAGAAGGCATACAAATCTTGGACTAAAGCCATCGTATCCTCCATCCCCCCTGGTTGCTCGGGAAAGCCTAGGATTCTCAAGTTATTACGTCGCTGTCTGTTTTCAAGGTCATCCTGTCTTTCTTTGATAATTGATCTAATTTCACAATTTTAGTTTGGAGGGCCAGAGATGAATCCATTTGCTACCCGATATTTATCTCAGTCTGCGTAATTCTGTCATCCAGGGACTTTATATCAGAGCGAATATCACTCACTGCCTTAGAAAAGTCCTGACTAAACAGCTTGAGCTCTTTTAAGATCTCCAAAAAATCTGCTTTAGTGACTGGAGACTGCGAACCCAAGGCAGAAGCTTTGGGTGCGGGGAGGCCCTCCGCACCATGTGAGGGTTGAACAGGCACAGAGTCTGAGGATCTAGCAAACTTGGAGAGGGAAGCTGCATAGGATTTGGCAGTAGCCATCATGGATGTATAGAACTGATGTGTCGTCCACGCAATATCTTGTAATAAGTGCCTTCACTGCATCCGGGGGGAGCCAACGTTCTTCCGAGAGGGTCCACCACCTGGTCTCAGAACAAATATTCTGGGGAGCACCTGTAGAGATAGGGCTGCTTTTGCCTAACAAGAAACATGAAGGATCAGCAGCAGATGAGCCTGCCACAATTCTTCTGTCATCTGTGTCACTTCCACACAGAAACACTCCCCTCAGCACTGAAAGTGAAGAAGCAGCATAAAAATTTGATATCAGGTAGCAGGAAAAGAAAAGATTATATTTACCCTGCATTACCATCCAAGAACATACGAGGGCACTCCCGGATAAAATATTTAAAAAAATCAGTTCCCCCGACAAAGCAGGACGTCCACAGCAGTCTTCATCCGGCAGTCAGAGACATCAGCAGCATTAATCAACAACGCGGCTTATCAGAAGAGGCAGGAACAGTTGAAATAGGAGCAGCCCTGATAGATTCTTGTAGCGCCGGATCCGAAGCACTTTAAATCGCAACCACCTCAGAGGGGTCAGTCGGTCTCACGCACGTGTGGCAGCCATCTTGTGAAGACGCATGGTTCCAACCATGCGTTCCAGGAGCTGGCAGCCATTTTGGAGAGATACATCACTATTGGCAGCACACGTCAGCAAGGGCATCGGCTTCGTCAACTCCGGCTTGCGTTCCAAGCGATTTTCCCACCTCTACCACTGCCCCCGTCTGCGTTCCAGCTCATCTCTAACAGGTACCGCCATTATGGTGTCAGATAGCAGTGTAGTTTTGCACAGATGAAGGACTAAATATACTCGGAGGGGCAGTGAATAGCTGAGAGGAAATCTCTGGCCCAATATATAGTATTCGGGAGGGAGCTCCACACACAGTCACTCTCACTTCAAACTTCACGACTGCATCCCTTTCAGTTTAATTAAATCGACAGCTGAGGAACATAGCCAGGCAGGGGGGCTGTAGTCATACTTGCATTCAGATCTCTGCATCTATTCAAATCAGCATAGCATCTTCATCCAATTACAGGATACAGAGCAGCATAGCCACCATTCAGTGGTTTTCTCCTACCGTGCCTCAGCGGGAGAAACAAGAGCTTGGATCAGGGCATAGTTAAAGCGGTAAACGGAGCACAGAGACAGGGAAATCATCAGAGTGAGAGCTTTCATTCCAAGCCACATTTAAACCCCGATCAATGGATCTGCTTCAGCCCCATACCGAGCGCGGTAGTCAGTAGCCAGATTTCAGACTAGAGCACCTCTGGAGAAATCGGGAGCCCAAGGGTTGGTAGAGCCAGGGAGAGCAGACTACCGACAGCAGTGGAATCAGCCAGCTTAGCTCTTTTAAATGATGGTAGTTTCAGACCACAAAACTCATCTTAGAAACATCGGGTCACGGCATATGAAGGGAGCAGCTGAGGAGCTCTAAGAAAGCGCGGCCATGTTAGTCGGGCTCACGAGCACCCCATCACCACTACTTCTTAACAACAGAAGCGTTTTACAGTTCTTCTCATCCTTACTGTCTCAGTACTCCTCTTTAGGCATGAATCCTTTGCCAAAAGGAATCAAAATGGAAATGAATTCCACCACATACACAAGGCACATGAGTATTCTGTAAAACATTATAAGAACAACCTGTAAATACCTTATGTAAATAGTTTGGACAGTCTTCTACATCTGTCATCATTTGTAAAAAAATTAGAAAGTTTATCTACCCAATATATTGTATACATTGTTCCATGTAAAAAGTTAGAAAGTTTATCTACTCAATGTATTGTACACATTGTTCCATGTAAAAAGTTAGAAAGTTTCTTTATGTTCAATGTAACATATACAGTAGTATACATAAGTTGTTAATTCGTTCCATGTAAACCGCCCCTGATCTCTGGAAGGGGCGGTATAGAAGAAATAAATAAATAAATAAATAAAATTCTTTTAGCTCTTAGAGCTATTAAAGATAGTCATGCTCTACAGGTAACAGGTTTCTCCTCTCCTTTTAAACCAAATAGAGGAGTAACAACTAATTCCAAGGTATGGCTATGCCCTTTACCTTGACAGTTGTCCTGTACGAGGATATCTCATACAGGATATCTCATATTTTGACTGCAGGGAAGCTTTACCTTTTTCACAGACTTACCAAATTGTAAGTCTTCACAACTCTGTATTACTTTCTATCCATCTTACTCAAGACCTCACTTCAAGAGTGATACTATTTGACTGGAGGGCTTACCCTTTAAGCCATAGGATTGTCTTCAATACCTGCTCCAGTAAGTGATTTCCATACAGAGTTTCCTCCCTCTGCAATCTTTTCAAATTTTTCTTTTAAGACAGCTTATCAGACCATAATTGAGTTTTATCACTTCTCATTATGTCTGTCGGTCCTTTACCAATCTATTGGAGCTAACCTCTTCTGCTGCCTTAATAACAGATAATTCCAAAAGAGGTTCCAAAACCTACTTGGACAATTTATCGTTGCAGGCAATCGGCCTATCTACTATTCTTAACCATCTTCAATTCTTTGGCTCCCACAGAATAGATTAGGTTGCATACTGGCAATCAAACAGCCAGATCTCACCTAAGCAACCTACAACATGGTCTCTGCAATTCTACAAAAAGCTCTGCAACTATGGGCCTTTGCTAGAGAGCGTCACAGCCATTCCTGGTGGGTAACTTCCAGATGGTTAAAGGGCTTTCCCCAGTCATCCTCCCACATGACCGTTTTTTTTACTACTCTGCCATCTTCCTTAAAATTTCATTTTAGGGAAAATATACCAGGGCTTAGATCACGTGAAAGCATAAAGAATTGTTTTAATTCCCTGAGTTGTTCCACATCTCCAGTGATGCATTTCTTTTCACTGCAGTCGGTCCTTGTCTAGTGTATTCCTTCTAATCTCCAATACTTCATTGGAGCTTACGCTGAACAAAGAACGCATTATATTCATATTGCCCTCATAGATGGGCAAATATGGTATTCCCTTATATTGCGTCTTTTTCTCCACACTGAAGTTAGAGAAGGATCCAGACTTGTGGTCTTAAGACAGGATTTCTCTGCACCCCTTCACGTAGATCTCCATATCTGATTATTCAAAGTCTAGAATTTAAAGACATCTAGACCTATCCTTCTGACTAGGAACATTCCACTGGCTTCCATGTAACCACCTTCATGGTTCTCCCACATGTAACCAGTAAGGGGTTCTCTATCCATATTCTCAATCAGGTCTTACCACTTCTTGTTATTAAGTGAGTCTCTTCATATATATACATATATATATATATATGTTATATAAATACACATATCTCACTCTGAAAGATTTGTTATTGTCCATATGAATGTTGTTCCAGCATAACATAAGGTTTAAATGGACAACCAAATTTCTATGGTGATTAGAAACTATCTTCTTTTACCGTAGCCTCTTCGGTTACATTACATCTGAAGCTCTTCATGTAAGTCATTATCCTAAGTGACATCACTTAGGGAAGACATTACTGATCTTCAAGAAATTGGAGGCTGCATCACCTACTACAAATGTTTCTTTCTTTCATTTGGATAGAGGGGTCTTAAAGACCCATCCTTTTTCTGCAAACCAGTCAGATTTATTTCCTCTCTTCCTAGAGCCTTATTCTGCTCCAAGGACAAAGAGCTTCAAACTTTGGCCTACAGAAGCTTTAGCTTCTCATTCAAAGTCCAACCTCATTAAACTCCCCCAGTTTTTTCTTCTGGGATTAGTTCTAGCCATTAAGGTTTCTGACCTCTGCCTGTATTGCAAAATTTATTTCCTCTACATCACAGTGAGGTATTTTCTTGAGGATAATGTACTGGCTCTTAGCACCAGACCGTATTAGCCTAAAAAAAAATACTTTTGCAATACTTTTGACTAAGGTCCACATTAGAAAACTGGAATTCAATATTTCTCTAACATTTATGATCTACACAAGGATCCCCCTAGATGCCTTGTTTAGTCAAGCTGTTCCACAGCACACCCTTTTTAACTCAACTCCTACCCTCCATCCCTTGGATGCCTGAGGTTCTGGGAAATAGCATGGCCCATCTATTAGATTTGAAACATGCTAGGACCTCCTCCAGGCATCTCTAGCTTGGGAGGCCCCATATGTGAAGACTCAATCCTGCTTGTTCCTGGAGATAGCACAGTTACTTACCTGTAACAGGTGATCTCTGGGAACAGCAAGAATAAGTCTTCACAACCCACCCACCTCCCCTAGGAGTTGTTTCTCTCTCTCTCTCTCTCTAATTTGTCTACTTCCCTCCTTCGTTCTCAGCTACAAACCCAACTGATGAGAGGGAAGTGAATGGGCGGGAAGGCAGCGCGCATACGTGTGGGATGCTCCCAAAGGCTTTCTTTTTGGACGCTGGGGAGCGTTCCCGCGCAGGCTCCGTCAGTACCGATGTACCCATATGTGAAGACTTATTCCTGCTGTTCCCAGAGATCACCTGTTACAGGTAAGTAACTGTGCTTTCTTACTTGATGCAATTGGAATCTTTTGCACGATTATTCCATTCACAGAGAAAACAGCAATACTTTGTAGATCCAGTCTGCAGCAAACAACAGAGCAATGACTTTCAAATCACCACAAGATTGCCACTGATGTTGATGTTGATGTTGATGTTGATCATCTCAAAAGCTGTTTTATATTATCATAGGTTCCTTCAAATGGACTGTGTAACCAACTGATGTTGCAGGCTACAAGATCAACTTCCATGAAGAAAAATGTACCAAGATCATTTTGACTTTCACAGAACATGAAAACCCTAACATCAGCTGACAGGAGATTCCACTGCTGTAGTCCAGAACCCCACATCTCTGCCTTACCCTTAGGTAGTTCCAAATCCCTAACAAGGTCATTTAGGGGTATGTTTACTAAACCGTCTTAATGTGTGCCCGGCGATAGTGTGCAGGCTGCCATAAAAGGAGTGGGCGTTTCAGTCTTAAAGTAGCAAAACGGAATTATCGCGCGATAACGCGTGCTGCTGTGCACATTAATGGGCTAAGCGCCGCTAAGCGCGTTAACGCGCGGTAATCTTAAGTAGGCGCCCAGACATACAAACACAGAAACAGAGGTGTAATACAATGGTTAATACATTGACTGGTGATACAGGGGTCATGAGTTTGATCTCTCAGTGTGCCTAATGCATAAGGCTGGCTGAGGCATCAGCTTTGACATGTAAATATTGTTTCTTGAGGCATTTTAATTATTGCTGCCAGCAAACACACCCTCACGTGCCATAACCTAAGGTGCCACATAAGGCACCCTATAAGGCACTCCATAGGGCACATTATAAAGTGCACTGTCTGCCACGGCACCCTATAATGTCCCCTATAGGGCACCCTATAAGGCGCTCCATAGGACAACTAATAAGGCACTTTATATGGACTGTAACCATAAGGTGCCTCAGAAGGCGCTTTATAGGGCACCCTATAAAGCGCCTTCTGAGGCACCTTATGGTTACAGTACTCTGAGGGTGTTTTTGCTGGCAGCACTAATGCACATTAAAAATTGACAATGCTCCAGATAGCCCTATCAAATAACCCCACTGTGGGTTTGAACCCATGACCTCTGGTTCCACAGGCAGTGAAGTAACCAGTGGGCTACAGCTATTAACAAGCCCCTGGATGGCTACAGATGGACTGCATGTCACCACACAAAGAGTCTGCTGTGGTTACCAGGATAGAGTTAACCCACCCGTACCCATGATGCACTGCACATGCAAATCAGCAGTCTACAGATGATCACAAGATGGGGTATGCACCCACACAGCACCTTGGCCTGGTAGGGGGAACTGACCGTGTATGTTACTGGCACAGAGTAGCTACAGACCGTCACATTGTGCGGGTACTGTGCTCACCCTGAGGGTGAGGTGGGTCACCCAGCACCAGGTCCACAGCACCTTTCATGACTGAAATAGGCTATGCTGCAGGTCCCCATCAGTGCAAGTGTGTGTGATAGGTAGTTCCTGCAGACACATCTGTATTTCTCAGTCATGTCTAGCCCTTATGGGCTATGATGCACCCAAAATAGTGCATATCGTGGTCACATGATGTAGGTGAAGGGGGGGTATTTGGACCCATAGGTGGATTATGTACCACTACCCAATCCACGCGCTGTGGTTCAGGGTGGGAAACAAGATCTCCCACCAACAGAGCCACACTCTACCTCCCCACAATGGTGGCAGTAGAGAGAACCATCAACCCCAGTCCTGCTGGGGAACAGACACCATACAGGGCAGGCAATGCAGATCTGTTCACATCCATAAGGCAAGGCAGACAGAAGGCCTGGAAATGCTCAGCTGCCCCCCACCACTATCTGACATTCTCCAGCAGCAAGCCTCCAGCTGCTCCACCCTGCAAGATGTTCCATCCAGACACATACTAGCTGCAGACAGTCAGCTAGCTAGTCCATAGTGCATATTTCTGGAGGAGATGCATGTACTCAGAACTGGGATGTCAGCATACACACCAAGCAGATAAGTCAGTGATTGGGCCCCAAAAGGGAACCATAAACATCACATGAAAAAAACACAAAATAGCACTATGGGGGAACCTAGCCATGCCGTGGTCACTGCTTAGACAGGGTGAGAGTGACCTCCCAGCAGGACATGCTGTGGCCACGCTGTCCGTGCAGGTGGTTGTCAGGCACTACAATGTCCGAGCCATTGCCCTATGCCCTGTGCAGATGCATCCTGGCCAGGCCACCCTGTCCGGGATATACCCATGGTACCTTGCTCCTCATTATGCACATTGGCAGGCTTACACTGGCAACAGTGTGGGTTGAGGAAGGTGTTGGCAGACACCACACACTGGATAGACAAACACACACTCCCACACCTATGCCAGCATTGTGCAAATATAGAGGCTCTTGGTAGCCCTGGCCACCACACCAGTCCTGGGCACAGTGCAGGCATGGCTATGGTACGCAATACTGTTGGGGTCACTCCCCAGGGTGGTAAACACTGTCAGACATCAGACCTGAAGCACACTCCACAGACATCAGAAAGGTTGCTATGATGCAGCTCAATCAGCAAATTGTGCTTAACTTAGGAATTGCTATCTGCCAGTAATCATAGCAACCGTTTGATAGGTGTGTACAATATTCCCAGGTTTAGGGTGGCATTGCTAAGGTATGCAAGTGCTAGTATTGGGAGATGCACGCAGGGCTCAACATCCCACCTCTCCAGGAGGCTTTGGATAATGGAGCCTGTGGGTGAGGGTGTGTCTGCCCCTGTTGGCCGCTGCTCTAGGGCAGAGGTTCCCAACTCCAGTCCTGGTGGGCCAAACACTGTTCGGGTTTTCATGCTGTCCCTAATGAATATGCATGAGATACATCTGCATACCATGGGGGGGGGGGGTGCATAGACATGCAGCACAGCCGTGTTTATTAGAGGCAGCATGGAACCTTAATGGTGTTTGGCCCTCCAGGACAGTATTTGGGAGACTCTGCTCTAGGTAATGTGCATGTTTATCGTGTCTGTGCTCTGTAGGGTAAAATGTAGGTTTATTGGGCATGTTTCTGTTATCTGCAACAAAGGTTCTGTCTGTATTAGCACGTTTTAGTAGTGGGTAAAATATGGGGACTGGGTTGGCAGGAACCACAGCTGGGACTTGAAACTGTGACCTTCTGCTCCTGCACACACTGGCTGTGTTCACTGCACCACCGTGTTGCCATAGAGGTAGTGCATTCCCTTGAGATACCATGACTGTTTGTCAGACAGAGCCTGTCTGTTGCAGTGCACGGCACCCACCTAAACAGGGCTAGGCCATGGTCTGCTCTGGGCAGCTGCCACTGCCCCCTCCACCACCAGTACCCCTCTGTCACCATGCTGACATGTCCTTCTGCTGGTGGTGCTGGGGCTGCGCAGTCTCAGGCCATCCAGTGTGCGGGTAGGCGGCTGCCTATGGTGCGGGTTCTGGGGTAGGGGTGCCTACATAGCTGTCCACGCTTTCCCCCAGCACTGTCTGCCAATGTTCCGTGCCATTGCGGGTACCTGCTGGGTACTATTCCCTGTGATACCGTGGGAAGCACACTCTTGCCCATGTTGGACCCTCAGCAGTTGCTGTCTGGCTGCTCAACTGTTTCAGCATTTCTATGGGCCAGCTAGGCATTACCCTAGTCTGCACTGTGGCCCAGCTGCACCACAGCATGTGCCGCCTGCAGCCCTCTGTGTCCCCTTTTCCAGCATCTGTCCAGTTGCCCATTCCGACATGCCCGCCCTACTGTTGTGGAACATGTGCACACCATAGGAATCCTGTCCAATGGAGAGGAAAACCCTGATCAGAGCAATTTCACTGTGGGCTCATTCACCTTGTATGGGGACAGAGCATAGACCCTTCCAAAATTCATCTTTTTTTTGGAGCTTTCTTGGGGGTGTTTTTTGATGTTTTCCATTGATATCACTATTGCCCAGCTTGGTTATGTTTTTTTTACATTTTCTTCTGTTCATTTTCACTGTTTCTTTGCCCTTTTGTTCCGTGCACATGTGTCACACTTATCACTTTTTTGTAGGTTTCCCTGGTTTTGCTGTACATTGCTGACGTAAATTGTTTCTTTTCCCTTTAAATCAGCTCTAACGCCAGGGTTTCACTGGCGTTAGTTTTCAGCCTCGGATTTCACAGCGTTAGTGTGCAGGGAGCCTCTCCCCTCCCACTCTCCGCCCATTGACCCTCTCTCTCCGCCCCTGGGGAGCCTTCCTCCGCCCTCCGGGAACCTTTCTCCGCCTTCAGCGCTCGTTTGCGCCTTAGCGCGCGATAAGGCGCCATTATCACGCGATAAGGTGCCTTATCGTGCGATAACGTGGGAGAGCGCACGTTAAGACGGTTTAGTAAACATACCCCTTAGTTCACCTTGTGTTATGAGTTGTGTTTCAGAGGAGGAGGATGGGAGAAAATCTGGGTCCTGTGACATTGATGGTTCGGTATCAAATGTTTTATCCCCTTCCTCTTCCTCATCTGACTCAAGTGAAAATTATTCTGGAGCATCAGAAACCAGCATCCCTTCTCCATGGGATACTGGGCATATAGCTGATGGCATGTTTGGATACTGCACAGTTCACTTTTTCTTCTTCGACAAACTTTTTCCAACAGGAGACCATGCAGAAGTAACAATTGCTGATAGAATCTGTCAGCTCTCTCTGAATTGGCACTGCAAAAGGAACGGATTTCCTTTTTTTATTCAACTACTGGCAAAGATTTGTTGCACAAGTGTTGCAGCATAAATGTGGGGCCAAGCTCTTAATACTATTGCTGATAATAATTATAAAGCATATGCAGCGCTGTACAAACATAGTTGGAGACGGTCCCTGCTCATGAGAGCTTGCAATCTAATTAAGACAGACAACAAGACAATGGATAAGAATAAGTGGAAAAAGAGGGTAAGAAGACACAAGAAAAAAAGGGTTCAGGATCCAAAGGCAGCTTCAAAGAGGTGAGCTTTTAACATGGATTGAAAAGGGAAAGAGCTGAAACCTGATGTACAGACTCAAGGTGTTTGTTTCAGGCATAAGCAGGGGCGGCCCAAAGGGGGTGCGGGGCCATGTGCAAAGACTCGGTGCGGGGCCTCATTTGCATAATGGGGCCCCATTTGCATAAATATTTGCATAATGTTATCATACACTAACTTTTAGTAAACATGCCTCTTAATGAGTATATGGATAAAGAAAGACTAAAAGATTTCTATATTACTATAATCCAGTGCCAACCACCAGGCACATTAGGAACTACTACAAACACTGCCCATTTAGAACCAATAGCAAACCCGCCGTATCGTAACAGCACTACCAGGACTCACAAAGCACCAGACCCTACCTATCAAAAGGCAACACTGCAAATATTAAACCAATACATTTTAGAGAACAACAATACATGACCTACTGGGGAAAGAGAACAAGTGGCAATGTCAAATAGGAATTACATAAACAGAATACCTCAACTCAGTTACACATGCAGAACATAGACCATCACCAAACAAGGAATCACAATTTAGAAACAGGAAGACAATAATTAAACTGGGAACCCCAAAAGCCAAACTTGGAATGTACAACAGTACTGTAGAAATAAAACTATAAATTTCCTCTTGTACTAAACAAAGCGCAGACGTTAATGATGCACATTTCCCAGAGCTGACATATTCCAGTTAACAAATTCAAAATAAAGAGATAATTTCTACCTTTTGTGTATTTTTTTTTCAGTTGCAATTGCTCCAGCCACTTTCTTCTGGTTTCTTCGTGTCTTCTGCTAACTCTCCATCGTCTGCTGTCCATTTGTCCTTTCTTCTCTCTTCTAGTTTTTTTTCCATTCTCTCTCTACATCTGCTTTAAAATACTAATCTTTCTCCTTTTGCTCTTTCCTCATTCCTTTTTCATCCACTCAAATTTAACCCCTCCATCCTCAATCCCCACTTACACTCCCAATACCTGGCCAATTGTACATTTTCCTTCCCTCCCACACAAAATATTTTTCCTCTCCATTTCACACTCCCAGCCCCATCCCATTCCAATCCTCTCCCATCATCAGCTCCCTTCTAGTTCCAGCCCCACCCAGCATCCGCTCCCTTCTAGTCCCTGCATAAGCCCATTTCCTGTCCTAGCCCCACCATCAGCCCATTTCCAGTCCTAGCTCCCCCATCCATTTCCAGTCCTGTCCGAGTCCCTCCATTAGCTCATTTCCAATCCCAGCCCCCCATCAGCCCATTTCTAGTCCTTTCCTAGACCACCATCAGCCCATGACAAATCCTAGCTCCCCTCCACTCAGCCCATTTCCAATGGCGCATTTTGGCAAAGTTTGGCAATACTCAGGAGTGGCTGACCCTGTTAGGATTAACATCTCCCCCAAATTTTGTTCTCTTGCATGCATGGTAATATAAGCCTATTTCCTTTAAAAAAACAATAACAAAAAATATACAACAAACCACAAAACAAGAACACAAACAAAAAATAAAGTACAAATCAATCACTGCAACAGACAAAAACCATATCAGCTAAGAATTGACCTTTAGCAGGACTTTCGTCACCCTAAACCCTGAAAATGTTCACTTCATCTTGCAATTTCCCTAATAGTTATATTGTCCTCCACAAATCTGGAATCTTTGCAGACCCCTTTTTTTAATTTTAAAAAGATACTGTAATACATTAACTTTCAAGACCTCACATATATGAAGACATCTGAAAAGATCTATATGATCTTGAAAGCTCATGTATCCCATGATGGTCTATATACATAGCCTCACTATACAAAGCAGTATAGACCATGATATAAAATATATTAGCAACAGGAATAAAAAAAATCTAGTGTTATACAGAAGCCCTGAACCAAATTGAAATGAAAGAAAACAACTATGCAAAAGTAAGCTTTCCCCATAACTACCTAGGTATAAACTCCACTTATTAAAAAATGCAAATAATAGACACCAACAGGCAGACACAGCAAATCTGTGCACAAAAAAACAAGCTCTGTTCAAAACTCTGAGGAGCAAAGGGCAAGAATGAAGGTTTCCCGACACCCCCAAATGCACTAGCATTGCAAATAAAAAATGACATCACATCTCTATACTTTACAGCTTTCTTTGCATGGATGTGTTAGGCTACGGTGGAAGAAGCTGAAAACAGTGAGCAGGATAAACAAATTCAGGATTCTTCCAAGCCTTACCTTACTTTCATCACTGCAATCAAAACCAAGTGAGCTACAGCTCTGCGGTGGACATTTTCTTGCTTTGTGGTGGGTTTGCAGCAATGGGCCTCTGTTCCACTTCCTCCTGGCTCATTTGTCTTGGCCGGGATTATACAGTAGTTGCGGGGAAATGTGCACATCCAACACAACATGACAGCAATGGCAGCAGAGTTGCCTCTCAGAGTCCACTTCTACTGCGTGGAACCACAACCTTCTCCTCTTCACACCTTCACCTGGCAGTAGAACTGCAAGCAGGACCTCGGTGGTGCACATATATCTTAGGGGCACCGTGTTGTGCTATTGCCGTCACTGCTGCTGCGGCTGAAGAGATGCAACAGCCCAGGTGGCTGGAGAGAGAGCAGAAAGGATATAAATATTTTTCTGTACAATGTGGGCGCAGTCACATGGAGATTGTGGTGGAATGGAGCCATGTGCAAACAACATGCCTAGAGCCAGCCCTGAGGGCTGCAATTAAGGTGTTGGCACCATAGACAGAACCAGAGAACGGGAAGGTTTCTCCTCCAGAGATCATAAAGCAGAGGCTTCTCTTTAGCTCAGGTATTTTAGTGTCTTCAAAATTTGGAACCCAAGGGAGTTACCTGTGATGCATATGCCTAAATCCAGGCCTAGACCATTAGTAGTTAACGTGCATTAGCAACACTTACCTTAATTGCAATGCACACTCTCCACAGCTCAGGAAATAAGGGCCTGAACATCCTACTGGGTAGAGTGGATGAATCATTTTGTTTTTTCTCTGCCATTATCTTTGATGTAACTATGGATGGCATGCTGCGACATGAATAGCGGGCTTGGAAGTCTGACCTGGACGTCCTATCCCCACTATTCGGTGGGACCCAATTTTGGGTCCAGAGCTCTCCGCACATATGAGACCCTACGATCCCAGATGTACAGGCAGAATCGAATGTCCCGCCCCCGGCAGATCCCTCCCTCCCTGTTTGCCTCAGTCCCTCTCCGCTTCGGCTTAGAACCGCAAAGGGAGAGTTCCTCCCTCGCAACTCTGTTAAGCCCGCTGGGGCTTATGGGAAATTTCCCATCTGCCCCAGCAAGCTTAACAGAATCGCGAGGGAGAAGCTCTCCCTTCGTGGCTCTGAAAGCCGAAGCGGAGAGGGACTGAGACAAACAGGGAGGGAGGGAGGGAGGAATGGATCTGCCGGGCAGGGGGGGACCCCGCGGGACATTCAATTCTGCCGCTACCGCCGCGGCGGCAGCAGCAGCAGCCAGCTTTTTTTTTTAAAATTTTACTTTTAAAGCGGAATGTTCTTTGCGCGGGGCCCCCTGAAACGTGGGGCCCTGTGCAAAAAACATTCTCGCTCAATGGACGGGCCGGCCCTGGGCATAAGGAACAACAAGGTGAAAGGACCGAAGTCTGGAACTGGCAGTGGAAGAAAAGGGCAAAGAGAGAAGCAAGCCAGATGAACAGAGTTCATGAGGAAGGGTATGGGGAGAGAGAAGAGAGGAAAGGTAGAAAGGAGCAGAAGAGTGAATGCACTTATAGTTCAGAAGGAGAAGCTTGAATTGGATACAGAAACAGAAGGGAAGCCAATGAAGTGATTTGAGAAGAGGGGTTATATGAGAATATCAAGGCTGGCAAAAAAATTAGTCACACAGCAGAGTTCTGAGCAGATTGAAGGGAAGAAGGGTGGCTAAGAGGGAGACCAGCAAGAAGGAGGCTGAAATAGTCAAGATGGGGAGTAATTAGAGAGTGGACAAGTGTTTAGTAGTGTGTTCAGAAAGGAAGGAACACATTTGGTTAATGTTATAGAGAATGAAATGACAGGTTTTAGCTATCTGTTGGATATATGAGGAGAAAGTAAAGGAGGAATCAAAGATAACTCTAAGGTTGAGAGCTGAGGAAACAGGAAGTAGAAGCGTGTTATCCACAGAGATAGAGAAAGGAGGAAGGGGGAGGACATTTTAGGGGGGAAAAATAAGAAGTTTAGTTTTGGCCATAATTTTACAGCCAAAGTAAAATGGTAGGCTTTCTTAATCAAAGCGGTTATACTAAGTTTTTGTGATGCAAAAGTCACTTCACCACAAATTTATTTTATTTATTTAACTTCTCTTATATACCGCACTATTACATATCAGTGTGGTATACAATAAAACAACATATTACTATGCGGACGGGCCACATAGAATTTACATTAAACAAGGGTTAAAACTTGGATTCAACAGGGAATAACAAATGTAGCAAAAGTGACTGCATTGGTCAAATAATTATGAGGCATCTCTTACTTTGGCTAAATGGAAAAATCCAAACACTGAGAAGACTGGTCTACAGCCAAAATATTACTGACATGTCATGTTCATTAAAAACATTTTGCACAATTTGCTCTGCAGGGTGTCATAATTAAGCTGAGTTAGGATTGCATCATCTATGACTTATAGGAATAGCATGATGCAATTCATATCATGTATGACACAACAGCACCTTGAAATTGCATCATTCATTAATTGTTTTGCCTGAAAAGCAAGTACTATCCAAACACATAGATTTATCACAAATTCAGTTGAAGATGTGCATGTATTTTAGTCATTTATGGTTTAAATTGAGATTCCTTCCCATTATAATTCACATATCCTTAGCAATTCCAAAGTCAAGATTGTACATACTGACCCAATAGTGTAAACTGAAAACCAGAGCTAATAAACAATTTTAAGAATCATTTTCATTCACAGCAACCCAGACTTAGCAAAGTATGACTGAATTTATTTCAGAAGCATATAGGCTGTAGAACAGCGGTACCTTTAAATATAATTTCTTTCATGGGCATCTCCCTTACATTTTCTTCAGTAAAGATCAAAGAAAAGAATTAATTTAGTCAAGTCAGTGCTGACTCCTGGGGACTCAGCTGCCTCTGGGTTTGCTTGGCAATGTATCACTAGAAGTAGATTGACAAGCCTTTTCTTCCAAGGAAAAGGAGGGTAAAGTGTCTTGCCCAAGGTCACAAAGACTACCAGTGGGAATTAAACCCATGATCATTTGGGTACTAAGCATTTGTTCTAACCATTAGGCTATTCCTTTTACTCTTCCATTGTCTCATGGCTTTTTGCTTTCAATGTACCTGGAGAAGTTTTCATTATAAGCTTTTGCTCCCTCAGCAAGCTTTTTTCAAATTCTCTCTTTCTCTGCCTTATCAATAGATTGTATCAAACAATGCTTATACTGTTTCCTGTTTTCTTCATTTGAACCCTTTTTTCTATTTTTTGAAAAAAAAATGTTTGCCTCTAACAGCCTCTCTTATCTCACTTTTAAACCATGTTGACAGTCATTTGGCCTTCCTTCCACCTTTGTTAAAGTGTGGAATATAGGGTCATGTGATGTGGTGGGAGGGGACATACATGTTCTGAGCTCTCTCCCTGCGGTTTCTCGGTGTTCCAGAGACTGTAAAAGATGCGGAGCTCAGAGGATATCTAGAGATTTTACTGCCACTGATGTTGCCACTAGGGAGCTCCGGCAGGGGCTTTGTTATAGAGCAGGTGCACCGGGTTGGCTCTCTTCGCAGACATATTGTTGTGCTAGCATATTTCCTCAGTTTTGCACAAAAGAAAGATATTTTATGTGCTGCCCGTGCAAAGGGAATGATCCAGCATGAAGGGACCAAAATAAAAGTTCTTCAGGACTAATCACCAGCGTTAAGCCAGAAGAGGCATGCATATGCTAGGGCATGGCAATGGTTTGTAAATGCCAAAGTGAAATTTGCTGTCCTGTACCCAACTTGCCTCTGGATTTTCACAAATGGTACCTCACAGATGTTTGAATCTGCAGACCTGGTTGCCCCATATGTGGACACCTTGCTTGGCTGGTTGGCAGGAGAGCCACCGCCCTGTGCAAGTGTGCCACTTGCACAGTGGGTCACACTGGCTCTACTAATGACCCCCTCCGATTTCCTGAAGTTTCTTTCTTTCAAGATTCCCCCCACCCAGCTTCCTGCAGTTTCTCTCTTTCATGACCCTCCCCCAGCTTCCTACAATTTATCTCTCTCTCTCTCTCTCTCTCATGACTCCCCCCACTGCTTCTTGCAGTCTGTCTGTCTGTCTGTCTCTCATGACCCCCCCCCCCATTTTTCTCCAGTCTGTTCCTTTCTCTCATATCCCCAGCCTTCCTCCAATTTGTCTCTCTATCTCTTTCTCCCTTAAGGCCCCATAAGGCTTTACTCAATGTCTCTCTGTATAACCCCAACTCCTAAGGCTTCTCTCTATCTCTCTCATACACCCTCCCATCTGTTTCAGAATTTCTGTAGTTTATAAAGAAGTTTTGGTTATGCAGCCAAGTTATCATAGCCTCTAGGCATGATGATATCCTTGAGAAATCAGGTTTAGTGATAATCATAGGAGCAAAAATCATAATATCATCAGCATAGATCCTGTATTCAATCTTGTATCCCTTTATTATGTCACAAAGAGACTGTGGGTAAATCTTGAAAAATACTGCAGATAGTGATGATCCCTGTGGAATCCAATGCAGTTGGTCAATTAGTGTTGACGGATGTGATCCCAATCTTACTTATAGTTTCCTATTAGTTAAGTAGGAGGAGAACCATTGTAGGGTGGTTCCATGTAAACCAATTTCTTGAAGCTATTCTAGTAGGGCGCTATGGTTTATTGAGTCAAACACCGCTTTGATATCTATAAAGATGAGTTGTATGCCTTTACGTGTATCATCTATGCCTGTTATAATGCTGTCTATCAGTGAGGTGAAGAGCATCTCAGCACTGTGATTTGGTTTGAAGCCATGTTGGGTGGGGTCAAGTGGAGCATGATTTTCTATATGTTCCAGTAGTTGGATTTATACTACTTTCTCAATTAACTTTGTAATAAAAGAGAGGCTTGATATGGGTCTGTATGAGTTGGAGTCCTTGGGGTCTAGATTGGGACTCTTTAATATTGGTCTGATAGTTGCCTGTTTGACACTATGTGGCACTAGACCTTGCTTAAGAGACAGTAGTGTGATATTATGTAGTATAGGGACCAGTTGCTGTAAAGTCTTCATCTTCATCTCTTCAATCTTGTCAAGACCTTAGCCAAGGAACCTTCGTTTGAACAACCTGAACACATTAACCCACAAGCTTTTGCTGAATATCTGCAATCCAAGCTGCTCCTAACTGACAACATCGCAACAATCCCTTCTCAAGATACAATCTGCATATCTAACCTATCCATGTTCTCTACACCATCTAGAAAACATGTAGAGAACACCATCGCTGCCCTCAACACATCCACTGCACAAACCGACCCTTGCCCAGCCTATTGGATAAAGGAGCTAAGCTACGATCTCAGCCCTCTCATCACTAGAATGATGAACTTATCCTTTACATCTGGCTCCTTCCCATCAGCCCTCAAGAGAACATCTATTAGACCTCTCTTGAAGAACACCAAGCTTGACCCACAAAAGGTTGAATCTTATAGACCCATAGCTAGTATACCCCTTCTAGCTAAAATAATTGAAAAGGAAGCACAAAGGCAAATACAGGACCATATAGACACCACCTCACCTCTAGACCAATGCCAGCATGGCTTCAGAGAGTGCCACAGTGTAGAAACCCTCCTCACCACCCTCTGCAACAACATTATCACAGGCATTGACAACATCCGCCGAGGCTTTGTTCTTATCTTCCTAGACATCGCTGCTGCCTTTGACTCTGTGCATCACGATCTTTTAATAGGGAGGCTAAAAGAAAAGGGCATCAACGACACTGCTCTTGCCTGGTGCAGATCATACCTGGATCAGAGATGGCAGTATGTAACCTCTGGTACAGCAACATCCACACACCCTTCCATCAAAGACAAGGTGTGCCACAAGGCTCATCCCTATCATCTCTGTTATTTAATATATACATTCAGCCCGTCTGCAACATCATCAAGTCCTTCAAGGTTGACTGCTTGATATATGCAGACGACATTCTTCTCTACATGCCTTTCTCCACAGTCAACATGGATCTTTCTCCGCTAACCAAATGCTTTGATGCAGTCTCTGATTGGCTTCAATCCCAGAACCTCCGCATTCAACACAAGAAAACTGAGGTTCTCTTCATCTCCAGGGACCCATCTTTCACACCGCCACTTCATATAAAGGTGAAAGAAGCCGAGCTCCAAACAAAGCCCTCAATCCGATATCTTGGGGTTACTTTGGACCAACACCTGGATATGAAATTACATATAACCAATGTTGTCAGAGCGATCTACCTCAAAATCCGGACGCTCCACCACCTTCGCTCCTTGCTTGATCCCGAGGACTTCCGAACTATATTCCAAGCTTTAACCCTACCGCACCTCGATTATGCTAATGCCATTTTTCAAGGCCTCCCACACTCTACTTTAAACCCTTTACAGCTTGCCATGAACACCGCTGCCAGAGTCCTCTATGGAGCATCAAGAAGAGACCATGTAACACCTATTCTGAAACAGCTTCACTGGCTCCCCGTTCATGGGAGACTCTTGTTCAAGACATTATTACTCACCTTCAAGGCTATCAAAGGCATCACCTCCTCATCTCTAATAGATCTCATACAGACCGTTCCACCTAACAGAGCTAGGAGAACTATTTCCACAAATGCGCTAATAATCCCAAAGGAAGCAACAAAATGCTCCCTAACGACGTCGAACAGGGCTTTCAGCCTCTATGCCCCTAAGTGCTGGAACACCTTACCACTGGAGATTAGGGCTATCTCCGACCTAACGCAGTTCAGAAAAGCACTCAAATCACACATATTTCCCCAATACTACCAGACCAGCCAAACACTGACTTAACCTCCCATCTCCTTTTAATCACCTGTTCCACATGACCCATCCCATTCTAAGAATAATACTGCTGTATATACATGTAATTACATATGTAAATAGTTTCAGTCTATCTTTTTCCCCCTTGTTTTATCCAAGTTCTTGTTCCTGTTATATGTAAAACCAAACAACCTGTTGTTCTGGTATATTGTTATATTGTAAACCGTGCTGATCTCAAATAGTGTGGTATATAAGAGTCTGTAATAAATAAATAAATAAATAAATAATAAATATAAATAAATGTCATCTTGATCTATGAGACTGGACATGGATCTTGTGGTGAAGTGGTGATGTTAATATTGGATATTACATGTTATAGGTGATCTATGGATGGGATGTAAAAGGAAGATCATATTTTGGTTTATGCTTGTGTGGAGTTCCTATTTTTAATTGTTTTTTTTCCTTTACCACTATATCCGACTTCCTCACATCCAGCTTTTTATCGGTCAGAATGGGAGTATCCCAAATGATCATAAACTTTTCATTCTCTGTAATTCTTTTAGGGTCATGATTCCAGTGCTTTTTAGGCACAGTGACATTATAGTGCTTACAGAGTTTCCAATGGATAAAGCAGGCTACTTTATTGTGCCTTTATGTATAGAAATGTTCTGCCACCAGAACTTCACAGCCAGCTATGAGGTGAGTCACTGTTTCCAGCTCTTTCCCACAGAATCAACATGTCTGTTTTACCAGCTTGTTTTAAATCTGGCTGTAAACCATCTCATCTGTAAGCAGTTGTCCTGGGCTACAACTATCAACCTTTCTTAATCGGTTTCAGTTCACCTTTCCTTAACCATTCATGTTCTTGATCGACAATGGGTTCCTGGAGTAACACTCTATATTTTCCCCTGTATTTGTGAATTTGCCACTTGTTTTTCCTTGTTTGTTGATCTAAGACTTTTTTCTCTTGTTTTGCAAATTCTGTTACTTCCTTCCCTATGTATGCTTGTGGATTCTCACTCATTCCTTCTAGTCGTTGGAACGCCTATCCAAGTTTGATGATGGGGACAGAGTCTGGATATTTACTTTCATATTTCAGCATTTTTTGCGTAATTGAATCCAATGATGCAGTTAGGTAGACCTGGAGGCACTGAATACACATATATGACCTCTCACCAACTGGGCGATAATTATACATGCAGCACTCAATGCAAAAGACTGGCTAGTGCCCATTTCACTGCTGAAATGCTGTCTGCATCTTGTATTAGTGAGTTTAGTTGTTAACAGAGTTGGGATACCTAAACTAATATAAAGACATTTACGATTAGTTGGTATATTATATGCTATTTTGGGGCAGAACTATCTAAAAAGGTACAGAATTGTCAGAGGACAAAGAATGAGCTTTTAACCACAGCATTAATCTGGGCTTGAAAAGAACATAAAAATAGCACATTGGGGGGGTAGGGGGCATGGGGGATATTCAGCAGTGACAGCTAACACGGTTTCAGCAGCATGCTGTCACCGCTAAAACTTAACCCCGAATATTCAATGACGAGGTAATATCTGGCCACTGACATTGAATATCCGGGGGAGCAGATAAGAATATAAGAACATAAGAAATGCCATACTGGGTTAGACCAAGGTCCACCAAACCCAGCATACTGTTTCCAGCAGTGGCCAATCCGGGTCAAACGTACCTGGCAGGTCCCCAGAAAGGCACACAGGTTCCATAATGCTTGTATTGAGGCAAGCACTGGATTACCTGGGTCTTCTTTAATAATGCTTTATGAAGCTTTCCTCCAGGAACTTGTCCATTTTTTAAACCCAATTACACTAACAGCTTTTACTACATTCTCCAGTAACGAATTCGAGTTTGATTACACATTGAGTGAAAAATATTTTCTCTTATTAGTCTTAAATGGGTTACATTGTAGCCTCATTGCATATCCCCTAGTCTTTCTGTTTTCATTTACCTGTTCTACTCCATTCATTAATTTATATATCTCTAACATATCTCCCCTCAGCTGTCTCTTTTTCAGGTTGAAAAGCCCTAATCTTTCAAGCCTCTCCTCATATTCCATCCCCTTTACCATTTTGGTGGCTCTTCTCTGTACCTTTTCTAATCCGCTATATCCTTTTTAAGATACGGCGATCAGAATTGCACACAATATTCAAGGTGCAGTCGCACCATGGAATGATACAGAGTCATTATAATATCCTTTCTTCATTCTTTTCCTTCGGATTCCTAGCATTCTATTTTCCTTCTTGGCTATCGCAGCACAGTGGGCGGAGGATTTCAACGTGTTCTCCACGATGATGCCTACATATTTTTCCTGGGTACTGGTTCCTAATGTGGAACATAGCATTGTGTAACCATAGTTTAGGTTGTTCTTTCCTGGTTGCATAACTTTGCACTTATCCACATTAAAGTTCATCTGCCATTTGAATATAGTCTTCCAATTTGTCAAGGTCCTCTTGCAATTTTTCATAATCCTCTTGGGTTTTAACAACTTTGAATAATTTTGTGTCATCTGCAAATTTGATTACCTCACTCGTTGTTCCTATTTCCAGGTAATTTATGAATATGTTAAAAAGCAGCGGACCCAGCATATTATCATAAATTAAATAAATTGAATAAACCTCTTTAGTACTCACCTGGCATTGTTAATGGGAAGGATGTGGTTGATGATCTCTGACAAGAGCACTCTGTAGATTAGTCTTAATTCACCACATTCTTCTATGTTCATTTTGATCCTCTGCTTTGTTAGGACCGAATTTACATGGCCAAAACTAGATTCAACCATATAGCAACTTAGGAATGCAAGTACAAAATGATTCATCGCTGTGCAAAGCTTGGGATACTTATGGACAATATTTACATTACTCCAGAAGTTACTGAGGCTCATACTTTTGAAGAGTGACTTAGCTTTGAGATCCACTGAGAGTTCAATGAGTTTGTCTTGCAAGTTAGATTCATTATTTACTTTTTCTATTTCTGAATTAAATGGCATAACAATCCAGTCAGGTATATGCATTTTCTTCAAGTCCTCAAAGCACACTTTAAATTCTTCACTCAATTTTTCAAAGTGCTTTATGGATATGTCCAAGTCATCATCAGAAAGAACATGATTTTCCTCTTCTAGTTGCCATAGGTTCTAAAGTATCAAAAATTTCTTCATAACAATGAAGATTAAACAGGTCTAATTTGACCTGGAAGCCTAAAAGGATTGTTTGAGTTTGAATATTTGCTGCATCTTTACCTTGCAGTCCGGTCTGTACTTTATTCAATTTTGAATAGGTCTGCCAAATAATAAAGATAATTCTTATTTTTTTCAACTCATCACATAGAAAGAAATCAATATCTGTAAGAAACTCCACTATTGAACCATACAAATCAACAAGTCTTTGCAAGCTAGCACCTCTTGAGAACTACCTTACTTCAGTATGTAAGAATAATTGGTTCACTAATTCATCATTTCTGTCACATAGTTTGGCAAACAATTGTGAATTAAGTAGATGTGCTTTAATTTTATTTATAGTTCTAATGCACACCTTTAAGGCATCATGCAATTCATCACTGTGATTTTTTGTAGCAAGATGGTGTCTGTGTAATACACAGTGAATAGTATGCATATTAGCAACCTTTTCCTTAAGAAGGGTAACAAAACCTCGATAACGACCAATCATTGAAGGTGCGCCATCTGTGGCCAACACAGTTATATTGCTGAGTCGTGCTTGTTTAAATATTCCTCCAAACTCTGAAAAATCGTCCTCACACTTAAAATACCTAGCACACAAAAACTTGCCAATAATTTGTTTTTTAATTTGACTAAAGTACTTCAAATAGGCCATGAGAATGTTTTAACTACCAAAAGTTGATTCATCAAGATGGATGGAAAACTTACAATGCATAAACTCTGTTTTTTCTACATCACTAGCCATCTCATCAATATGTCTTTGCACTGTAGTATTTGCACTTAAAGGCAAGCATTTCAAAACAGGAATAGAGTCCTTTTTCTTAATGATTTCAATTGTTTCTTTAATTGCTGTAAAATATGATCTCCTCTGCAATAGTGAACAGTTTTCCTTTCTTTGCTATATTGAGAGAAATATTGTATGATGCTTTTAACTCTCCTTCATTATCTGCCTCAGCAGGTGCTTTCATAAATGACATTATATTTGATTGATGTTTGTATTTTTCTTTCAATGTTAAAAAAAATAGATCTTTATTTTTCTTATCAGGATGAAATCTTTCAAGGTTATCTTTCATCTTTACTAGTTTCATTGCATCATTACTAAAAGTATTTTCACATAGAAGATACATGGGCCTTGTTTCATTTGTAAGTGAAGGTATGAATCCAAGTTTCAAGTAATCTTCAAAGGTGGAGGAGTAACCTAATGGTTAGCATACTGGCTTCCAAACTAAGAAACCAAGGTTCAATTCCCACTAGCACGCCTTGGGCAAGCCACAACTCTCCAAGTTTATTTTACAATGTAAACCATTTTGACTAAAATGATAAAGCAGTATAAAAAAACCCTATTAAATATATAAATAAAATCTAATGAATATTGTTGGCATTTCTATGGCTGTCATTATAGTATCAGGGTTCTACCTAAAAATTAAAGTAAATGGACTATAGAAGCAACTTACAAGAAGCACAGATAACTATTTAAACATTTTAAAACATAAACAAAAGCAGATAAATTGCTATAGAATTATGACATTAGGCCTACCTAGTATCAATCCAAATTCACACAAAGAAACACAAACAAAAACTATCACCGGTAACCAACACTAATGAAATCCAGAATGAAACTGATATATACAGTATGGAGTAAATACATCACGCTCACAATGCTTCCTGATTAGCACAACCGTCAGCAGATTGTACAGAGAATTGTCACTCGTCTGTCCTGTAAGCAAATCTCTTGTCCAGATGCATAAATTACTCATGTATTTTGTACAGTTGAGTTACAACTGTTTTATTAATACAAGAGTCCAAAATCCTAAATTATATGACTAGCTGATCAGCACAAGATATTATGCCGAGTTGACAAACTATTTTTAATGAACCATTCAATTGTGTAATGTTGATCGACTCCCAATCAACCCTTGAGTGATTTTCAACCACCAGAAATGCCTCATCAACCTCTGGGGGTCGATATCGAACACTTTGGAGAGACCTGCTTTACACAAAAGCAGCAGTAAGGATGATGTTGAGAACTGCAGGTGATTAAATTAATGGAAACGCTGCCAAAACAAAGAATAGTTACATTTCTGGAGTCCAATTGATTGCAGGATCTAAGGCAGCATGGGTTTACCAGAGGCAGGTCTTCTCAGACAAATCTGACTGATTTCTTTGACTGGGTGACAAGGGAGTTCGACCGAGTGGGGTACTTAGATTTCAGTAAAGCCTTTGACGAAGTTCCACACAGGTGACTTATGGACCTTAAAGTGACTGACTGGGTTAGAAATTGGTTGAGTGTGAGGCGACAATGTGTACAGATAAATGGAGCTCACTCTGAGAGGTGGTGTGCCACAGGGATCTGTCCTTGGTCCGATTCTTTTTAATATCTTTATTAGTGATATTATGGAAGGTCTGTCAGGCAAGGTTTACCTCTTTGCAGATGATACCAAAATTTGCAATAGAGTAGACACTCAGAAATGAGTAGATAACATGAAGAAGGATCTAGCTAAGCTTGAATAATGGTCAAAATTTGGCAGCTCAGATGTAATGCTAAAAAATGCAGGGTCATTCATTTGGATTGCATAAACCCAAGGGGGGAACAAAATACTTACATCCACAAAAGAAGAGTGGGGCCTGGGCGTGATTGCTTCTGATGATCTTAAAGTGGCTAAACAGGTAGAAAAGGTGATGGCAAAAGCCAGAAGGATGCTTGGGTGCATAGGGAGAGGAATGGCCAGCATAAAAAATTGAGGTTTTAATGTCTCTGTTAAGTCTCTGGTGTGACCTCATTTGGAGTATTGTGTGCAATTCTGGAGACCGCACCTTCAAAAGGATATAAAAAGGATGAGGTTGGTGCAGAGGGGACTACTAAAATGGTTAGTGGTCTTCACAATAAAGCATATGTGGACAGACTTAAAGATCTCAATATGTATATGTTAGAGAAAAGGCAGGATAGAGGAGATATGATAAGAGATGCTTAAATACCTCTGTGGCATAAATGCACAAGAGGAGATCCTCTTTTGGTTGAAAGCAAGCTCTGCAACAAGGGGAGATAGGATGAGGGTGAAAGCGGATGGACTCAGGAGTAATGTGCGGAAATATTTCTTTACAGAAAGAGTGGTAGATGCATGGAATAGTCTCCCACTGGAGATAGCAGAGACGAGGACAGTGTCTGAATTTAAGAAAGGATGGGACAACACAGAAGATCTCTAAAGGAAAAAAGGGGACAATAGTAGTCGATATGGAAGGGCAGACTAGATAGGCCATGTGGTCTTTTTCTGAAGTCTATGTTTCTCTTCACTTCTACCATGATTGGAGGCTGTGATAAGATGGTGATTGGCAACTACATGGACCTATATAAGTCCTAGGCACAGAGGAGGTACCAACAATAACTGGTTAAGCATGTAAGTGCTTCTGACGAGCTTGCTGTGAGACATGATGGATGTTTGAAGGAGACGTATTTGAATGTCATTGCTGGGAATTTGGATAATGTACCCAGCCTGGGAACATTTGGAACATGATGGTAAAGATAAATAACAGTTCCCTGATGCAGGACTGATGAAATATTTAACAGTCCGAAAAATAGCGCTGTTAGAATTAAGATTAGAATGTTGCATTATGAACTTGAAAGATTAGAATTTTGAATTTGAATTTGCTGAACATCTTTAAAAAGAGTAAAATGGTCTTTTGTGGATCATAAGAACCATGATATAAATAAATCTTGGTTGGTTAGCTAAGCCAAACAAAAACATATTAACCCAGCTTGTATTACAGAGGGGGTTTATTTGGTATTGTTGGATGGTGCTCTAATTCTATTGTATTAACCACTTTTTTGATCCCCAACTACCCTTTGGCTGTCATCCCTGCGCTAGATGTGGCCTAACAGGTATTGGAGTAGATGGGAGAGACAAGGTTTATACTTACCTAGCCAGGACCATCTGAATCTCGTCCATGTCCTCCATGCAACAGTGTAGGGTGCCCTCTGACTCTCGGGCTGGTATAGCTTAGCCACATTAGAGAGCTCCAGATGCATCAAGAGATCACTCCCTGCTTTGAAACGTTCTGCTCCTTTCTGGCTGCCATGTTGGTGCTCTCAATATGTGATCCTCTAGTGGCTGTTGTAATATGTTGATATAAGTGCAGGGGAAGACATATCACACACATGTAATATGCAGTTGCACATGTGTATTTTGTAGCCAAAGTGCTCTTGCATGTATATGATACATATACAGCAGCCAAAATGGCATCCTTCTGCAAGTGTATATCATCCTTTAATGCTGTTGTATTTTCCTCATGGATCTTTTTCTTACAGGCACACATACATGTGTTGTCACATTTTAAGATGAAGTTGTGCAATTTTGCCATGTTTTCTGCTTGGGGATTTTCCATCTGTATGTGACATAATGTTGCAACACATGCACATGTATCTTGCTACTGGATGTTTTAAAAAAATTCACCCATTTTGAAGGGTGGTGATATGTCAGTTTTGCATTGGCCTCACACTGTTGTCATAGTTTTGTGGATGTTTTCATGTCCACATCACTAAAGCCACATGATGGCTGTGGGAAGATATGATAGAGGTCTATAAATTAATGAATGGAGAAGAACGGGTAAACGTAGATCGGTTGTTCACTCCATCCAAAAGTAGAAAGACTAGGGTACACTTAATGAAGCTACAATGTAGCCCATTTAAGACTAACAAGAGAAAATATTTTTTTCACTCAACAAGTAATCAAACTCTGGAATTCCTTACTAGAGGATGTAGCAAAAGCTGTTAGTATAGCAGGGTATAAAAGTGGTTTGGATGAGTTCCTGTAGGAAGAATCCATAAACTATTATTAAAGAGACCCAGGAAATCCACTGCTTACCCTGGGACGAGCATTGTGGAACCTGTGTACCTTTTGGAAACCCGACAGGTATTTGTGACCTGGATTGGCCACGGTTGGAAACAGGATACTGGACTTGATGGACCTTGGTCTGACCCAGTGTTGCTTACTTATGTTCTTATGAATGGCCTTTCTAAAATGTGTCTTCACATGTATGCATGTCTTCAAATAAAGCAATTGATATATCTGATGACTCATAATGAGGCCAAATAGCTTATCCTGGAAGAAGTCTGCTTTTCAGTCAAAGGTCACCAGTTTGAGTCCAGGCAATAACAGTTCTTAACAAAACAGGGAAAAAAGATTTATGATTAAGGCCAACAATGGTGACAGAATTCAAAAAGACGTGGAATAGACACAGAGAATGGAATCAAAGCAAACATAAATAACTTCAAAAATAGAGAGGGGGAGGAGATTAACCTGCCCAGAGGAGCAAGTACAACCCTAACCAAAGGCATGGGGTGGGGGGGGGGGGGGTGGAATCTGCATGGAGTGGCAGGTACAACTCTATAACTCTAGCTACCATACTGGGCAGTCTAGATGGACCATGCTGGTCTTTATCTACCGTCATTTACTATGTTAGTATATTTTGTTTAAAAAAAATAATGATATGAAGAAAACATAATTATTTATGATGAAATACAATAATTTATATAATGGGAAGTTCTGTCATTATTAATTCAAATAAAGCACATCTTCCCATTAATTATCACTGTTCACTACACAAAAAACATGCATTTCAGTTATAGTTTTTAATAGCCAGTAGATGGCAATAGAACACCATTAAAGAAAGCCTTGCTTGCTGCTATAACAGATTTTATTTCTGAACTTTTGAGTAGGTATTAAACATTTGCATAGTGGATAGAAGGTGAACATATAAAAAAAATGATTTAAGTAATAAAAATCTGAAGTTTGTGAACAGTAGCACCAATTAAGACTTCAGTCCTAATGGCAGATAAAGTACCACAGAGGATATTCTGCCATTTAGTGACCTTGTTCATGCACACTTTTGTTCTCCATAAAATGAGGACAGTAACAAATCTGAGCATGAACCTTTGCACTGGTACTAGAGGGAAACAAATAAGTACATCTCACTGAGGTGTTAACATTTTTGCAAAAGCAAGCCCACAAAATTGTTTTTGTGACCAGTTTTCACTAAATTAAAAATTAATGAAGGGTTTGCATGATCTGGCATCATAGGAGCTCATTAATTTTGAATCTAAACAGATTTTCTTGTATAGTGGACTATGTACAAGTTTCCTTTTGTAAAGAGCTGGTGTAAATTTCAATACTTTAAATTATGTTTTCAGTCACTGGTCTATAGTTATGTGAATCATCTATGAAGCCTTTTTGAAAACTGGCATTACAATGGTTACCTTCCAGTCCTCAGATGCACAGATTTGAGTGACACACTGAGGGGCCCTTTTACTAAAGTGTGCTAAGTGTTACAGAGAGCTTGCCAAGACTCATCAAACCTACTGACTATTATCCGATGTTGCTTATCCACATACACTGGCTTAGGAGTGAGGTTCATGACGATCATGATATCCACAAAACTAAAACCATATAAGAAATAATCACTGACCAAAAATTTTTTTCACTCTGATATCTGCTGCTTTGGGTACAAATGACAGAGCAGAAGAAGAGATATGGGATGGCATCAAGAAAGTTGTGCTTGGTTTATCAAGGAGTAAGGTATGTCTTTTTTTAGCCTTCTCAATTGGAGATTTTCTTGCAGGGTAAGGGTTGAATTATTGTAATTTGTTTTTTTTTTCTTTTGGATTTTATTTCCTTTGCTGCTCAGGATATGTTAAAAGAAGTTACGTACTTTGTTTGGGGTGATTCTGGTGTTTTGGGGCTCACCGTTGATGTGGACTGTTTATTATGTACGAATGTATTATGACATTTGTATATATTTTTTCCTTCTTTTATTGTAAAAGTATAAAAATAAAATTAAAAAAATATAAAATAAGAAAGTTGTGCTTGAAAAAATGTTCAGTAGTAGTACTAGTAGTAGTAATAGTGAAGAAAGTCATGTTGAATAATGATGAGAAAATCAAGAAAAAATGGAAAGAATACACAGAATCATTATACCATAAAGATCAAAAGGATCAACACCATGTCAACTCGTACATTATGAACAAGAACTGTTGGTGATAATACTTTCAATGCTGCTTTGACTTCTTCTTTTATCAAAGAGCAAAGCATTGATGGCATTCCCATCAAAGTTTTACAGCAATCAAATGCAGCTGTTACAATGCTTACAAGCTCCTGAAATTTGGGAGTCAAAATCATGGTTGACTAACTGGGAAAGAACTGTTCATACCAATACTGAAAAAAGGTTATCCGATTGACAGTGAAAACTATCACACAATCACTATAATCCCACATGCCAGTAAGATTTTCCTTAAGATCATTCAGTGGAGGCTACAACCATACCTAGAACAAGAACTGCCTGAAGTGCAAGCAGGGTTCAGGAAAGATAGAGGAACAAGAGACAACAGGGATATGGGATGGATCCTTAAAGACAAAAAGATACCAAATGGATATCTTCATATGTTTTATTGACTACAGCAAGGTGTTTGTGTAAATCATGAAAAACGTTGTGCCACATTAAG
The DNA here is from genome assembly GCA_033557465.1 of Ichthyophis bannanicus. Lineage (NCBI taxonomy): Eukaryota > Metazoa > Chordata > Amphibia > Gymnophiona > Ichthyophiidae > Ichthyophis > Ichthyophis bannanicus. Next base: position 228,986,988 of record CM066031.1, read on the forward strand.
AAGCATTGTTATACCAGAATAATCTTTACATTCACAACCTTTACATTGATCAAGAAGCTACAGTTCGATCAGAACAAGGAGAAACAGAATGGTTTAAAATTGTAAAAGGCGAATGACATGGCTGCATACTTTCCCCTACCTGTTCAATTTATTAACCGCAGTAGGTCAGACCGGTGCTCCCCCTTTCTCAACCCCTCCCCCCCACTCGCCCCAACCCCAAGACCCCCAGCCCTCCCCCTTTTCCCCCAACCCAATCCCCACAAATGACAAACCAATACTATTGAGAATTCAACTGGTCACATCTTTATTAACATCCATAACGTTAATCAATATTATATTCCAACCATAAATCTCATAAGAATCCCAACTAGTGAAACAAATGCCTCACCAGCCATACAATTAGCAAGGTGACATCGTCTCCGCTTCAGCCATGGACAGGCCAATGGCATGCTTACATACCCCCCCATCTTTTTCCCAGCCTCGTCATGTCATTAGCAAAAGCCATCCAGGGGATGTCCGGGTCAGGGGCACCCCAACCCCAAGTATTGCCTAAGGCTCTGGACCCCGGAAACCTCTGGGATCCCACCCCCCATCACTCCCCCCCCAGCTGCAACACCCCATTCTAACCCAATTACGAGGACCCTATAAAGGGCGGGAGGATGGGCAGCAGGCACCGCTCCTCTCAGCCCGCTCCCGGAAGAACGACAGCCGTGGCCATCGTTCCACTCCTCACCTTCACCCCCAGCACCTCTCCACCTCTCATTGGCACCCCCTGCGATACACACACAGCGGGAGCCAATCACTTTAAATGACGCCGGTCCCTCCACCACAACCCCTTGCCGTCGGGCACGCACTGGCCGTGCACACAGGGTCCCCGCACCGTGCCGTGCAAGCAGTTAAGAGTGGCCATCAGGGACCCTGCCCCACAGCCTTAGGACTAACCGCGGTAGGTCGGACCGGTGCTCCCCCTTTCTCAACCCATCCCACTCGCCCCAACCCCCAGACCCCCAGCCCTCCCCTTTTTTCCCCGACCCAATCCCCACTAATGACAAACCAATACTATTGGGTATTCAACTGGTCACAGCTTAATTAACATCCATAACATTAATCAACTTTATATTCCAACCATAAATCTCATAACAATCCCAACTAGCGGACCAAATGCCTCACCAGCCATACAATGAAGAAAGGCAATGAAGAAAGGCTAAAAAGGTTGGGGCTCTTTAACCTGGAAAAGAGACGGCTGAGGGGAGATATGATAGAAGTCTATAAATTAATGAACGGAGTGGAACGGGTAAACGTAGATCGATTGTTTACCTTATCAGAATATAGAAAGACTAGGGGACATGCAATGAAGCTACAGGTTAAACTATTTAAGACTAATAAAAGAAAATATTTTTTCACTCAACGTGTAATCAAACTCTGGAATTTGTTACCGGAGGATGTAGTAAAGGCTGTTAGTGTAGCTGGGTTTAAAAAAGGTTTGGACAAGTTTTTGGAGGAAAGGTCCATAAACCATTATTAAGAAGGGACCCAGGATATCAATGCTTGAACCAATACAAGCATTATGGAACCTGTGTCCCTTGGGGAAAGTGCTAGGTACTTATGACCTAGATTGGCCACTGTTGGAAACAGAATACTGGGCTTGATGGACCTTGGTCTGACCCATTATGGCATATCTTATGTTCTTATGTTCAGTTAGCAAGGTGACATTGTCTCCCCTTCTGCCGTGGACAGACCAATGACACACTTACATAACCCTCCTTTTTCCAGGCCTCGCCATGTCATTAGCAAAAGACTTCCAGGGGATATCCGGGTCGGGGGCACCCCACCTCCGCCCCAAGTATTGCCTAAGGCGCTGGACCACGGAAACCTCTGAGATTCTGTCACCGGCACAGGTGACATTAATATCACTGCACTACCCCCCCACCCACCATTCAGCTGCGACCAGCCAGCCTCCCACCTAACGACACATTCCAAGGCCTCCTGACAGTCATTGAGCAGTAGATCTATACCCACAGGGGATAAGTGCACACCAGCTTACAGGTACAAACCCACACAATCAATTTCCACCCAAGAATGCATAATCTGATACCCCTCCTGCTCACAAACCCAACGGCCAATCTGGAGATTAATCTTTGTCAATCCCCGTGACCAATGCCACTGATCCCAGCAAGCGGGCCTTGGAATGATATTGGACCATAATAATATCACATCCTGGAACATTCATAAAACCTCTGCAAGATCCCTCTTCGCCGCTCTTATCAATTGCTTGCAAGTCCATGATGACAGATCGTTGCCCCCTAAATGTAGCAGTATCATTGCCAGCTTCATCCTCTCCCGCTTATGGTGCTGAAATAAAGGCATAAGCTGTGTCCAATGGAGACCACGCTTGCCCGGCCATAGGACTGACACCACTGTAGAATCCAGTCCCAAATTAAGCCCTACCGGCCGCACCGCTGATCGTTGGCCCGCCCAATGGACGAATGAATGCCCAATCAGCCAACAGCAGGGAGGAGACTGGCCCCCATCTGAAAAAGAAAATAACAGTTAGAAGCCAATGATGGTCATTGCCCTCTCCCCATCACAGGCATACATATCCCCGAAAAGCCTGAGAACGCCATCTACCGATGCATTGTATCTCCTGTTCCGGAAAACTTGCCGCTGCCACACTGGTTGCTGCACCAATGCAGAAGGAATGAGGGGCAAATATAGTAGGATCTTCACCTATATGTTGCAGCGCCATCCGCAGCACTGCTGAAACTTGAAAACACGCCAATAGATGCGAATCATTATGCCAGAAGAGCGAACCCTCCACTGCGGGTCGCACAAGCAAGAACACTTTGAGGGAGTCCACAGGGCACATCGACAGGGCCACAATTGCCTTCAAAATGACCCATACTCCTTTTCCCATCTTATCCATCTTGGATCTCGCCAGCATTACCCGGAGCTGCTCCCCCTCAACCTGCACATGCTGGCGGAGTATACCACCCGCCCCCGGGGACCGGCTGGAGTTTGTTACTAACTCCATAATCCGAAACACTCTGAAAAAAGCCAAACAAAAAACCGCCCTGAAGAAAATGGCTTCATATGGTGATGTGCCACCAGGAGTAATGCTGTGCACAGCCTCATCAGCAGTTCATGCGTAATTAGCCGCCTGGAATCTGGAGGGGTTGGCCGAGAATGCTCCCACCCCTGCAGCATTTTACGTGTCAAAAAAACCCCAGCCTGGGAGCCCCATCTGACTGCTCTAGCAAAAAAGGCAAAACCCACTAAGTAGGTTTGCACAGCTGATCTGGAGGCCCCTTTTTCTTTAGCATAAACTACATATTGTCCAATGAGGTGATCAGTCGCGAATCCTGGCTGTCATCCTCAGGCCGCCAAGAATTCTACAACTTTGTCACAGCCTCGTCGATATGCTGACCACATTGCCGTCGACACTGAACTCCTCAACAGATTTAGCATCTCTGTTGGCCAATTTGCCATAATTGCTACGGGACCACTTAAAACGGGAAAGAGCGTCTGCAATCTTGTTAGTGCATCCCAGGATATACTAGGCCTTCTATGACACATTCAGGCTAACACCACTTCCCTCATTAGTCCCGCTACTTGCACACAGCGTGGTGCATAATGATTAATCACGCTAACCACTGTGCGTTATCGCACCACCAAACTACCATACGGTTACAAAGCCTATTGGGCCACAACTCCAAGACCACCAAAATGGGGAACAGTTCCAAGAAAGCTATATTGCTGGTCAAACCCAAATCGCGCCAAGACCCACCAAAATAAATGCCCAAGCCTACACCTCCTGCTGCATCAGTGAATAGTTGCAGGCCTACACTGGATATTTCGGCTTCCCTCAGAACTGATGTCCCATTAAAATCTTCCAAAATTCTATCCCAGACTCCCAAATCTGCCTGCAAACTCCTTGAAACCCTAATATGGTGATGTGTTTAAAGCACTCCCGATGTAGCCACCGCCATCTGAGGCAAAAATACCCTCCCCATCAGGATAATCCTGTAAGCAAAATTCAGCCACCCGATCAAAGCCTGCATCTCCCTCAACGTTATCTTGCTGGAAGCCACCACATTAGCCACCAGCACCCGCAGCCTCAACACCTTCTCTGGTGGAAGGCGAGCAACCATCTCTTCCGAATCCAGCTCGACCCCCAAAAATGTGATCCTCCTCACTGGGCCTTCTGTCTTGCCTGCAGCTAATGGAATGCCCAATAAGCTGGACAATTCAACAAAACCTTCCAACAGCTCTTGGCACCACTCCGATTGAGCCGCACCAATGAACAAGAAGTCATCTAGATAGTGAACCATATTCGCATAGCCTACCTTCTTGACCAACGCCCAATGCAGGAAAGAGCTGAACTTCTCGAAATAGGCACAAGAAACTGAGCATCCCATAGGCATGCATTTGTCAAAATAGAATTTACTTTTGAAACAAAAACCTAGCAAATGAAATGATGACGGATGCACCGGCAGCAGACAAAAAGCTGACTCAATGTCTACTTTTGCCATCATGGACCAGGGACCGCTTTCCTCACCAAATCCACCGTCAAATCAAATGAAGCATAGTGCACCACACACAACTCCCTTGGGATGCGATCATTTACTGATGCTTCCGACGGAAAAGATAAATTATGGATGAGCCGGAACTTCCCTGGCTCTTTTTTAGGTATGATTCCAAGAGGGGAACCACCAAATTTTGGAACGGCTGTTCCACAAACAGGCCCACTATCTTATCTAGTTCCAGCTCTACCACGAACTTATCCTGCACAATGGTTGAAAAGCGCCGAACCGAAGAGGAATTTTGCACCCTTGCCACTGAAACAATTCCCTGCACCTGTATAACAATACTGCATTGAAACCCCAACTCTAATACCTCCCTATCCCCCCGCTTCGGGTATTGCCGAAGCCAAGGTATTAAAGTCTCTACCCGTATCGGTGTAGGAGCCAGGTCAATTAAGTCCTCACAGTTTAGAGACCGACCTGGTGGGCAACGCAGCCCCTTTTTCAATGCATTTGACCGCTGAGTGTCCTGCGCTACAGATTGAGCACACATGACGGAATTTGCAGTCAGGAAATGGAGAGGAGGACTTCTTAAACCTCCAGCAAATGTCCCCAGCTCCGACTCCCCCGTTTTGCTGCTGTGGCACAGCCCCCCTGCACAAAAAGAATGACCTAACCCTACTGGGGCCACTGTTCCCACTTTCACCCCCCCTACCCCCACAGCTCCTGCCCTAGCCGACATCTGTGTCAGCCATAAATTAATGTCTTGTGTCCCCCATGACAATAATCTATTCTCCTCCATCTTGTCCCAGAATTTCTCATCAAAATTCAACCATGCCCACCCGTCATGGGTCTGAGACGCCTCCAAAATTGAATCCGCATACGACAGCAACATCCCATATTGGTCCGGGGAATAATGACCCCATACGCTTGCTAACCGCAAAAAGGCTCTCATCCAATTGACCACATTACGGGACACTTTTTTGATGCGGCCCACCTTCTCGTCTTCCTTTCTTTTTTTCTTGCTCTCACCCAATCGCTGCCTACCTTCCAATAGACAGAAAATATCTATATATTACCGCTTCCAAATTTTTTGGTGCAGATTCTTCAGAACCACCTCCCATAACTCCGAAAATGAAGCTAACATAGGCGTTCCCCCGCCCGACTATGACCCCGCCGCAGCACTGCCGTATGCCTCCTGACCTGCGCGTTCAGCACCCGATGACGATGATGAGGAGTCAGAGAATGAGGAGAAGGAGGACTCCAAGCTGTGGCGCCACTGACAGGAATGCTTCTTTTTCTTGTGCGCCTTACCCCCAAACCCTCCTGTGAACTAATAACTCGCTCAACCAGCTCTTCCTGCTCAGACATTAAGGGGTATGTTTACTAAAGGGCGCTATTTGCGCTGCTGTCACGTTATTGGGCGATAAGGCACCTGATCGTGTGATAATGGTGCTTTACTGGGCGATAAGGTACCTTAGCGCGTGATAACGTGCGCAAAAGCGCAAACAAGCGCTGAAGGCGGAGAAAGGCTCCTGGAGGGCGGAGGAAGGCTCCCCAGGGGTGGAGAGAGAGGGTCAATGGGTGGATAGTGGGAGGGGAGAGGCTCCCTGCACACTAACATCCTGGATTCCGGGTTTGACAACTAACGCCAGTGAAACCCTCGCGTTAGAGCAGATTTATAGGGAAGAGAAACCATTTACGTCAGCAATGTACAGCAAAGCCAGGGAAACCTACAAAACGTGATAAGTGTGATACATGTGCACGGAACAAAAGGGCAAATAAACATTGAAAATGACCTGAACAAACTGGAAAAAAAACATAACCAAGCTGGGCAATAGTGATATTGATGGGAAACATCAAAAAACACTACCGAGAAAGCTCCAAAAAAAAGATATTTGCTCTGTCCCCATACAAGGTGAATGATCCCACAGTGAGATAGAGCTGATCAGGGTGTTCCCTTTCTATTGGACAGGTTTCCTATGGTGTGCACATGTCCCGCAACAGCAGGGTGGGCATGTCGGAATGGGCAACTAGACAGATGCTGGAAAAGGGGATACAGAGGGCTGCAGGCGGCACATGCTGTGGTGCAGCTGGGCCACAGTGCGGACTAGGGTGATGCCTAGGTGGCCCATAGGAATGCTTAAACAGTAGAGCTGCAAGACAGCAACTGATGAGGGCCCAACATGGGCACGAGTGTGTTTCCCACAGTGTCATAGGGGATAGTACCCAGCAGGTACCCCCAAGGGCACAGAACATTGGCAGGCGGTGCTGGGGTAAAGAGTGGACGTCTATGCAAGCACCCCTACCCCAGAACCCACACCATAGGCAGCCGCCTACCGGCACACTGGATGGCCTGAGACTGTGCACCACCAGCACCAGCAGCAGAAGGGCATGTCAGCATGGTGACAGAGGGGTACTGGTGGTGGAGGGGGCAGTGGCAGCTGCCCACAGCAGACCATGGCCTAGCCCTGTTTAGGTGGGTGCCATGCACTGCAAGAGACAGGCCCTATCTGACGAACAGTCATGGTATCCCCAGGGACTGAACTGTCCACTCCATTCAGGCGTCATGCTGTCTCTAATAAAGATGCCTGTGCTGCATTTCTATGCGCCGCCCCCATGGTATGCAGATGTAACCATGCATATTCATTAGGGACAGCATGAAAACCCGAACAGTGTTTGGCCCACCAGGACTGGAGTTTGGAACCTCTGCCCTAGAGCAGCGGCAAACAGGGGCAGAAACATCCGCACCCACAGGCACCATTATCCAAAGCCTCCTGGAGAGGCAGGATGTTGGGCCCTGCATGCAGCACCATCTCCCAGTACTAGCACTTGCAAACCATAGCACTGACATCCTAAACCTGGGAATATGGTACACATATATCAAAAGGTTGCTATGATTACTGGCAGATAGCAATCCCTAGGTTTAGCACAATCTGCTCATTGAGCTGTATCATAGCAACCTCTCTGAAGTCTGTGGAGTGTGTTTCAGGTCTGGTGTCTGACAGTGTTTACCAACCTGGGGAGTGACCCCAACAGTATTGTGTACCATAGCCATGCCTGCACTGTGCCCAGGACTGGTGCGGTGGCCAGGGCTGCCAAAAGACTCTATAGTTGCACAATGCTGGCATAGGTGTGGGAGTGTGTGTCTGTCTACCCAGTGTGTGGTGGCTGCCAACACCTTCCTCAGCCCACACTGCTTACACTGTTGCCAGTGTCAACTTGCCAATGTGCATAATGAGGAGCAAGGTACCATGGGTATAGCCCGGACAGGGTGGCCTGGCCAGGATGCATCTGCACAGGGCATAGGGCAATGGCTTGGACATTGTAGTGCCCGGCCACCACCTGCACGGACAGGGTGGCCACAGCATGTCCTGCTGGGAGGTCACCCTCACCCTGACTGAGCAGTGACCACGGCATGGCTAGGTTCCCCCATAGTGCTATACAGTGTTCTTCTCATGTAATATTTATGGGTTCTCATTTGGGGCCCAATCACTGACTTATCTGCTTGGTGTTTATGCTGACATCCCAGTTCTGGGTACATGCATCTCCTCCAGGAACATGCACTATGGACTAGCTAGCAGACTGTCTGCAGTTAGTATGTGTCTGGCTGGAGCACCTTGCAGGGTGCTGTGGCTGGGGGCTTGCTGCTGTAGAATATCAGATAGTGATGGGGGCAGCTGAGCAATTCCAGGCCTACTGTCTGTCTTGCCTTATGGATGTGTACAGATTTGCATTGACTGCCCTGTAGGGTGTCTGTTCCCCATCAGGACTGGGATTGATGGTCCCCTGTACTGCCAGATCTGTTGGTGGGATTGATGGTCCCCTGTACTGCCAGATCTGTTGGTGGGAGGTCCTGTTTCTCACCCTGAGCCACAGAGGGTGGGTTGGGTGGTGGTACATAATCTGCCTATGGGTCCAAACTCCCCCTCTTCACCTACATCATGTGACCATGGCACCAACACAGGATATGCACTATTCTGGGTGCATCATAGCCCATAAGGGCTAGACATAACTGAGGAATACAGATGGACACAGATGTATCCTAGGTGCATCTACAGGAACTACCTAGCACACACACTAGCACTGATGGGGAGCTGCAGCATGGCCTATTTCAGCTATGAAAGGTGCTGTGGACCTGGTGCTGGGCGCCCCACCTCACCCTCAGGGTGAGCACAGTACCCGCACAATGTGACGGTCTGTAGCTACTTTGTGCCAGTAACACACACGGTAAGTACCCCCTACCAGGCTGAGGTGCTGTGGGGGTACACACGTTCAGTTCCCCCTAACAGGCCGAGGTTCTGTGGGGGTGCATACCACATCTTGTGATCATCTGTAGACTGCTGATTTGCATGTGCAGTGCATCATGGGTACGGGTGGGTTAACCCTATCCTGGTAACCATAGCAGACAGTTTGTATGGTGACCTACAGTCCTTCTGTAGCCAGTTAGGGGGTTTGTTAGTAGCTGTAACCCACTGGTTACTTCACTGCCTGTGGAGCCAGAGATCATGGGTTTGATCCTACAGTGGGATTGTTTGATAGGGTTGTCTGAGGCATTTTCTTTTTTAATTTAAATTAGTGCTGCCAGCAAAAACACCCTCACAGTGCTGTAGCCTTAAGGTGCCTCATAAGGCGCCCTATAAAGTGCTCTATTAGGCGCCCTATAAAGCGCTCTATAAGGCACCCTATAAGGCACCTTATAAGGCGCCCTATAGGGAACATTATAAGGTGCCTAGGCGGACAGTGCACTTAATAATGTGCCCTCTGGAGTGCCTTATAGGGCGCCTTATGCGGCACCTTAGGTTACGGCACTGTGAGGGTGTGTTTGCTGGCAGCACTAATTTAAATTAAAAAAGAAAATGCCTCAGACAGCACTGATTTAAAGTAAAGGGTAATGCCTCAGACAGCCTTACTCATCAAGCCCACTGGGGATTGAACTCATGACCCCTGCTTCATCAGACAATGCATTAACCATTGTGCTATACCTCTGTTGCTGTGTTTGTAGGTCAGCGCACCTAATTAAGGCTAACGCGCATTAACATGCCACGGCTCCCTCTGTCGCATGAAAACGTACCTTATCGCACGATAACCCTAAATGCTACCTTAAGACCGGAACACCCACTACCTTATATGGCATCCTGCACACTAACGCCGGGCGCACGTTAAGACTGCTTAGTAAACATACCCCTAACTAACCTGCCGTCATGGAAAATGTCAACAGCTCCAGCCTTGGACACGTGGAAGGCTCCTGGAAATCTCCTTCATGCTGATGCAATTCCTGACTTCCCACACCGGTAGCTTCGTCCACAACAATCCATCTTGATGCTGTTCCCGTTTCCATGCTCTCTGCTCCCACTTGGTCTCTCACTCCTTGCCCCATAGTGTGTTGCAAAGTTGCAGGTACCTGTGAAGGCATAAGCGAAAAAACAGGGGAGGGAACTACCAATGGCCATGGGGATTTCCAAGCCCCTAGCCGCTCCGCCCTAGAACGACCTTGCCCCCCCCCCACAGCCAATGATCCCATACCACAGGACCTACTATCGGACGATAACTACCTTGTGCCGACAACCAACCTATGGGGGAGGTTGGACCCTGACCCCTGAAACTGGGGGCCCCCTTTGCCGGCGTGACCCTGCCGCCCAACCCTGCCTCGCTCTCCCACCTGGAAGGAATAGCCTCCCACAGCCCTTGCCCTGTAACCCTTCCACTGGGGTTTTCTAATACTCCACTATAGCTGCTAACTCCATGTCCTGCATTGGGCATGAAATTAGTCTCCTCTACCACCCCGCCAACCCCCCCCCATCTGTATCCCTAGCCCTCAAATCCCCCGATCAAGACCCTAGCTCCCCTCTGCGTGGAGCACTTTTTCCCCGGGACCTGGCCAACCAAGCCTGACCTCCATCCCTAGCCTGCACAGGCTGAGCTAATGACCCCCCGCACCCCTTACTAGCCCTCCCAGCTCTTGCTAAGCCACGGCGGGAAGCCACATGGCCAGACAAACCCCTCACCCCTCTTGCACTCTCCCACTCTTCAACATTGCCCGCTATCCCACCATTGTCAACTCGCCCCCTCCGGCGTAGCCGAGGCATGCTGGCCGACAGTCTTGACTGCCCTGTCCGGCCCGCCCGCACGGCCCAGCCGACCCCTACGAGCAGGCATCATCCGCCTGTTTTCACAACTTTTTATTATTTCTTTTTTTATAAAATACCTTATCCCAATGTCCCCTGAAGAACAAACACTTGCCTGTCCCCACCTCTCCACTGCCTGCCTGACTGACTGCTGCACTTCTTCCCGTCTGCAGGGGTTCCTATCCAATGGCCAAATAATTGGTCAGCGACTCCCCCAGCTCACTGTCGCCATGTCGAATGCTACCACCTTGCTGCTGCTCCGATTCCCGAGTTCTTCTTTCTCTTTTTTTTTTTTTAATTCCTGCTGTCTGCTTCTTCCTCCTTCTCCCGTAGTGAGAGCTCTCTGCCAGCACCACTCCTCTCAGCCCGCTCCTGGAAGAACGACAGCAGCCGTTGCCATCGTTCCACTCCTCACCTTCACCCCCAGTGCCTCTCCACCTCTCATTGGCTCCCCCTGCAATACACACGTGGCGGGAGCCAATCACTTTAAATGACACCAGTCCCTCCACCACAACCCCTTGCCGTGGGCCGCGTGCTGGCCATGCGCACAGTGTCCCCGCACCGTGCCATGCACATGGTTACGAGTGGCCGTCGGGGACCCTGCCCCACGGCCTTAGGACATACAGAACAAATGAGAAGCAGGATTGTATGAAGACAACCAAGGTGTGAATATTAGTGGAAGACTCATCAATAATAACCTTTAGCTGTGCTGATGATAGCATGTTACTGGCTGAAAGTAAAGGCAATCTAAAGCATCTTCTTATCAAGACCAAGGAACATAGTCTTAACATGAGCCTGCACTTTAACATGAAGAAGGCAAAAGATCCTGACAACTGGCAAAATCAATCATCTCATCCTTGATGGAGAAGAATTAGAAATAGACAGTTTTAACTTGCTTGGATCAATAATCAATAATGAAACAGCAATCAGTCAAGAAATCCAATGACAGAATCCTCTTTGCAGAATGATTATGAAGGGCTTAGATTTTTCAAGTACAGAGATGTATCTCTGCATACAAAGATTCAGTGTGTCAAAGCCATGGCATTTTCGATAACGTCATATGAATGCAAAAGTTAGATAATGAATAAGAAAGACAGGAAGAAAACAGATGTCTTTGAATTATGGTGCTGGTGAAGAATAGTGTGTATGCCATGGACTGCCCAAAGAACCAATCAGTCGGTACTAGAGGAGATCAAACTTAATCTTTCCTTAGAAGCTCAAATGGCAAGACATTGACTTTCATACTTTGTACATATCACGTAATGAAAAAAATGCCTTTAATGTAAGATAAGGAGGTATACAAAACTTGTTAAATAAATAACTACATAAAATAGAAAAGATCAAGAGTGAAGGTCAGCACAAAAGAGGAAGACTGGCATCAATACAATAGCATCAGCTATGGATGCCATTCTCTCATCAATTAGCCGCCTATCTGAAGATTATTTATTTATTTATTCAGATTAGGACAACTATGCCAGGGTCACCATGAGTAGACATTGACTCATTGGCACTTAACAGAGAGCCAATGAGTCAATGTCTACTCATGGTGACCCTGTCATAGTTGTCCTAATCTGAATAAATAAATAAATAATCTTCAGATAGGCGGCTAATTGATGAGAGAATGGCATCCATAGCTGATGCTATTGTATTGATGCCAGAGGGGAGGGATTTTAACAGGCTAGATTTAGCTGGCTAACTACCAGAGTTGGCCAGAAAAACCTTTCAAAATTTATTTGACAGATTTTGATATACCGCTTTCCTACAAGTCAAAGCGGCTTACAAAGAAATAAGTTTTTACAATAAACAAGTTATAAACATCTTTAGAATTTTTACAATGATTATGGAGAGTAATACAGTGAACTCATAATTATAAACATTGTTAAAGTTTATAACAAATGAAACTATATACAAATGGATGGGAGCTGGTAAGAGTAGAGGTGTGTGGTCATGGGGGGTTTCATGAGGGTTGGGAGGGAGGGGTCATGGGGGTTTCATGAGGGTTGGGGGGAGAGGTCATAGGGGTTTTATGAGGGTGGGATGGGAGAGGATGTGCTTGTGGGCATGAGTTTCTGCTGATTCTACATTGTTGGTTGCTCATTGCCAAAATGCTTTTGGAAGAGAAGAGTCTTGAGTTGTTTACGAAAGACCATGGAAGACTTGATGGTTTAAATTGCTGGGGGTAATGCATTCCATAGGGTGGGGGTGTATAGTGAGAATGTTCTTGCTCTTCTGTTATTCCATTCCTTGGATTCTCTTTATCTGGGAGAAGAGGTTTTTACATTTAGAAAATTCTGCAATATTTGTTTAAAATGCTAAATGTTTTTCAGTTAAATAGTGAGCAAAGTAGAAAATACTAGACCTTAGCAATAATGGGTCTTACTAAAAATTTCTCTTTTATGAAGTATTTATGGAACAACATAATTGTTGAATAAACCCCAATATCTTTGCTGCTGGAAATAGTCTGATGGGTCACTAGACAAATGGACATATGTTTAGCAGCACCACTAAACCTGTGTCACCTATGTGTGCATTTAATGGCCCTTTTTGGATAGCACTGGTAAAAATCCCTCTAACCACCTTGCCACTATCCAGATAGTGCTGTGTTGGAACAACTCAGGGAAATGGTTTGGATAGAGGCATTATGTATATGCATATAGAAACATGATGGCAGAAAGAGACCACATGGCCTATATATTCTGCCCTTCCATATCAACCACTACAACAGTTCCCTTTTTTTCCATTAGAGAGCCTATGTGTTTGTCCCATGCTTTTTTTGAATTTAGATACTGTCCTCATCTCTACCACCTCCACTGGGAGACTATTTTATGCATCAACAGCTATTTCCATAAAGAAATATTTCCACATACTACTACTGGGTCTATCCCCTTTCACCCTGTGTTAATGACAGCAATGCTGAGCAGATGGATTGGAAAAATAATGAGCATTGTACCTTTAAGAGTAAGGACAAGTCAGGTTCCCATAGAAACCGAAAGCTTCTAACTAGAACTGAGCCCAGCTATAGCAGTGAAGTAGGAGCTGAGTGGAACTCTAATGAGTTACACCTGAGTAGCCAGAGGGGTGTGGCTGCTGAAGGAAGCCGTTTTAAACCTGCTTCAGAGCTAGAGTTCAGTAAGAGAGGTGGAGAGAGAGAGAGCACACAGAAGCCACGAGGCGAGCAACGACAGCAGACAGAGCAACACAGGCAAGGAAGGCAAAGAGGAGAGCAGCAAAGAGGGAAACTTTGGAACCCAGAACTAGCAAAGGAGGATTCTGGAAGGTCAATTTCCTTTACCTCAGGAGCACTAAAAGCAAAGCCAAAACCTCTGTGGAAACTACCCGAAGAAAAGGTAGAAGAGTTTACCTATACGAGGGAGGAAAGCTCTGGTTACAGAAAAGGCATTGCGAGTGAGAAAGGTACATCTGCCATAATTCCTAGCCAGAGACTTGCTGAGGACATTGTACAGCAGTTAAAGAACAGTGCTAATAAGAGCAGAGATAGCACTGCTGCGAAAACAGTTCCAGTCAGAAACATTCTTAGTAAGTGTTTTGAAACAGACGTAAAGGCTGTTGCTAAGAGCTTACGTAAGAATCAGTTTCCTGCACTAGAGAAAGTTACTGCCAATCAGAGGGACAACTTTATTGAACAGCTGCAAGAAGTTCTCAGTGACCTGCAGTCTAGAAGTTCCCCTAAACAGAATTATAATGATTACAGTGAGGAGATGATTGTTGACGTAGAAAGCACTCCTGATACAACTGATATCTGTGAGATGGATTGTTCTTTATGTGAGATTGATCACTTGGACCTACGTTAGACAACCTTTGCATGAAGGTAATGCAAAGTTATTTTCTCCTGAATGTTTGCTGTGAAGAAACAGTTTGCCATATGCTTTATTTTCTAACTTTGAATTGCTCCTGTTTCCTATTGTTTTGGAAAGTAATCCGTGTCATGTTTTGAGCCAAGAATCTATGTGTGAAAGGGAAAACCCCAAATAAAAATGTACCTGTTCAAATGACCCTCGTGCCACAACACCTTTGTTTGATAGTAAACCTAGACTACAACTCCCAGCATACCTTGCTGCTACCTTAGTCAAAAAGGACACTTGAAGACAAAGTAGAGGTCACCCTTGCTCTAGAGTCACCGGCCCTAGGCGGGGGCAGCACAACCCTCATCCTATGTCCCCTCATATCAGAGCTTGTTTCAATTGAAAGAGGCTCTCCTCCTGTGCATTTATGCCACAGAGGTATTTAAACATCTCAATCATATCACCTCTGTCCCGCCATTCCTCTAAAGTATACATATTAAGGTCCTTACGTCTGTCCTCATATGCTTTATAACGAAGACCTCTAACCATTTTAGTAGCCATCCTCTGCACCGACTCCAACCTGTTTATATCCTTTTAAAGGTGTGGTCTCCAGAATTGCACACAATACTCAGAATGAGGTCGTACCAAAGACTTATACAGAGGCACTATCACCTCCTTTCTTCTGCTGGCCATTCCTCTCCCTATGCACCCAAACATCTTTCTAGCTTTCGCTGTCAACTTTTCTACCTGTTTAGCTACTTTGAGGTCATCAGACACAATCATGTCTAGGTCCCGCTCTTCTTTAATGGACAGAAGTACATCACCCCCTATACTGTACTGCTCCCTTGGATTTTTGCAGCCCAAATGCATGACCCTACATTTTTAACATGAAATCTCAGCTACCAAATTCTAGACCATTCTTCAAGCTTAGCTAGATCCCTCCTCATGTTATCAACACCTTCCTGGGTGTCTACTCTATTGCAGATTTTGGTATCATCCGCAAAGAGGCAAACCTTACCCGACAGCCCTTCCGCTATATCACTAACAAAGATGTGGAGGAGTGGCCTAGTGGTTGGGGCAGGGTACTTCAGGCCGGAAGGTCGGGGGTTCAAATCCCACTAGAGGACAGCAACCTTGGACCGGAAGGACTGGGGTTTCTAGTCCCACAGGTGCTCCTTGTGGTCTTGGGCAAGCCACTTAACCCTCCATAGCCCATGTTCCCTGTAAAATAGTTATCTCCAAGTTATAATGCCCTGTTCAATGTAATTTCAGTTTGTTCAATGTAAACCGCACTGATGCAGAATAGTGCGGTATATAAGAGAATATAAATAAATAAATAAATAAATAAAAAAGAATCAGATCAAGGACAGATCCCTGTGGCACTCAATTAGTAACCTCCTTCTCCTCAGAGGGAACTCCGTTTACCTGTACCCTTTGTCGCCTCGCACTCAACCAATTTCTAACCCAAGCAGTAACTTTTAGGGTCCATCCCTAGGGTGCTCAGTTTGTTTATAAGTCGCCTGTATGGAGCAGTGTCAAATGCTTTACTGAAATCTAAATAAACCACATTTAGGGCTCTCCCTTGGTCCAGCTCCCTGGTCACTCAGTCAAAGAAATCAATCAGATTTATCTGACAAGATCTGCCTCTGGTGAATCCATGCTGCCTCGGATCCAGTAATCCATTGGACACCAGAAACCTCACTGTTTTCTCTTTCAGCAACATTTCCTACTACTACTACTACTACTACTACTGGGCATTTGTATAGCACTACAAGACGTACACAGCACTACACAGACATGTAAGAGACAGTCCCTGCTCATCAGAGCTTACAATCTACTCAGGTAGTTTGTTCCAGGCATAAGGAGCAGCACGGTGAAAGGAGTGAAGTCTGGAGTTAGCAATAGAAGAGAAGGGCACAGATAGAAGCAATTTGCCAGAAGGGCAGAGTTTACAGGGAGGGTGTAGGGAGGTATAAGAGAGGAAAGGTAGTGAGGAGCTGCAGAGTGAATGCACTTATGCATCAGCAGGAGAAGTTTAAACTGGACGCAGAAATGGATAGGGAGCCGAAGAAGTGATTTGAAAAGAGGGGTAATATGAGCATGATGAATCTCGTGGAAGATTAGCTGCACAGTAGAGTGTTGAACAGATTGAAGGGGAGAGAGATGATTCAGTGGGAGACCAGCAAGGAGTAGGTTACAGTAGTCAAGATGGGAGGTGTTTAAGGAGTGAATAAGTGTCTTAGTAGTGTGTTCAGAAAGGAATGGGCAGATTTTGTTGATGTTATAGAGAAAGAAACAGCAGGTCATAGCTATCAGATGGATGTGTGTGGAGAAGGAGAGAGAGGAATCAAAGATGACCCCAAGGTTGCAAGCCGAGGAAACAGGGAGGAGAAGAGAGTTATCCACAGAGACTGAGAAAGGAGGAAGAAGAGAGGAGGTTTTAGGGGGGAAAAAATAAGAAGCTCAGTTTCCAATAATTTACCCACCACCTAGGTTAAACTAACCGGCCTGCAGTTTTCAACCACATCTTTAATTCCGCTTAAAGGGGCCATATGTGCCTCTATCCAGTCCTCTGGTACCACCCCCGACTCAAAAAGGCATTGAAAAAGTCAGTCAGTGGAGCTGCTAGAATGTCCCCAAGTTCCTTCAGTATTCTCAGATTTATCCCATCTGGTCCCATTGCTTTGTGCACTTTTAGTTTAGCTAGCTCCTCACTAACTAGCTAAACTAGTCTTCTGAAAATTGTTGGAGATGCCCCGTCTTCTGAAAATTTTTGGAGATGCCCCATCACTTCTGTTCCTATTTGTGGGTGATTTCTGAGTTCCTGCTCCTGGCCCTTCATCAGTGAACATAAAACAGAAATATTTGCTTATCACAGATTCAAAAAAAGGTAGCAATAAAAAAAATGTTTCCTATAAAAGTGTCATAAAAAATAGCAGTTATAAAATTGTAGGGTTTTAAATTATTCATCTATTCATACTTCATGTAAAAAATTTAACTTGCAATAAAGGGAAGAGAAAGAGAAACAGCTGAACTCTCATCTGGTGTTAAAGTGGCCCAATTTGATTTCCATATTGTCATTTTTTAATTTATGCTATTGTTTGTCCATATCAATTAATCAATGCTGGTAAGACTTAATATAAAGTAAAGACACATATAATTGAGCATTGTTCTTCTATTCATATTCAAAGGGAGGGAGACAGAACCACTGGTGTTACATTGGTTACAAGTAATCTACACAATAGATGATTTTGAAATATTTTGTGGTGGAGAAATGTAAGCCAAATAAAGGCAGAGGTTTCATTGTGGTTACCAGACCACCTTCTTCACCACAGAGATCAAAGCAAAGAACTCTTTTAGTTTTTCTGCTATGTCCTTATCGTTTCTGAGTCCCCCTTTTACTCCTTAGTGATCTAATTGCTTAACCAACTCCCTTGCAACATCTCTGTTCTTCATGTACGTAATGAAGTTTTAATTATTAGGTTTTGCCTCTTTAGCAAGTCTCTCCTCAAAATCTCTTTTGGCCTACTTTATTCATGTTTTATTTCTAAGTTGCCTCTGCCTTCCTATTTTTTCACATTTGATCCTGCTTACACACCAGGATTCGCTTGGGCAAGTCATTTAACTCTCCATTATCTCAGGTACGAACTTAGGGCCCATGTTACCCGTGTAATGCCTTAATCTGGATTTTCCAAAGGCACGCCCCAGGACGTGTTGGGGGCATTCTGGGGCAGAGCAGAGGCGGGGAATAGCACTAAGCGGGTAGCATTTTTAAGGCGACCCGCTTAGCACTCTGTGTCTTAAAGATAGGTGAGGAAAACCCTTGCCCATCTTTAAGGCACTGGGGCTAAACAGGCAGCATCGAAAATCGCTGCTACCTACTTAGCCTCGACGGCTGCTAGCCTGCACAGCATGACCAAGATTTTCAATTCCGTCACCGCGGAAATGAAAATCTGGGCTAAGGGGGTCGGTGGGCAGGCTATGCGCCGATGTGATGCATAGCCTGCCTAAATGAAAATTGGGCTTTTAGATTTTAAACCCTCAGGGGATAAGGAAATCCCTACATACCTAAAAGTAACCACTGGATAAGATGTGAGCAATAAATAATACATAAATAGATAAATAAATAAACAAAGGCAATAAATTACAATATTATCTATCTTACAAGTGCAAAGTTAGGCCCTGCTTACAATCTGCCAAGCTCCCTGTGCACACCCAAACTGAAGGTACGTGTGATGAAACTTTGCTCACTTACAGAATAGCAACTGCCAAAAGTGCACATATAAGTTTTCATTCACATGCATAAGTCCTTTAGAATGAGAACTTATGTGCATAAATAGTGCCTAACCTTCGGCACACTCTTTATAGAATGACTCCCTCCCTTTATATGCAAAAATGATGCTCTTGAAAATTTCTCAACATATTTGCATATATGCAACTAAGTGGAGGGAGGAATAGCCTAGTGGTTGGGAGAGTGGCTCATAACCAATAAGACCAGTATTCAAATCTCACTAGCAGTTCTTATCACCTTGGCAAGTCACTTAACCCTCCATTGCCTCAGGTCCAAGCTTAGATTGTAAGCCTACAGGGGAAATACCAACTGTTCCTGATTGTAACTCACCTTGAACTACTATCAGAAAGGCGGGAGCTAAATAAATAACATAACAGGAAGCCAAGACTGGGGGCTGAGAGAGTACTTACTCACATTTCCAAAAGTGTGAACATAACTTTTCATGGAAAAAGTACCCACACAGGTTTTTCCCTTTGAACATTAATTAAAAGTCTACTGTAACAAATATTCAGACTTTATTTATAGGGTCGCTTTTTAAAAGTTGCCTCCAAATGTTTTTCAGATAGAGTAATGGATTTCAAGATGGTTGTTAATCCAATAGTTGGCTGCAAACTCAAAATACTGGCAAAATTGTTTAGCCACATGCTGGCATATATTTCATATTACATGAATTGAAACTTAGACGTTTGATGCATTTTAAATTGTAAGGAATCAGTTATGGGAATGCACAGCTAAAACAAACTTTGGTTCATGCTTATTTTAAGTTCATTTCTTTTCCCGTTACATGGCATTTTTTCATGTTTATTTCACCTAGCCATCCATTTGCACACTCTTTGTTCATAGAAAGTTAACAAATGTGTGCAGTTGATTGTACATGTGTATATTCTCAGCAATCAATGCCCAAGATATGTCTGCACTTTGAATTTTTAGATTCCCAAACAAATCAAATCAACTGTGATGAATGGACACCCCTAAAGTCAATGTACTTTTTATTCATACCATATGAATGTACACAGGTCAAAATATTTTATTCATTTTTGGATTGTTTGGGTTTTCTCTGATATCAGATTTTTTTAAAATTTGTTAAATAGTTATTTTGAATGTGTATTAGAACTGTTACAAATGGCAATTGACTCAATGGGGTATGTTTACTAAATGGCGCTAACGTCGCAGCGGCGGTATTATTGCGCAATAAGTGATGTTATTGCACGATGATGGTGCTTTATCTCACGGTAACAACACTTATCGCACGATAACGTGCCTGCGGCGTTAAGGCACCCTAACGCCGTGAAATACGTCCCTAAAGGGCGGAGGAGGGCTTCCCAGAGGGCTGAGAGAAGGGGTCAATGGGTGGAGAGTGGGAGGGGAGAGGCTCCATGCACACTAACGCTGTGGAATCCGGGTCTGAAATCTAACGCCAGTGAAACCCTGGCGTTAAGGCACATTTGCAGGAAAGAGAAACCATTTACGTCCGCAATGTACAGCAAAGCCAGGGAAACCTACAAAAAAGTGATAGTTGTGATACATGTGCACAGAACAAAAAGGCACAAAAACACAGAAAATGACCTGAACAAAATTTCAAATCCCCATGACCAAGCTGGCTAATAGTGATATTAATGAGAAACATTAAAAAACACTACTGAGAAAGCTAAAAGGAAAAGATATCATGTCTGGAAGGGTTTATGCTCTGTCCCCCTACAAGGTGAATGATCCCACATTGAAATAGCGCTGGTTCAGGGTTTTCCCTTTATATTGGGCAGCTTTCTTATGGTGTGCACATGTGCCACAACAGCAGGGTGGGCATGTAGGAAAGGGCAACTGTACAGATACTGGAAATGGGATACAGAGGGCTGCAGGCAGCACATGCTGTGGTCCAGCTGGGGCACAGTGTGGACTAGGCAGATGCCTAGGTGGCACATAGGAATGCTGAAACTGTAGAGCAGCCAGACAGCAACTGATGAGGGCCCAACATGGGCACGAGTGTGTTTCTCACAGTGTCACAGGGGATAGTATCCAGCAGGTACCCCCAACGGCACAGAATATTGGCAGGCGGTGGTGGGGGGGAAGTGTGGACATCCCTACCCCAGATCCCACACCATAGGCAGCCGCCTACCAGCACACTGGATGGCCTGAGACTGTGCACCACCTGCACCACCGGCATAATGGCATGTCAGCATGGTGGCAGAGGGGTGCCAGTGGCGGAGGGGGCAGTGGCATCTGCCCACAGCAGACCATGGCCTAGCCCCGTTTAGGTGGGTGCCATGCACTGCAACAGACAGGGTCTGTCTGACGAATAGACATGGTATCCCCAGGGAACAAACAACCCCTGTGGCAACAGTGTGGTGCCGTACACACAGCCAGTGTGTTCAGAAACAGAAGGTCACAAGTTCAAGTCCCAGCTGTGGCTCCTGCCAACCCAGTACCCATGTTTTACCCAGTACTAAACCGTGGTAATAAAGATGGAACCTTTATTGCATATAAATTAAATATGCCTGAAACGCTTAAATTTTACCCTACAGAGCACAGACACTATAAACATGTGCAATACCTAGAGCAGAGTTTCCCAACTCCAGTCCTGGAGATTCAAACACCATTCAGGTGCATTTGCATATGCCGCCCCCATGGTATGCAAATGTATCTCATGCATATTCATTAGGGACAGCATGAAAACCTGAACAGTGTTTGGCCCACCAGGACCGGAGTTGGGAACCCCTGCCCTAGAGCAGAAGACAACAGGGGTAGAAACACCCACACCCACACCCACAGGCTCCACTATCCAACGCCTCATGGAGAGGCAGGCTGTTGGGCCCTGCGTGCAGCAGCATCTCCCAATACTAGCACTTGCATACGTTAGCAATACCGCCCTAAAATCTGGGAATACGTTACACACATATCAAAAGGTTGCTATGATTAATGGCAGATAGCAATTCCTAAGTTAAGCACAATTTGCTGATTGAGCTGCATCATAGCAACCTTTCTGATATCTGTGGAGTGTGTTTCAGTTCTGGTTTCTGACAGTGTTTACCACCCCAGGGGGTGACCTCAACAGTATTGCGTACCATAGCCATGGCTGCACTGTGCTCAGGACTGCTATGGTGGCCAGGGCTGCCAAAAGCATCTATATTTGCACGATGCTGACATAGGTGCGTGAGTGTGTGGCTGTCTATCCAGTGTGTGGTGGCTGCCAACACCTTACCCAGCCCACATTGCTTGCACTGTTTCCAGTGTTAGGCTGCCAATGTGCATAATGAGGAGCAAGGTACTGTGGGTATAGCCTGGGCAGGATGCATCTGCATAGGGCATAGGGCAATGGCTGGGACATTGTAGTGCCCGGCCACCACCTGCACGGACAGGGTGGCCAAAGCATGTCCTGCTGGGAGGTCACTCTCACCCTGACTGAGCAGTGACCACGGCATGGCTAGGTTCCCCCATAGTGCTATATAGCATTTTTCTCAAGTAATATTTATGGGTTTTCTTTTCTGGGTCTCAATCACTGACTTATCTGCTTGGTGTGTGTGCTCACATCTTCTCCAGGAACATGCATTATGGACTAGCTAGCAGACTGTCTACTGTTAGTATGTATATGGCTGGAGAGTCACTGTGCTTGCTGCTGGAGAATGTCAGATAGTGGTGGGGGGCAGCTGAGTATTTCCAGGCCTACTGTCTATCTGCCATTGCATTATGGATGTGTACAGATCTGCATGGACTGCCCTGTAGAGTATCTGTTCCCCAGCAGGACTGGGGTTGATGGTCCCCTCTACTGCCACCATTGCAGGGATGTAGAATGTGGATCTGTTGGTGGGAGATCCTGTTCCCCACCCTGAGCCACAGAGAGCGGGTTGGGTGGTAGTACATATTCTGCCTATGGGTCCAAACACCCCCTCCCCCTCTTCCTCTTCCTTTTCCTTCCTTCACTTAAATCGTGTGACCATGGCACCCACACAGGATATACACTATTCTGGGTGCATCATAGTCCATAAGGGCTAGACATGACTGAGAAATACAGATGGACACAGGTGTGTCTGCAGAAACTACCTATCACACACTGGCACTGATGGGGACCTGCAGCATGGCCTTTCTCAGCCATGCCAGGTGCTGCGGACCTGGTGCTGGGCGCCCCACCTCACCCTCAGGATGAGCACAGTACCCCCACATTGTGATGGTCTGTAGCTACTCTGTGCCAGTGACACACACGGTCAGTTCCCCCTACCAGGCCTAGGTGCTGTGGGGGTGCATACCCCGTCCTGTGATCATCTGTAGACTGCTGATTTGCATGTGCAGTGCATCATGGGTATGGGTGGGTTAACCCTATCCTGGTAACCACAGCAGACAGTTTGTGTGGTGACCTTCAGTCCTTCTGTAGCTAGCCAGGGGCTTGTTAGTAGCTATAGAGATGTAGCCCACTAGTTACTTCATTGCCTGTGTAGCCAGAGGTCATGGGTTTGATCCCACAGTGGTGTTATTTGCTAGGGCTGTCTGAGGCATTTCCTTTTTTAATTTAAATTAGTGCTGCCGAGGGGGTGCTCGTGAGCCCACTCAAGATGGCCGCAATTCCCTAGAGCTCCTCACTTCTTACCCCCAATTTAATTGAAATTGATGTTCTCAAAATGCGATTTTGGTGTGCAAATGCACCTATTACTAGCGTAAAGCTCACCAATTAAGATGTTCTAATCGGATCTTCCAGCCCCCTGCCAGATTCCTCAAGAAACCTGTTTACCTTTGTGAACCTGCCGGAGGAATCTTTGGCCCGTCACTGTCAGGCACTGCAGGCTGAAATCCATCGGTGGTGGGGCTGAGGGCTCTTTGTCTTGAAGAAAATGGAGAGTCTGGCTCTTATGATAGTCTTGTAGCACCGATTCCCCTGTTACCAGACCTTTTGCAACCGAGGGCACAGCAACATGGAAACAGCATCCTGAGATTCAGACTTTCAAGCTGTACCTCCTGGTATGTGTAAGTTGTCAGTGCAGCGTACTACCGCTTTTCCCTTTGCTCCATGAGGCCTGCTCCCAGCATTTCTGTCAGCGTGCCTGGGGTAGAACTGCCACCATTACCATTGTGCCTGTAAGATCCCCGGTGGAATGCAGAAGGGGCTCCTTGTAGAGGCGGGAAAGCTATGTGTGTGTGCTTCCTGGAATGCATACTTGTGCTGACGTCTACCATGACGCTGCTGTGGTCTGCTTTCCGATGCTGATTCTCCCTTCAAAATGGCCGCCTCTCCGTGGAACGAATTGCTGGAACGCATGCTTTAAAATCAAAAAACAAAATGGCCGCTGCATTCTGAAGGAGCTCCGATGAATATCCCCGTGCTGCCGGAGTGAAGAAAACAGCCCCGATTTTTGTATCGTGACTCAGAGAGGTCTCCGTAGCTCTGAAACGTACTCACTCTGCCACTAAACGCTGTGGCTTGGGACTAGGGTTGCCAACTTTTTCACCGAGAAAAACCCGACACCTGTGGCTCGCCATGCTCCACCCATTCTCCGCCCCTAGTCCCACCCCTGCCCCGCCCCCAGCCCCACCCACAAAAATTACCGAGGATACGTGTAGGCTAACTTCCTTGGTCAGATAATAATTAAACTGGGAACCCCAAAATCCAAACATGAAATGTACAACACTGGAGAAATAAAACTATAAAGTAATTTCCTCTTGCACTAAACAAAAACGCAAAGATGTTAGCAATACACACTTCCCAGACCAGACATATTCCAGTTAATAAATTCAAAATAAAAAGTATTTTTCTACCTTCTGTTTGGGCGTTTTATTTTTCAGTTGCAATTGCTCCAGTCACTTTCTTCTGGTTTCTTCGTGTCTTCTGCGAGCTATCCATTTGTCCTTTCTTCTCTTTCAGATGTTTTCCATTCTCTCTCTATTTCTGCTTTAACATACTGATTGTTTCCCTTTTGCTCTTTCCCCCAATTCTTTCCTTATTCCTTTATCATCCGTTTAAATTTCACCCTTCCATTCTCAAGCCCCTCTTACTCTCCCAATACCGGCCCATCATAGACTTTTCTTCCACACAAAATATTTTTTCCCCTCTCTATTCTCATTCCCCATCCATTCTAGTCCTCCCCCCAAATCAGTTCCCTTATAGTTCTAGACCCACCCAGCATCCACTCCCTTCTAGTCCCATTCTCCCATGCCCCACATCAGCCCATTTCCAGTCCTATTCCAGCTCTTCATCAGCCCATTTCCAGTGCTAGCCCTCACATCACAGGCCATTTCCAGTCCTAGCTCCCCCCCCCCAATCACAGCCCATTTCCAGTCAGAGTCCCCCATCACAGCCTATTTCCAGTCCTAGGCCCCCCCACCATCACATCCCATTTGCAGTCCGAGTCCCCCCGCACCATCACAGCCCATTTGCAGTCCGAGTCCCCCCGCACCATCACAGCCCATTTGCAGTCCTAGCCCCCCTAATCACAGCCTATTTCCAGTCCAAGATCCCCCTTCCTCCACCATAGCCCATTTCCAGTCCAAGTTCCCCCCCCCCATAGCCCTTTTCCAGTCCAGGTCCCCTCCACCCCCATCACAACCCATTTCCAGTCCATGTCCCCCCCCCCTATAACCCTTTTACAGTCCAGGTCCCCCCCCCATCACAGCCTATTTCCAGTCCAAGTTCCCCCCCCCCCCCATAGCCCTTTTCTGGTCCAGGTCCCCTCCACCCCCATCACAACCCATTTCCAGTCCATGTCCCCCCCCCCCTTAGCCCTTTTCCAGTCCAAGTCCCCCTTAGCCCTTTTCCAGTCCAAGGCCCCCCCTGAGCCCTTGTCCAGTCCAAGTCCCCCCCTTTAGCCCTTTTCCAGTCCAAGTCCCCCCCCCTTAGCCCTTTTCCAGTCCAAGTCCAAGTCCCCCCCCTTAGCCTTTTTCCAGTCCAAGTCCCCCCCCCTTAGCCCTTTTCCAGTCCACGTCCCCCCCCCCCTTAGCCCATTTCCCGTCCAGGTCCCCCCATCACAGCCCATGCAGTCCTTGCCCCCCCCCCCCAGCATTGCGGCTGTCTGAGGCTTCAGAGGGAGCCGGGGAAGCCCGCGCGAGGCCCCGGCTCCCTCTGAACAGCCACCAGCGTGAAGAGCCTTTACCTTCACGCTGGCGTCTGTTCCTGTGAAGCCGCGAATGCTGGGAAAGGTTAAAGGGCAACCTTTAACCTTTCCCAGCATTCGCGGCTTCACAGGAACAGCCGCCAGCGTGAAGGTAAAGGCTCTTCACGCTGGTGGCTGTTCAGAGGGAGCCGGGGCCTCGCGCGGGCTTCCCCGGCTCCCTCTGAAGCGGAGAAAGAAAAGCCGGTTTTTTTGCTCAGGCCGCTCCCGATCTTGCGGCCAGAGCAAAAAAACCGGCTTTTAAAGGGCCGGTTTTGCCTCTGCGCCGGCAGCCGGCCTGGCCGTGGAAAAACCTGCCAGGCCGGCTGAAAACCGGCCAGTTGGCAACCCTACTTGGGACGGACAAGCTTATACAGATTGTCCAGAGCAGTGAATATCATCTGTCACCGGTATTACTGTTGTGTTAGCCTGGAGTGCCATCTAGTGTTGCTTGTCAGCATTGCAGGTCAGAGGCAGTTTAGCCATACATATGCCTTATCTTGGTCAACCTCAATCCTTCATCATTCTGAGCCCCTCTTAGAGAGTTAGTGTGAGGACTCTTCAACACTTTGTGAGGAGCTGAGCATAGTATCGTGATGCTATCCCTCTAGGATTCTGAAGGGATAGTCACCCTGGACTAAAGGCAGCTGGTTTGGGGAGTCCGTTTACTACATATATTCCTGACTTGTGACGATTCAACAAACTGAGCCCCCATATAGTTGCTCCAAGCGCTATCTGGGGTTGACTTAAGATAGCTTCACTGAAACTGCAGAATAAGGGCGGCTGCTCTTGCCTCCGCAGCTATTGGGTGAGGAGGAAGCTGTGACTACCTCTGCAGAAGAAGTCGGCTGCTCCAATTCAGGTGGTGAGTTCGGAACATACGGGAGCCTTGGCCGCAGAACTCGTAGCTGTCCAACAAACATGACAACTACAAAATCTTACGCATCTTCCCTCTCCAAGTTCACTAGATCTTTGGACTCTCCCAATATCCAGTCCTCACACTCGTCAGAGGGTATGTCTTCATCTAAGAGCAATTCCTCTGGTCCACAGGCCCCGGTAATGAAAGCTGACTTTCTGGAAATCCTACAAGAGCTAAAGCTCTTCCGCCAAGACTTTATCAAAGCGGTGAGTGATATCTGGGCCAATTTAAAATCATTGGATGACAGAGTGACGCAGACTGAGATTAATATAGGGAAACAAATGCACTCGTCAGTGGCCCTCCAGTCTAAAATCGTAAAATTGGATCAACTGACGAGAGATTTAAAAGAAAGACAAGATGAACTTGAGAATAGGCAAAGACCCAATAACATAAGAATATTTGGCCTTCCTGAAAAACCGGGAGGTCAAGAAGACATTGTGGCTCTAGTCCAAGAATTTTATGCTTTCTGTGTGCCAAATGCTCTGAAACTGATGAGGCTCGAAAGGGCACATCGCTCTCTTGGGGCCAGGAAGACTCCCCATACACAGCCGAGAGCTGTTATAATTTGTTTCGGCTTCTTTGAAGACAAAGTGACATTATTGAGAAGTCTCCGGGGTAAGCGTTCGGTGGTCTTTAAAGGTCAAGAGCTTCAAATATTTTAAGATCTTTCTCAATACACCCTAGAGCGACGACGGAGCTTCAAGCCTTTAACTCAGGCGCTACAGAAACAGGCAATTCCCTATAGATGGGGCTTTCTCTTTGCTTTGATATTCGATTGGAACAACTGTCCTCAAAAAATTATGGAGCTCTCGGCAGCGCTAGAGTTCCTGGATCTGATGCAACATGGAGAGCGTCCAGCTCGGCAGAGGAGCAAGAATGGAGAGTGGGAGATGTCTTTACCTAAGAGGCGCAAGGTTCCACGATCACGACAGTCCTCTAATTCAGATACCGACCCCAATCTACAGAAGGAGATGGACACTTCTGCCCCTACTTGATTTTATTGTGATTGTTACTTGTCTGGGGGGCATTGGTGTTTGGGGATGTTGCACTTAACTTTTCCCCTTGTGTTGTTAGTGGGCTGACCTATAACGGTCTTTACTCCCGGCATAGCAGGCACATTGTGGGGGTAGGAGGGAAGGGATAGGATGGGGGGGGGGGAGCGGGGGTTGGGGGAGGAACAACAGGAGGAGGTGGGAGGCTAGGAAGAATTTTGAATCAGAATTGATTTTGGTAATAGGAATGCATTTTATGGGGACTCTTATACAAATGCCAGAATGCTGGGGGGGTGGAGGTATGGGGGTTATAGGTTACATGTAGCTTAACAGCATACACAAGTTTGATAAGAGGAAGTGGTCCATAAATGGAATACGGTCCACACTGGATCTCACTCCCTGTTCCACCCTTGTAACATTATTGACACAGCAATATGTAAATTGTACATAGTTTTCCCTTTTTTTTTTCCAAGTTGTCTTCCCTGTTTGATGTAAACTCGGGAGTGCCCTGTGGTCCTCGAGTCATTCTGTTAACTGTAAACCGCACTGATGATAAAGAGCGCGGTATAAAAGAAATGTTAAATAAATAAAATAAAAATAAATAAATAAATAAACATATTTATTTCCATTGCCATCCCTGGGGACTCTGGGAGTGTCACCAATACTGTGTTGTTCATCTGATTGGTATACTTCCTGCACACATAGGAATGTGGGGAAAAGGGGCAGGGATGGAAGTGCGAGGGAGGGAGGTGAGGGTGGGGTGGGGTGGGGGTGGGGAGGGGGAGGGGGAGACAGGGGGTTTCTTCTGACCAGAGCTTTAGTCAATCTTTAATGTGTACTCGCATCTTTTTTTACTTCCACAAACAAAGCGAGGGAAGTTGTATTAGACTTTTTTGGGGTAAGAAAACTGCTGTTCAAAGACTAGGGAGAGGAGAGCTGGAGATTCTGTTAAGTCCAAAAGTTTACAAGTGGCTTTTCTCTAGCATCGGGGATGGTTAAAGTTATTTCCTGGAATGTGCACGGATTAAATAACCCGTGCAAACGACAGAGAGTGTTGGAGCAGTTGTGCAGAGAGAAAGCTGAAATAATCTTTCTTCAAGAAACTCACTTGTCTAGACATGATCACTTTGATTCTGCCAAAAGTAGATTTCCTCACAAACACCTGTCTAACTTTTCCACCAGGAAACGGGGGGTTGCCATTCTGTTCTCCTCTACGTGCTCCTTTAATCTGCTTGACAAAGTTGTGGACCCCGAAGGCCATTTTCTAATTCTACTGGGTTCCATCCAAGGGATCACGTTGACTCTTGTCAATGCATATCTCCCACCAGCAGTAGTGGGCAGTTACCTAATTGACATTTCAAAGGCCATTCAGAAATTCAGTAAGGAGCCCTTGATTATAGGCGTGGATTTCAATTGTGTCAGTTTGGAGCTGGATTGTTCGGGGAGCCGGACTTTGGGAAACGCTTTGTGGACGTTATTCGTAGATTGGGTTTCACAGTTTGATTTATGTGATGCTTGAAGGCAACTATACACTCTGGAAAGGGACTATGCTATAAAGGAGGAGTAGCCTAGTGGTTGGGGCAAGGTACTTCAGGCCAGAAAGTCAGTGGTTCAAATCCCACTAGAGAACAGCAACCTTGGGCCAGAAGGACTGGGGTTTCTAGTCCCACAGATGCTCCTTGTGGTCTTGGGCAAGCCACTTAACCCTCCATTGCCCATGTTCCCTGTAAGTATTAGTGTATGTGTCTCATATCCCCACGTGTTAAATGTATCCCCCAATTGTGTTGTGACCGCTTTGATTGAAGGATAAGGTGGTATACAAAAACTGTCTAAAAAAAATAAATAAATAAATACTTTCTATTCCCAGGCACATCGGAGCCATTCTCGGATAGATATGTGGTTCTTGTCAAGAGCCGGGATCCCATGGCTGAGTCAGGTCTCTATTGGGACCATGGGTCCCTCTGATCATGCAATCATTTCTATTGAGCTCGCCTTGGGGGGGGGGGCTGACACTTCAGATCGGCGGTGGTCCTTGCCACACGGGCTCTTACTTAACCCAGAGTTTGCCTCTGAGGTTCATAAGTGTTGGAGGGAGTATCTGAATTTTAATGACTCCTCAGAGATATCAAGGGCTCTTTTATGGGATGCGGGGAAAGCGGTGCTGAGGGGTAATCTCATTTCCCTGTCGAGTACGTTTAAGAAGCGTTTGATATCCCAACAGGAGGATTTACGGAAGGAGATTCTCGAGCTGGAAATGAAACACAGGAAGGGGAGGGGAGAGAAAGTGTGGAATTTGTTGACAAGACGCAGAGGGGAATTAGCAGCGCTGGAAACCGATCGAGTGGCCTCGCTTTTCCTGCGTACTAAGCAACATTACTATGAGCAGGGAAACAAAGCTGGCAAGCTACTGATGTGGCAATTAAAGCGGCAGCGACAACGACTTAGGGTTGATGCTATTAAATCCCAGCAGGGTCAGATTTTATACACATCTCGTGATATCGCGTCCACCTTCACTACATTTTATGAGCAGCTATATGCTAGTGAGACGTTGGCGACCCACACTGACATCTCCAAGTGGTTGAAAGAGGCTTCCCTCCCTCGGCTGTCTGTGGAGGGCAAGGAACAATTGGACTGCCTGTTTACGCTGGTGGAGGTCCAACATGTGATGAAGAACCTCAAATCTGCCAAAGCGGCAGGACCAGACTTCTTACCGGTGGAATTATATAAGGTTTTCCCGGATCTGTTCACGCCAGCTTTGTTAACAGTCTATAATGAAATCCTGTCCAAAAAAGCGCTCCCAGCTTCATTTTACCAGGCGAACATTGTTGTGATCCCTAAAGCTGGCAAAGACGCTTCACAGTGTTCTATCGACCGATATCTTTGCTAAACCTAGATTATAAAATATTCACCACAATTTTAGCCAATCGTCTAGCCGCGCTAATTCCGGATATTGTTCACCCGAATCAAACTGGTTTCATAAAACACAGATACGGGTTTGAGAATGTGCGCTGACTACTCAATGTCCTTCAGGGAATAAAGGGTAAAGTGGGATTGTTTAAGATTCTGTCACTTGACGCAGAGAAAGCTTTTGATAAACTAGAATGGCCTTACCTCCTACAAGTCCTTCGGGAATTCGGTTTTGGGTCCGCTTTCTGTACCTGGATTGCCTCCCTATACACTAATCCCCAGGCCGTGGTGTCTATCAATGGGGCAAGTTCACCACCCTTTTGCCTAGGCAGAGGCACTAGACATGGATGCCCTTTCCCCGTTACTGTTTTCTCTTGCAATGGAGCCTCTGGCAGCTCATATTAGGTTACGGGCAGAGGACATAGGCATTCATCTGGGCTCTGAATGGCATGCTATTTCCTTATATGCAGATGACACACTGATCTATTTGAGCGAGCCCTCTCGGTCTTTGCCCATTGTGCTAAACATCTTAGAACGATTCTCTCGGGTGTCTGGGTTCATGGTTAACAAACAGAAGTCCATTCTACTTAGTTGTCTGTCTCGTTCTCCCTCTGAAGCTTTTCCAAAAGATGGGGATTTCCCGGTGGTGGTCCATTTTCGGTATTTGGGCATTGTAATTCATTGCGATCTTTCTAGGTTGTATAGTTTAAATTATCTCCCCCTCTTGAACTCAGTTAAGGCTGATATGATAAGGTGGAGTCTTTGCTCGGTTTCTTGATTAGGCCGTATCAACACTTAAAAGATGCTGGTCTTACCGAAATTACTTTTTCTGTTTATGCAATTGCATATTTCTCTTCTGGGCACTTTTTTCAAGTCTCTTCGGCAGGCAGTGACAAAGTTTCTGTGGTTAGGGAAACGTCCCTTGCTTAGCTGGCGAATTCTCACGACACCTAAAGGTTTGGGAGGGATGAGCTTATCTGATCCAGAGTTATATTACTCTTGTATTTGTCTGAGATCATTACTGTTATGGAGAATACACTCAGGGGCTGAATGGGTGTTATTAGAAGAGGACTGGTTACGCCCGATCCTGTTAATGGCTGTACCCTTTCTTACTGACCCCCAAGAGGTAACCTTGGTGCAAGCACATGTCTTTTTAGGACCTTGTTGGGAGGCGTGGAGGAAGTTATGTAAGCAGATGGGGTTCTCCGCTTCCTCTTTGCCCTTTACCATTTTGGGGGCTTTGGGGTTCATCCGGACCATGCATAGGGACCCAAACTCAGAGGTTCTGAGGACAACACTTTCCTCCTTATATGAAGATGCATGTCCGGTCACCAGGGAGAGGCTTGAGGAGACTACGGGTTTGTCACTCTCGCCGTTCCAAGAGTTGCAAATATTCCATTGCTTGAGGACCCAGTTCTTGGTGACTGACGTGGCTAGGAGACCTACATGTTGGGAGCAAGACCTTTTTGTGTCTCGGAAATTCACCACTTTCGTGGCCCGGCTGTACAGACATATAATGGCTGATTTGCCTATTCCTCCTGCTGTAAAACTTCCTCAACAGAGATGGGAGGCAACTTTGCCGGGGAGGATCAGGAGTTCTGGCTCGAAGTATACTCGTATACGCATTCCTGTTCTTTATCGTTGGGGCTGATTCATATGCAACTTAGGATACTTTATTGTCTCTCTATAACAGCAGCGGATCTCTTTTATTGGAAAAGGGCTGATGATCCACTTTGTTGGCGACTATGTGGTCACCGTGGATCTTTTGAGCATATGTGGTGGCATTGCCCTCACATTCAGCGTTATTGGAGGCTGGTAGTGGGACATGTTAATGAGAGGCTGCAGGTCACCCTTCCCTTTGATATAGAGTCTTGTATTCTAAGAGTTTTGCCAGAATCCACTTTTGGGAAACCTCTTCAATATTTGGTTCAATCGCTCCTTCTCGCGGCCAGGTCAGTGATTGCTCATTTCTGGAAGCGTAGCAGAGCACTGTCCCTTACAGAATGGCGTTCCAAATGTTGGGAAATTTATCGGCTAGAAAAAATAACTGCTATGGTTCGAGGACAGTCATTCAGGGAGGGGACCTCTGGAATTTAGTATTTCAGGAGGCTTCGTGAGGGCTGACGGGCCTGGGATGGTCTTGGGCATGACGCTTGTCCATAGATAGAAGGTTGCTCCCTAGAGTTTGCTATGTTTCACTTTTTTTGTTCTTCCTTTTTTCTCCTTTTCTCTCCTTCTTCTTCCCTCCTTTCTGGAGGTAGACGGGTCAGAAGGGGCGCAGGGGTGGGGGGAAGGGTGGGGGGAGGGGGGATCAGGGATGGAGAGGGATTAAATAAGCTGAATCCATTGCAAATATTTGTTCCTTGATTGTTAAGTTTTTGTTTTTGTTATTTATCTTGACTGTTTGACAATGGCTGATATCCTGTCCGGTCTCTCAGTGGTTGGTTGCTGCAGATATCAGACCTGGGGGATGTCGTACCTCACTGTTTGGGGACTGTTGTTTTGGAATATACGTTATCTGATTCTGCTTAATAAAAAAATTATTACATAAATTAGTGCTGCCAGCAAAAACACCCTCACAGTGCTGTAACCTTAAGGTGCCTCATAAGGCGCCCTAAGAAGCATCCTATAAGGCGACCTAAAAAGCGCCCTATAAGGCGCCTTATAAGGTGCCCTATAGGGAACATTATAAGGTGCCTTGGCAGACAGTGCACTTTATAATGTGCCCTCTGGAGTGCCTTATAGGGCGCCTTAGGTGGCACCTTAGGTTACGGCACTGTGAGGGTGTGTTTGCTGGCAGCACTAATTAAAATTAAAAAAGAAAATGCCTCAGACAGCACTGATTTAAAGTAAAGGGTAATGCCTTGGACAGCTTACTCATTAAGCCCACTGGGGGATTGAACTCATGAGCCCTGTACCATCAGTCAATGTATCAACCATTGTGCTACAGCTCTGCTGCTATGTCTGTAGGTCAGCACGCCTAATTAAGGCTAACGCGCGTTAACGTGCACAGCTCCCTCTATCACCCGATAATGAGCGCAGCGCACGTTATCGCACGATAACCCACGCTTGCTACCTTAAGACCGGAAGGCCCACTCCTTTTATGGCATCCTGCACTTTATTGCCGGGCGCATGTTAAGACGGTTTAGTAAACATACCCCAATAAGTGTTAATTTGTAAGTTAATGCTGATTACATTTATTTAGCATGCACTCAAATACTAAGGCA
Source organism: Ichthyophis bannanicus (assembly GCA_033557465.1). Classification (NCBI taxonomy): domain Eukaryota; kingdom Metazoa; phylum Chordata; class Amphibia; order Gymnophiona; family Ichthyophiidae; genus Ichthyophis; species Ichthyophis bannanicus. Next base: position 229,020,842 of record CM066031.1, read on the forward strand.
TTCCAACAAACCAAATGCACACTATTGAATACACATCCCTAGTATCGTTATTCTAATTATAGCTTATGAAGACCAAATAAGTTTGTTAAAAATTGCTAACCCATCTCCAACCAAGCCTAGAGTGCAGAGCCATAAAAAATCAGAGGAAATATCATTGAGTCTAGATGCAAAGAAGACTTTTGAAAGGGTAATCAAGACTTTTTTGTTCTGAATTGTAGCCTGATTTGAAACTGAGGAATATTTTTGCAGTTTCTTCTGGCTTTCCAATATACAATTCCTCCAGGACCCAAAGATTAATAAACAACTGTCCAAATTATTCTTTTTGCAGGGGATCAAGACAAGGATGTCCTTTACCCTCCCAGTTATTCATTTTGAGAAGGATATTCAAAGGCATTTACGTGGTTTGCAGATATGCAAATGCCACTGAGCTGGATATTCAGCATTACTAACACCGTTAGTGCCTTTGGATATTCATGAGTGGTGCCACTATATGCCCCGGTGCTAAGCAGTTAGCACTGGGGCGTTCCAGGGTAGAGTGAACACAGCACCCATCGTTAACTGGGCATCAGTGATATTGAGCCACTGCCTGGTCAGCAGAAGCTAAGCAGAAGCTAACCAGACAGCGGCTCAATATCACTGCTGCCCGGTTATCAATGGGATAGTCCTTCACTCTGCTCTGAAACATCAATGACATGCCTCCTGCTAACTGCTTAGCACCGAGATGTATAGCACTCTTAGCTTCCGGGTTCTGTGGCAACCTGGATATTCAATACCGGGGGCTGGCTATAGACCTGGGATTATTTGGCCCCTTAATTTCAAATCCTTTGTGGAGTTTGTAAAAGAGAACCTACTGTAAGTATCATATCATAGGACTTCTCATGTACATCCTGCATCATTTTAGTAGCCCTTCTCTAGAATGCCTCAATGCTCTCTATAATGTCTGAGCTAAAGCCTCTAGAATTGAACAGAGTTATGAAGAAAAAATTTGACTAATGGCATGGGAGAAAGGAGACTGCCCAAGAATTTTGGCATGGTGGCCAGAGAGTAGTATGTTTCCATGTTGGCAGATTACAGCTAGCAGGCCCAATATTCAAAGGATTTTTGCACCTAAGTTTGGGAATATTTGCTAAAGGATAAACCATAAGCATGCTTTTGAAGTAGCGCATTAGGTTTTTGAGGTGTGTCCATCTGCTTTCCTGTCATTAGCCCATTGTCATGCGGCACACTGTGCTAACCACCATGTGGATGCACTTACCACCACTCCTAAAGGTGGCATTAGGTGCACCCATGTTAACAGGAACAGTCATTGTTAGTGTACCTAAGATGCCCATGCTCTCCAAGATGCACCCTGAATGCCCATATTCTGCTCCAACCCACTAGCATAATTTTTTATCTCCTAAATTAAGATGAATTTTCATCAGAAAATATAGGAGCCTGTAAGGTCCCCATAATAAAAAAAAAAAAAGAAAAAAGGCCGAGCTTCTAAATTTAGACTCCTAAATTTGAACTCTTTACAGGGCCGTCTCTATAATGAGGCCGAGTGAGGCGGTGGCCTCAGGCGGCAGCTTTTTGTGGGCAGCAAAATTTGCCCCCAAAAAGACCGCCTCACTCGGCCTTCAAAAACCCAAAAAACAATCAGAGGAGCTGGAGCCGCTGCTGCTACTACCTGTTTCTCATCAGCACCGGTGGGCTCAGCTTTAACAGAGCCACGAGAAAGGGATACTCTCCCTTCACGGCTCTGAAAAGCAGCCTGCACTGAAGCAAAGACAAGGAGGGCTCTGCCGGGGAAATGGGGGGCTTCGGGGCTCTTCATTCTGCTCCTGCTGTGGTGGCAGCAGGAGCGGCTCCGGCTCCTCTGATCGTTTTGTTTTGTTTTTTAAAATTTCATTTGAAGGTCAGGCTGGGCTGGGCTGCACTGGGGGGAGGGGGTAGCACTGTAATGGATTGATGGGGGGAGGGCTAGGACTGGAAATGGACTGATGGGGGGCTAGGACTGGAAATGGGCTAATGGGGGGTTAGAACTGGAAATGGGCTGATTGGGAGGGGGGCTAGGACTGGAAATGGGCTGATGGGGGGTTTAGAACTGGAAACGGGCTTATTGGGAGGGGGGATAGGACTGGAAATGGGCTGATAGGGGGTTAGAACTAGAAATGGGCTGATCAGGAGGGGGGCTAGGAATGGAAATGGGGGGTTAGAACTGGAAATGGGCTGATGGGGGGTTAAGAATGGAAATAGGATGATCAGGAGGGAGGGCTAGGACTGGTAATGGGCTGATTAGGGGTACCTAGACAGGAAATGGGCTGATAGGGATGGCTAGGACAGGAATTGAGCTGATTGGGGGGCTAGGACTGGAAATTGACTTACTGGGGGGGGTAGGACTGGTAATGGTCCGTGACTGGAAATGGGCTAATGGGGGAGGGGAGGAGAGTGTTGCTGGTCCTGGAAGAAAACTAGGGTCTCTAGGACTACAAATGGGCTGATGCAGGGGGATGGAAGAATAGGTCTGGAAGAGAGTGGATACTGAGAGGGTCTGCCAGTGGAAGGAAGGGGCAGGAAGAGAGCTGACACTGGGGAAGGAGGAGGCTGGAAAGGAGCTGATATGGCAAGGGAAGGAGGGGGCTGGAATAAAGCTGACACCTGGGATGTACTGAAGGGAGATTGGAAGGGAGCTGACATTTGGGGATGGGAATGGTAGGTGGCTGGGTAATGGGGAGGCGGCTGGAAAGGAGCTGACATGTGTGAATGGCACTGGAAGGGGGGTGGACAGAGGGTAGGATGACTGGAAGGGAGTTGACTGTGGGGAGGGTGGCACTGAGAGTGGACGTGAGCTGATATCTGGGATGGTATTTGGACTAGAAGGGGATGGACAGTGGGGAAGGAGGGGGACTGGAAGGGAATGGACACCAGTGGCAGTCATGGGAATGCAAGGCGGTTGACATCAGAGAGCACTGGGAGGGGAGGACTGGAAAGGGGGTTGATATTAGGGAGGGTTACTGGAAATGGAAATGGGCTGATGGAAGTAAGTGAAGAAAACAAAAGAATAGATAAGAAATGGCAGATGGACCATAGACCACCGAAAGGGAGATAAGAGAAGACAGGAAAGCAGAAGCCTCAGATTGGGACCAGCATGATCAGAGAATAAAATGGTCAGACAACAAAGGTAGAAAAATTATTTTTATTTAATTTTAGTGATTGGACTTTGTGCTATCTTTATATTTTACACAGTATGGGGTGACTGCATCTCTTATTTATCTGATGTTGCACTGCATGCGGAGTCTGGCTTCTCAGGGTTTCAGTTTAAATTTTTGTCTACATATTTTTATTTTTACTTTAGATTGTGGTTACTTATTCTGTACTTGGTGAGGGTCTGTGTTCTAAGTGTGTGACTGAGGCCAGGTGTTCTGTTAACATGGAGTTTGTGCATAAAGATCTATAGTGTACTGTATTAATTTGACTTGTTCAGCTTTTCAAATAGGTGCATGGATGTTCCAGGGCCCACTGAAATATCTACAGTGACCTTTTTTTACATTGGCTCCTTATGTGAGTTTTGGAAGTTGGTGCTGATATGGTATGGTATGGTATGGTAGATGTGCTCTTTGTTGTAGGGTTTTGTATTAGTTCACAATATGCCTGGTACTGGAGAATGTTTGTTAGTAAGATGACCAGAATCCGATTTTTTGTTTTGTTAAGATATTGAGTTATGTGGATGAATGTCCTGGTTCTGCTCTGCACCCACTGTGGATGCAAAATATATGTTGAAAAAGAAAATGCAAGAACCATAACGCAGTTTATAACAACAAAATAAAAATGAGTTTGAATTTGGTTTTATAAACTGTGCTGTTGGTTCTCGCTCTCTTTTACAAGTTCCTTGGTGTGCAAACATCTTGCATTTCCTCCATATAATCTAAGTGGCTTTTTGGTTTGATTCAGTCCCTGATTGGAGCTCTGAAAAAGCCCTGCCCACCTCTAATGGGGGGGTCACCATCTCATCCTTCACCTCAGGCAGCAGATTGTCTTGAGCCACCCCTGACTCTTTACTTCAGCCAAGTGGAAAAGTAGTCTAGTGTTTAGAGCATTGGCCTTGTATTCAAGAGACCAGTGTTTGATTCCCACTAGTGCACTTTGGTCAAGCTCCTTTAGCTTGCATTGCCTTGTACGAAAGGCCTGGCAATCTACTTCTGGATTACCTTGCCAAGGAAACTCAGGGGATGTTGGGTCGACAGGAGTCAGCATTGACTCAATGGCACACATTGTAATGTTTTCAGCCAAACTTAAGAACCTTTAGCTAAAAGATAGGGCACAAATTTAGGCATCTAACTTAGGTGCCTACATTTAGAAGCTCAGCTGTTGTTTGACTATTGGGCTAAGATAGAAGGGTTTTCAGTTGGCACTTATCTGGGCAGCTTAGGCTGCATGAAAAGCTTTCCTAAGTTGCAATCCAGATAAGTGCTAACTAGAAATCCCACTAACCAGATAACTGCCTATACTAATGATTTGAATCTTTTTTCCATGCTTTAAAGTACTTCATATTGAGGTTAATATAGAAACATCGAATTGATGGCAGATAAAGACCATTCAGCCTATCCAATCTGTCCATCCGTACTAGCTACTAAGTTCTACAATCCCTTCTTTTCCCTGAGAAATCCTCTGTGCTTGCCCCATGCTTTCTGGACATTAAATACAGTCCTTATTTCCACCATCTTCCCTGGGTGGCCATTCCATGCATCTATTGCTCTTTCCTTAAATAAATATTTCCTTCAATTACTCCTGAGTCTATTCCATCTCACCTTTATCCTTGTTCCAGAGCTTCCTTGTGTGTTTATACTATAGAGGTATTTAAATATTTCTGTTCTATTTCACCTCGCCTGCCTTCCTTCCAAAGAATAACACAATAAGTGCAGTATGCACTGCACCACACACCCTAAACGTCATAACAAGACAACACAGTGCTGCCAGGTACTCCAAAGATCTAAAAGATCTAAGTGTCATTGCAGACAACTCAAACACAAATGGAAACACACTAAGGACCCTAGTCATCAATCCACCTACCTAGCCAAATAGAAGGAATACTGTATCTTAAAAAGGATATAGCGATTTTAGAAAAGGTTCAGAGAAGAGCGACCAAAATGGTAAAGGGGATGGAAGGATACTCCTATGAAGAAAGGCTAAAAAGGTTAGGGCTCTTTAACCTGGAAAAGAGACAGCTGAGGGGAGATATGATAGAAGTCTATAAATTAATGAACGGAGTGGAATGGGTAAACGTAGATCGATTGTTTACATTATCAGAATATAGAAAGACTAGGGGACATGCAATGAAGCTACAGGGTAAACTATTTAAGACTAATAAAAGAAAATATTTTTTCACTCAACGTGTAATCAAACTCTGGAATTTGTTACCGGAGGATGTAGTAAAGGCTGTTAGTGTAGCTGGGTTTAAAAAAGGTTTGGACAAGTTCCTGGAGGAAAGGTCCATAAACCATTATTAAGAAGTGACCGAAGATATCAATGCTTGACCCAATACAAGCATTGCAGAACCTGTGTCTTTTGGGGAAACTGCTAGGTACATATGACTTAGATTGGCCACTGTTGGAAACAGAATACTGGGCTTGATGGACCTTGGTCTGACCCAGTATGGCATATCTTATGTTCTTATGTTCTTATGTGCCCTGACAAAAAGGGAATGCTACTCCAACCTCATCAGAAGCTCCCTCAACCATCCTAGAGAGCTATTTGACATAGCTCGATCATAAGAACTCCCTCAAAGGAAGGAGAGGGGGGTCAAGGGGAAGTGCAGCATAAAATTCACTAGCTGTGGTTGGTGAATTGTTGTGCTTCTCTAAGAGGGTGAGACTATAGTTCTCTCCCCAAGTCTTGCTGGGTACCTTCACATGATGACCCCATTGTACAAAATCTATACTGAATCCCAGCAAGGTGACACTACAATTGAAGTACGATAGGAATGAAAAAGAAAAATTCATACTGGCCGCACATCGCCCAGGAAAAAAGGTGCCCGCCTGTATCTTACACACTATGGTTAACAATGGTGGTTGCGATACTGCAAGCACTGCAGATGTAGATAACATCCTGCAACAGATACAGGCCATGGTAAGCACGTTCATGGACCCACTGTGGCAGGAGATAAACTACAGAAATGAATGAAATAGTTAAGAGAATTAACTATGGTTAAGTGGACTTCTGCAGATAAGGAGGTGATAATGTACTGCTACTTTTATGCTATAAACCCTATATTTAAAACAAGAGGGTATACAAAGAGAATCCTCCAAAAAATTAGAAGAGGAAAATTGCTACAAGAAGAACTGCAAAAAGCAACAGATGCAAACTTAAGATCTTTAATTTCACAGATCAAAGCAAAGAATGATAACATCTTGAAGCAACTAAGGACTTCCATGGAAAAAAAAATACAGGGGGGGGGGGGGGAAGAGACCTGCATGAGAGTACCAGAAGAAAGGAATACAAAGAAACAGAAAGAACAATTGAGGAGTAGATGGAGCTTTGAGATCTGGGACTGCCCTACAGTGAGATAACTACAGGACAGGTCAACCAATCAACTGAAGAGGAGGAAGAAAGGGAGGAGAAAGACCCAGAGACAGAGGAATTCAAGATCAAACTCCTAGTCCACAGAGAGAAAGATGAATATGCTGGGTTTCAGGCAAGGAAATGATTACCCAAGTTAAATTTAACACCTAAGGTTAAAAGTATGATTATAAAGGTGAACAGAAACAAGGCCATATCCAGTATAAAGGGACCATTTATTGATATCACCAAAATAAATTGAATACAATATTGTTGTTGTTATTAAGTGCCATCGAGTCAGTGTTGACTCATGGTGACCCTCTGGATAGTTGTCCTAAGCTGTGTTCAATCTTTAGTCAGGCGGCTCATTGTTGACAGAGCGGCACCCATAGCTGCTGTTATTGTATCAATCAATCTAATTGCTGCCTTCCTCTTTTGCGTTGACCTTCTATGTTGCCAAGCATGATGTCTTTCTCTAATGATCTCTCTCTTCGCATGATGTGTCCAAAATATAAAAGTCAAAGTCTTATCATCTGAGCTTCTAAAGAAAGCTTAGGTTTGATCTCTAGTACTGACTGGTTTATTCTTCAGGCAGTCCATAGTATACACAGTATTCATCGCCAGCACCATAATTCAAAGGCATCAATTTTCTTCCTGTCTATCTTTTTCACTGTCCAATTTTCGCATCCATATGATGTTATTGAAAATACCATGGCTTGAATGAGTTGAATCTTTGTATGGAGAGAGACATCTCTGCTCTTGAGAATCTTGCCATTCTGCCAAAACCAATGCGTCATTGGATTTCTTGACTGCTTGTTGCTTCTTTATTGATAGTTGATCCAAGTAGGTTAAAGTAGTCCACTATTTCGATTTCTTCTCCATCCACAATGAACTTATTGATTTTGCCAGTTGTCAGGATCTTTGTCTTCTTTACATTAAGGTGCAGGCCCATTTTAAGACTATGGGGTATGTTTACTAAACTGCGTTAGTGCAAATCGCGTTAGGAGCCGCGTTAGTGAAAGGAAAGACAAAAAAGGACATGGGCGGGACATCCTAACCACTAACGCGCGTTCCAAAAACTAACGAGCATTACAGGGCGCCGTGGCGCGTTACTGCGCGTTAATCGTATGAAGGCGTACAGACACAAAGCACTGAAACAGAGCTGTAGCACAATGGTTAGTGTACTGACCGCTGTTACAGGCAGCATGGGTTTGAGTCCCCAGTGTGCCTAACGCAGAAGGCTGGCCCAGGCATCACCCTGTACATTACATAGGGAATGAGGAGGCATGTTTTTCTTTACATTGAGTAGTGGTGCCAGAAACACACCCTCGCAGTGTGCCTAGCCACGTGCGTGGCTGCGTGGGTGGCTGCGTGCGTTGGTACGTGCGTAGCTACGTGCATTGGTGCTTGCGTACAATCGTGCGTGGGTATGTGTGTTTTTACCAGCGTGGGCACCTAATATTACAGACTCTTTAGGGTGTCCTGCACCTATGCATTATGCTAACAGATGTACGTGTGATGGCCTATGGTGTATCTGAGCCTGTGAGCAGGTGCTGGATTTACCCAGGGTTGGATTGTGCCAGTCACACCCATGATGCACTGCACATGCAAATCAGCCGTCCACAGATACACACCATGGGGAATGTACCCCCACAGCACCTCAGCCTGGTAGGGGGGAAGTGATCAGGTGCACCCCCACAGTACCTCGGCCTGGTAGGGGGTACTGACCATGTGTTGTACTGGCACAGAGTAGCTACACACTGTCACATTGTGCGGGTACTGTGCTCACCCTGAGGGTGCAGTGAGGCGCCCAGCACTAGGACCACAGCACCGTCCATGGCTGAAAGAGGCCATGGCGCAGGTCCAAAGCAGTGTTAATGTGTGAGATAGGTAGTTTCTGCAGGAACACCTTGGACATCTCTGTCTGTTTCAGTCAGGTGTAGCCCCCCCATGCACCCCCCCTCCCCCAGGGCTGAGGGTGGCAAACAGGGTCTCCTATCAAAAGATCCACAGTCTACCTCCCTGCAAAGGTGGCAGTAGAGGGGAACATCAACCCCAATCCTGCTGAGGAACAGACACCCCACAGAGCAGTCAATGCAGCTCTGTACACATCCATAACACAATAGCAGACAGACATTAGGCCAGGATATGGTATGCTGCACCCCACTACTATCTGATATTCCCCTGGTGCAAGCCATCAGCCACTGCACCCTGCAAGCCACTCCATCACAACACATACCAGCTGCAAACAGTCTGCTAGTGCCCAGTGGAGATGCCTGCACCCAGAACTGGGATGTCAGCATACACAGCAAGCAGATACATCAGTGACTGGGCCCCAAAAGGAAACCCATATCTATCACATAAGAGAAATGCTAAATAGCACTATGGGAGTGCCTAGCCATGCTGTGGTCACTGCACAGTCAGGGTGAGAGTGATCTCTCAGCAGGATATACTGAGGTCACCCTGTCTGTGTAGGTGGTGGCCGGGCACTACAATGTGCCTGTCACTGCCCTATGCCCTGTGCAGATGCACCCTGGCCAGGCCACCCTGTCCGGCCTATACCCATGGTACCTTGCTCCTCATTATGCACATTGGCCGCCCAATACTGGCAACATTGCTGGCAGTGTGGGCTGTGGAAGGTGTTTGCAGCCACCACACACTGGATAGACAGACAGCCACCCCACACCTATGCCAGCATTGTGCTACTATAGAGTTGGTCAGCAGCCATACCCACCACACCAGTCCTGGGCATAGTACAGGCATGGATATGGTACACAAGACTGTTGGGGGGTCACTCCCCAGGGTGGTGAACACTGTCAGAGACCAGACCTGCAGCACACACCGCAGACATCAGAATGATTGTTATGGTGGAGTTCAATGAGCAAAATGTGCTTAACGTAGGAATTGATATCTGCCAATTATCATAGGAAACGTTTGATAGCTGTGTACCATATACCCAGGTGTAGGGTGGCATTGCTAAGGTATGCAACTGCTAGTATTGGGAGATACAGGCAGGGCCCAATGTCTTGCCTCTCCAGGAGGCATTGGCCAATGGAGCCTGTGGGTGTGTGTGTGGCCCTGTTGGCTGCTCCTTCACGGCAGAGTTCCCCAACTCCAGTCCTGGTGTTCCAAACACTGTTCGGGTTTTCATGCTGTCCCTCATAAATATGCATGAGCTACATCTGCATACCATGGGGGTGGTGCATAGCTATGCAGCACAGGCATCTTTATTAGAGGCAGCATGGAACCGGAATGGTGTGGGGCCCTCCAGGACTGCATTTGCGGGACTCTGCTTTTGGTAATGTGCTTGTTTCTGGTGTCTGTGTTTGGTGTGGTAAAATATAGGCGTAGTAACCATGCGTATGTTCTCTGCAATAAAGGAGTGTCTTTACTATCACTGTTTAGTGGTGGGTAAAACTATGGAGACTGGGTTGGCAGGAGCCCCAGCTGGGATTTGAACCTGTGACCCTCTGGTCTTACAGGCACTGGCTGTGTCTGTTGCACCACACTATGGCCACAGAGACAGTGCAGTCCCTGGAGATAGGAAAACTGGCCTGACGAGTCAGAAACCCTGCTCTGCACAATTTTACTGTGGGCTCATTTACCTTGTATGGAGACAAAAGTGCAAATAAACCTCAAACAGGCCTCGAAAAAAGGGGCAAACACCCATAACCGAGCTGGGCAACAATGAAAAACACTCCCAGGAAAGCTCCAATAAAATGAAATGCTTTTTGAAAGGGTCTACGGAGCGTAGACCCTTCCAAACATCATTTATTTTTTTTGGAGCTTTCCTGGGAGTGTTTTTCATTGTTGCCCATTGCTATCACTGTTGCCCAGCAGGATTATACTTTCTACAATATTTCTTGTGGTCATTTTTAAAGTTTTATGTGAACTTTTGTTCTGTGCACAAGTATCACACTGCTCACGTTTTGTTGGTTTCCCCGGTTTTGCTGTACATTGCTGACGGAAATGGTTTCTCTTCCCTGTAATATGCCTTTAACGGCAGGTTTTCATTCGCGTTGGAATTGAGCTCAGAAATTCAGCACGTTAGTGAGAGGGGAGCCTCTCCCCGCCCACTCTCCACCCATTGACCCCTTCTCTCCGCACACTCTCCACCTTCTGCGCTGTTTTAACGCGCCGCAGGGCTTTACGATCGTTACGTGCAGTTAATGCGCGTAGTATGACGTTAACGGTCGTTGGCGCATGATTACGCGCGTTATACTGCACTTACGATCATTAACGTCATACAACGCGTGTTATTCAAGTTTACCGCACTTTAGTAAACATACCCCAATGTTCCTTGATCTTGAGAAGCAAATGTTTCAGATCATTTTCACTTTCAGCCAATAAAGTGGTAGCATCAGCATAGCAAAGGTTCTTGACGAGTCTTCCACCAGTCTTCACACCTTAGTTGTCTTCATACAGTCCTGCTTCTCTGATAATTCGTTCTGCATATAAATTAAACAAGTAAGGGGAAAGTATGCAGCCTTGTATGTCTTTGCTGATTTTAAACCATTCTGTTTCTCCTTGTTCTGTTCAAACTGTTGCTTCTTGATCAATGTAAAGGTTGTGCAAGAGAACTATCAGGTGTTCTGGTATACTCATGCTTCTTAATGTGGCCTAGAGTTTCTCATGGTTTACACAGCTGGCAGCATTCTTGCAGTAATAATTTTAGCTGCACAATATTGTATATAATATATAATACAATATTGTGCAGCTAAATTATTACTGCAAGAATACTACCAGCTAAAGTGCAGGGCCAGAAGAAAAAGAAAATAATAATAGTTCCTCCTTGGAAAAATAGCATCAAGGAAAAATGCAATTGTTGCATGCGGAGGTATCCCTGATAGATGGGTATCTAAAGGGATTAAGATCATCAAAGATATTAAGGAAGATCCAAGACATCAAGCTAAAGCATGCTGTATTAACAGAAGAAGATCTAAAATTTATATGTTCCAACAATAAATTGAAAGTAGCAGCAGAAGCACAAAAACTGAGAAGATATGTAGAAAACAAAAAATAAAGATATCAAAATAAGTTATTTAGAGAGAACCAAAAACAATTCTACAGTGAATAATGAAAAGAGCATTGAGACGGTAAAAGCACCACCAACCAAAGCTGAAACAGAAACTGTCTGGAGAAAACTATATGAGGACTCTATAAAGCACAAACAAGAAGCAGAATGGTTACACAGGTACACTAAAAAAAAAATTTTTTAAACTGCCTCTAATGTTTCGATTGATTTTTACGTTTTTTGGTGCGCGGAATCCAAATCTGGTAACCAATTTGCTCCATCACGTACAGATTGTTTGCTACATTGGGTTAGCAGTTTGAGGTGAACGTTTCAGATTGAGTGCGATCGAGATAAAAGTTTCTTGGATGAATTCTTTATACTAATTGTTTAGTAGTTATTCAAATAAGAATAAAGAAAATTGTAACAAGGCAGCACATAAGAATAGAGTAATGTCAACAAAACACACTGTGATGGTAGCAAAATTGTCTGCACTTAAAACAGCCACATACATGTGCACAAACATTGAGCATATAAGAGCGAGGTTAGACACAAAGCAAAGCAAAGAAATGTGCAAAAAATGTTGTACAGGTATGTTTGTAAGAATAGAAAACGCAAACCGCACCATTGCAATACATGAAGACAAACACCCGATGGTGTGAAAATAAAATTCTAATAAATGATATCCGACACTGTGGTAATAACTAGCAAATTTTTATTTCAAAGTTTAGTAAAAACACGATATTTGTCAACACAGTTTAGATTTTAAAGTCATTCTTGGGTCAATCAATCTCCTGGTGGGCCCGTTTCTTCTTCCCCCGAATACTTCTCTTGGTGCGCTGCTTGGCGTATTTTTCATCTGGGGTTTCCCGCAGCAGCAACCAGCAGAAATCAGCCATCATAGTGGTGTTCCATCTTCCTTGGTACCTTCTCTCTGCGTCCTTGATGTCCTGGTGAAACCTTTCACCTTGTTCTTCACTGTACGCCCCAAAGTTTTCGGGAAAGTAGTTCACATGGGCGTGCAAGAAATGGACTTTCAGGCTCATGTTACAGCCTTGTTCTTTGAAGGCATTGAGCATCCTGGCAACAATATCCTTATAGTTCTCATCCCGCCTGTTCCCCAAGAATTTGAGAACAACATCCTTGAAGGAATCCCAGGCTTCTTTTTCCTTCTCAGACATCGTTTCAGCGAATGCTCCATCTGAAATGAGTTTCCTTATATCAGGGCCAACAAACACTCCTTCCTTTAGCTTTGCTTCAGAAAGTCGGGGGAACTTTGAGCAAAGGTACCAAAAGCACTCACCATCTTTTGGAAGGGACTTGATGAATTGCTTAATGAGACCCAACTTAATGTGGAGAGGTGGTAATAGAATTTTATCACGAGGTACCAAGCTCTCATGAAGAACATTTTTCTCACCGGGTCTCAAATACTCCCGAATTGGCCAGTATTTTTTCCCCCAGTGTAGGTCGCGGGCCCGGCTATCCCACAAGCAAAGGAAGCAGGGATATTTGGAGAAAACGGATTGCTGCCCTAATAGCATGGATAGAATTTTAAAGTTTCCACAAATCATCCACTTATGCTCATCATAACGAATCTTCTGAAGAATCAGGGCCAAATTCTCATATTTTTCTTGGAGAATAACAGAGTGAGCAATAGGAACTGAAGCGAATGTGTTGCCATTATGAAGAAGAACACCTTTTATGCTGTCTTTTGACGAATCAATGAACAGCCGCCATTCAGCAGGATCATACTTGAGTTTAAACTTTTCCATCACTCCGTATATATCGTTGCAAAATACCAAATCTTCCTCTTTGCTGAAATACTTCAAAAATTGTGTCTCGCGGTTGCGGTACCAATAAAAAGTTGTTCCTGGTGACAATAGATTTTTCTGTTTAAGCCGAGAACCTAGCAGTTGGGCAGCATCTTTTGGGAGTCCTAAATCCCGGACTAAATCATTCAATTCAGTTTGAGAGAAAAGTTCAGGTTTCGGATCTGGTTCAGTTTCAAACTCGGAAGTACTGGACTCATCGGGAAAAGCCATCTGATGAGTTTCATCATGATCAGAACCGTCCACACAAATATGATCCAAAGATTTTGGTGGTTCAGGCACAGGTACTTCGTTGCTATGAGGCATAGGCCTAATTGCTGAGGGAAGGTTGGGGTAACTTATTTATTTATTTTTTATTATTTTATTTAACATCGCTTATATACCGCACTATTATCATCAGCGCGGTTTACATGGAACAAACATATACATACAGAAAACTGTAGTGCATTTTACAAGTAACAGGAATTTGAACTTGGTAATAAAGGGAAACTATGTACACTATATAACTATATACAATAGTCTTATTACGTTCTTATTTTTTATGTTGTATCCCTTCACAATGCAAGAGCAAAAATAGCAGTCACTGCTGTGGTCTCTTTGTTCACGCCACATCATAGGTATTCCAAAACGAAATGCTTGTTTTTTACCTTTCATCCATAAGCGTAGATCTTCCTCACATGTCTTGCACACTTTGTGAGGAGCCCACGGTTTGTTTTGATCGCCTAACTTCAAACCGAAATAGGCGAAATATACTTTTTAAATAAATGCAGAAATGTTCCTCTGCCACTTTTTCACGGTATATTCCCCACAAATAAAACAAAAACTGTCCGGAGAGTTGACGCAACCTCTGGCTCTGTGAGCCATCACAAATACACAGCACTGCAAACTACAACTGTAGTGAACCACTTCGGAATAAAGCTGGATTACGACTGAGCAAACAAAAGGTAATAATGAACTTGCAAGAAACTGAAATTTGACAGGAACGTTCATGTCGCAACCACCGTGTTTGAGCGAGCGAACGAGGCGAGGTGAACAGGAAAGAACATGCGCCAGCGCGAGTACTGGATTTAGCCCCCCGCCTCCCAATTGTCCTGTTAATGTATAAAATGAATACAAAACACTCTAAAATATCATGAGGGAGTGTTTCTAGTTAGTTAACCATTACAACCTCTATTTTGGGCCAAGTAAATAAACTGCAGTCGGCTAAAAAGAAATTATGTGAACATTCCTTATATGGGTAAGAAATCTAATTTTGCAAGAAAACGTGATGTGATGGAACATTTTGGCTATTTTTCCTGGATTCAGCACCCCAAAATCTATAGGAATCAGTTGCAAAACTGGAGGCAGTTTTTTGGTAGTGTACCTGTGTTATCTTTCATACAGGAGCATTTAGAAAAAACAAACATCAAACCTATGAAATGGCCTACAGCAACAACAAAAGAGCTAGAAAGCAGGTTAAAATGAGCCCCAAACTGGAAGAGACCTGGCCCAGATGGAGTAGCCAACCTTTGGCTCAGTTAACTTCACTCCACCAAGACCTGGTGAATTACAAACATCAATTGTTTAAGCAGCCAGACTTAACCCCACAAATGGTTTACTACAGGAAGAACATTTCTCTTTCCAGAAGGGGACCCAAATAACACTTCCAAAAATTATAGACCAATAATATTGTCTATCTACAATCTATAAGCTGTTCACTGCAATATATACAGACAGAATATATAATCATATAAAATAAATCCCATTTTGATAGGGTACATTAAGTTCACCATGGCAATGTGGCAAACCACACTCTGTTTTTAAAAAAAGAACATGGTCAGTACATCATTCCCAACATTAGGATCCAACAAGGAATATTTTAGGGGGATTCCCTGTCACCTCTTCTGTTTTGCATGGTGCTTAATCCGAAGAATACTCTCATCAACTCTTCGGGATACATATTTAGCCTGAATCCTAAAGAAGGTAACAGCCCAGAAACAACATATCATTTATTATTTGTAGACAATCTGAAGGTCTACAGTTCCAGTGACCAACAATTATCAGAGCAATTCCGTGTGGTGAATAGCTTTTCGGAAGACTTCGGTATGACCTTTGGCCTTGACAAATGTGCTAAGGCAACCTTTTTTAGAGGAAAATTGAGCAAAATGGAAAACATCTCCCTGGCTACAGGCTGTGACATCAAGGACCTGGAACAGGAAGACATATATAAGTATTTCAGAGTAGAAGAAGAATGGCATTAAACAGAAATTACTGAGAGAAATATAAGTAAAGAATATTATAGGAGATTAAAATCATTGTTGAAAAGTGCTTTAACATCGTGGAATAAGATACAAGCCATCAATCAGTTTATATCATTTTGAAGGTGCAGTCTCCTGAACTACACACAGTGCTCCAAATGAGGTCTCAGTAGAGACTTATAAATAGGCATGATCACCTCCTTTTTTATGCTGGTCATTCCTCTCCTTGTGACTATAAGCATCCATCTGGCTTTTGCTGTTAACATTTAATCTCTTATAATATTCTTTGCTGGTCCTTTTTCTCAGTCATTTATTTTAGGTTTGGCTCCTTTCTCTACTCCTAGGTATTTATATACACCTTCCTGTTCAATTTCCTCTAAGGGATGTTGTCTTAAACACACTCAAGATCGGGAGCCTTAAGTATTAGCTACAGAGATATAAGTATTGTTTATTTAACATTAATATAGAGAAAGTCACATGTTAAGCGACAACAACTATACTTATGTGCTCCAGTGTATAGTGTTTGCATGGAGGTCATTGATGCAATTGGGCACAGAATTTTCTATAGACGAATAGTCTAATGAATTAATGCCATCATACGCCTGAGACCTCCCGCCCAAAGTTGAGAAGACTGACACATTGTTAAAGAAGAAGAAACTTAACTAGCGGGGAGATTCCCTTATGTTTCATTGAACGTACCAGAGTTGTTTTGTGGAGCCTTACACATTTATCCAGCATAAATGTCATCCTGATGCAATAGGAAAAACGTTTCACTACACGGATCTGTCTTGTTGAATGTTCATGACTAAAACTAGAGAGCTTTACGTCATCTACAGACAGAAAGTGTGATGTTACATCTGGATTGTTACCATCTTTAGGCTTAAGATATGGGGTAGAGTTACTAAAGTGCATCATGTCAATAATGCATGTTATTTGGCCCTTAACACACGTTAAAGGTGAATATCATGCATTATATTGCCATAACACACAAATTTCCACTGCAACACACGTTGAGGTGGCATTAGCTTTTGTTTGGAGTAGTACAGCTTGAGGTGCCCATTGCAAGCTGTATTATTCCTTTACCACAGGAGTTATCACAGGTTAGGGACTGCCACATTAAACCAAGCTGTGGTAAAATCCTAGGGGAGGGGGGGTGGTATTAAAAGTGATTAACACAGTTAGCAAACCCGTTAACTGCATTAATCATGCCGACCAGGATATTCAATGGCACTAGCATGATTAGTGCCATTGAATATCCACGGGTACCATCGCTGCATCTCCTGATGCTATTAGACTAGCATCGGGGTATTCCAGGGGCAGCATGCAGTGATAACTGGGCAGCAATGCTATTGAGTCTCTGCTCGGTTATCACAAAGCATTAACATTTAGGCACATGAAAGTCTGGCCTAACTTGTGTCGCAAAAGTTGATGGGGCAGTGACTGAATATTGACTCTGCCTGATTAGCTTCTTTCCTATCCAGCTAATCCGTATATTCAATGCCAGTAGCCAGATATGACCCTGGCATCAAATATCTGGCTTTACATTTCAGCAGTGATGGCTAGCCACTGAAACCACGTTAGTAATGGCCACTGAATATCCCCTCCCCCAATTTGTACTGAAGCTTAGTAACTACCCACCTAAATCTGTACCCCAAGAGGTTAATAGGAGCATTCAGTGGACATGGAGGCCAATTCTGTACTGTTTGTTCCTCGCCTGCCCAGGCAGTCAGAATCACGATGTGCTCTGGTTGCACCCGATTCTGATTCCACAGGAGCTAGATGTACCCACAGGAACAGAATCAGGTCTATCAGTCTGGATGTTCAAGCTGTGCCTTGATTCTGGCTGCCTGGATGTCCAGGCAGGAGTTGTGATCCCCAGCAGATCCAGCATTCTACTTTACCCTGCAGCCCAACCCCCGAACACCCTGAGCCCTCTCACCTCTGGTCCGCTGCCCGGCTCCCCAATCAGGCTCCAATTAGGGGGACCTATTCCACCTCAGAGGTGGAATAAGTCCCCTGTTCATACGGCTGACCCCGGATGTACAGGGCCGACCTTGGAAATGGCCCTGTACATCCGGGGTCATGGTGCCTCCTACAGCCCACCCTTTCTCTGCCTACGGCCCGCCCCCTCCCACCCACAAACAGAACTTCCCACACAGCTCAGATCTATGTGTGGGGAGCTCTGTTTCCAGGATGCAGGCCAGGCATTTAGCGTGGCTAGGCATCCAGATCAGATGTCCAGACCATCTAAATGCAGTTCAGAATGGCCCCCAAAATGTCATACAATATAAGGATGGTGACAAGGAGTTTCCCTTAAATATTCTTTACTGGATCTTGATGTTAGGAATGACAAACTGTCCGTCTTCATAGTTCAGAAGGAGTGTGGTTTATCGCTTTTCATGTGAACCATTGTACTCAATTAATCCAGGATGTATTTAGCAAATCCCATGGTAGCCAGTCCTACAGGAGTTTCTTTTTAGGGGGGGGGGGGGGATTTGCAAAGTATGTGGATTAAATAATGCACAGAGATTTCAAAATATTTTGCTGCATATATCTGAAGCTCCTCCCCTTTCCCCACAGGGGAAGGTCAATTCCCATTTACCTCTTTTAAAACTGAAACCATGCACATTCCAGACATGTTTGATACATTTATTTCTACTGCATTTCCAAATGAACATGTAATTACTATATATTTGCTTGATATCAAGCTCATTGAATATCTTCCAGTACTCTGTAAATCAAATATTATGTAGCAGTAACTGTCTTGTTAAATCTAAATGTAATGCTTATTTGAGATACTTGGTCTTCAGTCTTACTCCCATCCAATTTCCCTAGAACCTCCTGCCTTTTACCTAGCAACCAGAGTACATGGATTAACTGCAGCTATTATATGGCTCATTAACACAGTACAATGCATGCTAATTGCTAGTAGTTAATCTGTCACCAGTTCATTCATCCATTAAGAACAAAAGAACTGCCAAAATGAATCAGACCAAAGGTCTATATAACACACTGCCCTGTCTCTGACTGTAGTAAGCACTGAGTGCAGAGAAAACCATGTTACAAGGTATATTTTTATTTAGACAGTTTTGTATTCCACCTTATCCTTCAATCAAAGTGGTCACAACACAATTGGGGGATGCATTTAACACAAGGAGATATGAGACATATATGCTAACACTTACAGGGAACATGGGCAATGGAGGGTTAAGTGGCTTGCCCAAGACCACAAGGAGCACCCATAAGACTAGAAACCCTAGTCCTTCTGGCCCAAGGTTGCTGTCCTTTAGGGGAATTTGAACCCATAACCTTCTGGTCTGAAATAACTTGCCACAACCACTAGGCCACCTCCTCCAGTGCTATCCAGCCACTGTCATATTCTTCAAGTTCTATCAGTCATGATATGGGAATGCATGGAGGATCAGTTGATTCTCTTCCTACTACTATCTAGCACAACTAGATGTATGTAGCACTGCACAGATCCATAAGCATGAGGCAGGCAATTTTCTAAAAGATCTTACCTGGGTAACTTAGCATGTAACTGTTTCTCAGGTCAAATTGTGGAGGTGGTTATTGCAAATTACCTCTAATACTTTGCGAGATATGATCTCCAAAACTGAACACAATATTCCAAGTGTGGTCTCGCCAGCGACTTGTACAGTGGCATTAGTACCTCTTCCTTTCTGCTGGTAATTCCTCTCTGTATGCAATCCAGCATCCTTCTGGCTTTGGCCACCGACTTGTCACACTGTTTCGCTATTTTGAGATCCTCAGAAATAATCACTCCACGGAAACGGTTCAGAGGAAGGCAACCAAAATGATTTGGAGCCTGTGCCAGAAGACATATAAAAAGGGTCTCCAAGACCTAAATATTTATACTCTAGGGGAGAGGAGGGACAGGGGAGATATGATATAGACATTTAAATATTTAAAGAGTATTAAAGAACAAACAAACCTTTTTCAAAGACAGGGAAGCTGTAATATTAGAGGGCATAACATGAAGCTGCAAGGGAGTAAACTGAAAGGCAACATCAGGAAATACTTTTTCACTGAAAGGGTGGTGGATGCTTGGAATGCCCTCTCGATGGAAGTGGTTGGGGCAAATACTGTGACAGAATTCAAAAGGGCATGGGACAGACACAGTGGATCCCTTTATAGAAACAAGATAAAATCAAAATAAACATAAATGTCGTGGATATCTTACAAGTTGAGGTGACCAGCAAGGAGTGGTGGGTACACCCTTAAACAGAGGCATGGGAAGTGGTGACCTGCATGGAGCGGCATGCGGCCCTACTCTTGCCACCTTGCTGGGCAGACTAGATAGACCATACTGGTCTTTATTTGCCTTCATATACTATGTTACTGTAGTTGAAAGCAACTGCACTGTGGAGCAGCACAGGTTCTTGTACCCGTGCAGAAATGGGGCAGAGATGCTATAGGGCAGGTGTAGAGTCTATGCATATGAAGCTTCTCATAATACTGCCAAGCTCCAATACTACTTATTATCTGTAGAGTGCTATATGGTGTGTGCAGCACTGTACATATAGATGTAAGACACACACCCTTCTCATCAGAGCTTACAATCTAATGAAGATAAAGAACATTGCAAAACTGGGGACTAGAGTATGGTAAAATACACATTAAGTAGTAAATAAGAGAGTGAGGGACATCAGAATCCAAAAGCAGCCTCAACGAGGTGGGTTTTTAGACTGGATTTGAATAGGGCTAGAGAAGGAGCTCAACACACAGATTCTGGTAGTTTGTTCCAGGCATATGGAGCAGCAAGATGAAATGAACAAAGTCTAAAGCTGGCAGTGGCTGAAAAGGGCACAGATAAAAGTGATCTGCCAGAGGAGTGGGTGTAGAGAGGAAAGGTAGTGAGGAGCAGCAGAATGAAGGCACTTGTAGGTAAGTAGGAAAAGTTTGAAATGGATGCAAAAACTGAAAGGGAGCCAGTGAAGTGATTTGAGAATTGCGAGGCCGTGGGCAGGGTCCCGGCGGCCGACTTTAACCTGGCACGCGGACCGGCATGGGGACCCTGCGCGCGGCCCGGGTGGGGGTGCGCGAGGCGTGATTTGAATTGATTGGCTCCCGTCGATCGCAGCTGTGCGGGAGCCAATCGATGGGGCTGTTGTTCGGGGGTGAGTTCCCGGCCGGCAGCCTCCGCGTGCTCAGTTGGAGCGGAGGCTGCTTTTGGGGTGCCGGCGTGGGTCGGAGGCAGAGAAGCGGCGGCAGCTGAGCGGGTCTGTGCAGCGACGCAGCGGCAGCGGAGCGGATCGGTGTGGGCAGCCACGGTCCCCTGAGTCGGCGTTTTGACGGCGCAGAGGCAAGTTTCCGGACGGCGGTGGAGTGCGTCGGTGCGGCCAGCGCGGGTTCCTGAATCGGCCATTGCCGGGGTGCCTTAAGGCAAGTTAGGGGGTGCCAGCTCTTCGGTGTGTGGGGAGTCCTTGTGGTAGGTGAGTGTGGGACGGTCGTGGGGTGGCCCGTGCTGGGCATTGCGCTGCAAAAAATAAAATAAAATAAAATAAAAGACAAAGCACAGTTAAAGACGCAGCAGCAGTGGTGCCTAAGCTTCCACCGCGGCTAATACCATTCCAGGGAGTCAGGGCCTGTAGAAGGGGTTGTTGGGTCTGGTGAGATCAATGTGTGTACTTGCAAGACGTTCAAAAGAACCAAAAACTGTAGTAAGCTTCTTTTTATTTTTTATTTTGTTTTACTTTTCTTTGCATTCAAGATATAAGATACAAAAACAGGATTCCTCCTTCTCTCTTGTAATATATCGAAAAAATTCTTTAAAAAGATATATTTGGAAGAGAAGAACCCTCTAATGAACTCATTCAAGACTGTTTCTAAAACGGGTCTCGACGCTCTACTCCGGCGCCTATTGGCGTTTCAAACATTTTCTTCAGGAGACCATATCAGACATGTTATGCTGCCCACGTTCTCTCTCCTTATTTCTAATACGAAAAAACGCCGCGCATCTTTTCGTATTAGAAATAAGGAGAGAGAACGTGGGCAGCATAACATGTCTGATATGGTCTCCCGAAGAAAATGTTTGAAACGCCAATAGGCGCCGGAGTAGAGCGTCGAGACCCGTTTTAGAAACAGTCTTGAATGAGTTCATTAGAGGGTTCTTCTCTTCCAAATATATCTTTTTAAAGAATTTTTTCGATATATTACAAGATAGAAGGAGGAATCCTGTTTTTGTATCTTATATCTTGAATGCAAAGAAAAGTAAAACAAAATAAAAAATAAAAAGAAGCTTACTACAGTTTTTGGTTCTTTTGAACGTCTTGCAAGTACACACATTGATATTCCACGTTCAACAAAATAGACCACAATTGAAATTATTGTGGGTCTGGTGAGATGTCTACACCGCGTGGTCAAGCAAAAAAAGGGGGTTTGGCCCCGGAGGGTGCTACGGGGGTGCGGGGGCGGAGGGGTTCACGGTCTTGTGGTGGGGCTGGGACGGGCAGAGAGTTGCCCAGCCCTTGGGGGGGGGCAGAGGGGTCGTGGTGATTCTGGTGGGGGTGCTGTGCGGGGGCGAAAAGGGGCTAAAGGGGTTAGGCAGCCGGGGGGGGGGTGATGGGGTGGACGGGGTGACCCATTCCCCAGTGGAACCCAAGGGGTGGGTGGGGGGCTTCGGGGAGTAGTGGGGGGTGTGGATGTTGGTGCTGGGGGTGCTGGGGGTCAGTTGGGGGGTACGGGGGCAGCAGGGGGCATGTTGGGGTGCAGGGGCCTGGGGGAGGGTTGCGGCCGGATGGGGCCCAGTGGGGCAGTGGCTATGGTGGGCTTGCTGGTTGACTCCCGGGTACCGGTGGCTATGGTCCACTGGGGGGGCCTTCGCCATGGGAACAGTGGTTGGGTGGGGGGCAGAGTACATCTCGGGCGGACTGGGGTGGCCTTTGGCCTCAAGCTTGGTCGCTCGCAGTTCCCCCCCCCCTGTTTTTCCTTTTATGTCTCCACAGGGGCCGGTTATGGCGCAGCCACCATGGATGTCGAGCGCCGCTGGACACGAGAGCTGGTTGAATCCGGTGGCGGGTGTGGCGACGCAGTACAGAGCAGCGGCGGAGTCATCGGGAGAATGGCCCCCGGATGTTGCGCGGGCCGGTGGTGAGGACAGGCTGGTTGCAGATGGTATGGCCGAGGCTTTGGCAGCTGCTGGCAGTGAGCCTGGTGAGTTGCTGGGGGGTGCAGGCGACGTGGGGGTGCAGTTGCAGGAGGGGAAGGCGGGGGGTGGTTCGCGTAAGAAGCGCAGGCGGTCTTGTCGGCGTCGTCATAGCTCCGATTCATCCTCGTCCTCTTCCTCTTCGAGTGGTTCGTCGGTTGGGTCTGTGGGGGAGCCGGGCCGGCGGGACGGGGAAAGTGGGTGGGGGGTGGGCTCCGGTGCGGGTGGGGCAGCCGCATCGGTGGTGGTTTTTCCATAATTGTGGGAGGCGGTGCCGCAGAAGATGCGGCACAAGATTAGGAAGCGGCGCTACATATATATCTTCCGCTTGCTGGAGGGGAGGAAGCATTCAGGTGAGAGTCGGAAGAAGCGGAAGGAGGATGAGAAGGCCGGTAGGGTTAAGAAGGTGGCGCGTAATGTGGTGAACTGGATGCGATCCTTTCTGCGTTTGGCCAGTTTGTGGGGTCACCACGAACCGGGGCAGTATGGTATGTTGTTAGCATATGCCGATTCCATCCTGGAGGCGTCTCAGACGCATGACGGGTGGGCTTGGCTGAACTATGATGAAAAGTTTAAGGACAAGATGGAGGAGAGTAGATCGCTGTCCTGGGGCACGCAGGACATTAACTTGTGGCTGACTCAAATGTCGGCTAGGTCCGGTGCCGGTGGGGGGGCGGGGGGAAAGGTAGTGGTGGGACAGCAAGGGGGGCGGTGCGTTCCTTTCGCACGGGGGCGGGCGGGGTGCCACCGAAGGCGGGTGTGGCAGGGGGCAGTGACGTGTGCTGGCGGTTCAACCAGTCCACCTGCCCCTTTCCCGACTGTAAATTTCAGCACGCCTGTTCCTTGTGCGGAGGTCCTCACCCGGCCACCAGGTGCATTAAGAAAGGTGCCGCCGGCGTTGCCGGTCCTGCGCCTAAGGGGCAAAGAGTGGCATGGGCGTGCGCCCTCCCCGATTTGGGTGGAGGCCTTTTTGGGGTGGCTGAGTCGCTATCCTAGGAGGCGGGAGGTGGTGATTCTGTCGTTTGGTTTTCGCTTCGGTTTTGTTATCCTGGTGCAGGGTGTGGTGGCGGGGCCGAGTGCGCGGAACTCCCCATCTGTTCGACGTTGGGTTACGGTCGTTCAGGACAAGTTAATGGGGGAATTGCGGTTGGGGAGAGTGGCAGGCCCATTCGCGGAGCCCCCGTTTCCCGACATGGTGATCTCTCCGTTAGGTATAGTCCCCAAGAAGGAACCGGGGAAGTTCCGGTTGATTCATAATTTGTCTTGTCCGATCGGGGCTTCCGTTAACGATCGCATTCCCCGGGAGTTTTGTACGGTCCAGTACGCGTCCTTTGATAAGGCGGCTCTGATGGTGAGGGCGGCCAGTCGGTCCGCCCTTATGGCCAAGGTCGACATCGAATTGGCGTTTCGATTGTTACCGGTGCATCCGTCTGCTTTTCCTTTCTTGGGTTTTTGCTTTCAAGGGGGGTATTATTTTGACAAGTGCAGGCCAATGGGCTGTTCGGTCTCTTGTGCTTATTTTGAGATGTTTAGTACCTTCCTGCAGTGGGTGCTGGTGCAGAGGTCCGGCTTGTCGAATGTGGTGCATTTCCTGGATGATTTTTTGTTTGTGGGTGCAGCGCAGTTGGGGGAATACCAAGAGATGTTATCTGCGTTTGTGCGGCTGGCGCGGGAGTTCGGTGTACCATTGGTGGAAAGTAAGACGGAGGGTCTGACAATGCGGTTGACCTTTTTGGGGGTGGAGTTGGATTCTGAGAAAATGGTAGCGCGTTTGCCGCAGGATAAGGTTGCCCGCTTGCGGATTTCGGTGGCTAACGTGTTGTCGTCCCCCAAGATTTCCTTGAAGGAGCTGCAGGCACTGTTGGGGTCTTTAAATTTTGCGTGTAGGGTGATTCCAATGGGGAGGGTGTTTTCACGTTGGCTGGCGTGTGCCACGGCCAGGGTGCGGAAGCCTCACCACCGGATTCGAGTCACAGTGGCGATGAGGGCAGATTTGATGGTGTGGAGTCGTTTTTTGGAGGACTTCAATGGGACTTCCGTTTTGATGGAGTCTGAAGTGTCCAGTGATGCCTTGCAGTTGTGCACGGATGCGGCGGGGGGGCGGGGTTGGGTGTCTACTTTGGTGGGGCCTGGTGCACGGATAGTTGGCCAGAGTCATGGCACGTTACGGGGTTGACCAAGAACATCACCTTTTTGGAGCTCTTTCCGATTCGTGTGGCTTTGGAGCTCTGGCCGGATCGGCTTCGAAACCGCCGGATTCTCTGGTGGTGTGATAATGAGGCGGTGGTCAGTGTGGTCAATCGCTACTCCCCCAGGTGCTTGAGGGTGGCGGGCTTGATGCGGGAAGTGGTTTTAGCCTGTCTGTGGTTGAATGTGTCGGTGAAGGCTCGGCATATACCTGGGTGCACTAACGAGATCGCTGATGCTCTTTCTCGTTTTCAGTGGGAACGGTTCCGGGCTCTGGCCCCCGAAGCAGACGAGGACAGATCTGCGGTCCCAGAGAGCTTGTGGAGCATTGGCCATGGGAGATGCTAAATCTGCTGAAGAGTTCGGTGTCTGCAGGGACTTGGTCTGCGTATCAGCGCGGCTGTGACCGGGTGGTCGCATTTCTGGTGGCTCATGGGTGGCAGCCAGGAGGGGTTCCGGTGGGCTTGATTGGTCAATATATTGTGGAGGCCAAGGGCGCCAGATTCTCTCTATCAGCGGTGCGTGCACACTTAGCGGGGTTTAACTTTTTTGCGAGCGCGGTGGGTTGGGGCTCGCCTGCTGGGGGGGTCTTGCTGCGGCGGCTTCTGCAGGGTTGGGAGCGTGTTCAGTCTACTCCGCGGGATTCGCGGTTGCCCATTACGCATGAGCTCTTGGTGAGGGTCTGCGGGGCCTTATCGCGAGTGGCGGCGTCTGCGTACGAAGCAATTTTGTTCCGGGCGGTGTTTTGTCTTGCCTTTTTTGGGGCTTTTCGAATCGGTGAGTTAGTCGCGGGCTCCGGGCGGGGGGGGGGGGTGTTGGGGGCTGCAGGCGCATCATGTTCGGGTGGAGGGGGGGCGGTTACGGATCCTTTTGGCGAGATCCTAGACGGATCCGCTGGGAAAAGGTTTGTGGGTGTTGTTGGGTGAGGTCGGGGACCCGCGGTCTTGCCCGGTTCGGGCAGTGCAGCAGTTTCTGTCGGTACATCCGGGGCTAGCGGGTAGTTTTTTCGTGCACGCGGACGCGCGGGTCTTAACACGTTTTCAGGTGACGGCGGTACTGCGCCTGGCGTTGCGTGCAGTGGGGGAGGACCCTCTGCGGTTTGCACCGCACTCCTTTCATATTGGGGCTGCCACTAGCGCGGCGGCGGCTGGGTTGCCTGGGCAGGTGATTCAGGGCATAGATAGGTGGCGGTCTCAGGCTTTTAAAGGCTATTTGCGGCTGTAGGGGCTCGGGTTGTGGGTCGGGGAATTTGACTGTTTATTTCTTTTGCAGATGGGGGTGTCGGGACTGGTGGCTGTTGGGTGGCTGGGCACTCCTTTGTCCACTGGGCGGGACGGCGTGCGGCTGCTCGGCCTATCGGAGTTAATTTGGGACTGGACCCGTCAGTGGTGGCTGTGACATGGCTGGGCATGCGAGGACTTCGTTGGTCGCAATTGCTGCCTTTGCTACAGCGCCACGGGAGGACGTCGCGGTGGCCGGCAGCCCTGATTGTGCATCTGGGGGGCAATGACTTGGTGTCCTGGTCCTGCAGGCAGCTGATCCGGGCAGCGCAGGACGATTTGGGGGTGGTGCTTCGGATGTTTCCAGGTGTTATTTTGCTGTGGTCGGACATCATTCCAAGGCCGGCTTGTTGGGACCAGCGACGGTGGTCTCGGGGTCTGACGAAGATCAATCGACAGATTGGTCGATGGGTCTGTGAGAGGGGGGATTATCAGATCTTGCATGACTGGGTGGACGTTGGGTGTTCGGGGCTCTATCGGGCTGATGGGGTTCATTTGTCTCCAGTTGGTATGGACCTGCTCCTTAACAACTGGCAAGAGGCCTTGGAATATATGTCTGTTCGTGATGTGCGCTGGTCGCAGCTTGGGGTTGGGGGGGGGCAGCACATGAATAGGGTTCTGTGCCGGTGGCGGGATCCCGGAGGTTTCCGGGGTCCGGAGCAGCAGGCTACAGTTGGGCGGGGCTGGGTGCCCCTGACCCGGTCAAACCCCTGCCGACTTTTGCTAATAGCATGGTGAAGTCGGGGATAGGGGCATGGCAACTTGCCGGGAGGCAAGTTATGGCATTAGCGGTGGCGGGCACTTTGCTAAGGTATTGCTGGTACAGCCGGGTTCCGCTAATGGGGGGTTAGGAAGTTTTGATGTTGGTTTGTTATAATTGTTGATGGTTAATAAAGTTGCGACCAGTTGTGTTCCATGAAGTTATGGTGTGATGTCTTATGTTGGGGGGGTTGGGTGGGGGGGGTGGCGGGGGGAAAAGGGTAGGGCCCATAGCGCCCGGTCCGCCTGCCTCGGTTATTGCGAGGCCGCGGGCAGGGTCCCGGCGGCCGACTTTAACCGGGCGCGTGGCCTGGCGCGGGGACCATGCGTGCAGCCAGGGTGGGGGCGCACGAGGCGTGATTTGAATTGATTGGCTCCCGTCGGTCGCAGCCGTGCGGGAGCCAATCGATGGGGCTGTTGTTCGGGGGTGGGGGGGTGAGTTCCCGGACAGCAGCCTCCGCGTGCTCAGTTGGAGCAGAGGCTGCTTTGGGGGTGCCGGCGTCCCTCCCTGTCTTTGGACGGTTTGGGTATGGAGTGTTGCAGCTTGGGGGGGGGTGCGGGATCCCGGAAGTTTCCGGGGTCCGGAGCAGCAGGCTACACTTGGGCGGGGGCGGGGTGCCCCTGACCCGGTCAAACCCCTGCCGACTTTTGCTAATAGCATGGCGAAGTCGGGGCGAGGGGCATGGCAACTTGCCGGGAGGCAAGTTATGGCATTAGCGGTGGCGGGCACTTTGCTAAGGTATGGCTATTGCAGCCGGGTTCCGCTAATGGAGGGTTAGGAAGTTTTGATGTTGGTTTGTTATAATTGTTGATGGTTATTAAAGCTGCGACCAGTTGTGTTCCATGAAGTTATGGTGTGATGTCTTATGATGGGGGGGGGGGTTGGGTGGGGGGGTGGCGGGAGGAAAAGGGTAGGGCCCGTAGCGCCGGGTCCGCTTGCCTCAGTTAAAGGGATTACATGAGCATAGTTACAATGGTAGAAGATAAGCCGTGCAGCTGAGGTTTGAACAGATTGAAGGGGAGAGAGATGATTCAGAGGGAGGCCATTGAGGAGCAGGTTACAATAGTCAAGATGGAAGTTGACTAGTGAGTGGATAAGGGTCTTAGTAGTGTATGTATAGAAAGGTAGGGATGAGTTTTGATGATATTATATAGAAAGAAGTGACAGGTTTTAGCTATATGGGCAGGTGCAAAGTCCATGCTGAGCTTTATTGTGAAATATTCTGGCAGGCTCATATAAAAATTC
Organism: Ichthyophis bannanicus; assembly: GCA_033557465.1. Lineage (NCBI taxonomy): Eukaryota > Metazoa > Chordata > Amphibia > Gymnophiona > Ichthyophiidae > Ichthyophis > Ichthyophis bannanicus. The sequence continues at coordinate 229,049,093 of CM066031.1, forward strand.
AAGGGATAGAAATTCATCAAATTTAGCATGCACAATGAACATGGGGGGCATGGTCAGCAGCGACCCTCATCATTTTAAATTGTCCCTGGATATTGAATGCCGGGGTCCTATCCGGCTGGTGGCACTGAATATCCAGTTTCACCAGATAGGGCCCGGTTCCATCCCAGAAGTAGATCCCCTCTGTACATCTGGTCTGAACTGGACATACAGAGGGGATTGCGATTCTGATCCCACAAGGCACGTCTAGCCCCACGGGATCAGAATCACAAACAGTACTGTGCGTGCAGGCCGGGACTGCGATCAATCCGGCCTGCATGTGCAGGATTGTCCCTGGCTAACTCAGTCAAGGCTCTTCTATGGAGCCGCGGTGCCATGGCATCATGTTGTCATGGCACCGTGGCTCCATTGAAGAGCCACAATGCAGGCCACTGAAGAACAAATGCCTGTCCCTGCAGCCCGACCCCCGATCTGGCCTCCTAAGACCAGGATTGGGATGCGGGGAATGTCCTCCGGCCCCCCTGCCCATCTGCACCCCGGAATTTAAATACAATCACCTTGGGGGTAGAATAACTTCCCGAACATGTCGCCAGCCCTGGACATACAGGGTCGACATTAGAATCAGCCCTGTACGTCCAGGGCCGGTAACAGCCCAGACTCTGCCCCCAAGCCGCCCCTTCCCTGCCCTGTCTAACTTCCCAGCACAAATGGCGGGAAGTAACTCACGGTTGGGTGAAGGCACAAATAACCCCCATAGTGTTTTAGCTATCCAGTCAGCAGTGATATTCAGCCGTTGGCCAGATAGCTAAACCAGCTAAGTTAGGACAGACTTTTTCTGCCTAACTAGCTACTTTAGCTTAGCCAGTTAGTGACTCAATATTGCCTTGGACTGTCTAACCTTTGTTATCATCCCCGCTCTACCCCAGAATGCCCCGACACTATGCATTTAATCAGGCTATGTATGTGGTGATATTTAGTACAAAAACTGGGTATGTGCAGAGGAATATTTCACTAAGCAGCATTTATGCAGTTTGCACAACTGCAAAAACTGCATAAATGCCTTTGAATATGCTGCCATTGTGTCAGTATTGTCAGAGAACCAAGCTTCCAAAAGCAAAATCCTCATTGCTCTCTCTGGGAAACAAAAACTGAGAGGCCCTATTATTGAAGTTGTGTTAGGTTTTTGTAATTAACACACATTTAGCACAAAAACTAACATTCATAAAGTGCAAAGCCTCTGTGATAACTGTCAGGGGTTTGGTCAGCATGTTCCTAGCAGTTAACATGCAGATGAATGCAATAACACCTTCACTAATCGCAACATTGACAGTGCATGATATGAGGTGTGATCAAAAAGTATCAAGACTTGTACAATAACACAAGAAGTATAACACTGACAGTTATTGTACTCAGTCTCCTTCAAAGTAGTCCCCTTCTGATAAAACACTTCTTCCAGTGTTCCTGCCACTGCAGGAAACAATTCTGAAATGTCTCTTTCGCTATGCTGTGAAGCTGCTGTGTCAGATTTTGCTTAATTGTCTCCAAGTCGTCGAATCTCCTTGCTTTCAGTGGTAATTTCAGTTTTGGAAACAAGAAAAGGTCACAGGGTGTGAGGTCAGGGAAGTATGGAGGCTGATGGACTTGTTCAATTTGTTTTTTGGTCAAGATCTGCTGGGCAAGATATGATGCGTGAACTGGGGCGTTATCGTGATGAAGCAACCATTCACCATTCCTGTGCAACTCTGGCCTCTTACGACAAATTGCATCTCTCAAATAAGTCAGCATTTGAATGTAGTACTCCTTTTTGATGGATTGGCCTTTTGGAGCATACTCATGATGAACAATACCCTGGTAATCAATGAAAAGTGTGAGCATGACCTCGACATTGCACTTCACCTGAAGGGCTTTCTTGGGTCTGTGAGAATTTGGAGTCTTCCATTATGAGGATTGAGCCTTAGCTTCCAGGTCATAACCATAAACCCCTGATTCATCCCCAGTAATAATCTTTTTTGATGAAATCTGAGTCATTTTAACTCAGTCCAACAACTCCCTAGCTGCAGACAGTCGATATTATTTTTGGTCAGGGGATGGGAGTGTCAGTAAGAATGGACTGTACCGACCTGAAACTGATGTCCATGTCCTCAGCAAGCTCCCTGATAGTCAATCGATGATTTGAGCATATTGCAGCACACACTACTTGAACTGTGTCTTCATTCCTGCTCATGGATGGCCTTCCAGAACAATTGTCACTGTCAACACTTTGACGGCCCTCTTGGAATCATTTGTACCAGTCATAAACTCGAGCACGACTCATGCATTCATAGCCATACACTTACTGTAACTTGTCATAAGTCTCTTTGCACGAATCTCCAAGTTTCTGGCAGAATTTAATGCAAATTTGTTGTTCAAATTTTTCACTCTTTGTAAGTCTGATGAGCTGCTTTTACATGATACCAAGCATCACGTGATTTAAAAAGTACAGGTGTGCTGCAGCTACGCTACACTCTGCACATGCAGAGCAAATAACTAGATCACTGCATGCTTAATAGCATCGTGGTGCAATGTATTGTTATATAGCTACACAACAAGTCTCAATACCTTTTGATCACACCTCATATTTCCCCTCCACTCTAACTACAGTGTGCTCACCACACCCACTTTCTGCCTCTAACCCGCCCATTTGGTTCCCTTAGGCACAATTGGCAAATATGCAACAATTGATGTGTGCTAATTGTGATTCTCCCATGTTACTAACTGTTGCCACAGGCCCGAGCATGCAGTTAATGCATGCCACATTTTGTATTAACTGCATAGCATACTTTAATAAAAGGTCCCCTGAAACTGCTGGCCACTCCTCCATTCCAAAAGACCCCTCAACCTCATTAAAAATCTGAGCTTTGCATTGGTGCCAGGCATATGATGGAAGCTAGACATCAAAATAAATTGCCATATGGATAGACATGGCTTAATAGGACAGGACCAACATGGATATATGAATCTGTTTGAATATTTTGAAGATGCCAATTAACATGTGGATAATAAAGGTAAGTTGGCTTTTAAAGTGTTTCTGAATTTTCAGAAGGCATTTTACAATCCCTCATGAGAGAGTCTTGACAAAATAAAAGATTAATGTGATAGGAAACAATGTTCTATTGTGGATTGGGAGCTGGTTAAAAGAGAAGACATTTAATTTAATTTAATTAAATACAGCTGTTATTGCCTACTTAACCTTGAAGGGTTCAACGTGGTTTACATCAAATTCCTACCCATCAAGCAATAAACATAAGGCCTGATATTCAAAAGGCATTTACATGGTTTACAGCCCTGTGTTGTTGTTGTTAAGTGCCGTCGAGTCGGAGTCGACTCATGGCGACCCTCTGGATAGCTATCCTAAATTGTGTTCGGTCTTCAGTCAGGCGGCTCATTGTTGACAGACTGGTACCCGTAGCTGCTGTTATTGTAGCGATCCATCTCATTGCTGGCCTTCCTCTTTTGCGTTGACCTTCTATCTTGCCAAGCATGATGTCTTTCTCTAATGATCTCTCTCTTCGCATGATGTGTCCGAAGTATGAAAGTCGAAGTCTTGTCATCTGAGCTTCTAAAGAAAGCTTAGGTTTGATCTCCTCTAGTACCGACTGGTTTGTTCTTCGGGCAGTCCATGGTATACACAGTATTCGCCGCCAGCACCATAATTCAAAGGCATCAATTTTCTTCCTGTCTGTCTTTTTCACTGTCCAGCTTTCACATCCATATGATGTTATTGAAAATACCATGGCTTGAACAAGTCGAATCTTTGTATGGAGAGAGACATCTCTGCTCTTGAGAATCTTATCTAGGTCTTTCATAGCCATTCTGCCAAGAGCAATGCGTCGTCTGATTTCTTGACTGCTTGTTGCTTCTTTATTGATAGTTGATCCAAGTAGGTTAAAGTTGTTCACGATTTCAATTTCTTCTCCTTCAATGATGAACCTGTTGATTATGCCAGTTGTCATGATCTTTGTCTTCTTTACATTAAGGTGCAGGCCCATTTTGAGACTATGTTCTTTGATTGTGAGAAGCAAATGTTTCAGATCATCTTCACTTTCAGCCAGTAATGTGGTATCATCAGCATAGCGAAGGTTGTTGATGAGTCTTCCACCAATCTTCACACCTCTGTGGTCTTCATACAGTCCTGCTTCTCTGATGATTTGTTCTGCATATAAATTAAACAGGTAGGGGGAAAGTATGCAGCCTTGTCTTACACCTTTGCTTATTTTAAACCATTCTGTTTCTCCTTGTTCCGTTCGAACTGTTGCTTCTTGATCAATGTACAGATTGCGCAAGAGAACGATCAGGTGTTCTGGTATACCCATGCTTCTTAACGTGGCCCAGAGTTTCTCATGGTTTACACAGTAAAAAGCCTTGCTATAGTCGATAAAGCACAAATAGATATCCTTTTGGTATTCTTTAGTCTTTTCAAGGATCCATCTCACATCCGCAATGATGTCTCTCGTTCCTCGTCCTTTCCTGAACCCTGCTTGCACTTCAGGTAGTTCTTGTTCTAGGTATGGCTGTTGTCTCTTTTGAATAATCTTCAGTAGAATCTTGCTGGCATGTGGGATCAGAGCGATTGTGCGATAATTTCCACAGTCAGTTGGATCACCTTTCTTTAGTATTGGTATAAACACAGATCTTTTCCAGTCAGTTGGCCATGATGTTGTCTTCCATATTTCTTGGCAGAGCCTTGTAAGTACGGTAACAGCTGCATCAGATTGCTGCAATACTTCTATGGGAATGCCATCAATGCCTGGTGCTTTGTTCTTTGATAAGGCTTTCAATGCTGCTTCAACTTCTTCTTTCATCACCAATGGTTCCTGATCATAAGGTATAGGTTGAAACGGCTGTTGGTCCACTTGATCTTTATCATATAAAACTCTGTATATTCCTTCCACCTTTTCTTGATCTTCTCAGCATCATTCAACATAGAACCTTGAGCATCTTGTAACATTCCAATTCGAGGCTAGAACTTTTTCTTTAGCTCTCGCAGTTTTAGGAAAGCCGATCTTGTTCTTCCTCTAATAGTTTCTGCTTCTATTTCCTTGCAAGTGTCATTGTAGTACTTTTCCTTGTCCTGTCTTGCTGCACGTTGGAAATCTCTGTTGAGTTCTGAGATTGTCTTTCTTTCTCCTTTGGCTTTAGCTTCTCTGCGTTTCTGGGCAATTTTCAGAGTTTCTTCCGTCATCCATTTTGGCCGTTTTTGCTTTTTCACCTTTTGTAGAGACTTCTCGCTTTCTTCCAGCACAACCTTCTTGACGTCATTCCATAACTCTTCCGGAGCTCTGTCATTTGTATCTAAAGCAGTAAATCGATTTTGCAGGCAGTCTTTAAATTCCAGTGGTATATTCTCAAGGTCATATTTTGCTGCATTCATGAGTGGTTTGCTCTTTTTCAACTTTAGCTTGAGTTTGCATACTAGTAGTTGATGATCTGTACCACAGTCAGCTCCAGGTTTTGTCTTTGTTGATGTTACAGAGCTTTTCCATCGTTGACTTCCACAGATGTAGTCAATTTGATTTTTATACAATCCATTGGGTGAAGTCCATGTGTACAGTCGCCGCTTGTGTTGCTGGAAGAAGGTGTTTGAGATGAATAGATCATTGGTCTTGCAGAATTCTATCAATCTTTCTCCAGCTTCATTTCTGTTGCCAAGTCCATATTTTCCAACTACTTTGCCTTCTTCTTTGTTGCCAACTTTTGCGTTCCAGTCACCCATGACTATCAGGATATCCTGTTTGCATGTTCTGTCAATTTCAGCTTGTACTTGTTCATAGAACTCTTCAATTTCATTCTCTTCTGCAGCTGTTGTTGGGGCATATACTTGAATTATAGTTCTGTTGATAGGCATTCCTCGTAGACGAATAGAGATTAAGCGTTCGCTGACTGCATTGTATTTCATTACAGTTCTTGCAAGTTTCTTCTTTATTATAAATGCAACACCATTTCTTCTTTGTTTTTCATTTCCAGCATAGTAGACCATGTGATCATCTGATGCAAAGTGCCCGATGCCAGTCCATTTCAGTTCGCTGACACCCAACATATCAAGTTGTACACGTTCCATTTCATTCTTGACCACCTCCAACTTCCCTTGGTTCATGCTTCGTACGTTCCATGTTCCAATGTGTAAGACATCTTTACAGCTTCTGACTCTCATTTCATGTGCAGCTACATCAGCAGTCAGACTTCCCGAGGGCTTTGATCCAACCACATCATAAATGCTGGCTTTACTCTGAAAAGTCTTCAGCTCTTCCCCAGTAGCTAGTTGAGTGCCTTCTGACCTGGGAGTCTCATCTTCCAGCACCATAGCACAATTTGTTTTGTTGTAACTATCCATTGGGTTTTCATGGCAAGATACAGAAGTAGATTGCCGGGCCTTCCTTCCGTGCAGTTTAAGTTTGGTGTTGTTGCCGTTGTCACAGAAATGTGATCCTCCGCCGTCAACACTATCCCATTCTGCTGCTGCCCAGATGGGTGGTTTGTCTTCGTCTGGCACCTCAGCTGAGACCTGTCCATCTTGGGAGACCCTGCCAGTAGTTAAACTACCGATAGTTTAGCTCTCAGCATCACTGATGCACGCAAGCCCTCACAGCACGACAAGCTGCAAACCAAGTGAGAGTACAGCCCTGTATACCATGTAAATGCTGCTCAGTGGGATATTCAGTGTTGAATATTCAACACTGAATATCCCCGATCTTCTCCCCTACACGCCTCGATGCTAACTGCTTAGCATCAGGACCAGGGAGGAGCAGAGATGGCGACAGTGGTGATACTTCATGCTGCCTGGTTAGCAACCTGCGGCTAAAAGATAGGTGAAGCCAAAGCTACTGAGGTTGGGAGGCTATGCAACAAACTCAGATATTCAATGCTGGGGGCCGCATATGACCCCGGCATTGAATACCCGGGCGGGGTTTAGGGTTGGTGCAGATGGCTATGCGCTGTAGTGGCGCAAAGCTGTCATAATTCAATATCAGGCACACAGTCTACTCCAAATCAATGACATAATCAAAAAATGTATAAACATGCCAGTCCTCATTTTCAACCATACCAGACCAATCAGTTAGTATAGAAAGTTTCAGGATTTGCATTGCCATTCATTCAATACAAAGGATATCACACCTCCAGCATCTGCACTGAGGCAAAAATCTTACATATTCAAGTATTATGTTTCTTATGAAACCCCAGATAATTATCCTCCGTCTTTATTTCAGCAGATAGTTGATTCCAGCAGAAGTCTGCCTTTCTTCTCAGCATGCATTACCTTATAGTCCTCAGCCTACACTCCTTCACATCCTGACACTTTAATCTATACTCAGCATTCATTTTCAAACTATGGCTCAGCTTGGGTTAGGTCAGCCCTGTCCTTCAAGTAGTTGGGAGCAAAGCCCTACAATATTTTCGGCTTTGTAATCAATAGCTTAAATGGAAGTCGGTGTAGTTATATCAGCAATGGAATTACAATCTCACCTTTTTTCTCCTCAGAATAATTTTTGCAGCTGGATTTTGTATCATTTGTAACATCATAATAGTTTTGTTTGCAATCCAAGCTATAAAAAATTTTAATATAAATGTGATATCATAACAGCCTGAATGAATTCCCTAAGTGCACATTCTTCCAAATATGCTGAAATCTGGCACAATAAGTGCAAATGATTTAATGATTATTTTTTTTTAACCAGACTAGTCATTTGCTTGTCCATTGACAACTTCAAATCAATAAATCCTAGACTACATATACTGTCACTTACTGGCATTGCAGAGTTCCCTGATTTCACATTGATGTCTGTCATTTCCTTCTTGGAATCCACTACCCACATTATTGTAGTTTGTTCTAAAGATGATTTAGAAACATAGAAACATGACGGCAGAAAAAGACCACATGGCCTATTTGGTCTGTCCTTCCATATAAACTACAATAGTCCCCTTTTTTCTTTAAAGAGATCCTCTGTGTTTGTCCCATGCTTTTTTGAATTCAGATAGTGTCCTTGTCTCTATTACCTCCACTGGAAAACTGTTCTACGCATCTGCCACTCTTTATCATCCAATTCTTAATCTACGAAAAACAGCAATTCGTATGCCAACTCAATGCTACCGATGACTCTAATATAGGAAAAATAGTTTGATCACTGTCTGCATGCATATAAAAATCAACATGTAGATCAACTAAAATTATTCCCAGAGTACTCACAAAGATGTTAAATACAATTAGGGACAGAGGATAACCCTGCAAAATACTGCAACACACTTCCCATGCATTAGACAGCTCATTAAGGGGTATATTTACTAAAGTACATTAATGGTTCGAGTGGAGTTTACACAGCCATAATTGCACTGTACTGACTGTTAGCACAAGATGAGGTGGGTTAGGGGTAGAGTGTGGGTGTTGATAATATATTGTGCTTAGTGCGGGTGTCATTGGCACACACTCACCATTAATGGTATCATTAACACCAGTGCACTTGCTGCATCCTCAATGGGTGATGGTAAGGATACCCGCTTTAGGTGTGCTTGCCAGTTAAAGCGGTAAGGTGTGTCTCCATGTAGTAGTTGCAGGAGGACATAGTGGGCATGTCCCCAACAGAGTTAGTCTACATCAACTCACTGAATTTTGGGGCTTGCCACATACTAACATTGTGCTTTTTAGTAAAAATGCCCATAGTTCCCTAGCCTTCAAATTTCTTCCCTCCAAAAAGACCCAAACCATGAACATTTTCTGGAGATGCCAATCATGTGGCAATGAATGCTTAACCTACTTCCTTATCTGCAAGGTATATGGATCCCAGTTACATATAACATCCGTCTATTCGGCCATGGCGATGTGCCTCATAACATCTTTGGCTACTTTTTGCTCGCACTTTTCACATGTGATTTAACAATCTCAAAGCTCCTTCTCAATAGTGGTAGTGTTTTTCTAAAGAAACTAGAAACTACCCTACAGATACCACTCCATAAATAATGAAAAACCTTGGAAGCCCGAATTCAGACACCTTCACATGCCCAGGCTTCTCCAGTGACTTCAAACTATAATTTTTTCTTCTACATCCTCACATCTCTCACTTTTTAAACCCTTGTCTACTGTCTAAATTAACAAAAGCTCTCCTATGCCTCTACCAGTAAGGAGAGCTTTAGTAAAGGCTGTTACAGCAGCTGGAAGTATGCTAGTTGCAATTTCAGTGTTTTACCCTCAGGCTGTTGCTTTCTGTGACTGTGTATACACAAACACAGCCTACAGCCTGTTAGAGATCTCTGTCCAAGTACTCTGCTAGTGTTTAGTTTCTGTGCAGGGATCTATAAAACTTACTACAAGGAAATTCTAACCTATGCTATTCCATGTTTAAAAAAATCCAAACAAACAAAAAAAAAATCCAGTGCAACAGGGGATAATCATGTTTTAAAACACTTATTTATTTTTTAGGTTGTGGTCACTTATTCTGTACTTGGTGAGGGTCTGCATTCTGAGTGTCTGATGAAGGCCAGATGCTCTGTAAACATGAAGTTCGTATGTAGAGATCTGTACAGTAGCAATCTAAACTGTCCAGCTTTTCAGATATTGTTGGGATGTTCCAGGGCCCACTGCAGAATTTACAGTGCTGCTTTTTTGGTGGTAGGCTCCTTCTAGAGGGGGGTAGAGTGTAGCCAGCATTTATAATAATGAGGGAGGGGGTGCTGATCTATAGGTTGCAGGGGGGCACCAGAAACCCTATCACCTGCCCTGATGACAATGCACATTCATTCTTGTAGTAACTCCTGCGATCGGTTGGGGAATGGGTAGGTTAGGGACGGAGTAGGGGAATGGACACTCATTGCAGTTAGAACGGGAGCAATTGGCATAAGCTATCAAAGTAGCATGGCTGTACTTAGTGATATCTATATGGATAGTGTCGGGTGCACCTGCATTAACTGTGTCACTTGTTAGGGTGGGTGTCCATGTAGTAACTGCTGAGAGCATGCTGCGCTTCCCCCCAACGGTTACTGCAATGACTTTGCAATTACTGTGCATTATTTTTGTGCTAGATGCACATTCCATGCAAAACCCTAGCAGGCTTTAGTAAAAGTCTCCCTGGAGGAATGATGTTGTTTCATCACAACTGTTAGCAGCCCAAGAAAATAGAATTTTTAAAAAAGATGCTTTTCTTAATACAATAGAAACATGACAGCAGAAAGAGACCATATGGCCTATCTAATCTTCACTTCCATATCAACTACAATATTCCCTTTTTTCTTTAGTGATCTTCTGTGCTGGTTCCATGTTTTCTTGAATTCTGATACTGCCCTCATCTCTACTACCTCCACTGAGAGATTATTCCACGCATCTACCACTCTTTTAGTAAAGAAATATTTCCGCATATTACTCCTGAATCTATCCCTTTTCACCCTCATCCTATATCCCCATGTGAGCAGAGCTTCCTTTCAATCAAAAGAGGCTCTCTTCTTGTGCATTTATGCCACAGAGGTATTTAAATGTCTCTATCATATATCTTCTATCCCACCTTTTCTCTAACAGATATATATAGGGGGTCATTCTGAAACACGAATAAGCCGGTTAGATGTGCGGGATAGACATCTTTCTCATGAATACGTCTAGAACCGTATTCCAAAAACACGCATACCTGCACGTACATGGCTTTAGCATGGGGATCTCTGAATGTGGGTGTGGCCAGAGATGTAGAAAGCGTATTCAGTACAGGCCTGTGTACGTCTTCTGTGTTACCCATGGACATCCAAATGATACCTGCGGAAACAAGGAATAAGGCCAGGACTTAGAAATATTCTGCTCCCCATTACATCCCATTGAGAGGTATGGCTGTGACACATCTGTACTGAATTGGTGTGTCTGCTGTCTGGGAGTGCACAAGATGCAGTTGTACAGAATGAAATGCATAGATGAGGGACATTTGTAAGGTTAAGGAACAATAAAAAAACACCCCTACAGAAATGTAAAGCACTGAATAGACTTTATTCTGGCTATGCTGACATTTGCTGCTTGTGCCAAAGGGGCTACTCTTGGCTTCTCTAACAATTCCAGTGTCTGGAACAATGTGAATGTAGATGTAAGGATGGTATGTGAGGTAATAGGGAGCAGAATCGTGTTTGCCTGGGATATGCAGATCAGCTGTGGAGTCCTGAGACAGCACACCATCATGGTCTCACAGCATTTGTGTATGGGAGTAGGGCATGGTTTTTCAGAGGATGGTAGTTATGACTGCAAGTGAGAGGATGTGTGTGTACATGTGCTCCGAGTGTTGCACAGTAGGATCAGTTGTGCTCATCCGTAAATCTGGGGGGACACAAATGTCTGGCTGGTACCTGGACTGTAGGGATGACTGCAGTATCACCAGGTGCCAGTGTGATTGGAAAGGTTAAATCAGAAGAGATTCTCTATAGCACAAAGTCACAACATATCCTGTCACTAATAAAGGCCTATCAAAATGAGAGCAGTCAACAGTGCAAACAGTACTAGGACATGCCCAGGGGCACCATCATAGGTCTCTAGAAATGTGCACAATTGTAGAGAGTGAAGATGGTGCCTTTGGTCATTTATTAGTGCTGTTTGCACTGTTGAATAGTCCCATTCTGTGGGTCCCTTATCAGGGACCGGGATATGTTCTGAAGTTTCACAATAGAGACCCTCTTCTAATTTCCTTTGGGCCATACTGAGCATTGCACAGACTGTTTTCAGAGATGACCAATACAAGCTAAGGATGTCTTTCACTACCATGTATGTTGTGATGTATGTCATGCCAAACACATCACTTTCTACCTATTTTTAAACAATCATAGGGGTATGTTTAATAAACTGCGGTAAACATGAATAACGCACGTTGTACGACGTTAACGATCGTTAGCGTGCGCTGTAGTGCATTTACGATCGTAAACGCGCTATAGCACGCGCTATCACGCGCTAACGATCGTAATGCTCCGTGGCGCGGTAAAACAATGCAGGAGGTGGAGAGAGGGCGGAGAGAAGGGGTCAATGGGTGGGGAGAGGCTCCCATTACACTAACGCGCTGAATTTCAGAGCTGAATTCCAACGCGAATGAAAACCTATCGGTAAAAGCACTTTAAAGGGAAGAGAAACCATTTAAGTGTCAGCAATGTACAGCCTAGGCAGGGAAACCAAAAAAAGGTGATAAGTGTGATACATGTGCACAGAACAAAAGGGCACAGAAACACTGAAAATGACCCCAACAAACTGGAAAAAAACAACAACCAAGCTGGCCAATAGTGGTATCAATGAGAAATATCAACCTCCCCCCCCCCCCCGAGTAAGCTCCATTGAACAGATATAAATCGCGGAAGGTGCATGGGCCCACAGTGAAATAGCACTGCTCAGGGATTTCCCCACTATCGGACAGGGTTCCTATGGCGGGCACATGTCCTGCAACATCAGGGCGGGCATGTCAGAATGGGCAACCGGGCAGATGCTGGAAAAGGGGATACAGAGGGCTGCAGGCGGCACATGCTGTGGTGCAGCTGGGCCACAGTGGGGACTAGGGTGATGCCTAGCTGGCCCATAGGAATGCTGAAACAGTAGAGCAGCCAGACAGCAACTGATGAGGGTCCAACATGGGCAAGAGTGTGCTTCCCACACTGTCAAATGGAATAGTACCCAGCAGGTACCCCCAATGGCACGGAACATTGGCAGGCGGTGCAGGGGGAAAGCGTGGACAGCTATGCAGGCAAACCCACCCCAGAACACGCACCATAGGCAGCCACCTACCTGCACACTGGATGGCTTGAGACCGCACACCACCAGCACCACCAGTGGAAGGGCATGTCAGCATGGTGGCTGAGGGATACTGGTGGTGGAGGGGGCAATGGCAGCTGCCCAGAGCAGATCGTGGCCTATCCCTGTGTAGGTGAGTGGCATGCACTGCAACAGACAGGCCCTGTCTGACCAACAGTCATGGTATCACCAGGGAATGCACCATTTCTGTGAGAACATGGTGGTGCAGTGCACAGAACCACTGTATTCAGAAGCAGAAGGTCACAAGTTCAAATCCCAGCTGTGGTTTCTGCCAACCCAGTCCTCATATTTTACCCACTAATATAACGTGCTAATACAGACAGAACCGGTCTTGCAGATGACGTAAACATGCCCAAAACACCCACATTTTACCCTACAGAGCACAGACACCATAAACATGAACATTACCTAGAGCAGAGCTTCCCAAATGCAGCCCTGGAGGGCCAAACACCATCCCAGTTCCATGCTACCTCTGATAAAGATGCCTGTGCAGCATTTCTATGCGCCACCCCCATGGTATGCAGATGTATCTCATGCATATTCATGAGGGACAGCATGAAAACCCGAACAGTGTTTTGCACTGCAGGACTGGAGTTGGGAACCTCTGCTGTAAAGCAGCAGCCAACAGGGGAAGACACACCCGCACCCACAGGACCCATTATCCAAAGCCTCCTGGAGAGGCAGGACTTTGGGCTCTGCGTGCATCTCCCAATAGTAGCACATGCATACCGTAGTAATGCCACCCTAAACCTGGGAATATGTTACACAGCTATCAGAAGGTTACTATGAGCACTGGCAGATAGCAATTCCTAGGTTAAGTACAATTTCCTGAGTGAGCTGCATCATAGCAACCTTTCTGATGTCTGTGGAGTGTGCTACAGGTCCTGTGTCTAACAGTGTTTACCAACCTGGGGAGTGACTCCTACAGTATTGCGTACCATAGCCATGCCTGCACTGTGCCCAGGACTGGTGTGGTGGCCTGGGGCTGCCCAACACCTCTATAGTTGCACAGTGCTTGCATAGGTGTGGGGAGTGTGTGTCTGTCTATCCAGTGTGTGGTGGCTGCCAACACCCTCCACAGCCCACACTGCTAGCACTGTTGCCAGTATTGGCCTGCCAATGTGCATAATGAGGAGCAAGGTACTGTGGGAATAGCCTGGATAGGGTGGCCTGGCCTGTCCGCATCTGCACAGGGCATAGGGCAATGGCCGGACATTGTAGTGCCCGGTACCACCTGCACGGACAGGGTGGCCATAGCATGTCCTGCTGGGAGGTCACTCTCACCCTGACTGAGCAGTGACCATGGCATGGCTAGGTTCCACCCTAGTGCGATGTAGTATTTTTTTTTTTTGTGATATTTATGGGTTTCCTTCTGGGGCCCAATCACGGACTTATCTGGTTGGTGTGTATGCTGATATCCCCGTTCTGGGTACATGCATCTTCTCCAGGACCATGCATTATGGACTAGCTGGCGGACTGTCTGCAGCTAGTATGTGTCTTGCTGGAACACCGTGCAGGGTGCAGTGGCTGGAGGCTTGCTGCTGGAGAATGTCAGATAATGGTGGGGGGCAGCTGAGCATTTTCAGATCTGCTGTCTGTCTGCTCTTGCTGTACGGGTATGTACTGCTCTGCATTGCCTGCCCTGTAGGGTGTTTGGTCCCCTCTACTGCCACCATTGCAGGGGGTTGAAAGTGGATCTGTGGGTGGGAGATCCTGTCCCCCACCCTGAGCCCTAGAGGGTGTATTGGGTGGTGGTATGTAATCTCCCTGGTAACCATAGCAGAATGTGAGCGTGGGGCTGTGCAGTCCTCCTGTAGCCAGCCATGTGTTTATTAGCAGCTCTAGCCCACTGGTTACTTCACTGCCCATGGAGCCAGTGGTCATAGGTTCACAACCCACTAGTGGGGTTCATTAATAGGGCTGTCTTAGGCATTGTCTATTTTTACTGTATATTAGTGCTGCCAGCAGAACCACCCTCAGGGTACTGTCACCTTAGGGTAGCTCAAAAGGCGCCCTATAGGGCGCCTTATATGGCGCCCTATAGGGTTCGCCTTATGCGGTGCCCTATAGGGCACGATTTACGCGGCACCCAATAGGGCGCACATTACGTGGTGCCCTATAGAGCGCACATTACACTTCGCCTTATATTATATGTATTATATGCCATTTGAAAGGAATATTTAGGCGCTCCCTATAGGGCGCGCCTTACACTTCGCCCTATAGGGATCGCCTAAATATTCCTATCAACTGGTATATAATACATGACCATGTCAGAGAGAACGTCACTATTGGAACATATTTCATAGGATGGGTACAATTTTCCTGACATATGCAAACTGTAACCCGCCTGCAGACTAAAATATTATAGTTGGCTTTCAAAGGGTTACACAGGATGCCTCAGCCAGCCTTATTCATTAGGCACACTGGGGAATCAAACCCATGACCCTTATACCATCAGTCTGTGTAGTAACCATTGTACTACTGCTCTGTTTCTGTATTTGGGTGTCTGCACGCTGTCTTACGCTTGCGCATAGCTGCGCACGCGCTGTAACGATCGTTACTGCGCCACGCGTAATAACGCGCGCAACTGCGCGTTATCGGTTACGATGTACCGCCCATGTCCTTTTTTGGCTTTCCTTCCACTAACACGGCTCCTAACGCGAATTTCACTAACGCAGTTTAGTAAACATACCCCATAGAGTGCATAGAGCTATCTTTGCAGTGTTCTGGGCATGCAGCAGACTGGCATAGATAGTCTAGTTTGCATCACCATTTCTGTATCTTCAGTATTCATTTGTGGTTTGCATCAGCACAACACTGTCAGTGAGTGGAGCAGCTTAGGAGATGCACGTTTTACACAGAGGCGTGGCCGTGCATAGGTCTATCACGGAGATGGGTGAGTTTGTGAATGTCTAACCTTTCAGAATATGGTGAGCGCATGAATGTACAAAGCTGTTTGCTGTGTATAGCCATGTCCCATATTCTTTAGTGCTTTTGTTCATGCAGCGCCGAAAGCGTGTATGTCCCTATTCCGATAATGCGTGTGTGTCTAATGCAGAATCCCATTTAAATCAGGCATGTTTATGATTTGGACATGCCTGCGGCCAAGATGTTCATGTAAAGGAATTGGCCCTATTCTGTAGTAAGATCTTTAAGTCTGTCCCCTTATCCTTTATAATGAACACCACTAACCATTTTAGTAGTCATCCTCTGCACCAACTCCATCCTGTTTATATCCTTTTGAAGATGCGGTATCCAGAATTGCACACAATACTCGAAATGAGGTCGCACCAGAGACTTATACAGCGGCATTATCACCTCCTTTTTTTCTGCTGGCCAATCCTCTCCCTATGCACGCAAGCATCCTTCTAGCTTTTGCCGTCACCTTTTCTACCTGTTTATCCAGTTTAAGGCCATCAGAACAATTATGCCCAGGTCTCACTCTTCTTTCATGAACAGAAGTACTTCGTCCCTACACTGTACTGCCCCCTTGGATTTTTACAGCCCAATGCATGACTTTGCATTTTTTAGCATTAAATCTCATTTGTTAAATTCTTGACCATTCTTCAAGCTTAGCTAGATCCCTCCTCATGTTAACTCCTCCTTCCTGGATATCTACTTTATTGAAGATTTTGGTATCATCCACAAAGAGGCAAAGCTTACCCAATAGCTCTTCCAAAATATCACTAACAAAGATCTTAAAAAAGAATCAGACCAAGGACAGATCGCTGCGGCACACCACTGGTAACATCCTTCTCAGAGTGAGCTCAGTGCTAGTCCCTCTATTATTCAATATCTTCTTTGCTCCTCTTACCTTCTTGGTACAGCAGTGTTGGATCTCAGCATATTATTATGTCAACAACATCATACTCCTTCTTCACACTGATTCACTTTCCCCGGACCTTTTCCCACTGAACACTTGTCTGGCTCAAATCGCTGTCTGGATGTCAACTAACCTTCTCCTCTTGAATCCAGGAAAAATCTCCGTCATTTGGCTCACAGGTGGTAGTCCCTGTCCTTCACTTTTCCCAATACTCTTGGATGCCCTGTCCCCTTAGTCCCCTTGCTTAAATAGCTGGCTGTTACCTTGGACTCTTCCCAGACCTTTCAGGATCTTCTTGCTGCCATTGTCCACTACTCTTTCCACTCACTCTACCAGATTCATGCTATACTTCCACTCCTCTCTGCTTCCTCCCTTGTTACTCTACTATTAACCCTGGTTATATCTTGCTTAGATTATTGTAACATTGTTTTCACAGGACTGCCACAATACTATAGCATCTTCAACTTATTCAGAATACGGCCATTAAGATATTCGCTCACGCTTCATGCCTCCTTCTCATTCACCTCCACTGGCTTCCAGTTTCCTACCACATTCAGTATAAACTTCTCACCCTGGTTCACAAGGCTCTTCACACAGGCACTCCAGTTTATCTTTCCAATCTCCTCATTCTGCACTCGCCATGCCAGGTTCTCCCTCCATCCACACCAATTGCTTGCACCTCCCTCTGGCCACATGAGCCATGTTAGAAATCACCCATCAAGCTCCCAGGGTCCATCCCTCTGGAACAGCTTATCTCCTGACTTCTGAATGGAACTGTCCTATACTCAGTTTAAGTCACAAATCAAAATATTCTCTTTCAGGTCTTTGACCTACCAGCTATTTAACTCCCCCAATGCCTCAGCATCCTGACTCTGGTCCTCTCTGATGAATGAATGTTCTTATCTTTCCTATCTGATATAGTGTTCTTTTCCTTATTTCTCTACTATATATATTTATTTATTTATTTATTTTATTTATTTATTTATTTACATTCTCTTATATACCGCGCTATTCTGCATCAGTGCGGTTTACATTGAACAAACTGAAATTACATTGAACAGGGCATTATAACTTGGAGAGAACTATTTTACAGGGAACATGGGCTATGGAGGGTTAAGTGGCTTGCCCAAGACCACAAGGAGCACCTGCCCTTGCTGGAAATATGAATGGTGGTATATCAAGCTTAATAAACATAAACAGCATAAACATAAACATGTATCCCATCCAGTCCCATCCACTTTCTCTACTTTTAGTTTAGCTAGTTCCTCATGAACATGATCTTTTGAAAATCGTTTAAAACCCCCTTCACATCTGTTCCTATTTGTGGGTGTTTTTTGAGGTCCCACTCCTGACCTTTCATCTGAGAACATAGAACATAAATATTTGTTAAGCAATTCCATTTTATCCTCATCATCTTCTACATATTCCTCCCCTTCACCCTTGAGTCTGACAATACCACTTTTGCACTTTGTCCTCTCACTAATATTTCTGAAAAATGTCTCATCTCCCCATTTTATTGCTTTGCCTATTTCTGCCTCTTTTTGTATCTTTGCTTTCCTGACTTCTTTCCTAGTTTCTATAAGTTTTTCCAAATACCGATGCTTGTCTTCCTGTCTCTGTGATCTCTTGTATTTTATCCTCTTTTTCTTCATCCTTTCAGGTATTTCCTTTGAGGACCATAGTTGCCTCCTGTTCCTTTTACAATTATTTACCTTTCTAACAAAAATGTTTGCTTCCCTTAAATTATCCTCTTTCAGTTTTGCTCTTTGCTTTTCTACATCCCCCAGCTGTTCTCATTCTGCTAATGACTACTTGAGGTATTGTCTTATTTTGACAAAATTAGTTTTCCTAAATTCTAAGACCTCACTTTTGAATGGATTTTATCAGCCCTAGTCCTAATACTGAACCACACCATCTGGTGATCACTGGATTTATGATGATCTCCTACTATAACATCAGCACATTTTCCCCATTGGTAAGCACCACGTCCAGTATGGCCCCTTCACATGTGGGTTCTGCTAGCAGTTGCTGTAATAGTTCTCCCTGTAGAGAATTTAGTATCCCCTCACTTCTAGATGACAACATAGCAGGGATGTGCCAATGGGCAAATACAGTGACAGAATTCAAAATGGCATGAGACAGATACAGTGGATCCATTTATAGCAAGAGGATGAAATCAAAGCAAACTTAATATCTTTTATACTTCAATAAATAGAGAGGGGCTGACATGCACAGAACAGCAAGTACAACCCTAGATACAGGCATAGATGGGGGTGACCTGCACGAGGTGGCAGTTACAAACATACTAGCCACCTATACTGGGCTAATATAGTCCATCTAGCCACCTTAATGGGCAGTCTAGTGGACTATACTGGTCTTCATCTGCCATCATATGCTATGGACCCAATATTGAACTGGGACAGCTAAGCACTGTTATGGCACATAACCATCGCTGCTTACCCTTAACCTCAGATTTTCAATGCTGGGGTGCATATGACTCCGGCATTGAATATCTTGGGTCACTGCACAGCCTCTGCAGCTGCAGTAGCTACCTAGGCAGTGGTGATATTGCATGCTGCCCGGTTAGCTCCTGCAGATAAACGATAGGTGAGCTTTTGCTGTGCCTGTCTTTTACCCTCAGGTTGCTAACCAAACAGCATGTAACATTACCGCTGCCCAGTTAGCGACTGTTGCCGCCCCCAGAATATCCTGGAATGCCCATGACATGCCCCGATGCTAAGCAGTTAGCATTGGGGCATACTGTATAGCAGCATTTATATGGTTTACTGGTCTGTAAACTGTGTAAATGCCTTCAAATATCTAGATCTATGTTATTATGTAACATCTGGTATATTGAAATCACCTATCAGTAGCACTTCTCCATTCATAACAATACTGCATATGTCTTCTATTAAATCTCCTTCCACTTCTTCTCCCTGTGAAGGATATCTGTATATCACAACATTGCAAATGGATTTCCCTTTCCCTCTTTCTAGTTTAACCCATAGTGCCTCCTCACTCTCGTTTGAGCCCTGTAATTATATAGCTTTAATATTATTTTTTACATATAATGCCACTCCTCCTCCCCTTCTTCTTACCCTGTTCCTTCTGAATAAAGTATAGCCCAGTATAATCACATCTCAGTCATGGTTGTCTGTAAACCATGGGATATGTTTACTAAACCGCGATAACGTTACTAGCGAAAAGTGCAGCACTAATGTGAGCAATGCCATATAAGGAAGTGGGCGTATCGGCGTTGAGGTAGCAATAGCTGTGTAACACACGTTAAAGCAGTGGTTCTGAACCAGTCCTCCTTGAACCTCTAGGCCAGTCGGGTGTTCAGGATAGCCCTAATAAATATGCATGATATATATATTCATTAGAGATATCCTGCCAACCTGACTGGTTTGTGGCCCTCTAGGGCTGGATTTGGAGACCCCTTCTTTACACCTCTGTCATTTAAGATTGTGAGTGGGCAAGGTGCAGATGTCCTAGACATCAAAAGGGTAGATAGAATGTGTCACATGCCTCCTCAATTCTCACCACCACCAAAAAGCTATCTAATAGACAATATTTTGGTGGTGGTGAAAAGCAAAGAGGTATGTGATAAATTCTGTCTAACCTTTTCGATGTCTTGGAGATCTGCACCTTGCCCACTCACATTCTTAAATGACGGAGGTGTAAGGCAGGGGTCTCCGAATCCAGCCCTAGAGGGCCACAAACCAGTCAGGTTGGCAGGATATCTCTAATGCATATATATCTCATGCATATTCATTAGGGCTATCCTGAACACCCGACTGGCCTAGGGGTTCAAGGAGGACTGGTTCAGAACCACTGCGTTAAAGGGCGCCTTGCCAGGTATCGTGTGTTAAACGGACAATACATATTAAAGCTGACAGCACATTACATGGCTGACAAGGCACTGTATAAGGTTCCCTGTAGGGTGCCTTATAAAGCGCCTCATGAGGCGCCTCAGGTTAAGGCACCTTATAAGGTGCCTTAACCTAAGGTGCCATATAAGGTGCCCTAAGGATGTTAAGGTGACCCAAGATATTGTGCCCAAGTGCAGTAAGGTGTCCCAAGTTGGCAAGCATGAAATGTAAGTGCAAAAAACTGATGTAACCCTAACACTGCACAGAGCACCAAGGAAGGGCAATGAACAAGTGATGGAAGGAAGTAGAGGTGGGAGCTGATGGACCTGCCAAATCTGCATGCAGCTGATGTGGCAGCCGGCAAAATGGACAAACATATTGGAGGCAGCTGTACCGATGCACGGGGTGTTGGCAATGTAAAGTGCTACAATGACAATGGGTGGAAGAGGATGGGGCTACGTGTCTGCCAGTGAAGGTAGAGGTGGCAAGATATTTGCAATGATAGGAGGACAGAGGAGTAGTAGTGCCATGCAGAGCAGACACAGGAGAGGCAAGCATGGAGAGTGGCAATGCAGAAAAGGGTACCTGTGCAGGACATTGGGTAGCAGCCAGCACATGAAGACAGGATGCTACACAGCTGACAGAAGCAGATAGATGGACAGAAGGATGGCTGGCAACTGTGATGATGGTATTATGTGCTGGCAGCATAGATCTGCAGAGATATGACTGTCACAGGAATGAAAAGGACTTGCCTTGGACAGGCCTAATAAGATAAGACTATGGAGGGATTGAACCCATTACCTCTGCCTAGGATGTTATTGTATTAACCAGTGGGCTATACCTCTATGGCTTCTGTCTCAGCAATGGTTGGTTACAGAAAGATTGCAGGTCACTGTACAAACTGTCTGCTGCATCTTACCCACCAGTACCCATGATTCAATGCACATGCAGAACAGCAGTCTACATCTGATCACCAGATGGGGTATGCAGATCTCCAGCAACTCAGCGTGGTAGGAGGAACTGATCGTGCGTGATACTGGCACAGAGTAGCCACATACCATGCCATTGTGCCGGTACTGTGTTCACCCTGAGGGTGAGGTGGGGCGGCCAGCACCAGGTCCGCAGTACCCGGGTTGCTTGAGATAAGCTTTGCTGCAGGGGTCTGTCATTGCTAGTGTGTGATAGGTACGCCTTGCAGTTACACCTAAGATAGTCCTGTGTGCATCTGTATTCTCCAATCACATTTAGTCCTTGGAGACTAGGAGCCATCTTAAGTTAAGCATGTCTAGAGTGGTTGCCATGCTCCATTGTTATAAGAGCAGGGTGGTGTCGGGACCCACATGCAGATGATGTAGTACCACCTACCAACCCGCCCTGTCTGGATCAGGATCTGCCCCCAACAGACCAATACTCTGAGGGGCATGATGAAGGGCTGTGGGACCATCAACCCCAGTCCTGCTGGCGAAAGGGCCCTGTCCATGGCAGTTAATGTTGATCTGTACATAATCACATACACGCACTAGGCCTGGAAAAACCTCAGCAGCCCCCCACCACAATCTGACATTCACCTGCAGAAAGCACAGGCAGTCTGCACCCTGCAAGGCATTCCAGCCATACACATTCTGACTACAGACAGTCTGCTAGCCAGGCCATAGTACATATCCCCAGAAAAACTATGTGCACCCATAAATGGGATGTAAGCACAGACAACAAGCAGGTATCTCAGTGATTGGGCCCCAAAACAAGGAACATCACAGATATCACCTGAGACAAACACTCTGTGGGAACCTAGCCATGCCATGGTCACTGCTCAGTCAGGATGAGAGTGCTGTCCCAGCACGACATGCTGTGGCCACCCTGTACATGCAGGTGGTGATTAGGAACTACAATGTCCCAGCCATTGTCCCACACCCTGTGCAGATGCATCCTGCCCAGTCCGCCCTATCCGGACCATACCCACAATACCTTGCTCCTCATTATGCACATTGGCAGGCTAATCCTGGAAACAGTGTAAGCATTGTGGGCCCAGTGAGGAGTAGGCAGCCACAAAACAATGGATAGACATACACACACTTCCCACTCCTATTATAGCATTGAGCAAAGATGGGGGTGGTTGACAGCCCTGCCCACCACACTAGTCCTGAGCACAGTGCAGGCATTGCTAAGGTATGCAGGTGCTAGTAGTAGTGCTTTGGTGGTAAGTGTTGCTCCATGCCAGGCCCAGGAGTAGGGCGTGTCAGCTACAAAAAACGCCGACAAAAAACCCGAAAAAAGGATACCAGCACATGCGCTTAAAAAAGGTATCCCATGATGTCAGGGAAAACCCCAACCTAAAACGTCAGCACAAGCCAGCCAATCAAACACACGAGGGCAACTACAAAGAAAAACAAATCACGCCGTGATTTGGCACAGCTCTTTGTTTCACCCACTTGGCGTCTACAGTAAGTCTTTTTTAACTTGTCTCTGGCAGGGGACTGCCTGTTTTGATTATATTTTTTGTTTATTTGGTAGTGAGACAATTGTGTTTGTTCACTTTTTTGCAGGTCAGTATTCTTCTTTTGGACTTCAGTTTTGCAAGTGTTGAAGCTCCCTGAGGAAGCCGCAAGGCGAAACACCTGGTGTCGGGGCTCGTTTGGAGATTCTTCGTGCTCTGGCTTCAGATAAGACTTTAGCTTTAACTTTTTGGCGATTTGCTGCTTTGCTGTCCTGCTATTATTTTTCTTATACTGAGTGACTGTGCTATTGTGTCCAAACTCCCCGGTGGGTGTGCTGTTTTTGCATCTTCAGAGGTTTTTTTCTGACCGTTGATGTGAGAAGAGTCTTTTCATTCGCATTGGGTATGTACCCTGATGTTGGACTCATTTCCTCCGCTGCCAGTATCGGAGGGTTACTGAGGTCTTTTTTCCTCTGTGGTGCTCACCCCACTGGTTGTTTTTGTCTCACTTTGTGTTTTTTTGTTTTTTTGGTCTGCCTTGTTTAGAGTCTTTGACTGTTTAGTTTTGGTTGCTGCACATGTAGCACTACTATCACTGTTTTTGTGCTCCCTGCCTATGCTGTACAATGCTGACACTGAAATGGTTTCTCTCTCCTGCACATATGCATCTAATGCCAGGTTTTCACGCACGGTAATTTTCGGCTCTTCAGTTCACAGCGATAATGCCATGGTAGCGTCTCCCCGCCCACTCCCCACCCATTGACCCCTTCTCTCTGCCCTCTCTCCACCCTCTGCCATAACGCTGCCGGAGACATTAACTTGCGCTAACGTTGCATCTGGTAACATTAGTGCACATTAACGTTACATTTTGTAACATTATCATGTGTTAACGCAGCCACTGCTACATTACCGCGATTTAGTAAACATACCCCCATGACTCCATAATCACCACTAAATTCAAGCCAGCCTCTTCCAATAAAGCCTCAACATCTGGGATCTTATTTCCCATGCTATAAGCATTCATGCACACCACTTTCCAAGGCAGCACATGTTTAATTTTTTCTAATAGATCTCTAGGGTAATATTGATTAGTTTTTATAAAAAATATACTTGAAACTATTTTATCGGATGCAAATGACTTTAAAAAAAACCTATAGGGATCATATTCAAAGAGGTATGTTTACTAAAGCACGGTAAAGTCACCGGCAGTAAGGGCAGCATTACGGTGCCTGAAGCCATATAAGGCAGTGGATGGGTAGGGTGCGTGCCGGTGTTAGCGTGCCTTTGACCATTTAACGTGAGTTAACAGGACCAAGAGTGGTAAGGTGACAAGACGTCCTTAGGAGAGGCAAGGCATCTTAAGAGGTGATAAGGCACCTTAACAGGAGATAAGGCGTCTTAAGATGTGATATGGTACCTTAACAGGAGATAAGGCGTCTTAACATGAGATAAGGTACCCTAACAGTTAAAGTTCCCTAACATGAGATAAGGTGCTTCCAAGAGCTTCCAGGAGCGGTTGACCCTGAATTTGTCTGCCTCTCACTGAAGGAGGGAAATAGCCTCCTCTGGCAGCAGCAGATGAGCCTGCCCAGGAGCTTGAGATCCGCTTCTGTGAAACATAGCTTTCAGGAGCCAGCAGCCATTTTATCTGGTTGTATTATTGGATGATGTCATGGGTTTGCAGTGGCCCCACAGAGCGCCCTAAGATGGGTCACATCATGGCACCTTACCATTCTGTGTGGGCGACTGGCCTCTTGGCACCCTGCATGGTGGTATGTGCCACAAGGTGCCTTGCATGGTTACATTGCCGCCTTATGCTTGCAGGGCTGTGATATTGACTTGTGAACCTGTGCATTTTTTTTGTACCATTTCCCCTGTTGTACTGTGTTTTTCAACGCTGTGTCCTGCCTAGTGAGTGTGTGTTTCCTTTAACAGAGTAACAGTATTTGAAGACTATCACAAGCCTTCTTTCGGCCAAAGGAGGACAATATGAGATGGCCACGGCCATGGTGTGTGTCCGTGGGCATCAAACCCTCTATATGTTTCATACTGAGTCATTGCCCTAACCACTGGGCTATCCACTCCACACCATATGTAGCTGTCTAGCTCTACATATATCTGCATATATATGTCTACATGCATATATATATATACTTGTGTTGCCTGTGTAGGATGGTGTATATGTATATATATATATATATATGCAGATCTATCCATCCACACATATCTATATCTATGCATCACTGTATAGTCATATCTTTGTTGACCTGGGTATGAGAAATACAGATATTTATTTAGCTGTATTTATATCCCGCTTTTCACCGGGTCAAAGCGGTCAATTGGGGGATACATTTAACATGAGGGGATATGAGACACATACACTAATACTTACAGGGAACATGGGCAAAGGAGGGTTAAGTGGCTTGCCCAAGACCACAAGGAGTGCCTACAGGACTAGAAATCCCAGTCCCTCCGGCCTGAGATTGCTGTCCCCAGGTGGGACTTGAAACCCCGGCCCTCCGGCCTGAAGTACCTTGTCCGAACTACTAGACCACTCCTCCTCTACAGATACAGATAATATTGAGAGTTGGCCCTATGGTTAGGGCAACTGTGTAGTTTATTGGGAACCAGGGGTTCAAACCACAGGGTCACATCACATGGCACTCCTTTGCCTTCTATGACAGGGCTGTGTGTACAGAATTGTTTAATTTTGGACATATGTATGTATATGACCCAAGATATCTATTGGTAGCAGGTAGTACCTCTATGCCTTAACACATTGGTGTTCAATGCAGGGCGTTTTTGGTCACACACCCCCATGGTCTGTTCCTATGACTCTGCCTTTTGTGCCGCTCTGTATTCTGCTATTAGGTTTTCCCACCATCCCCCATAATGCAATGCACATTCAGACCTGATTTCTGCATGCCCTCCTGGACAGGCAGAGGCTCTGTCCCTTCACACAACAGCATGCATTTACAGGCCCTCATGGCCTTCATCACACATAGGGCTACAGAGACCTTTACCTACCATTTGCAATGATCACCGTGATTGGTAAGTGGATCACACAGCACCTGATCCACAGGGTCTGTACAGCTGCAGATCTACATGGTAGCTATTGAGCTGCATGTGTAGTCAGTATTGTGTGTCGCTGTGTACACTAGGGGTATGTCCATTCCAGTGTTAGTATGTCCTGGACTTTTTTTGTTGGTGGACCCATTTGTTTCTAGGCCTTGGGAAAATGGCAGATATCCCATTGCACGCAGCTGGGTTGTAGCAATAGGGTCACCTATGGTATGCATTGTCATTGATGATGGTGGAGGAAAAGGTGTGGGGGAGCCTCATAATGGCACACAGGAAATCCAGACACCCACAACAGCACAATCTATCACTGAAGGTGACATGTGGTCTCTGATTGTTGAATAGTCATTTTACGTTATAGCTACCATTACCCTAATGCTCCAGTCAGACGCAGCTGGCACTGTGCCACTCTGCATGTATCAGTAGACAGAGGGACTTTGGTTGTGTGCACACCCAAGCTGTCTACACACAGAATATATGTGCACACTGCTTACCCATAATGCTCAACAACCTCAGACAGCACATGCAAGACCCAAACAATCAGGGAGACAACTGAAGCTACAAGCTGTGTGTAGCTCTTTGTGGCTACCTAGCCTGGGTAGACTCACACCACAGTCAGGGTGATGGTGGCATATCAGCAATCTCTGCTGTTTGCAGTCTAGTCAGACTACCGGCTATCAGATGTTCACCCATATCTTCCATATACATTACCTCTCGTACATGTGTATGCTGTGATAATTGTGCAGTTTCATTTATTTTGCAGCATCCCCTCCCCCTTCATTTGCATCACATCCTACTGTGTAACTGTGCTGTAGGTCTGTACTGCTGAGTTGACTGGCCGATGTGCATCATTCCTGCTGCAAATGCATACTTCATCAAAGCACAATGCATCTGCCACATTCACAGATGCTGTGTGGCCCTACTCTGCCTGTGGCAGTAAGCAAGACACTAGCAACCATGCTTTTGGTCATCTGTCCTTTTTTCTCCCTACCCCTAGACTGTGTTGCCATGGGTAGTGACGTGCACTGTGACTGTTCATGGTATGAACACTTGGGGAGGGGGAGGCAAGCAGCACATTGTAGATATGATCATACCGCTGGGCCATTACATACATGCACAATGCATAGCTGCACCTTACACTCCACTGGACACCTCTCCCCCCCACTGCTTCAACTCTCTTGGGAATGTTGTTTCACATATGCTTCTTATATACCCCTGGATTGCACGTGGTTTCCTAGTCTGCATGCACTATTGCAACTCCATTTACAGTACATGCATTTGCCACAGCCATCCCACCATATATGCTCATCTAGTATGCTTTGCCATCATGCCTTACATTGGCCATTTTCACCTTTTCACCCCTTCATGTGGGGGTCCCTGCCTGGTGTTATGTGGCAGGTTTCAGTTACTGCCGCTGGTCATATCTGCTCTGGTACAGCCATGACATTCATTTCTATCATTGTTAATCCACATGTCGGCCTTGCTCCTACATCCCCTGGCTCAGTCGCACACTGATCTTGTGCTTGGTGTAACAGAGCTGCTGCACTTTTGTTTGTCATCATCTTTGGATGTCCATTGTCTGGCTTCATGTGGGCCTGACATTATGTGTGCCTATGTGTACCTAGCTGTCTGCTGGTTCTGTGAATTAGTGGACAGCTACACCTACAGTTTCATTGTGGAGCCATGGTTTCTGTCGATTGGATTTGGCATTGACAATAGTGTGGGTGATGGCTCACATGCAGGGTCTGTGACAAGGATGAGAGGCACAAGTGGCAACCTGGTTGGGGTACATACAGTGTGTTCTTCCTTCTTCACAGATTGTGTCAGAGGGCTCACTGGGGCTCATGGTGGGTTTGCTTAAAGGGGGAATGGGTTGGATGTGTCTGTGCTCACAATGGCTGAGGTGGGCCTTGTACTCGTACATGCAGTGGACTATGCATGCCGTCGAGAGCGGGGGGAGGGGGGGGACTGAAACCCACTGATTGTGTCCTATGATGGTATATTGATATAGAAGAGAAATACGTCTAGCTGTGGGAATTCACAACATGACCTTACAGACATGCACAAAGTGACCATAGGTTTTGTGCTATGGGGCTACTGGGTATAAAGGCTGTACAGGTATACCTAGGTGTTTCAGACAAGGTGCTTGTGGCCATGTGGTGTTGTCTTCCTATCTGGAAATAGTTGGCTGCTGCCTCTGTGACATGATGACAGACATACATGCATACGCATACGCACACACACACACACACACACACGCACACACACATGCACACACAGTTGTATCAACACAATGTGCACATGTGGGTCTAGTATACTTGATCTGCCATCATAAACTATGTGACTATGTTAGTTTTCCTGCCTGCCACTCTGGTCCAGAGCTCTGCTGAGGCATTGTAAAGGTGTGCACATTGTGCAAGGATTAGTGGTGCACTCTGATGTTAGGAGTCGCTCAGTGTGCGGGTGCTGTCAGCCAGATTCCACATTCAGCTGAGGATTGTGGAACCTGTTTGTGTGGGTGTTTGCACCGTTGTTGGGCAATTCATTGGGAGCTGCACGTGTTGGTGTTGTACCTGGTCTGTGAGGGGGGGGACACAAGGAGGAGCTACCTCCCGCAGAGAGTCCAAACAGACACAAGGAGCAGGAGATGTTGGAAGAGAAGGGTCTTTATTGTGCACAGGACACCCCAACGCGTTTCGGCAACGCCTTCCTCAGGGGGAGAAACACTAACAAATACAATCAAAGTATGTACATTAAAAAACAGTTAAGAAAATTTAAAACACAATTAAAAACATATATTAAAATATGAAAGCACCGGCAGGATATGAAACGTAGAATAATGTAGTAATACAATAAAAAACATAGAATTATATAATAATACAATAATACAATAAAAAACAATAAAAAACACAAAAACAAAGCAGGGCTGAGGAACCAAAAGAATATATCTAGAACAATGTATAAAGGAAAGAAGAGCATAACACAGAGGTGGTGTGAAAGCATGCTATATATACCATGTAAATAGAGCTAATATACTAATGAAATTAACATAAAACAATGGAACTGAAATACAACTCTAATATAAACTGGTGAAACATAAAAAAACGAAGGACCCGATTAGGCCAAGCGCACTGCATATAATTATAAATAATAAATAAATAAGCAATAAATACTGTCCAAGTAAAACTTAGTACACAGGGACGTGCATATGGGTGAGTTCTCGGATCTCCTTCATATTAGTAGCAACTATCACCTTCCTGCCCTTGTTCCTGGTTCATATATTATATATAATTTTTTTTGGACCAATTTTCTTGAGCTACACTGTTACTTTCACTGGAGCCGGTGTGGCCTTATTTTATGCATAAGTTCACATCGCGGCGTCAGCCTACCTTTTACTTCTGTTCTCATCTCCTTCCTTGTCAGTTTTGCTTATGATCTACTTCTTGGATCATGTAATCCACGTGGGCGTACTCTCTCCCCCATGGCTTTCCCTCCATTTTTACTCCTCCTGGTCTCCCCCCTTGAACATGCGATTCTGCTGGGGTACTTAGCCGTTTTTGATTCTTTATAAGTTGACACCGTACATCTCCCTGCGGTCACAATCCCGGCTTCCCTATTATGTTTGCGTAATTTAAATGCTGTTTGTGATTTGCACTTTGGGACATGGCCTCATAAGGTTACGTTTGATGTAATTCATTTAATGCCTTATAGTTCGCCGTGCACTCACGGCACTCAATGCTTCTCTCATTTGCACATTGCTCACACGGTGCAGATGCTCTCCGGGGCACACTTACATTATTCTATTATTCTCTTGTTCCTCTCCACCACTGCATGTTTGCCACTATTGCACACATATAATAATAATTTTTTCTCAAACAGCATCTTTTACGAACAGCGTTTTACTTCTTCTGCCTCAGTTGTCTTCCCATATATGTTTTTTGCTATACTGCGATGAGTTGCCTGGTGAATAAACATTATTACCACCTCCTCACAACTTTATTATAGGATGTATAACATATTCATCATTACCATGTATAATTTTCAAATTTCAATATTATTATTAATTTATATTATTATATTATTTTATCATTATTTATTGTTTTATTATTTATTGCATATATATTTTTCCTTGTTTTTCAGCATTTTTTAAAGTTTCCTGTTTTTCATTATATGGTTTTATACTTTGGTTTGTGATGGTACACCATGGTCCCCCTGTTTCATATCTTCGTATACAGCTGCAATTCTAGTTAGTTTATAGAAGGGTGAATGTCTACAATTTTTGATTGTCATATATGCCATTTTGTCAAGCATCCGCCGTGTTCCCCCCTTTTTATTATTACTTTTAAGATTTTACTTGTTATTATTATTTTTTTATTATTATTTTTAAGATTTTACTTGTTGTTTTATTTTTAATTCTAATTCCTCATTTTCAACATGTAGTTAACACATTTTGCTTCTGGTGGACATCATTGTTATGATTTATGCCATACTTATCGATGTTTATTGTCTCAGTTTTATTGTCCTAGTTCAATTTAAATTTGCGATTGCAATTTATAATTTATTCTTGTTCTATTGCATTATGATTATTATATTCTCCTTATTCATTTTTATTTTTTTTTATTTTTTTTATTATTAATATTTTTTATTGTTATATTGTATTATTTCCATTTATTTTATTATTTTTATTATTCATATTATTATAACATATTATTTTTAATTTAATTTTTTAATTTTTAATTTTTATTTTCCTTTTTCATAAGATGATTATTGTATTTTATTCCTTTCTTTTTTAATATACTGATTACTACATGTTTAACTATTTTTTTTATCCATTTTTGTGTTTATACGTCCCTGTGTACTAAGTTTTACTTGGACAGTATTTATTGCTTATTTATTTATTATTTATAATTATATGCAGTGCGCTTGGCCTAATCGGGTCCTTCGTTTTTTTATGTTTCACCAGTTTATATTAGAGTTGTATTTCAGTTCCATTGTTTTATGTTAATTTCATTAGTATATTAGCTCTATTTACATGGTATATATAGCATGCTTTCACACCACCTCTGTGTTATGCTCTTCTTTCCTTTATACATTGTTCTAGATATATTCTTTTGGTTCCTCAGCCCTGCTTTGTTTTTGTGTTTTTTATTGTTTTTTATTGTATTATTGTATTATTATATAATTCTATGGGGGATGTTTACTAAACATTCTTATCGTGCGGGGCCGCGGTAGTGTGCCTGTGCCATATAAGGAGTGGGCGGATCAGGCTGAAAAAAGAAAAAAACCGGGAGTAAGCAACCGGACGTGTGCGCGTCACGCTAATGTGTGGGGGTCGACATTAGCGCGTGGAAAGGCAAAGTGGCGCACCGTTGGGGATAGAAAACAACAGAGCCATAGTACAACGGTGAAGACACTGACCCATGGTGTAGGGGCCATGGGTTCAATCCCCCATTGTGCGCAAGGAAAAAGGCCAGCTGAGGCAGCAACTGTAATGGGTAAAATTGTTTTAGGAGGCAAATTAATTTGGAACGGCATAAGGCGGCGCACAGTTCTTTTTGGGCGGCATAAGGCGGCGCACAGTTCTTTTTGGGCAGCATAAGGCGGCGTACACCTCTTTTTGGGCGGCATAAGGCGGCGCACTGGTCCTCGGGCGGCAGAAGGCAGCGCGCTGATAGGCACAAGGCGGCGCGCTGATGCACAAGCACAGGAACAGAGCCACAGCACAATGGTTAAAACACTGACCACTGGTGCAGGGATTAAGGGTTCAACCCCTCACAATGCCCAGTGAAAAATGCTTGCTGAGGCAGTATGTATTATGTTGTGGAGTGCTGTAGGAGGCATGATAATTTTATTTTGTTACCACTACTAGCAAACGCACTCTCCCAGCATGTTAACATATGGCGGCCCATAAGGCACATGTTAGAGTGCACTGTTCGCCAAGGCACCCTTGAATGTCCCCTATAGGGCACCATGTATGTTGCGACACAGGATAATGTATAGTGCACCCTATATGGATGGCAACCATAAGGTGGCCTACAGGGCACCCTATAAAGCACCCTCAGAGGCACCTAATGGGTATAGTAAGCTGAGGGTGGTCTTGCCAGCATAGACATATGTACAGTAAATAAAAATAAAGCTGTGGACATCCCTATCAAAGGGCCCCACTGTGGGTTTGAACCCATGATCTCAGGCTGTATAGGCAGTGACGTAACCATTGGGCTACAGCTGCATAGCTGCAAGCAAGCCCCTGGCTGGCTGCAGATAGCCTACACGTCACCTCACAGACAGTCTGCTGGTGTAAACAGGATAGGGTAGGCCACTCGTACCCATGATGCACTGCACATGCAAATTAGCTGTCCACAGATGGACACAAGATGGGGAATGCACCCCCACAGCACCTCGGCCCTGTTGGGGGAAGTGACCAGGTGCACCCACACAGCACCTTGGCCTAGTAGGGGACACTGACCGGGTGTTTTACTGGCACAGAGTAGCCACACACCGTTACATCGTGCGGGTACTGTGCTCACCCTGAGTGTGCAATGAGGCGCCCAGGACCAGGTCCACAACACCTTCCATGGCTGATGGAGGCCAAGTGGGAGTTCCAAAGCAGTGTTAATGTGTAAGATAGCTAGTTTCTGCACAAACACCATGGATATCCCTGTCAGGCACAGCCCCCAGTGGCAAACATGGTCCCCCATTAAGAGATCCACACTCTACCTCCCTGCAAAGGTGGCAGTAGAGGGCAACAGCAACCCCAGTCCTGCTGAGGAACACCCCCATACACAGTCTTGACACAATAGCAGACAGACATAAGCCCAGGATATGGTAAGCAGCACTCCACCACCAGATATTCCCCCACAGCAAGCCAACAGCCACTGCACCCTGCAAGCCAATCTAGCAAGACACATACCAGCTACAAGCAGTCTGCCAGTTAGTCCATAGTGCATGTTCCCAATGGAGATGCATGCACCCAGAACTGGGCTGCCTGCATACACAGCAAGCATATAGATCAGTGACTGGGCCCCAAATAAAAACCCATATCTATCACATGAGAGAACTACTATACAGCACTATGGGGGTGCCTAGCCATGCTGTGGTCACTGCACAGTCAGGGTGAGCGTAATCTCCCAGAAGGACATGCTTTGGCCACCCTGTCTGTGTAGGTGGTGGCCGGACACTACAATGTCCCAGCCAATGCCCTATGCCTGGTGCAGATGCATCCTGGCCAGGCCACCCTGTCCTGGCTATACCCATGGTACCTTGCACCTCATTATGCACATTGGCTGGCCAATACTGGCAACAGTGCTGGCAGTGTGGGCTGTGGAAGGGGCTTGCAGCCAACACCCACTGTATAGACAGACACACACTACCACACCTATGCCATCATGGTACTACGATTGAGGGGGTAATTAGCCTTGCCCACCAAAACGGTCCTGAGCATGGCAAGGCATGGATATGGTACGCATTACAGTTGGTGGTCACTCCCCAGGGTGGTAAACACCGTCAGAGGCCAGGCCTGGAGCACACCCCGCAAACACCTAACAGATTGTTTGGATGGGGTCAACTAGCAGTATGTACGTAACGTATGGATATCTATCTGCCTGTGCTCCTATCAAATGTCTCAGAGCTGCTTACCGTATACCTCAGGTGCAGGGTGACATTGGTAAGTTATGCAAGTGCTAGTTTTGGGTGCTGCATGCAGGGTCCAATGTTCTGCCTTTCCAGGAGACATTGGCCAATGGGGCCTGTGGGTGTGGGTGTGGGTGTGTCTGCCCTTGATGGCTGCTGCTTTATGGCACAGATTCCCAACTCCAGTCCAGGTTTGCATCACACTGTTCGGGTTTTCCTGCTGTCCCTCATGAATATGCATGAGCTACATCTACATGCCATGGGGGTGGTGCATATATATACAGCACAGGCATTTGTATGAGTGGCATCATGGAACCTGACTGGTGCGTGCCCCACCAGGACTGCATTTGCGTGATTCTGCTCTAGGTACTGCCCCTGTTCATGGTGTCTGTGCTCCGTGGGGTAAAAGATAGACGTATTGCCATTGCATATGTCCTCGCCAGGAAAGGTGTGCCCTTACTATCACTGTTTACTTGGGGGAAAAATATGTGGGCAAGATTGGCAGTTGCCCCAGTTGGGCTTTGAACCTGTGGCCTTCTGCTCTTGCATGCAGTGTCTGTGTGCACTGCACCACCGTGTAGCTACAGATTGGGTGGATTCCCTGGAATGTCCATGACTGTGGATCCGACAGGGCCTGTCTGTTGCAGTCTGTTCCAGTGGACGGTGGCAGCCTGCACATGGCTAGGCCTCTGTCTTCTGTCGCTAGCAGCCACTGCCCCCTGCACCACATGTACTCGTCCGCCAACATGCTCCCATACAAAGCAGGTGACCTGATTGGAATGTGGCAGTACGGGACTGCATTTGGGGTACTTGGCTGTGGGTAATGCCCATTGTTGTGGTGTGTGCGCGTTGTTGGTTAAAATATGGGTGTTTTCTCCATGCTTCTGTCCCCTGCAATACAGGGGTGTCTGCGCTATCTGTGTTTAGTGGTGGGTAAAATATAGGAACTGGGCTGGCAAGTGCCCCAGCTGGGCTTTGAACCCATGACCCTCTGGTCCTAGAGGTACTGACTCTGTCCGCTGCACCACACTATGGCCACTGAGACAATGCAGCACCTGGAGGTAGTAAGCCTGGCAGGATGGAGTCACAAACCCTGCTCTACGCAATTTTACTGTGGGCATATGCACCCTGTCTGGTGGCAAACGTGCACATAAACCCCGGAATTGACCACGGGAAATGGGGGACACAATATCACCATGCTGGGCAACAGTGATATTAATGGGCAACCATAGCAAACACTCCGAGGAAAGCTCCTGAAAAGGAAATGTTTTTCGGAAGTGTCTCCGCTCCGTAGACCCTTCCAATATTCATCTCTTTTTTTCTGGAGCTTTGCTGGGTGTGTTTTGTATATTTGCCCATCACTATAACTGTTACCCAGCTGGATTTCTATTTTTAATATCTTTGTTGTGGTCATTTTCGGGTTCTATTTGCAATTTTGTTCTGTGCACATATTTCACACTGCTCACGTGTTTTAGGTTTCCCCGGTTTTCCTGTACATTGCTGACGGAAATGGTTTCTCTTCCCTTTAAATGCCCTCTACCGCGAGTGTTTCACTCGCGCTATTTTTTACATGAAAATTCGGGCCCGATACTGTGCGGGGAGCCTCTCCCCTCCCACTCTCCACCCATTGACCCCGTCCCTCTGCCCCTCCGGAGCCTTCCTCCGCCCTCCTTTAGCCGTTCCACGCCTCTATCGGACATTTGCGGGCCCGCACTTGCACGGGGCCCGTTAGTGTGCCGGGTACCTGTGCGGGGGTGACACACACGTGTGCGGGGCATTTAAACGTGTTTCTGCGCGTTTCAATGCCGCGTTGCCGTGCGCTATTTTGCAGCGTGCAAATTTGCGGACTTTAGTAAACATCCCCCTATGTTTTTTATTGTATTACTACATTATTCTACGTTTCATATCCTGCCGGTGCTTTCATATTTTAATATATGTTTTTAATTGTGTTTTAAATTTTCTTAACTGTTTTTTAATGTACATACTTTGATTGTATTTGTTAGTGTTTCTCCCCCTGAGGAAGGCGTTGCCGAAACGCGTTGGGGTGTCCTGTGCACAGTAAAGACCCTTCTCTTCCAACATCTCCTGCTCCTTGTGTCTGTTTGTACCTGGTCTGTGAGAAATGATTTTGCAATAGGGACATGCAAAACATGATACACAGGCAGGACCTAAACCCATGACTCGCTGCTTCTCTATACACCAACTGTGTGTGGTCCACCACAGCGCTGCTGTATTGCTACCACCATCCACGGTGATTATATGCTTCCCATCAGACAGAACTTGGCAGATATTGTATTGTACATGGCACACTGGATCTGGCCATGGCTTTTGTCAGCCGCACACAGGTGACACTCTGCATTTCCATACACCAACTGTGTGTGGTGCACCACTGCTACCACTGTCCATGGTGATTGCATGCTTCTCTTCAGACAGACCTTGGCAGATATTGTATTGTTCATGGCGTACTGGATGTGGCCATGGCTTTTGTCAGCTGCACACAGGTGACACTCTCTCTTGCCTTACCCCCCATGCCGTGCTGACATGCCCTTATGCCATCAGTGTTAGTGGTGCCTGGCCACAGGCCTGCCAATTTGCAAATAGGCAGGTAGCTAGGGTGTGAGCTCTGTGTGGGGCAGAGGCATACCTGGACGGACACACATCACTCCCCCCCCGCAATCTGCCTCTTCAGGATCCCCATCACCACATGGCAATGCTATGTCTCTTTGACCTGGGGATGGGACAACTGTGTGGTGTTGGGTTTGAGGTATTGGGAATATTGTTTGCAGTGGCTGAGGTATTCGTTGTTCAACTGCCTATAGTAGGGTGGGCAAGTCCGGTCCTGGAGAGCCGCAGACCAGTCAGGTTTTCATGATGTCCCTAATGAATATTCATGAGATCTATTTGCATCCACTGCCTTCCATTGTATGGAAATGTCCATGAATATCCATTAGCGACATCATGAAAACCTGACTGGTCTGTGGCTCTCCAGGACCGGACTTGCCCACCCCTGGCCTATACCATCCTGACTGCTGTAGGACTAGGGGACATGCACTGCAGCTGCTGTATTGGCCATTCCAAACCACCATGTGAACATATGCTGTCCTTCCACCAATCATCACACCCTGCACTCCATTACCAGAGGATGTCGTAAAGGCTGCCAGTGTACTTGTTTTCATGTATGTTTGGCCAGGTTCCTGGGGAGGGTCCCTAAAACATTGTTAGTGAGGACCACAGATTTGCACTGCATGCCTCATTGCAGGCATTATGGATCATGCGTGTTTGTTGGGGTATGTACCATGTACCTGTGCCATAGTTCGTACACTGTTGGTCACAGGATACTGGGCATGATGGACCTTGGTCAGACACAGTCTTTTCCGGTCTTCTGTTCATATGTGCTATCTAGGCAGCCGTCTGGTCCATCCTGTGCCCCCATAGCCCCATGATCGGCATGCACCCTCCTATGCCCCATTTGCACCATCAACAAAGTGCATACTTTTGCATTATGCTGTTGCTGCAAAT
Source organism: Ichthyophis bannanicus (assembly GCA_033557465.1). Lineage (NCBI taxonomy): Eukaryota > Metazoa > Chordata > Amphibia > Gymnophiona > Ichthyophiidae > Ichthyophis > Ichthyophis bannanicus. The sequence continues at coordinate 229,086,226 of CM066031.1, forward strand.
AGTGCACTATTATCACTTTCTTGGGCTCACCTGTCTGTGCAGCATATTGCAGACATTTAAATAGACTCTCTCTCCTCAAAGTGCACCCTTACTGACAGGTTTTCACTCGCAGTATTGTTCCTAGTGTTAAGGTGCTGGCGGTAATGCAGCAGGACCTGGTTTCCGCCCACTACCCCCCCCCCCCACCCATTGACTCCTACTCTTCACCCTTTCTCCGCCCATAGTACGCCTAACGCTGTGGGTAACAATTGCATGCCCTAACGTGCCGTTTACCATGTGCTAATGTCACATATGTAACATTAGCATGCGCTAACATTACATTTGCTACCTTACCGTTGTTTAGTAAACATACCCCTATGTGTTACTTTTAAGAAATCTAGTAATTGTGTACTTTTTGTATTTTCATGTATTTTCAAAGGACATTGCTTTGTTGTTTTTTACTAAAGGTGGTATATATCAAGTATAAACTAAACTAACACATGCCCTCATATTACCCCTGTTAGTTATTGCAAAGCCTTATATTTTGATCTTCCAAAGAAGCAGTTAGTTCTTTTACAAATGTTATAAAACACTGTACTACAGCACATATTTTACTAGGGATAAAAAGATCATACCATGTTACTTGTCTATTAAAAATCTTCACAGGATGCCAGTAGAATTTAGAATACAGTTTAAATTGCCTTGCTTAGTCTTTTGAACCTTGCAAAGATCAGTTTTCACAACACCTGGCTAGCTGAATATTTAGGACTTCTGATGTTACATAGGTTTTAACTGTTAAATATCAATAAAACACCCTGATGCAAATAAAATAAAGTAGGTGTTTGTTGGATAAGCACCAGAATAACATCACTTCCCCTATAATTCTCCTACCCCTCCCCAGTTTATCTTGTATCTTCCATGCCGTGCTTATGCCTTTTCTGAACTGCATAGAAAAGCATACCTAATAATTGTACCTTTGGCACAAAAATACTGATAAACACCGATTTTTGAACCCTCAAATTAACTGGAAAATAAACACCCATATTTACAAACACCTACAATTAGAAGCCCTAAGTACTGTATGTTCCTAATGGAGGGCTTCATCCATCCCAGCACTTGCTAATATTGCCTGGTTTGGATCAGGTTCATTTAGCTATTATGCAGAAATGTGCTTTTACATATTGTGCAACAGCTTTATGGAATACTCTTCCCTTCGAACTTCAACCAAAATTTAGTTGTTTGTCATTCAGGAAAAAGCTGAAGGCTTGTCTTGTTCAGCCTTAGACTGTTCAGAAGTGGAGGAATATGGTGTTAGGGATAGCTACTGGAGCTGGGATATAGTTTATAGTATGCTTCATTTTATATTATATTGTTTTTAAGATGTATCACATCATGAACTCAAGGCTATTACTGATGACTGACCCTAGCTATCTCAACTGGTTGAGAAATGAATGCTCAACTGACCATGATCAAATCAACTGTAAATAGTTGTTGTAATATAGTTTTTTGTTATGAACCACTGTTAGTTATTGAGGTTGATTACTATTCAATGTAAAGTTCATTGTTATGTTTTCTGTAAACCGCCACTGATCACCGGAAGAGGAATTAGGAAAGCTGCTGCTTCAGAGTAATTGCAGAGAGACTTCTTCCAGCATTGAAGAAACCACTGATGCTGTTTGCAATGTCGGGATCCCAAAGAAAAGGGCAAAGTGTCACTGCTGATCCATAGAAAAAGAAAAGAAAAGTAACATAGTTTGCACCTCCTGCAAGCGCAATGTTTGCAAAGAACATTCAGAAATTGTCTGTGTCTCATGCATATGACTGAAGTACTTTACTGTGTTCATCAAGTGCGTGCAAAAACTGCTTTCATGGCAACTCTTCTTCATGTAATTTTATGATAAAGCATTAAATTTCAAAACATTTAACCTTCATATAATAAATAATTAATTCGGAATAATATTTTGTCTGTTTAGTTTAAAATTTTCATGGTTAACAATTAAAATCCGTCGTGGGGTCATTTATGACCCCAACAGTATTCAGTGTGTGCAAAAAATCTCAGTAATTCCAGGGTTAAAAGTCATAGGTGTGATGTGGATGTCTGAAGATGTGCATGTCAAAATCATGGAGACATCTCTGAAGCTATTCCATAAATGTTGTTTACAGACATCTCCTGTGCAGGGACGGCCAAGTAGATAAGTGGGCATGATAGAATTGCACATCTCTGCTCAATTTCAGGAATGTTTGGGACATCTGCAAGCATGTCCATATTTAGACCTGCTGCGGGCATGAATAGGCATCAGGAAAGTGCTTGTTTTGGTTTTAAAGCATGCAGAGAATGTTCAGTTAAATGACTAGTCTAAGATCACAAAACCCACAATGGGATTTGAACCAGGGTCACCCTACTCAACCGCTACTTTAAACCTATTAGACATCCATGCTTTGATCTGCTATTCTGGGGATGTCTATGTAGACATCTCTATAGATATCAATATCAGACATGTCCATGTTTCTAAAAATCGTGCCTGAACTTGCAAGTGTTTGCTTTTTTTTCAGACATTCTGGTTTTGACATCCCAGAATACATGCGGATGTCCCATTGTAAATTGTGCCTTTAATAGTTCCTCTTAACACACATCACCATGCATTGCAGCTTGATAAATACACCCTTAAGGGTATGTTTACTAAACCGTCTTAATGTTACCGGCGTTTGTTGCAGTCTTACTGTGCCGAATGCCATATAAGGTAGTGGGCGTTCCGGTCTTAAGGTAGCATTTCGGGTTATCGCGCGATAAAGTCAGTTATCGTATGATAGAGGGAGCCGTGGCACTTTAACACACATTAGCCTTAATTAGGTGCGCTGACCTGGAAACACAATGGCAGAGGTGTAGCACAATGGTTAATACATTAACTAATGAAACAGGAGTCATGGGTTCAATCTCCCAGTGGGCTTAATGAGCAAGGCTGTCTGAGGCATGACCGCTTTGAATGAAGGATAAGGCGGTATACAAAACTGTCAAAATAAATAAATAAATCAGTGCTGTCTGAGGCATTTTCTTTTTTAATTTAAATTAGTGCTGCTAGCAAACACACCCTCACAGTGCCGTAACCTAAGGTGCCGCATAAGGCGCCCTATAAGGCACTCCAGAGGGCACATTATAAAGTGCACTGCCCGCCAAGGCACCTTATAATGTTCCATATAGGGCACCTTATAAGGCGCTTTATAGGGCACCTTATGAGGCACCTTAAGGTTACAGCACTGTGAGGGTGTTTTTGCTGGCAGCACTAATTTAAATTTAAAAAGGAAATGTCTTGGACAGCCCTGTCAAATAACACCAATGTGGGATCAAACCCATGACTTCTGCCTTGACAGTCAGTGAAATAACCAGTGGGCTACATCTCTATAGCTACTAGCAAATCCCAGGCTGGCTACAGAAGGGCTGCAGGCCACTACACAAACTGTCTGCTGTGGTTACCAGGATAGGGTTAACCCACCCGTACCCATGATGCACTGCACATGCAGATCAGCAGTCTACAGATGATCACAAGATGGGGTATGCACCCCCACAGTACCTCGGCCTGGTAGGGGGAACTGACCATGTCTGTTACTGGCACAGAGTAGCTACGGACCGACACATTGTGGGGGTACTGTGCTCACCCTGAGGGTGAGGTGGGGCACCCAGCACCAAGTCGGCAGCACCCGGCTTAGCTGAGATAGGCTATGCTGCAGGTCCCCATCAGTGCCACTGTATGATAGGTAGTCCTTGCAGACACACCTAGGATACACCTGTGTCCATCTGTATTTCCCTTGTCGACTATGATGCACCTAGAATAGTGCATATCCTGTGTGGGTGCCATGGTCACATGATTTAAGTGAAGGTGGGGTGTTTGGACCAATAGGTGGATTATGTAGCACCACCCAACCCACCCTCTGGGGCTCAGAGTGAGAGATAGGATCTCCCACCAACAGATCCACATTCTATATCCCTGCCAAGGAGGCAGTAGAGGGGACTATAAACACCAGTCCTGCTGGGGAACAGACACCCTAGAGGGCAGTCAATGCAGCTCTGTAGCATCCATAAAGAAATGGTAGACAAACAGCAGGCCTGGAAATGCTCAACTGCCCCTCACCACTAGCTGACATTTTCCAGCTGCTGCACCCTGCAAGGTGTTCCAGCCATACACACACTAACTGCAGACAGTCTGCTAGCTACTCTATAGCGCATGTTCCTGGCAGATCTGTGTGCACCCAAAACTGGGATGTGAGCACACACACCAAGCAGATAAATCAGTGATTGGGTTTCAGAAAAACAAACCCATAAACTTCACTTGAAAAAAAGCCCTATATAGCACTATGGGGGAACTTAGCCATGCCGTGGTCACTGTTCAGTCATGGTGAGAGTGACCTCCCAGCAGGACATGCTGTGGCCACCCTGTCCATGCAGGTGGTGGCTGGGCACTACAATGTCCCAGCCATTGCCCTATGCCCTGTACAGATGCATCCTGCCCAGGCCACCCTGTTCAGGCCATACCCACAGTCCCTTGCTCTGATTATGCACATTGGCAGGCTAACACTGGAAACAGTGCAAGCAGTGTGGACTGAGTAAGGTGTAGGCAGCCACAACACACTGGATAGACAGACACACACTCCCACACCTATGCCAGCACTGTGCAAATATAGAGGCTATTGGCAGCCCTTGCCACCACACCAGTTCTGGGCACAGTGCAGGCATGGCTATGGTACGCAATACTGTTGGGGTCATTCCCCGGGGTGGTAAACACTGTCAGAAACCAAAACTGAAACACACTCCAGATATATCAGAAAGGTTGCTTGATGCAGCTCTATCAGCAAATTGTGCTTAACTGCCATTAATCATAGCAACCTTTTGATATATGTGTAACATATTCCCAAGTTTAGGGCGGCATTGCTAAGGTATGCAAGTGCTAATATTGGGAGATGCTGCTGCACACAGGGCCCAACAGCTTGACTCTCCATGAGGCTTTGGATAGTGGAGCCTGTGGGTGTGGGTGTTTAACCCCTGTTGGCCTCTGCTCTAGGGCAGAGGTTCCCAACTCCGGTCCTGGTGGGCCAAACACTGTTCAGGTTTTCATGCTGTCTCTAATGAATATGCATGAGATACATTTGCATACAATGGGGCGGCGCATACAAATGCAGCACAGGCATATTTATTAGGGACAGCATGAAACCTGAATGGTGTTTGGCCCTCCAGGACTGCAGTTGGGAAACTCTGCTCTAGGGATTGCACATGTTTATGGTGTCTGTGCTCTGTAGGGTAAAATATAGGCGTTTAAGGCATGTTTATTTTATCTGCAATAAAGGTTATGTCTTTATTACCATGGCTTAGTACTGGGTAAAATATGGGGACAAGGTTGGCAGGAGCCACAGCTGGGACTTGAACTTGTGACCTTCTGCTTCTGAACACACTGGCTGTGTGTACTGCACCACACTGTTGCCACAGGGACAGTTCATTCCCTGGGGATACCATGACTGTTTGTCAGACAGACCCTGTCTGTTGCATTGCACGACACCCACCTACACAGGGCTAGGCTATAGTCTGCTGTGGGCAGATGCCACTGCCCCCTCCACCACCAGCACCCCTCTGCCACTATGCTGCTATGCCATTATGCTGGTGGTGCTGGTGGTGCACAGTCCCAGGCCATCTAGTATGCCGGTAGGCATCTGCCTATGGTGTGGGTTCTCAGGTAGTGGTGCCTACATGGACATGCATGCTTCCCCCCCACCGCACCGCCTGCCATTGTTATATACCTTTGGGAGTACCTGCTGGGTAATTTCCCCTAAGACAATGTGGGACAAACACTCGTGCCCATGATGGACCCTCATCAGTTGCTGCTTTACAGTTTTGGCATTCCTATGTGCCACCTAGGCATCTGCCTAGTCCGCACTGTTTCCCAGCTGGACCACAGCATGTGCCGCCTGAAGCCCCCTGTATCCCATTTACAGCATCAGTACAGTTGCTGTTTCCTACGTGCCCACTCTGCTGTTGCTGCACATGTGCACGCCATAACAAACCTGCCCAATCTAAACGACAGAAACCCTGATCAGCGCTATTTCAATATGGGATCATTCACTTTGTAGGGGGATAGACCCGGATTTTACAGCGTTAGTGTGCCTTAACACTGCTGCCGCATTATCACGCGATAAGTGATGTTATCGCGTAGTAATGTTACATTATCACACAATAACGTCACTTATCATGCGATAATACCACCGCTGCGACATTAAGACGGTTTAATAATCATACCCCTTAGGCTACAGCACTGTGAGGGTGTTTCTGCTGGCAGAACTGATTGAAATGAAAAGGAAAAGTCTCAGTCAGCATTCTTAAAAAACACCACTGTAGTATGAAACCCATGACCTCTGCCTCTACAGTCATTCAAGTAACAAGTGGGCTACATCTCTATAGTGTCTAACACCCTGCTGGCTGGCTACAGAAAGACTGCAGGTCAACACACAAACTGCCAGCAGCCTACATCTGATCACAAGATGGGATATGCGCCTCTTTAGCACCCCGGCCTGGTAGGGGGAACTGACCATGTGTGTTACTGGCACAGAGTAGCTACAGACCGTGACATCATGTGGTTCCTGTGCTCACCCTGAGGGTGAATTAGGGGGCCCAGCACCAGGTCCACAGCACATGGCATGGCTGAGATAGGCTGCGCTGCAGGTCCCCATCAGTGCCTGTGTGTGATGGGTAGTCCCTGCAGACATACCTAGGATACACCTGTGTCCATCTGTATTTCCCAGTCATGTTTAGGTCTTGTGGACTATGATGCACCCAGAATAGTGCATATCCTGTGTGGGTGCCATGGCCACATGTTGTAAGAGAAGGGTGGTGTTTGGACCCAAAGCGGATTAGATAGCACTACCCAACCCGCCCCTGTGGGTCAGAGATTGGGCCCCAGAAAAGAGAACCCATAAACATCACTTGGGGAAAAATACTGTACAGCACTATGGAAGAACCTAGTCATGCCATGGTCACTGCTCAGTCAGGGTGAGAATGACCTCCCAGCATGACATGCTGTGGTCACCCTGTCCATGCAGGTGGTGGCCAGGCACTACAATGTCCCAGCCATTGCCCTATGCCCTGTGCAGATGCTACCTACACAGGCAGCCCTGTCCAGGCCATACACACAGTACCTTGCTCCTCATTATGCACATTGGTAGGCTAACACTGGAAACAGTGCAAGCATTGTGGGCTCAGTAAACTATAGGCAGCCACATAACACTGGATAGACATATGCACACTACCACACCTATTTCAGCATTGTACAAATATGGAGGTGGTTGGCAGATCTGACCGCCACACCAGTCCTGGGCACAGTGCAATTGCTATGGTACTCAATACTTTTAGGGTTAGTCCCTGGGGGAGTTAAACACTTTCAGAAACAAAACCTGAAACACACTCCACAGATATCAGAATGGTTGATATGGTGAATTCCTGTCAACAAATTGTGCTCAACTTAGCATTTGTTATCTGACATTACTCATAGCAACATTTTGATATACGTGGAATGTGTTTCCATGTTTAAGATGGCTTGCTAAGGTATGCAGGTGCTAGTATTGGTAGTTGCTGCTGCACGCAGGGCCGAACAGCCTGACTCTCCATTAGCCACTGCATAGTGGGGCCTGTGGGTGTGGGTGCTTGTGCCCCTGTCGGCTGCTGCTCTAGGGCAAAGGTTCCCAACTCTGGTCCTGGTGGGCCAAACATGGTTCAGGTTTTCATGCTGTCCCTAATGAATATGCATGGATATATTTGCATACAATGGGGGCGGTGCATGTACATGCATCTCATGCATATTTATTAAGGACATCCTGACAACCTGAATGGTGTTTGGCCCTCCAGGACTGGAGTTGGGAAACTCTGTTCTAGGGATTGTATATGTTTATTGTGTATGTGCTCTGTAGGGTACAATACAGGCGTTTATGGCGTGTTGCCTTTATCTGCAATAAACATTCTGTATTTATTACCACGGTTGAGTAAGGGTAGAATGAGGGGGACATGGTCTGTAGGAGCCACAGCTGGGACTTGATCCTGTGACCTTTTGCCCCTGAATATACTGGCTATGTGGCTGTGTGTACTGCACCAAACTGTTGCCACAGAGGCAGGTTATTCCCTGGGGATAGTATTACTCTTCATCAGACAGCCCTTGTCTGTTGCACTGCATGCCACCCACCTGATCAGGGTTTGGTCTTGGTGTGCTGTGGGCAGATGCCACTGCCCCCTCCACCACCAGTACTCCTTTGCCACCATGCTGACATGCCCTTATGCCGGTGGTGCTGGTGGTGCGCAGTCTCAGGCCATCCAGTGTGCCAGTAGGTGGCTGCCTATGGTGTGGGGTCTGGGGTAGGGGTGCCTACATTGACATCCGCGCTTCCCCCAGGCACCACCTGTCAATGTTATGTGCCCTTTGGGGTACCTGCTGGGTGATGTCCTCTGGGACACTGTGGGTCACACACTCGTGGGCATGTTTGCCTTTGGTCAGTCGCTGGCTTGCTGTTTTTCTGTTTCTGTGTTCCTATGTGCCACCTAGGCATCTGCCTGGTCCACCCTGTGCCCCAGCTGCCCCACTGCATGTCCTGCCTTCAGCCCCCTGTGCCCCATTTGCATCCTCACCGTTGTGCCCTCTCGTACTTGGCCACTATGCTGCTGCTGCACATGTATCACTACTATCACTTTTCTTGGTTTCCCTGCCTTTGCTGTACATTGCTGACTTAAATGGTTTCTCTCACCTGCAATTGTGCCTCTAGCATGAGGTTTTCACTGGTGCTAATTTTCAGACCTTCATTTCACGGCGTTAGTGTGCATGGAGCCTCGTCCCGCCCACTCTTCACCATTGACCCCTTCTCTCTGCCCCTGGAGAGCCTTACTCCACCCTCTGTGGAGCCTACTCCACCCTCTGTACACCTTAACTTCGCCGGCCACATTATCGCACGATACGTGACGTTCTCACATGGTAATGTGCCATTATCACGTGATAACATCACTTATCGCGCAGATAACATCGCAGCTGCACCATTAGCGCTGTTTAGTAAACATACCCCCATGTTTTCAGCAGCTTACGAAAAGCCAGCAGGGAGGTCTGACTTCCAAGTTCCAGGGGAAGAGCATTCCACCATTCGCCAGCCACTATCCTAAACACTCTCTCATGGCTGGAAGCCTTGTGAAGCACTTCCAACAACCGACCCTATGACGACCACAGGAGTCTAGGTGGATTGTACCAATCAAGAAGTATACATAGGTAGTCAGGACACGAATCCTGCAGAATGTGGAACCTGATCATCAACAATTTAAACAACCCATGTGCCCTAAAGGGCAACCAATGTAACTGATTCAGTCAGGGCCTTGCACTCTCCATTGGTCCCTCTCCCATCAACATCCAAGCAGCCATATTTTGCACCACCCATAGGCTCCTAATAGCACAATAATTGTTTTTTTAATTATTTTTTTCTTTTTTATACCGTGCTCTTTAGAATCAGTGTGGTTTACATGTATACTAACAGGTACTTTTTTTTATTCCCTTGTCCCTGAAGGGCTCACATCTAAATGTACCTGAGGCAATGGAGGGTTAAGTGGCTTGCCCAAGGCCACAAGGAGTGGCCATGGGACTAGAGACCCCAGTTCCTCTGGCTTTTAGGTTGCTTGTCCCCATGTGGGGAATTGAACCCCTGACCTTCCGGTCTGAGGTAACCTGTCCCAACCACTGAGCCACTCCTCCCTATAATATATAGGGAGGAGTGGCTCAGTGGTTGGGACAATATAGTAACTGGACATAGAGTACATTATAGCAATCAAGAAACCCATGCACCAAAGTCTGTATTACCAGCCTTAAGGCTGCAGTATCCAAATATGGATGCAGTTGACATGCTAACCTAAGCTTCAGCCAAGCAGTCTGAACCACACAACCAATTTACTTATCCCCAACACCAGACCATTCCAGGATTACCCCCAAGGACTTTAGTTCCTCCATTAATGGGATTTTGAAGCCTGAGATGTTGGGCAACACTCGGAAGTCCAAACGATCTACCATCCCAAAGCGCAGACACAGTCCTATCTACGTTTAACACTAGAACACTCCCCTCCAGCCATGCATACAAATGCTCCAAACAATCATTCAGGCACACCATTGATACTCTTAAATCCCCACTCAGTGGGGCCAAGATTTGGAGATCAGCATATGTGTAGAATCGTAGCCATACAAACTCACCAGGACTCCCAAGGGTTGTACATAAATGTTAAACAGAAGAGGAGACAAGAGAGAGCTCTGTGACAACCCCCATTCCTAAGGATAGTGCGAAGAGCAGCCCGTCAATCCTCATACCCTAAACATCTGTCAGACATGAATGAGTAACCACTCGAGCAACTTGCTGCCAATCCCCAACAAGCACACCATTAGTAGTTGGCATTCAACTAAGTCAAAAGCTGCCGACAGATTCAGCAACACAAAGAGAACAGAGATACCCTTATCCATCCACACATTAAGCTGGTCAAGCAGTGCCACCAACAATGTCTCCACACTAATCCCCAATTGGAACCCACCCTGTCCTATATCCAGAAATGAGAAATCTTCCAAATAGCCCCCCATTTGTATCACAACTTCCTTCTCCACCAATTTAGCCAGAAGAGGCAGATTGGAAATAGGGCGGAAGTTGTTGCAGTCCCTCAAATGCCCACCTACCTTTTTTGGCACAGGTGTCACTACCACTTGCTTAACGCACCACAGAACCTGGCCCTGCATCAGCGATGCATTAATCAATTCACATAGCCACTCTAGCATGGGCTGTATTGCCCCCTTGAAACACGCAATAGGTGCTGGATCCAGCCCTGAATAGGTGTCCCGCATTCTGGACAACAAGGCAGATAAATGCTCACTAGTGATGGGATAGAAGGAGTCCAGCCTCTCAAGGCCTAACAAAGGGGGCGGCACTGACACCGCCAACCAAGGGCCCCAAAGCTGCTCTTCAACCATCCTACTTTATCCAAGAAATAGCACGCCAGGTCTTCTATGCCCACTTCTGCCTTTGTACTGGCCCACAAGGACCACCTTGGCACCCCACCAAGCCAGACACCATCTGGAAAATAGCCTTTGGCCAATTATTGCCCCATTTAATCTGAGCCAAAAAACAGTGCCTTTTAGCCAAGGCCACATGCTGCCTATATATGTTTGCTAACCTCCGCTAATTCTTCCTGTCGACTTCGACCCGAGACCGATGCCACTGCTACTCCAACCATTGCAGTGCCTTTTTCTCTTCATGGAGCTCCCGAGGTGATCAAAGGTTGCTCCTAACAATCTGTACCAATTCCTTGCGGACTGGCACCACCTCCTCCAATGCCACCAAAACTGCCTGATGCCAATCTTCTACCATTTTCTCCACCATCACTGCCTGACCCCCCTACTGACTCACTAAAGCTGTAGCCCCCCACCAATCCATATCCACCTTACCCAGCACCTCCCTCCAAACTCTGCCCACATTGGAGTTTCTCCTAGTCACCTCAGACCACCGACACCGAAAGCAGACCAAACTATAGTCCATCCAGGGAAGTGGGCGCATGCCCATTACCTGTACCTCCATCCAACAGGAGTGTATTCCCAAACACTAGATCTGAAGTATGTTCACCCAAGTGCATTGTCTGCCCAATCAGTTGCCTCAAATGCCCAGGGCTGCCACATTACTGAGCCTCCTTGCCTCCCACCACCATCTGCAGCTCTCCCCAGTCCGGGGATCGAGCCTCCGGCGGCAGGAGGAGCAACACCACAGCGCTGCCCAATCGGGGCAGAGGCCTGCCTGTATAAGGATTCGCACCATTGGGCGCTCTTCCTCTTGCCTCCCACCACCATCTGCAACTCTCCCCAGTCCGGGGATCGAGCCTCCGGTGGCAGGAGGAGCAACACCACAGCGCTGCCCAATCGGGGCAGAGGCCTGCCTGTATAAGGATTCGCACCATCGGGCGCGCCTGCGCCAGGCGGGCCTGCACCTGAGAGCCTCACCAGAGGGCCCTTTGGCATAGCCCTTAGGCGAGGACACGAAAGAAGACCAAACTCCAACCGTCTAGACTCACATCGCACCAGTGACCTTATCGCCTGATCGCCAACTCCGGTAACACCAGATAAGACCCCATCAACTACTTTTCCCTCGTGTGCCCTGGCTTCAGTATCCTCAGCCTAACTGAAAGCGCTAAGAAGTACGCACAACCAGCACCCCGGCTCTCCACCAGCTCTCCCGGCGTGGATCGAGCGAGCCGGGGCACCAGGACCGCCTCCAGCAGAAGTAACTGCCCAATCGGGGCAGCCCGCCGAGCAACTTGAAAAGAGGCCCGCGCCTGAGGGCCCTTTGGCTCGGCCCTTAGGCGCAGGCCAACGTGAGACCCTCTCCTCCAAAGCTGCATAAATCGCACCTTTCTCCTCCAGAATTGACCAGCAATCCTAAGCTGCCGACAAGAGCGCCATCTGCCTCACTGCCCGATGCTCCCTGAACCCGAAGGTACATCTGATCAGCAACTTCACCCGTGACAAATCACAAAGCCATTCCATTGGCTCCCAACACGTCTGACCAGTAGAACTGACCTCCATTCGCAAGTACCCTGACTTTAACACTATTATTACTGGTATCATGCTCTAGAACCTCTACTGTTACCAATTAACTGACATCTACTAATATTGCCAGTAATTGTTTATATCAGCTACAATCTATCCCACAGCTACTGTTGCCAGTAATTGCCTATTCTGTTACAATTTGCCTACAGCTACTGTTGCCAGTAATTGCCTATTCTGTTACAATTTGCCTACAGCTACTGTTGCCAGTAATTGCCTATTCTGTTACAATTTGCCTACAGCTACTGTTGCCAGTAATTGCCTATTCTGTTACAATTTGCCTACAGCTACTGTTGCCAGTAATTGCCTATTCTGTTACAATTTGCCTACAGCTACTGTTGCCAGTAATTGCCTATTCTGTTACAATTTGCCCATAGCTACTGTTGCCAGTAATTGCCTATTCTGTTACAATTTACCCACAGCTACTGTTACCACTAACCTACTATAACTACTGCATGTTTTCTATTCCCCCCTACCACGCATCCTTCTGAATTGACCTAACCCAGTACTCACTCAAAATGGCCCTTTCCGCTACATCCAAAATTTGTAGCTACCTTCTCTTAGAATTAATCAGCAGCTCACTAGCACTAACTAGCAGCCACAAACACATACCTATCCTATACAACTATGAGAGAAGATGGTCAAGAGACCCCACCCATAAGGCTATGAAAGACACACAACCAACCTACCAACATCTACTACACATTGCTATCCAGCACTCCCTAAGGGAAAAGAAAGATAACTTGTCCCCCCAGGATTTAAAAGCTGCCCTCATAAATGTGCGTTCAGTCCGCAACAAATGGCCTGTTATCACAGACCTACTCACCTTCTACAATCTAGACATCCTTCTCATCACAGAGACTTGGTTATCTAATGATGACAGTGTCCTCATCAACCACCTTCTACCCCACAACTTCACTCTACACAGTTGCCACAGAGTCAACAAAAGAGGCGGAGGAGTTCTCATACTCACAAAAACCGACCTCAATTTCAAACTCTCCAACAGCACTAACACAACCAACCTTGACATTGTTGTCATATCAAATGATATATGCTCCATCAATCTAATATACAGAGCCCCGTCACCTTCCCCGGATGACCTAGCCACGATAATCGAGCTAGCCTGCAACTCCCCTAACCTACGCACCCCAAACTGGATACTAGGAGATTTCAATCTCCCATCTCTCCACGACTTTCAAGCATCAGCACTCCACGAAGCACTTAAAGATCTAGGCTACCTACAATTAATCAACGAACCAACTCACACAAAGGGAAACAAGCTGGACCTAATCTTCACCCCACTAACTATCCATGATGCCCCCAATTTCACTCCGCCCACCTTCACCGCAGTACATTGGTCTGATCATAAACTAATTACTTTTCAAATTCCCATAAACGATCCACCCCAGAAACACCACGGAAACAAGGCAAAACCCATGAGCCTACCACCACGACGATTCAAACCTTTCAACAAGACTACCATCCTGCACAATGCACAACCTCTCCTTAGCACGACAACAACTTGCCCAGATAAACTAGTCTCCATTTGGAATGACAACCTCAGTGCCAATGCACTTCACACTGGACACAACAAAACCCCAAGGAAAAAAGACCCTGCACCCTGGTACTCTAAAGAACTACGGTCCTCTCTCCTCCAACTAAGAAAACTTGAAAGGAGATGGAGGCGATCACGATCGACGGAAAATCTGGAAGCCTACAACCTCCAACTCACAAGACACCGCGAAGCTATAACCGAGAAAATGAGACAAGTCCACACAGACACACTAATGCGATCACTACGAAAACCTCATGACCTATTTAATCTTGTTTGCAACATAATCCAACGTTGTTCACAACTCTGCAATTTATTTATGTGATTCCCACCACGTGGATCCAAAGGAATATGGTCAATGACCGACCACCATAAATCTTGAAAAGTGTGGCCAGTTGTTAAACAATGTTCAACTATTGGAGCTGTTATTATCTCCTGGCGAAGTCGGGACGTGTGTTCACTTAATCGCTGTTTAATTTTTCGAGTTGTTCTGCCCACATAGACAAAAGGACATGGACAGTGGATTAAGTATACGACAAAACTCGAATTGCAGTTCGTTTCCCATCGCCGTCGAAATTGCTGATCCGTTCTCGGGCAGGTCCATTCTACTCCCGTCATCGTCGAAGAACAATAGATGCAGTTACCACACTCAGTGTGACCCCCATGTGGAGTGACAGGTGAAGGGGGTCGATCCTCTGCAACTGCAGAACATGCCAATAAATCTCCCAAATTTGCTCCCCGTGTGAAAGCTATCATGAGGGGTTTTTGGAAGCAAGGATGTAAATGCAAAATAGGCCAGTGTTTGAGGAGAATGTTAACTACTCCAGTACTAGAGCTCATATAAGGTAAAATGCCCACCATCGTTGGAGAGGCTTGTTCTTCATCTCTAACAGATCAATGTTCAGACAGTAGCCATTCGCGATGCGTATATAATGCACGACAGTAAGCCAATTTGATCACCTTGGGTGGGTAACCTCTCTCAAAAAGACGAGTACGTAACTCTTTTGCATGTAACTTAAAATCCTGCATTGATGAACATATTCTCCGCAACCTAAGAAACTGACCATACGGTAAACCTTTTTTCAGTGGACCGGGATGGAAGCTATGATATTGCAGTAAGCTATTACGTTGAGTTGGTTTCCGATATAATGAAGTGCGGAAATGACCCTCCTCCCTATATATCGTAATGTCAAGAAAATTGATCTGGCAGTCATCAATATGAGCTGTAAATGTCAGATGAGAGTTTAAACCATTCAGCCAAGCTAAAAAACTCTGTAATCCATCCAAAGTCCCAAAACATAGGAAAAAAATGTCATCTAAGAATCGTTTCCAAAATGTTATGTGTTGAAAATATGCAGAGGGATAAAGGTATTGTTCCTCAAATGCTGCCATATAGAGGGTGGCAATAGATGGAGCAGCCGAAGCCCCCATGGCAATCCCATAAGTTTGTATATAGAATTGTCCCTGTGATAGAAAGTAATTCTTAGTCAAAACCAATGAAATTAACTCAATCAAAAATTGTCGAGGTAGGCGTGGGGGAGCCGTCGTAAATTTAGACTGAAGAAGTTGTAAAGCCTCAGACTGATTGATGTTCGTATATAATGCGGCAACATCGAGTGTTACCATTTGAAAAGTGCAAATAGGAACCTCCAAAGCCTCCAGTTGTTGGAGAAATTGTGTAGTATCACGTATATATGAAGTGACCGGAATAGCTTCATCTTTAAGGAAGACATCACAGAATTGAGACAGAGGTTCCAATACTGAGCCCCTACAGGAAACTATAGGCCGGCTCGGTGGAGCCGTAAGGGACTTATGTACTTTAGGTACTGGGCCAAGGAAATTCTGTGTGGTGAGCCGAACAACTGTGGTATGGGTATGTGCTGAGGCCCATGTTATGTCACTATTGGTGCCTGACTGTGAAGGCCCAAGTGCACATACTGCTGAGGATGGTGCAGCTGTGGCAGCTGCTGTACCACAGCCCTGTCCAGACCCTACAGGAGGCACACTGGAACATGCAGGGAGCATTGCAGGGATGTACCAGCCAGGGACATGCTGCAGCTCGATCAGGATCTCCACCATAGTTTCCTGGAGAGTGTTGATAGCCACGGTCAGCTGCTCCATGGCCACAACATGCCTTTTCCTGCAATGCCGTGGACTGTCACAGCAGCTCCAGCTGTTGATCAGAACATGCCTGCTGGGTGGTGCTGAGTGCAAGCAGATGCTCGGCACATCAATACAGGTGATGATGTTCACCCATGTGGGTGTGCCCCTCCTGGTCATCACCTTTGTCAATAGTGTACGTTGGCGGAGGAGATGGGGAAGGACATGGAGCTCCAGATTATCTGGGCCTGGGACATCATATGGCTGCTGCAATGCGGTGTCAGCATGGTTGCATGGCAGTGGGGTATATTCTGTGGCCTCCTGCCCCCCCCCCATAGCATCCTCCATGTGCACTGTCTGCAGAGCAGCCACTGCTGCCTTTGGAGCTACAGCAGGGGTACCTTGAAGACACAGACAACATTATAGTCACCCCTGCAACTGGAAATGGGGCAACCAATGGGGTGGCAGTTTCACAGTGGTGAGGGCGGGGCATGGGGCAACACAGGCTGAGAGAGGCCTCTGCCATGGTGTGCAACACACCCTGTCCCCCTGCGTGGAACCAGAGGGACACAGAAGTCCATGCACAGACATATACCCTAGTAGCCTGTGGACTCAGCCATGCCACCACTAGCTGGCGGCCTTGCTGCCAATGCCACTGACACACTGTCCAGCAGTAGAGCATCCACATGCATTGTGAGTGCGCCTGGCACTGGCAGCATGACTGGGACACCATGGCAGCCAGTGTTGGTTGCTAAGTGCAGGTGTGTGCAGCCACACAGCATGAGGGGGGTACATGGGGTGAGGGGCAGGGACACAAATGTCACACATGTACCTTGCTCCTTTGATGGCTCAGATGTATCGAGGGGACCTATCCCCCCTGAGGTGGCAGGGGCAATTGTAGCAAGGATGTGCTGTTCTAGGTCCACCAATTGCTCCCCTGTCACACCCAAAGACCCTTTCCATGCCTTCTAGGTGATGTCACATTGCACCTAATGCCACCTGTGTTTCACATCCTCGATGTCCCAGTTATGGTGATATATGGCATTGATGCAGTGGCACACATCAGCACACTGCTTCTCATATGCACCCACATGTGAGGATGCATCCCTCAAGAACTGTGGCAGCCACTGGAGGATATCCTCTAGCATGAGGGTCACCTCACCCTCAGAGAAACTTGCCTTCCTGGTAGAGACCTTGGGTGCCATGACATGGGCTCTCTGTGTCACAGAGGTAATACATGGGGCCTGGGATTGGCCCATTTGGATGTTCACAGAAGGATATGCCAACACTGCACTGCCATCATCACACCTGCATGCAAACGTATCTGTGCTCGGATACCCAGCAAGGTACCGCTGCCACACAGAGTGGAGGGGATTACATGTGCATGGGATTCAGAGGGTCAGTGGTATATCTCCTGCAGCTGGCTCAACAGAGATGACTGTGAATGCATGGTCAGTGGCCGCAGACAGAAGCAGGCATGACATTTCAACAATAGGGGATATGGTGAGGTCAGACCACATGCAAACATTGTGGTGCACAGAAGTGCATACGCATGCCCACCTGCATGTCACCATGCATGCCCATGTCCATGAATATGCACCACTGTGCATGCGCCACAGAGATTTCTGTGCATGGTCTGGCCCGAACTGCTTTGCGGCAGGACTGAAAGTGTGTGACAGTGACGGTGCCACCTGCAGCTCTCTGAGACAATGCACGATGGCCATCTGGCTGGAAGAGGGCAATGTGCAGGACATCCAGGACTGGTATTCACTGGCTCTGTTGCACAGCTGTGACACTGGTGGGTAGGATATGGCTCACAGGCATCCCTACACCCATGACCCATAGCAGAATTTCCAGTATATGGACATGAGCAATGAAGTATGTGTGGCATGGTACCATTTTGACTGGGCAGCCATTCATGACCTCTGCCAGCAGCTTGAGCCATGGAAAGCCCCACACAGAGAGGTGATCCTATCTCAGTGTACCTGAATATGATGACAGTGATGGCCTTCTTGGTGATGGGGTATTTCCAGATAGTGCTCTTGGCTGTGGGGGACTCAGCCAGCCTCCAGCCTCATGGTGCCTGACTCAGTTCCTGGGTGCTCTTTCTGTGGTCTATGGCACAGAACATCTGCTTCCCAAAAACACAGCAGGACCAGCACCGGACCATGCAGGAGTTATATGCTGTGGCAGGCTTCCTGTCAGTCCTAGTTGTGGTCGACAGCATCCACATAACCCTTCAGCCACTACATCAGAGTGAGGCTGCATACCACAACTGCAAGGCATACCACTCTGCCAATGTGCAGGTGGTCTACAATGCAAGCAGTGAGATCACTGATGTATGCACCAGGTATCCAGATTCATGCCACAATGCCTATGTCCTGAGCTGGTCAGAGATCCATACGCACTTTGAGGGATGCCACATTAATGGTAGATGGCTGCTAGATGGGCATATGCATGGACACCCTGGGACTGGAGGCAGGGTGCAACGCATGGTAGTGGGTCTGCTGAGCAGGTAATGCTGGCCCCCTCAATAATGGGGCCCAGTGTGGTGAGCCCCTGGCCAATGAAGGGTTGCTGGGCATATACATGGGGTGGCCTGCCACCTGCCACCATGGTGGGAGTAGGCACGGGTACCCCCTGGGAACCCCCATCATATGTTGGCATTGTTTACCCTGTTCATTCTGTCTGGGGTTGGCCCCATCTGCTCCACATGCAACCTCCACATGTGTCACACTGTGGTACCCTACAGTAGGCACAGTATCCCTGTGCATGCAGCAGGGGACTGGGGTATGAGTGTGGTAGTGGAAGCAGGCCTGAATGTGGTGGTGTGTCATGCAGACTCATCTACCACCATCCAGGGCATTTGTGCCATGACCCAGGCACAAGGCAGAGGCACCAGAAACACACAGAGTGCCTAGGCGCACTCCCCAGCAGGGACCCATCGTCTTTGGGTGCAGCCATGCACATGTGGTGGGCTGCGGACATACAGTAACCTGCTGTCACCCCTGGGACCCTCCAGATGGTGTCCATAGATGTAGATCAGCTGTCCATAGACTACTACATGTCTGAAACACATCACCCCCCCACCGGCACATGAGCTGATCAATGGTTTGCTGTTTTGTCTCCCCCTGCAGGTGACTGGGGCTACCCCCTACGCGACTGGCTGATGATACCCATACTCCAGCACAGCAGTCAGGCACAACATCAGTACAATCATGTGCATCACATCATGAGGGGTATCATCAAGAGGACATTTGGCCAACTCAAGTGCCAATTCCGCTGCCTGGACCAGTCCAGGGGGAGCTGTTGTACAGGACCCCAGGGTGTGCAAGATCACCATGGCATGTTGCATGCTACATAACCTTACCCTGCAGTGCAGGCAGCCATTGTCTGATGAGCCAGAGCCTGCCATGGATGACAGAGATTAGCCTGATGCCAGTGCAGATACATAGGTGGGCATACCATCCAGATGGTGCATGTTGGTGCATGCCAGCCTTGTCCAGGCATACTTTGCCTGTCAGCCTGGTACATCTGTATTCCACCCATTACAACCAAGACACATACCAGTGATTGGGGAGGAAATGGGGTATGTGCCACAGCTGGCATGGTCCTGTGCATGCCCACACCATTTGGACATGGCCTGGGTGTTCAGGCCATGCTCCTGTGCTTCATGTGCATTGCCTTTCTGTGATATTGACCACAGTGGGACTTCATCATGGCTACTGATATGTGGGCTGACTCTGGGTTCAGAGGTGGTGGGTTTGGGACCTGTCCCACCACCATTTTTGCTGACATGTGCCAGGTGTGTGGTGACTGCCCTGACATATCCTATGTACACCTGACCCAGTTATTGCATAAAATGTGTTCAGGGGCAGTCACCATTCTTGGACTGTGTGGGTGCCCCTATGTCTGGACATGGTTATCTATGGCATTGAACTTATGGCTGATGCACACACAGGACATGCACTAACTGTTCCTAAGCTGTGCGGCACCTGCACCTTGCCCACTGCAGGTGGTGCACAGCTGTGGGCTACCATGGGGGGCACAGGACAAGTGAAGGGTGTGCCACTTACACATGGCACCTCCGGCACAGCCCCATCCATCCACCCTGGCCTGTGCCACCCCTGTGGGCTACTGGCTGTGCTGCTGCTACATTTTAATGGCACCCCAACCCTGTGGTTACTCCTTAGTCCCCCTGGGTGTTTGCATCATCACCTGCCACTGTGGTGGCCAGTTTACCTGCCTATATGCCTCAGACATTCATTGGCAACCATTTAAATGTGGTGTGCAGCACAGTGTACCCCCTGTGGCACGACACATATGTCCAGCTCCAGTGGTGGGGACATAACAAGCGAGAGACAATTGAAAGACTAGAAAAGGGGACTGTTACTTCTGGAGAGAGATCTGCAATTGTGAGTATATACTTCTGGGAATTTTCTGAAAGGAATTCTCTTTATTAAAGCTAATTAATCTGTGAACCCACTATTTTTTTGTTAAATCAGTCAGGGTCTAGTAGCAGCAGTTTAAGTTACATTTAAAACACAGAAGAGAGGTTTCTGGTTAAATTTCATACCCAGCAGAGAGCTTGTAGTTTAAATGTAATAGCCACTCAGGGCCTAGCATCAGCAAAGTTCTTTTAGTTTAAATTTAAAACACAGAAGAGAGCTTTCTGGTTAACTTTAGAACCCAGCAGAGAGCTTGTAGTTTAAATTTAATAGTCACTCAGGGCCTAGCATCAGCAAAGTACTTTTAGTTTAAATTTAAAACACAGAAGAGAGCTTTCTGGTTAAATGTAGAACCCAGCAGAGAGCTTGTAGTTTAAATTTCATAATAAGTTAGAGCCTAGCAGCAGCAAAGAGCTATAATTTAAATCAAATAAGAATAGAGCTTACCTCAGCAGCACAGGACAGGGTACTGTGTAGCAGCCCTCTTTTAATAAGTGTTATTTCCCTCCCTCCCTCCCCACACCTACCCACCCCTGGGATAATCATAGTTTTATAGGTACTTACACATTTTAACAGACAGGATGTGCTCTCAGGTGAAGCTAAGGACCTGAGATTAATTAAGCTTCAGGTGAACAAGGTATATTAAACGTATTAGGTACAGTTTTATTGGCAACCCTTAGTAAGTAAAGAACTTAAAGATCTAAACAAAAACTTAAAACTAAGATGCAGACAGCAGTCCAGCAGCGAGATTTATTTTAATTCTCTTATATACCATGCTATTCTGCATCAGTGCAGTTTACATTGAACAAACTGAAATTACATTGAACAGGGCATTATAACTTGGAGATAGCTATTTTACAGGGAACATGGGCTATGGAGGGTTAAGTGGCTTGCCCAAGACCACAAGGAGCACCTGTGGGACTAGAAACCCCAGTCCTTCTGGCCCAAGGTTGCTGTCCTCTAGTGGGATTTGAACCCCCGACCTTCCGGCCTGAAGTACCATGCCCCAACAACTAGGCCGCTCCTCCACAGATGGGGGCTTTCCAGTCTTTTGCATTGAGTGTCATATGTATGATTTTCTCCCAGTTGGTGAGAGGTTTTACGTGTGCACTAGGTGCAAGGAGCTCTTTGCTCTCAGGGAACGAGTCCATTCTCTAGAGGCTAGAGTAGAAGACTTGGAAAACATAAGACAGACAGAGAGGTACATAGAAAGACCTACAGGGATATAGTCCTGAAGTCCCACCTCCAGTCTGGCAGCATGCCTGTTGCCATGGATGAGAGAGGTCACGTGACAGGAGAGCATCACGCTGGTGTGGCAGGAAGTGATCCTGTAACTAGGACCTGTCCTCCAGGTGATGTAAAACCCTCTCGCACCGAGGAAGTTTCTCCAGGGCCATGTGCCCATGAGGGAAGGGTTAGGACAGCCGTTATAGTTGGTGATTCGATCATTAGGCATGTAGATAGATGGGTGGCTGGTGGACGTGAGGATCGCCTGGTAACATGCCTGCCTGGTGCGAAGGTAGCGGATCTCACGCGCCACCTAGATAAGGTCTTAGAAGTGCTGGGGAGGAATCTGCTGTCTTGGTACATATTCGTACCAATGACATAGGAAAATGTGGTAGGGAGGTTCTGGAGGCTAAATTTAGGCTTTTAGGTAGGAAGTTGAAATCCAGAACTTCCAGGGTAGCGTTCTCCGAAATGCTTCCCGTTTCACGTGCAGGACCCAAAAGGCAGGCAGAGCTCCGGAGTCTCAATGCGTGGATGAGATAAATGGTGCAGAGATGAGGGGTTTGGATTTGTTAGGAACTGGGGAACATTCTGGGGAAAGGAGGGGCTCTTCCGAAGGGATGGGATTCACCTTAACCGGGATGGAACCAGGCTGCTGGCATTAACCTTTAAAAAGGAGATAGAGCAGCTTTTAAACTAGATAATAGGAGAAAGTCGACAGTCGCCCAAGAGCGGATGGTTCGGAAGAATGTATCCTTGAAGGATACTACCAAAAGCAGAGAGGTTCCAAAAAAGAGTAAAGTAGCACAAATGCCCTTGAGTATGGAGCAGACAGAGCTTAAAGATCCCAAATTACCCATGTCTACCAATAGCCAAATTAATATGAATAAAATACAGTCTCTAAAATGCTTGTATGCAAATGCTAGAAGTCTAAAAAATAAGATGGGAGAGTTAGAATATATAGCACTAAATGAGAGGTTAGATATGATTGGAATATCAGAGACATGGTGGAAGGAGGACAACCAGTGGGACACTGTGATACCTGGGTACAAACTATGTCGTAATGATAGAGCTGATCAAATTGGTGGAGGGGTTGTGCTCTATGTTAGAGAGGGCATTGAGACAGAAAGGATTAAAGTTTTGCAGGAAACAAAATTTGCTGTAGAATCTCTATGGATTGAAATTCCATGTAAAAAGGGGAAGGCGAAGACAGTGGGGGTGTACTATCGACCACCGGGCCAGAATGAACAAATGGATGATGAAATGCTCAAAGAAATCAAGGAAGCTAACAAAAGCTACAGCGCAGTAATAATAATGGGTGATTTCAATTACCCCGGTATCGACTGGGTCAGTGTCACGGCACGACATGCTAGGGGGATAAAGTTCCTAGATGACATAAATGACTGCTTTTTGGAGCAGCTGGTTCATGAACTGACCAGAGGGGAAGCCATATTAGACCTAGTCCTTAGTGGAACACCAGATCTAGTGCAAGAGATAAGGGTGTTGGGGCCACTTGGCAATAGTGATCATAGCATGATCGCCTTTGATTTAATTAGTGGAGGAGGGATAGTACAGAAATCCACAGTATTACCTTTTAACTTTCGAAAGGGAGACTATGATAAAATGAGGAAAATAGTTAAGAAAAAACTAAAAGGAGCAGTTGCAAAGTTTAAAGACTTACATCAAGCTTGGGTGTTGTTGAAAAATACTGTCTTGGCAGCCCAGACCAGCTGTATTCCACGCTTTAAGAAAAGTGGAAGGAAGTCCAAAAAACTGCCAGCATAGTTTAAAGGTGAGGTCAGAGAGGCTGTTGCTGCCAAAAAAGCATCTTTCAGGACATGGAAAAAAGAGCCAAACGATGAAACCTGGAAACAGCACAAGCACTGGCAAGTCAAATGCAAGGCATTGATAAAACAGGCAAAGGGAGAATTTGAGAAGAAGCTTGCTGTGGAAGCACAAATGCAAAATAAAGATTTTTTCAAGTACATTGGTAGCAAAACACCTGTGAGAAAGTCAGTTGGTCCATTAGATGATAGAGGAATTAAAGGGGCACTAAGAGGCGACAAGGCGATAGCGGAGAGACTGAATGAATTTGTTGCCTCGGTCTTTACTGAGGAAGATGTAGGAATGTTACCCATGACTGAAGTGGTATTTAAAGGTGCGGAAGAATTGAAGAAAATATCAATACATCAGGAAGATGTATTACAACTATTAGATAAACTGAAGAGTAGCAAATCACCCGGGCTGGATGGTATACATCCAAGGGTGTTGAAAGAACTGAAATATGAGATTGCAGACCTGCTATT
The DNA here is from genome assembly GCA_033557465.1 of Ichthyophis bannanicus. Taxonomy (NCBI): domain Eukaryota; kingdom Metazoa; phylum Chordata; class Amphibia; order Gymnophiona; family Ichthyophiidae; genus Ichthyophis; species Ichthyophis bannanicus. The sequence continues at coordinate 229,110,467 of CM066031.1, forward strand.
AGTAATCTGTGAACTATCATTAAAATCATCTCTAATATCTGAAGACTGGAGGATCGCCAATGTAACACCAATTTTTAAAAAGGGTTTCAGGGGTGATCCGGGAAACTACAGACCGGTGAGCCTCACGTCAGTACTGGAAAAAATGGTAGAAACCATCATAAAGAATACAATTACTCAGCATGTAGATAGTCATGGCCTAATGGGAGACAGCCAACATGGCTTTAGACAAGGAAAATCTTGTCTTACTAATCTGTTATGTTTTTTTGAAAGTGTGAATAAACAGGTGGACAAAGGTGAGTCGGTTGATCTAGTGTATTTGGACTTTCAGAAAGCCTTTGACATGGTCCCTCATCAGAGACTTTTGGTAAAACTAAAGAGTCATGGGATAGGAGGCAGTGTACTACTGTGGATCAAGAACTGGTTAAAAGATAGAAAGCAGAGGTTTGGGCTAAATGGCCAATTTTCCCAATGGAGAAAGGTGAATAGTGGTGTACCCCAGGGATCTGTGCTGGGTCCGCTGCTTTTTGACATATTCATAAATGACCTGGAAAGTGGAATAATGAGTGAGGTTATCAAATTTGCAGATGACACAAAACTATTTAAAGTTGTTAAAACCCAAGAGGATTGTGGAAAATTGCAAGAGGATCTTGATAAATTAGAAGACTGGGCATCAAAATGGCAGATGAAATTTAATGTGGACAAGTGCAAAGTTATGCACCTAGGGAAGAACAACCCAAACTATGGTTACACAATGCAAGGTTCCACAATAGGAAACACCACCCAGGAAAAAGATTTAGGCATCATTGTGGATAACATGTTAAAACCCTCTGCCCAGTGTGCAGCGGCAGCCAAGAGAGGAAATAGAATGCTAGGTATCATAAAGAAAGGAATGGAAAATAAAACAAAATATATTATAATGCCTCTATATCGTTCCATGGTGAGACCGCACCTTGAATATTGTGTGCAATTCTGGTCGCCGTATCTTAAAAAGGATATAGAGTTATTAGAAAAGGTTCAGAGAAGAGCCACCAAAATGGTAAAGGGGATGGAAGGATACTCCTATGAAGAAAGGCTAAAAGGTTAGGGCTCTTTAACCTGGAAAAAAGACGGCTGAGGGGAGATATTATAGAAGTCTATAAATTAATGAACGGAGTGGAACGGGTAAACGTAGATCGATTGTTTACGTTATCAAAATATAAAAAGACTAGGGGACATGCAATGAAGCTACAGGGTAAACTATTTAAGACTAATAAAAGAAAATATTTTTTCACTCAACGTGTAATCAAACTGTGGAATTTGTTACCGAAGGATGTAGTAAAGGCTGTTAGTGTAGCTGGGTTTAAACAAGGTTTGGACAAATTCCTGGAGGAAAGGTCCATAAACCATTATTAAGAAGGGACCAAGGATATCAATGCTTGACCCAGTACAAGCATTGCAGAACCTGTGTCTTTTGGGGAAACTGCTAGGTACGTATCACCTAGATTTGCCACTGTTGGAAACAGGATACTGGGCTTGATGGACCTTGGTCTGACCCAGTATGTCATATCTTATGTTCTTATGTTCTTAGGTGCTTTTATTAATAAGAACCCCTACACGTTTCGGCAATGCCAGAACTTTGCAAGTACACTGCTTTGCAATTGTCTGCAATACTGCTGACCTCATTGCCTTGATGTCATTTATGTCTTTTTCAAAACATCTCCCTCACAGTGTGCCGTTTAATGCTTACCCCCCCCCCCCCCCGAAGAAGGCTGATGCCGAAACACCTAAGGGCTCTTATTAATAAAAATCCTGAGACCTCCAATTGTCTCTCGCTTGTTGTGTCCCTGCTTTGCTGTTGCGAGAGCTTCTGCTCCTTCTGTATCTTGCAAGTCCAATGGTGGCCAGGGTCACATTGACCAATAGGCACATAGGCACACAGGGCACACATGTTTAACTGCATAACATGTTATTTTCCCAGCCAAGATGCATGGGACAGACAGAGAATATTGGCCAACAATGCCCACACATACTGGCCAACAGGTGTGCCCCACGGCACCCAGCCCCACCTTTTCCAAATCTACATGGCCATGAACATTGACAGCCAGTCTGCCCTGGTGACTGTCACAGTACTAGCTGCCACTGGTGCCGACCATGTTGCTTAGTGCTACTGCTGCCCCTGGACACCTCCCATGTGGCGTGGCCCCCTCAGTGACCAACAGGGCTGCCTGCCATACAACTGGAGGGTGGTGTGTGGGACTGCAGATGGACCTTCAGCAGCAGGTGCAGGTCCCTGAGCTCACCCCTCAGGCCCTGCACCTCTCCCCTGAGACCCTCCACATGGTGCGAGAGGTGTAAGAGGGGCCTGCGCAGCCATGCAAGACTGCATGACAGCACACACTAAAGACGGGCTAGGGCTGGAAGGTCCTCAAGACTTCCAGCTGACTCCTGGGCCCCCTCATCTGGTCCTACATCAGATAAAGGTGGGCTACATGGCCCACCAACATGCCAATGACACTCCCACATGGACATGGACAATGTCACCTCTGCAGTATCGCCACCCTTATCACTGACATCACCAGCACCACCACTGCCTCATGGCAACCCCAGCTTCCATAACCTGGGCCCCCCTACTGCCTCCTCACTATATGCATCCCCCTCCAGCTGCAATGTTGCATCCCTCCTCACACCCCAACTCAGATCACACATCCACTCTCCCCACCCACCCTCGCCCTCACCCACACCCTGCCTCTCCTCTGTCCACACACTCTTGCTCCCCTTTCTGCCACTCACATACCCACACACGCTCCCCCTGCATGCACTTGGAGCCCTCCCCTTCACTGCCCCCTTCCTGCCACTCACCCCCACATGCTTATCTTGCATGCACTCAGAGTCCTCCCCTTCACTGTTCCCCTCCTGCCATTCACACACCCCCACTCGCTCACCTTGCTTGAACACAGACCCCTCACCCTCACCACCACCCTCCAACTACTCACCCTCCTGCATGCACTCAGCTGCAGCACCCTCCCCACCCTTGCCTTGTCCCTCAGTTGGAGTCACTACAGCCTCACCCATCATGGGCCCTCCCCAGCCACCCGCCCTGCTATGCCACATGCACTCTCCACTAGGGGCTGGAGGATGAGGGTCCAGAGGTCACCCCCTATCTTCAGGCTTTTTTTATATGGCATCTGTTGGACCTCACCACCACCCTGTTGTGCAATATCCCATTGGTGTGATGTGGGACATAGGCCCCCTGCCCTCTGCCATCTGTTCTGCCCCTCTCAGGGAGAGTGGAGGGGGAGAATTATGCCTCCCCTGACAGCCCCTCATCATCCTCATCATCATCTGCAGATGGTGTTGGGCTGGACAGGAGGATGGGACTCTGCTGTGCATTGCTACAGCCTCTGCTGCTGTTCATGCTGCTGCTCCCACTGGTGCTGGGTCGTGTATCTGTACCATTGTCCTCCATGGTGTCAGGGGTGGAGCCATCTGGCAGCGAGAGTTGGGAGTCCTCCTCCTGATGTGCTGCCACTGTGGGGGACAGAGGTCATGGTTATCTTCATGGCTGTGGTTGCTGGAGGAACCAGCCATACACATAAGATATTCCAGCATATCCCATCTCTGCAGGGAGTGGGACAGTGTGGGCAGGGACTATGTATTGGAGGACCCTGGGTGGGGCCATGCTACTTCTGTGGTCATCATGTCACAGCAGTATCCACTCTTACATGTATTGGCCTGCTGCTCAGACAGGGTATCTGCATGACTACTCATCCTGCTCCTCCTGCAGTTGCTGGAAGATACACCATATCAGCCATGGATTGTGAGGTTGATTGTGTGGTAATGCACATGGTAGGCCTCCGTGTCATGCAGGGTCTGGAAACATTTCTGGGATAGAGACACACCTCATCATTCAGCCGTGGCAGGGCACAGGCCTGCCTACTCTAAGGGGTGGTTCTGCTTGGACTCTGTACATGGCCATCATGTGCCGTGTCACCATCTGATCTCAGTGGCACATCACCCTGCCATGCTTTTGGTATACATGCACAGGAACATGTTCCCTCACCTCCAGGGGCTTGTGAGCATTGACAGCTATAGCCTGATGGTTTTGGCCCTAAAGTACAGTGCCCAGAGTCCTGGGTTCACCTCCTATCTGATCTGCTTCATTTTGCACCTCTACCATTCACACTATCCCTCCCCTCTGACTTACCATGCTTTGCCTGTTCCTAACACCTGAGAAACTTACAGCTGTAGCCTGATAGTTCTGTCCCTGAACCACAATGTCTTGGGTATTGTGGTCCTGGGTTCACCTCCCTCCTAGGTGCATGTGCAGGGCCCTTTTATTTTGCCTCCTCAAGGACCATCTGTGTGAGCTGGGGATGTGGCTGACATTCTGGGACTGTTCTCTGTTATTTGTGTCCCTTCCATCTGTCTCTGTGTCCTCCTGTGCCTTCACTGTAGGCCTGCATGCACCCTGTTCTCCCTTGTTTCCTGGGCCACTGCTGTTGGGCTGCTCTGTCTGTGCTGTGCTGTCCTGCCAATGTGCAGCCTGCCAGCTTTATGCCTGTGCCAGTTCCTTACATCCCCTGTCCTTCCTCTCCACCTTGCTGCATGCCTATCTCTGTGCCAACTTGGATTCTGCTCCAGCCTGCCCACTTCTCTCTGCTTCCAGGATTGTCTGCCTCTTTTGTGCTGTACTTACTGGGCAAGGGTGATCCTGATATGTTCCCAGTCCCTATATGCTGCTGTGTGGGCTGGCCGCCTCTGCCCCCTTGAGTGGAGAATCTCCTCCTGTTGGATGCCCATGGTCACCAGCAGTCTCGTTTCTACCTTGCTGAAGTTGGGTTGCCTGATAGCCATGTTGATGTGTGCAGTATGTTTGAGGGGTGCCTTCTTCCTGGATTTGGTTGCAAGTGGGCTACAGGTCATGGGGTTGGTGAGGTTTTCAGGGTTATAGGTGCATGGAGTGGCTGGGCAGTGTTTGCACAGCCTACACATGCCATGGGGCATGGTGGCTCAATAGGCTGCCAGTTGGACGTGCTTTACCGGCCATGACTACACGCCAATTCTAGAACACCCTTTACATGTCTGTGTGGGGTTATAGAATAGCACTTCTGTGTTCACGTGCTATCTGGGGACGTGCACGGGGCCCGTATGTCCCCTCTCTGAGTCGGGCTCCACATGCCTGGAGAATGTTTGTTAGGGAGATGACCAGATTCAGATTTTTTTTTAACATATATTGAGTTCTGTTGGTCAATGTCCTATGTCTGTTGTGCAACCATTGTTGAAGGAACTTTTTCTGTGGATGCAGAAATTTTTTTACAGTTTTTTAATTTATTTACAGTCTTTTTTATACCGCGCTATTCGACATCATTGCGGTTTACATGATACAGAAACTTATACGGTGCAGGGGACTGTTCTGTATTTATAATAAACAGGTGCTTAAAACTTGGATAAACTGGGGTAACTATTTACATATAGGCTTCATATCAGGTCCTATCGTAGATTAATGATGGTGTGTTGGTGTATGTAAGATGGTTGTTGGTACACCTACGTCTAGGTAGTGTTTGAGAAAGAGGTGGTGTTTTAAAGCCTTCCTATATTCAAAAAGAAAAAGTGAGCAGCATAACACAGTTTATAACACAATAAATCAGTTATAATTTTATAATCTGCTGTTATAAACTACTGTGGTTCTGACTTTTTCTTTAAGTTCCTCGGTGTGTGAGCATCTTGCATTTCCTTTGTTTCTTGTAGAACATATAGTTATATTTACACCATGCTGGTCCAGTGAGCTGTAGTTTCAGGAGTTATGTTGGGGTTGTCAAGCCCCCATTTATGCTGGAGTGGCAAAAGTTCAGCTAAGCAGGTTGGATCAATGCAGGCCTGGGACTGACCATCTTCCAGGCAGGGACAGGTGGTTTTGCTTTTCTGAAGAAATGGAATTGTGAAATGCAAACTACAAGTCCACACCTGCAATAAGGTATATTCCAGACCTGGATCGACTCTGTTTGGCAATTATGTATGTTTATGCTGGAGGGGAGGGGTGGTGGATTGTGCTTTGCTGGGTCACCGAACCCCTTTTATGCATATGTGGTGGTGACATCTCATTTATATTATATTAAATAGACAGACTGGCACAGCCTTTAAACAGCAGAGTATCACTCTACACAGGATAAAATGATTTGAACCACTTGATCCAAAGTGATGTAGCAATGTAATGAATATTAAAGTACCATATGTAGTTTCTCAAAACATTTTCATGTCTACATACATGTATGCTCCCAGTCTGGATATATTTTTCTTAGGTTGCCATCCTAGCACAAGATCCGCAAAGTGGGACAGAGCCATGCAGGCCTAGGATTGACCACCTTCCAGGCAGGGACAGGTAGTTTTTGCTTTTCTGAAGAAATGTAATCGGGAAATGCAAACTACAAGTCCAAGCCTGCAATAAGGTAAATTCCAGGTCTGAATCAATGCTGTTGGGCAAATCTGGAGCTAGTTGGCAAGCTTAAATTGCGGCGTTTTTTGATGAGAACTGTAACAGCCGATACAGGATCTTTAACGAGGATCAACACTGAGTTGGAGCAGGACTGATGAGTATCCCCTGAGGAAACGTTTGACTGTGAAACGCTACGGCGCCATGATTCAAGCGTTGAATCATGGCGCCGTAGCGTTTCACAGTCAAACGTTTCCTCAGGGGATACTCATCAGTCCTGCTCCAACTCAGTGTTGATCCTCGTTAAAGATCCTGTATCGGCTGTTACAGTTCTCATCAAAAAACGCCGCAGGGACAGGTGGAAACTGCGCCCAAACTTCACATCAATGACCCTACTTAGTTGCTTAATTTTTTAATTAAAGCTAAAACGGATGTCTTCACACTTGTGCTTAGTAATTCAATATTATGTATGTGGCTTTAAACTGAGGATGCTTATCTGAAATACGATGAGCTTTTCTCCCAAGCGTTGGGAGAAAAGCTCATCGTATTTCAGATAAGCATCCTCAGTTTAAAGCCACATACATAATATTGAATTACTAAGCACAAGTGTGAAGACATCCGTTTTAGCTTTAATTAAAAAATTAAGCAACTAAGTAGGGTCATTGATGTGAAGTTTGGGCGCAGTTTCCACTCGAATGAGTGTGACTAGTAAGACGCCCCATTCTGATTCTGAGACCCAGTTGCATAGAATATAAAAAACAAAAAAAGAAAAAGAAAATTACAAAAAAAAGGGGAAGCAAAGGATGAAGTATAACACAAGGAATTATGTATTGTAGATCATCTTAAGGGTAAAGGAGTAGAGCTGAATTTTATACTTAACTGGAAAGCTTAAATTGTGTACAGTATGTTTCTGCTGGGGTGGGGGTGGATTATGATTTGCTAGGGGTCGCTGAACCCCTTTTATGCATGTTTGGTGGTGACATCTGGTTTGATGTGGGAATGTATTTGTGCATGGGTGAAATGTGGTATAGAGATGTCGCTGAAACAACTTTGGTAAAATGAAGCAGCCATTTTAAGTGTTTATTTATTTAACAAACATTTTTATACTGTGCTTTCCAAAGATCAAGCACGGTTTACAAAAAACAGGATACGAAATGCATAAAAGTGCATATTCATTTACATAGAACTAGTAAAACTTTATACAAATAATTTATACAAGTACAGGTACAACAAATATCATAACAAACTATGTACAGTAGGGGTGAACATGAGGCTCAAAGGAGCAGTACAGTAATGGTTACTGTAATGGGGGAGTGATATCATTTAGCGTAACCGGGCAAGGCGGACGTGTAGCTCGCGCCCCGTCACCATCACCCCACCCCTTCCCCCCCCCCAACAATTACCCCCCCACCCCCCCTCCCCTCCAGGAATGACAATCAGAGACAAAAATGGCATTACAACTGGTCGCAGCTTTATTAATATAACATTATGCAAACAATAAACAACCATAACTTCTTAATCCAGGTTCCGGCAGTGGGAGGAACCCTCACTAGCCATGTTATTAGCAAAGTGAGTTCGCTCCCGCCTCTGCCGTCCACCGGCAATTCCAACTCCCACTCCGGCTTCGCCATATTTTTTTTTTTTTTAAATTCTTTATTTTCGTTTTATAACAACAAAGGAAAAGGAAGACATACAGCTAAAAGACAGATACATAAAGTGTAATACAGACACCAAAGTAAACCCCTGCCACCCCCTTCCCCCCTGCTTCTTCTCTAGAAAACTAATCATTCCCGAAGCGGGCGTGTACTTACATTATTGTGTTACAAAACCTAACGGTGATCTGAAACATGATGAGTGCACATTATACAGGCATGTTGGAGCAATGAGCAGATTGTACATAATCATTAAGCATCCGCCATTTAGACAAGCAAGAGTGAGTTTGGGCATGGGGAATAGCTCTCCGAGGTATCTGCTCATATTTACTATATAAGCAGACGAGGTTCCACCATTCATTGACAGTAAGTCGAGAGCTATCCTTCCAATTCCTCGTGATTAAGCATATGGCTATACCCAGCATGAAATCAAGGAGAAAGCGACCCTTCTTAGGAAGAGAGGGGACCTCCGCCACAGAGCGGAGTCCCACGATCTTCCAAGAGAGAGGTTCATGAAGGTGTAAGATAAATTGAATACAACCCCAAACCCGCCCCCAATAAACCTGTAGTTGGGGACATTCATAAATAACATGAGCGAAGGTTCCCACAGCAGTATGGCAAGACCAACACTGGTCCCTAGCAGTTGTGTTCCATTTGGCTATTTTTCCTGGGGTATAAAAGCATCTGTGTGCAAAGAACAGCATGATCTGAAATATGTTGGGAGTGAATCTTTGCAGTGTCCACCTGAGGAACTAACAGTTTTGATATTAGAAAGAAGTCTATGCGAGACTGGGATTTGTGAGGGAAAGAGAAGAAGGGGAAGTCAAGCTCATTGGGGTGCAGTAACCGCCATAGATCAACTAAAGCAAGATCTTTGATCAGGGAGGTAAGCGTGGTGTGACTCTTGGGGGGACCACTTATCCTAGGCGGCTGTTTGTCAATCAGGGGATCAAGGACTAGATTGAAATCCCCCCCAATTATCAATGAAGTATGAGCAGAGGCCTGCGCAACCTGAGCAATGGTAGCAAAAAAAGGCAGGATCATCCACATTAGGAGCGTAAAGGCATATACGTGTAACTTCAAGGCTACCTATCTTGAGGTTAACTCTGGACCATCTACCTTCTGTATCTGAGCTAGTCGCAATAATAGTAGCATGCAAAGATTTCCTAACCAATATGGCAACCCCACATTTCTTAGAAACGGCTGGGGAATAGGCGGCCACCATGTAAGGTTTAATATTGAGTTTAAGAGTGTCCTTCGAATTTAAATGCGTTTCTTGGAGAAAATCAGATCTGCAGCTTCCTGACTTAGGTAGCTTAGGATTTTCTTCCGTTTTATCGGATTATTGATTCCTTTTACGTTCAATGAGAAAATCTTACATGGTGCCATCAATCGGTAATAGACATTTTAGGTAAGGGCGCTTGAAAACATACAACATAATCAGAATCTGTGCAACAATGACATAATCACCGAGTATGCTGGCTAATACACCCCATATTGAAAAGTATGTACCAAAGTGTCTTAGAGAAGAAGCAAACCCCCCAAAGAATATGGCGACCAGATGTCTGCGGGAGGAGGCCCTAGAGAGGAAATAGAAAGACATGAAAAAAAAAAGAAAAGAAACACCAGAGTCCATAATTAACACTGTCTCTGATACTCATCGAGGCTACTGTGGGTAGATGGAGTCGGGTCACAGATATCATCAAAAGTAAGGCAAACAAACTGCCCTCGCCAGACTCTTTGCTGGGCTGCGGCAGATCCAATAGGGCAGGTACAGCGGATATGAGAATACTTGCAGGAATATTCTGGAAGTCAGCGCATCAGGTCGGCTTCTTTGGAATCCAAAAACTCCGCTAGTAGATCAGGGTCCTCAAATGTTCTTGTCTGATTGTGAAGCGTGACTCGGAGCTTGGCCGGGTACATCAGGCCATAGCGTGCTTGTAGTTGTTGAAGCCTCGGCCGGAATTCCAGAAAGCGCTTTCGGCGGTCGACCGTGGGTTTAGCCAAGTCAGGATAGAAGGAGATCTTGTGGCGCTCAAACTCCATATGGCCCTTTGCCCGAGAGGCACTTAGAATTTGCTCCACGTGTTGATATCTCAAAAGTCGAAAAATGATAGGCCGCGGGGTCTTCCTGTTAAGCGTTATGCTTGTGGGTACACGATGAGCGCGATCGATCTCCAAATCTTTGGTAAAGGTGATTTGGAGCAGGGAAGGGAGGATTTTGCATAAAAACTCTTTCATGTCTCCCGATTCCGCTCCCTCCGGTATGCCCACGAGTCGTATATTGTTGCGACGCGCTCTATTATTGCCATCTTCCACTTCTTTCTGCAAGGCCCGCACCTGACGTTCAACTTTGTCGAGTTTGGACAACCGGGCCGCATGGGAGTCCAATATGCTCTCCATTTTGTCCTGACGCGAAGAAAGCCCTTCTAGCTTGCTTTGCAGCACACCAAGATCTTCCCGCAGCGCTCGGAGTGCTTCACCATTTGACTGCACGAGGTTTTTGACCCCTCTAATCTCTGCGAGGATTTCCTGCTGCATTTCGGGGCCCTCGCGCAAGGCCAGCCCCTTCTGCGGGGACGGGGGTTCAGTTTTGGAAGGTTTGCCGTGAGAAGCCGCTGGAGATCCAAATTCCAGGAGCGTGGGTTTGGTCCCCGCCATCTCACCAATGTGCCCCGGCAAGATCAGAGTAGAAGTTCCAAGTATATACGGTGTTAATTCAGGATTCTGAGTAGGCCTCTCGGGAGCCTCAGCGTTATGCGACCATCCCGCTGGACATCAGGCTCCGCCCCCCCCGGCTTCGCCATATTATTAGCAAAAGCCCCGGGGGGTCCACCGGGTCGGGGGTACCCCACCCCCGCCCTGCGCATTGCCAAGCCTCCGGACCCCGGACACCTCCGGGATCCCGCCCACCCCCACCAGCTGCGACCCCCCTATTCGCAAACCCACCCCTGCCAGAAACCCCCCCCCCCGGGGAGGGTGGGTGGTAAATCCGCTCCTCCTGGCTAACCCCCGAAGACTGCAGCCTCGTGGCACGCGCTCCTTCTCACTCCCCCCCCCCACCCGACCTTTCAGCGTTAACCATTGGCTCCCGCACCAACTGTGCCTTGCGGGAGCCAATCACTTTAAATCACGCCGCTGCCTGCGCCTCCCAACCGCCGTACTCGCCGCCGATGACGGGGGCGCGCACACGCCGCCCACCCGGTTATCGGCGGCCTGCGCGTATGCGGCCCCGCGGCCTTATTGTAACCGGGCAAGGCGGACGTGTAGCTCGCGCCCCGTCACCATCACCCCACCCCTTCCCCCCCAACAATTACCCCCCTCCCCTCCAGGAATGACAATCAGAGACAAAAATGGCATTACAACTTGTCACAGCTTTATTAATATAACATTATGCAAACAATAAACAACCATAACTTCTTAATCCAGGTTCCAGCAGCGGGAGGAACCCTCACTAGCCATGTTATTAGCAAAGTGAGTTCGCTCCCGCCTCCGCCGTCCACCGGCAATTCCAACCCCCACTCCGGCTTCGCCATATTATTAGCAAAAGCCCCGGGGGGTCCACCGGGTCGGGGGTACCCCACCCCTGCCCTGCGCATTGCCAAGCCTCCGGACCCCGGACACCTCCGGGATCCCGCCACGGGCTCAGAGACACCTGTCCCTGAGCCCCCCCCAACGAGAAAGCTGCGACCAGGTAACCTGCCAGGCACACCCTCCAAGGCCTCTTGCCAGTCATTGAGGAGTAAATCCACCCCCACCGGGGATAAGTGTACTCCATCGGACCGAAATAAACCCGCACAACCCACTTCCACCCAAGGGTGTAAAATCTGCACCCCTCCCTGCTCGCAAACCCAGCGGCCAATTTGCCGATTAACTTTAATTAACCCACGCGACCACCACCGGTGGCCCCAGCAAGCAGGCCTCGGAATTATATCCGACCACAGCAACAAAACATCCTGAAACATTAACAACACAGCAGCCAGGTCCCTCTTTGCAGCTCGTATCAGCTGCTTAACTGTCCAAGTTCCTAAATCATTGCCACCAAGATGCAATAACAGAACAGCCGGGGAACCTCTCCCCCGCCGATGGTGCCGCAGCAAAGGCAAGAGCTGCAACCAGCGAAGGCCACGCTCGCCCAGCCATGAGACGATCACCTCAGCAGGATGCAGGCCGATGTTCGCCTCCAACGGTTTTTCTGCCGCTCGCCGCCCTGCCCAGTAGACAAAAGAATGTCCTATCATCCAGCAGGCGTATGGCGTCCGACCCCCATCTAAAAGAAAGCACATAGTTAGAAACAGCCCCACCCAAGCCATCACATGCGAACATAGCCCTGAAAAGCCTTGGAGCGCCACCGGCCTATATGCTGAATCACTCGCTCATCACACCCCACCGCCGCGGCACTGGTGGCAGCCCCAATTCGAAAGGAGTGTGGTGCAAAGTCTCGAGGGGGCAGCCCCACGTGGCACACTGCTAACCGCAGGACCGCCGTGAACTGAAACCGTGTTAAACGGTGTGAATTCTGGTGAAGAAAAAGAAAACTGCCCCCTGTAGGCCGAACCCGCAGGTACTCCGCCATCGCAGCCACCGGGCAGGTGGATGCGTTAGGAATAGCGAACAACTGCACCCAAACACCCCGGCCCCTCTGGTCCGTCTTAGACTGCGGCAACCACAGGCCCAATCTCTCGGCGGACAGCCGAACAGGGTGCAACTGCAAGGTCCCCTCCCCCTCTGACGAGTTGGACGCTGCCACCAGCTCCCCGATACGGAAAGCCCCCAAAAAAGCCACGCAAAAAACCTACCACCTACTTGCCGCCCACGCGCTGCAACTGCCCTTCTCCCTGTACCCCTGGCCCTCCGGTGAGTATTACCCACACTGGCCGGCATTATAAATGCACCTCCACTACCCAACAAAAGCCCGTGCTGGGTTTATTATTAGTATTATTATTATTTTTTTTTTATATAGTGTGTAGGCGAGGGAGCCCCGTAGAAGCTGAAATCGCACGGGCCTCCCCCCCTGCACACAGCTAGACACTCGCCTGGAAAGACACTCACCTGGAAAGAGCACCCCTGCTCAGCGCCGCAGCCACAGTCGCTCCCGCTAGGTCGCTCCTCTGCCACCAGCCGCTGACACTCCCACAAGGCCGGACACGATGCAGGCCGACCTGCCAACACTCCGCTCTGCTCGCTGCCCCAAACACCGCTCTGCTGCCACCACCACGAAAACCTCGCAGATGAGAGGCACCCCACCACTGCTCCGCTACCGCCAAGGAAGAGAGGCACCCACAAGGAACAAAACCGCTGGCAATTAACAAACCGACGGGGAGAAGAAAACACAACTCCGCTCCTCCTGGCTAACCCCCAAAGACTGCAGCCTCGTGGCACGCGCTCCTTCTCACCCCCCCCACCTGACCTTTCAGCGTTAACAATTGGCTCCCGCACCAACTGTGCCTTGCGGGAGCCAATCACTTTAAATCACGCCGCTGCCCGTGCCTCCCAACCGCCGTACTCGCCGCCGATGACGGGGGCGCGCACACGCCGCCCACCCGGTTATCGGCGGCCTGCGCGTATGCGGCCCCGCGGCCTTATTGTTAGTGAAAGAGTATTCGGGTTATGGGATGTTGATACTGCTTTGATCCATAGTGAGTAGTAAATAGGTGTGTTTTTAGGTATTTATGGAATGTTCTGAGGTCATTAACTTCTCTAAGGTCCTCGGGTAATTCATTCCAGAGTATGGGGGTGATGTGTGAAAATGCTTTATTATTGGTTACCTTTTGGGCTTTTCTGTAATCCAACGGTGTTATAAGTTTATGTTTGCATTTGCTCCTTTGGGTTAGGTTTGTTGTTTCCTTATGAATTAGGGAGTTGATAAATGAAGGCGCTTAGTTATTAATTATTTTGAATGTGGTCACCAGTATTTTATAGTTATTCGGCATTGGCTAGGTATCCAGTGTAATTTGAAGAGAATGGGTATAATGTGTTCAATGATGCTGACATTCATGATTGATCTTGCTGCCACATTTTGAGCTAGTTGCAGTCTTTTGAGAGCTTGTTTAGAATGCATCATGAAGAATGGAGTTAGCAAAATCAAAATGAGGTGTAATGATTGCCTGCATTGCTGATGTGTAGTCCTGAAGGTGAATTAGGGGATGGAGCTGGGTTTTTTTTAATGTTTATTTTTTATTTATGAAATTTTCAAATTAAATCAAGAAAGTTACAAAACATTCTTGCAGAGAAAAGAGCAGATACATTAGCAATCATAATATTATCAGCAACAAAAAAAAGTAATACAAAATCAAAACAAAGTATCTACTCACAATAGCCCACAACAAGAGGGGGACAATACACTATTTTTAAAAATCATTAACCAAAAGAAAAAAGAAAGAAATATATACGGCAACCCAAATCCGATTCCTAAATTTAACCCATTTTGGACCAGCGTATGTTTTACATACATAAGGTTTCCATACTTACTACTCAGCTGTTTACTAATTAATGGTTATAAATTCAATGGAACTATGGGGTCTGTTTACTAAACATTCCTAATGTGCGGGGCCGCGGTAGTGTGCCTGTACCATATAAGGAGTGGGCGGTTCAGGCAGAGAAAAGAAAAAAAACGGGAGTAAGCGATCGCACATTTGCGCGGGGCGCTATTGTGCGCCGGAAGGCTAAGTGGCGCCCTGATGTGCACACACAAAGGAGCAGAGCCATAGTACAATGGTTAAGACACTGACCAATGGTGCAGAGATCAGGGGTTCAATCCCCCACAGTGCCCAATGAAGAAGGCTCACTGAGGCAGTGTGTATTATGGGGATGAGTGCTGTAGGGGGCAATCTATTTTTATGTCAGTTATCACTACTAGCAAACGCACTCACAAAGCGTGTTAACATAAGGCGGCCCATAAGGCACATGTTAAAGTTCACTGTCCGCCAAGGCACCCTTGAATGTCCCCTATAGGGCACCATATATGTTGCGTCACAGGATAATGTATAGTGCACCTTATATGGACGGCAACCATAAGGTGCCCTATAGGGTGCCCTATAAAGCACCCTCAGAGGCACCTTATGGGTACAGTACACTGAGGTGTGTTTGATGGCAGCAACATATGTACATTAAATCTAAAAAAAGCTTTGGACAACCCTATCAAATAACCCCACTGTGGGCTCGAACCCATTACCGCTGGCTCCACAGGAAGTGAAGTAACCATTGGGCTACAGCTATATAGCTGCCAGCAAGCCCCTGGCTGGCTGCAGAGAGCCTGCATGTCACCACACAGACAGTCTGCTGTGGGAACCAGGATAGGGTTAGGCCACCCATACCCATGATGCACTGCACATGCAAATCAGCTGTCCACAGATGAACACAAGTTGGGGAATGCACCCCAACAGCTCCCCGGCCTGGTAGGGGGACGTGTCCATGTGCACCCACACAGCACCTTGGCCTGGTAGGAGGTACTGACCGGGTGTTTAATTTGCACAGAGTAGCTACACACAGTCACACTGTGCGGGAACTGTGCTCACCCTGAGTGTGCGATGAGGCGCCCTGGACCAGGTCCACACAGCACCCTCCATGGCTGAGAGAGGCCATGGCAGAGCTCCAAAACAGTCGTAATCTGTGAGATAGGTAGTTTCTGCAGGAACACCTTGGATATCTCTGTCTGTCTCAGTCAGGGGAACCCCCACGGACCCCTAGGTGGGCCATGTACCACCAACCCCCCCCAGCCAAGGGTGGCAAACAGGCAGGGTCTCCCATCAACAGATCCCCATTATACACCCCCCCCTCCCCTGCAATGATGGCAGTAGAGTGGACCATCAACCCCAGTCCTGTTGGGGAACAGACACCCTACAGGGCAGTCCAAGCAGCCCCACACACACCCAGACCACAATATCAGACAGACAGTAGGCCTGGATATGCTAAGATGCACCCCACCACTATCTGATATTCCCCTGCATCAAGCCATCAGCCACTGCCCTATGCCCTGTGCAGATGCATCCTGGCCAGCCCACCCTGTCTGAGCTATACCCATGGTACCTTGCTGCTCATTATGCACATCATCAGGCCAAAACTGTGGACAGTGTTTGCAGCCAACACACACTGTATAGACAGACACACACTCCCACACGTATGCCAGCATTGTGCTACTATAGAGGGGTTCAGAATCCTTGCCCACCACACCAGTCCTGGGCACAGTACAGGCATGGGTATGGTATGCAATACCGTTGGGGGTCCCTCCCTAGGGTGGTAAACACTGTCAGGGGCCAGACCTGACGCACACACCGCAGACATCAGATAGATTATTATGATGGAGATCATAGAGCAGACTGTGCGTAACGTAGGGATATCTATCTGCCAGTACTCATAGCAAACGTTTGAGAGCTGTGTACCATATACCCTGGTGTAGGGTGACATTTCTAAGGTATGCAAGTGCTGGTATTGGGAGATGCACGCAGGGCCCAATGTCCTGCCTCACCAGGAGGCATTGGCCAATGGGGCCTGTGGGTGTGGGTGTGGGTGTGTCTGTCCCTGTTGGCTGCTGCTGTACGGCAGAGGTTCCCAAATCCAGTCCAGGTTTGCAATACACTGGTTGGGGTTTCCTGCTGTCCCTCATGAATATGCATGAGCTACATCTACATGCCATGGGGGTGGTGCATAGATATACAGCACGGTTATTTGTATGAGTGGCAGCATGGAACCTGAATGGTGTGTGGTCCTCCAGGACTGCATTTGTGAGACTCTGCTCTAGGTAATGCCCCTGGTCATGGTGTCTGTGCTTGGTGGTGTAAAAGATAGGCGTATGACCAATGCGTATATCCCCAGCAATAAAGGATTGCCCTTACTAACATGGTTTAGTTGTGGGGAAAATATGTGGACAGGATTGGCAGTAGCCCCAGCTGGGCTTTGAACCTGTGACCTTTTGCTCCTGCACACACTGTCTGCGTGCACTGCACCACTGTGTTGCCACAGATGTGCTGAATTCCCTGGGAAGTCCATGACTGTACATCCGACAGGGCCTATGTTGCAGTGGATGTGCCAGCCTGCACATGGCTCGGCCACTGTCTTCTGTGGCTAGCAGCCACTGCCCCCTCCACCACCTGTACCCTACCGCCAACATGCTGGCATGTCCGTATCTTGGAAAAGCATATGACCTGATTGAGTTGTGGCACTCCAGGACTGCATTTGGGGGACTCGGCTGTCGGTAATGCCCATTGTTATGGTGTGTGTGCGGTGTTGGGTACAAAATGGGTATGTGAACCATGCTTATGTTCTCTGCAATAAAGGAGTGTCTTTACTATCTCTGTTTAGTGGTGGGTAAAGTATGGGGACTGGGTTGGCAGGAGCCCCAGCTTGGATTTGAACCTGTGACCCTCTGGTCCTAGAGGTACTGCTTCTGTCTGCTGCACCACACTGTAGCCACAGTGATAGTGCAGTCCCTGGGGGTGGGAAACCTGACCAAAGGAGTCACAAACCCTGCTCTGCACATTTGTACTGTGGGCTCAGTCACCTTGTCTGGTGACAAAAGTGCAAATAAACCCCTCAACCGACCACGACGAACTGGGGATAAATATAAACCAAGCTGGGCAACAGTGATATTAATGGGCAACCATAGCAAATACTCCCAGGAAGGCTCAGAAAAAAGGAAATGGTTTTTGGAAGGGTCTCCGCTCCGTAGCCCCTTCCATACTTCATTTCATTTTTTTGGAGCTTTCCTGGGTGTGTTTCTTATGTTTGTCCATTAATATCAGGGTTCCCCAGCTGACTTCCTATTTTTTAATATGTTTGTTTGGGTCTTTTTCTATCTTTATTTGCACTTTTGTTCTGTGCACATGTATCACACTGCTCACGTTTTGCAGGTTTCCCAGGTTTTCCCTGTACATTGCTGACGGAAATGGTTTCTCTTCCCTTTAAATGCCCTCTAACCGTGAGTATTTCACTCGCGCTATTTTTAACCTGCAAATTCGTCCCCGATACTGTGCGGGGAGCCTCTCCCCTCCCCTTCCCCGCCCATTGACCCCGTCTCTCCGCCCCTCGGGAGCCTTCCTCCGCCCTCAGAATGCCTTTCCATGCCTCTATCGGACATTTGCGGGCCGGGTATATGTGCGGGGCACGTTAGTGCGGCGCGCAACTGTGCGGGGCCCACGCGCACTTGTGCGGGGCGTTTAAGAGCGTTTCTGAGCGTTTGAGTGCCGCGTTTCCGTGCGCTATTGTGCGGCACGCAATTGTACGGCTTTTAGTAAACATGCCCCTATGTTTAGCTATTATCGTTATGTCAAAAAGCATTATATACAGATTTTTTATCTGAGATCTAGTTAGTTTAATAGTTATTCGAAGTTTGCTGATTTTGACGGTACTGGCGGCTCAAAATAAAAAGATCACAAAAAATAGTAAGTAGCTTATAATACTGTAATAGCTACTATTTTTCAAATAAAAGTATTTGTAGACTTTAGAAAATAGGTTTAGATAACTGTAAGTTACTTAGTGTCAGAGTTATTGGTCCGTATATCGGCCTCGTATGTTTTTCATACGTTGGGCTAATATGTTGTCGAAACTAACTGCTGTCAAGCATTCTGTTCTAGGTGTTTCAATGGTGCAATATTGATGCACTGCATCAGAAGTGTTTTCACTTGTATCATATTCCGCCGTCAGAATGGACCGTTGACAAACTATATTATATCATAATAAAATGCTTTAAATGAAAACTGCATTCAATAGTATCATACTGTAGGTTTATGTCAATGAATATTGGAACTGAATCCTATCTTTTCTGAAGACGGACAATATACTATATTGGACCAGTGTATGAAAAACATACACTATGTGAAACTTCTATTTTCTGCAAAGTTTTAATATCTTTTATTATTGCCGGTATTTCATAGTTGTTTGAGTGTAATAAATCTAATAAATCATCCAGAACAGAGAAAGAATATGCGAGCTGTCCAAAACGGATTAAGAGAGCACAGGTGAGGCACCAATGGAGGACTCCAGGCATCTAGCATTAATGAAAGCAGTTAGTCGAGGGGGTTCATAAAAAATATAGGAAACAGAGTGGTATTTCACCAAACATTTACAAGGATGTTTTAAGAAAAAGAGCCCTCCCAACTGTAAAACACCAAGAAGCAGCAGAAGAAAATCTCTGCGGCGTTTCTGGGTTTCCCTAGCTAAATCCGAGTAAATACAAACCATTAATCCTTTAAATAGTAAATTTTGCTTCCTAAAAAAAAGCTTTAAGAGCCACTCCCTATCAGAGAGTAAAGCAAAGGTAACCAATAAAGTAGAAGGAACTGGCACTTCAGAGTCAGAATGCTCCAATAAGTCAGTAACATTCAATACATTCCCTTGCTCTGGCTTCCCCCCTAAATGAACCAAACCAGATGACAACTTAGCCTTAGGTAAATAGTAAATCTTAACCAATGGCGGTACTAATTCAGGGGAAACCCCCAACACATCAACAAAGTATTGTTTGAACATTTCTCTAAGGGACACAGTAAGAAGCCTGGGGAAATTAATTAATCTTAAATTATTAATTCTAGACAAATTGTCCAAATGTTCCAACTTAAGTTGTACAGAGGAAAATTTTTTCTTAAATGCATCTGATTGATCTTCAAGAAGAGAAACTTTCCTCCGGGTCTCAGTCAGTCCAGATTGCACTTCAACAACCTTCTGCTTCACCTCCTTAACTTCAGCCACTGAATTAGTCACCTTCCGATGCAATGATGTTATCTGTGGGACCAAAGCTTCTCCCAGGGTTAAAATAGCCTGCCAAATAGCCTCCAAAGTAAAGTTTACCAGTCGCTGGAGAGAGAAAACTGACCCTGGATCAGTAGATGTTAAAAGGGCTTCCATTCTTGCTGACGTCTCTTCTCCACACACCGCAGAAAACTCCTGTTCTGCACCAACCTCACTCAATGGCGCCGAAGCTGAAACAAAGCTATGCAGCCCTAAGACTTCACTCTCGTGCTTCCGCGGACTCTCCACTCCTGGCCCTCTCAAGCTACCAACTTCACTCTGCAACAGAGGGGAACCAAGCTCCAGGAAGCCCTCGGGCAAAGACTGCCCACAAAAGACTTTGGCGCAATGGCTCAATGGGGAGCCAGATATAGCCGAAGCAGCCACCGAGTCCCCCGACTCCAGCAGGGTTGCAGCTCGGCGGTCATCCCCAACAACTGGGTCCTGGGCAGCGCACACAACAAAAGAATCAAGTGGTCCCGAAGCAACCGGCGTAGAGGATAGCGGGGGCTGGGAGGGCAACAACACACCTTTCCCCTTACGTTTCCTGCCCATAGGGCTCCAAAAGAAAATGTGCTTACTCCAAAGAAATGGCTGCCACCATCTTTGTCAAAGCACCGCCCCTAGAGGTTGTATTCTGAGGGGGGGGGTGGAGCTGTTTTAACAGTTTAAGGGGTATGTTTACTAAATGGCGCACAAGTGCGCGGCGCACAATAGCGTGCACTAAGGTACCTTAGCGCACGCTAATGATGCGTTTTTGTGCCCTGCACAAGTGCGCGCCGCACTAACGGGCCCGCTCAGGTGCATGGCGCGCTACTGTGCGATAGAGGCGTGGAAAGGCTCCGAGAGGGCAGAGGAAGGCTCCCCAGGGGTGGAGAGACGGGGTCAATGGGTGGAGAGTGGGAGGGGAGAGCCTTCCCGCACAGGAGCGGGGCTGAATTTCGAGTAAAAAAATACCGCGAGTGAAAACCTCGCGTTAGAGCCTATTTAAAGGGAAGAGAAACCATTTCTGTCAGCAATGTACAGCAAAACCAGGGAAACCTACAAAACGTGAGCAGTGTGATACATGTGCACGGAACAAAAGGGCAAATAAACATTAAAAATGACCCCAACAAATTATAAAAAAATTATAATCAAGCTGAGCAATAGTGATAGTAATGGGGAACATCAAAAAACACTCCCAAAAATTCCCCAAAAAATAAATATGAATTTTAGAAGGGTCTACGCTCCGTTCCCATACAAGGTGAATGATCCCACAGTGAAATAGCACTGATCAGGGTTTCCCTCTCCATTGGACAGGTTACCTATGGCATGCATATTTCCACAACAGCAGGGCGGGCAGGTCGGAATGGGCAACTGGGCAGATGCTGGGAAAGGGGATACAGAGGGCTGCAGGCGGCACATGCTGTGGTGCAGCTGGGGCACAGTGCGGACTAGGCAGATGCCTAGATGGCACCTAGGAATGCTGAAACTGAACAGCAGCCAGTCAGCAACTGATGAGTACCCAACATGGGCACGAGAGTGTGTAGCACAGTGTCACAGGGGATAGTACCCAGCAGGTACCCCCAAGGGCACGGAACATTGGCAGGCGGTGATTGGGGGACGTGCGGACAGATATGCAGGCACCCCTACCCCAGAACCCACACCATAGGCAGCCGCCTACCTGCACACAGGATGGCCTGAGACTGCGTACCACCAGCACCACCAGCAGAAGGGCATGTCAGCATGGTGGCACAGGGGTACTGGAGGTGGAGGGGGGCAGTGGCAGCTGCCCAGAGCAGACCATGACCTAGCCCTGTGTAGGTGGGTGCAATGCACTGCAACAGACAGGCCCTGCCGGACAAGCAGTCATGGTATCATCAGGGAATGCACTGTCTCTGTGGCAACACAGTGGTGCAGTGCACACAACCAGCATGTTTGGAAACAGAAGGTCACAGGTTCAAGCCCCAGCTGGGGCTCCTGGCAATCCAGTCCCCATATTTTACCGACAACTATATCATGATAATAAAGACGAACCTTTATTGCAGAGAACATAAGCATGGCTCAAAGACGTCTATTTTACCCTACAGATCACAGACACCAGAAACATGCACATTACCTAGAACAGATTACCCCAAATGCAGTCTTGGAGGGCCACAAATCCTTCAGGGTTTATGCTGTCTTCATTCTAAGGATGGAGCGGTACTGGTGTTGGAGGTGGCAGCAGCTGGTGGCCACAGCAGACCATGGCCTAGCCCTGTCCAGGTGGGTGCTGTACACTGCAACAAACAGGCCCTGTCGGATGTACAGTCATGGACTCCCCAGGGAATGCAGCATAACTGTGGCAACACGGTGGTGCAGTGCACACAGTGTGTGCAAGAACAGAAAGTCACAGGTTCAAAGTCCAGCTGGGGCTCCTGCCAATCCAGTCCACATATTTTTTCCAAAACTAAACCGTGATAGTAAGGATAAACCTTTAATGCTGAGAACATACGCATGGCTAATATGCCTATATTTTACCCCACCGAGCACAGACACCATAAACAGGCACATTATATAGAGCAGAGTCTCCCAAATGCAGTCCTGGAGGGCCCTACACCAGTCAGGTTCCATGCTGCCTCTAATAAAGATGCCTGTGCTGCATATCTATGCACCACCCCCATGGTATGCAGATGTATCTCATGCATATTCATGAGGGACAGCATGAAAACCCGAATAGTGTTTGGCAAACCAGGACTGGAGTTAGGAACCTCTGCCGTAAAGCAGCAGCCAACAGGAAAAGACACACCCACACCCACAGGCCCCATTGGCTAATGCCTCCTGGAGGGGAAGGACATTGGGCCCTGCGTGCATCTCCCAATACTAGCACTTGCATACCTTAGCAATGCCACCCTACACCTGGGTATACGGTACACAGCTATCAAACGTTTGCTATGAGTACTGGCAGATAGAAATTCCTACGTTAAGCACAGTTTGCTGATTGAGCTCCATCATAACAATCTTTCTGATGTCTGCGGTGTGTGCTTCAGGTCTGGTCTCTGACAGTGTTTACCACCCTGGGGAGTAACCCCCAACAGTATTGCGTACCATATCCATGCCTGTACTGTGCCTAGGACTGGTGTGGTGGGCAGGGCTGCTAAACTCCTCTATAGTAGCACAATGCTGGCATAGGTGTGGGAGTGTGTGTCTGTCTATACAGTGTGTGGTGGCTGCAAACACCTTCCACATCCCACACTGCCAGCACTGTTGCCAGTATTGGCCTGCCAATGTGCATAATGAGGAGCAAGGTACCATGGGTATAGGCCAGACAGGGTGGCCTGGCCAGGATGCATCTACACAGGGCATAGGGCACTGGCTGGGACATTTTAGTGCCCGGCCAACACCTACACAGACAGGGTGACCTCAGAATGTCCTTCTGGGAGATCACTCTCACCCTGACTGTGCAGTGACCACAGCATGGCTAGGCACCCCCATAGTGCTATATAGTATTTCTCTCATGTGATATTTATGGGTTTCCTTTTGGAGCCCAGTCACTGACTTATCTGCTTGTTGTGTATGCTGACATCCCTGTTCTGGGTGCATGCATTTTCACCAGAAACATGCACTATGGACTAGCTAGCAGACTTTTTGCAACTGGTATGTGTCTTGATGGAGTGCCTTGCAGGGTGCAGTGGCTGAAGGCTTGCTGCAGGAGAATATCAGATAGTGGTGGGGTGCTGCTTAGCATATCCAGGCCTAATGTCTGTCTGCTATTGTGTTATGGATGTGTACAGAGCTGCATTGACTGCCCTGTAGGGTGTCTGTTCCCCAGCATGACTGGGGTTGCTGGTCCCCTCTACTGCCACCATTGCAGGGAGGTAGAATGTGGATCTGTTGATGGGAGACCCTGTTTGCCACCCTCACCCCTTGGATTGAAATGGACTCTTGGAGGGGCTAGAACTGGAACTTGGATTGGTAATGGGCTGAATGGATGGGAGCTAGGATTTGACATGGGCTGATGGTGGGGCTAGCAAATGACTATAAATGGGCTGATGGGGGGCTGGGATTGGAAATGAGCTGATAGAGGGACTCGGATAGGACTGGAAATGGGTGGGGGAGCAAGGACTGGAAATGGGCTGATGGTGGGGCTAGGATAGGACTGGAAATGGGCTGATGCGGGGACTAGAAGGGAGCAGAAGCTGGGTGAGGCTGGAACTAGAAGGGAACTGATGTTGGGGAGGATTAGAATTGGATGGTGCTGGGAGAATGAAATGGAGAGGGGAAAAATATTTTGTGTGGGAGGGAAGGAAAATCTACAATTGGCCAGGTATTGGGAGAGTAAGTGGGGATTGAGGATGGAGGGGTAAAATTTGAGTGGATGAAATAGGAATGAGGAAAGAGCAAAAGGAGAAAGATTAGTATGTTAAAGCAGATGTAGAGAGAATGGAAAAAAAAAACTAGAAGAGAGAAGAAAGGACAAATGGACAGCAGATGATGGAGAGTTAGCAGAAGACACGAAGAAACCAGAAGAAAGTGGCTGGAGCAAATTCCTTTGAAAAAAATGCAAAAAAGGTAGAAAAATATTAACTGGAATATGTCAGCTCTGGGAAATGTGCATCATTAACGTCTGCACTTTGTTTAGTACAAGAGGAAATTAATTTATAGTTTTATTTCTACAGTGTTGTTGTACATTCCAAGTTTGGCTTTTGGGGTTCCCAGTTTAATTATTGTCTTCCTGTTTCTAAATTGTGATTCCTTGTTTTGTGATGGTCTATGTTCTGCATGTGTAACTGATCTGAAGTATTCTGTTTATGTAATTCCTATTTGATATTGCCACTTGTTCTCTTTCCCCAGTAGGTCATGTATTGTTATTCTCTGAAATGTATTGGTTTAATATTTGCAGTGTTGCCTTTTGATAGGTAGAGTATGGTGCTTTGTGAGTCCTGGTAGTGCTGTTACAATACAGTGGGTTTGCTATGGATTCTAAATGGGAAGTGTTTGTAGTAGTTCCTTATGTGCCTGGCGGTTGGCACTGGATTATAGCAATGTAGAAATATTTTAGTCTTTCTTTATCCATACACTCATTAAGAGGTATGTTTACTAAACGTTAGTGTATGGCAACATTATGCAAATATTTATGCAAATGAGGCCCCTGATGCAAATGAGGCCCCGCACTGAGTCTCTGCACATGGCCCCGCACCCCCCTTGGGCCGCCTCTGGCTGAAAGGGATGCTTTCCCGATGGCATGCTCCTTTTAAGGCAGGCATCTAAGCCCCGATTGGCCTGTGGAGGGAGGAGCGGGAGGGGCAAGCTGCTCCCGCTTCTCTCCTGCTGTCCGATTGCGGGTCTCTGGTCCAGATAGAGATGGTGGTGAAGGGATGCTTTCACAACAGCTAAATTTTATTGGCATTTCAAAAACAATTGTTGATAGTCTGCTGCACCTGTAGATGTCTGATGGAAGGAAGCATCTGTCTGGAGCACAATATAGAAAGAAGAAGGAAAGGAAAGAAGCTGCTCTATCAAAACAGAAAGGAGCCATGCTAAAGGTTTTGACTGCAGAAGTTACTGATACACAGTAAAATGAATTATGTGAGATGGGAAGCCTTAACTACAAGGATGGAAGTGGCACAGTTCTTGAAGATATTCCAGATGCTCCTGTACAGCTCACTGCCACTACCTCCACATCAGCATCTCATATGGAAGAAGCAGTTCTTATGCTGGAAGAAGTGACTGCAGCATGTGCAAGTACAATGGAACCGGAGGTTGCAGTTTCCTCAGAATTTAATCCATCCTTTTTAGAAGAACCAGAGCTGTGGCCAGAAATATCCAGTAAGTTAAGAGACTTCCTTGTTCTGAATAGCCCAAAGCAGGTTAAGGAGTTTATGCTTCCAAAAGATCCTGTATACAGAAGCAACTTTCATCATGTCCATTACTGGCATGAAAAGCCCAATGGGGAGAAAATGGAGAGAGAGTGGCTCCTGTACTCAAAAAGCCAGGATGCTGTCTACTGCTTTTGCTACAAACTTTTCCAAGCTGACACCACTGCATCTGTATTAAATTCCACTGGAACAAGAGACTGGAAGAATTTGGTTAGAACACTGGCAAATCATGATAAGGCACCACATCACTATAGAGAGTTCTTGAACTAGAAAGAATTGGAGTCCATACTGTGATTAAAGTTAACCATAGATGAAAGCAATCAACAGAAGATTGATTCCAAGACGCAGCACTGGAGAAATGTTCTAAAAAGGCTAATATCGATTGTGAGAGTACTTGCTACTCAGAACCTTGCTCTGCATGGGGAATCAGATCAGTTGTTCGTGCCAAATAATGGTAACTTTCTCAAAATCATGGAGTTAATGGCAGAGTTTGAGTCAGTGCTTAAGGAGCATCTAAGGAGAGTAACCTCCAAAAAACACACACTACCTATCTTTGAAAAATAGTTCAAAATGAGATCATCCAGTTACTCTCCTCACAAATAAGAAGATTTTGGAACACCAGAAGTCTGCAAAATATGTCTCTATTATTCTAGACTGCACCCCTGACATCAGTCATACAGAACAAATGACTTTAATAGTGTATATTGTTACAGCAGAAGAACCTTTAAAAAATGAAATGTCTGCGGTAACTGTCAGAGAACATTTCCTGGAATTCATTGATATAGATGACAGCAGGGGTGACTATATAATGAGGCCGAGTGAGGCAGTGGCCTCAGGTGGCAAATTTTTGGGGGAGGCAAAAATTGTCCCCAAAACGACCGCCTCACTCGGTATTAAAAAAACCCCCCAAAAAAACGATCACCGGAGCTGGAGCCGCTGCCGGGAAAAGGTGCACGCACCTTGGGTTGGGGAGCGCTCATGCAACAGCTGAAGCATGCGCTTGTCGGGTCACAGGCTGTCACTAGGTTCGCCTCCGACTCCGCCCCCTCCCGCATCCAAGAAGCCGCTACTATAAAACCGCAGTTGTTGCCTTTCTCCTTTAGTTGGTGAGAGAAGAGGGGAAAGAGAGAGATGCATGTTCTCGCACGAGCGGCAGCCACAGGAGCTGGCGTGCGATGGCAAGAGGAGCTTCTTCCTCGACCGCGATGGCTTCCTCTTCTGCTATGTGTTGGACTACCTGCAGGACCTGCAGCTAGTGCTGCCCAACTACTTCACAGAGCGGAACCGGCTGCAGCGTGAGGCCAAGTACTTCCTGCTGCCTGAGCTGGCCAAGCACCTGAACCCGCCACACGTAAGTAAGGAGAGCTCACTGGGGGACGAGCCCCCGGGCCCCGTCACTCCCGCTCCTCCTGCACCCGGCGCTGTTGGCTGCAGCCACTGCCGCCGCCTACCTGGAGTCCGAGTATGTCTTCTGTAGAGACTAGAGCGGAGGACTGTGTCCTGCTGTCCCCAACTCTGTATAATTTCTGCCTCCTCTCCCAACTGTCCTTGGAAATAGAAGAGAGAAGAGGCTGAAATGGAGCAGCATCTGGACCCGAAGAGGGGTGTGGGGGGGGGGTGGATATGGATGTCTGAGGCTGCTTTCCTCTGAGAGCTATGCAACTGAAATGAAGAACTACTCCTTATAAAAACTATAATGCTCTGTGGCCATGTATCTAGACTAGTGGGCTGATCGGGAGGGGGGCTAGGACTGTAAATGGGCTAATGGGGGGGGGTTAGAACTGGAAATGGGCTAATGGGGGGTTAAGAATGGAAATAGGCTGATCAGGAGGGGGGCTAGGACTGGTAATGGGATGCTTGTTGGGGTTAGGCCTGGAAATGGCCTGATTATGGGGGGCTAGGACAGGAAATGGGCTGATTAGATGGGGCTAGGACAGGAAATGGGCTGGGGGGGGGCTAGGACAGGAAATGGGCTGATAGGGGGGCAAGGACTGGAAATGGATTTATTGGGGGGGTTATGACTGGTAATGGGCTGATGGGGGGCTAGGACTGGAGTGGGCTGATAAGGGGGATAGGACTGGAAATGGGCTAATGGGGAGGAGAGAAGAATGCTGCTGGCACTGGAAGAAAACTAGGGCTAGAGCTACAAATGGGTTAATGCAGGGGGGTGGGAGAATAGGACTGGAAGAGAGCGGATACTGAGAAGGTCTGCCAGCGGAAGGAGGGGGCTGGAATGGAGCTGACACCTGGGATGTACTAAAGGGGGACTGGAAGGGAGCTGACACTTTGGGATGGGAGTGGTAGGTGGCTGGGTAATGGGGAGGAGGCTGGAAAAGAGATGACATGTGAATGGCACTGGAAGGGGGATGAACAGAGGGTAGGGTGACTGGAAGGGAGCTGACTGGGAGGGGGGTGGATGTGAGCTGATACCTGGGATGGACTTTGGATTAGAAGGGGCTGTACAGTGGGGAAGGAGGGGGACTGGAAGGGAATGGACACCAGTAGCAGTTGTGGGAATGCAAGGCAGTTGCCATTGGAAGGTTTAGGGAGGGAAGGACTGGAAAGGGGGCTGATACTGGGGAGGATTACTGGAACTGGAAATGGACTGATGGAAGGAAGTGAAGAAAACAAAAGAAGAGATAAGAAATGGCACATGGACCATAGACCACAGAAAGAGAGCTAAGAGAAGACAGAAAAGCAGAAGCCTCAGATTGGGACCAGCATGATCAGAGAATAAAATGGTCAGAGAACAAAGGTAGAAAAAATAATTTTATTTAATTTTAGTGATTGGACTTTATGTTATCTTTATATTTTACAGAATAATGAGGAACTACATCTCTTATTTATCTGATGTTGCACTGCATGTGGACTGTGGTTTCTTGGGGTTTAAATTTAAATTTTTATTTTTACTTTAGATTATGGTTATTTTATTCTGTACTTGGTGAGGGTCGATGTGAGTGTTTGACTGAGGCCAGGTGTTCTGTTAACATGGAGTTTGTACATAAAGATCTATATTGTACTGTATTCATTTGACTTGTTCAGCTTTTCAAATAGGTGTACAGATGTTCCAGGGCCCACTGTAGTATTTACAGTGATGCTTTTTTTGGATGGGCTCCTTATGTGAGTTTTGGAAATTCGTGCTGATATGGTATGGTAGGTTTGCTTTTTGTTGTAGGGTTTTGTATTAATTCACAATATGCCTGGCACTGGAGAATAGTGGTGGTTGTTGTTAGTGAGATGATCAGAATCAGATTTTTTTTTTTTATATTGAGTTCTGTGGGTGAATGTTCTGGTTCTGTTCTGCATCCACTGTTGATACAAAATATATGTTGAAAAAGAAAAAGCAAGAACCATAACACAGTTTATAATAACAAAATAAAAATGAGTTATAATTTAGTTTTATAAACTGTGCTGTTGGTTCTTGCTCTCTTTTAGTTCCTTGGTGTGCAAACAGGACCGTACCTAGCCCTGTGCAAGCGGTGCAGCCGCACAAGGCGCAAAGGCTTGGGGGGCACATTTCAGCTGTCTGCTGTTGCCCTGCCACTGCTGGCAGGACAATAGCAGGCAACCAAAATGCGTCCCCCCCCCAAGCCTTTTTGCAGCACTTTAAGTAGGTCTGGTCCCTCCCTCCTCTGACATGATGTCAGAGCAGGGAGGGACAGATCTGCTTAAAGTGTCGGTGCCTTTCAGATCGGGTGCATGCCCCACCCCCACCCCCCTCCTCCCTATACCTCTTTCCAGCGCTGCCTACTTTTTCCCTGATGCCAGTGCCGCCATGAAAAAAACAGAGGGCAGCAGCAGCAGGGAAAGAGCAAGCAGCGCTGGACGGAGGTATGTGGAGGAGGAGGGGGCGCATGCCCAAACTGCAAGTCGCACAGGGCGCGACTTCAGCTTGGTACGGCCCTGTGTGCAAACATCTTGCATTCCCTCCATATAATCTAATCGGCTTCTTGGTTTGGTTCAGTCCCTGACTGGAGTTCTGAAAAAGCCCCACCCCCCACTAAGGGGGGGGGGGGGCGGCACCATCTCATTCTTCGCCTCAAGCAGCAGATTGCCTTGAGCCGTCCCTGGTTGACAGCACAGGAGCTGGGATGACAGATGTGTTGCTTCAAAGATTTAAGGACATGGACATTAACATAGCTGATATGAGAGGACAGGTCTATGATAATGCACCCAGCATGAGAGGAAAAAGAAGTGGTATTCAGGCTCGGGTGCAGGAACTAAATCCTCTAGCCTTTTTTTGTCCCTTGTAGTTCACATTCATTTAACTTTATGGTCAGTGATGCTGTTTCCTCTTGCCCTGACGCTTTTATGTTCTTTGATGCTATTCAGCGAAGATATGTATTTTTTTCTGCATCCACTCATCGATGGCAAATTCTAAAGCACCAACTGGGAACATCACATCTTACATTGAAACCTCTGAGTACAACAAGATGGGAAAGTCATATGGAAGCAGTAAAGGATCTCCACAACCAGATTGGAAAAGTGGATGATCCTATAACTGCAGTTATGGAAGGTGATGCATTGACAGGAACCATTCAGGTCAAAACAATAGCAGAAGGAACAGGAATCTCGAACAATATCAGCAGTTTCAAATTTCTGTGTGGTTGATTGCT
Organism: Ichthyophis bannanicus; assembly: GCA_033557465.1. Lineage (NCBI taxonomy): Eukaryota > Metazoa > Chordata > Amphibia > Gymnophiona > Ichthyophiidae > Ichthyophis > Ichthyophis bannanicus. The sequence continues at coordinate 229,140,702 of CM066031.1, forward strand.
ATGGTATGAGACTCTTCCAGAAATAAATCTAACAAGCAAGATACTTCAGAGGATTGATATCAACATTTCTGCAGCACTAACATAACTGGAGGCTGTAGGGTTTTACCTCCACAATTACCATTCTTATGCAGAATTTGAAAATGTCCTGAAAAATGCACAGAGGTTAGCAGAGAAACTTGATATTGATGCCTGTTTTCCAGAACCAGTAAGGTCTCATCGTAAAAAAGCACATTTTAATTATGAAGCACAAGATACTCCTATCACTGATCCAAAACAATTCAAAGTAAATTTTTTCTTCAAAGTCCTTGATATATGCCATTCAGTCAGTTGATGAATGATTCTTGCAGTTGAGAGAATACTGCAGGACGTTTGATATTCTATACAGCATTCCAAAACTTCAAGATATGGCACCTGACGTTCTCCAACAAAAGTCTGCTGGAGTTGAGAAAGTGCCTCTCTAATAGTGAACTACATGACAGTGATACAGTTGATTTATATGATGAACTGAGGACTCTTTCTAGACATGTGGCAGCAGAGACTTCACCAAAGGATGTACTGGAGTACATATATCACCAAAAAATTATCTACTATATTTCCAAATGCTTCCATAGCGTTGCACATACTTTTGACTCTTCCAGTAACAGTTGCAAATGGAGATCACAGCTTCTCAAAATTAAAGCTGATAAAAACTTAACTGCGTTCCACCATGACCCAAGAATGGCTAGTTGGACTTGCAACAATATCGACTGAGCATGAGCTAGCACAAACCTTAGATGTTTGAAAGAATCAATTTGGATCTTTGCAGCCCAGAAGGCACGGAACGTACTCATCGGACTTTGGTGTTGCCGATAAATTCTCACCACAAAAGGATCCTCATGCCAGGCCCTGCAGGTGTGCAGCTAAGACCTGACAGCTGCCAGCACCAGAGGGCTCAACCCAAAGGGAAGGTAGCTGCTATATGCAGAAGACAACACCTGCTGTCCTAGGCCTGGGGGTACTTCATCCAATATGCATTTCCCCAAAAATCTTAGGGGTATGTTTACTAAACTGCGGTAACATTACAGACAGCGCATTAGGTAACGTTAATGCTCGCTAGGTAACGTTAACACGCAGTATGTAACGTTAACGCACATTAACGTTACCTAACGAGCGTTAACATTCCCGGCCGCGGTAAACACCGCAGAGGGTGGAGAGATGGCGGAAAGAAGGGGTCAATGGGCGGGGAGAGGCTCCCTGCACACTAACGCGCTGAACTGAAGGGCTGAATTCTACCACAAATGAAAATCTGCCATTAGATGCAAATTTGCAGGAGAGAGAAACCATTTCAGTGTCAGCAATGTACAGCATAGACAGGGAGCCCAATAAACGTGATAGTAGTGCTCCATTTCCAGCAACAGCATAGTGCCCAAGTTTGAAGCTCTCGTCAGCTCTATTCTATTCTTCGCTCTCTCACTGCATCTCATTCTGCCTCCTCCCACTCGCCCCCCTCTCCGTCCCCTTTCCCAGATCCCTCCTCTCTTGCCTCTTTTTTTTGTTTCTAAAGTTCATACTCTCCGCCAGTCCTTTCCCACCTGTCCCCCTCCCCTTTCCCCTCCTGCCACCTCCTCTCCTCCTTCTCCTCCCTCCCCTAGTGTTCCTACTCCTGTGTTGTCTCATGTTTGGTCTTCCTTTGAGGCAATCACACCGGCCATTCTTCAAAAAACCTTTTTGTCTCTCCGTAAAACCACTTGTTCAGCTGATCCTATTCCCTCCCATTAGCTCCTAGAGCCTCCCCTATCCCTTTCACCCTATATCCTTTCTCTTTTCAACTCTAGCTTATCCTCCGGTCTCTTTCCCTTACCCTGGAAGCATGCTATCATTCATCCCATACTGAAATCTTGTTCCTCTGACCCTTCTGTTCTTTCTAGTTGGCGCCCCATTTCTAATCTTCCTTTTCTCTCTAAATTTCTTGAGACACTGGTTTTCCTCCAACTCTCCTCCCATCTTGAATCTTCCCTCACTCTTCACCCCCGTCAAGCTGGTTTTTGTCCTGGCCACAGCACAGAAACGGTTCTTCTTTCTCTTCTTAACGAACTTCACACTGCTCACGATCACGGTCTTTACACTTTAGCTGTCTCTCTCGATCTTTCTGCGGCGTTTGATCTGGTGGACCATCGCACACTCCTTGCTCGTCTTCAAGATGCTGGTCTTTCTGGTGTGGTTCTTCAATGGTTTCACTCTTTTCTCTCCTGTCGCTCTTTCTCAGTTGTAACCGGGTCTTCATCTTCAGCTTCCACTCCTCTTTCCTGTGGTGTGCCCCAAGGGTCTGTTCTTGCCCCTCTGCTCTTTAATGTTTTTCTAGCCCCTCTTGCCCTTATAATCCAGCAGTTTGGTATCTTGGCATATTATTATGCCGATGACATCATTTTATTACATCACACCGATTCCCTTACTCCTGATCTCTCCCCTCTTAATCTTTGCCTCACTGCTGTTGCCTCCTGGTTCTCCTCTAATTTTCTTCACGTAAACCCGGCTAAGTCTTTTGCTATTTGGTTCACATTTGGAAGCCCTTCCCCCACCTGTGCTCCCTCCTTTTCTTCCCAACCTATTCCTCTTGTCTCTTCTATTCGTTACCTTGGTGTTGTTCTTGATTCTGCACTTTCTTTTAAGGAGCATATCTCGTCAGTTGTTCAGCGATCCTTTCTTTCCCTTAAACAACTCCGGGCTGTGCGCCCTTTTCTCTCCTCCTCTGCTCTGGCCACACTTCTCCTTTCCCTTGTGATGTCTCGCCTTGATTATTGTAATGTCTCCCTAGCTGGTCTCCCACAGTCCCAACTATCTCGTCTTCAGCGTGTCCAGAATACTGCCGTTCGTCTTCTTACTTACGCTTCTCGCTATGATCATGTCACCCCTCTTCTTCTCCAGCAGCACTGGTTACCCATCCCATTTCGTGTTCAGTACAAAATCCTCACTTTTGCACATAGGGTGGTTCGCACGGGTATCCCTCTTTATCTTGCTGATCTGATCCATTTCCGTACTTCTCATCGTCTGCTCCGCTCTATTCACACAAACCGGATGTCTCTCCCTTCTCCCTCTCAGGCCCACCTCGAATCTACCCGTTCTTCCGCTTTCTACTTCTTGGGCCCTAAACTTTGGAATTCGCTCCCCCCTCCCCTCCATGCAGAAGAGTCCTTCCAGTCCTTCAAAGCGCAACTCAAAACCCATCTCTTTTGTCTGGCTTTTAACCTCCCCCCTACAGTCATGTCTCCCTCTCCTTCCTCCTGTTGATGTGTGCTTTGCCTGTTGTTTTCCCTGCTTTTTCTCTAGTCTTTTCTATTCCTTAATGGCGTTCCTTTCCTCCCTAGCAGTCTATATTTTTAATGTTTTTAAATATTTTAATTTATTGTAAACCGCTCAGATGCCTTTGGTCTTGGGCGGTATAGTAAATCTTTTAATAAACATAAACATAAACATAAACTATGGCGATGGTGCAAGTAGGACTGCAGGCGGGACATGTAGCGGGGGCAGCTGAGGAACAGGGTGGACTAGGCGGGTGCCTAGGTGGCACATAGGGACATAGAAACTGGAAAAAAACATGACAGCAGCTGACAAAGGCCAAACACAATCCACCTAATCTACCTGGTCCACCCGAGCTAACAGTCACCAGGGCACTGACCCAACATCCCCCCAGCCAACCCTCCCCCCAAGCAGAAGGGGCATACTATTGGTAGGCAGTGATGGGGGGATGTGAGGATACTCATGTATGCCCCCTGCCCCAGACCCCGCTCCCTAGGTGACCACCTACCCACACAATGGATGGCCTGGGACTGTGCACTACCAGCACCGACAGCATATGGTCATGTCAGTATGGCAGGGGGGGTGCCCGTGCTGGAGGGGGCAGTGGCACCTGCCTGCAGTGGACCTAGGCCATGCCCTGTACCAGTACGTTGTGTGCAGTGCAACATAAAAGGTCTGGCTGAGGAAAATTACAGGTAGCCCCAGGGACTATCATGCATCTGTGGCAACAGTGTGGTGCAGTACACCCAGCCAGTGTGTCCAGAAACAGAGGGTCACAGGTTCAAGTCCCAGGTGTGGTTCCTGCAGAGCATGTCCCTATATTTTACCCTACAATGCTGATACAACAGGCTTTACTCCTCCGAGGCTTTACTTCTCCGAGGCTTTACTCCTCCACCTCCATTCTCCTTTCTCACTACATATTCTCCTTGTGTACTCTCCGCCCACTTTGCGGTCCGATCTCTGGGATTCTTTAATTCTCACTATTTCTGACCTGACTCTTGCTTTCCCCCAGCTCTTTATCGCCGGTGATTTTAATCTCCATCTTGACTCTCCTGCATCCTCTAGGGATCATGCCTTCCTTTCTCTCATAGATGACCTTTCTCTTCCAACATGTCTCCTTCCCTACCCACACTGCTGGGCATACCCTTGATCTCCTCCTTACCCTTCCTTCCTCATCCCTTCGTCTCTCCTCGTTGTCTTCTCTTACCCTCCCTTGGACGGATCACTATTGCTTGCTTTTCACTTGCTCCCTTTTTGGTTCTCCTTCTCAGCCATCTACACCGGCACCCTCCCCCTCCCAGCGTCTCTCTCGCCGCATCACCCCCTCTACCATACAACAATTTCCCCCTGCGTCCCTCCTTTTCCCCTCTGATTTCCCTTCCCTCTCCCCTGACTCCCAAGCTTCTCTCTGGTTTTCTACTCTCTCGGATGCACTCGATGCTGTGGCCCCCCTCCAACCCCTTCTTCCAAAGCATCGCCCTTCACAGTCCTGGTACCATCCTGGCCTCAGACTGCTCCGCTCTCAGCTCCGGAGAGCCGAGCGGCTCTGGCGCAAGGCTCCTTCTCCATCCACTCTCTCATCATTTAAGGCCCATCATTCCAATTACCGTTCTCAGATACACGCAGCTAAAAGAGACTATTTCTCCAATGCCATCTCAAATGCTCCCAATCAGACCCGACATCTTTACAATACACTTCACTCCCTTACCTCCCTCCTCCCCTCTGCTTCTACCCCCTCCCCCCGCCCCCTCCCCCGCCTTCTCTTCTTGCCACATTCTTTAATGATAAGATCCTCAACCTCAGGGCCACCCTTCCGTCTTGTCCCTCCCCTATCTCCTCCCCCCCACCTATCACGTCCCCTCCCTCATCCTCTACTTTCTCTCACACCTGGTCCTCTTTCTCTTTAATAACTTCTGCTGAACTTCACCAACTCATCTCTTCTTCCAATAAGACTTTCTGCTCCCTTGATCCCATCCCCTCAACCTGGCTTTTAGATCCATCTCTGGCACTTCTTCCTTCCCTTCTTTCTATGCTCAACTCCAGCCTTTCTTTGGGCATCTTCCCTCACTCCTGGAAGCACGCATTGATTCGCCCTATTCTAAAAAAGCCCTCCCTTGATCCCATGATTCCCTCCCACTATCACCCAGTCTCTAATCTTCCATTCGTCTCTAAACTTTTAGAAAAATTTGTATTCACTCAGCTTTCTCACCACTTAGATGACATCAATTTCCTTCACCCACGTCAATCTGGTTTTCGTCAGGGTCACAGTGTAGAAACTATTCTTCTTGCTTTCACTAATACCCTTCACGTAGCTCACGATCGCGGTGATATCTCGGTGGCGGTTGCTCTTGATCTATCCACTGCCTTTGATCTTGTTGACCACTCTCTTCTTCTCCTCCGTCTCCAAGAGGCAGGTCTTTGCCACACGGTTCTTCATTGGTTTCACTCTTTTCTATCCTCACGGTCCTGTTCTGTCCTCTCCTCCTCCCCTTCTATTTCTGCTTCTGACCCTTTTCCTTTGCTTTGTGGTGTTCCTCAAGGCTCTGTCCTTGCCCCTCTTCTCTTTAACCTCTTCCTAGCCCCCCTCACCCTTCAGATTCAGCAAACTGGGATCAGCGCCTTCTATTATGCCGATGACATTGTTCTCCTTCACCACACCTCTCCTTCTCACCCTGATCTCTCTTTACTTAATTCTTGTCTCTCCATGGTCGCTAACTGGTTATCACAAAACTGTCTTCACCTTAATCTCACGAAAACCACTGCTATCTGGTTCTCCCGTGGTGGTTCTCCTCCCTCCCTTGCTCCTTCCTTCTTAGGTTCTCCTATTTCATTGGTCTCCTCTTTTCGCTACCTTGGCGTTATTTTCGACCCACACTTGTCTTTTCATGATCACATCTCCCACGTCACCAAAACCTCCTTCTTTTTCTTACGCCAAATTTGTGCTATTCGCCCTTTTCTTACTCCCTCTGCACTTGCTACACTACTTCTTTCCCTGGTTATGTCCCGTGTTGACTTTGCTAACTCTATTTTCCTCGGTCTTTCTAAATCACAACTGCGCAGACTTCAACGTATTCAATATACTGCTGCCCGTATTGCCACATACTCCTCTATCCGTGACCACGTCTCACCTCTCCTCTCTTGTCTCCATTGGCTGCCTTTACCCTTCCGTTTCCATTACAAACTGCTTACGCTGGTCCATCGAGCCTTCCACACCAACACTCCACAATATCTGACAGACCTCCTTACTTATCATACTCCCCAGCGCACACCCCGATCATTTCATCTCAACCGCCTCACTCTCCCCTCCCCCTCCTCCACTCACCTACAGTCCACCCGCTCCTCTGCTTTCTTTTTCACAGCCCCTGCTCTTTGGAATTCTCTTCCTCCCTCCCTTCGGCTTGAACCCCATCACCCCACTTTTAAATGTAAGCTGAAAACCCACCTCTTCTCCCTTGCCCTGGACCTTCCCTCCCCTTTTGTGTGATTTCTCTTTCTTTGCTCTTGTGTTGTGTTCTTTACCTCCCCCTCTTTTCCTTTTAAGATTGTAACTTCCTTTCTTTTTTTTCTGGCTATTGTCTTTTAATTGTTTTATATGGTTTTTATATGTTTTTATATTGTAAACCGCTCTGGTCTTATTGAATGGGCGGTATATCAAATTTTAATAAACATCAAACATCAAACATGTTCAAAGCCCAAAGCAGCAGCGAACAGGGGTACAAACACCCACTCACAAAGGCTCCACAATCCAAAGATGCATGGAGAGTCAGGCTGTTGGCCCCAGCATTGAGCTGCAGTTATCACCAGAGCACTACTACTACCTCCTGCACAGTTTATCAATGTCAGCACTGTGATCAGGACCACTGTGGTGGGCAGGGTTGCCAACCACCCCTATCTTTGCACAATGCTGCAATAAGAGTGTGTGTGTGTGTGTATGTCTATCCATTGTTCTGTGGCTGCCCACCACTCTCTGGGCCCAAGATGTCCCACTGTTACCAGTGTTAGCCTGAATATGTGCATAAGGAGGAGCAAAGTGTTGTGGGTATGGCCCAGACAGGGCAGATTGGCCAGGATGCATCCCCACAGGGTGTGGGGCAATGGCTGGGACACTGTAGAGCCCAACTACCACCTGCATGGACAGGGTGGCCACAGCATGTCATGCTGGGAGGGCACTCACTCTAACCGAACAGTGACCATGGCATGTCTGTGTTCCCACCTAGCGCTCTACACTATCTGCCTCCAGTGGTATTTTTGTGCTCCTAGTTCTGGGCCCCCAATCACTGAGATGGCTGCTTGGTACATATAGGTTCTCTGTGAGTATGCACTATTGACTGGCTAGTGGACTGTCTGCAGTTAGACTGTGCATGGTTGGGACACCTATAAGGTGCAGTCTGACTCTGCTGGTGATTGGCAGACAGTGGTGTGAGGCAGTTGGGGCTTTCCAGACCTAACTCTGATATTGCTGCTGGTCTGCCACTGCCCTAGTCACAGGTATGGCTCTGGCCCACCAACCATGGAGGGCTGTCTTGTACCAGCAGGATGGAGGTTGCTTCACCGGGGCTGGGGCACCTGTCCCTTACCTACAAAAAGGGTGATGTGGGCCCTTTGGGGTATGTAGTGTATACCACTGTGACCTATAAAGGCACTGCTACACAAACCTCATGCAAGTCTAGAAACCCCTCTGCCCTGAAAACAGGTGCCCATGTCAGCCAGACCCTAACGCATGGTACACACTATTCTGGGTGGTGTCTGGTCCCAGAGGGTCATATGTGACTGCAGGATACAGATGGACACCAAATTACCTTCAGCTACACTGCAATGAACACCTGTCACACACTGGTAGTGATGGGAATTACAGCAGGACCTATCTCTAGCATCACATGTACTGCGGACCTAGTGCTGGGCACCCATCCTATCCCTCAGATGAAAACAGAACCTGCATAATGGCATGGTCTGTAGCTACACTGTGCCAGTATCACACACTGTCAGTTTGTCTTTCCAAGCTGAGGTACCGGAGAAGTGCAGACCCCATTTGGTTATCAGCTATTCAGCATGTGCATTGCATCATGGGTACTGGTGGGGTTACTCTATCCTGGCACTCGGAGCAGACAGTTTGTGTGGTGACCTGCAGTCCTTCTGTACCCAGCCATTGCTGTGACATACACCACGGAGCTATAGTCTACTGGTTAATACAATGCCATTCTCGGCAGTGTTCATGGGTTAAATTCCTCATTGTTCCTTCCTCTCATGCCTGTCTTACTCAAATAGTGTGCATGCCTGTAACAGTCATATTTTTGCAGATCTGTGCTGCCAGCCCATAATACCCTCACCACAATTGCCAACATTCCCTTGGTCCGTCTATCTGCGTCTGTCAGCTGTGTAGAGTATGTCTACTTGTGCAGGCTGCCACCCCATGTCCTGCACTGCTACCCTTTCCTGCATTGCGCCTCATAGTGCTTGCCTCACCTGTGCCTCATCTACATGGCACCACCACTCCTCTGTCCAACCATCTTTGTAACTATCCTGCCACCTCTGCCTCCACTGTGGGACACGTATTCTCATCGTCTGCCACCAACTGCCTTTCCAGTACTTTACATTGCCAACACCCTGTGCTATGGTACAGTTGCCCGCACCATGTTTGTCATCAGTACTGACAGCCACATGGGATGGCCGCAGATATGACGGGTCCAGTGGCTCCCAGCTCTCCCTCCTTCACTCACCTGTTCATTGCCTTTCCTGAGTGCTCTATCTAGTGTTAGGGCTACATCTGTCTCTTTTCCTCACAGGTCATGCATGTCATCCTGCGGCACCTTGCAGCCCTTAGGGAACACTAACCTAGAGCACCGTAACCTTGTTAGGCCACCTTAACCTATGGTTCCATAGCCCAGGGTGCTTTCTACAGTGCCTTGTCCAGGGGTGCCTAATACGGCGCTTAGCCTAAGGAGCCCTATAGGGCTCCTTATGGGGCACCTTCCAAGGCACCTTCCAAGACTCCTTATAATGCACCTTACAAGGCACCTTACAAGTCACCTTATAATGCACCTTACAAGGCACCTTATAAGGCACCTTTCAAGGCACCTTACAAGGCACCTTATAAGGCATCCTAAAAGGCACCTTACAAAGGCGCCTTATAAGGCACCTTGTAATGTGCCTTATAAGGCACCTTGTAACGCGCGCTAGTCTAAGGTGCCTTGTAACATGTGTTAGCTGATATGGCTTGCTGTAACAATGCACTGCCCACACCTTTATATGGGCATCTGTACCTTTACCGCGGAACCTAATGCGAGTGACACTACAGCAATTTAGTAAACATACCCTTAAGTCTGCTCTCTCTTGCCGGGTCATCTTTTACTGATCAGAACAGTTACAAAGGCCATACAACCTATCTCATCTGCTTATCCATGCCAAAATATGTTGTGGAGTACATGCTACAGAAAACCATTTGCATATTTCCAAATGTGTCTGCTGTCCTGCACAGTTCTGATACTTTCAGTAAAACTTGCAAGTGGAGAAAATAGCCTCTCTAATCTAAATCCAATGAAAACCATTTCTGCTCTTGTCTGACCCTGGAATGTTGACTTTGATACTATTCAATCAAGAATGAACCGGCCTAAACTCTCTATATTAAGGTACGAATTCAGATTATTATAGCCCAGAAACTATCGAAAACATTCATCTGACTTTGTGAAGATGTGCCGATGCCATTACCATAAATGTTTTTCCATAAACTCACTTTGAATAATTCTTGTAACTCAGAGAACACTGCAGGATGTTTGAGATCTCATACGACAATACAAATCTTTCAGCTATTGCATCTGACGTCCTCCTACAAAAGTGTGCTGAACTTGAGAGAATGTGCTCTAATGGTGAACTGCATGACATGGATGCAACTGACTTAACTGAGGGTGCTCTTCCAGGCATATATTAGCAAACTTAACAGCCTGTAGAAATGTTAGTGCCTGTCTTCTGCAGTTTAATATGGAATTTAATTGCTTGTTTATATATTTCAAGGTACTCCTGATTCAGCATGCCATAAAATATTGACCAACATTGGGATGCATCAAACTTTCCAGTCTGCTTTATACAAGTGCTAGCTAAGCAGGGGCAGCTCAAGGCAATCAAGGGGGCGGAGCTTTCTCAAAACTCCAATCAGGGACTGAACCAAACCAAAAAGCCGATTAGATTATATGGAGGAAATACAAAACGTTTGTACACCAAGGAACTAAAAGAGAGCGAGAACCACAGCACAGTTTATAAAACTAAATTATACCTCATTTTTATTTTGTTGTTATGAACTGTGTTATGGTTCTTGCTTTTTCTTTTTCAACATATATTTTGCATTCACAGAACCCCTTCAACAGTGGGTGCAGAGCAGAACCAGGAAATTCACCCACAGAACTCAATATATTTAAAGAAAATCTGATTCTGATCATCTCACAAACAACAACAACAACAAACATTCTCCAGTACCAGGCATTTTGTGAACAAATACAAAACCCTATAACAAAGTCACTGAGTATCTATAGAGCACATCTACCATACCATACCATACCATACCATACCATATCAGCACCAACTTCCAAAACTCACATAAGGAGCCCATCCAAAAAATGTGTCACTGTAAATACTACAGTGGGCCCTGGAACATCCATACACCTATTTGAAAAGCTGAACAAGTCAATTTACTACAGTACAATATAGATCTTTATGTACAAACTCTATGTTAGCAGAACACCTGGCCTCAGTCACACAGGCAGAGCATAGACCCTCACCAAGTACAGAATAAGTAACCACAATCTAAAGTAAAAATAAAATATGCAGACAAAATTTAAACTGAAACCCCAAGAAGCCAGACTCCTCAAGCAGTGCAAAATCAGATTAAAAAGATATGCAGTTCCCCCATACAGTGTAAAATATAAAGATAGCACAAAGTGCAATCACTAAAATGAAATAAAATTATTTTTTTCTATCTTTGTTGTCTGACCATTTTTAACTCTGATCATGCTGGTCCTGTCTTCTTTTAGCTCTCTTTCTGTGCTCTATGGTCCATCTGCCATTTCTTATTTCTTTTGTTTTTTTCACTTCCTTCCATCAGCCTGTTTCCAGTCCTGGTAACCCTCCCCAGTATCAGTCCCCTTTCCAGTCCTCCCCTCCCAGTACCTTCCAATGTCAACTGCCTTGCATTCTCAGGACTGCCTCTGGTGTCCATTCCCTCTCCTTCCCCACTGTCTAGTCCAAATACCATTCCCTCTCCTTCCCCCTTCTAGTCCAAATACCATTGCAGGTATCAGCTTACTTTGACTCCCAGTGCCACTCCCCCCTGTCAGCTCCCTTCCAATCACCCTACCCCCCATCCAGCCACCTACCAGTCCCATCCCCAAGTATCAGCTCCCCTCCAGTCCCCCTTCAGTACCAATCCCAAGTGTCAGCTCACTTCCAGCCCCCTCTTTCTCCCATGTCAGTTTCCTTCCTACCCCCACGTCCCCATGTCAGTTTCCTTCCTACCCCACCTCCCCCTGTGTCAGCTTCCTTCTTGCCCCTACCCCCCATGTCAGCTCCTTTCCTGCACCTTCCTTCCCCTGGCAGACCATCTCAGCATCCATTCCCTTCCAGTCCCATTCTCCCATGCCCCTGCATCAGCTCATTTATAGCCCTAGCCCCCAGTTTTCTTTGAGGGACAGCAGCTCTCTCCCCCCCATCAACCCACTTCCAGTTCTAGCCCCCAGCCTTCTTCTAGTACCAGCAGCTCTCTCCTTCCCCCATCCAGTCTCAGCCCATATCCAGTCTCAGCCTATTTCCAGTGCTAGCTCCCCGATCAGCCCATTTCCAGTCCTACCCCCCCAGTCTACCCATTTACAGCCCTCACTCCCCCAATTAACTCATTTCCAGTCCTAGCCCCCTCCAGTCTGCCCATTTCCAGTCCTAACTCCCCTGACTAGCCCATTTCCAGTTCTAGCCCACCTAATCAGCCTATTTCTAGTCCTAGCCCCCCCAGTCTGCCCATTTCCAGTCCTAACTCCCCTGATAAGCCCATTTCCAGTGCTAGCCCGCCATCAGCACATTACCAGTCCTAATCCCCCCCATAAGCCCATTTCCAGTCCTAGCCTCCCAGTCTACTCATTTCCAGCCCTTACTCCCCAAATTAGCTCATTTCCTGTAGTAGCCGCCCCCCCCGTCTGCCCATTTCCAGTCCTAACTCCCCTGACAAGCCCATTTCAAGTTCTAGCCCACCTAATCAGCCTATTTCCAGTCCTAGCCCCCCAAGTCTGCCCATTTCCAGTCCTAACTCACTCGATAAGCCCATTTCCAGTGCTAGCCCCCATCAGCACATTACCAATAAGCCCATTTCCAGTCCTAGCCCCACCCCCCCAATCTGCCCATTTCCAGTCCTAAACCCCTGATCTGCCCATTACCAGTCCTATTCCCCCCCACAATCAGACCATTTCTGGGACTACACCCCTCCCCCCAGCCCAGTCCTGCCCTGCCCTGCTCTGCTCTGCCCATTACCAGCTAAGCCCCCCCCCCCTCCACGGAAGATTCCTGCATTGTCCCGCGGTTCACCTTTGTAGAGCCACGGGAAGGAAAAGCATTTCTCTTTTTTCCGCGCGAGACAGGAAATGCCTAGATTACCCTCAGGGCTGGCGGGCTCAACTTTAACAGAGCCACGGGAAAGAAGAGAAATGCTTTTCCTTCCCACGGCTCTGCAAAGATGAGCCGGGACACTGGCAAGCTCTTCTGGGGCAGCGGGGGGGGGGGGGAGAGGGGGAGAGGCGTGCAAGGCTGCTGATGCTGCCGCTGCCAAGAAGCAGCGGCAGCAGCTTGTCCTGCAGGTTTTTTTTGTTTTTTACTTTGAAGGCCGAGTGAGGCGGTCTTTTTGGAGGCACTTTTTGCTGCCCCAAAAAGTTGCTGCTTGAGGCCACCGCCTCACTTGGCCTCATTATAGAGCCACCCCAGTAGCTAAGTATTTTAAAATATTTTTCACATGTTTTGCTTTTGCAAGATTAGAGTTCTCATGACTATTGATTAGAACATTTGAGGTTCTTGAAGATATTTATTACTCTTGCTTCTCTAAGGTATGAATAGTAGATTAATTTGATAATGTGGAGGAAATCATCTTTTTGATTTGGTTGGGTCTCCAACTGGAGTTTTGTGGAAGCCCCACCTCCTGCTTTGGGGGGGGGGGCGGATTTCATCCCTCACCTCGGGTAGCAGATTGCCTTGAGGTGCCCCTACATTAAACCATGACTATCTTTATATTCTATAATGTTGTTCTTTATAATGGTTTCTACCATTTTGTCTGGCAGTGATCTGTAATTTTCTGGTTCACTCATGGAATCATTTTTAAAGAGTGATGTTATGTTGGCCATTCTCCATCTCCAGGTATTATAGACAATTTTAATGATTGTTTGTAAATTACTAATAGTAGATCTGAAATTTTATTTTTGAATTATTGCAGTACCTTGGAATGTATGCTCTCTGACTCATGTGATTTGCTCCTCTTTAGTTTATCAGACGTCCGTGTTAGTGCTGTTGAATATCCCATTCAGACCTGTAAACCATGTAACTACCTTTCATTGTTAAAAAATCCATGGTGTAATTCTTCACAGTATTTTACTGCTTGCTGATTCTGAAGTCTCCTCAAGGCTTTTTACATACCTGTGAATAGCTTTTTTTTTTTTTTTAAACTTTTATTTTCATTTTGCAACAAACAAAAGAAACAACACACCAAAGGAGACAAAACAAGTATACAATAAAGAAAAGTAAACCCAGTTACCCCCCACCCCCACGCTTCTTCTCTAGCTGATTAGGTCAGCATGTGAGCGCTTCCAAACAACAGTGATTATACATCAAAACAATCAAAAGAGTATCTGCGATACAGAATAATCATGGGACAAAGATATATACAAATTTAGACAGTCAGATGAGAGCATTGAGCAGAATGTACATAGTCATTGAGCATCTTCCATTTAGACCGATGATGAGGAGTCTGAATGGGGGAAGCAAACATACGAGGTATTTGTTCATATTTACTGTAGAGACAGACATGATTCCACCATTCATTGGGGCTCAGATGGGAGCTATTTTTCCAGTATTTCGTAATTAGGGAAATAGCAATGCCTAGCATAAAGTCCAAAAGGAAGTAAGCCGTTTTTGGAAGAGAGGGAATCCCCGCAGCTGAGCGAAGTCCCACTATCCTCCAAGAAAGGGGCTCTTGAAAGTGCAAAATAGACTGGATACGACCCCAGACCCGACGCCAGTAATACTGTAGTGCGGGACATTCATACATAACATGAGGTAGTGAACCAATGGCCGCATGACATGTCCAACAACTATTGCCCTGAGTAGTGTTCCATTTGGCTAATCTGTCAGGAGTGTAAAAACACCGGTGGGCTAGAAAGAAGAGTGTCTGAGTGAGTGAGGCGGATCGGGAGACCCGTGTCACTCTACTCCAGACAAGGCTCCATTGCTCCGGGGTCAAAGTCACATGCAATTCTCTCTCCCATGCTTTCTGCGCTATAGGGGTATCTCTCGTTATAGCATTACATAAGGTTTTGTAAAAATTGGATGCTACACCCGGTGAACTACCGATAGATCGGATAGTCTCCAACCAACCTTGTGTAGGAGAGGCCGATGGCGGGAGCACCTTAGCACTCCGAAGGCAATGCTGAAGTTGCACCAACTGAAAGTAGTGTTTCGCTGGGAGACCAAATTCAATTTGCAATTCACTAAAAGTTTTCCAGCGACCTTCATGGAACAACTGACTAGGAATCCAAATGCCCCTAGTGTACCAGGGGCTCCACGCCATCGGCTTATTTTGTATTCGAAATCGAGTATTGTACCAAAGTGGGAGCTTGTCTAACGGACAGAGTCGGGAGTCTAAAGATTGCATAAGATTATTAAAGGCACCTAAGGTGTCTAAAAGCATTGGTGGAAAGTGGGAGTCAGATGGGAGAGTCATACCAGGAAGAAAAGTAAGAGGAATCGGTTTGCAAAGGTCCTCTTCTATGTCTAGCCACACAGGTCTACTCGGTACTGGATCTTCTAGCCAACGAGCGCCTTGTTTGAGAAGAAAAGATTGATGATACTTCAGGAAATCAGGGAATCTGACACCCCCATTTTCCTTATCTGCTTGCAGCTTATGTTTCGCTATCCTAGGTGTCTTGTTTTGCCACAAGTATCTAGTCAGAAGGCCCTCTATATCTTTATATATACGTCGAGGTAAAAGACAGGGCAACATTTCTAAGATATAATTCACTTTCGGAACAATCATCATTTTTATGGTTTCTAATCGACCCCACCAGGTAAGTGTTAAAGGAGTCCAGCGATGAGTAAGCGCCCGGACTTTAGAGGTTAAGTCTTTGGCATTGAAGGAGATAGTGTCTTCCAAAGGAGAACAATAGTGAACCCCAAGGTATTTGACCATGCGAGGTTGCCATAAAAAGGGGAAGGATTGCATATCTGCCTGATGAAGCAAAGGATTTAATGGAAAGGCTACCGACTTGGTCCAATTTATCTTATAACCGGACAGTTGTGAGTATTTACCAATTTGCTCTAGGACAGCCGGTACTGAGTCTAAAGAGACAAAAAGCATAAGGTCATCAGCATACGCTGAAATTTTGATTTCCCTATGGGTGAAGGGGACTCCATGAATCTCCTCCGATTGCCGGATTAGTAAAGCCAAGGGTTCGAGTGCAAGATCGAAGAGAAGTGGAGACAGTGGGCATCCCTGGCGAGTGCCGCGTTGAAGAGGAAAAGGCTGAGACTTTAAAGCATTGGCACATATACTGGCTGTAGGCTGTGCGTACATGGTGCGAAGACAACGGAGAAAACCTTCCCCGAATCCGTACCAGCGGAGGACTGCAAATAGGAAGGGCCACTCTAAGCGATCAAAGGCCTTCTCAGCATCAAGTGAGAGGCCAACAAAGGGGCGATCAAGATTAACTGCGGTAGTCAGTACATGGCATAGAGTCCGAGCATTGTCAGCAGTTGATCTACCAGGAATGAAACCGCATTGATCTGGGTGTATTAAGGTAGGCATCCTATCAGAGAGCCGGGTAGAGAGAATGGTGGCAAATATTTTATAGTCCGCGTTTAGGAGGGAAATTGGACGATAATTAGCTGTTAGTTGCGGGTCTCTCCCCTCTTTCTCAAAAACTACTACATTTGCCATTGAAAAGGACCCAGAAGGAGAACCCTCCTCGGCCAGAGCAGAAAAATAAAGTTTCAAAACTGGAGCTAAGTCAGCGTGAAAGGTTTTGTAGAATTCAGCAGGGAGACCGTCTGGGCCTGCGGCTCGACCTGAGGCACATTTCTTGATAGCAGAATGAATTTCTGAGACAGTAAATGGTGTGTCCAAGGCCACTCTATCTTCGTCAGATAGGGTCGGTCTTTGTACCCCTGAAAGTAAGCGTTCAAATACATCTGGCTCAAAATCACATTCAGATTGATAAAGCCGAGTATAAAAATCACGAAAGAGTTCTAAGATTTCGGTATCTTTAGTGACCAAACCCCCCCCCGACGGATTACGGAGGGCGGTAACACGCTTGGCTTCTTTTTGACCTTTTAGGGCATTTGCTAATAATTTGCCAGCACGATTATTTTCCCGATAATATAGCCCTTGTTGTGATTCAATATTTTTAACAGCAGCAGTGTACAAAAGCTGATTGTATTGAAAACGCAAGCGTTGTAAACGGAGTAAAATACATGGGTCAGTACGGGACGTGAGGAGACGCTCCCCAGCTTGTATCTGCTGCTCTAGAATCAGTAAATGCTGCTTTCTTTGTTTCCCCTGCCGAATTTGATAGCTAGTTATAGTTGCGCGGATAGATGCTTTAAAACCCTCCCACCAAGCCCAGCTCGCTGTGTCATGGGGTGAGTTAAAATGAAAATAATCTTGGATAGCGGCCTTTATATCAACCTGAAAATCTTTTTGACCCAGTAGGGATCTATCAAAAAACCAAGCTCGGGGAGAATCGTCCCGCGCAGTGACATGTAATGATAAAGATATGGCAGCATGATCTGAAATATGGAGAGGATGAGTCCTAGTCGTGTCTACTTGAGAAATCAGTGCTTTGGAAATGAGAAAGAAATCTATTCTAGATTGGGAGTGATGGGGGGCAGAAAAGAAAGTGAACTCTAAGTCAGAGGGGTGAAGCAGCCTCCATATATCTACCAGCGCAAGATCTTGCATCAGAGCTGTAAGGGTAGCAAGACTCTTGGGTGGACTACTCGTTCTAGGCGGCTGTCTATCTATCAGAGGGTCTAACACTTGATTAAAATCACCACCAAGTATTAATGGAGTATTGGCAGAGGCCTGTGCCAACTGCGCAATACTTGCATAGTAAGCAGGGTTGTCCACATTCGGGGCATAAATGCAAATACATGTAAATTCACTATCTCCAACCTTAAGATGTACTCGGGCCCATCTACCCTCCTTGTCAGCGCTAGTATCAATTACAGTAGCTTGCAAAGATTTCTTAACCAGAATGGCCACCCCGCACCGTTTGGAAACGGCGGGAGAATAGGCAGCCACCATGTAAGGCTTAACATTGAGTTTCAGTGTTTCAGCAGAGTTTAAGTGCGTTTCCTGAAGAAACGCTAAATCAGCATGCTCATGGCTAAGATAGCTAAGGATTTTCTTTCTTTTGATTGGACTATTAATGCCCTTTACGTTGAGTGATAAGATTTTACATAAGGCCATTCAGACAAGTTAAAAATTCTGAGCATGATAGCGCACATAATTTCACAATGTCCCTCATATTGACTGTATCTGGCTGTACATATGGCATAAAAGAAAATAAGCTTAGATAATACAATGAAGCGCCCCACATTAAAAAAGAAAAACCGCAGCGCGGTAGAGAAGAAGCAGAACCCCAAAAATTACTGGCGACCATGTGTCTGCGGGGAGAAGCCCCAGAGAAGGCCGAAATTGAAAAAACACATAACCTGTAGGACTGTGCGTGCTCCGAATCCGACCGAGGCACACATCATGGAGGGATAGGAGACCAAAAACAAAAGTCATAGAAAGAAAGAAAGAAAGTCCAGGTAGTCTCTGTGCTTGACTATGACCGCCGCATCGGGCCCTTCAAAATGGCGGACAGAGCCGGCAAATAACAGTCCAAGTCGTTGGATTAGCGCATCTGCTCTGCTTCTTTGGAGTCTAAAAATGTTGATAGTAGATCAGGATCTTCGAATGTCCTGGTTTGGTTGTGGAGAGTCACTCGGAGCTTCGCGGGATACAACAGGCCAAAGCGAGCCTGTAGCTGTTGAAGTCGAGGGCGAAAAGCAAGGAGTTTCTTCCGTCGGTCAACGGTAGGCTTTGCCAAATCAGGGAAGAAGGAGACTTTGTGACCTTCAAATTCCAAATGATGGTTCGCCCGGGCAGCATTTAAAATTTGTTCCACTTGTTGATATCGTAGCAAGCGAAAGATAATAGGCCGGGGGGTCGTTCGGTTGAGCGCCATGTGGGTAGGAACACGGTGTGCACGATCGATTTCCAGTTCTTTATGAAAGGTGATCTTCAGCAAGGAGGGAAGAGCTTTGAACAGGAATTCTCTCATATCTCCCGCTTCCACCCCCTCCGGTATTCCAATGAGCCTCACATTGTTGCGACGGGCTCGATTATTGCTATCTTCTAACTCCTTTTGAAGATTCTGTATCTGGCGCTCAGCCTTGTCCAGTGTGCCCAAGCGCACCGCGTGCGAGTCGAGGACCCCCGCCATATTGTCCTGCCGTAATGAGAGACTTTCAAGTCGGTCCTGGAGTACTCCAAAGTCTTCTCGCATGGCTCTAAGCGCTTCTCCATTGGACTGCACCAATTCCTTCACGCCGCGTATTTCCTCTAAAATCTCCAGGTGCATTTCGGGGTTGTCCCGAAATGGAGCCATCTTCTGTGGGGAGGACACCTCTGTTTTGGAGCGTTTTCCGTGAGAAGAAGAAGGAGACCCGAAGTCCAAGCGCGCTGGTTTATGGGCCGCCATCCCCCCCGAGGTACCCCGGTCAGCCCGGAGCGAAATAGTAAGTTTGTATAGGTATTAAGTCAGGATTCTAAGTAGGCCTCTCGGGAGCTTCAGCGCGAAGCGTCTTACCCGCTGGACATCAGGCTCCGCCCCACCTGTGAATAGCTTTTAATGTCTTTGGTCACACAATAGATGATTTATTTCTGTGACAGTATCAAAAGCAAGCATAGGTTTCAGGACCTGTTATGCACAACTAATTAACCATTTTAGTGCACTCTTAACCCCTGTTATAAACATGACCATCATTCAGAAGACTCAAATCCACCCGACCCCTCCCTTCACACCCCTTATGTTACTGCTAATGGGCTTAAGTAATGGTAACTGTATTCCTAGCCTTACTGCTTCCCCTGTTATGTTCTACTAGTTGACTTTACACCAAGAATCCTTTGAATTGTTATTGTATTTTAATGTTAATGGATTACTTGTATTACTTATTGTTTCTTGTAGCATTATCTTGTTCCATGTAATGTTATGTTTTCCATATAATGTTATGTTACTGTTACCTGTAAACCGTGTTGATCTTTGGAAATGCGGTATATAAACTTTTCAAATAAATAAATACAATTTAGAATACAATTGTGGTCAACATTATTGGCACCTTTGCATTTTAGGTATGTTGTGTACAATATCTTAAAAAATAATTGAAAATATTCCAATTGTATGTCATCATAACATTTTAATAGTATGTTCAAAGGTATGCAACAAAAAAAAGATGGCTGTGCAACCTAGATTTAGTAATTTCTGAGGGAAAAAAAAAAACCTAAATATGACCTGGACAGGTTAATGGCACCCTTCCCTAATATTTGGTTGCACAACCTTTGGCAGCGATGACAGCCTCCAAACATTTCTTGTAGCCATCTATAAGTTTTGTACATCTCTCTGCTGGTAGTTTCTCCCATTCTTCAAATCTGATTTGTTCCAGCTCATTAATATTTCCAGGATTCCTTTTACCAATGGCAGATTTCAGCTCTTTCCAAAGGTTCTCGATTGGATTAAAATCTATTACTGGCCAGTTTAAAACAGTAAATTTTTTTCCTTTTTCACCATTCTCGTGTACTTTTAAATGTATGTTTTGGGTCATTGTCCTGCTGGTGGACCCATGACCTTCAACCTAGACCTAGCTTTCTGACACTAGGTAGCACATTTCACTTCAAAACACCTTGACAGTCCTCTGACTTTATGATTCCTTTAATATGTTTCAGGCCTCCATTTCCTGAAACAGCAAAACAGCCCCACAACATTATGGAACCTCCACCATATTTAACTGTAGGAAGGGTGTTTTTTTCTTATAAGCTTCATTTCTTTGCCTGCAAATGTATTGCTGGTCTGTATTGCCAAGGAGCTCAAGTTTGGTTCCATCTGTTCACAGAACATTTTCCTAGAAGGACTGTGGTTTCTCAAGGTGGATTTGGGTAAAGATCAGGCATGCTTTTTTATGTCTGTCTTTGTGCAGTGGGGGCCTCCTTGGCCTTCACCCATGAAGTCCTTCTTAGTTTAGTGTGCAGCGTATGGTGCGGGTTGAAACCACCACTCCAAATTGCTCCAGGTCAACCTTAAGCTCTTTGGATGTTATATGTGGTATTTTTCCAACAGTTCACACTAGCCTTCGAAGACTTCTTGGATTAATTTTCCTCTTCTTGCCATGTCCTGGAATGTTCTTGACAGTTCCATGAGCATAAAACTTCTTAATAACACTGTGACCTATAGACATAGGAATCCCAAGGTCTTTGGAGATGGCCTTGTACCCCTTTGAAATTTGATGTTTGGTGATAATGGCTTTTCTGACAGTCTCGGGCAGCTCTCTTGTCTTCACCATTGTGAAAATGGAACAGAGAGTGAACATAGCCATTTTAAACATTAGAGACATCATCCATTGGTTGATTCAGATTATGTGAGTACTGACAATTGATCACAGGTGCATTTAATTTTATTGCACTGGGAATTTGGTTCTTCTGTTCAAATTGATTTGAATTGTTTATAAGGGTGCCAATAATCATGTCCTTAATCCACCAACAGAAAAATATAGGATATAAATCTTTCACCTAGTGTGTACACAATCTCAGAGCTCTGTGGGCTCAAGATATCGAAATGTCTTGAGCCCGCAGAGCTCCGAGATTGATGACTGGATAAGAAAGCAGTAATTTTGGAAAAACATTATTCAGATAGTGATGTATAAATTTTTAGCTGCTTAAGCATTTTTGAACCCCTGAAGCAGAACTAATTTATATAGTTGAAATGCGTTGGGTATTTTATAGTCACATTTCATTTTGATCACTATCAAATCACATAACATTTATAAAAAGAAAAAAATGACTTATTGGAGGGTGCTTTTTAATAGATACCTCTTTTTTTTTTTGGTCTGACACTCCTTTTTGCCTCTCGTTGGAGCAATATTTATAGAAATTTGAACAATCATGTCTGGTAATGTCCCAGTTTTAATACTATTTCCTTTGTTTAATTGGTCTTATTCTATTTGATTATTTTATGTGTCAAATATGTGTGCATATATAGTCCAAAGCCATTTCACTGGCCACTTATGCTTAGGAGATATTGGATATTAAGGGGTTGAAATACAAGGGTGCCAATAATGTTGACCACAACTGTAGATTTGCAGTAGTTGGCAAAGTGATAGTAAATTTAGGAATAAATTAGGATGTGCAATATAGATGTAGACAGGGAAATTGTATTGAATAGATTGGCCTGGATTAGTAAGCAGCTGCTCTGCTTTAAATATGATTTGTTTTCCATTTAATGGTTTTGACATTTTCAATCAATGTCATAAATGGAGTCTGGAGTTTTATACATATATATATATATATATATATATATATATATATATATATATATTATGTTTGAAGCCTATTTGGGCTTTAGATATCTAAAAATGAAAGACATCCAAAGCATGGAGACATCCAAAGCATGGAGACATCGCTGAGTACTTTTTAAAGAGCTTCTAACGTCATCCCCGGGGTGAGCATTCAAGTCAGAATGGTGGCATGTTGTAGGCATGTCCAGGGCATTCCCAAGAACCTGGACGTCCTCATCTAATTTCAGAAATGCCCTGTACAGCTCAAGCCATGTCCAAGTTCATACCTGCTCCAGGTACAAAGAGGCACTGGAAAAGTGTTCATTTTGCCAGCCAAACGTCTGGAGGGTGTGGAGAAGAAGGTTGTGGTAGATGCTGTCAGCATGAGGCATGACACAGGACTCCACAGCCAAGAGATTTTAAAGAAAATATGTTTTGTTTTGGGGACAGGTATCCAGACAATGGCCCTGGCCCTCCTTGGCACCCATAGAATTAAACCCTCTGTTACCCTAGGCTTTCTGCAGCTGCAACAAGTCCTTAATTATCCTCATCAGGGCTACTCTGCTGAATAGCTGAACACTGCTCCAGCACAGATGGCACTTCCAAAATAAACAAAACGGCTCCTCAAAGTTTCCTCAATTTGGGCAGCACAGCCCAGCAAATAGTCTCTCTACCCTAGAACTCAAGCAGCAAGACTGAGTAGACAATAATAAATTCAAATGCTTCCTACCTCCACAGTAGGCTCTCTTTTATCGATAAATAGGCTTCGGGTATACTCCAGAACCCCGGGCTCCTCTCTCCCCCTCTAGGTCTCCTGCTTCCTTGTTTAAAACCCTGGACCTGGCCACACCCTCCCCAGACATTCTCCAGTCTATTCTTTTAAAGGGACAGGGGTTTAAGCTCTTATCAGAGCAATACCTCACTGGTTCTGACCTTGGCTGTGGAGAATCCATGTGGGGAATGGAACATTTCCCATAAACTCCATCACAGCACAGAGGTATATTCAAAACCCCTATAGTTTTGATGTTGGCAATGAACACTGACAGAGCTTGAGAACCTTTGTTTATGTCTTTCCACATTGATGGATATCCCCATATAAATCTAGCATGAGATAGATGTCCCCTCCCCAGGTTCTAGTAATAGGGATGTCTATGTGGATGTCATAAAGGGCATCCATGTTGAGGGCATCTAGGTTTCTAAAATTAGGTTGAAATATAGACATCGCTGGTGTTTTCCTGCACATTTTGCCCTGTACATACTAGATTGAATTTGGATGCCCTTTCTAAAGTGCCTTCGCAAGTATACCAATTTATCTCTACTATAATGTTTGTTGACATAATATATCAGAGTTGCTTTTAATATGATTGATATGGTTTTAGTGAGGTTGTGAAAAACTAAGAAGATATCTTTGCATAAGATGCCCTGTTAAGGAAATGGGTGTTTAGCTCCATGTGTTTAAAACACCTGTTGTATTTTAGAGAATACTCAGCAAATTTGGAACCTTTTTCTAAAATACACATAACACTGCTAAAGAAGCATGAGTATTTGGTAAGACACAGAGGTGAAGCAGCTGTTTCACAAAAGAAAAGGGTCATAAAAAGAGTAGTATTGTGCAGCATTGCATGTACATAGGGCTACTTTATTTATTGTGAAATATTTATATCCTGCCCACTTATTCATTCCTAGTGAGTAACAACTAAACCTCTGAAATAACAGTATGTTAATACAACTCTAAAAACAGCACACAAATTTTCTAATTTCCATACCAAATTCTTCAGTAAACAAAATAGTAGATATGGACAACTTTAAGGTGTTACTTATCCTAAATAAAATTTCTACACCGGAGGGAAGTAGAAGCAGCATATAATAGAAGGCAGGAACTGCAACAAGCACCAGAGATCTTAGGTACGTGCCGTGTCATGGTTCCCATGCAATTGCTGCTGTTGTAGGCCCAGGAGAAGGAGAGCAGGGGCAGCAATGGGTGCCCCTAGAAGGCTGCTGCTTTAGACTGGTTCCCCTAATAGCAGAGTCAGCTCTGTACGAAGTACACGCATACCTTCAAAGTTCACCCAAATCATGTCTGGAATGTGCCTCCTTCAAATCTCTGTTTGCCATCAGCATATTCATATCAATAGCACCTTATCTAAAACTGCTGCTTATACATGCGTACTGATTTACACATGGGCATCCATTTTTAACATGTGCAAATGGTGAAACTATATTGTGGTGGCTTACTTAATTTTTGGAGTGAACTTGCAGGTGCACAATGAGACATTTCTCCTCCTAGACCGTGAGCTTCCCCTATGGATTACTACAATCTTCGACACATAAGTGGTCATTTTGGATATTGATCAGTTGTCTTTTACATCACTTTCATTTGCCATTGAAACTCCTTACTAAATAGTGTATTTGCTTGTGTGAGATGATCAAAAATTGCTTTTTGTTCAATGAAGGCAGATGTTTTTACTGTAACTCATGGAACTGTTTGATGGAGCTCATAGTTCTGATGACATTAATTAGACCATATAAACTGAAATAGGGGCTCGTTAGAGAAAAGATGATGATAATGATTAAGGAATCATCTTCAAACACCAGATTAATTTGGCTATTTAACTAATTATGGTGAAAAAGAGTAGCCTATTTCACTGTAGGGCTTCATACAAGTTAAAGCTGAAAATACATATTTATAGTACTGTATAATATGCCACATTATAAGTAGCACATTACCTCATTTACTTTCTGTTTTTCTACCAACACATGCCAATGTATGAAAGACATTTTTCCAATGAAAGATAATTAATACAGCTACAGCAAAGGATAAATAAAACAGTCAAGGCAAACATTCTCCATCAGGTTGGTCCTGCATGCTAGGGTAAACCCTGGCTTAGAAGTTTGAAATATGATAATCATTCATGACAGAGTGCTTTATTTAGGAGGATCATTCCTGGTAGAATCATTCACTAATGACTGCATGTCTCAGTGTCAGGGCTAAAAGATGTATGACTTCTTAATTCTGGCTTGAATCCATCTGTAGTCAATGTCTTTGAGCAAGATGTTTAGATGGGCAAAGAAAAAGGAGGCTGAAGGAATATAGCAGCAGTGTCATTACTTCTCCATGGGTGCTTAAAGTATATATGCTAAATACTTCTAGTCAGACAGGGTTGTCATCAGCAAAGGCAAAGCATGGACTTTACCTTCTTTATCCCACTTGAAAAGGGAATTTGCTGACAAAGAAGTTAGCACTGGATGATGGCCCAGAAATCTGGAGAGTTCATTACTTGGGGTTCCCTGTGGGGGAGGACATCCTTGCCAACATCTCTTGCTCTAGGGTCTCTGACACACCATTAATCTGAAATCTGGCAGCCATCATTCTTTACATCATCTCATGCTGTATACCGACACAGTGCAACTCTCTGTTTCAAATTGCAACATACTTTAAAGAAGTGAGTGTGTATGTGTGTGGAGGAGGGGGAGAGCTTACAGCCTTTCCCCCAATCTTTATTGATTTATTTATGTAATGCTTTTTTTTAGCAACTCTTTTATGTAGCCTACCTTCCCATTACCTTTTGACATACTATAATTTAATAGTGAAAATATTTTCAGCAATCTCTGTTAGCTCAAAGATCAATCTGGGGAGCATAATAATTAGGGCATGATTACTAAACGGCACTAAAGGTGCACCATTTGCGAATGCAAAATGGCATCATTTCCAATGGGCGA
Source organism: Ichthyophis bannanicus (assembly GCA_033557465.1). NCBI lineage: Eukaryota > Metazoa > Chordata > Amphibia > Gymnophiona > Ichthyophiidae > Ichthyophis > Ichthyophis bannanicus. Next base: position 229,166,520 of record CM066031.1, read on the forward strand.
TAAGGGATGGGGTGGGGAGTAGACGTCCCGGTATTAATGGCGCCAGTGGCTAGTTAGTGTGTAGTAGGTGGACAGTGAGCGGTAAGAGTGCTCAGTGCCTGGTAAGGCAAAGGGCATGGCAATAGGTGGTAAACATGTAACATCCATAAGTCAGTGTGAGAAAGTGTGGTAAGTGAATGTGGGAGGCAGTTGGAAGTTGTCAGTGAAGGGTACACATGTATACTATGGTGATGTCTCTAAGTGCCATGGGAGTGGTTAAAAATGTGCCATGCTTTAGCCTGCCTGCCAAACAAATGTGCACAACACAGCAAACAGATACTGGTTGTCAGCAAAAACCAGTGGTGGTGCCCGCTATCTATATGTGCCATGGCCCTACTGATTAACACAGGGCCATGGCACATATAGCTGACAGGTACCATTACCAGCAGTTAGTAAAGGTCATCCAGAAGAAAGCCAATGTGTGCCCATAGAGCAATATAGCACCCAGTAGCTCCTGGGCCATCTTGGTAGTGGACTCAGAAATAGATTGGTTAGGCCTTCCACAGAGAGGATGAAGAGACCTGACCAAGATCACATTTGGGATTTGAACCTGGGTTGTGCCCTCTTGAACCAGTGCTCTAACTATTAAGCCACAGCTCCATGTATTTGCCAAGGACACATTGAACAATAGTCATAGCCGGTGATGGGAGGCCGCGGCACACCCAAAGGGCAGTCACCACTACCTTTGCTTGGTAGCAGCTGACATCTGTGTTCTATAGCTAAGTAAGTGGAACTGTGGCTCAATGGCTGGAGCACTGTTTCAGTAAGGCACAATCCAGGGTTCAGATCCCATTTGTAACCTTGGCCAAATTACTGCACCCTCTATTGTCTGTGTGGAAGGGCCAGGCAATCTATTTGTGATCCCACTGCTATGAAGACCCAGGAGCTGCTGGATCACTGGCACTATATTGCTTTAAGGGTACAACTTGGCTTTTTTCCGGAGTAACTTTACTGACCACCGTTAGCAGTGCCTGCCAGCTATGTGTGTCATGGCCCCATTGAATAACATGCTGTGACCTGATTGCTGTAAGTGCACACATTGGCATTATTCGGGGGGACCTTTCATAAATAGCCATAGTGGTGACCGCCCACTATGTGTGCCATACAGCAACCAGTTGCCACTACAACTGTTTATGAAAGGTCCCCGGAATAAAGCCCATGTGTGCCCTGAAAGCAATGCAGACTCTGGAGACCCTGAAGCTCCTGGGTCTTCCTGGCAGTGGGATCAGAGATATATTGGCCAGCTCTTCCATTGACATTAGAGAGGGTACTGTGACTTGGCCAGTCACAGGTAGGAATTGAACCCAGTGCTTTGCTTACTGAATCAGGGCTCCAACTATTCAGCCACAGCTACGCATGCTTGGCTGCAGCACACTGCACATAACACCAAATGATGGGTCCCTGCCAGCAAGAACATCAGGCCCGGGTTCCCAACAACCTCCCAGGCACAATTAGAACTATTTGGAAAACACACCCAGGGCCTGTATGCAGTGTTACACATGCCTCATGGCCTGCTCTGTACACTCAGTACCACAGCCACATGACACACACACAACAGCAGTAGTCATCTCAGCTGCATTGACAAAGCCACATGTGAGGGCAAGATGCCCTGCTCCCTACTGTACCTTCCAAGCCAAATAGCTGTTGCAAACAGAGTTCTGCTGGGTTGCAGTGTGTCACCAATCACACAGGCACTACATGTACAGGGTATGCCTACCTGTGTGAACTCCTGTATACTACAAGACAAGTACCTGTGCACATACTCCAAATGCATATCTCATTCATGACCCATAAGAAACTGGGGGAAACTGCTAGATATTTATGACCTAGATTGGCCACTGTTGGAAACAGGATGCTGGGCTTGATGGACCTTGGTCTGACCCAGTATGGCATATCTTATGTTCTTATGTTCTTAAGATCTGTCCCAGATAAGGCTGCCCTTCCAGGGGAACATGTACTCACCCATGCATCACACAAAAGAAGTGTATACTAAAGTGTATACTAGGCAATGTGCATGTAATCAGGGTTTACATGTTGTCATATGGCCTAAGTCTGTTGCAATTATCTAGGCTCATTATCTCCCAGGATGTACCTAACATTCAGAGCACCTATACGCTGGATCTCACCCAATGTAGAATGCTGTGATCTATCACAGCAGCCCTGCAATGTGCATGCACATTGTGTGCCTTATGGGGTGTGGAGGTAAGAGCCCTGCATATGGCTTATGGCTGTTGTACCAGCACATAGACATGTGAATGGCCGATAGCTATTTCTGAGGCCGGGTGGTATGCTGCACGGCATGTCTACATCTGTTCATTTCATAATCTCATCTTATGGAATAATGCTGACAGTAGTGGGTTTTGATAAAGGTCACCAGGTCACACATTCCCATGGGTGTCTCAGTGAGCCAGAACCAGGCATGGGGGGGGGGGGATGGGGAGGGCTAGTGTGTATGCTGTCTATGGCAGTGGAAACTCATGGGACAGCCTGCTAATAGGTATGTGGGACCTGCATTGGCCACTGATAGAAACAGGTCCATGTCAATAGATCCATGTCTGTGATGGAGCCATGTTTTTGCATACAATATGCCATATCCTCTGTCTAGATGTTCCCACAAATGCTGGGGATACCTAATGATGGACTACTTCGGGCATTAGGCAAATAACAGCATGCCCCCATCCCAGGAGTCACAAGACCCCTTATGTCCCTAAGCTGATCATACTACCTGTAGAGACCTGAAGTTTTCCCACACCTAGTGCTGATTGACCTCAATAGCAATGATGTCACTTACCCAGACAGTCATGTCACACTGTGAGGCAAAATCTAGTAGTCATATCTTGGCATGAGCTGGGATCACTGACTTGTATACAACATGTCTCCCCCATTCACTTTCCTTGTACCACAACTACTGGTGGACTGGACCCTTTCCCTCAATGATGGGGCATAGCCTTGATATGCACCCCTCAAATTACTGTGCCTCAATAATGTGTTCATCACCAAAGTCACATGGTGGCCATGGTCATCTCAAAATACCTATAAGGAAGTGTACATATGAATCTACTGACTGATTCCTTCCTAGTTGTGGCTCTCACTTCTGACATACACTCATACCACGCAAATAACCACCTTGTCACTGCCACCCCACCAGCTTCCATCTCATGTTGAGCATACAAGGTGCACTGATAAAGGGGTTGGACATGATCCCCTTGCAGAGACCTGTGCAAAGCTGAGGACACCCACATTCATGGCAGCATCAGAACACATACCCACATGAAAACATGATGCCAGCCACAGTAATACACTATCCGCAATGTATGGAGGCGCCAAGCAGTGCTGAAGTATGTAACAACTCATACCTGGCCCCAGACACCCACGGTCAGGCTGTTGGAGGCACTGCATTCTGCATCCCAAAGATGTAAGCCTACATGCTGTTGTACATGTGTGTGCTACATATGTGACTGGGCTGCCTGCACATCAAGCTATACAAATAATGCTGCCTGTATTGTCCATAGGAGGCCATCTGCTGGAGTGCATGGTAGCAGGTTGGTGGACAGATTAGTTGTAGTGTAAAGATCACATGTTGCCATGTGTTGATCTGTCGAGGCATTCTGCACATCCCTCTGTGCAACTGCTGCCCCAAGACTCAACCACAGGGAACAGTCTGCATGGACTGGCCAGCTGAGATCACACATATGCGGGAGACTATGCCCCTCAGATAGCTGTCCTGGGTAAAAAGACCTTGCGGTGGCCATTGTTTCACAAGGTGGCATTCCACAACAAATGACTGTGGTGGCAACAGGTGGTCTGACCATGATGCATCCTCCTCAGAGAGATGGCCCTGGTTGTCTATTGGTAAGGGATCCCCCCCATGTCCCTGAATGGCTGATAGTATAAGTTAAGAAGACTACTGCATGTGATTACTGGGAGTGATAGGGGTCACTCACTCACATTGCTGCATGTCCATGTGACAGAGTTCATCCATCAGTGAGTCAAATGGTCACAATACAGGCAGATACTAAGAGGCCTGTGGCTTGGTCACCTGGTGGTGTGTATGAGATGACTGGACAGGTGTCTGCCAAACCATTGTGGAAAAAACTCAATTGTTGTAGACAGGGGAACCCACAGATTCACATTAGTAAGGCAAAGTTTAAAATCAATAAACTGTATTTACATCTGTTATCAAACATAAAACAATATATAGGCCTATATCAGCCCCTCCATAAAATTACACACAAAACAGCATTAACATGTTAAAACAATAAAACACCACACACATATTTCTGATGCCAACTAAGCAGGCCCCGGGCCTCCTGGACAGGATAGCAGTGCATATATCTTGCAAGGCTCCCTCGTCTGAGGTGATGGAGGGTAAAGTGACATGCTGCAGGCCATGAGGGGTACCAGGGGTACCAGTAGGCAACAAACCCAGAAATGTTTGGTTGCAGACATCTGTGTAAACTACTAGGTCACTCCCCCACTTTCAGACAAGTCGTTGACCCAAAAGGAAAGTGGCATGATTCTGCTTCCTGATTATGTCTGAGTGTATGTCATGTCATCTGATCGCATCCATCACCATATGTCCCAGCATGCACCATCCTCATGCAAATGTCCATTACTATGATTGACATGCATATATGAGATCTACGCCAGTGTTGTCCAGAAACAATGCAGGGGTGGTCAGGGACAGCATGCCTGTATAATGGCCAGGCCACAGGTCATGAATGTGTCGGCATGCTCAGTCAGAATGGATGTTGACAGTACAGTCCATAAAAGAAGCTGTCAGCCACACATGAGATGCATGACGTTGATATCAGTCTGTGTATACCACTGTAGCATACAGAGGATAGCATCTGGTTGAAAAGACAGTACGGTACAGTAGAAATGTGTCCACATAGTTTCCACAGATGCAACCCATACAGCAACATTTGAGATGAGCACACACAGAAGTCCCAAACATGAAGCATGACTGCACATCTGAAGAACATGTATGTGCTGGGTGTCAGTTGCCAAGTAGGTGATCAGAGCAATATATGCCATCACACATAGCATATGCAACATGTGTTGTCCATCTCTCAGCATGCCTCAGTGGTATCCAGAATTACAGGGTGGTTGCAGTTTGGATGATATGGAAAAAACAGAAGGATCCTGTACCGGTCATTAACTGTGGTCTAACCAATGTAGCTGCCCTCTCTGCAGAATATACTCAACCTATTAAGCATCTCAGTCTGCCCTAAGCCATGAGATCTATGCAAGATGATGACAGTATAACAATACAGAAGCCATTGGAGACATGATGCTTGCATGATGCAGATGATGATGGCACAATGCAAGGGCCAGGTGCGTGAAGGAACATGCAACCTGAGTGCGACTCTCATATGTACGCTGTGCCTCATCTGATAAGACAGTCAGAATGGAGTGACCAAGTGAGGGACTGGAGATAGATAGGCGTAGGAACCCAAGTGGAACAATGTTGGTCACAACATGCTGCAAGCATACAAATCCCCAAGGAACAACATGTTGCAGAGGAATCATGTCCTGTTTTGCCAAATGGACCTCAGAAATGTGAAACATTTGTCACATGATGGTGGACAATGAGAAAGATAGCCCCAGGATGTTGTTCGAAAGGATAAGCAGATCATGCCAATTGGAACTCAACAGTGCTTGATGACCACTAGTGGACATCAAGATGAGAAGCCTCAGATGGTGCATACAAACTCAAGTGCTGTGCAAAACTGTCCCCCCGTGGGTTTATGTGGGCCACATTACTGCATTAGAAACATAGAAACATGATGACAGAAAAAGACCACATGGCCTATCTAGTCTGTCCTTGTTGTGCAATGAACCATGCTACAGTCTATCATGGAGTACCATCATGTATATCCAGATGGCAATGGCAAACAGCACATTGGGATGCATATTTATGTGCACATCCTGAAACTGTTCATCATCATCACCGGGCAAGTATCAGGAAGCAATTCATGCCAGTTTCTTTTGGGCCAGGACTTGTGACACCAGCTGCCACAGTGCTGCCTCAGGAAGATTGAGGGGTGGGGTAATGGAAGGGGGTAGAGTATAGGGCAGAGCCACAAGCTGCTGGGGGCCCTTATGGAGACTCCAACACATCCATATTCAACTACTGCCAGTGACCGCGGAAGTGATGGCAGAGCCTATGCACCTCTGCATCCATCAGGTCCACGTCCATGAACAGTTGTGCAATATAGATTCAGTGTTGCTCCATTGTCTCCTCATGGGTGCTCAGTATCTGGAATAACAAATAGACTGAGACCGCTAGGTCACATTCATGGGTTGTGCCCCCCATGTGCCAACAGCATGGGGTCTGACAAGCCACCAATGACAGTGAGCTGGCTGGAGCAGAAGGCGCTGCCACCCTAGTTGGGGCTTCACCTTGAGGGGCCACATAAGGCAGCACAGGGCTAGTCCTGGGCTCACCCTCTAGTCTGTGTTTTAGGGGGAGGGGGAATATGGGGAGAGAAAGGGTGGGGAAGGTCAGGAGGGGGACAGAAACTATCATGCTGCTGTGGCCTGCTGCCCAAGGCTCCTCTGCCACTGGCTGGCCTGGCAGTTCCCCAACCTTGTGTGCAGCTTCAGAATTGCTCCTGTCCCCGGAGGTCACCCCTTCTGTATCCATGAGGACAGCAGTCCATCTCCTTCTCATGGACCTCTGCAGCTGTACCATATGTGAGTCCTAGCAAGGTGCTATCAGCACCAGGTGGTGATACTGGGGCTTCAGCAGTAGATAGATCTGCACCTTTGGGAACATATTTGTATGCTCATCAGCAGATCCCAACATAAAGAGGCACATCCTGTACTGCAGCACAGCAGTATGTCCACTATCACATTACCCCAACCAAACAACCGCAATAACATAAGAATATAAGATATGCCATACTGGGTCAGACCAGGGTCCATCAAGCCCAGTATCCGGTTTCCAACAGTGACCAATCTAGGTCATAAGTACCTAGTGTGATGGCACTGCTGGGTTAAACGCTAGTGAAAGGAGGAGAAACCACTCTTTTTCCCCTGTAGCCAAGAGCAGTGCAGGAAGGGAAAGGGTTAAACTTTCAACTTATGAAAAAAACTCCATGCACAGAGAGCAGGAGAGAGAGCCACACCTCAGCTCCATGGCAACTAGGGGAGCTGACGTGAGAGGCAGGGGGGCGGATCCAAAGCCCATAGGACAGCCCCAAACATTTAGGCAGGAAGAAACAGTTAGAAAAGGACATGCTGAAAAACGTTCTGGGAGGGACGGTGAAAGAAGTTCTGAGAGGAGCTGTGAAAGGAAGTCTGAGGGGACCTGTGAGAGGAACCGAGAAGGGAAGTGTGAGGAAGAGAGAAGAAGGAATAGTCCTCAGGAGAAAAGGCTGGAAACTTGGTACAAAGGCCAGAGGAATTCTTCTCAGGAGTCTTCCATTGAAGCTGTTGTAAAAGGTGGGAAATTAAGCAGGAACAAAGCTCCATTTGAAAGGCTGCACAGACACTCTGATTGCAGGCAGTGTGTGTGTAGCTCCAGTTCAGAGAGAAGCACAGCTGACAGGGAGCAAGTTGCTGATTGGAAGCTCTGGAGACAGGAGTCAGAGTCAGACCCTGTTGAGAAGCTTAACGGCAGAGAGCAGAGGAAGCAGTCTGGGGACAAGAGGTTGCCTGTAAGCCTACCATAAAGGGTAAGGAAGGCCAGGAAAAAGGTGAACCCTTTTGAATCCATTAAGTCAGTGCTAAAGGAGACTGGTGTCCTAAGTTCCTCCCCCATACCTCAGAGTAAAGGAGAGTCCCGTTGGAAACAGATTATAGCTTTATTAGAGCAGTGGAAGCCTGCTCAGGAGAAGCCTGTAATTGAACAAGGCATATCAGACTCAGAGGGAGAGCCCATGCAGATTGAAGAAGCTGTTATTGGAAGCGAGGGTTCTGATATGGAAACAGATTGTGCATTTTGCCAGAGAGGGTGAAAGCTGTAAAATGTTATGCTAATAGTAAGTGCTGGAAGAAGCCTGAGATTGTGCTGGTGGGATTTTACACGAGAATAGGCAGAGAGCTGCCGAAGTGTAAAAGCCAGGCCAATTAGGCAACCAGGGAAAAAAAGAACATTACTGTTTTATGGTTTGTTTTAAGAAAGCATTTGTTGCTGGAGGAGAAAGCAGTGAATGTTTTATAACAGAAAGAAGCTTGAAGAAAGTGCTTTGAAAGAAACATGCCTGTATGTCTAACAGGGGAATAATGCTGTATCAGTTAAAGACACTTTGGTTTGGAGAAGAATCCTTTATTTCTGTTTATTGGGATAGCAGATAGACACTTGTGCAACAATAACAATAAAACTTATTGTTAACCCAATTCCTTGCTGACTCCGTCTTTGCCACAACTACAAGGGAACAGAGACCGAGGCACTTAAAAAGGATAAAATAAATATGTGGTCCGTCCATTCCCACTAGGCAACCGCCTATACCAAGGGGTGGACGCGACAGCTGGCGTAGTTTTTTGGATTAAGCTACTACCTCACAGATACAAAGGACTTGTGTTACTCTACCAAAGAAGTTCTCTGGAAAAGAAACCAAGCAACACACGTACCTCTGAAGAGCTGACCAGTTCTGCAGGAAAACTCGGAGTGGAGTATCGATGGAAGCGGATCGGATCGGGTGTTCCAGTGATACTGCTGTCCTGTGAAGCGAGACTCACCACTTGTAGCAGGTAACCCGTAGATGGGAAGGGGTTATTTTGGATTCTGCTACAAGGGGGTGGGGGTGTTGCAGAACCAGAGTGGAAGCGGAGAGAGGGGGCGATTGTGTGTAGGCCACACTTGGGTTTGGTTTTTTTTGCTTTCTGTTTTGTTGCAGCTGAGCCAACATGGAGACGGCAGAGCTGATGAAATGGATGACGGACAGATTCCAGCAGCAGCAAGAGATGTCAGCCCAGGCCCAGGAGAGAACTGCAGAGATGCTGAGGGCCCAACAGAAACCGCTGTTGGACATGTTAGGCGCCTGGATCGGCGAGCAGAAACAGACAACAGATGCCCTGAGGACTGTGTCAGGTTCTCTAGGAACAGTATCTAGACTGGGAACCCTAGGGAAGGGGGTATTATCTCTGGGACAGTTGTCAAAAGATGATGATGTGGATGATTATCTTGAAGTATTTGAACGTATTGCTCTCATAAGTAGTTGGCCGAAAGACCAATGGGCCATAAGACTAGCAACATCCCTCACGGGAGAGGCTCTCGTGGCCTACCGAGCTATGCCCAATGATCTTGCCTACAACTACGAGGAAGCGAAAAAGGCCATAAGAGACCGGATGGGCTTAACTCCAGTGGTCTATCACCGCCTTTTGCGGGCTTGCAAATTGAAGCCAGGCGAAACACCACAGGCCTTATGCCACCGAATTAAAACGCTTGTGTATAAATGGTTAACTCCAGAGGGAAAGAGTGTTGATACAATTCTGGATAATAATGTTCTGGAGCAATTTGTAGATGCTGTACCAGGGGAATTACAATCTTTCCTAATTCTGCAGGACTGCAGAAACACAAAGGATGCCATTTCCTTGGCCGAACGTTTCCTAGAAGCTGGAGCAGTTGGCCAGAGGAAGGTGGGTGTTTCGGGTCCAGCAGTCCTAGGAATTTCGGAAAGGAGAGATAAGGTAATGCTGGGGGAATGTGTTCAAAGGAGACCCCCAGGGAAAGCTGGTTGGGAACAGCGGAAATGTTTCTCTTGCAAAGAAAAAGGCCATGTAAAGAGAGATTGCAGAGCAAAGGTAGTGCTAGTGACCACCCAATCCAAGGAGGTTGTGGAGGGCTTTCTACTAGCCGTTGAGGTGGACAATATCCCGGTCGACGCCCTTTTAGACTCAGGGGTCGACCAATCGATTTCGGAAAGGTTATGGAGGGATATTGAAGCTCAGGGTGAAGGTTCTGTAAACCAAGCTGAAGGGAAAATAAAGATAAGGTGTGTGCACGGCGCTGCTTCGTCGTATCCATTGCACACAGTCACAGTAACAGGCCTAGGCTTAAGAAAGAAAATTCCTGTGGCAGTAGTACCCAGACTACCACATTCCTTAGTTTTAGGAAAGGATTGGCCACAGTTCAGGAAGGGCCTAGTTAAAGGGTTGACGTCCACAATAGCTGATGCAGGAACCTTAAGCCCAGAAAAAACAGAAAAGGAACCCTTAGGAGGGGGAATAAAGGAGAAACAGGTGACATCCTCTCAGAAGGGAAAATCTAGGTTGAGGATAATGCCTGCCCCTTTGTTTGAAGCCCGACAGGGAAAGATAGGTACTGAAACAACCCCGAAGCACGGCCCTGCCACTAAGACAAAATTTCTGTTGAAGTGTTGTCGTCTCACCCCAAATGCTCGGATTCCCAAGCGAGCCTCCGAGCAAGCGGCAGGCTATGATCTTTATAGCGCCGAGGATACTGTTATCCCGCGGCAGGGGAGAGCATTGGTAGAAACGGGTATACAGTTGGAGATACCGCCCGGATGCTATGGACGGATCGCTCCACGGTCCGATATAGCAGTAAAAGACTGCATTGATGTAGGTGCCGGGGTGGTAGACCCTGATTTTAGAGGAGCTATAAAGGTCTTGTTATTGAACTTTTCAAAAAAGGATTTTAGGGTTACCACTGGGGACAGGATAGCACAGCTCATTCTTGAGAGGGTTGGATTTCCGCCCGTAGAAGAAGTTACAGAGCTGAGCACTACGATAAGGGGGTCGAGTGGATTTGGATCCACAGGACAGGCCATAATGACAGGTTTGACAGTCACTAGTGAAGAGGAAAAGGTGGACGTGGACCTTGGTCCTCAGTTGGCTGAGTGCAAGACCAAGCCACTGCCCAGGGTAGGGGAGGAGCTCTCTTGGTATCAGCAGCAAGCCCTGCTGAAAATAATAGAGAAGTTTCCGGATGTTTTAACCCATATGCCCGGAGGGATTAGGTTTGTGGCCCAGGAAAGAGTGAACCTTCGAGGAGAAATTGTCCGGCAAAGGTCGTATGGATTACCGGTAACTAAGCGGAAGGAGGTAATCCGACAGCTGCGGGAGCAGTGGGTGAAGCCCAACAGGGAGGAGGGTGAGAGACCCAAGTTTCGAAGAGATTGGAGGGGGCACTGGCCACGTACATCCCAGGTAGTAGAAGGGAGTAGGATAGCTAGTCAAGCACACCAGGAAAGGTATTGTGACCGTGGTACCAGACTTCACCACTGGGAGGTGGGTGAAAAGGTCATTGTAATGGTGCCCGGGAGAAACCCGAAATTTGAGAAAATGTGGGAAGGACCCTACAAGATTGTCAAGCAGGTAGGCCCAGTCACCTACAGGGTGAAATCTTGGAAAGGGAAACTGAAAATATTTCATAGTAAGATGCTACGGCCTTGGCACGAGCATGTAGCCTTAACTCGTTGGGCTGCAGGAAGGGATATCACTGATAGCTACCATACCCAGAATAGGATTCCGTGCTGTGCTGGAAAGGGCCAGCCAGCCCGGAATATCTTAAGGGGGGGTTATGTGATGGCGCAGCTGGGTTAAACGCTAGTGAAAGGAGGAGAAACCACTCTTTTTCCCCTGTAGCCAAGAGCAGTGCAGGAAGGGAAAGGGTTAAACCTTCAACTTATGAAAAAAACTCCATGCACAGAGAGCAGGAGAGAGAGCCACACCTCAGCTCCATAGCAACTAGGGGAGCTGACGTGAGAGGCAGGGGGCAGAGCCAAAGCCCATAGGACAGCCCCAAACATTTAGGCAGGAAGAAACAGTTAGAAAAATGTTCTGGGAGGGACGGTGAAAGACGTTCTGAGAGGAGCTGTGAAAGGAAGTCTGAGGGGACCTGTGAGAGGAACCGAGAAGGGAAGTGTGAGGAAGAGAGAAGAAGGAATAGTCCTCAGGAGAAAAGGCTGGAAACTTGGTACAAAGGCCAGAGGAATTCTTCTCAGGAGTCTTCCATTGAAGCTGTTGTAAAAGGTGGGAAATTAAGCAGGAACAAAGCTCCATTTGAAAGGCTGCACAGACACTCTGATTGCAGGCAGTGTGTGTGTAGCTCCAGTTCAGAGAGAAGCACAGCTGACAGGGAGCAAGTTGCTGATTGGAAGCTCTGGAGACAGGAGTCAGAGTCAGACCCTGTTGAGAAGCTTAACGGCAGAGAGCAGAGGAAGCAGTCTGGGGACAAGAGGTTGCCTGTAAGCCTACCAGAAAGGGTAAGGAAGGCCAGGAAAAAGGTGAGCCCTTTTGAATCCATTAAGTCAGTGTCCTATGTTTCTCCCCCATACCTCAGAGTAAAGAAGAGTCCAGTTGGAAGCAGATTAAAGCTTTATTAGAGCAGTGGAAGCCTGCTCAGGAGAAGCCTGTAATTGAACAAGGCATATCAGACTCAGAGGGAGAGCCCATGCAGATTGAAGAAGCTGTTATTGGAAGCGAGGGTCCTGATATGGAAACAGATTGTGCATTTTGCCAGAGAGGGTGAAAGCTGTAAAATGTTATGCTAATAGTAAGTGCTGGAAGAAGCCTGAGATTGTGCTGGTGGGATTTTACACAGGAAGAGGCAGAGAGCTGCCGAAGTGTAAAAGCCAGGCCAATTAGGCAACCGGGGAAGAAAAGAACATTACTGTTTTATGGTTTGTTTTAAGAAAGCATTTGTTGCTGGAGGAGAAAGCAGTGAATGTTTTATAACAGAAAGAAGCTTGAAGAAAGTGCTTTGAAAGAAACATGCCTGTATATCTAACAGGGGAATAATGCTGTATCAGTTAAAGACACTTTGGTTTGGAGAAGAATCCTTTATTTCTGTTTATTGGGATAGTAGATAGACACTTGTGCAACAATAACAATAAAACTTATTGTTAACCCAATTCCTTGCTGACTCCGTCTTTGCCACAACTACAAGGGAACAGAGACCGCAGCACTTAAAAAGGATAAAATAAATATGTGGTCCGTCCATTCCCACTAGGCAACCACCAATACCAAGGGGTGGATGCGACACTAGCAGTTTCCCCAAAAGACACCGGTTCCACAGTGCTTGTATTGGGGCAAGCAGTGATATCCTGGGTCCCTTTTAATAATGGTTTATGGACCTTTCCTCCAGGAACTTGTCCAAACCTTTTTTAAATCCAGCTACACTAACAGCTTTTACTACATCCTCTGGTAACAAATTCCAGAGTTTGATTACACGTTGAGTGAAAGTATATTTTCTCTTATTAGTCTTAAATAGGTTACACTGTAGCTTCATTGCATGCCCCCTAGTCTTTCTATATTCTGATGATGTAAACAATCGATCTACATTTACTTGTTCTACTCCATTCATTAATTTATAGACAAGACCCAAATCTGCCCCATGGTAATCAGCATCAATACGAGAAACAAAGAGAAAACTCTGTCAACTGGAAAGAAAATGGAGACTTGATTGATCACATTCCAACCTAACTCAATACCAAACAATGCAAAATAAATACAACAATCAAATTAATAATCAGAAACAAAATATCACACAAACTTAATATTAAAATCATGCAACAACCCCAGAGAACTATTTGAAATTGTCCACAAACTCACAAAAGACCCATCAAATAAAGAAGAGATCTCCATACAACCTCAAACCTTTGCTGACTATCTTATCAACAAGAATAAACCAACTCAGATGACACCTCCCCCTAACATCCACAATACCTCAAAGGCAGATCCCAACCCCATTCAAGAATGGAGGGTATTCCTTATCCCCAATTCAGAAGAGATTCTCTGGACCATAACTGCACTAAATACCAGCACAGCTCCAACAGATCCTTGCCAAGTAGCATGGACCAAGCCAACCAAAGAAGAGGTCATCAGCTACATCCACAACATAGTAAGCATGTCTTTATCACGCGGATATATTCCTCATACCCTCAAGCAAGCTACTATCTGCCCTATCCAAAAAAACACATCAACAAACAGCTTAGACCCTGCATCATACCACCCAATCTCCAGCCTTCACTTCCTATCCAAGATAAATGAAAAGGAAGTACAGAAACAGCTACAAGATCACATTGACATACATGCTCCGCTTGATCCTCACCAACATGGTTTCTGCCTCTACCACAGTGTTGAAATGCTCCTCACTCACTTACTGGAAACACTTCTCAGAGGCATCGACAATATAAAAAAGGGCTTTTTACTCGTTTTTATTGACATTTCCTCAGCATTTGACACTGTATTTCACAACATTCTAATAGAGTGTCTAGCCAATATTGGCCTACTTAACACCACCCTCAACTGGTGTTAGTCCTATCTAAGTCACAGACAACAAACGGTCAGAGTTGGATCAACCACCTCCACACCAATTCATGTCACACAGGGAGTCCCGCAAAGGTCCTCCCCATCTGCTCTCCTGTTCAACATATATATACAGCCAATCTGCTACATCTTCAAAAAGCACAAGATCCTCTATGCTATCTATGCGTATGACATTATGGTCTACACGCCAATCCTCCTTGACAAACCAGATTATACAGCAATCGCAGCCTGCTTACATGATATGAATAACTGGCTCTCCTCAAACAATCTACTTTTTAACTTCAAGAAATCCAAAGAACTACTCATATCACGTGACACCTCTTTCACCCCCCCCCCCAGCTTCCATCATCCTACAAGATACTCCAATCACAACAAAGGAAGAGGTTTGATGCCTAGGTGTGACCTTGGACTGAGCCCTAAATCTACAACCACACCACATATCAACAGTACCACCAGGAAAGCTTTCCATAATCTGGCCATCATCTGCAGACTAAAACCCCTCCTAAGCCAGGAACACTTCTGCTCAGTCTGCCAAGCTGTCATTACCCCCATTCTCGACTACTGAAATTCCTTCTTCCAAGGCCTCCCAGCTCAATCCACAAGACCACTTCAACTAGTCCAGAACACTACTGCCCGGCTCATAACAGGATCAGCCAAACATGAACACATAACACCCATTCTACAGCAGCTGCACTGGCTACCAATTACCTTAAGAGCCAAATACGAAACAGCATTTACCATATTCAAAATCAGAAATGAAACATCAGCCAGGTCCTTACAAGAGCTCCTAAGTGCAAAACCAAACAATAGACCCAAAAGAAAAAACACAAGAGAAACAATCCTAACTCCTGGCTCTTTCACTAAAGCCAACAAGACAATGTCAAAGAGGGCTCTCTCACTTGCAGCACCTAACATCTGGAACTCCTTGCCAGAGAAAATAAGGACAACCAAGGACATTAAAGACTTCAGGAAACATCTAAAAACATTCCTGTTCTTGGAATACTTCAAAAAAGACTTCCAATACACACAGTAACGATGCACACCTAAATAATTATATACCCAAATATATCAACTGTAAATAAGTTATGCGCCTAGCATGTCCTGCATGCACTCCTTCCTAAGTTTCTAAATGAGTTCTCTGTAAAGGTCTGTTGAAGTAATGTAAACCGCTTTGATACTACAAAAGGCGGTTTAGAAATATTGTTAAATAAATAAATAAATAAATAAATAAAATAGACCTATATCATATCTCCCCTCAGCCGTCTCTTTTCCGGGTTGAAGAGCCCTAATCCTTTTAGCCTCTCTTCATAGGGGTATCTTTCCATCCCCTTTAACATTTTGGTGGCTCTTCTCTGTACCTTTTCTAATAACGCTATATCCTTTTTAAGATACAAAAACCAGGACTAGAAAGGGGGACTGTTACTTCTGGAGAGAAATCTGCAACTGTGAGTATATACTTCTGGTAATTTTCTAAAAAGAATTCTTTGTATTAAAGCTACTTAATCTGTGAACCCACTAATTTTTGTTGGATCAGTTAGGGCCTAGTAGCAGCAATTAAAGTTTGAATTTAAAACACAGAGGAGAGCTTTCTGGTTACATTTCATACCCAGCAGAGAGCTTGTAGTTTAAATTTAATAGTCACTCAGGGCCAAGTAACAGCAAAGTACTTTTAGTTTAAATTTAACACACAGAAGAGAGCTTTCTGGTAAAATTTAGTACCCAGCAGAGAGCTTGTAGTTTAAATTTCATAAGAAGTTAGAGCCTAGCAGCAGCTAAGAGCTATAATTTAAATCAAATCAGAATTTAGCTTACCTCAGCAGCACAAGACAGGGTACTGTGTAGCAGCCCTCTTTTAATAAGTGTTATTTCCCTCCCTCCCCCACACCCACCCTCCCCTGGGATAATCATAGCTTTATAGGTACTTACACATCTTAAAAGACAGGAGGTGCTTTCAGGTGAAGCTCATTACCCAAATCAGTCATACACTAAGGACCTGAGATTAATTAAGCTTCAGGTGAACAAGGTATATTAAACGTATTAGGTACAGTTTTGTTGGTATAAATACCCATAGCAACCCCTAGTAAGTAAGAACTTAAAGATCTAGACACAAACGTAAAACTAAGATGCAGACAGCAGTCCAGCAGCGGGATGGGAGCTTTCCAGTCTTTTGCATTGAGTGTCACAAGTATGATTTTCTCCCAGTTGGTGAGAGGTCTTACATGTGCACTAGGTGCAAGGAGCTCTTTTCTCTCAGGGAACAAGTCCGTTCTCTAGAGGCTAAAGTAGCAGACTTGGAAAACATAAGACAGACAGAGAGGTACATAGACGAGACCTACAGGGATATAGTCCTGAAGTCCCACCTCCAGTCTGGCAGCACCCCTGTTGCCATGGAGGAGAGAGGTCACGTGACAGGAGAGCATCACCCTGGTGTGGCAGGAAGTGATCCTGTAACTAGGACCTGTCCTCCAGGTGAGGTAAAACCCTCTCGCACCGAGGAAGTTTCTCCAGGGCCATGTGCCCATGAGGGAAGGGTTAGGACAGCCGTTATAGTTGGTGATTCGATCATTAGGCATGTAGATAGCTGGGTGGCTGTTGACCTTTCACACGTAGATGCTTGTGCACACTTGTGTGACCACCAGTTCATGATTGACCTTATTTATTTATTTATTTTATTTATTTATTGTTTTTCTATACTGCACTATTCGGCATCAGCGCGGTTTACAAGGAACAGGTTTGTACAATGTAGAACGCTCATACATTGAACTTACATATAACAGGGAATTTAAACATGGATAACATGTTAACTTTATACACTATGTACAAAAAGGGTTTTTTGATACAAGCCCTATAACGGATGAATAAACGTAGTGAAAAGTTATCATTGGAGATTGGTTAGGCGGCATGGTTTGAGAGACTGTTGGTTCGTGTGATGATGCCTAGGTGATGTTGTCGGTGTTATGGAAGTGTTGAAGAAATAGATGATGTTTGAGGGCTTTTCTGAACTGGGGGAGATTGTTTATGGACCGGATTTCTGCTGGGAGAGAGTTCCAGCAGGAGGGGGCAAACAGGGCAAAGGCACGCTTTCTCGTAGATATGTTGCATTTTGTGATGGCTTTTGGTAGGAGGATGGTATTACAGGACCTTACCACATTTCTGTTTGAAGGTGATGCTGGATATGGCTGTCGTGTCTGGCTGCTGACCCCTGTATGTCTTCCACGGACACATGCAGAGAGGAGGTACAATGAAGCCCATACCTCCAGCCGCTCAGTCATTGAGCTCACCCTTGGTGTTTTGAAGAGTCGCTTCAGGTGTCTGGATAGGACCGGTGGGGCCTTACAATACAAACACATGACTGTGGCACAGATCATTCTGGCCTGTTTCATCCTACACAACATTGCACTCAGGCACAATATCTGGGTCAACATTTATGAGGATCTTGAGGAGGATCCACTGTGCCTTCCTTCAGGTGGCCATAATGACACACGTGTGGGGACGGCGGTCAGGCAACGTCTGATCGAGGAGTTGTTCTCATGTAAGTCCTACATATGTGGTGATATGCATATTTGTCTACATGTACATGCTGCGGTGTATGTTTCTGGCTTCTCTCTGCATATATGTATGTTTCCTTTCTGTCTTTACATCCCCAGGAGTAGCCACTGTTCATGGCCATCGCGGCGGTGCAGTGGTACCTGTGAGTATATCCATCAACCTGCAGGTAACTGTGTTGGGTGAACATAGCGGTATATGTACTGTGGGTGTACTGCGGCATAGCACATTTCTGTTGTTCTCTGTCCACTGCACACATGTTGTTGTGCACCTGTTTGGCCTGCGCCTCCCTACCCCACATGTTTGGTTTGGCACCCATATGGCCATTAGTTCAGGTCAGGTTCTTGGTTTTCATAACTGTATTTGTGGCAACTGTGATGGAGCTGTGTGTGTCTGCAGGCGCAGGGTGTGGTGGTGGCAGGCGGCACATACACCCCTTCCCTAGCATTGTGCCATTATACAACATCAGTGTCTCCTTGCATGGACTGTGATGCTTGCCTCCATTTGTCTTAGCTTGGGCTCACAGGGGCTGTATGCTACTGGCAGCATGCTCTCCCCATTTCACTGTGTGTGTGTGTGTGTGTGTGTGTCTGTGTTTTTGGGATGTGTCTATGTGACAGCACACTCTCTGCTACCTTTGTGCGTTGTCTGGTGATGGGATGTGCCTGGACACCTGTGCGGTGGTGCTCACTGCTCTATCTCTAACCCTTTGCTGGTGCCCTTCTGTACATTATGCACATGTATTTATGCATGTCTTCTATGTTTACTACTGACCTGTCTCCTGTTTGCTGCCAGTCCACTATGCATCAATGCTTCCATTTCATGGATCTCACAAGACCTTGAACATGTGGCATTGCCTGCTCGACATGCAGCCATGGTGAATCCACACAGTCCAGTGAAAACCCTACCTTTACTGTGACCTCTTGTGGCCTTTGCCTGCCTCAGACAGTCCCTATTGGACACCTGCTGCACACAGATGGTACGTTAAATGTTTGATCTGTTTTGACTCACATCACACTTCAAATGTTTCTTATGGGCTGTTTGTTTTGTCGTGAACCTCTGTGGGATCTATGTGCATCAACACTGCTGGACATGCTGTGGCCCACTGGGCAGCCTGTGCTACATGGCCATAGACATGGTCATGTCAAGATGGCAACCTGGTCGGCCGTGCCATCTCCAGCTGTGGCCAACATGCACTGTGCTCTTTGTTGTGATCATGTCCTGTGTACATGTCTGAGATCTCATTATGTATATATTGTGTTTTTTCTCTCTCCATTGTGACCTTATTTTGTGTACAGCATACCATGACCTGTTTCTCATTCCTCTATCACAGGGCGCAGCGAACACACACGGCATATCGTCTACATTGCAGCTGGCCTACCCATCACAGTAACATTGGTGGACAGAGCACCTCGATGCAACGATCCCTGGGGGATGGTGCCATTGGGTGATGGGCCTCAGCAAGTGGGACACATGCCTATGATGGACATTATTGTTTGACTAATACTTTTTGCCGAACAGGGACAACTGACACAACATTGCTGCCATACTCTGGATGTGTGTCATGGTCATCGCGATGGACACGCAGTACAGTCTGCATTACTGTGGCACACTGAGTTGTCACACGTAATCTTGCATGCCCATGGATCTGTAACATCCGTACCAGGACATGTGTACTTTTGGATGACATTTTCACTATGGACAATGCGTACTGGTCCAAACATATACAGCAGGATGTCACATACTCACTGTATGTTGTGCATCTATCTGACAATGTGTTGATATGAGTGGGCCATGTGTGTGAGCTGCAGGGCAGTATATCTACATATGTTTCTGTGTACAGTTGCATGCAGCCATGTGTGTGCCATGGGGGAAACATCCTGTAGGTCCTGTTGCTATGTCTGGCTACCTTGTACTTGTACATGACAAACTGTTTGCCACCACACCACTGTGATGCGTACCACCATCTGTAATTGGTGTTTGACCCTCGCAGGGGGTTTTACAGTTCATCTGGGGCAGCACTCTGTCATGGTTTCACGTACACAGTGCATGTGCATCTGCCTGATTCCAGGTTTGCAATGGTGCATGTGCCTAGGTGGATTGTGTGGTTCGTGCACCATTTTTGTCCTTTCGTTCTAACTCCACATACATGTTATTGTGTGTGGTTCCTCTACAGATGTGCCGCTGAACATTGATTTACCTCCCCATCAATGCATGTGTGCCCAAACCTCCGTATGACATAGCATTGTGCCACTGACATTGCACTAAGCTGTGGTGCGGGGGGTGTCTCATTTTTCGGCCTTAGGTTGTGCATCCCCTGTTCATTGGCATATCTGTGATGCTTCTGTATCCACAACACCCATTGCAGCAGTCCTTCTGCATGGTGCTACCTCTATGTCTGTGAGGTTCGCCTATGTTTGTTCTTTAGCAACATGTGTGTCTCCTACCTGTTTCCATGTCCTCCTTTTGCCTTGTGTAACTGTTTATTGCTCCCATTTGATCATTAAAGGTGTTTCTGTACATGTGTAACTGGTGTCTGCTGATTCTCACGCACATCACGGACATTTGACTGGCCATCTACACTGCTGTAGGACCCATTGATACACACACATATGGTCTACACAGTTGAGGGCTGGTGCTGGGACATTGAGACATGACATTGTGTTAATGTTTCTGCATTTGCCTGTGCACTGCAGATCTACATTGCTGTATGGCAGCATGGCATTACATCTAGGTATCCTCTGTTCCGACCCTATCACCTTCTGGTTATGTGGGCAGCTTGGTGCACCTGCCTGGACCATGCCCCCTGTTAGTTATGTGTTCCTATGCTATTCCCATGATGCTGCCAACAGCACACGTCAGTGACATCTGGTCACTCACATCACTGTGTCGCCAGTCGACCTTTCAGGTCATCGCCCAATGTGTGTGTTCTATCATACACAACATGTGTGTAGTGTATTAGAAGTTCTGCTACTGCATTCCTACGCACAGATGGTTTCACTGATGGCCACATACATATTCCATTTTAACACAGGTATATTCATCGCTCCCATGTGCCTGTACAGTTGGATGTCATCTGTTTTGGAGCATTGTGGCTTCTTGTGGGTGGGCATCTCTACTACTTGGGCACATGCATGTCCAAGCTGCTGCCTCTACATCCCCACATGGGATGTGTGTGTCGGACATAGATGGCATTGGCGTTTGTTGGCACTGGTGCTGGCGGTGATTGCGGGACTGATTGGATATGCACCTGCCTCCTTGTCTACACATCATCCACTGCAGAGATGTTGATGTGTTGGTGTGGCACTATGGTTCTCACACTGGTCTGCGTACCTGGGGACCAGGATTCAATTCCCCATGTAGCATTTGTCAGGCCACATTCCCTGCATTGCTCTGACGGGGTCCAGTTAATCATTGTCACCATTTGATGTACATGAGGGTTATGTTGCCATGTACACTGTTTTGCTTGATATCACTAGGCCACTAGGGAGGAGTGGCCTAGTGGTTAGGACAAGGTACTTCAGGCCGGAGGGCCGGGGGTTCAAGTCCCACCTGGGGACAGCAATCTCAGGCCGGAGGGACTGGGATTTCTAGTCCTATAGGCACTCCTTGTGGTCTTGGGCAAGCCACTTAACCCTCCATTGCCCATGTTCCCTGTATGTATTAGCATATGTGTGTCATATCCCCTCATGTTAAATGTATCTCCCAATTGACCGCTTTGACCCGGTGAAAAGCGGGATATAAATACAGCTAAATAAATAAATAAATCATGGCCAGGCTCTGTCACCCATTATATATATCTGTGTGTAGGCTAGCAGACATCTAGCTGTACATGCTTTTCCTGGCTTGTGTGTCCTGAATTGCCAGGCACGTATGCCTTTGTGGACATTTTATGACTCCTGTGTGTTTGGTCCTCCACATGCAGCACCCACTGTGTACATGTGCACAGCATGCATCTCCTGGACATGATCTGTCCTGCTCCTCACCAGTGGCTTTGGTGTGACATTTTTTACAGACATTTGTCTCTGCTGCTGCATCACCAGACTGACCATCCTGGACCACTGGCAGTTGCCTGTGTGCCAGCCGTGTGCCAGCCGTCTGCCACCTCACATTGCACTATGACTTTATTTACACACATGCCATTTAGTGGTAAATATTAGCATTGCAGTTGCTGTGGTTGTTTGGCATAGTGGTTAGCAGCATGCATTGAGCCACCATAGGTTGTGGGTTTGATCCCAGCATGTTCCATTCCTCTCCTTTTCTTGTGTTCTGCTAACCTTACCATGCAATGGCTGCAACTTTGTCACCTCTCCGCACACCCTCCCTTCTCTTCGCTGTGCACCACGGTGTGCCCTCTATGCAGCCTATCTTTCACATATTAGCTGTTACAAATGGTTCTTATCATTATGCTGTCCAAGTGAGCAGTTGGCTTGGGGGATTGGTAGTGCTGTTGTGATGCTTGTTGTTGGACACGTTGTTGTGTAGGTTTGATTCTCATGTGCTCCTTTTTGGTTCTATTCCCCGTTTTGCCCTGATCCAATGACCATGCACACTGCTGTCTCCTCTGCAGGCCCCTGCCACCCTTTCTATTTTGGATCTTCGCTCCTTGGCATGCTTTGTTCAGGGCATTCCATTTCATGGTGTGTGTGCATATGTTTATCTGTGTCTCTTGTCCCACTTACAGACTGTGATATCAGCTGTAGACGTCTGTTCTGCATTTGTGTACACATCATGGGTACTGGTGGGGTTGCCCTATCCTGGCACACAACAGGCATTTTGTGTGGTGTCCTGCAGTGTTCTTGTATGCAGACATTGCTGTGGAACTCAACATGGTGGTGTAGCTTGCTGGTTTGTTCACTGACTTTCTGCCCACTGGTCATGGGTTAAATTTCTGTTTGTTCCCGTTTTTTATGCCTGTCCAAAACAACTACTTGTCATTCCTTTGGACAGTCATATCTCTGTGGATCTGTGCTGCCAGCCCATAGTACCCTCACCACAATTGCCAACAATCCTTATAAGGCATTACAGGGCACCTTATTAGGCACAGTATGAGGCACGTTACAGGGCACCTTATTAGGCACAGCACAAGGCACGTTATAAGGCATGTTATGAGGCACGTTAGAGGGCAGCTCATTAGGCACAGTACAAAGCACGTTATAAGGCGTGTTATAAGGCATGTTACAAGGCACCTTATTACATGTCTTGTACTGTGCCTAATGAGCTGCCTTGTAATGTGCCTTATAACGCGCGTTACCTGACATGCTTGCCATAATGCTGCCACGCCCACACCTTTATACGGGCATCTGTACCTTTACCACGGAACCTAACGCGAATGACATTACCGCAGTTTAGTAAACATACCCCTTAGTCTTTCTACTTCTTGAAGGAGTAAACAATTGATCTATGTTTACCTGTTCTACTTCATTCATTATTTTGTAGACCTCTATCATATCTCCCCTTAACCATCTCTTTTCTAAGCTAAAGAGCCCTAAACTTTTAAGCCTTTTCTCATTGGCGTACCCTTCCATCCCCTTTATCATTTTGATGGTTCTTCTCCTATCTAATTCCGCTATATCCTAGCTAAGGTATGGCTACCAGAACTCCACACAGTATTTGAGGTGCAGTCACACCATGGAACAATACAGAGGCATTATAATATCCTTAGTTTCATTGTCCATTCCTTCCTTATGATTCCTAGCATTCCATGCTTTCTTGGCAGCTGCAGCATACTGGGCAGAGTTTCAACGTATTATCCACGATGATGCCTCCATCATGGGGGAGAATGGAGTATGACAACAATTCATATTAATAGACAGAATAGTTAATGGAAGACAGTGGGAAGGAAGCAGAATAAAATAAATTAGTCAGCAGGCCAAATATTTACTTCTAAGCATCAAAAACAACTGCCTTGAGCACCATAATTTGAAGGCATGAAATACTTGGACTAAACAGGAGCGTGATTCTGTTTCCTTTAGGCTTGTCTTTTGTAATCTCTAGAACAGAAACCCATCCTCTATACCTCTCTCCATTTCTGCCTATAGATGCCACCATTGTAAATCCAGTCCTGATAGTTAGGGGGATTTAAATTTATGAGAGTGAACGAATAAGTAAATTTTTACTCTTTTGATGCTATACTTATCTTCATTGATTCTCTCTTGATCTTTTAAATAGCATTTTATACTTTTCCACTACTGCTCAAGTTTTGAGAAATGGCTTATTGTTATAGATAGAATAGAATTTCTTTACTCCTGTCATTATTTAAAGTGCTACCATTTGACAGAGCAAAGACATTTAGAACAATGCATGCCTACTCCCATTTAGACCATTTCAGGCCTTATGACTCTTCTCTTTTAAATGACAAATGGGGCATAAGAATCATACAGAAGCAAAGTTATGCACCTAGGGAAGAAGAGCCCAAACTATGGTTACACGATGCAAGGTTCCACATTAGGAACCACCACCCAGGAAAAAGATTTAGGCGTCATTATGGATAACATGTTAAAACCCTCGGCCCAGTGTGCAGTGGCAACCAAGAGAGCAAATATGTATTTATTTATCTGCATTTATATCCCGCTTTTCATCGGGTCAAAGCGGTTGGGGGATACATTTAACACAAGGGGATATGAGACACATATACTAATACTTACAGGGAACATGGGCAATGGAGGGTTAAGTGGCTTGCCCAAGACCACAAGGAGCACCTGTGGGACTAGAAACCCCAGTCCTTCCGGCCCAAGATTGCTGTCCTCTAGTGGGATTTGAACCACTGACCTTCCGGCCTGTAGTACCTTGCCCCAACCACTAGGCCACTCCTCCTTGCTAGGTATCATAAGGAAAGGAATGGAAAATAAAACAAAGGATATTATAATGCCTCTATATCGTTCCATGGTGAGACCGCACCTTGAATATTGTGTGCAATTCTGGTCGCCGTATCTTAAAAAGGATATACTGTTATTAGAAAAGGTTCAGAGAAGAGCCACCAAAATGGTAAAGGGGATGGAAGGATACCCCTATGAAGAAAGGCTAAAAAGGTTAGGGCTCTTTAACCTGGAAAAGAGATGGCTGAGGGGAGATATGATAGAGGTCTATAAATTAATGAACGGAGTGGAACGGGTAAACATAGATTGATTGTTTACGTTATCAGAATATAGAAAGACTAGGGGACATGCAATGAAGCTACAGGATAAACTATTTAAGACTAATAAAAGAAAATATTTTTTCACTCATCGTGTAATCAAACTCTGGAATCTGTTACCGGAGGATGTAGTAAGGGCTGTTAGTGTAGCTGGGTTTAAAAAAAGGTTTGGACAAGTTGCTGGAGGAAAGGTCCATAAATCATTATTAAGAAGGGACCCAGGATATCAATGCTTGACCCAGTACAAGCATTGTGGAACCTGTGTCTTTTGGGGAAACTGCTAGGTACATATGACCTAGATTGGCCACTGCTGGAAACAGGATACTGGGCTTGATGGACCTTGGTCTGACCCAGTATGGCATATCTTATGTTCTTATGTTCTCTTCTTTAGTTTAAAACTACGTTCCTATGTAGTATATTTTTAGTATTTTGCTGTAAATCTCTATTTTAAGTGCTGTCAAGTCTGACTCCTGGAGACCCAGCAGCCCCTGGATTTTCTTGGCAAGGTAAATTTATAAAGTTAAATTGTATTTGCACTAGTCATATTGTTGAAATGTTAAATGTTCCTCTACTGCTCTAGTATCAGTTTAGTTCAGTTCACGTTATGTGTAAATATTTTCCAATTAAGTTAACTGTACACTACTCTGACTTGTAGATAAAGCATTATAGAAAAGTTGTTAAATAAATAAGATATTGGCCTTTTCTTTGGGGGGGGGGGGAGTGATTGATCCAAGGTCACAAGGAATGCCAGTGGGAAACAAACCCTGATTTCTTGAATACTAGGCTGTTGCTCTACTCACTAGGTTACTCCACCACTCTGAAACACTCTTTAGGACATGCTTACTAAAAATTGCACTGAGAGTGCATGTTGGGGCTTGGTTGTTATCATGGACATCAGTGCTTTTAGGGATGTGTGTGTCCATCTCCCTGCCATTAGCATGGTGTTAATGTGCCATATCACACTAAGCAGTGCAGGGTACACCCCCCATCCCCCGACTGAGGAAGTGTTAAATGCATCTGTGCTAACAGTTCCCTTTGTGGTTAGGGTATACTAAAACACCCATGCTAATGATGAAGCACCGTCCTTGCCTATGTTCTGTCCATAACCCTCCCAGTCTCTACTTGATTGTTCACTACCTGGTTAGTCTGGGATTTTTAGCAGGGGGCCCTTACCATGCTAATCCGCTTGCTAACATTAAAAAAAACCCTCTTTGAGTTGCTCTTCACTAGTATTAATATAAAAATGCAATTAGTTAAAGATGGGCATAAAAATTGTATAGATGGGAATTAATCTATATTTTTTGTTAATTTAGAGACATGGCATCATGTACTCAAGAGTTCCTTATGATGGAACCTGGTAAACTATTACAGTTTAGTTTTTGTGCTAAGCACTTTTTCCATGAGTATGAGAGCTGGGAGTTTCCTTGTTTATCCCTATGGGTTGAATTATGGTTTTCAAAAAGTATGGAAAAGGAAGAGTATTAGAAATAAAATATGTGGAGATTTTCCTAGCTACTTCCTTTAAAAGTTGTCTTGGTTTCCTCAGTGTTGATTTCTAATCATTCACTTTAGGAGAACAACTATTAATGTGATTTTGCAAATCTGGATCAAAATTTCTCTTGTTCTTTTGGTTTAAAATGAGAATTTTCTTCTCTGTTTTGTTGTTCTATATCTCTGCTATAAAATCTGTTTTTGCCTTTTTATTATTCTTTTACTTGCATTGGTTTATGTGGTTGGAAGGAATGTAGTCAGACTAAGGGGTATGTTTACTAAAAGACGTTAAGGTAACAGGAGTTAACGGCAGCGATAAGGAGTATTACATGCGTAAAGGGTGCTAGGCAGGTTTGAGGCATTCCTGTGTAAAGGGCTCTATGGGCCATTTAACATGCGTAAACAGGATATCAGGTGTTAAGATGTCAAGCATGTACCTTAACATCCGAAAATGGCTGTAACGCTAATGCTGGATAAAGGAGCACCAAGGAAAGTTAATGTAAATGTGATGGATGGAAGGACAGGTGGGAGCTTATGGACTTGCCAGATCCATGAGCACTCTATGTGGCAGTCTGTAAATTGGACAAGCATGTGGAAGGCAGGTGTACCAATGCACAGGGAGATGCCAATGTTAAACGGCACGATGTCAGTGTGTGGCATAGGATGGGGGGCGACATCAGAGTGGAGTGGAGTCAGCAGTAGCAGGATGTGTGCAGCGACAGAAGGACAGAGTAGGAGTGGTGATGTGTAGATCAGACATAGGAGAGGCATGCATGAAGAGTTGAAATGTGGAACAGAATACCAGTGTAGGTCATGGTGTAGTAGCCTGCACTAGAAGACATGACTGCACACAGCTGACAGAGGTGGATGGATGGGCTGAAGGGAGGATGGCGGCACAGACCATCCCTAACATATTTGTACTGTGTGTGAAAATGTGCACCACTGCCACGTGGAAGGCCTGATGCCAGACATGTGGGTCTCATACCTGTCCCAGAGACACAGCCACCATACAACACCCCAAACTAATGTACAGATAAAAACTGGACAGGGGTCATCTAAATTGGGCAAATGGGGTGCGTACAGACATGCGGTAATACCTGCAGGTGGCTATCCGAGGGGTAGGATGTGTGTGCATGTACTGCACAGATATGATGGAGCCAAAGCTACACAGTCACAATCATTATGGCATACATGGCTCATGTTGCACAAGCAGGTTACAGCTGTATTCATGTAACTGCCTGTTAGATACCACTGTATCAGTGCAGTCATGTTGGGATTCCTTGCACCAAAAAAGGTGTAATGTCTGACAAAAACAGGGATTGTAAGCATCTGCAGTCAGCTGAGGCAATGGAGGATTAGGTGACCTGCCCAATGTTAGAAGGAGGTGTGGGCAATCCAAGAAGGGCTTTTGCATACATTAAACTGCATAGTAAAACCTTCCAAAGCATTACAAAAGGAGGGTTGGTGGACCTCAAACCCTGGCATCCTGGTTCTTAAGCTTGCGCCAAGACCATTACGCCACACCTCCAGGCAGATGCCAGGTGTCTGCAGGGTGAGCATGTATGACCCCCTGCAATGTGCTGTAGCACAGCCAATAAAGCCATACTCTCAGAAGGGCAGGATGGTAAATAGTATGTTTGCTGGTCCAAATTGTGGGCAGAACGCATAACAAACTATAAGGCTGTATATCTGCCAGTCACAGCAGAACCCTGACTGTTACAGGCATGAAAATGATCTGAGTAGCAGACAGTCCCAAAAAAGAACAAGTAAGAATTGAAGCCCTATCCCCTGCTTATGGAAGCATTGTATTAACCAGCAAGCTACACCTTTGCACAATTCTGTAAAGTAATGACTGGATACAAAGAGACTGCAGGTCACTGCCTAAAATGTCTGCTGTGTATGCTTGTATAGATTAACCCTCCAGTACCCATGATGCAGTGCACATGCATAACAACGGTCTGCAGTTGATCACCAAATGGAGAATGCACTCTTCTATTACCTCAGCTCAGTAAGATGCACTGACAGTGTGTGATACAAGCAGAGCAGTTACAAACTGTGTTACTGAGCAGTTTCTGTGGTCACCCTGAGGGTGATGATAGGCATCCAGCCCCTGGTCCCCAGACCTTGCAGTATTAGAGATAGTTTTTGCTGATTATGTTACTGATCCACATTACTTCTAGTGTGTAGTAGTTATTATTTGTAGTGTGCTATGTTAGTCACCTAGTTTAATGCAGAATTTCAGCATGCAATACTTGCTTCATGTCCTGGTTTGTTGAACAAAGAACAGTGTATGTCGATACCTAGTATTGCAACTGCAGTAGGGGTAGACTAGACTTGTGTGTAGCTGTTGTTACTGTTCTGCCCTAGCTACAGTGAGCAGGGTAGGAATGTTTCCTGTCCTAGCCATCTGGAGCAATCCACCACAGTTAGACTGCATCTGCTGCCCACCACAGGGCTGTTTCAACCATACACATACCAAATGGGGCCAGTCTGCTAGTCAGAGCATGTACACCCTGGTTTGGGACAAACTGTATGGATACCCAGCATGTGGCACAGTGATCAGCCTCCCAGAACATGGAGTATACCCACATCACTGGAGTAGCACACCATATAAGCACTATGTGGATACATAGCCGTGCCATGGTCAGAGTGAGAGTGTCCTCACAGCATGAAGTGCTGTGGCCACCCAGGCTATGCATGTGGCAGACAGGAACTATGAAGTCTCAGCCATTGACCCTACCTCTGATGCAGACACATCTTGGGCAAACCGCTCTGTTTATGGCCATAACCACAATCCTCTGCTCCTCATCATGCATATTTGCAGGCTAATACTGGGATAAGCCTAGGCAATGCGAGGCACAGTGCAGTGCAGATGGTCACACAGACACATCACCATGCTGTGCAAAAGTGGGGATGGTTGGCATTCATGCCTGCCACTTTGGTCTCCATATCAGCTCAGGCATTGTTAATGTCTGCTCATTGTGCAGGTACTAGTAGCACCCTCTGACCTTAACGCCAGTTCGGTGTGCTGGTGCTATCAAGATGACTTTCCATGCAACTGTGGATAGTGGATTCTGTCTGTGTGGCTAATGAGTGTCTCTACCCTTGCTGGCCAATTCATTCCAAGGTTGCAGATGCTGGTGCTGAACCTGCACTGTAGGCTAAAGTTTATCCACAGGGATGTGCAATAAATGATCCACAGCAGGGTCTTGAATCTGCGTCCCTCTATTCATAAACACAATAGCTTTGTGTGTTGAGCCACAGAGCTTCCATATAGATGCACCAGTCCCTGGGGCTGAAATGCTACTCATTAGATAGACCTGAGCACATGTGTGTTTTTTTTTCTATACCACACTTTTTAGAATCAGTGTGGTTTACATGTACACTAACAGGTACTTTTTATTCCCTTGTTCCTGAAGGGCTCACAATCTAAGTGTACCTGAGGCAATGGAGGGTTAAGTGGCTTGCCCAAGGCCACAAGGAGTGGCCATGGGACTAGAGACCCCAGTCCCTCCAGCCTGAGGTTGCTTGTCCACATGTGGGAATTGCATCCCTGGCCTTCTGGCCTGAGGTAACCTGTCCCAGCCACCGAGCCACTCCTCCCTGTTGTGATGCACCTGGCACACAGAACTAAGCAAATCATATCTAACGGACAGATGGCAGCAGCTTCGTACAAACTCCTCAACCTCGGAACCTTTCCAACAAAAACACGGCGTACCGCAAGGCTCCTCACTCTCCGCCTTATTATTCAACATCTACATGCAGCCCATTTGTGAAGTAATCCGCTCCTTCAACGTCTCATGTCTGATCTATGCTGACGATGTCCTACTCTTCTTACCATTCTTGACTGACAAGCCGGATTTCTCCACACTGATCAAATGCTTTGATGCTGTCACGGACTGGTTCCATGCTCAAGGTCTCAAAATAAACTTCAGCAAAACAGATGTACTCTTCACCACAAGAAATCAATCTTTCTCTCCCCCACCGGCTCTAAAGACAAGAGATGCCGAGCTCACAAGCAGACCCACTATCCGATACCTTGGTGTCACATTGGACCAGCAACTTGAGTTCAAAACTCACATCAGCAACATCATCAGACAGATCCACCATAAAATTAGAACACTGAGACATCTCAGACCACTATTGCAAACAGGCGACTTCAGAACAGTCTTTCAGGCCCTTGTCACCCCCCACTTTGACTACGCCAATGCGATTCTTTATGGCCTACCCAAGAGCACAATAAGCCCATTACAACTAGCAATGAATACCGTGGCACGCTTCCTACATGGAGCTTCCAGAGGAGACCATATTACACCGATTCTAAAGGACTTGCACTGGCTGCCTATCTACTGTCGTACTACATACAAGATAGTCTTGATGACATTTAAGGCCATCAACAACATGTCCTCCTCCTCCCTAACAGAACTGCTCCACCCTACCCCAGCAACCAGAGTGAGGAGATCTTTTGCCATCAATACCCTACAAATCCCCTGCGAAATAACTAAATGCAACCAGACAACAAAAAGAAGGGCTTTCAAGTTCTATGCCCCCACATGCTGGAACGCACTTCCATCTCCCATGCGAGCAATTACTGATATCGCTCAATTCAGAAAAGCTCTAAAACATCACCTCTTTCTATTACACTATTCACAACCTAATTTAGCAGCATCACATCCAGCTAAGCAAGGATAAGCCACAAGACAACTCTTGGTATTAATGTACAGAATTGTAGATACTGTAAATAGTTACCCTAGTTGACATCCAAGTTTTCGCTCCTGTTCGTTGTAAAGGCATAACAGATATCTGAGATGCTTGAATGTTACCTGTAAACCGCACTGATTTTAAAGAGCGCGGTATATAAGAACAATAAATAAATAAATATAAATAAATAAACTATGACATGGGTCTTGTCTTCTGTTGGCAGATGCCACTGAACCTGCTGCCAACACCCCACACCATGCTGCCATGACAGCATGCTGTCAGTGGGGGTGGTGCACAGTATTAACCGGTCCACCATGCAGCTTTGGCAGATGCCTAGGGCAACAGGTCCAGATAGTTGGGGCTGAAGCTCACATTGATGGACACGCTGTCCCCCCAAATAACTGATGCTGTCAGAACTCCATCACTGCCTGCTTCAGATATGTCTTGGGGGGAGGCAGGCAGCCACAGCTATGGTATTTCCCCAGGCATCTGCATTTTGCAGCTTCCTCCAGAGCTGGCTTTTACTGCAGTGGGGGGAACTAGCCAGGGTCCCTACCTAGGGAGTCAGGAAACCTTGGTCCGCCCCAAGTGGCATATCACCTTTTCAAAGCAGCAGCATATCTGTGTGCTGCCAATGTTGATGTGGGATCATGACGGACATCACAGATGTGCTACCTGGGCAGCTGCCTGGTCTGCCTTGTGCCCAGAAACTCCCACTGCATGACTGGCGTGCCACCTCCTTTGCCCCATTTGCACCATCAACATGGTGCCTTTTCATACTTGGGCATTATGCTGTTGCTGCCAATGGAGGACTACCATCACTAACTTGGGCTCCTCTGTCTGTGCATCACATTGCAGACGTTTAAATAGACTCTCTCCCTTCAAAATACACCCTTTCTGCAAGGTTTTACTTGGTGTTAGGGTTCCCAATGTTAAAGGACTTTAACACAATTTAGTGCAATAGGCGTTAAGATAACACCCATTGTTAACACCCACTCTCCACCTCTTTAACTCCCACTAATCCGCGTACTGAATCTTTAATGCTGCAGGAGCATTTAAAGCCCATTAATGCAGCTTTTTTGCAGCATTAAGAGCACAAGGGTGTCAGTAGCAGGCCTTAACAGCACACTTGCTCCCTTAATGTTCTTTAATAAACATACCCCTAAGTTTGGGCCTGGTGGCTGTAAGTTTCTCTGCAGAATTTCTGAATTTAGAATTTATATTATTGTCCTGTGTGTATCTAGACCTGTCCATGCTGCCATTTTTATGTTTTGGTCTGGTTTATTTTCTCAGGGTTTTATCATAAACTGCTTTGTTGTGACTTGTGAAATGTAGTACAGAAGATTTTTAATAAACTAAATTTGACTCGTCATCCACCTACCTTGGCCTGCTTTTCTTGGATAGTCTTCCAAGAGTTTAGGTCAGATATTGTCCAATCAAATTAAATGATAGTGTAAGGAATTTTAAAATTCCTTAAAATAACAGTTATTGCACATATAAATTATTATCATTTACTGTAGCAACTGTACTGCTCTAGTTCCAGGGCAGGTCATCTGGAGACTTAAAGCTTGCCCCAGTCGTCTGCAGCCATTATCATTGAAAAAAGTCAGCTTGAAGAGGAACTAAAGAATATGATAAAGCCCTCCCACTATACAGCTCCCAAATAATCTGAATCCATTACAACAAAGGACTAAAAAAAATCTTCAGGAATCTCTGGATACCAGTAGGATGAAGGACATCCTTCATCCCAGCAGGAAAATATGCCCCTGAAAGATCCTGAAGAGACCACAGTATCTGATAGCCAAAACCCCCAGAACTAGCAGGCAAAGAATTAGGACTACAACTCCCAGGAGATCTCAGAGAAGAGTGAACCAATGGGAATCTAAGGGTAAAATCTCTGAATGTTGGCTGGTTGGTGACCTAATTTCACCAACAACATATGTTTACCTG
Source organism: Ichthyophis bannanicus (assembly GCA_033557465.1). NCBI lineage: Eukaryota > Metazoa > Chordata > Amphibia > Gymnophiona > Ichthyophiidae > Ichthyophis > Ichthyophis bannanicus. The sequence goes on from CM066031.1 coordinate 229,199,623, forward strand.
GGGGAATTCTGCACAAAAAAAATGTTAAATTCTGCTCAAAAATTTACAGTACTCTGCACACAGTATTTTACAATTCTGCATGTTTTATTAGTAAATTTATGTGCAGAATTCCCCCATCATAAAGCCTAACTCCTCCTCTAGACCACAAATTCCCATCACCTTTTCTCTTCTTAGTTCTCACTTCAATCACAGCTCTCTCACCAACAACCAAGCCTTCCCTGACCCCAATATTCTCTCAATGTCTAGCAAGATCCCTACTGCTATCTGTCCTTAAGGTTTAGCCTCATGCACAAACCCCCACCGCACCTCTTTTCTCTACGCCTCATGCACCTATACTAATCTCTCCCTTACCTCTCCTTCTTTCTTCCCAGTCAAATACCTTCACTTTTCTTTCTCCCAAGTCCAGGCATACACCCATCTCCAGCTCATAGCCACCAACCCCCCTCCCTCCACTCACCATCAGTCCATCTTCAGCCACCAGCCCCATACAAGTAACCATCAGCCCATCCCCAACCACTAATCCTTCTTAACTCACTGTCAGACAATTTCCAACCCCAGCCACTCACCTCCTCCTCTGCCCAATCACAGTGGCATTATTTTAACACAGCCGCAGGAGCATTTCCTTTCACTCCCTTGGCTGTGATAGGGGAAACTAAGGCTTAAAGTATTTGTGTACAGGAGGGCTAAGAGGCCCACAAGGGAAAATAGGAATCCTGTATATATCTATATATGGAAAGGAATGTGCTTTGCTAAGACAAATTGATTGTTCTACACGGAGACGACTAACATCTGTGAAGTTACTGATAAGCTGTGGTGGGCCTCAGGGGATGAGTTGATGACGTATGTATGTGTTTCTGTTAATGTATAAAAGACAGACAGCCCCTCTAACCTGTGGAATAAACTTACATACTACTTATGTGCGAGTGTGTGTGTTTGTTCCCCTGGAATTCCAGGCAGAGAAGGTAAGATGATTCCTCAGCCCAGAGGATTAACGGACGTCCCGAGGGTAAGTGGTATATAGTGCTGGGAAAGGAATAACCCACACTAACAGGCTGTGCTACACTTATGATGCTCCACAAAAAGAGAGGAGGAACCGAACATTTCACCAAATTTTTTGTTGGAACGCACGCCTGGAAGGAAGGAAGAGAAACCTCCCCTTCTCGTGGAGTGTTGCTCCGTTTTTATCTTAAAGTAAAATTAGGGGTTTACCCCTAGTAACGGATCGAGGGACCCACACCCTCAATACCAACCGGCCATTAATAAGTTGGAAAAGAGTACTTAGCTTGAGGGTTAGCAGTAAATAAGGAACTCCCGATGGAATAAACCGACAAGCCTTGTCAGTAATATAGGCGTCCTTCCTCACAGCCAGCCATGCCGAACGAGGTAAAACACGGTTACCATAGTCGGCGTTGGGGAAATCCGGGAGTCACCCCAAGCTAGGTCCCTATATGCAGCTTCAATAAGAGCGGAATTGGTAACCCAACATTGTAGCGTTTCGAGCCGCCATAGTTCCCGGCTCTTCTTCAAACTCTATCGCTCTGAGGCACTTCCATCCAATCCTGCCTTTTAACCTCGGGCAGTAATCACCTGACCGATTAGTAACCAATGAGCTTGGGACATAGTCAGACAATGACTCAAATAATTGACCACCATTCAATGTTAGAGTTTAAGCCCTGGGGAATAACAGTGTTCAATGAATAGATCCAATATTGCTCACGATATTGCTTTTATAGGAGTATTACCATATATGCCTGGCACGTCAGACATCATGAAAATTATTAAATCCCATTGGCCCGTTTTAGCGATTCATTCGGTTTTTAGGAAGCCATTGAGGATTGGGCTGCAACGGGGTCGCAACATTGCTGACTGGATAGTACACCACGGAAATCAATCCCAGGTATTAGTGGGGGATTCCCCTATCGGGCATTTTGGCTGCCAACAGTGTGATTTTTGTGCTTTAACGCTGGACGGGCCCTCTTGGGAGCATCCGTTGTCTCATCGATGTTACCACAACAAATTCGCTACAACTTGTTTGACATCTTTTGTTGTCTACATCATAATTTGTCCATGTTCTCTGGTTTATGTGGGGAAGACGTCCCGAAATATGAAGATGCGGCTTCAGGAACATCGCTCGTGAATTACCAGAGGGGTTCTTACGGCCCCACTTGTACCTCACTGTCAGGAGAAAAAGCATTGTTTCCAAGATTTATGATGGCGAGTGATTGACCACATTCCCCCTCAAGTTAGGGGAGGCGATCGCCATTCTCGATTGAGTCTTCGTGAGCAATATTGGATCTATTCATTGAACACTGTTATTCCCCAGGGCTTAAACTCTAACATTGAATGGTGGTCAATTATTTGAGTCATTGTCTGACTATGTCCCAAGCTCATTGGTTACTAATCGGTCAGGTGATTACTGCCCGAGGTTAAAAGGCAGGATTGGATGGAAGTGCCTCAGAGCGATAGAGTTTGAAGAAGAGCCGGGAACTACGGCGGCTCAAAACGCTACAACGTTGGGTTACCAATTCCGCTCTTATTGAAGCTGCATATAGGGACCTAGCTTGGGGTGACTCCCGGATTTCCCCAACGCCGACTATGGTAACCGTGTTTTACCTCGTTCGGCATGGCTGGCTGTGAGGAAGGATGCCTATATAACTGACAAGGCTTGTCGGTTTATTCCATCGGGAGTTCCTTATTTACTGCTAACCCTCAAGCTAAGTACTCTTTTCCAACTTATTAATGGCCGGTTGGTATTGAGGGTGTGGGTCCCTCGATCCGTTACTAGGGGTAAACCCCTAATTTTACTTTAAGATAAAAATGGAGCAACACGCCACGAGAAGGGGAGGTTTCTCTTCCTTCCTTCCAGGCGTGCGTTCCAACAAAAAAATTGGTGAAATGTTCGGTTCCTCCTCTCTTTTTGTGGTTTAATTGTGGGGGAAACCATTAGGTTAGTGTGATTAGTTACACTTATGATGCTGGCACCATCACATTTTAAGATGGTAAACAGAAGCACTATGTGTCTGTTTACTGTATTAAAATCTTGTGGTGCCAGTGTTAGACGTGAACCACAGGAGGAAAGGGAAATGCCCCAATAGCTGTGAGGAAGAGAACAGTGAAGTAGGCTCGAGCATCCTTAAAGCCTGTGTGCTTTGAGCCTGATTCATTGGCTCATTGATGCCAGTGTCGGTGCCTGTCCAGAATTTTGCATAGCAAGTGCGGTATTCTGCATAAATTCTGCGTTTTACAGTAGCACAGAATTCCCCCAGAAGTAACATGTGAGACATGTAATGAAAGGCAGACTGATCAGCAAGGGGAAAGGAGTCAGGCCATTTTTCTCTTCAACTCCAAAGGAAGAGAGAGAAAAAGAAGCTCAGGGAACTTGGCTGACAGGGAGGAACTTAATTTTAAGTTAAAATAAGAAAATCAAAGGCTACAGGTAAGAAAAAGAGGAGAGGTAAGTTCCCAGGCTAAGTGTCTGGCCTAATGTTTTTCTTTCACTCTGTCCACACACTGAAGGTGAAGTGCTGCCAGACATTAAAGGACTAACAGAAGGATTTAAAAGCCTGGATGTTCTTTGTACTGTTTACTTTTCTCTGAAAATGGAACTAGAGACTCTTGCTGTTTCCTTTTCACTAAAAATGGAGCCAGATAGATGGCAGGGAGGGGCTAGAATACTGTTTGTCTTTGCATTGATACATGTTATTAGTTAGTGCCAAGGATTGTCTGGGAAGCCACAGAGAGGTGAGGCCCAAGCATGGAAAAGGACTGCATTTGTTTCTGAACTGGTTACACACTTCTGATCACAGAATCATAGAATGGCAGAGGATGGACAGGTGTAAGTCTGAGCTAAAATCAACATATCTCTGCCCCTCGCATTAAATCAAACTAGAAAATGCAGGTACACACAGGGATGGACATCCACATGCAGCAGGAGATGCTAGTTTATAAATATACAGAAGTGAAAAATCAAGAAAGTAACCTTGGCGATTCGCACATGTGCATACTGGCATTTCAGACCATACACGTCAGCATGCACACATGTATCCAGGCCATTTTAAAAACCTGGACGTCCTGCCACTGTTCCACAACTATAGATAATTCAGTGTTCATTGAAGTAACATGTGGAGGGAGAAGTAAACCTTGGGAGACTAATAGGGACGTCCCCAGGGCTGGTTCAAGGGTATGAGGTGCCCTAGGAGAATCTCATCCCTTGTACCTTCCACCATGCCGCTTCTGCCGCCCCTCACTGGGACACGCAGCTGCAGGATGCTTTTAAAATGGCACCAAAGCACTGGACTTACCTTCCTGCTTCTGGCCCCTTCTGATTACACTTCCTTTTTGCATGAGGGCAGAAGCTACTTCCACCCCTGTTCAAAGGGAAATGAAATCGGAGGGGGGCAGAAGCGGTAGCGGCATTGTAGTGCTGTAGTTGAAGGTAACTCCAGGGCTTCAGTGCTGTTTCAAAAGCATTGTCGCTGCTGCAGAGCCCACTGAGGGGTGGCAGTGGCAATGAGCACCCCCGGAGGGCCAGCGCTCTACACATCTGCCTAGGGGCGTCATTCTAGAAACTCTATTCATGTATTGTACCTCTGAAAATGCCCAGTCACAGTCACATTCCAAGAGTCCTTTTAGAAAGCTCTGAATCTACCAGTGTCCGATGCAATCACATTGGTTGCACAGGGGCATGGTGGAGTCATTTCCAGGGCATTCCAAAAAAGATAAACTTGTACATATGAGTTTTGGATGGTGCCACAAATTTCAACCCGCTGGCAGACATGCCCATGGCTATACTTGCCCCTAGGTACGAATAGCCATCTGAAAAGAGTTGGCATTGGTAACCTAACGACTTCTTCAAAAAGCATGTCAGCCAATTGAAGGGTCCTTTCTCAGCTGTTGAGCTGAAGCATATCTCCATTTGCAGGATGGCAGGCCAGGACGTGTGGGTGTGGTGAGAGATACAAGTGTACGTTCTGAGACAGGATCACAGACACCTATGTTTCTTCCATATCTGACACATGCACATTTCTAAAATCAGACAACACCCTGACATTTATCTTTTAGGATGGAGGCAGGCTGATTTTACAAAACACTTACATGTGCCCACCTTCACTGCTTCCCCTCCCACAGAGCTTCAGACATTTTGACTTGACATCATAGATTGCATGTAAACGGTGTACCTGATGTGACAACAGAATTTGATAAGGATTATTTTTTTGTATGTTGAGCTGAAAAGTGAAGCAGCATACTTCTGCTCTAAACCTGTTGTTGGGGGAAGTACTATTGGTTGGAATGTCTCCATGCAGGTGAATAATGCATGCTCTATAGGGGGTAATTTTATAATTCAATGCCTATGTGATAGGTAAATAATTGTGCCTATTTTATAAAGGCAACTTAGGTTTCTATGTGCCTTTATAAATTAGGCAGCCAATATTCAGAGCAATTAACCATGTTAATCACTGTGAGCAGGATATTCAGCGGGACTAACATGGTTAGTGCTGCTGAATGTCCCTGAGTGCTACCACTACATGCCTCGATGCTCACCGGCTAATATCAGGGAGTTCCGTGGCTGAGGCAGCGATATTCAGCCACTAGCTGGTTATTCAATGGCAGTGAATGTTAGGCACTTTAAAAACTGTCCTAACTTCCTCTGGCATATTTTAGATGGACATGTGAATTCCCCTCTCTCCATGTACTAAGTGAGGATGTGGAGAAGTTCCATAGTATTTTACAAGTGGCTCTGCCAAACAATGAGCCTCTTATAAAATCAGTGCAGGACTCTTTGGATATATCCCTTCAGATATACCCGAGGTGATGATTTTAGAAAACTAAATATGAGACCCCCCCTACCCCTCATATAGTATGTGCATCAGGAACAGCTTTCTAACATTGCTGTTCCTGCTGTATATCTCTGGCTGGCCAGCAGAAGCAGTTCCCCCCTTTCCCAGTCTCCTCATGATGTCAATTCCTCCCCTGATTACCTCAGCCTCAGATCTCTCCTCAACCCCCCCCCCCCAAACAGGAGATTCTTATTTGGCAGCATGACTCCTAACAGTAATACATAAGATTGCCACTAGGGGGTCACAACTGCCACTCTGAACCTAGGATTGGCATGGGCAGGAGTGACTGGTGATCGCTTCTGCTCCCCTAGTCACTAGGACTCCCAAATAAGAAGGATTGGGGGGTGGGGGTCTGACAAGGGAGCACCTTTGGAGGATCTTTGTCATGGGGGAGTCAGGTAGAGGGGGGAAGTCTTTGTGATGGAGGGCAATTTGCTTCTGGGGAATATCCAATGATTTCAGGAGCATAGGAGGCTTCCATTGTGTTGTGTGTGTGTGTGGGGGGGGGGGGGGGGGTATCATATCGGAGGAAATCAGGAAGGGATCAGAGGTTGTTTGAGATAATTGGGGGAGGGATGGACATTGGGGGGAGATAGGTAAGGCAGCATATATTAGCATTGCCCCTTCCAGCAGCCACTTATACATGCCTCAGGATAGCTCTAAATGCTAGTCTATAATGTTTTTCATATAAGTGGATTCCCTATGTGCAGTTCACATCTATGGTGTAGCCCCACCCAAACTGCATTCTCTCCATGCCCTCACTTTGTCTCCCAATTTAAAATGACATTTTTTTAGGGGGAACCAAGATGGCTGACACGCGTTGATCTGCGTCGGCGGTGTCTGATTTTCCTAAAAAGTTTTTACCTCCTTACCTTTAAAATGCCTAGAAAACGGAAGGCAAAGCATTGGGAGGCTCCCAAGGCTACGACAACGACGCCGACGCCAACTACGGGGCCAATGGATTTGTTCGTGCGGCCCGTGGGAGCTGTTGTGAGTCAGGAGCAGAGCTCGCTGAGGGCGATGGAGGCGGAAGGAGGCCTTTCAAGCCCTCCTGAGCTACAGGTCACCTTAAGCCCTGACGCCCGAATTCCGCCAGAACAGCCTACAGCGCCAGACGGGAGAACAGCTGAGGCCGGGTCTCCGGGTACTGAGAGGCCCGTTGCCATACCGCCGATGCTGTTGGGAACGGAGGCGGAGGTGTTGGTTCCCTCTGCCGCGTTTGCTGGTGAGGAGAAGTTGTCAGCTGCTACAGGAGTGACCCCGACAGATATGGACATAGTGGCTGGATTGGATGTTTGTTTTAAAACGCCTGTACAATCCGCTCTTCAACGCCCTGCTGTGGTCACGTTGGAATCCTTGTGGGATGGCCTTAGGGCATTGGAAACTTCCTTCACATCTCAATTTGCAGCTATGTATGAGGTTCTTCCCTCTTTGGCTCGTTCGGTCATGCACCAGAAGCAAGAATTGGCAGACATATCATCCAAGGTTACCCAGCTGGAAGTAAAGATGGAGGATGCAGTTACAATTCCAGGTACTGTTATTAAGGATTTGGCTATAGTCCATGGGAAGATAGAGATGTTAGAAAACTCGGTCCGCAAGAGGAACCTGCGCTTGCTGAATTTTCCCCGTATTCCAGTCAAGTCGCCGAAGGAGTTGTTTCTTTCATATGCTACTTCAATTTTGAAAATACCCCTTGAATCTGTTCCTCCTTTGGCTAGGGTTTTTACTTGCCAACGGCTAAGCGCAAGACCCATGGTGTTTCTTCTCCCGCTCATTCACCTCCAATGGACTCACTGGATCTGACTGGGTTCTTGGAGACTACTGATCCTGCTTATGTTCCTAGAGCAACTTTGCTGTTGACGGTTGCTTTTGATTCAGACCGGGACTTTTTGTTGAAATTATATTTTAAGTTTCGGAATGAGCCATTTATGGGGGGTGTAGTCAGGATGTTTCCAGACGTCTCAAAGGCCACACAGAAGCGCAGACAGCAGTTTTTGTTGCTTAGACCCCAGGTCTTACAACTGGGAGGTCTTTTTTTCCTTAGATATCCATGTCGCTGCCTAGTGAAATATCAGGGTGTTAGTTACACCTTTTTTGAGCCTTCCCATCTAACCCAGTTCATAGTAGGTCAGAGTGCTCCTCTAGCTTAAATTCGGGATTTATAAGTATAGCTCCTTCTCGTGTTTTATTTCCTAAAAATATTTCCTTAGATTGGTGTCTGGTTTCCCCCATTCTTTGTGGGCTAGTGAATAATTACTTTATTAATACTCTGGGCTATGGGTTTTCCCAATGCTGTATTGATTGTTATTTTCCTTTGATTATTCTTTACTGTAACAGGATGTATCTTGTGAGTTGTTTTGAAAATAAATAAATAATAAATAAAATGACATTTTTAAAATGACATTTGCACTTGCATGCCAAGCTACATATGCTTTTTAGATGTGGGAATGCCTCAAAATAAGCTTCTGTGTATTTGCTGGTTTATTTATTTGTTTGGACCTTCTAACCAAAAAAGATGGTTTGCTGTCCCTGGACAAAGATAGCAATTTGTAAAACTGCATGCATCTTGCTACACCATTTGGAAAATAGTGATGCACTCTACTGCGGCCACGTTTATGTATGTTCATGGTAATTTATACACTCTATACAAATGACCTTCTCTGGGACTGAAAATATAGTCTGTTCTCAACAATCTTTCCATAAAGGTAGGCAATTAATTGAGCATTATAGAAAGTGGAAAAGAGTACTAATTTAGTGCGATGTTACCAAGCATTAGACTAGTAAGTCATTTTTCAAGAAAATCTTTTCCACTTAAAATATTGTTTTAGAAGTGCCTCATCTAACATATGAGTCAGGAATCCAAACACAAGCAGGACTGGTGTTAGACATTTATTTATTTATTTATTTATTTGCAGTCTCTTTTATACCGCGCTATTCGACATCAGTGCGGTTTACAATGAACATAAGAGTTGCACATCTCAATTTCGTGATTTGTGCTTACAGTGAAACAGGTATAATAACTTGGGTATACATTAAACAGGAAAATTAAACTTGGGTATGCATTAAGCAGGTATAACAGGTAAAATACGGTATAAATAACCAGTCCCTTAACAAGGAGACACGATGAATAAATACAGTCTACTTTATGCAACAATATAATGAGCTTTGCGGCACTGCATAAGTTTCTCATGGTGGTTGGAGGGGAAGGTGTGATTGTGAGTGATCAGTCTGGGAATGTGACGTGCATGAGTTTGAGGTGTTGCATTGAGATGTGAGAGTGGGTGAGTGTGGGGAGAAGACTGAATCATCGTAGTGATGAAGAAAGAGGTGCCGTTTCAGTGCCTTCCTAAATTGGGAGAGTTCACTGATGGTTCTGATAGTTGCTGGTAGTGCGTTCCAGCAGGATGGAGCAAAGAAGGAGAAGGCTCTGGATCTAGTGAATTGAGAACACTTCGTGCTTGCCTTAGGTAATATGAGAGTACTTGCAGCATTCGATCTCCTTGCTCGATTGGGAGGTGTGATTGAAATTAGATCAGTAATGCAGTAGCAGGGTATTTATTGATGGCTTTATGGGTCATAATTAGGATCTTGAATGAGATCCTGGCTTGTATGGGTAGCCAGTGCAATTGACATGATGGGAATCCTGTGCCACAACTGAGGACAGGGTTCTAAAGCCTACCTGCAGGCTATGCCTTCTTCAGTTTCACACTGACATGGGTCCCCAGACCAGCTACCCTGATTTCCTTCTTTACCCACAATGCTGACCTAGAACACAATGACCCTAGGTGCCTAGTAATTCATTCAGAGATCCTTACACTGACTAAAGGATCACAGAAGAGTCAAGAAGGGTTCACTGGGTCATGACTCCATACCAGATATTCAAAGTAAGCTCTTGTACAAAACATTTGGATATATTGGAGCCGATATTGAGTTAGGCCGGCTAGGTGCGAGTACAGCACCTAGCCATTACCGCTATCCTCTAACCCCAGATATTCAATGCCGGGGTCATGCGCAGCCCCAGCGTTGAACATCCAGGGTCACTGCACATGCCTGGAAGCCGCAGAGGCTAACTGGGTAGCGGTGCAATATCGTTGCTACCTGGTTAGCCTTGTCGCTTCCCATGACACGCCCCAATGCTAAGCAGTTAACATCGGAGTATGTAGGGGAGAAGATCCGGGATATTTAGTGGCATTAACCATGTTAGTACCATTGAAAATCCCACTGAGTGGCATTTACATGGTTTACAGGGCTGTAAACCATGTACTAAATGCCTTTTGAATATCGGGCCCATTGAGGCTTTAAATGTTGGGGACTTGGTAAGTTCATAGACCATCTTATCAAAGATGTTTGCTAATCCCAATTAAAAAACACAGCTGTTTTTGTATTTTAACTGAGTTTATGAGGATTATTTTAGAAGCCCTCATCGTGTTTTGGATGACTGAAAAAGGGCATACATCCAAAACGTGGAGGCTTCCCTGGAGCCATCTTAGAAAATGTTTTTAAAGATGGTCCCAGCATGAAGAAGTCAAAATCAGCATGGAGACGTGGTGCAGGTGTGTCCGGGGTGTCCACAAGAATCTGGATATCCTTGCCCAACTTTAGAAATGCCCTGCACATCCCTAGCCACATTCAAATTTATGCTCCAGTCATGAATAGGCATCAGAAAAGTGCTCGTTTTACCAGCCAAACATCCAGAGGGTATGGAGGAGGTACACTTATATCCCTCTACATTTTCCATACTGATGGGGAATGTGAGTTTTTGTTTTCATTTTACCACACCGATAGACATCCCTATATGCAAACTAGAATGCAAAAGATGTCCCCACCCCACTTTTTTTTTAGTGGGGATATCTATGTGAATGCTGGCATGAGCGTCCATGTCGGAGGCATCTATGTTTCTAAAAACAGACCAAAACATAGATATCCTGAGAATTGTTCTGCACATTTTGCCCTGAACATTACAGATTGCTCTCAGATGCCCTTTCTAGAACGCCACTTCACATGAAGCAATCTAAAATGATTTCTGAAATAAATTTTCTAATATAGCCTACTTACAGCATTTTGAACTTCCTTGAGGAAATTTCATTTTCACATATGTTTGTAACAGTATGACTGTCTTCTTAGTTTGCCTGAATATGTGGAAAAAATATTAACCAACAATATATATTTTTATTGGATTTACTAAATACATTTCTTGATTAGCTTACAGGATCTTATTCCCTTCTTCAACTGCACATATATGCTGAGGAACTTGACGTCTGACAAATAAATCTATCAGTGACTTCAAACTAGGGTACATCTTCATTTTAAATATATATTTTCCCACTTCCATGATGATCGGCAGATCCAAAGAGAAACTCCTTTTGGTTTAAATTTGCAAGCCTACATTGCCCTTCTGTCACAGGAATGATTCTGAGAGGGCCTAATTAAAGGACCAATGAATGTGTGAGGGTTAAACTCACAGGCTCTGCTCATTAACAGTCAATCACCTAAGAATATTTTAACAGACATCTCTTTAAAAGAACACAGAGAAAAGAAAAGATGAGGCAATATGTTTAAAACATACTTTAAGCAGTCTTTTTTTTTTTTTTGGGGGGGGGGGGGGTTGCACTACCATATCTATAATGATACAATATCAGATCTAATAGGAATCCTGAATCCTTGTTTTTTCTGTCAGGGAAAATAAATAATTAAGGGAGGAGGGAAAAAAATGAGCGAAAATCAGAACCATTTGGTTAATTGTCTTTTTCCTGCTGTTTCCATGGTCACACTGGCTGCTAGACTTCAGCATAGAGTGGCAGTCCAACAATTCACACACTACACCCTTTCAGGCACAATGAATGGCTGTGAAAGAAGCAGAACGGGCACCATTCAGAAAACATGTGGTATCTGCTCAATGAACTGCCTTTCATCCCCATTTTCCAAATTGCAGTTAATTTAATTCTAAACAAATGCCTAAGGGGCTACAAATGAGGATTAGAAGGAAAAGAACATCTTGAGTTCTAATGGGGGTGGTTTGTGTGGAGAACAATATCGCGCTCTCTTCTGTTGCCAAGACAGATTTAAAGATGAACTTTCCCTCCTTTTCTGAGGCGTTAATTTGCATTCTATATCAACAATGGCAAGCCACAAAATCGTGTCTTCGAACTGCAAGTTAACATGCTTTTATGTTGCACAGCCCTATGTCATCTTCACATTTTGACTTTCTCTCTCCAAAATTTAAATGAAGGAGCGCTTCATGCCCACAAAATAAAAATTGTTTCGATGAGAGCAAACCATCGCACAGAATAATATTTTCTGTATTTTTTTTATCATGCAAAACCTTTTCTTTCCTAGTTTAACAATTATCCTTAATTGATTTGCCAAGTAATTGTTTGATTAGGGAGATGGTAGGAGATGTTTTAATTAACATAAAAGTAGAAAACAAAGAAGAACATATCCCGCCAGCTTGGAGGTACCAAAGTAATTAAATTTGTAACAGAATGAAATCACTGATTTGATACCGATGGTTACATGTGTAACAAGTCCAGCTTTAAGACTGAGGAAATCAGGTCTCCTTTCGCAAGCTAACAAGGAAATTTGTGAAGATGTTGCCCAAAAAGTATATAAAATAAAATATAAAATAGACATTTCAGTTGTCATAGTCTCTTTCCAGGGTATGTTCTTGTCAAAATCAGTTACCTAGGTGAAGAAATCTGGGGGAAAAACAGCGGTGTTGCTTTAGGACAAGAAGCCAGAGGCTGGGCTTACCAAGCACCGGAGCAACATTTCCTGGATAATGTGAGAATGAGAACATAATAACTTCAGCACTTGTCAGGTGTAACAGTGAATAACCAACTGGGTTTTCATTATATTACAAGATTAACTCCTTCACCACCTCGTGAATGTGTACTGCACATCCTAAACTTGCCTTTATGTGATTTGTAGTCCGGCTTTCAGGGCAACTTTATTTAATATGAGTATGCATTCATGAGTGCACATTTGTATCATTAGGTGAGTGTATGTGTGCATACTTAATTAATATGCATACAACTGATTACATATTTTAAAAAGTTATTGCATACATAAAATGCATGCCTGAAAATAAAACAATGCATGCCTGAAAAAATGACAATCAGGAAAAGTATGTTTTAAACGAGCATTAAGAAAACATTTTTTGACCATGTACACCCTTTTATCTAGCTTTGCTAGTTGAAAAAAAAGTTCTAAATAGAAACAGTTGTAAAGGTAGAAGCACTTATATGGATAGCGAAGTCTGGCATTATACAGATAATATCAGTGGCTATCCTTAAAGACCACCTAGACGCTATCCGGGCAGAGTGGAGAATTATTCAGGCGGCTGTCCTAAGCTATTTGGATACAAGTGTTGAATATCATTGACATTTGGATAGAGCTGGCAGTGACTGCCTTAGCTGGATAATAGTGTTGAATATCTTGTTTTTATTTTTTAGCCACTGCGACTGGTATTAAAAATAATTGCCAATCGTGGCTACTGTGGCAAGGAGGACTATCCAGAGTCCAGGGGAGGACAAAGAGACAGGGAATTCACCCTAGTAAAGGGCTCCCTTTACTCAAATCAGGGTAGGAAAGCCATAAACACCTCCAGGGATCAGAAAACTTCCACGTGGAAAACATTTCAGGCTCCCCCTAGGGGAATGAAGGGGAGAGGATACAAGGCTCAGAACCCTTTAGGCAGTGAATGCTTCAAGCACTCAGGTGCCCAGAGTCAGGCTGATTGCTGTCACCTGAGTAGGGTGGGGTTGGAGCTAGAGCCCTGGAAGTATAAACCCAGAGCAGAGTATGACTTAGAAAAAAGGAGGAGAGGAGAATTTTATTTATTTATTTAACAGTATTTCTAAACCGCCTTATCTTGTAGCAGCAAAGCGCAGACAAACCAATGATACCAGGAGTCTGTTCAGAAGGTCCAAATCATTTATTTGTGCACAAGTCTCAAGCAAGGCAATTTCAAAATGGCTGAGCAAAGTTTTCAAGCATTACAACAACTTTTATAGACTTCTGTTCCATTCTAGGTATAGAAAAACAATTCATTGGTCCCGGTACGCTCCCGTACCTCCCGTAGCCCTTCTATTGGTCCCGGTACTGATAAGTTTCTCCAATTATGTTCCTTCTGTGGGCTTCTGTGGGCATGACACCTGCCTGCCCCCCTTCTAGTCCCAATTACAATGGTCAGTTCATCAACTTGTTACTTTCACACTCTCAAGGCTATGGGACCATTTGTGCGTGCAGAAGAGCAAGGTTCTGTAACTCATCTGTCAGCACTCCTCAATATTTCTCTGCAAATGTACTTTTTCTTATCAGTAACTTTAAAACACATCTTTTCTGTATTTTTTCCATTTCTTAATTCTGCAATTCTGCTTATCTAAGCTAATTCAATATTTCTACTGAGTTCTTTCTTACAATAGCAGCATGTTGGGGGATGTGCAATCCTATATGCCTCTCCACAGGCCTCATTTACAGGTCAAGCTAGCCATGCTGGCCTGCCTATGTCAGACACCGTGGGTCACAGGCCTGCACCTGCCACATTCCCCCCTTTGATTAATCTCACCCTATTACTTAATAAGGTGTGAGAATTAAATCACTTTCTAGAAGGTTCACATCCTGATTAAAGGATTCTTACTAGTTCCACTAGGGCTAGCTTTATATAAAGCCATTATTCTAGTTGCGGTCTTCCGCTCTACTGTACTATCAATAGCACTATGAAGGGAACGCATACAACATGGGATTAAACATGGTAAGCAGAGGACAACAGCAACAAGGATTAGTACTAAGATAACGAAAGTCTTAAATCCTCCCAGCCAAGAGAAAAGGTTAGCAAACCAATTAGGAAATTTCAAGGCGTGACAAGTCTGTACTGGCACATAAGCATGTCTTTGCATATCTTTAGCAATTTCTTCAACTACTTGACCTTTATCATCTATTTTCAAACAGCAATTAGTTAAATTCAGTTTACCACATACTCCTCCTTCAGCTGCTAGCAAATAATCAAGGGCTAAGCGATTCTGGTATATGGCAGTGCGCATCTGAGTACTTTGTCTAGCTAAGAGCGTAAGAGCATGACTAGTTTCATTGGTTATTATTTCAACTACTGCTTGTAAGCGAATAATACGATTAATCATATAAATTGGGGTACGATAACCATACATACCATCATCATTCCAAGTGGCAGGTCCATAATACTCAATAATTCTTTCTGGTGGCCAATCATCACCCCGCCACTTCTCCCACTTGCCTATCTGTAAGGCCTCTCTTTTCTGTCTAGATGCTCCTTTGTGTTTGTGGGTAGTATATACAGGGTACCCTAATTGTTCTCCATGTTCAGTGTTTAACAGGAAGAAAGAAGG
Source organism: Ichthyophis bannanicus (assembly GCA_033557465.1). Classification (NCBI taxonomy): domain Eukaryota; kingdom Metazoa; phylum Chordata; class Amphibia; order Gymnophiona; family Ichthyophiidae; genus Ichthyophis; species Ichthyophis bannanicus. The sequence continues at coordinate 229,214,822 of CM066031.1, forward strand.
TCTGATGGTTCCTAAGACACATGCTCCTCCCCATTGTGGTGGGAGTTGCGCATATGCTCGGTTTCCACAGATCCAATATAGGCCAGGTGGGGCTTGCCAGGCTTGGACTTTGGCAAGGTTAGTCCATAGACCTGCAAGTTCAGGAAATCTAGCTAATGGGTTAGGAGGTTCAGGATGGCTGATTCCTGACCACCATGCTGTCTTCTTGGTTGTGGCATTGTAGTATTTCTGGCTAAGACAGACCAGCTGTCCTACCTTTTGGGTGAACTGGGGTCCAGTTCTGGCAAAGCAAAGACGTCCAACGATTGAGTGCGCTAACACCCATTCACTGGTTGTCTTGTGTAATTCAGTCTGATTGTAAATCATGGAATAATTCAATTCTTGGGCTTCCCAGGGCCATTGGTCTCCCATTTGGGTTCCGCCACAGAAATAACAATCTGTGATCTTAAGACTAGAAACTACTGCTCCGGCTAATTCTAGAAACAAATTCTGTGAAGGGTGAGGGATCTCAAACTTGTTTACATGCATAGCTTCATAAAAGGTATTATGAATATGATATTTAGATGACTTATGGGCTTGAGTATTCAATCTAATATATACAATGGTCCCTGGATCTGTTCCTCCTCCAGCAATACGTAAACCAAACTTATATCCTTGTTTCCATGCATGGGGGTTATGTACACGCAAATGTAAAGGGTTGCAAGCATCTTTCTGACATTTATCATTTGTGGTTGGCTTGGTTAGAGTAGCCATCCGCTTATCTATTTTCTCATCGGTTATACCAGTGTTCCAGGTAGCATAGAAAACACATTCCCAATACGGGCAATAGTAGTCTGCCGCTGTAGCAGTACTATACCCTGGTTCCTTTTTACCTGTACACTTCCTCCATCCCGTGGCACCTTCTGGACACATATATTTATGGTCATTTCGGTACGCTTTCTCCCATGTACCACAGGTGGACTGACTATCTCTATTAATAGCATTACATGCATCAAAATTCAAAACAGCAGGTTTAGTAATGTCCTTAAGTGGTGGTGTAGCAGCTAATATAGGTCCATCTGCATCCTTCCATCTTATTTCCAACGTGTAATAGGATGGATTCTGATGCGGATTATAGCATGCTTTGATTTTGCCATGAGTGCAAACATTTAGTTCAGTGGTGTTATAGATACACCGAGTTATTGTTCCCTTGCAGGTATAGTAAGAATGGTAAAGCAAAGTCTGAGTTACTTTCAGTCCAGTTCTAGTAGAGGTAATACAAGCTGTGCATGGAGGTAGAGCATAAGTCTGTTCAAAACCTCCAAAGAAGGCAACCAAGGCAAAGCAGAAGCAAAGATACATGTTGATGTTGATTGGAGTTCTTCTGAATCCTCAGCTTGCTGATCTTGATCACGACGGTCTATTATTCTTCGTCCCGTTTGCTAATGAAGCAATTTAACGGGTGCTGAGTGTTGATTGAAGATCCTCAAGATGTCCAGCACACATTAACCAACTTAGCAATTCAGTTGGCTTGTGAAGTCTGGCTTAGTCAATGTAGTCTCACAGTAGTGTGTCAAAACACACACGCAAATTGGGTTCGTTGAAACAAAACTGTTGCTGCATGGAAAACAGCAATCCTCTTCGAAAGACTTGGCTACTGCAAAGCACTTGTGATGAAGTGTCTATGCTGCTGGTTGCCGTCTCAAAGTAACTCGCAAGGGTACATCAGGGTGCTGCTCTGCTGTCCACCGCTCTGGTTCAGGATCGGCGGCGGGCTTGACTCGGCTGTGGTGGATCCAGGCGTCGATCTCGGCTACCTTTACTGCAGTTGGGGTAGACAGGATGACGGTGTACGGTCCCTTCCAATGGGGTTCCAACGGTATCTTCTTCCAATCTTTGATCCACACCGAAGTTCCAGGCTGGTAGGGATGCAAGGGTTCCGTCAAGTTGATAGGCAACTGGTCTTGGATCCACGTATGGAGAGTCTGCAGAACAAAACTAAGAGCTAGGAGTTCTTGTCTGGTTACTTCTGAACCAATCTGGGCTAGATTTCCTTTGACTCCCTGCACTATTGGTGGGGGTTTACCATACAAAACTTCAAAAGGGGAAAATCCTGTTGACTTTACAGGGGCTGAGCGTATTCTGAGTAAAGCTATGGGAAGCACTTGAGGCCATTTCAAGTGTGTCTCCTGACAAAGCTTAGACATTTGGGCTTTCAAAGTACGATTCATTCGCTCAACTTTCCCTGAACTCTGGGGTCTGTATGCAGTGTGGAGCTTCCACTGTATCTGCAAAGCTTTTGCTACTGCTGAGTAACTTGGGAGACAAATGAGGGTCCATTGTCCGACCCTATTACTGCTGGGATTCCAAATCTGGGGACAATCTCTCTCATTAAGGCTTTGGTAACTTCTCGGGCTTTCTCAGTTCTGGTTGGGAATGCTTCTACCCACCCAGAGAAAGTACAAACTAATACTAGTAGGTAATGGTATCCATTGGCTTTTGGCATTTCGGTGAAATCAACTTGGAGGTTGTGCATGGGGGTCACACCTCTTGACTGAACTCGGGGTGCTGTAATAAGGCCTTGCTTGGCATTATTCTTGGCACAAGTTTGACATTGTCGTGCGACTGAGGCTGATATGGTTGTCATTAGAGGAATGTAGAAATGTGGTCTGAGTGCTTTCTCCATAGCACTCTTTCCATAGTGGGTGGCTTCATGGAAAGCTTTGACAAAGGATGGTCCTAACAGTTCAGGAATTACTATTCTTCCCGGAGGTTGACTGCCTTCTTCTGGCAGCAGCTCAATCCATCCGTCTTTCAATACTCCATTTTCTTTGTCACAATAGTAATCCAATTCTTTGGTGGTATATCGTGGGGTCCATAGATTCAAAGGTACTGGAAACAATGCTGCTTGCATTGGTATAGCTTGTGGGGCAATCTGTCCTGTCATAGCTGCTTGTCGTGCTGAGGCATCTGCAAATCTATTTCCTCGAGCAACTTCTCCTTTTCCTGCTTGATGTCCTCTACAATGCATGACAGCTACACGTGTTGGGGCCCAGACTGCATCAAGTAACATCAATATCTTGGGACCATATTTGACTGATTTTCCTCCGGATGTGATGAGTCCTCTTTCTTTGTAGAGAGCTCCATGGGCATGCAAGGTAGTGAAGGCATATTTGGAATCTGTATATACATTTAGCACAAGTTTTTCTCCTAACAACAATGCTCTGGTGAGTGCTATCAATTCGGCTTTCTGGGCTGATGTGCCTGAGGCTAGAGCTGATGATTCAACTACTTCATGTTGAGTGATGACTGCATATCCGGCACAGCGTCGTCCGTCAAGGATGAGACTGCTCCCATCAACATAATAGATCTGGTCAGGATTGTCTATGGGCACATCTGTTAGGTCAGGTCGACTAGAGAACACAGTTTCCATGACTTCGATGCAGTCATGTTCTGGGAGTTCTTCACTGATGGGTATCAAGGTAGCTGGATTCAAGGCATGGCTCACTTCGAGTTGTATCTGTGGGTTTTCACATAACATGCTCTGGTACTTCAACATTCGGGAATTGGTGAGCCAATAATTTGCTTTTTGTTCCATAAGGGCAAGGACTGCATGTGGCACAGTGACTCGTATGTTCTGTCCTAGTGTGAGTTTGTCTGCTTCACCCACTAATAGTGCTGTAGCTGCAACTGCTCTCAAGCAGGGTGGCCATCCTTTGGCCACAGGGTCCAATTGTTTCGATAGGTAGGCTACAGGTCGTTCCCAATTTCTTAATTTCTGAGTCAACATGCCTAGGGCATTTCCCTGTGTTTCATGTACAAACAAGCGGAAAGGTTTGTGGACATCTGGTAGTCCAAGTGCTGGTGATGACATCAATTCTTCTTTTAACTTCTGGAAGGCTGTATCCTGCTCAAGTCCCCACTCCAGTGGTGACTTCTCTTCTCCTTTTGTGGCTTCATACAGTGGTTTGGCAATTTGGGCAAAGTTGGGTATCCAGATTCGGCAATATCCTGCCGCTCCCAGAAAGGCTCTGACTTGCTTTCTGGTTGTTGGAGTTGGAATTCTGCATACTGCTTCTTTTCTTTCTCTGCCTAATCTTCTGCTTCCTTGGGTAATACGAAAACCCAAGTATTTCACTTCTGTTTGGCATAGTTGTGCTTTGGCTCTGGAAACTTTATATCCAGCTTCATTTAGTAACTGCAAGAGATCTTGGGTAGCTAATATACATTCTTTTTCTGATACGGCAGCTATCAACAGATCATCCACGTACTGGAGAAGTACTCTCTTCCCCGGGGCTACTGGATAGCTTGAAAGATCTTGATTTAGTGCAGCACTAAAAATGGTAGGTGAATTCTTGAATCCTTGGGGTAATCTTGTCCAGGTGAGTTGGCCCCCTCTTCCAGAGATGGGGTCCTGCCATTCAAATGCAAACAATATTTGGCTTACAGGGGCTAATCTTATGCAAAAGAATGCATCTTTTAAATCCAGTACAGTGAAATGGGTAGCTTCAGCAGGTATCAGTCCTAGAAGAGTGTAAGGATTGGGCACAACTGGATGTATAGTTTCAACTGCATCATTTACTCTTCTCAAATCTTGCACTGGGCGATAATCATCTGTCTCAGGTTTCTTCACTGGCAAAAGTGGGGTGTTCCATGGGGATTGACATACTTTCAGTAGGCCATACTCAAGCAATCTCTGTAGGTGGCGATGAATGCCTTCAATTGCGGCTCTTGGGAGAGGGTACTGTTTGACGTGCACTGGGGTAGCACTAGGCTTAAGGGTTACAATCACTGGAGCTATATGTTTGGCTAGGCCTGGGGGACTGCCTTCTGCCCACACTTCAAGTGGTGCATGAATGTTCTTTAAAGTTTGTTCAAAATAGGTATCTTGAATCGAATCATCAATGTAGTATCTCCACTCTTCTTCTCGGGGTACTGTCAGCAGCATTACTCCTGCTGGTTTGGCTTGAGAATTCACTGTCATTTGCATTTCTCCTTGCTCAGAGAAAGATATTTGGGCTTGAAGCTTGGCTAGCATATCTCGTCCCAGTAGGGGTACTGGACATTCGGGCATGTAAAGGAATTGATGAGTTACTTGCTGTCCTCCTAGACTGCATATTCGGTTTTGAAGAAAAGACTTTGTGGCTTTGGCACCAGTTGCTCCTATAATGGTGACTGCTTTCTTGGTGAATGGGGCTATCTTTTTGTCTATTACTGAATGCTCTGCTCCAGTATCAACCATAAAGTTCATAAATTGGTCTCCTATTTGTATTTCGACCATAGGCTCCTGGAGACCTAAAGCAAACTTGGAGCCCGGTCTGTCCTAATCCACGTCATCCTCATCATGGGCCTGTGTGGCCAATGCTTGGATGGCTCCTCCTCCCCTCTCTCTCTGGAATTGTTCTCGATTGGCTCCTCCTCGGCCTCGGGGACGGCCTCGTCTTTCTTCTCGCCACTGATGATCGTATTCGTCATCTTGCTGGGCGTCTTCGAGTTGCGGGCATGTATCTCTCCAATGTCCTTCCTCTTTGCAATAGGCGCATTGGTTCACGCCTAGTCTCTGGGTCCGGCCTCCGCCTTGACCCCGCCCTCTTCCTCTGCTCCTTCGATTAGGGACACCTCCCCTTTTCTTTTCAACTATGGCCGCAGCCAAAAAATCAGCTTTCTTCTTCATCTTTCTATCACATTCTCTCTGTCTTTCAGTATCACGATTCACATACACTTTATGAGCGACTTCCAATAACTGTGTTGCATTCATGCCCGCAAACCCTTCTAATTTCTGTAATTTACGTCTAATGTCTGGTTGAGACTGGTTTACAAAAGCAGAATTCACCATGCATAAACTTCCTGGTGCCTCGGGATCATAGGGAGTATACATTCTGTAAGCTTCAGTTAATCTTTCATAATAATCTGCTGGGCTCTCATCTATTCCTTGGATAACTCCTGCTACTTTGGAAAGGTTCATAGCTTTTTGGCCTCCTCTTCTCAGGCCTTGTAAAAAGCCTTGGCGAAAACGGGCTAGGGCGGTGGATCCTTCATCTGTATTTGGATCCCATTGGGGGTCTTCATTCGGGAATTCTCTCTGAGCTGCTTCTCTACGATCTATTATATTCTGCCCCTGCGCTGGAGCTGCAGGGTTTTCTGCCATCCATTCGATAGCTGCTTTTCTAATTCTCGCTCGTTCTTCTGTAGTAAATAGGGTGGTCAGGAGCTGACGGCAATCTGGCCAAGTGGGTTGGTGAGTTTCCATAATACTAGTTACTAATTCTGTCAGCTCCTGGGGCTTGCTAGTATAGGAGGCATAATGCGACCTCCAATTTAATAAATCCGTTGTAGAGAACAGGATATACACATAAGTTAGGGGTCCCGCTACCACTTCATCATTATCATTCTTTACGGGCACCCCCGGGACTTGCCTTAAGGGAAACAGTTTGGCTGTCGTCCCAGGCGTCATTTGGGTCTGGGATCTAAGGGCTATTGTCGTTGTCTTTGCAGGAGTCGCTTTCCTTTTCTCAACTGGTTTTGCTTTGGGTTTCTCTTTCACTGGCTTGCTAGTGCTAGCGCTAGCTTTCTCAATTATTTGTACACTGTCCTCTTCTTCTTCTTCTGGGGAATTCCCTCCTTCTTCTTCTAGCTCCGCTTCTGGCTCACTTTTTACATCCTCCTCTTCTCTTCCCGCTAATTCTTTCTCTCCCTCTCCTCCAGGAGGAGGGGGGTCAGGGGTTGGGTCTCGCCTCGGCTCTGGCAGTCTCTGGGGTTCTGGGGCAGGACGCCGCCGAGCTATTCTTACTGGACCTGGGGTTCGGGGCTGCCTGAGGACTACTTCTGGGGAATCGGGATCTGCCAAGATGGGTTTCTTCTTGGCTTTCTTATCCTGCTCTTTCATTCTAGGCTGTTCCTTTTTCTGTCTAGAATCTGTTTTAGCTAACATTATTCTGCACTGTTCCTCATAACAGCGCTGCGCCCAGGAGGGCGGATCTTCACAAATACTTAACCAGGAATCTATATAGGGGTACTGATCGGGGTGCGCTACCCGCACTCTACGATGTATTGACTGAATAATCTCTACGGTGAACGTTCCCTCTCGGGGCCAGATGGGGTCTAGATCGGGCCACTCCCTAGTACACAAAATCTGCAAACGGGCTGCTGTCATTTTAATACCATAATCTCCTGAATATCCCTCTTTAAAATGTGCGATCATACATTCTAATGGAGTGTTCCTAGTAGACTCCGCCCCTCCCATTTCGATGTGTGCGCGCAACAACAGACAGAAGGGAAAAGGTGGGCGGACCGTGGGTAAGGGGTCCTCACGGCCCTGGAAACGTATAGGGAATACAGATAACAAGACAAGACGACAATCGCTTCCCCCTTTTCCGCGACCTGAACGCGGTCGCCCGGTCAGGAAATGCGCTAATCAGGGGTCCGCCTTCACTTGGTCCGTGCTGCCAGACCTCTCATTCACACTTCGTTCACACAATCATGCTAGCAACGTATTCCCAGAATGCATTCGTTTCTATCTATTCTGACTAGTCTTTTTTCCAAATTACAAAAAGGATGAGGGTTTCACCTAGCGAATTCCCATGCCAGGCTACTCGGCTCTTCCTTGAGAGTTGATCAGGCTCTCTTACCAATTCCCAATATCTCGAGATTACAAATTCCAAATTCCAATGGCAGTACTGCTCTTTCTATTTCTGTCTAGACCCAAAATCAAAACTATACTCACCGGATCCGGTCCTCAAACTTCCCAAGCAGGCGCATGAGTTGGACCTCGGACTCCCCTCACTCGGGTTCGAGGCGTTGGCTCCGACCGGGCCCGGCACCCGCCGAGGTCCGACCAGCTCCCTCCGATACAAGGGACCGGTGGCGCCAGGGAGCGGCCCTCGTCGGAAGGGCGCGATCCCGGCAGGACCAAGCCTATAGAGGCGGAAAGTCGTGGTATATTGCCCTATATACACTTTGATTCCACAACTTCCCGGCCAATGCACCAAGGAATATGTAGCAGCAAAGCGCAGACAAACCAATGATACCAGGAGTCTGTTCAGAAGGTCCAAATCATTTATTTGTGCACAAGTCTCAAGCAAGGCAATTTCAAAATGGCTGAGCAAAGTTTTCAAGCATTACAACAACTTTTATAGACTTCTGTTCCATTCTAGGTATAGAAAAACAATTCATTGGTCCCGGTACGCTCCCGTACCTCCCGTAGCCCTTCTATTGGTCCCGGTACTGATAAGTTTCTCCAATTATGTTCCTTCTGTGGGCTTCTGTGGGCATGACACCTGCCTGCCCCCCTTCTAGTCCCAATTACAATGGTCAGTTCATCAACTTGTTACTTTCACACTCTCAAGGCTATGGGACCATTTGTGCGTGCAGAAGAGCAAGGTTCTGTAACTCATCTGTCAGCACTCCTCAATATTTCTCTGCAAATGTACTTTTTCTTATCAGTAACTTTAAAACACATCTTTTCTGTATTTTTCCATTTCTTAATTCTGCAATTCTGCTTATCTAAGCTAATTCAATATTTCTACTGAGTTCTTTCTTACAATAGCAGCATGTTGGGGGATGTGCAATCCTATATGCCTCTCCACAGGCCTCATTTACAGGTCAAGCTAGCCATGCTGGCCTGCCTATGTCAGACACCGTGGGTCACAGGCCTGCACCTGCCACAATCTTAATAATCAAGGTGGTATCACAGCAAGCAATCAGGTAAAGTGGGTGTGTTATACATGCAGTGAGGGTGAAACTTAGTTGTGTGAGGGCTGTGTTGGGTGCTTGATTTGCTTGAGCTATGTACAAAGTGGGCTATTTACAGTGGTGCTAAAAACACGTTTTATATACATACAGTGTTAGGAGGTTTGGTGTGCTGTTATACATTCTCTTAGGTTATGTGATGTGTCCGTAGTGCTCTATGAACAGCATGGTTTTCAGCTGTTTTCTGAAGTCTTTGAGGTCTGGAGTTGCTCTTAGATCGTCCGGTAGATTGTTCCATATTGTTGGAGCAGCCATGGAGAGAGCTCTGTCTGTTGTGTCCTTGCGTGTGTGCTTGTATTCATTTGGGGTACTGACTCGGTTGCGTGTTTGACTTCTTCTAGGACGTGCGCTGGTTTCTGGTTGTATGAGCGTGTGGAGGCTGTTGGCTGATGTGTGCTGCTTTATCTTAAATAGGTTTATGATAGTCTTGTATCTGATGCGTGCACTGATTGGGAGCCAGTGTAAGTCCTTTAAAGTAGGTGTGATGTGCTCCTGCCATGCGGCTCCGGATATGATTCGAGCTGCAGTGTTTTGTGCCAGTTGGAGTGGTTTGAGGGCTTGTTTCGGTAGTCCAAGGTATATCGGATTGCAGAAGTCCAGTATTGGGGTTATCAGTGCTTGACAGACGGTACGGAAGTGTTCTGGGGCGAGGAGTGGTTTCAGTCTCCTGATGATTCGCATCTTGTAGTAGGCTTTTTGGATTGTTTTGTCTATGTGTGGTTTGAGGTTGAGTTTACTGTCCAGAGTAACCCCAAGGTATCTCACCTCTGATCTTATCGGTATCGTGGTGCTTTGTATCTTTATGTTTGGTGGGTGTATGAAGCTTTGGTTCCGAGTGATGATTAAAGCTTCGGTCTTGTTGTAGTTTATTGCGAGGTTGTTGTTTTGGCACCATCTCGTCATTTGGGTAAGGCAGTCTGTTATCTTAGAGAAGTCCGGGTTGTCGATTGATATCGGGGAGTATACCATGATGTCGTCTGCGTATATTGTGTATTGGATGTTGTTCTCTTTCATAATGTTGCATATTGGTTGGATGTAGATGTTAAAAAGGAGTGCTGAGAGTGCGGATCCTTGCGGTACTCCTTGTTGGACATTTATGGGTCGGGAGGTGTCATGTCCCACCTTGACCTGTAGCTGTCTTTCGGTTAGGTACGAGTGGAACCATTTCAATGTGGTACCGTGTATACCAGTGTTCTTTAGTCTCTCCAGGAGCGTATTGTGGTCAACTGTGTCGAAAGCTGAGGAGATGTCGATGAAGATCATTATAATTCCATTCCTGGTGTTGTCAATTATTCTTATGATGCTGTCGAAGAGGTAGATCAGTAGAGTTTCGACTCCATGGTTGGGACGAAATCCGTGTTGGTTGTCGTCGAGTGTTCCGTGTTCGTCAATGTGTTCCTGAAGTTGTAGTTGAACCGTCTTTTCGATTATTTTTGCGAGGAAGGGTATGCTGGAGATTGGTCGGTATGCTGCTGGGTCCTTTTTGTCGAGAGTAGTTTTCTTTGTGATTGGTCTTACTGAGGCAAGCTTTAGTTGCTGTGGCATGAGTCCTTGAGTGAGTGAGTTGTGTACCATTTTATGAATGGTTGGGATGAGGCTTGATTTGGTGGCTTTGACCCATGACACTGGGCAAGGGTCTGTAGGAGCAGTGCTTGTGTTGATTGTGGAGATGATGTGGGATATCTGTTCTTTTGAGGGTGAGTAGAATGTGCCCCAGGTTTTGGGGTGTACGTTCGTTCTGGTGGTTCCACTGGGTGTTGTGCGCTCTGAGGAGTGAAATTTGTCTTTGATGTGGTCGGCGGATTTCTGTGGATCAACTTGTACTTCTCCTTCTGCTGCTTGCTCTTTTGTCAGGGTCTTTACTATTTCGAAAAGTTCTCTGGGTTTGTTGATGGAAGTATTTATCAGGTTTGTGTGGAATTCTCTCTTTGATTGGTTGATGTGTTCATTGTATTGTTTTTGCTTTGTTAGGTAAAGATGTTGGTCGGAAGTTGTTTTGTTTTTTCTCCATCTCCGTTCAATCTTCCTGAGCTCCCTTTTTTCCTGTCGTATTTTTGCTGAGTACCATGGCTTGTTTTGTCTCTTGTTTCTCGGTCCTGCCATCGGATGGTTTGGCGGCGTTAGCTTAAACGCTGTTCCAGTTGGAAACTTGTTCCTCCAGGTCCTCTGAGTCAATGTTCAAGTGTTGTATTGTGTCCTGTATGAATTCGTCCCTGTCAAAGGACTTGAATCGTCTTTGTGTGTGTGGGATGTTCGCTCTTTCGTTTGTCCGGTCTTCTTGTGATTGCAGTTTTGTCTCGATTAAGTAATGGTCAGACCATGGTACTGGGGTGATGGTGGGTGTAGAAATTAGGTCTCTTGAAGTTAGGTAGTTTGATGCGAAGATGAGGTCTGGGGATGACCCAAGTCTGTGTGTTGGTGCATTGACTATCTGTGTGAGAAGCAAGCAGCCAGGCTGAGCAGAGCAGAGGAACGGACCTTCCAGCTGGAGAGAGTGCTATTTGGCATGTAGCACGGCTGCAGGAGAGTTTAGAGCCAGGAACAAGAGAGACTCCAGGATTCCCCGGAAGGCTGTTAGCTGAGCACTGTCAGCAAGGTGGGGAGTCAGAGCCTATGCAGCTGGGAGAGCCTGAGGTAAAGCTGATTGAGGAGGACACTCCCATGGACTGTTCCTTGTACCAAGCTATTAAACCTGGGAATGTGGAAAAAGCAAGCCAGTCCTGAAAGAAAGGCTTCCAGGAAAAAGGTACCCTTATTCCAAGCAGGGTGGCTGAGATCCCCATGTGTTTATATAGGGGAAATTTACCACAGACTGTAAATGTGATTCTTTTTGTTTTGTGCTTTAACCCCTGCAAAGCTGAGAAGGGAATACAATAAGCTTGCTGGTAAAGACTGTGTATCCTGCAATAGAGAGAACCTTTAAAACTGCATTTTGTGGTTGGATATGTTTTGGACAATTTTTGCTTTCAAAGAGTCCTGAACCAACAATCCTATGTGTGGTATGAACGAACCATTGTGTATATAAAAATAATAAATTTCTGTCATTTGTCTTACCTACTTGAGCCTGACTACAGCTTTCTGCATGGTTCACTCATACAGCTGAATAAGGACTACATTTCTCAGAGGGCATTGCAGGGAAATAGATTTTAAAAAAGATGGAAAAGCATACAGCAGAAAGTTCCTTCAATAACCCACGCCCCTCTAACCTAGAGGCGAGTGGTGGTGGTGTGACACTACTCAGTATTGATTTGGTAGGTTTTCATTTTAAAGGTCATGGCTAGGAAAGGACCAGAGACAATTATGGATTAGGATAGCTGGCAGCAGGGGTGACTGAAAGCCTGAGGTAAGGAATGAACTGGTGCCTGCCCTCTTACTCAAAAAAGCGGGGAGGTTTCCTCACTCAGAACACCAGTCAGATGGTTCCATGCTGACCTAGCTTGGTGCTAAATGTAAATATATAGTTTGCAAAAAACAAAGGTCATGGTGCTCTCAAACCAAGGAACTAGAAGGAAAATTGTGAACCACAGTTCAGTTTACAACAGCAAAATAAATGTATTATAAATAATTTTATTTTGATTTTATAAACTGTGCTATGGTGCTTCACACAACAGTGGGTGCAGGCAGGGCCAGCACAACCATTTGGTGAATTAGGTGGCTGCCTAGAGTGCCAGTGGTCCTGGGGCAGTCCATTTCCACTGCTGCCACCCCTCTTTGGGGCCATCAGTGGCAACAATGGCCTCAAAAAGCCCCATGGAGCTTACCTTGAAATGTTGGTGCTGCGGGGCTGTTGCTTCTGCCCCAACCAATGCCCAGTGAAGTAATGCAAAATCCTATAAAAGTTATTCAAGACTTATAGAGCAAATCTGCCATACCATAACAGCAGCAACTTCCAAAACTCACTCCAGTACTTACCCAGAAAATGGCAGTGGGCTTTAGAACATCAATACACTCACTAGGAAAACTGAACAAGCTGGATTATTACTGATCCCTACAGAGAAAATCCATGGTAATTGCAGCTGCTGCAGATCCCAGAGAACAGGGGGGGGGGGGGGGGAGAGCGGGGACAGCAGGAATGAAGTTTCACCTAGGATGCCTCATATCCTTGCACCAACCTTGCCCATCCCCCATGTCCAGAATCTCCCACTGTCTCCTTACCTCCCCATGTCCTAATCTACCTGTTTTAACTCACAATTCCCTATGCCGCCCCTCGTATCCAATCTCTCACCTGCATATCCAGCATCTTCTCTCCATCACCCTGTGTTCCTTTCCCCCATGTCCAGCACCTTTCTCCATCTCCTCTTATCCCTCCTCTTGGCCAGCCTCTCCTCTTTTTCTCCCCTCAGCACTGGTAATGCACGCTTCCTTGTAGTAGTCTGCTGCTTTATTTGTCCAACTTGATCTTGGCTAATTTACAGTTGGGTTCCAATGAAATTCAGGCCTTGTACTTCAATACATTGATGTTCAGCATTCAGAATACTGTCATCTTCAGGTTTTAACATCATCCACAACCATCACATTGGTCATTCATACTGCTTACCCCCCCCCCACCACCCCCCCTCCATTCATACCAGGTCATTCATACTGCTTACCCACCCAACCTCCCCACCCCTCCATTCATACCAGGTCATTAATCAACTAGCTACCCCCTAGAACATTGCTGATTAATCTCTAATTTCAATTCTGAGTATACTTCCTTAAAAGAAGGAAAAATACCTCAGTATACATATGCCATTTGAAACTGACTTCTTGGTGCCACATCATAGGTCTAAAAGAACCTCCCCTTCGTATTCAAATGATTAGTGAATCAATTAAATGATGTTCAAATGTTCTAATGGTCTCAATTTTTATATTCTGTAAATAGTCTTTCAATTTAAATTTAAAAAAAGAAAGTCTTTGCTGTGAAGATAAACCCCTCCTGCTCTCCATCTCAAGGCCAATCAGGGCCCAACGTGGGAACTTTAAAAGCAAGCGCCTCCTGGCGCCATCTGCAGTAGCCGCCTCCATATCACCGGAGCCCCGATCAGCATTGGGACTGAGAGAGGGAGGCTGAAACCCCTCCCGCTCTACACCTCAAGGCCAATCAGGGCCCAATGAAGGGAACTTTAAAAGCAAGCACCTCCCGGTATGCCCGTGCCTGAGGGCCTTCCCAGAGGGCCCTTTGGTGTGGCTCCTAGGTGTGGATCTTAGGCACCTTAATCCATTCCATAAAGTATGTTAGATTTTGCAACTAGCTAATCTACCTGTTTTAACCCACATATCCCTGTATGCCATTAATTTTAACCCAAACTCAATAACACCGCTATAACATTCACCCAGTTCACAATCTATAAATGTCCTCTTAAGCTCATATAACTACTACCTCTGTCCCATACAAAGGTTTCTATGCTACATTGTATATATCCCTGCCAATCTATCTCTTTGCCTGAATTGCATCATGCTGCTACTTTGTATGAATCAACTTGAATCATTGCTGTGCAGAACTCCCTGATGCTCACTGAGTATTTTCTGCTAGATAAATGACAACACCCTGAATCTGTACAGAAAATCAATAGAATCTAACTCAGTCTATGCACTTGTGCATACCTGATATCTCTATGCTTGCTTGCTCCCTCATCTGAATGCTTGTAATACAGGTTGTGAATGCTATAAGTCTGCCTACCCAACCTTACCCCTAACACATTTTTCCCCTCCAAACTCTTACTACTTCCCTCCTAACTCACTGCTTCCAACAACCCACCAGTGGCTCTTCCCACCACCACCTCTCTACCATGGGGACCCATACTCCCTGGCAAACAACCTTATGTACCTACTTCCTAGTACTATCCATCATCTCCGCTCTTCTCTCTAATACACTAAAAGTGGAACAAAATATAATAAATCCTAGCCCTATAATCCACACATAGAAACCACCACTTAATTCCAAATTACTATCCTATCCTCACTCATTTCATGTCCCCCCCCCCCCGTAAATGTAGACTTACAAAAATTACCCCCAACCTCCTTACCACCCCTACCCCACTGCCCAAACCAAGACAACCCTCACTATTATGTGCCCTGATCAATGTATGCTCAGCCAGTAATAAGATCCCCCTCACAGCGGACCTAATTACTGATCACAATCTCAATATACTCTGCCTTACTGAGATATGGTTCCATAAAACAGACTCTGTTCTCATAAACCAACTTTGCCCCCCTACTGACTCAATTCACAACTGCAACAGGACAACCATCAGAGGCAGTGGTGCCTCAGTAATATCAAAGAAAGAATTAAACTTCACCACCATTGAATCAACCTCTACCCCAGGCATTGACTTGATTAAAGTTCCAACAATGCACTCTCAATGTGCCTCTTATACAGAGCTCCTCAAACAGATACTCTCGACCTTTCTATAATAATCAAATCAGCCGGCACTTTTCAAACTGATACACACCCTCTCATCATACTAGGAGACCTTAACCTCTTCTCAGCCTCGCCAAAACAAGCTTCCTCCTTCCTAGATGCCATGGAAGCCTTATACTTCTCCCAGATCATCAAATGTCCAACTCACAATAAGGGCAACATCCTAGACTTGATCGTTATACCACACAATATCCTAGATAATACTCAAATTTCATATTCCATCTACCCTGTTCCATGGTCAGACCACTCCCTGATACTATTCTCGTTTCCCTCCCACCACCAGAAATGTTCCTACCCCACTGCAACCCCACAAACTCATAAATTCAAACACTTTGATATCAACTTGTTCATTAATCAGGTAACACCCCAACTAGAGATGCTCTCTGACAACAAAACCAACTTAGATTCCCAATTAATGGATGGAACAAAATCATGACTGCTGCCACACAAGCACACCCCAGACCATCCCCACACAAACATCATAATAGAACACCCTGGTTCTCTACTTCACTACGTGAATTAAAGAAAGAGCTCAGATGGTTAGAACATCACTGGCATCAATTCCGTGACACCCCCCCCCCCCCCAGCCATACCAACTCCATAGAAAAGCTCTGTTCCTACTGCTTTGAAATCTTAAGGAGAAAAAGAGAAGACAATGAAAATATAATTTTGCGCTCCATAAATAAACCCAGGGAACTATTCTCCATTGCCAAATCCCTATTAAAAGAACCACCAAACCAGGAACTGGATGACAAAATTTCCCCACAAGCCATAGCAGACCACCTTTGCTCTAAATACTCCCCACACTCATTTTGAATTAACATTGATGCAGAATCCTCTATATCAACCTAGAACCAGTTTGACCCCCCATCTCCTGAGAATATAATTTCAGTCATTAAAAACCTCAACACATCCACTTCTGCCCTCGACCCATGCCCAGTCATGTGGATTAAAAGCACAAAAGAAACCCTTAGCCCCTTCATCTGATCCATTGTAAATACCTCCCTCAGCACTGGAATTATGCTGGCACCCCTGAAAAAAAGCTCTATTTGCCCCATCCTGAAAGGCAACACACTTGACCCTACTTTACCAGCCTCCTACAGACTGATATCAAGTATCCCCCTACTAGCAAAAATAACTAAAAAGATTGCCCAATCCCAACTGCAGAATTACATTGATGATCATTCCCCCCTTGACCCCTTCCAGTATGGTTCCAAAAGAAACCATGGTGTCGAAACACATCAATCCCTTCTAGACTCAGTGATGTCTTACACCCAAACACCTACTCAAGGTTGCCTACTAATTTTCCTTCCCTAGAAATTAACCCTACTATATCTCCCACAATTATACTCATCAAACAAGGGAAACATACAAACAAATAATTTTTTTGTCGGAACTTACATCTTGAAGAAACAGTTCCTTCTCATAGTATGATGTTCTTTTTTTTCTTTTTTTAGGGACGCAACCCTAACAAAGTCCTAAGGGGACATTAACCCAATATGTGGCTAGATACGCAGTGACGTTTCAGCAGTAGTGACTTTTCAATGTCTCTTCTTTGTAGCAACCATTTTGGGATCAAAATCACAAATCAGTAACCTGACGTTGTGTTTCAAGCCTAAGATTCTCCTGGATCTTCTTCAAACTGTGTCTCTACTGCTGAAACTTCACTGCGTATCTAGCTACATATTGGGTGATTAGAGGCGGCTTGCCAATTCTCCTTAAATGTCAGCGTGGGAGATTTATGGATAGTCTGCTCTGTTTCAAGAAATGCTGATTTGCCCAAAATCTTTCCTGGGCTGCAGGCTCTAGGTTACAGTATATGCCTCCAAAGGAACTCCCTGTCCACACCCTCTTTCACTATCTCCAGGTCAACTGCTGAGTCACTGCCCTCTAGGGATTTGACACGGGCTCTCCTGGGCCCTAGGATGTTTCTTTTCTCTAGCTAGGAGAACATACCTATCTACAGAGACCTTCGCCAAATTACTCCTCCCAAGGAAAAAAAAGTGCTGACTGTCAAGGAAGAGAATCACTTGCCTGTGTTTGCACTGTCTGATGTTTCTTATTGATGGCATCCCTGCCACTATATGTACTATGAAAAAGATTACCAAATTGTATATCTATTTAAAGCTAAGATATATGTTTGCTCAACCTTAAGAAACTAAAGAAGGCAATTACTAGTGTGTACTAAGGGCATCATGAACAATTCTTTTGTGACTGCTAGGTACTTATGAGTTAGATTGGCCACTGTTGGAAACAGGATACTGGGCTTGAAGGACCTTGGTCTGACCCAGTATGGCATATCTTATGTTCTTATGTTTTGCCCCTTATTGCTTATTAAATGGAAAAATTCTGCATTATTTTATTGTATTGCACATTAGTTTATTGCAAAGCACATTAGATAATAATAAAATGCAAAGTATGCAAATGCATGCAAAACACTTCATTTTTATGTAAATTGAATGCTGCTGGTTCTGTGAAATTTCAAAAGCTGCGTTATTACTGGAAAAATAATGTCAGCCCAAAGCTGGTGTTATTTTATTTCCTGGGAGGAATAAACAGCTAACACCTAGCTCGATGCTCTCAGGCATCTATTTAAAGGGCCCAGTAGCTGGAAAACTCTTGCTGCCTCCTATTCTCCCACACCAAGTTCAGAACCCTCACCCCCACCTGACATCACTCCTTAGACCTTCTTCCTCTCCACAAAGAAGTTCACCCAGTTGCGACCCCTTGAGGAAGACCTCCTATCCTCCCTGAAGACCCTCACCTCTTTAGGCCTCTGGAGTCTACCTCAAGGCATTGATGCTAGAAGGTGTGGGGAGAAAGCAACCCCCTCTCACTCCTGCCTTCTTTGGAAACTGGGATCAAAGTGGTCTACTGCTAGGGGTTGAACTACAGCATAAGAATAGTTACCACTGATTAGTGTCTCCAGTGATAAATTAAGCTATAATGAAATGCAAAATTTTACCACCGCTTAATAACTAGCACCCTAAATAAAGGACCTGTTATTATAAAGGCAGAATAGCATATATGTATTGATGTTGCAGTACCAGTAAAATAGCTTAGAAAATGTATGACATTTAGGACAGCTTTACTAAAGTGTGCTAATAGTTAATATGGGGGTTGAAAAGTGAAAGCATGTGCTCTTGAGTCAATGCTGACTCATAATGATTCAGCCCCTGGATTTTCTTGGCAAGGTGTGACTGGAAATAGATTGCCAGGCCTTTGCTCTGCACAGTAAGTCTACAGCACCTGGTATTCCAAGATGGCCTCCCTTCCAAGTACTAGCCAGATGCAATCCTGCTTAGCTATGGAGATCAGCAGAGATGAAGCTCATTCAGGACAGCAAAGTCATAGCCACATGGTGAAAGTGATTAGCTGAAAATGCCAGCATGGTGAGAATCCCACACTAACTGCTTAGTGTGCGATTTAGCAGGGGATTGGTGGGTTAGGAAGGAGACTGGGTGTTGCCTGAACATTGCAATTAGTGTGGGCATCATTAGTGCTGCAGTTATCACAGGTGCATTTATCACTATCTCAGTTGGAATTGGTAAGTACATGCAAGTTAATTGTGATTGTAGGTTCAGTGCATTGAGAGGTTTCCTATCACACTAACTTGCTGAGAATGCCCCAAATGGTTAGTGCAGGATGGCTACACCTTTGCACTATGTTTTGGCATTAAACTCCCTCTAAGAAGGCATTTTTTATGGTTTAGTAAACATATCCTCTAATAATTAAGGGGGGCATATTCAAAGGGAATTTTGTGGTTTGTATTCTTGCAAACTGCATAAATTTCACTCACTCAGATATTCAGTGGCATTAATCTAGTTAGTGCCAATGAATACCCCCCCCCCTTCAAGTGATCAAAATGTGTCATCATTATCTGCAAAACAGGGGAGGCAGCATGAGCTAGCCAGTTAGCTGAACCACCTACAAGTTAGCACACGTAAAAGGATGTCCTAACTTAGGCGCTTTTGCAATTTGGTTAACGGCTAAATATCACCAGTAACTGGATTGCAAAAGAGCAATCCGGGCAAATTGGATATTCATTGTTGTTCATTGATTCTGGCCCAGCACTGAATATTTGTGTTTATTTTAAAGTGGCAATGGCCAGCTGCTCTAATAGCGCTAATCAACGCCCCTGAAAATGCCTTCTTAAGATTTTTTTTTACAGGGCTTTGTTTAAAATTCAATCTTCTTAGCCATCCTCAGTGTTATAAAGCTGCATACATTGAATGATATACTCCACAGCTTTATAACACTAAGGATGACTAGTAAGACAGAATCTTCAAAAAACTGTTGTTGTTAAGTGCCGTCGAGTCATGGCGACCCTCTGGATAGTTGTCCTAAATTGTGTTCAGTCAGGCGGCTTATTGTTGACAGACAGGCACCCATAAATGCTATTATTGTATCGATCCATCTCTTTGCTGGCCTTCCTCTTTTGCGCTGACCTTCTACCTTGCCAAGCTTGATATCTTTCTCTAATGATCTCTCTCTTCACATGATGTGTCCAAAGTATAAAAGTCGAAGTCTTGTCATCTGAGCTTCTAAAGAAAGCTTAGGTTTGATCTCTAGTACTGACTGGTTTGTTCTTCGGGCAGTCCATTGTATATGCAGTATTCACTGCCAGCACCAGAATTCAAAGGCATCAATTTTCTTCCTATCTATCTTTTTCACTGTCCAACTTTCACATCCATATGATGTTATTGAAAATACTATGGCTTGAACAAGTCAAATGACATCTCTGCTCTTGAAAATCTTGTCTTGGTTCTTCATAGCCATTTTGCCAAGAGCAATGCATCATCATATTTCTTGACTGCTTGTTGCTTCTTTATTGATAGTTGATCCAAGTAGGATAAAGTTGTCCATTATTTTTTATTTCTTCTCCATCAACAAAGAACTTAATTATTTTGCCAGTTATCAGGATCTTTGTCTTTTTACATTAAGGTGCAGGCCCATTTTAAGACTATGTTCCTTGATCTTGGGAAGCAAATGTTTCAGATCATCTTCACTTTCAGCCAGTAATATGGCATCATCAGCATAGCAAAGGATGTTGATGAGTCTTCCACCAATCTTCACACCTTTGTTGTGTTCATACAATCCTTGCTTCTCTGATGATTTGTTCTGCAAAAAATTAACCAGTTAGGGGGAAAGTATGCAGCCTTGTCGTACACCTTTGTTGATTTTAAACTATTCTGTTTCTCCTTGTTCCGTGTGAACTGTTGCTTCTTGATCAATGTACAGATTGTACAAGACAATGATCAGGTGTTCTGGTATACCCATGCTTCTTAATGTGGCCCAAAGTTTCTCAAGTTTACAAAGTCAAAAGCCTTATTATAGTAAATAAAGCACAAATAGACATCCTTTTGGTATTCTTTAGTCTTTTCAAGGATCCATCTCACATCTTTTTTTTTATTATTATATTTTCAATCAGTATAACAACCAATCAAAAAAGCACAAGATAATCAATCATAAGAATTGGTTTCCCTGTAAGTGTGTTGTAACTTTTGAAGGTTCTACTTATATTTTTACAGATGTTACTCATTTGGAGAAGTTTATTTTGGACAGGCAGGGTGCAGTAGTGGAGTGCGAGGCAGAGTAGTTATGATTTACCATCTCATATCCTTTATGATGTCTCCCATTCCTTGCCCTTTCCTAAACCCTGCTTGTACTTCAGGTAGTTCTTGTTCCAAGTATGGTTGTAGACCCTGTTGAATAATCTTCAGTAGAATCTTTCTGGCATGTGAGATCAGAGTGATTGGGCAATAATTTCCACAGTCAGTTTGGATGACCTTTCTTTAGTATTGGTATAAACACAGATCTTTTCTAGTCAGTTGGCCATGATATTCTCTTCCAAATTTCCTGACAGAGCCTTGTAAGTATGGTAACAGCTGCATCAGATTGCTGTAATACTTCTATGGGAATGTCATCAGTGCCTAGTGTTTTGTTCATTGATAAGGCTTTCAGTGCTGTTTCAACTTCTTCTTTCATCACCAATGGTTCCGGATCATAAGGTACAGGTTGAAATGGCTGTTGGTCCACTTGATGTTTATCATATAAAAACTCTGTATATTCTTTCCACATTTTCTTGATCTTTTCAGCATCATTCAACATAGATCCCTGAGCATCTTGTAACATTCCAGTTCAAGGCTGACATTTTTTCTTTAACTCTCATAGCTTTTGGAAAGCCGATCTTGTTCTTCCTCTAATAGTTTCTGCTTCTATTTCCTTGCATTCACCATTGTAGTAGTTTTCCTTGTCCTATCTTTCTGCACTCTGAAAATCTCTGAGTTCTGCGATTGCCTCTCTTTCTCCTCTGGCTTTAGCTTCCCTGCGTTTATGGACAATTTTCAGAGTTTCTTCCGTCCTCCATTTTGGCCGTTTTTGCTTTTTCACCTTTTGTCCTTTCTTCCAACACAACCTTCTTGATGTCATTCCATAACTTTTCTGGAGCTCTGTCATTTGTATCTAAAGCAGCAAATTAATTTTTGCAGGCAGTCTTTAAATTCCAGTGGTATATTCTCAAGGCCATATTTTGCTACATTCATGAGTGGCTTGCTCTTTTTGAATTTAGGTTGAGTTTACATACTAGTAGTTGGTGATCTGTACCAGGTTTTGTCTTTGTTGATGTTATAGAGCTTTTCCATTGTTGACTTCCACAGATGTAGTCAATTTGATTTTTCTACAATCCACTGGGTGAAGTCCATGTGTACAGTCGCCGCTTGTGTTGCTGGAAGAATAGATCTTTATCTGCTGTCATATACTATGTTACTATGAGGTGTTTGAGATGAATAGATTGTTGGTCTTACAGAATTCTTTCATTCTTTCTCCAGCTTCATTTCTGTTGCCAAGTCCATATTTCCAATCATTTTGCCTTCTTCTTTGTTGCCAACCTTTGTGTTCCAGTCACCCATGACTATCAGGATATCCTGTTTGCATGTTTTGTCAATTTCAGCTTGTACTTGTTCATTGAACTCATCAATTTCATCCTCTTCTACAGCTGTTGTTGGGGCATACATTATATTTGAATTATAGTTGTATTGATAGGCATTCCTCATAGACAAATAGAGATTAAGCATTCACTGACTGCATTGAATTTCATTATATTTCTTGCAACACCATTATAATTATAAATGTAACACCATTTCTTCTTTGTCTTTCATTTCCAGCATAGTAAACCATGTGATCATTTGATGTAAAGTGCCCGATGCCAGTCCATTTCAGTTCACTGAAACCCAACAGATGACGTTGTACACGTTCCATTTCATTCTTGACTACCTCCAGCTTCCCTTGGTTCATGCTTCGTATGTTCCATGTCCCAATATGTAGGACATCTTTGCAGCTTATGACTCTCATTTCATGCACAGCTACATCAGCAGTTAGGTATATTGAGGGCTTTGATCCAACCAAACATAAATGTTGGCTTTACTCTGAAAAGTCTTCAGCTCATCTCCAGTAGCCAGTTGAGTGTCTTTCAACATGGAGGTCTCATCTTCAGCACTATAGTGCAATTTGTTTTGTTGTGAATATCCATTGGATTTTCATGGCAAGATATGGAAGTAGATTGTCAGGACTTTCTTCAACACAGTTTAAGTTTAGTGTTGTTGCCGTTGTCACAGAAATGTGAACCTCCACCGCCAACACCTTCCCATTCTGCTGCTGCCTAGATGGGTGGTTTGTCTTGGTCTTGCACCACACTGAGACCTGCCCATCTTGAGAGATCCTGCCAGTAGTCAAACTACCAAGAGCTTATCCCTCAGCATCACTGGTGCACACAAGCCCTCACAGCATGACAAGCTGCAAACCAAATGAGGGTCAAAAACATTGTAAATGTACTTAAATAAAAGTAAAAGTGAAAAAATAGATTCTTAAATGCCAAATAAACTTTCTATGCTATTTCACTGGCACTGCAGCATTAATGCGTATATGCTATTGAATCCCATTCAAACATAACACTGACACATGCAAATGAAAAATAAATTCAGGCAAGAGAGCTGTCTAAAAATGCAAGTGCTGCCATCGTAAAAGGAGCAGTCAAACTATTACTAATAGGTCTTAGCTGGCACATTTCCATACTACAGAGAACAGGTTCAGATGTGGAAACTGTGCACTCACTGGTGATGAAAACAATTTGTAATGTATTTGGGTTTTCCTTCTTCCAAGAATGGAAATAAAAATGGACAACCCATCAGCTTTATCAGATGACCATCAGTCTATGGCATAAGCATATCATTAACAAAGAGCTTTCTCATGTCACAATCTTATTTCTTAGGTAAAGCTCTCTGGGTATGTTCTACAGATAGCTTTACCAGCTAACTTGTTGCATTGCAAAAGTTTTAACATATAGAATGAAACATTAAACAGATTTAATTACCATTCTACTGGGTGGGAAAAATTG
The DNA here is from genome assembly GCA_033557465.1 of Ichthyophis bannanicus. Taxonomy (NCBI): domain Eukaryota; kingdom Metazoa; phylum Chordata; class Amphibia; order Gymnophiona; family Ichthyophiidae; genus Ichthyophis; species Ichthyophis bannanicus. The sequence goes on from CM066031.1 coordinate 229,238,344, forward strand.
CTTTTAAAAGTGTTGCCTGTTATTATGCACATGGTCATGTGCATAAATAATGGTATTTTACTGATTTACTGTATGTGCAAAAATGATCACTTACATGCACAATTAAATCAGTTGCTATTCTGTAAGTATGCACATTGGATTGGAGCACAGATTTACAGGCATAAGTTATAAAATACTATAACGTGTCCATTCTTGAAAAATCTAGGTGCAGGCCATTGTAGCAGTCATAGAGCAAACATATATTCTCACACCTAGTTTAATGTGCATTTTTGACCTCTTATGCCTCTATTTTATAAAGAAAATTAGATGCATACTTTTCCCCTTCTTGACCCAACATACATGATAAGTGTCTTTAGCGAACTTTTCTTCCACCCTTCCTTTTGCCTTCCTGATTTCTTTCCTTGTTCCTCTCAGCTTTACCTGACATTTTTTTTCTATTTTTTTTCTTTCTGTGATCCTTTCTACTTTGTGAACACTACAGGGTAATACTAAATCCATGGTGGTCAGTGTTATTTTAAAATGCTAGCTACTGCAGTTATCTAAAATGTGATATTTAGTGCTGATATTTGGATAATGGCCGACACTTAAAATTTGGATTCAGCAGCCAAGATGATCCCTATCCAGTTAGAGGCACATTTCAAATGGGATGTCCAAGTGCAGTCTCAGGAAGTTTGTTCCAGGCATAAGGTGAAAGGACCGAAGTCTGGAGTTAGCAGTGGGAGAAAAGGGCAAAGAGAGGAGCAAGCCAGTAGAAGAGAGGAGATAATGAGGAGAGGTGTAGGGGGAGAAGAGAGAGGAAAGATAGTGAAGAGTAGAAGAATGAATGCATTTGAAGGTCAGAAGGAGGAGTTTGAAATGGATATGGAAAAGACGCGGCCGCGAATTAATGCGGCCGAGCACAGGCGCGCACTGGCGGGCCGAGGAAAGGGGCGGGGGGGTGGGGGGAGCGGCAAGGGAGAGGCTGAGTATAAGAAGCACGTGCAAACGCTGGCCCGGCCTCTTTCGGTGCTCCCCTCCCCTTTGTCCAGGAAGAGGACGAAAAACGAGGCCTTCTACGTCGGGCAACCTTGAATCGGGGGAAAAGGAAGAAAAGGAGGTCGGAAAAGGAAGAAAAAGGAGGTCAGAGGAATCCAGTTGCGGTTTTCATAGCGGCAGGTACGATGGCCAAGAATATAAAATATAAATAGAAGGAGGGAGGTCTTGTGTTCGCCCGCGGTTAAGGGTGCATGGCGGACAGCATGTTGCGTGCGGCATGGGGGGGGGGGACGACTAGGAAGGCAAGCTAGGAGGACAGAGCAGTTCTATATAATAAATTAAAAGGTGCCATTCAGTTGAGAAGTACCTGTGGGGTCCGGAGAGAATCCTGAGAGAGATGATCGGGATGCGGACGCACACGTGGTCCGAGAGGCTCACAGGGATAGCACATGGGCAGCGCTAGAGAATATAAACAAAACGAAGGAAGAGATGTGCTGCGGCCGACTAAGTGAAAAGATTGCAGGGATGAGAAACCAATATTAAAGTAATGCTGCCACCTAATGGCAGAAAGTGGTAAAACGGGACAAATATAATAAGGAAGAGAATATGTATAGCATGGTAAGGGATTACAGGGGCATAGAAGGAACTGCACATGCAGGTCATAAGAAGGAAAATGAAAGGGAGATATGTGGAAGGTGACGGTGGAGAGAGAAGAATGAGTATATTAAAAAAAAAGTGATAGCAAGGTCTAGAATAACAATAAGACGAAAGAAATATAACATTGTGTGTGTTCTTAACATGGGAGGTACGGGATTAAGAAAAGGTCTTCAGCCATATTAACTAGTTTGTTTTGTTTACATTGCCCTCTCCCGATTAGCAATTATTATCCAGGTACAAGATGCCAAAAGGAGAAAGTCAAAGGGTCTCCAAAGCGCGGGGAGCCCAGCAGTCAGGTGGCAAGGATGCAGTTAGAAAAGCAACAGCAACAAGGGCACAAGCAGCGAAGGGATCAACTAAAGGGAGAGCCACGGACCGCGCCAAGGCAGCAGTGAAGCCCAGGCGCAGCAGTAGGAGACAGGTATCACAGCAGAAGGAGGTCACGCACCCTGCACATAGACAGGAGCTAGATGAGCTGCTACAGATGATACGAGAGCAGGTTACACAACACAGCCTGTCCTCAGTTAAAGAAAGGCTAGGGATATCAGGAGTAAGATACGAAGAACAGCCGACAGCGAGCACCAGTACAGCAACATCCAACACGTCAAATGGTAAGTCCGGTGGTGAAAAGGGGGGGGCGACAAACATGTTAACCTCATCATCGGAGGACTCTTGTACTGATAGCGAAGGGGAACTAGCATTGGCTGATGCAATTCGGAACGCAGTTAAAAAAAAAAAAATTAAAATGCATAGAAAACCTAAACAAACAAACCCCCTAATGCAAGCATGGTCTGGCCAGGCTCCGAGAGCCGAAGACCAGGCGAACGCAGCAACGGGGCCGGCCCAAAGAATGCAGGTGGAGTGGCGCGATACCAGTCGTGATCCACGCTGCGGGGTGAGCTCGCTGGCCAGTTCAGTATCTAAGGGAATAAAAAAGTGAATATGGCGAAGAGCGTTTATAGACATGTTCGAGGACTCATACAGTAGTAAAGATAAAGAAAAGAGAGGGGAGAGAGATAGAGACAGGAAGCCAAAAATTCCGAAGTCTCTTAATAATTGGGTGTCAGCGTTCCACATCTTTATGAGTGTGGTAATGGAAAAAGAACCCAAAGCAGGGCCATACTTGACCAGGTATCTGGGCACGATTACCTAGGCATATAAACAATACGGAGGATGGGCATGGCTGAACTATGATGTAAGGTTCAGATGAAGTATGGCAGAAGACCCATCACTAGCGTGGCATCACAGAGTATTGGACAGGTGGACAGAAGAAATGGCGCCCAATAGACCATGGTGCCAGGACGGGCTACTGCAGCCTGTTCAAGGCACACAATGGCAGCAGCCTTTTCAGACCACGCAAGGGCGGCAAGCAAGTCAGCCTGCAGGGCGACGAGCTTGCCGTCAATACAATGCAGGGAGTTGTACTTGGCAACCTGGTAAATTCAAACATGCCTGCTCCCTGTGCGAAAATGGTCATCCCGCTTTCAGGTGTAGAACAGCAAGAGAAGCCAAGCCATTCAGATCGGTGCTGCAGCGCTCAAACGAGAGAGTTGGCTCCAATGCCCATCAAGCTTGAACGTATGCGTCCGTGGCTGAGAGCCTACCCAAAACAAGAGATGGTTAAGAGCATTGAGAATGGATTTGAACACGGTTTCCACATTCCATCCCTAATATCAAGGACTTCACCCACAAGCATTAATAACAGCCCCCCATCTGTGCGTGAACATAACTCTGTAGCACACAAAAAAAAAAAAAAAACCCATAAACTATCCTACCCCTAAGGACGGTCAGTGAACGATTATATTGATCCGGCCCTATGCTCGGTGAAATAGGCAACCATCGATCACGCAGTGATGATTATAAGGAGCAAAGGGAGCCTGGCACAACTGGCAAAAGCTGATATTGATTCTGCTTTCAGGCTATTGCCAGTGCACCCAGAATCCTTCCCTTTATGGGGCTTCACGTTCAATCGAGAATTCTTCTACGATAAATGTTTGCCAATGGGATGTGCCGTATCAGGCGCATATTTTGAACAATTTAGCTCATTCCTGCACTGGGTGATTGAAGACCTCACGGGGCCCCAACACGGCAGTGCACTACCTTGATGACTTCCTATTCATAGGAAAGGACTTTGCTGACTGCCAAAGGATATTGGATATCTTTGGCCAGGTGGCGCAGTCATTTGGAATCCCAATGGGCAAAAGATAAGACATACGACCCAAAAGGAATCATAACATTTCTTGGCATACAACTAGATGTGCCAGCACATAGGTCTCATTTGCCAGCCGATAAGGTGATGAAACTGGAAACAGATATGCAACAACTTAGCAGACAGCGAAAAGCGACGCTGCAGCAATTCCAATCAATACTTGGTTGCTATGCTTTGCATGCAGAGTAATACCCATGGGCCGGATCTTCAGCCGCTGTATGGCTTGGGCAACAAGAGGAATCAAAACATCATCGCATCCGGGTCAACAGGGCCATACAAGAGGACCTACGGGTCTGGTTGCAATTCCTGCACATCTGGAAATGGACTTGCCTTCTGGCAGGCACTCCCGATATGTAATACAGACCTAGAATTCTTCACCGATGTTTCAGGAGGAATCGGTTTCGGAATTTACTTTAAAGGAGCGTGGTGCTCGGAGACATGGCCAAAAGAATGGCATTCAGAAGGTGCTACAAAAGATATCACCTTTTTGGAACTTTTCCCGGTAATGGTAGCCTTATGTATATGGGCACCGCAGCTTGCCAACAGAGCAATCACTGTCCATATTGATAACCTAGCGGTGGTGTGGGCAGTCAACTCTATGCGAGCCAAGACAGCAAGGGTAGTAACTCTACTGCGAAAAATTGTGTTGCTATGTCTAGTACACAACATAACCATTAGAGCAGAGCACATCGCGGGTATACATAATAACATAGCTGATGCGCTTTCTCGTTGTAAGATTGAGCTCTTGCAACAATTGGCGCCCTGGGCAGATGCGGCCAAGACAGCGGTGCCCATCCATGTCTGGGAGTATGGCCCACCGAAGTATGGGAGCTCCTGCTAGACTCCTTAGCGGAGCAAACAAGGCGAAAATATGTCGCAGCTTGGGAGCAGTAACAGGAGTTTTGCGAAGATGACAGAGTACAACACAAAGACAGAGTGAAGGTAGGGACAATCCTGAGATGGATTCTACATTGCAAAGGCAATGGTTCTACAAAAGCGGCAGTACAAGCCCGTTTAGCTGCAGTGGCATTTTTTGCCAAAGCGTTAGGGGAGAGAAGTCCGGCATCGGATTTCGTCATTAAGAGAGTAATGAGAGGCTGGTCATTAGGGCAGCCCAAAAAAGTAGATCAACGACGCCCAATCACTCACCAGATGCTACAGCAACTGATGGTGACCACGAGACAAGTATGTTACAACGAGTATGAGACGAGGCTGTTGGCAGGTGCCTTTTCGTGGGCTTACTACGGAGCCTTTCGGATCGGGGAGCGAGTGGCATCAGCATCCTATAGGTACAAGACAGTCTGGGGTGGAATAGAAAGGCGAGATGTACACATCAACAAAGGGGCCGTAGAGATACACCGCGCAGGTCCAAAACCAACACGGGCGGAAAAGGTGCGCGGGTTATGCGGTCAGAATTAACCAACAACCCTTCATGCCCAGTAACAAATGCCATAGCGTACCAACAGGTCAGACCAGACGCAAGACAGAAATGGTTCGTACATGCAAACGGTGCACCCCCCGTCACGTTTCCAGTTCAACAAAGTACGCAAGATGGCCATAGAGCGTGCAGGAAGGGATGTGAGCTTTTACGGCTCACATTCCTTTCGCATCGGAGCTGCTTCTACGGCAGCCAGCATGGGGATGACAAAACAACAGATCATGAAGATAGGGAGGTGGCGCTCCGAAAGATATAAACTGTATATACGCCCATCGGGATGAAGAACGAAAAATGATAACACTTTGTTTGCTAATACCCGGGAAAAGGGTTAAGAAATAAGGGCAATGTTTGTCAATGTTAAAAAAAAAAAAAAAAGTTAATGCAGAGATCAGTTGGGGGGGTGACTATGTTCCGTTTAAATGCTGTAACTAATTCAGGAAAGTAATCTGGCAATACTTCTATACTGTGATTGTGATTTCATGCAGGTGTAAGTCGTCACAGCTGGCCGCGGGAAGTATGGATATGCGGCCATTCATTTGTTCACTGGGCGCAAAGGCGGACCCGAGCCAGGCCACAAGGGCTTAACCTCGGACTACCGGGGGCGGAAGTATCTGTGGTATGGATGGGATGGCGGGGTATGGTTTGGGACCAATTAATGCCATCCCTGTTACTGAGAAAGGCTAACAGGAGAACCAATGATAGTCATCCACTTGGGAGGCAATGACCTTGCGTCCACTCGCAGTGTCGAACTTACTAAGAAGAGGCAAGGCGACTTGCTGACACTAGCGAACACCTTCCCCAGGACTTCTCTGGCATGGTCCCAGATCATACCCCGTCGAGTGTGGAGGGGCGAGAACTCACACAAGGCGTGGGATAGAACAAGACTGAAAGTGAACAAATGGATGGCACGCTTCATGGTGACGATAGGAGGGTACAGCATTCGGCACGAACTCATCGAGGAAAGCTGCCCGGGATTGTATCGCGCAGATGGAGTTCACTTGTCCGATATAGGACTGGATATCTTCCTGTGCACCATACAAGACACGGTGGAGCGAATATGGCAAAAGCACGGGTTGGCCACAGCTGCGTGTTAAAGGTGGGGGCCCCGCAGCAAGCGAGGATTCGCTGCTGGCGGGTTTGGCAGGAAAAACGTCACCGAGGAGAGAGAACACAGCCCAGGTTTTGGATTAAAGGGGGAGAGTTGCAGAAGAAAAACATGGACATTACCCCCGTAGAGATGGACAAGGTAACAAGAACAACGTTTAGAGGGCCCCTGCCGCGCTTTGACGGCGGGCAGGGGGAAAAGAAGGGGAGAAGGGGTGCGGAGTCAGCTTGAACGGCAGACGCAACCGCTTTCTCCCGAAGAATACGGAGAGAACGAAGGACAGAGGAAAGAAAAGCTTTTACGGCGAGACTTTCCTCCGGACATTTGCAGACTGTGGGATATTGGCTGTGTCTCTCAGAAAGGGCCAAAAGAATGGTGGTGACAAAAAGAATTGTGTACAGTGTTTTGATTGTTATGCGCATGCTGTGGCCAACAGTTTGTTCTGTTAATAACCATTGTGATAAATAAACTGAGTTGTTGTTGAAGAAAAAGCGGGTGCAGTCTGGTGACTAAAAGGGAAAAGAAAGCAAGGGGGGGGGGGCAAAACCCGAGGCCGACATGCCAGTTGCGCGGCTGAGACGCGGCCGCGAATTAATGTGGCCGAGCACAGGCGCGCACTGGCGGGCCGAGGAAAGGGGCGGGGGGGTGGGGGGAGCGGCAAGGGAGAGGCCGAGTATAAGAAGCGCGTGCAAGCGCTGGCCCGGCCTCTTTCGGTGCTCCCCTCCCCTTTGTCCAGGAAGAGGACGAAAACCCTCCCGACCCACCCTATTACCGAAAGGGGGGGGGGGGAAATCTCGTCGCAGCATGCAGGAAAAACGTCACCGAGGAGAGAGAACACAGCCCAGGTTTTGGATTAAAGGGGGAGAGTTGCAGAAGAAAAACATGGACATTACCCCCGTAGAGATGGACAAGGTAACAAGAACAACGTTTAGAGGGACCCTGCCGCGCTTTGACGGCGGGCAGGGGGAAAAGAAGGGGAGAAGGGGTGCGGAGTCAGCTTGAACGGCAGATGCAACCGCTTTCTCCCAAAGAATACGGAGAGAACGAAGGACAGAGGAAAGAAAAGCTTTTACGGCGAGACTTTCCTCCGGACATTTGCAGACTGTGGGATATTGGCTGTGTCTCTCAGAAAGGGCCAAAAGAATGGTGGTGACAAAAAGAATTGTGTACAGTGTTTTGATTGTTATGTGCATGCTGTGGCCAACAGTTTGTTCTGTTAATAACCATTGTGATAAATAAACTGAGTTGTTGTTGAAGAAAAAGCGGGTGCAGTCTGGTGACTAAAAGGGAAAAGAAAGCAAAGGAGGGGGGGGGGGGCAAAACCCGAGGCCGACATGCCAGTTGCGTGGCTGCGGCAGGGAAGCCAATGAAGTGTCTTGAGAAGAGGGGTTATATGAGAATATTGAGACTGATGAAAGATTAGTCAAGCAGCAGAGTTCTGAATAAATTGAAGGGGAGAGAGATGATTCAGAGGGAGACCAGCAAGAAGGAGGTTGCAATAGTCCAGATAGGAAATAATTAGAGAGTGGACAAGTTTTTAATAGTATGTTCAGAGAGGAACGGTGAATTTTGTTAATGTTATAGAGACAGAAACGGCAGGGTTTAGCTGTCTGTTGGATAGATGAGGAAAAGGAAAGGGAGGAGTCAAAAATGATACCAAGGTTATAGGCTGAGGAAACAGGAAGCAGAAGAGTGTTATCAACAGAGATAGAGAAAGGAGGAAGAGAAGAGGAAGTTTTAGGTTAAAAAATAAGAAGTTCGGTTTTCTCCATGTTTAGTTTCAAATGGCGGTGAGACATCCAGGTGGTGATGTCAGAGAAACAGGCAGAGATATGGGCCTGGAGTATCAGAGAAATTTCAGGTGTAGAAAGATTTGAGAATCACCAGCATAAAAATGATACTAAAATCCATGGGAGAAGATGAGAGCACCAAGGGATTGGGTATAGAGAGAGAAAATGAGAGGGCCCAGAACAGACATTTGGGGTGCACCAACTGAGAGAGAGATAGAAGTAGAGGAGGAACCACCAGAACAAACACTGAAAGAGTGATGGGAGAGATAAGAAGAGAACCAGGACAGGACAGAGCCCCTAAAACCAAGTGAGGATAACGTGTCAAGGAGAAGGTGGTGGTCAACAGTATCAAAAGCAGCAGAAAGGTCAAGAAGGATAAGGATAGATTAGAGGACCTTAGATTTAGCCAGGAACAAGTCACTGGAGACTTTAGTAAGTGCTGTTTCAGTAGAATGTAAGGGGCAAAAGCCAGACTGAAAAAGGATCCAGAAGGGCTTGAGAGGAAATAAATTCAAGACAAGGGTGGAGGACTGTGCCCTCAAGAAGTTTGGAAATGAAGGGAAGAAGGTAGATGGGATTATAATTAGAAGGAGAGCTAGGATCAAGGGAAGATTTCTTGAGTAGGAGCATGACCACAGCATGCTTGAAGGCTGCAGGAACAGTAACAGTAGAGAGCAAAAGGTTGAGAATATGTGAGATGGAAGGGATGACAGAGGAGGAAATTGAGTTAAGGAGATGGGTGGGGATTGGATCAGAAGAGCAAGTTGTTACTTTGGAGGAAAGAAGATGAAAGGTTTCATCTTCAGAGATCATGGGAAAGAATGAAAGGGTAATAGAGATTGATCGGAAAAGTTGGTACTGAGGTGGAGGAAGAGGTGATGAAGATGTTGTAGTGGAGAACTGGAGTATAATTTTGTGGATTTTGTTATGGAAAAGGTAAGATAGAGTTATGGAAGAAAGAGAAGGGGGATCAGAGGGGGAGGTGCCTTGAGGAGTGAGTTAAAAGTAGAGAAAAGAAGGCAGGGGTCAGTGGCAAGAGAATTAGTTAGGTGGATATAATAGTTTTGCTTGGCAAGTGCTAAGGCTGAGTGGAAGAAGGTAAGCATGAATTTGAAGTGAAGAAAGTTGGAAAGGGAGTGAGATTTTAACCAAATATGCTCAATTAAGTGGGCACAGGAGCATATATAGTGAGTAGTTGAGGGAAAAGAAGGGCTGGGGTGTACTGTGTCTTACAGAACATGGGATGGGTAGAGTAAGAGTATCTAGAGAAGAGGAGACGGCAGTATTATAGCAAACTATAGCCTCATCAACAGATTTAGAAAACAAAGTAGAAGAAAGAGGTGATGAGATGATAGTGGAAAAAGTCAACGGATTGATAGCATGAAGATTCCTAAAAGGTTAGGAGGAGACAGAGTGGAATTGAGGTCAGGAGTGATGAAGGGTGAAACTTAGGAGGTGATAAGGGAAGAATATCTTTTGGCTATATATGCACATGTAAAAGAATCAAATAAAACAAGACCAATTAAAAGGAAATAGTAGGAAAAATATAAAAACTGGGACATTGCCAGGACATAATTATTCCCAAAATAAATCAAAAAGTAGACCAAGGGTATACTACCAACTGGCTCGCTCAAATTTTTTTATTGAAATATTTTGTGAATTAGTGGGTTCAGCTATTGGTAGACCTTTCAGCCTATTGGGCTTTGTTTTCTTAGAACCATTTGTCTATGGAACTTTATGGCAGCAAGTTCTTTCCAATGGAGCGTTGATACAGAGCTTGAATGATTGTTAGCTCTAAACGTAGTGCTGTGTTTGCGATATTGGAGGGGATTTATTTACCATGCTGGGAGCAGGTTGCAATACTGGAGGAGATCTAATAACCATGCTGGGAGCTGGTGTTGGACTATCATGTGTGAGATGAATGACATCTAAATCTATGAAGGGAACAAATCTGGAGTGGAATTAGCTCATCAGATATATGCTTTTAATATTGTATTTCATATTAGTGTTTAAAGTTTGGTGTGTCACACATTTATTTATTTTATTTAATTATTTAACATGATTTTATATACTGCCCCCTCCAGAGATCAGGGGCGGTTTACAGCAAACACAAAAGGAACTTTGCATTGAAACTTCCATAACTCATGTACTGTCGGCGCGCCCCCGTGTGGCCAGGCGGTTGCCTAGGGCTACAGGGGAGGTACCGATTGTCCTTTGTTGAAATTAGCCCAGTAGCATGTAGTTGTGTCCCCGAAAGGATTAGAGCCAAGTGCAAAGTTCGCAGGAATATTTCTTTATTTTTTTAGAAACAAGGATTTCCTAACCGGTTCAATTCTTTGACATGAATTGATTGAAGTTGACCAAACAAAATTCAGGATACTTCTCCAAATAACAGCACACAAGCCTATTATACAGTCCTTGGCTTGATACAGCTTTTAAACCTGCTTTCGGGTAAAACTCTATTTTTAGCAGTATTCTATTTCCTGGTCTCCAGGAGGCGCTATACAACCCTCTGTTACTTCACAGTAGGTGTAGCAAAACTTCCTGGCCCACCTAGATACTTTCACAAGCAATAGAATTCTTTTCCAATTATAACACAAACTTTCAGCACAGCTTCTTCCCAAGCAGCTTTAAACAGGTCAGCTACTTTTAAAAGCACAGCTAAAAAATAATGGGCTTTAAAATGTCCTGGTAAAAGAACCTCTGGTTTCTTCCAGACAATAAACTTCCTTCAGTTCTTTTACTTTATCACGAGGTAACACAGATGCATTCAGTAATCAAGACCAGCTGGGTTTCTTTCTGCTTTCAAAGCCTATTTGATTCCTTTATACTTCTTTAGCACAGATTGCACAGCTTATTTCCATGTCTGAGACATTGTCTAAATCCACAGTGTCTCCCAAGTCCATATCCTCCACACTAGACTCTTCTTGGTAACTGTTTCCCCTGGTATCTTCCTGAGAAGCCTCACTAGCTTGCACAGCCTTTAGGAGCTTCTCCCAGGTACCCTTAATAGTGTGTGAGCTTGTGGGGGAAGGGCAGGAAAAAACCTCTTTGTCTAATAAGCCTTTCAAACCTTATTAGTGCTGCTTTTCCTCCTTATAGATTCCTTACTAGGAGAAGAGTTGAGCCATGAACTCTTGGAGAATATTTCCTCCTCTGAGGACTCCTCCCCTGAGCTTTCCCCTGGCCTTGTCAGCTCTTTGCTCCTGGTTCTCAATTGCTTCTGTGCAAGGGATTTCCATGGGTTTCTTGTCCTTCCTTCCTGGAACCCTCGTGTCCTCTGTGTCTGTGTCCTCTCTCTCTGATACGGTTCCTCCTCCTTCTCTCTCCCCTTCTCTTCTGTATAAGTGCAGCTTCCGTTCCTAAATGTTTGGGGCTGTCCTATCCCCTTTGACTCCTCCCCCAAACCACTCCCTTCTCCTCCCTCTATCTCCATGGGAACAGGGCGTGTGCTTAGGTCTGCACTTCTCTGTGAGAAATCTTTACCTTTAGTGTTGGTGTTAACCCTTTCAGTGCCTGCAGTTTTATGGGTAAAAGAAAAAAAAGGCAGTTTTCCCTTTTTTTTCTGCCCTCAGCGGCTGCTTCTCCACCACAGTACATTTAACTTGTTGAGAACTATATAACAACAACTATATACAATGTTGCAGTAGGGATAATCTTGGGAGTTCCATTATCTAAGTAATAGCACAATGTATTTATTTATTTATTTACTTATTTATTTATTTTATTTAGCTATATTTATATACCACCTTTCATTGGGTCAAAGCGGTTTATAAAAGCAGGGGTGAAATACAATGAGACAAGGCATAACATAATTGTGTGTGGGGGGGTCAAATATGCATCAATAAGGGGGTTTCAAAAACAATATACATTTCAGTTTAACAGACATCACATTTACAGATTACAGTTTTGTTCATAGTCTCAGCTAGATCAAGGTGGGGGCTGAGCCTGGGGTTAGTTGGTGCTTGTCAGTTCCTGTCCCAGGTGGATTGGATGGTGAATAGGTAGGTCTTCAGCTGTTTCTGGAAGGAAGGGAGGTCCTTGTTATCTCAGATGTTGGATGGAAGGGAGGTCCATAGGATGGGGGCATATAAGTCAAAAGCACGGTTACAGGACTGTTGGTTGAATTTTGTTCTTTTGTATGGTACAGTCAGTATGTCAGTTGTGGATTGTCATGTTGGTCTACTGGGGCTCAGTCATGTTAACAGGGTGCTCATATGTGTGGCTTGTTGTTGGTGGAATTCTTTATGTATCAGGATTGTTTTTTTATATTTGATCCGTGCCTCTAGGGGAAGAAAGTAGAGATCTCTCAATATTGGGGTGATGTGTTGAGGGGAGAAAGTGGATATCTCTCAATATTGGGATATTGTATTGAGGGCTGTCCATAGAGGGTTGGGGCTAATGGTTGGGAGTCCTTGGTATATCACATTACAATAGTCCAGGTGGGGGAGAGTCATTGTTTGTATGACTGATCTAAAGTCCGGTGGGCTAAGGAGTGATCTGAGGCATTGAAGCATCCTGGCTTTGAAGAAAATGTTTTTTGCTGTTCTTTTAATCTGTTGTTTGAGAGACAGTGTTTGGTAAAAGATGATCCCTAGATATTTTATGTGGAGTTGGACCTTAATCTGTGCTGTTCCCAAGGAGAGGTGGGTTGGGGGGGGTGTGAAGGTTTGGTCCTTTGTGACAAACAGTGCTTCCGTTTTCTTGAGGTTTATAGTGAGGTTGTTGTCTTGTAGCCATTTGAAGACATCATTGACACAATTTATTAAGTCCAGGTTTGTTGTATTTTTGGTTGTAATGGGACCGTAGAACATAATGTCATCTGCATATATAAGGAAATTGACATTATGGGTCCTTATCAGTGAACAGAATGGTTTGACGGAGATGTTAGGTGAAACTAATTAGGTTGAGCTTGAGGTATCCCAGGAGGGCTACCATAATACTCAATGAATAGTTGTGTCTTTAGTTCTTTTTGGAACTGCTGAAGATCTTCTATTGCTCTTAAATTGTCAGGAAGACCGTTTCACAATAGTGGGGCAATGTATGAGAAAGCTCTAGAACTGGTAGATTGGTTAATGGTATGGAAGTGGTTAGGTATGGCATAGGTGCTTTAAGATCAGTGCCTTCATATTCTAGAGTTCATGGGGGGCATGAGGAGGGAGGATAGAGGTGCTGTGTATACCAACACATTGTAAATTTGTTGCAGGAGGTAGTATTCCTCATGACAAATATACAACAGAAAATTTTGAGTGAGACAGTTGGTAGTATACCCTTGGTCTACTTTTTTATTTGTTTGGGGAATAATTTGAGAGGACATGATTATTGGCATCTTTATAAATGATTCAAATCAGCTTGAACAGAAGAACCACATTCCCATTGCAGTAAAATTAGACATACCTGTGATCAATTGTCAGTGCTTACATGGCTTGAATCAACCAGTGAATGATGGCTCTGATATTTAAAAGGGCCACATTCACTCTCTGTTACATTTTCACAATGGTAAAGACAAAAGAGCTGCCTGAGACCATCAGAAAAGCCATTATCATCAAACATCAAACTTCAAAGGGGTACAAGGCCATCTCCAAAGACCTTGAGATTCCTGTGTCTACAGTTTGCAACATTTTTAAGAGGTTTTCTGTTCATGGAACTGTCAAGAACCTCCCACAACATGGTGAGAAGAGGAAAATTAATCCAAGATGTCTTTGAAGATTGGTGCAAACTGTTTGAAAAACACAACTTACAACATCCAAAGAATTTAAGGCTGACTTGGAGTAGAAATTTCAACTCGCACCACATCCCGCCACTAAACAAAGAAGGACTTCATGGGCGAAGGCTAAGGAGGACCCATTGCTCAAAGACAGGCATAAAAAGGCATGCCTGATCTTTGCCCAAACCCACCTTGAAAAATCACAATTCTTCTGGGAAAAGGTTCTGTGGAAAATGAAAGCAAACTTGGGCTCTTTGGCGATGCCGACCAGTGACACGTTTGCAGGCAAAGAAATAAAGCTTATAAAGAAAAAAAACCACCCTTCCTACAGTTAAATATGGTGGAGGTTCCATAATGTTGTGGGGCTGTTTTGCAGCCTCTGGAACTGTGGGCCTGGAACATATTAAATGAATCATGAAGTTAGAGTGTCACCTAGTGTCAGAAAGCTAGGTCTGGGTCAAAGGTCATGGGTCTTCCAGCAGTACAGTGACCCAAAGCACACATCCAAATGTACAAAAGATTAGTTAAAAAGGAACAAATGGACTGATTAAACTGGCTACAATGAGTGCTGATCTCAATCCAATCTAGAACCTTTGAAAAGAGCTGAAATCTGCTATTGGTAAAAGGAATCCTGGAAACATTCATGAGCTAGAACAAATCACAGTTGAAGAGTGGGAGAAACTATGAGAAGACAGATGTAAGAAACTTATAGATGGTTACAAGAAGTACATATTTCTTTAACCTGGATGAAGAGTAGATAAAGAAATAGAGTAAGAGATAAGTAGTGCAGATAGCATACTGCCATTCCATCCTGCCCCTATGGACCTGGAAAAGGCTTAGTTTTTTGGAAAAGCTTGGGAGAAGAAATGGACTTTCAAGGAAGCCTTACACATTTTTTGTGATGTTTCAAGATGGATACGTCAGGGCAATGTATTCCATCGATATGGAGCCAGAAAATAAAAGGCAGAATGACGAGTGGCCTTGTACAGGTACAGGAAGGATTAGGAGATTGTCTGTCTGGGACCTAGGTATCCATGATGCAGTGTAGGATACAAGTAGCTTAGAGAGATAGTCAAGAAAACCAAACTGAAGTGTCTTGAAAACTAGCAATAAGATCTTGAATTTGAACCTGTAATTGAGAGGTAACCAATAATCATTGATGAGAGCGTAGTAGCCTAAATATGAAATATGTTTGACTGCAGTATTTTGGATAATATGGAGGTGTTTCATCTTTGAATTTGTGAGTCCATTATAAAGTGAGTTGCAATAATCAAGTTTACTGATAACTAGGACATAGATGAGAGTTGCTAGTTCTTCTTTATTTAAAAATGGCCATATGGATTTTTTTCTGTCTTATGGAGTAGAAACAAGATTTCATTATTTAGGAAATTTGATGTGCAAAAGTTAGATAAGAATTAAGTAAACATCATACCATCCGAAGAACTGGTTCATTTTGACATTGTGTGCATCACATAAATTTCATTTCTAAGATGTGTCTTCAGACCTTTATGGAAATGAAATATGGACTAATGTATAATAACATGAAAAATGCTCCCAAAAGCTTGAATGGGCTGATGATTGCAAAATATGAAGAGGATGGTGAATTGTGATCTATAAGAATGTGCTTAGTAGGGATGTGCAGGGCCAAAACAAGGTTTGGTTATCATTTATTTATTTTATTTATTTATTTATTTAAAACATCTATATGCTACCATATGCACAACACATTCAAGATGGTTTACAACATAGTAAAAAATATAGTCAATAACCCTAGTCAAAAAAAAGACTATATCAAAAGGAAAAAAATTAAATGGATGTTTGCCCCCACCACTTATCATTTCCAGCCACCTGCATCATCCCCTTACTGCACTGCATCCCCCCTCCCCAGATGGATATCATCAGCGTTTTCAAGTCCTTACAAAAAGCTCCATGATTCTGTTCCTCCCTCAACCTCAAAGGGAGTTTATTCTCCAACATAGGGGTGACCACTGAGAAACACCTCTCTCTCCACCACTTCAGTCACACTTGCCAAAGGCCCGGAACCACTAATTGCAGATGCTGACTGGACCACAACTCCTGCTTAGGACAATACCATGCAAGCTCCTCCTACAAAAAAGCCAGTCCTAGATTTCTCAATGTCTTGAAGGTCACCAACAATAACAAATACACTATACTGTTCTATAGGGAGCCAATGAAGTTAGGCCCAGACATTTGCTACTGGCTCACGTCTAGACCACCCTGTGTTCCATATAACCTGCAATTTCCGCAACTGATATTTTGCAGAACCCCACATGTAGCACATTACAATAGTCTAGCACTGACACCACCAGCAACTGAATTAGTCTCCTCATCTAAAAAGAGCCACAACTGATGCACCCAGTGCAGCTTCCTATATGCCACTCGAACCACTTTTGATACCTAGGATTGAAAGGTCAGACCAGAATCCATCACCACACCCAGATTATGAATTTCCTTTCTCAACGCTAACCTCATCCCAGCAATCCATGGCTCTTCCTTCAAATCCTCCTCCTCTACCCCCCGAAAAGCCATGAATTCAGATTTCTGGGCATTCACCACCAACCAACTGGCCTTTAGCCAGATGCCTAACTCCTCTGAACAAATACCTAACTCCTCTGAACAAATATTAACTGATCCAACTGTTTCATCCCTTCAGCCTGGGTGGTATATAAAAAAATTGCATAAACATAAGTGCAACCATTTATTTATTTAGCTATGCTTCTATACCACTTTTCATCGGGTCAAAGTGGTTTATATTAAACAAGAGATACATCGAATAGGTCATAACATATTTACAGGGGGTTATACATTCAACATGGTCTCAACTTATTTACAATCCCAATTGGATATACATCAGGATTTCCTAACTTATTTACAATTCTTCTTCATATCTCGGCCTCAAATTTATCTGGTATACAATATGATCCTGCATTCATTGGGTGTTGCTCAGGTCTGTGACAAAGTGTTCTCTGAATAAGTGGGTCTTTTAGTGCTGTATGTTACCAATACACGAATGGAGGGGTCAGGCACATACACCCCCAAACATTAGCACACGCCTCCATGCTAGTTTTGCAGCTCAGACACATGCCAATGGCATGCCCTTTAATAAACATGTTCCTATGTTAAATGTTGGTACCAGACTTGAACAAGCCATTGACTGAAAATTGACCTCTTTCTAATCTGTATCATAGTAATATTGATCATCTAAATCAAGCTGTTTTTTCAACACAAAAAAATAAGATGGTTATTTCTTGATATTATGACTCTATTTGGAACATACTGAAATCTGAATTTATAATTGGTTATTGAGGATATCATCAAGATCTATAATTGAACCAGAAACAATTTTCCATTCCTGAGCTGAATGATTCTCCTGTTTTCCCTTTTAGTCAGCTCATTTTGTGACTCTACATAATTTTCTTACTTTCCAACTGAGAAGAGAATATGTTTGAAATCTGAATACATCTAGCTGCCTGAAGTCCATCAAAAGAAAAAGGTATCCTTGAAAAGTGCAATACAGTGGATAGCATAATTTGTCATTGCAGAATGGGCTATGAAGGTTTGTTAAAAGACTGAATAGACATTGGACCAATAATTTACAATTCCAATGACTTCCTATTTTAATTTGTATATCTTCTGTTTGTTAATGCTGGGAGTATGAATTCCAGCTTGAGATTTGAGCTTACAATCAGGCTTTTATTTAGCTTCTGAATGTTTTTATCGTGTTTGTTTATGGGCCATTTTCCTTAGCAACCAAGAGTGGAGAAAATCTGGACCAGGAGATTCAGAGTGAAGCTAACTTATATCATTCATATCTTCATATTAGACATTTGCTATTAACTCAAAAAGGAAAGTTGTGTTTGGTGGGCATGCTTGCTGTAATAGTTTCTAAAGCATCACTATGGGGTTGCTATACTAATCTATTTTAAAACTGGCATGGGAGAATGTTTATATTCTAATTTTATCGTGACTGTTACATAAAACATTAATGCCCAATGTAGTAAACTAAGGAGGCACAGAAGGAGGAAGTAAATCTTTGGTCATATTAAAGACAGTGCAGTCATGCTAATGGTCTTTTGTTCAGCAACATAGGTTTCCCCATGGGGAATGAACACAAAGGGGGATATTCTGTCGCACGGTTGTACAAGGAAGTTAGACAGGGGTGGGGAAGGGGCAGAGTCTGGGCGGGTGGTGGGCGGGCGCCAGCCCTGGACGTACAGACCCAATTCTAATGTTGGTGCTGTATATCCAGGACCGGCGACTTGTGTGGGGATAAAAATCATACCTAAGATCCCTAAACACACCCTCAGCTCTGTAGCCCACAATTACAATATTCTTGTCCCCTTCTCTGCTGAAGAAAATGGATGCTTTCAGACCAATTCAAGGGCCTCCAGATCTCTAGGTCAGCAGAATCTGGAGATGCTGTACAGGTAGAGTTTAGAGCTCCTGATGTAGTAAAGTCCTAGCCATCAAAAAATGGCAACACATAGCAGTCATTCACATTGTCCATAGTATTACTGCATTTTGAGGTCAAATACATGCATACATTAAAAAACCCAAAAGTATATGTGAAATTGCAGACTCCACCATCTTGAACTTGCATGCATTAAGGCTGTAGGCATCTAACTTTAATTGCATTACAAACTATATTAATAAAAATAATAATAATGAAACACACTAAACAAAGTAGAATGTCCAAACTAACAAATAAAGCCATTCAGATTCTAGCATTAATGTTTAGCCCTTTAAAATGTCATTGAGAATAGATGAGTTTTAACTAATTTCTGAAACTGCTAAAAATTCAACTGTTCAGATTCCAAATGACAGTTTATTCCATAATACAGGAATCAGATAAATCTCCTTAGAACAAGAAAGACTAGTCAGAATTAATGCCCATGAGGAATGTTAATGATAGGATGATAATCCACCAATAACTTTCTAATATACTTTATAGTTGCATTATATAAAGGCTTGAAAATTAAACATAATGACCCTGATTTTATGAAAGAATGCCTATAAACATAAAACACACTGTAGAATCTGTATGGATTGAAATTCCATGTAAAAAGGGGAAGGGCAAGAATGAACAAATGGATGATGAAATGCTCAAAGAAATCAGGGAAGCTAAAAAACATTACCACACGTAATGGGTGATTTCAATTACCCTGGTATTCACTGGTCAGTGTCATGGCAGGACGTGCTAGGGAGATAAAGTTTTTAAATAAAATAAATGACTGCTTCTTGGAGTAGCTGGTTCATGAACCGACAAGAGTGGAAGCCATTTTGGACCTAGTCCTTATTGGAAGACAAGATTTAGGATAACAGATAAGAGTATTGATTAAATAAATGGAAGAAGGATGGCATGGAAATCCACAATACTACCTTTTTAATTTCAAAGGGGAGACTGTGATAGAATGAGGAAAATAGTTAAGAAAAAACTGAAAGAAAGAGCTGCAAAGGTTAAAGATTTACATCAAGCCTGGGTGTTGTTTAAAAATACTGTCTTGGAAGTCCAGTCTTCCTCTCTCTGTGATCTCTTGTATTTCATGAAGGTCTCCCTCTTTTTCTTTACCTTTTCAGCTACTTCTTTCAAAAGCCATAGCGGTCTCCTTTTCCATTTACCTTTATTTACCATTTTAACAAAAAGGTTGGTTGCCCTTAAAATATCCCCTTTCAGTTTTGCCCACTGTTTTTCTACATCCCCCAGCTGTTCCCATCCTGCTAACGACTCCCTGAGGTATTGGCCAATATTAGCAAAGTTAGTCTTCCTAAAGTCTAAGATCCTCACCTTTGAATGGATGCTAACAGCACTAGTCCTAATACTGAACTACTCCATCTGGTGATCACTGGATGCAAAATGATCTCCCACTACAACATCAGAAACACTTTCACCATGGGTAAGCACAAAGTCCAGTATGGCCCCTTCACGTGTGGGGTCCATTACCAATTGCCTGAATAGTTCTCCCTGTAGAGAATCCAGGATCTCCTTACTTCTAGATGATACTGCAGCAGGAATGTGCCAATCAACATCTGGCATATTGAAATCCCCTATCAGTAGCACTTCCCCTTTTCCAGCAATGCTGTGTATGTCTTCAATTAACTCTCTGTCCACCTATTTCTCTTGTGAGGGAGGTCTGTATATCACTCCAATGTAAATAGATTTCTCTTTCCCTCTTTATAGTTTAAAACGCAATGCCTCCTCTCTCCCTTTTTAGCTCTGTAATTCCAAAGTTTTAATATTATTTTTTACATATAGTGCCACTCCACCTCCCCTTCTTCCTACCCTGTCCTTTCTGAATAAAGTATAGCCTGGTATAGTTACATTCCAGTCATGGTTTTCTGTGAACCATGTTTCTGTAATTGCCACTAAATCCAAGTCAGCCACTCCCACCAAAGCTTCAATATAAGGGATCTTATTTCCCATGCTACGGGCATTTATACACACTACTTTCCATGTGTTACCCCTTTTACCCATTTCCATAAAGGTATTTAATGTATCACTTACCTGGGAGCTTTCTTCAGCCATCCCCAACGAATCTATTTTAAAGCCCTCTTCAGTAGATTAGCCAGTCTACTACTGAAGACGTGTCAACCTTTCTTAGACAAATGGACGCCATCTCTGCTCTGCAACCCTTGGAACAGCATCCCATAGTCCAGGAAACCAAAATGCTCTTGATGACACCATCCACACAGCCATGCATTCATCTCCAGGATGCGAGCCTCTCTTCCTTGGCCTTTACCCTCAACAGGGAGGATTGAACAGAACACCACCTGTGCACCTATCTGCTTCACCCTCTGTCACTTTTGAAATGCTCAGAGGGATACCTAGCAGTATCATTTATTCTGACATGGATTAGCAACATTGGGTAATAGTCAGTGGGCTTGATGAGTCCCAACAAACTCTCCTTAACATCTAAGATTTTTGCACCAGGCAGACAGCATACCTCTCTGGGCTTCAAGTCTGCTTGGCAGATGGATGCCTCAGTACCCCTCAGAAGAGAGTCACCAACCACCACTACCCTTTTCTTCCTTTTGATCACTGATTCTGCAACTTTGGGGTACTTGAGCTCTGGTTCTTCCCTTTCCAGGGATGCTTTCACCTCCTCCACTTCCAGGGCTGCATAATGGTTCTTCAATTCAAGGGCTGGAGAAGTTGGATTGGTGATTCTGCAGGTCCTGGTGACTTGTGTCCAACCTTCATCATTCTGTAGGCACCCATCTTCTCCTCTCCTGGAGAGCATGATTGCTGCAAGAAGCATCTCATCAATGTACTTCTCACTGTCTTGAATGTTCCTCAGTCTCGCCACCTCCTCTCTGAGTTCTTCCACTTGTTCTCTGAGATCTTCAGCATGCAGGCACGTGAAACCGGTCCTTCAACTGGCAATGGGACCTCTATATGGACAGAGGCAGAAGCTGTAATGGGGGCAACAGCTTTAGCGATACAATTTTTCCCAGCTATAGTTCTGTTCATGGAGCTTAGGTATCTGTTAAAAAAAAGAGAGATCTACCAAAGTATCAGCCAGTTTCCCAGCTGTCCTTTCAGAGAAAAAGCAGTTAAATCTCTTTAATTAAATTCAAAATGAACTGTTTCAAGTCCCTGTGATTTGTTAATTGGGGAGGTGCCCTATAAAGCAAGACTGCTAACTAGGGGTAGGTGGGAGTTGGGGGGGGGGGAGGTAGGGAGGGAACTAACTCCTGATTAGGTGTCAGAAGCTCCCAAGAGCTGAGAAAGGTACCAAAGTAGAGTCTTAAACCTACCCCACTAAAGAAAATATTTCTCCTTTTAAATGAAAGCACCAAAAAGAAGGTAACATTGTTTTAAAAATGTACCCAAACCCTTTTAAGAGCTTCCAGTCAGAGAGATAGCAATTAAAAAACCCCACAGATCCTTACCTTTGTTTGAAATGTATAGCCCCTGTTAGGAATGCCTCAACAGTGCAGGGCTCTGAAGACTTTTTATACAGGCCTCAGCTGCTCTCAGTTCATTCACAGGCTAATCAGGCCCACTAACTCCTGATTAGGTGTCAGAGGCTCCCAAGAGCTGAGAAAGTTACCAAAGCAGAGTCTTAAACCTACCCCACTAAAGAACATATTTCTCCTTTTAAACTGAAGCACCAAAAAGAATGTAACCTTGTTTTAAAAATGTACCAAAAATTTAAGAGCTCCCAGTCAGAGAGCTAGCAATTAAAAACAACAACCCACAATTCCTTACCTTTGTTTGAAATGTATAGCCCCTGTTAGGAATGCCTCAACAGTGCAGGGCACAACATCACCAGTCTAACTGCACAGGAAGCAGAAGAAGAGCGTGGACCTGAGGCCATCACAAGGATACCAAGCAGCACCAAAATAGACAACAGACAACCAGCAAAAGAAGTCAATGTCACTGAACAAAAAACACCACTACGACTAAGGCAATTCAGCTGCCTCTAATACAAGGTACTCAAGTGACTCATTGTATCATTTTGTACACAAGTTGTACACATGTTGTATCAATTCACATCATTACTATCTACAGTATCTTAAACCTCTAAATGCTACAACACTCTGTAAGGTATAAGCATAAATTATAGTTATGTTACTCTCTAGCAACTGAACCAACTGTTGTTCCTAAATTATCTCAATACATCCCCTAACTCTACCCTCCCTTCCCGATTATTTCTATAAACGTTTCCGTCTTGACTTGAATAATATATTGCAATTATACATCTGCAGATCAGACAGAAATAGAAATTACACTCATCACATTGCTGAAGAGCGTTCCTCACCAGATCCAATGATCCCCCAGACACTCCAATCTTAAACATCCTTAACACTAAATATCACTCACCCCAAGTATACATCATACACACATCACAAACACAACTTAACCCACCTAAAGATGGCATTCCACTATTCAACCATGACAAGTACCCTGCTCTTCTCCTATACTCTAATCACTATGTTAGTGACCATCCAGGGTCTAAGCAACCCTCAAATCTATACCATAGCAGTAATCTACAATCCAAACCATTGCATATACGCCCATCCATTCTACAATACCAGCCACAACCACAAAGCAAACTTTAACAGACTGGCCAGTATAAAAACAAATAGGACTCTCCATATACCACCAGAACTCAGCTTGCCCAAAACAAAACAGCTCACATTCTACTACAACAACGCTAGGTCCATTAAAAATAAATTATTGATCTTTCAGGATCTGCTGTCAGACTACACTCCTGACATTTTATGTATTACTGAGTCATGGCTGAATGAAACAGACTCAGTTATAATCAATCAATTGAAGAGCCTGGGATATGAAATAATTCATACCCATAGATCATCAAAAAAAAAGGAGGGGTGTGCTCACTGTCGTAAAATGCTCCCTGAAAACCTCCCTAACTACCTCCGATAACATAGACAACATGGATATCCTAACTATTAACATAAAACAATACCACAAAGAATTAATCTACAGACCACCTGACCCAAAACCTGATAACCTAGATACAACAATTGAACTCTTTGGTAACACAACTGAATCTAAACCTCTAATACTACTGGGTGACTTTAACCTACCATTGTTGTCACAGACACATGCAGAAACCTTGCTAAACACCATCAATCAGATGGACTACACCCAAATCCTCACCAAAAGTACTCACCGCAAAGGGAACTCATTAGACTTAGTTTTCCTACCCAATCACCTCAATGGCAAGCATGGCACCTCCATGCTTGATATTCAACCGATTTCCTAGTCTGATCACCACTTCATAAAATTTCAACTCCCCTCTCATGATGCCACCCAATCCAGAACCACACCTATACGACACTTTAACAGATTAAAAAAATACAACAAGGAAGAATTTCTGGACCTAACAATTCAGAATCTAATTAAAAAACCCTTAAACCTGGACAATGCCATATCAAATTGGAACACCATGATCTCTAATGCTGCTACAGCAAACCCACCGCACACCATTCACACTATAAAACAAACACAACATAATGTACCATGGTTCCTACCAGAAATCAAACAACTAAGGACAGAAATGCACAAAGCTGAATGTAAATGGATAAAATCTAAAACCAAAGACCACCAATCCATCTACCTAAATAGTCTTAAACGATACAGAGATAGTATTAACACAGCTAAGAAAAATCACTACTCCAACCTATTAAATAAATCATTAAACCTCCCAAGAGAACATTTTGGAATTGTGCAATCTTTAACAAAAAACAGTGCAAACAAAATCTCGGATGACAAGGTAATAGCACCTCAGATCCTAGCTAACTACTACTGAGACAAACTAAAGCTCAAGACACTCCCTGACCTGAACTACACTACAGAATGCCCTTCCCATATCACACCTTGGTCCACTTTCTACCATCTAACTAAAGATGTACTCAAAAATATCTTTTCCAAATTAAACACCACCACGTCTTACCTAGATCTCTGTCCAGTAGACTTGATAAAAGCTTCATTCTCTGAATTTTCCTAATTTATTATCCCTATCATCAACTTCTCCCTTACAAATGGGTACATACCAACTATACTGAAAAACGTTCAAATCCGTCCAATCCTAAAACACAAAACTACAGACATAAATGCACCTACGTCATACAGGCCAATTTCAAGCCTGGCAAAAATCTTGTAGAAAACTGTCCAAATACAATTATAGGACCATATAGATGCCTCTATCCAACTGGATGAACAGCAATATGGCTTTCGCCTGTTTCATGGGGTGGAAACACTCCTTACTGTCCTAACTGACACTCTTGCAAGAGGAATTGACAATAGAAAACATGCATTCCTACTCATTTTTTTGACATCACTGCAGCTTTTGACAGTGTAAACTATCAAAGAATGATAAACAGGGTTAAGCAGATAGGGATCAAAGACAACGTCCTAAAATGGTTCACCTCACATTTATCTAATAGAACTCAGGCAGTTAGAATAGAACATCAAATTTCAGATACCTATAAACAAGAACAGGGTATTCCTCAAGGCTCCGCGCTCTCTGCCCTCCTCTTTAACATATATATCCAACCTATATGTTCCATCTTTAAAAGATTCTGCATAAATTATCATATTTATGTGGAATATATAATGATCTATTTTCCATGGGTCACCTTAAACCCACCGACCCAATTAATTGCTGACTGCCTTTCGGAAATCACAAATTGGCTAGAGAATCACAACCTTTGCATCAATTTCACAAAAACTGATGCCATGTTTGTAACAAGAAGTCAGAACTCCCCCCCCCCCCATCAATAATTAGAATTAATGACTTCAACATTTTGGTTAAAAATGAAGTTAAATACCTAGGGGTAATCATTGACCGCTCACTTAACTTTACATCCCATATTAGGCAAACAACCAAAAAGATATACTATAAACTCAAACTTCTAAAACAACTCCGCCCCCTACTTCACCTTCATGACCTTAGATCAGTTATACAAGCAATGGTAACACCACATCTTGATTATAGAAACATAGAAATATGACGACAGAAAAAGACCACATGGCCTATCTAGTCTGTCCTTCCATAACAACTACAACAGTCCCCTTTTTACCTTAAGAGATCCTCTGTGTTTGTCCCATGCTTTTTGAATTCAGTTACTGTCCTCATCTCTACCACCTCCACTGGGAGACTATTCCACGGATTCCACTACTCTTTCCCTAAAGAAATATTTCCTCATATCACTCCTAAATCTATCTCCCTTCACCCTCATCCCATGTCCCCTCGTAGCAGAACTTGCTTTCAATTGAAAGAGGCTCTATCCCTGAACATTTATGCCACGGAGGTATTTAAACATCTTAATCATATCACCTCTATCCCGCCTTTCCTCTAAGGTGTACATATTAAGATCCTTCAGTCTGTCCTCATATGCTTTATAATGAAGACCACTAGGCCTGGCAATCTACTTCCGGTGACACTGCCAAGAAAACCCAGGAGCATCTGGGTCGCCAGGAGTCAGGACTGACTCGACGGCACACATTGCATTGCAATCATTTTAGTAGCCACCCTCTGCACCGATTCCATCCTGTTCACATCCTTTTGAAGGTGCGGTCTCCAGAATTGCACACTATACTCCAAATGAGGTCGCACCAAAGACTTATACAGAGGCATTATCATTTCCTTTTTTCTGTTAGCCATTCCTCTCCGTATGCACCCAAGCATCCTTCTAGCTTTTGCCGTCGCCTTTTCTACCTGTTTAGCTACTTTAAGTTCATCAGACACAACCACGTCTAGGTCCTGCTCTTCTTTAGTGGACAAAAGTACTTCACCCCCTATACTATATTGCTCCCTTGGATTGCTGCAGCCCAAATGCATGACCTTACATTTTTTAACATTAAATCCCAGCTGCCAAATTCTAGACCATTCTTAAAGCTTAACTAGATCCCTCCTCATGTTATCTACCCCTTCCTGGGTGTCTACTCTATTGCAGATTATGGAATCATCCGCAAAGAGGCAAACCTTACCTGAAAGCCCTTCCGCTATATCACTAACAAAGATGTTAAAAAGAATCGGACCAAGGACAGATCCCTGGGGTACACCACTGATAACATCCTTCTCCTCAGAGTGATCTCCATTTAGTTGTACTCTTTCTCGCCTCCCACCCAACCAATTTCTAACCCAAGCAGTAACTTTAGGGTCCATACCTAGGGTGCTCAGTTTGTTTATAAGTCGCCTGTGAGGAACAGTGTCAAAGGCTTTACTGAAATCTAAATACACCACATCTAGGGCTCTCCCTCAGTCCAACTCCCTGGTCATCCAGTCAAAGAAATCAATCATATTTGTCTGACAAGACCTGCCTCTGGTGAATCCACTTTATTGCATTGGCTATTTCCTCCTCCTTTTGAATCTTTGCCTTCTTGACTACTTTGCTAGCTTCTCTAAGTTTTTCCAAATACAGATGCCTGTCTTCCTCTCTCTGTGATCTCTTGTATTTCATGAAGGCCTCCCTCTTTTTCTTCACTTTTTCAGCTACTTCTTGCGAAAACCATAGTGGTCTCCTTTTCCTTTTACCTTTATTTACCATTTTAACAAAAAGGTTGGTTGCCCTTAAAATATCCCCTTTCAGTTTTTCCCACTGTTTTTCTACACCACTCAGCTGTTCCCATCCAATTAACGACTCCCTGAGGTATTGGCCCATCTTCGCAAAGTTAGTCTTCCTAAAGTCTAAGATCCTCGCCTTTGAATGGATTCTAACAGCCCTAGTCCTAATACTGAACCATACCATCTGGTGATCACTGGATGCAAAATGATCTCCCACTACAACATCAGAAACACTTTCACCATTGGTAAGCACCAAGTCCAGTATGGCCCCTTCACGTGTTGGGTCTGTTACCAATTGCCTTAATAGTTCTCCCTGTAGAGAATCCAGGATCTCCTTACTTCTAGATGATACTGCAGCAGGAATGTGCCAATCAACATCTGGCATATTGAAATCTCCTATCAGTAGCACTTCCCCTTTCCTAGCAATGCTGCACATGTCTTCAATTAACTCTCTGTCCACCTCATCCTCTTGTGAGGGAGGTCTGTATATCACACCAATGTAAATAGATTTCTCTTTCCCTCTTTCAAGTTTAACCCACAATGCCTCCCCTCTCCCTTTTAAGCTCTGTAATTCCAAAGCTTTAATAGTAGTTTTTACATATAGTGCCACTCCTCCTCCCCTACTTCCTACCCTGTCCTTTCTGAATAAAGTATAGCCAGGTATAGTTACATCCCAATCATGGTTTTCTGTGAACCATGTTTCTGTAACTGCCACTAAATCCAAGTCTGCCACTCCCACCAAAGCTTCAACATCAGGGATCTTATTTCCCATGCTACGGGCATTTATACACACTGCTTTCCTTATTACCTTATTCCTTATTCCTGTTACCCATTTCCATAAAGTTATTTAATGTATCACCTACCTGGGGGCTTCCACTTACCTGGGGGCTTTATGCAAATATTATCCTGCAATGCATCACAAAACAGGACTTAAAACGCCTCCAACTAGCTCAAAATGTTGCAGCAAGAATAGTCACGAACACTAGCTCCACCAAACATATCACTCCAACACTCCATGCACTCCACTGGCTACCAATACAAAGTCGTATAAAATATAAAATTCTTGTCACAACAGTTAAACTAATCAACCGCATTTCCCCATCGTACCTTTCCACAGTTATCACTAAAGAAAATAATAACCGCAACCAATGCAAGGGAAACAAAAACAAACTTATGATTCCAAGTGATTTTAGGAAAGCTAGACAAATAACTAGTAACAAAGCCTTCTCTCACATGGCCCCTCACTTCTGGAATACTCTCCCTGACCACCTCAGAAAGCAAAGTGACCTGCAAACCTTCAGAAAGAACCTCAAAACTCATCTATTTAGTCTCAATTTTGGCACTCTTGAGCAACATAATATTCTAGTAACTCCCCCTCCCTCCCCCCTAACCCCCCCAACCCAAGATACCTCACTCTTCAAACGAACTGTAAATAGTTAATTTGAGTTTAATTGTGTTTCTGTCTTTGCTAAACATGCAATGCATTGAATTCAGTTCATGTACAGTATATAGTTTCCCTCTGTTCCATGTACATTGAGAATGCTGCTGTTAATGCACTCTTCAAAAGTTTTGTTAACTGCAAACCACAATTGATCCTTGGAAATTGCGGTATAGAAATAGTTTCAAAATAAAATAAATAAATAGAAACATATCTAAGGAAAGTAAAGAAAAACAAGAGGAAAAAATAAACCTATTTGGTTCTCCAAAGAAGTGGCTGCACAAATAAAGGCAAAAAACAGTTGGCAGTTTTTTGGACTTTCATAAAATTCAAAAGTTCACAAACAGAGGAACAGAGAAAAGAATACAGGATCAAACTAAAAGAGACAAAAAGAAAAATAAGGATAGCAAAATCCAAGGCAGAAGAAAAGATGGCTAAAGATGTGAAGTGTGGTAACAAGACTTGTTTCAGGTATATTTGGAAGAAGAGGTAAATCAGAGGTGAATTGCATGACTCAAAAGTGCCGGGAATGAATTTGTGGAAAGAGACATTGAAAAAGCGAAAATGCTAAAGAAATACTTCTGCTCTATTTTGACTAAAGAAACTCCTGGAGAAGGATCACCTGTGATTGACAAATATACAAATGGGAATGGAGTAGATACCACACCATTCACAGAAGATGATGTATTAGAACAGCTTGTAAAACTGAAAGTGGACAAGGCTTAGAGCTGAGAGAGGTTCTTGTAGGGCCATTAAAGGATGTTTTCAATAGATCTTGGAGATAGGAGAAGTTCCACAGGACTGGAAATTGGCTGATGTGGTACCTCTTCAGAAAAGTGGTGACAGGGAAGAAGTGACAAACTACAGGCTGGTAAGCCTTACCTCGGTGGTGGGAAAAGTAATGGAGGAACTCCCGAAGACACAAATAGTGGACTTTCTCAAAACCAACAGGTTGCATGATCCAAGACAACATGGTTTTACCAAAGGATGATCTTTTCAAACAAATCTGATTGAGTTCTTTGACTGGGTGACTAGAGAACTAGATCAAGGATATGCAATGGATGTCATCTACCTAGATTTCAGCAAAGCCTTTGATATTGTTCCTCATAGGAGGCTTATCAATATACTCTACAGCTTGGGGATAGGTCCCAAGGTGGTGAACTGGATCAGAAATTGGTTGACTGACAGGTTATGGTAAACGGAACTCATTCGGATGAAAGGAAGGTGATTAGCAGTGTGTCCCAGGGTTCAGTCCTGGAACCAGTACTGTTCAATGTATTTGTGAGTGATATTGCTGAAGTACTGAAAGGAAAAGTCTGTCTTTTTGCAGATGACACAAAAAATTTTCAAGAGTGGACTTCCCTGAGGGAGTGAATAACATAAGAATTTTGCCCATGGGAGCTAACCGAATAGTGGCAAAATATTGCTTGTACCCAATTAGCTTTTTTTCAGTGCCAGAGGCTGTGCAGTGACCCCAGAAATTCAATGCTGGGGGCCGCATATGACCTTGTCATTGAATATTCAAAGTTAGAGGTCAGCGGTGATGGCTATGCACTATAGCGGTGCATAGCCATCCCAATTGAATATCCGGCACATAGTGTTTTCTTCTTTAGAATGGCAAGAAGATGCCCATTCTTCAGAGTTATTAAGAACAGCACTTAATTCATTGATTGAATTTGTATTAAGGTTACCTTTCCCATAAGGCTACAATGGTTATTTACACCATAATGCAACTGGTAAATAAGATTAACAATTTTCAAATAAGAATCATAAAAATCAAAATTAAAATAATTTGACATAGTTCATATCAGATTAATCATAGGCTATTCTGAACAGCCAAGCTTTGCTTAGTTTTTGAAAGTAGAGCGGGTCATGCAACATTTTGAATTTCAAAGGTAACTTATTCAAAATGGTATGACCTATATAGGAAAAAACATGTTGTCTAATGCCATCCAGGTTCTTCAGCAGAGCTGACTGTGATGAATGTAAATACCTACCAGGAATATATTGTTGCACACAAGAACTCAGATATAAAGAGGCCTTACTCTGCAGATTTTCATGAATTATCAAGAGAATTTTAAATTTGAACCTCTGTTGAATAAGCAACCAATATAAAGCTTTCAATACAGGGAGAACATGGTTATGTAATTTTGCATTAGTTAACACCCTTGTAGCAGTATTCCACACTAGGAATGTGTATTTCAGACTTACTTGGGAAATTAAAAGTGCACGCTAGTCACTTATGCGCACACATAGAGTACCTAAAAGTTAACATGCACACAATCAATTTATTTATTCAAAAAAAGCTGTAGCATGCATAGAAAGAACACAATTAAGACAAATATGTTCATAGTCCACTACCCAGCATTCTCATCCCCAGAAACAATTAAAATAGGAATATCACCCTCCCAGTGAAACTGCAAATCAAATACCTCAGAGTCATCTTGGACCAAAAACTGAACATGCAAGCACACATAAAGAAGATTACAGCTACTGCATACTACAAAATCAAAACCCTACATAACCTATGCCCACTCCTAGACCTAAACCATTTCTGTACAGTCTGCCAGGCCATTATAACACCACAACTGGATTACTGAAACTATGTACTTCAAGACCTACCAAAACAGGCTCTATATCCCCTACAAAGAGTACAAAACACTGCAGCATAACTAATCACGGGGACTTCAAAACATGACCATATCATCCCGGTGCTAAAACACCTACACTGGCTCCCCATACTTATTTATTTATATTCTCTTATATACCGCGCTTTTCTGCATCAGTGTGGTTTACATTGAACAAACTGAAATTACATTGAACAGGGCATTATAACTTGGAGATAACTATTTTACAGGGAACATGGGCTATGGAGGTTTAAGTGGCTTGCCCAAGACTACAAGGAGCACCTGTGGGACTAGAAACCCCAGTCCTTCCGGCCCAAGGTTGCTGTCCTCTAGTGGGATTTGAACCCCCAACCTTCTGGCCTGAAGTACCTTGCCCCAACCACTAGGCCACTCCTCCACTCCTCAGAGTCCATACAGGCCCATATCAAATACAAAGCAATCATGAAAACCTTCAAGACTACACACAGTCCTGCTGCAGACCGTTTGCATAAACTCATCCAGAAGCCCCCAAGCTTGAGAGCAAGAAGACAACAAAACCAGAATCTACTCAACATCCCAACACATAAGCTCAAAAGCAACTCGCCAGAGATTGTTCTCAGTTTATGGACCCACACTTTGGAACCCTCTCCCTAGTATCCTGAGAAACACTTTTGTAAAAACAACAACACCCCCCCCCCTTTAATTACATGAATACTTTGGTTCTAATACACAGAAGGCTCAACTCCCTCCTACCACCGACCCCTACCAACCCTTAAATTATGTAGTCTACACCTTATAACAACCTATTGTATATAGTTAAATCCTGTTATCTCCCATTTTGTTAACTGTTGCCATTGTAACTATTTATCATTTCTTACTTAATTTTGAGTTTATTGTAAACCAATTATCCAATTTTGAGTTCAATGTAAATCACCTTTATAATTTGAAAGGTGGTATACAAGAAACATTAAATAAATAAAATAAATAACTATGAACAAAAACATGAATAAAACCCAAAAAATTGTTAAAACTTTTTTTTGGCCCTGTGTATTCCTATTCTTTACTATTTGGAGTATTTCTAATTGGTAATGAGGAAGGACAATAAATAGTGCATTTCAGTAATCTAAATTAGCATTCGTGAATGCTGTATTGTGGCCAATGATACATCACCTTAATAGGGTAAAAGATCATGAATACATGGAAAAAAACATGCCTTT
Source organism: Ichthyophis bannanicus (assembly GCA_033557465.1). Lineage (NCBI taxonomy): Eukaryota > Metazoa > Chordata > Amphibia > Gymnophiona > Ichthyophiidae > Ichthyophis > Ichthyophis bannanicus. The sequence continues at coordinate 229,270,547 of CM066031.1, forward strand.
ACTACTAATCTGATTTGCTTATACATAATCAAAAAGGAGACAAACCTGACTCCTAAGATTTTAACTTCTGAGCAGGAAAAATTAGAATATCCACCATTTTAATCTCAGGGCAGGGAAAGTGCATGAATGCTCTTCTCACTCACATGGAGCAAGTATTGAGGATTTCAGAGAAAGAGGAAGGGATTGCGGGACTTAGTTGGTATGAATGTGCAGACTGAATACAGGAGGCCTTATGGTCTTTATCTGCCGTAATTTTCTCTATTTTTTGTGTTTACATTTCTGCTTTGCCAGGATTCAGTTTAAACTTGTTCATTGCCAGACAGTCCTTTACCTTATCTAGGCATTCATTCAGATTTGCAATAGCATTCTCTCTGCAATAATCCAATTCACAAAAGAGCTGAATAGCATTGGCATACAATGTATAATAAATGTCTTCTCCACTAATAACCTGTGCTAAAGGATGCAAGAATATGTTGAACAAAACGGGAGAAAGCAGCAAGCTCTGTGGGGCTCTCAACTGAAGTTTCCATGCTGTCAATATGTAGTCTCCAGCACTTGCTCTGTTCATCTCTTTAGGAAGGAATGTAACCAAGAATATACTCTTCCTTTGATACTGAAACATTGCTCTGATGCAACAGATTTAATTAGGTGGGAGGGACATGGATCATCAGGATTCACTATGGCATTCAGGCCCTGATAAATGTTCAGAGCATGCATAACGTTTATTTCCCTTAATACTGAAAAATCAAATCAACATCCTTATCATGTGTATTGGAGCTTTCAAATAGTATAGGCTAAGCCTAATTAGTGAATGAAGCATCATCAAGGATAGCTTTATCCAAGTCATGTTTTTAATTAACCCTGTTTAGTAAGCCGGGCTAATAGTTAATCTGAGCTATCTGCAACCTGGGACCTAGTTGCAGATAGCTTGGGTTAAACATTAACCTGGTTTAGTAAACATACCCCTTAATTTTAAGATCACAGATGTTACATTTTCTGCTAAATGAAGGCCGCATGGGCAGTGTCCCAAGCCGGCCGCCTGTAACCCGGTGGCTCAGTGAGATGCGGAACCCGGTTTCGGGTCCGCAGGATGGAGGGGAGGAGAGAAGAGACGTGGTGACGTGGCGGCATTTTTTAAATGCATTGGCTCCCTTATTGCATGGCACAAAGGGAGAGCCAATGAGGAGAGCGGTGGAGGCAGACCTGCAGCGTGAAGATCCAAAGGACGGGGGCCAGTTGCGGAGAGGTCCGGATGGGGGGAAAGGCACGTAAGAAGCGAAAACATGTGTGTCAGCGGCGGCATGGCTCAGATTCTTCCTCGTCCTCTTCATTGGTATTGTCGTCATCCGCATCAGAAGGTGGCAGGGTAGGACAAGAGGTTGGCGGTAAGGAAGGGGGTGTAATCAGAGCGGGAGGTGGTGCCCCTTCATTAGCCGTGTATGCTGTTATGGGAAGGGGTACCAAGAAATTTGCGGCATAAGATTAGGAAAAGGAGATATACTGATATTTTTCGATTAAAAGGCTGGTCACATCAAGAAAGTGTCTAGGAATGTGGTGAACTGGACAAGAGCTTTTTTGTGTTTGGCCAGCATATGGGGACATCACTTTCCGTAACAGTACGGGATGTTGTTAGCTTACGCGGATTCCATTCTGGAGGCCGCACAGACGCATGATGGATGGTCGTGGTTGATCTAGGATGAGAAGTTCTGCAATAAAATGGAGGAGAACCGGTTTTTGTCATGAGGCTCACCAGATATTAATCTGTGGCTTACGCAAATGTCTGCAAAATCAGGAGAGGGGGGTATTGGAGGGAAACCCGGGGGTGGGATAGCAGGGGGGATGGGACGTTCCTTTCGGCCAGCAGGAGCCCCTTTACAGCAGAAAAGTGGAGGTACGGGAACAGGGGATATGTGTTGGAGATTTAATAAGGCCTCGTGTCCCTTTCCCGATTGCAAGTTCCAACATGCATGCTCAAGTTGTTGGGGGGAGGGGGGAATTTGGCGGCAAAATGTCTTAAAAAAGGGACTGCCCTGCTTAGTGGGTCAGCCATTCAGTAATTGTGATGTGAGCAGTCTGGCCTGGACCCCGATACGAGTAGAGGTGTTAATGGCCAGGCTGCAATGATACCCGAAACAGGGAGATAGGGAGGTGTTGGGAAAAGGGTTTAGGGAGGGCTTTGTGGTAGCATATACGTCATGCAATTTGTCTTTGGTACAATGCTTTGCACCAGTAGTGTGGTAAAAATTGTTAAAATAATTAGAGTTAGGGAGGATTGCCAGCCCATTTGTGGAGAAGCCGTTCTCGAATTTGGTAGTATCCCCGTTGGGTATTATACCCAAAAAGGAAGCGGGAAAATTTAGACTAATTCATAATTTGTCATTACCAGAGGGAACATCGGTCAATGATCTCATACCGAGGGATAGCTGTACAGTTAGATATGCATCATTTGACCAGGCTGTGGAGTTGGTGAGACAAGCAGGGGTTAAGGCTTGGATGGCGAAGGTTGATATTAAGTCGGCGTTCCATCTGTTGCCTGTTCATCCGTCTAGTTTTCCGTTGCTGGGATTTTGGTTTGAGGATCTGTTTTATTTTGACAAATGTATGCCTATGGGATGCTCGGTGTCATGTGCCTACTTTGAAAAATTCAATACCTTCTTGCATTGGGCGTTGGTTCAGGAAGTGGGTTGTGTGAATGTAATGCATTATTTGGATGATTTTTTATTTGTGGGAGCAGAGCAGTCGGGGGAGTGTCGGCGTATATTGTGCAGTTTCAGGGACTTGGCCAGGAACTTGGGGGTGCCATTAGCAGAAGAAAAAACAGAGGGTCCTTCGAGACAACTAACATTTCTGGGTATGGAATTGGATTCCAGGACAATGGTGGCTAGGCTTCCGGAAGATAAGGTGATGAAGCTGTGGGTGTTAGTGGCCAATGCTTTAGTTTCCAACAAGTTGAACTTGAGAGAGTTGCAGGCATTCATCGGTGCGCTGAATTTTGCATGCCGCATCATCCCGATGGGTAGGATGTTTCTGCGAAGACTAGCAGGGGCAACAGCAGGGGTGCGCAAACCGCATCACCAGATTACGGTGTCAGGGGTGATGAAGGAAGATTTGCAGATTTGGGACATCTTTTTGCAGGAATTCAACGGTACGGCTGTAATGATGGAGGGAGAGATGTCATTAGGGGACTTGCAGCTATTCTTGGACACAGCTGGGGGGGTGGGTTTAGGAATCTATTTTGCAGGGGCATGGTGTGCAGACAGATGGCCCCAGACATGGCAGGAAGTGGGTTTAGTCACTAACATTGCCTTCCAAGAGCTTTTTCCCATGCTGGTAGCATTGGAGTTGTGGCCGGATCGCCTGCGTAACCGACGTGTATTGTGGTGGTATGATAATGTGGCAGTGGTAAGTGTAATCAATCATTACACCCCAAGATGTGTTCCAGTGGCTGACTTAATGCAGGAGGTGGTACCAGCTTGATTAAGGCTGAATGTTGTAATCAAAGCGCGACATATTCCGGGCTGTACTAATGAGATCGCGGATGCTCTTTCTCGTTTTCAGTGGGACAGGTTCCGGAAATTGGCACCAGGAGCCGAGGAGATTGGATTGCTGGTCCCAGAGCACTTGTGGAAGGTTGGCCTGAAGAGATGCTGAGTTTGCTACGAGGCTCGGTGGCGAGAAGAACATGGTTGGCTTACTAGCAGGGCTGTGACAAGGTGGAGGAGTTCTTGTGGATGCAGGGCTGGCGGCCAGATGCAGTGTTGGATTGGATGTTAGCAAAATATGTAGTGGAGGCCAAGAAAAATGGGTGGTCCAAGGCAGCGGTTCGTTTGCATTTAGCAGGGTTTGCCTTTTTCGCAAAGGCGATGGGATGGATTCCGTTGGTGGGTGGGTTTTTAACCCGGTGGTCGATGCAAGGGTGGGGGAGAATGAGGCCAATGCCTAAGGACAGCAGATGGCCGATTACGCACGACTTGCTGGTGAGGCTATGTGCGGCTCTCCCATTGGTGGCATCCTCTGCGTATGAAGCGACATTATTCAAGGCGGTTTTTTGCTTGCCGTTTTTTGGGGCCTTCCATATCAGGGAATTGGTAGCGGACGCGGGGAGGTCAGGTAATGTCGGTGGCTTGCTGCTACAGCAAGTGCAGGTGGAGAGAGGGTCTGTGCGAGTGCTGTTGGCACACTCTAAGACAGACCAGCAGGGGCGGGGTTGGTGGGTGGTCCTGAAAGAGATGGTGGTATGCCATCCTACGCGGTGGCTGCATTATGGGATTACTTGCGCCAGTGACCTGCGGATGTGGGTTTGTTCTTTATTCACGCGGATGCACGTCTGCTGACGTGATTCCAGGTTACATCTGTCTTAAGACTGGCTCTACAGTGGATAGGGGAGGTACTGCATCAATTTGTGGCACACTCCTTCCACATTGGGGCAGCAACGAGTGCAGCGGCAGCGGGTTTGTCTGACCAGGAGGTTCAACGCATCGGTCGATGGCGCTCTAGGGCATTCCTAGAATATGTCCGACTGTAGAGGTAGTCGGGCAGGATCATGGTGGGGCTAATTCTGTTTTTTCTTTTGCAGATTGAGGGCGAGGTCCACATGGCTGTTGGCTGATTGGCCATTCGTTTGTTCATTGGGTAGGTCGGCGAGTGGCTGTACGGCCTGTAGGGGCTAATCTGGGCCTGGATCCAGAAGTGGTGTCCATATTATGGCTGGGTGAGTGAGGTCTCCGTTGGACACAGTTGCTCCCTTTGCTGTGGCACCACGGGCGGCTGCGGAGCACACCGGACTTGATGTTGATACATTTGGGGGACAATGACCTGTCAGCCTGGACCTGCAAGCAACTGATATGAGTGGTGCAGAAAGATCTGGAGGTGGTGCTGCATTTGTTTCCAGGAGTAATACCGATGTAGTCAGATATTATACAGCGGCCAGACTGCCACGATCAGCGGCGCTGGTTGCGTGGTCTGATGAAAATCAATCGCCAGATTCGCTGTTGGGTTTGTGCACATGGGGGATACCAGGCAATGCATTCATGGGTAGAGGTGGACTGTGTGGGATTGTATGGGAGGGATGGTGTACATTTATCTCCGGTGGGGTTGGATTTACTATTGAACGACTGGCAGGAGGCGTTGGAATGGGTAATGTTGAGGGATGCTTGCTGGTCGCAGCTTTTGGGAGGGGCAGTGCAGGGACAGTGAGGTCACCTGTGCCAGTGGTGAGATCCCAGAGGTTTCAGGGGTCCGGAGCCTTGGATAAACTTGGGATGGGGGTGGGGTACCCCTGACCCGGATAACCCCTGGGCTGGCTTTTGCTAATTATATGGCAAAGTCAGGGGCCAAGTGGGGGAGAGAATTTGGAAAAGCGGAGGCGTGCGCACCTTGCTATTGACATGGCTGGTGAGGCATCATTCCGCTGGTGTATGCAAAAGGATGGTTATTTGTTACTGATTGTTAATCGGTTTAATGGTTTAACCCTGGAATTACCGAGATTTTTTGCACACACTGAATACCGTTGGGGTCATAAATGACCCCACGACGAATTTTAATTGTTAACCATGAAAAATTTAAACTAAACAGCCAAATATTATTCCGAATTAATTATTTATTATATGAAGGTTAAATGTTTTGAAATTTAATATTTTATCATAAAATTACATGAAGAAGAGTTGCCATGAAAGCAGTTTTTGCATGCACTTGATGAACACAGTAAAGTACTACAATCATTTGCATGAGACACAGACAATTTCTGAATGTTCTTTGCAAACATTGCGCTTGCAGGAGGTACAAACTATGTTGCTTTTCTTGTCTTTTTCTCTGGAACAGCAGTGACACCTTGACCTTTTCTTTGGGATCCCGACATTGCAAACAGCATCAGTGGCTTCTTCAATGCTGGAAGAAGTCTCGCTGCAATTACTCTGAAGCAGCTGCTTTCCTTATTCCAAGAGGAATAGACGACATCTGTGCTTTGACTTGGACTGCCATTCTGGATTTAGTGACATCCAAACAATAACCTCAAAGCACTGATGTCCAACATGTTGTAGAAGATTGTCACTGGCCAGCGTCTTGTCATTCGTTTTGTGGTATACGTGCACAACATTTGATCTGCCGTATCTACTCCACCTTTACTAGAATTATAGTCAAAGATCATGCGTGGTTTTTTGTTTGGATGTGTGTTATCTACTTCTTCTTGATCATGCAAACTGCTCAGAAGAACAACCATTTTTCCTTTCTTCGGGCAATAGGAAACCAGAGTGGCGTCATCGCGAAAGGCAAACAGTGAAGTGAATACCTCTCGGCCCTTTGCTGTAACAAATTCTGGAGGTAATTCTTTTCTGTTCTTTCGAATTGTCCCAAAGGTGTTTTTCTAGCAATTTCCGTGACAGGGATAAACTGCAGAAGAAATTGTCAACAGTAACATTTCTGCCAGATCACGTCAATCCTTCAGTGAGTTGCAGCACAACCCTTTCACCCTGATTCTGTTCCCTGTTTTGTCCGAGTTCCCTTTCTGTATATACTTGAAGACGCAGAACATATGGCGTTGCACTGTCACACAACATCCATAGCTTTATGCCATATTTCCCAGGTTTGCTGGGAATATATTGACTGAATGGAACACAGCCACGAAATGTAAGCCGTTGCTCATCCACGGTAACATTTTCACCAGGAACAAAGGCGTCACTTAGAGTTGCTTCCCCAGGTATCAAAAACGTGTCTGATTGGAGCAAGCTTATCCACGTCTCGTTGTTCATGTCTGTTGGTTGCATCATCAAATCTGAGAGCACAAGAAATTTGCTGAAAACGGTTACGGGCCATAATTTTGCCAAAAACAGAACGACCATCTTCAAGGTTCCACAACTGAACTATGGATTCATTTTGTGACTTGCAACAAACAGTACAAAGACGTGAGCAGTATATAAAACTCACAGCTCTTTATTGGTCCATATATAATGCAGGGGGGCCAAACCCAACACAGGCCGTGTTTTGTAATATATTTCTTCAGGGGTGAGGCACACCAAGAAACTTAGGACCATAGGCTAATGTATGAAGTCGCTGAATCTCAAAAAGGTGTCCTATATATACAGATGTAAAGAAGCAAAATAAAGCGATCATCAAGATCCAAATATGTCTGCAGGCGATTAGTGCATTAGAACATAGTGACTGCTTCAGATCTATGGATTTATTTCGTGACTTGTACACGCCTGAGAGGATCAGAAGTCCAAGAAAACATTGAAATTCTCCATCTGTCAAATCTTTCCAGGTGTCGTCATAAATGTGTCTTCCTTGTTTGCTCATCCACATCATAATTTCATTCAATAAGTTCTTCGTCATGAACAAGTGGAATGCTGCGAGAGGGCCATCTACATTTTGTACAGCATACCTTGTAGGACCTTGTTGTACGGGCATGACATTAGCTCTGGCGTATCTTCCAGCAGCTTGCTTTATAGGTTTCCTGTCCCATGATGTGGCATACTTAGATACATAGGCTTCAATGGCAACATTTGTGCTTATAGTTGATGACCTCTTAGCTCCTCTATGACCACAACTAAGATGCCTCACAGATGATACTGACACCGAGGACTCCTGCCTTCTTCCCCATCCAGCACAGCCTCGACCTTTGCCTCAACCTGCAACTTGACTCTTTGCTGCAGGCGATGTTACCGGCTCAAAATCAGTCTCACATTCACTTGGCAACCAACTACTGTCACCATCTGAATCATGACTGTCATCATCAGATTTATCGCCCGAACTTGGCTGATATGCTTCTTCGCTTACTGAATATGCTGCATCATCAGATGACTCAGAGCCGTCACTGTCAGAATCTCGTTGCAATATTTCTCTTACTTGGGCAGCTGAATACTTTTGTTTTGACATCATAAACAATAACCTAAAATAAATAAACAAAGATAAAGTTGAATAAAACGCAAAGCAATTTTACTATAGATGCACAATAATCGTGATGAATGAGCTGAAAGCCTTTAGATTTCATCGGAAATAATGAGAGAACGTATGATATCAATTACAGAAAATGTGTAATTTTCATAAAACAAGAGTACAAAAAATAAATGGTACATAACACAGGTACACTATCAAAAAACTGCCTCCAGTTTTGCAACTGATTCCTATAGATTTTTGGGTGCTGAATCCAGGAAAAATAGCCAAAATGTTCCATCACGTCACGTTTTCTTGCAAAATTAGATTTCTTACCCATATAAGGAATGTTCACATAATTTCTTTTTAGCCGACTGCAGTTTATTTTCTTGGCCCAAAATAGAGGTTGTAATGGTTAACTAACTAGAAACACTCCCTCATGATATTTTAGAGTGTTTTGTATTCATTTTATACATTAACAGGACAATTGGGAGGCGGGGGGCTAAATCCAGTACTCGCGCTGGCGCATGTTCTTTCCTGTTTGCCTCGCCTCGTTCGCTCGCTCAAACACAGTGGTTGTGACATGAACGTTCCTGTCAAATTTCAGTTTCTTGCAAGTTCATTATTACCTTTTGCTTGCTCAGTCGTAATCCAGCTTTATTCCGAAGTGGTTCACTACAGTTGTAGTTTGCAGTGCTGTGTATTTGTGATGGCTCACAGAGCCAGAGGTTGCGTCAACTCTCCGGACAGTTTTTGTTTTATTTGTGGGGAATATACCGTGAAAAAGCGGCAGAGGAACATATCTGCATTTATTAAAAAAGTATATTTCGCCTATTTCGGTTTGAAGTTAGGCGATCAAGACAAACCGTGGGCTCCTCACAAAGTGTGCAAGACATGTGAGGAAGATCTACGCTTATGGATGAAAGGTAAAAAACAAGCATTTCGTTTCGGAATACCTATGATGTGGCGTGAACAAAGAGACCACAGCAGTGACTGCTATTTTTGCTTTTGCATTGTGAAGGGATACAACTTAAAAAATAAGAACGTAATAAGTTACCCCAACCTTCCCTCAGCAATTAGGCCTATGCCTCATAGCAACGAAGTACCTGTGCCTGAACCACCAAAATCTTTGGATCATATTTGTGTGGACGGTTCTGATCATGATGAGACTCATCAGATGGCTTTTCCCGATGAGTCCAGTACTTCTGAGTTTGAAACTGAACCAGATCCGAAACCTGAACTTTTCTCTCAAGCTGAATTGAATGATTTAGTCCGGGATTTAGGACTCCCAAAAGATGCTGCCCAACTGCTAGGTTCTCGGCTTAAACAGAAAAATCTATTGTCACCAGGAACAACTTTTTATTGGTACCGGCAACCGCGAGACACAATTTTTGAAGTATTTCAGCAAAGAGGAAGATTTGGTATTTTGCAACGATATATACGGAGTGATGGAAAAGTTTAAACTCAAGTATGATCCTGCTGAATGGCGGCTGTTCATTGATTCGTCAAAAGACAGCATAAAAGGTGTTCTTCTTCATAATGGCAACACATTCGCTTCAGTTCCTATTGCTCACTCTGTTATTCTCCAAGAAAAATACGAGAATTTGGCCCTGATTCTTCAGAAGATTCGTTATGATGAGCATAAGTGGATGATTTGTGGAGACTTTAAAATTCTATCCATGCTATTAGGGCAGCAATCCGGTTTCACCAAATATCCCTGCTTCCTTTGCTTGTGGGATAGCCGGGCCCGCGACCTACACTGGGGGAAAAAAGACTGGCCAATTCGGGAGTATTTGAGACCCGGTGAGAAAAATGTTCTTCATGAGAACTTGGTACCTCGTGATAAAATTCTATTACCACCTCTCCACATTAAGTTGGGTCTCATTAAGCAATTCATCAAGTCCCTTCCAAAAGATGGTGAGTGCTTTCGGTACCTTTGCTCAAAGTTCCCCCGACTTTCTGAAGCAAAGCTAAAGGAAGGAGTGTTTGTTGGCCCTGATATAAGGAAACTCATTTCAGATGGAGCATTCGCTGAAACGATGTCTGAGAAGGAAAAAGAAGCCTGGGATTCCTTCAAGGATGTTGTTCTCAAATTCTTGGGGAACAGGCGGGATGAGAACTATAAGGATATTGTTGCCAGGATGCTCAATGCCTTCAAAGAACAAGGCTGAACATGAGCCTGAAAGTCCATTTCTTGCACTCCCATGTGAACTACTTTCCCGAAAACATGGGGACGTACAGTGAAGAACAAGGTGAAAGGTTTCACCAGGACATCAAGGATGCAGAGAGAAGGTACCAAGGAAGATGGAACACCACTATGATGGCTGATTTCTGCTGGTTGCTGCTGCGGGAAACCCCAGATGAAAAATACGCCAAGCAGCGCACCAAGAGAAGCATTCGGGGGAAGAAGAAATGGGCCCACCAGGAGATTGATTGACCCAAGAATGACTTTAAAATCTAAACTGTGTTGACAAATATCGTGTTTTTACTAAACTTTGAAATAAAAATTTGCTAGTTATTACCACAGTGTCGGATCTCATTTATTAGAATTTTATTTTCACACCATCGGGTGTTTGTCTTCATGTATTGCAATGGTGCGGTTTGCGTTTTCTATTCTTACATACATACCTGTACAACATTTTTTGAACATTTCTTTGCTTTGCTTTGTGTCTAACCTCGCTCTTATATGCTCAATGTTTGTGCACATGTATGTGGCTGTTTTAAGTGCAGACAATTTTGCTACCATCACAGTGTGTTTTGTTGACATTACTCTATTCTTATGTGCTGCCTTGTTACAATTTTCTTTATTCTTATTTGAATAACTATTAAACAATTAGTATAAAGAATTCATCCAAGAAACTTTTATCTCGATCGCACTCAATCTGAAACGTTCACCTCAAACTGCTAACCCAATGTAGCAAAAAATCTGTACGTGATGGAGCAAATTGGTTACCAGATTTGGATTCAGCGCACCAAAAAACGTAAAAATCAATCGAAACATTAGAGGCAGTTTAAAAAAAATTTTTTTTAGTGTACCTGTGTAATTAGTGACAAATACCTTTGTCAGATCAAAGGAGGAGGAGGAGTAGCCTTGTGGTTGGGGCATGGTAGTTCAGGCTGGAAGGTCGGGGGTTCAAATCCCACTAGAGGACAGCAACCTTGGGCCGGAAGGACTGAGGTTTCTAGTCCCACAGGTGCTCCTTGTGGTCTTGGGCAAGCCACTTAACCCTCCATAGCCCATGTTCCCTGTAAAATAGTTATCTCCAAGTTATAAAGCCCTGTTCAATGTAATTTCAGTTTGTTCAATGTAAACCACACTGATGCAGAATAGTGCGGTATATAAGAGAAAATAAATAAATAAATAAAAAATTCACAAAACTGCAAATCATATCACATCCAAACCAGACATAAGCAACTGGGGTCAAAAATGACCCCACTGGTACTCTGTGCTGCAATTCATCACTAGCGTCACCTAGCAGATGAAAATTATTCCTCTCATGGTGCAATATAAAGAGAATATTGACATGTGAAAAGTCATAAAAAGATTGCATTCTTGAACAACTAGTTTCCTAGATACGCGTTGTGAAACTTGCAATGGGGTCACTTTTGACCCCATCAGTACTCCCAGGGATATTAAAGCTGCGACCAGAAGATTTTCCAAAAAAGTAATGTGCCAGAGTGTTTGTGGAAGTTGGGGGGGGGGGGGGAGAAAAAGGGAGGGGGAATCAAGGGGGTGGGTGAGAAGCATCGAGTCCGACCTACTCCGGTTAATGAAGGCCGCATGGGCAGCGTCCCAAGCCGGCTGCTTGTAACCGGGTGGCTCGGCGAGATGCGGAACCCAGTTTCAGGTCTGTGGGAAGGAGGGGGAGGAGAGAAGAGACGTGGTGACGTGGAGGCATTTTTTAAATGCATTGGCTCCCCCATCGAATGGCGTGAAGGGAGAGCCAAAGAGGAGAGTGGTGGAGGCGGACCTGCAGTGTGAAGAACCGAAGGATGGGGGCCAGTTGTGGAGAGGTCCGGAGGACGGCAGCCCACCCACCTGCCCTTTCACAGGGTTAACTTAAATAGGGGTGTCGCAGTGGGGGGGGGGGGGGGTAGGCAGGATCCCGGAGGTTTCTGGTGTCCGGAGCCTTGGATAAACTTGGGAAGGGGGTGGGGTACCCCCAACCTGGAAAACGCCTTGTCTGGCTTTTGCTAATTATATGGCGAAGTCGGGGGCCAAGCGGGGGAGAGAATTTGGAAAAGCGGAGGCGTGCACACCTTGCTATTGACATGGCTGGTGAGGCATCATTCTGCTGGTGTATGCAAAAGGATGGTTATTTGATGTTGATTGTTAATCGGTTTAATGGTTTAATAAAGCTGCGACCAGAGGTTTTTCCCAAAAAGTATTGTGTCAGAGTGTTTGAGGAAGTTGGGGGGTGGAGGTAAAATGGGAGGGGGGAGTCGAGGGGGTGGGTGAGAAGCATCGAGTCCGACCTACTCCGGTTATAGACTATTGTCTCTAAAAAACTGAGAAGCTTTGACTCTGCAGTCAGGGACAGCGTTCCCATAAGAACATAAGAAATGCCATACTGGGTCAAACCAAAGGTTCATCGAGCCTAGCTCCCAACTAATAGTTCCTCAAAGGAGACTTTCCTTTCTGATCTAGAAGCTGTCTACCTAGCTCATATTACTATTTTAAAAACTTTGCAAACCATCACACAATTTTATAGATGGCTCTAATATATTTGTTGGCTTATTAATATTCAAAACCTTCCTGGCAATTTGAAACATGTTTTACATTCTATTGGCTGCCACATTTAGAATCCAAGAGAGAACAGACTACTAGAGCACACTATTAAATGTCACCAGACAAAAAATATTTTTTTGTTGTTGCACTGTTTGCATACAGGGAATTAACCCCAAAGTAACAAACTTTCCATTTTAATCAAAATTTATTGCATAGACTTTAGAATAAAAGAAATCCACTTAGCTGAAGCAATAGTGTTGGAGAGTTTGTTACTTTGGGGTTAATAACCGTGGTATCCGGATGCCCTACTCGGCATGGGTCCACCCCCCCCCCTTTCATCACCCCGCCCCCCCCCAACCATTGACAAAGCACACGGACGTCGAGTATTGGTGTTAAAGCATGGTCGCAGCTTTTATTAACAGTAAGAACACCGGCCCAACATGGGCCAACTCAGTAATGCAAACCATAACAGAGAAGAGGCCCCCCCCCTTCCACCCATCATCCGGATGATGCCCCCCACCAGCCGTATAGCAAAGTGGAGCACCATCCAACCCACCCACCCCCAGTTACCCCTTCAGGCCCGCCTCGCCATGTTAGCAAAGGCCGGCTGAAGGGGTTGCCTAATTCCGGGTAGAGACCCCAACCGGGACGTCTCCCCCAACCCGCATAGCCGTGCCGCTCACATGAAAGCGGCCTCCAGCTGAAATGAGCCGCCGGGTCAACGAGCACCAGCTCGCCACCCCACTCGTAAGGCCCGAAGAACCCCCCCTATCGCCCCCCCCCCCCACCAGCTGCGACAATATCCCCACCTCCCCCTACCCAACCGAAAACAAAGGGCAGGAGGGAGGGAAACCTTTTTAGCCGCGAGCAAGGAGGAAAAGGGGAGATTGCTGGCCGGCGTTCCCTCCTTGCTCACGCTGACTCCGCCCCGCGATCGCCGAGCGGCCAATCATTGGGCTCCCACAGCAACGCGTGGAGCCCACAGGGCGCATGCCTGGCTGCGCCTCACCCCCCCCCCCCCAAGAAGCGGCCTGCCTCGTGGCCGGGCCCCGGGAACCCGGTTACCAGGCAGCCGCGGGACCGGGGCCCGGCGGCTAAGCCGGTATTAACCGTGGTATCCGGATGCCCTACTCGGCATGGGTCCACCCCCCCCCCTTTCATCACCCCGCCCCCCCCCAACCATTGACAAAGCACACGGACGTCGAGTATTGGTGTTAAAGCATGGTCACAGCTTTTATTAACAGTAAGAACACCGGCCCAACATGGGCCAACTCAGTAATGCAAACCATAACAGAGAAGAGGCCCCCCCCCCCTTCCACCCATCATCCGGATGATGCCCCCCACCAGCCGTATAGCAAAGTGGAGCACCATCCAACCCACCCCCCCCCCCCCAGTTACCCCTTCAGGCCCGCCTCGCCATGTTAGCAAAGGCCGGCTGAAGGGGTTGCCTAATTCCGGGTAGAGACCCCAACCGGGACGTCTCCCCCAACCCGCATAGCCGTGCCGCTCACATGAAAGCGGCCTCCAGCTGAAATGAGCCGCTGGGTCAACGAGCACCAGCTCGCCACCCCGCCACTGGCGCTAGGTAGCACGCTATCCTAGCGCCGCCCCCACAAATGAAAGCTGCGACCAAAACCACGACTCTAGCGCCTCCTGCCAGTCGTTCAAGAGAAGGTCCTGCCCCACCGGGGCAAGATGAACCCCGTTAAGCCTGTACAAACCAGCACAGGTAACGTCCGCCCAAGGGTGCCGAACCTGGAGCCCACCCGTCTGCTGGACCCAGTGCCCAATCTGCCTGTTAATCTTACACAGACCCCTCGACCAACGCCGCTGGGTCCAGCAAGCAGGGCGAGGTATAACATCCGACCAAACAATGGCCACCCCAGGGAGGACCCCTCGCAACAGGGCAATGTCTCTCGGAATGATCCCGATGAGTTGCCGACAAGCCCAACCGGCAATGTCATTGCCACCCAGATGCAAGAGCAGCCCGACCGGCCACTGGCGCCGTCCAAGCTCCGTTCGAACACAGTCCAGGAGCTGGTCCCAGTGCATGCCGCGGTGGCCCATCCAGCACAGCCGCACACCGGCGCCGGCGAGACCCAGGTGAGGACCCAGCGGCCGAACCGCCGTGCGCCGCTCCGCCCAGTAGACAAATGAGTGCCCGATGATCCACCAGTCGCCGGAAGCCGCTCCATCTGAAAGCAGAAAGAACGGACTACCACCAGCACGCAACCCTGCAATAGGAAACAAAGGATTAGTGCCCCCCAGCCCCCCCACCCCCCTGTTTCCCACCCACACCGTGGGCAGTCCTCCGCCTCGGCAGCACCCCAACGCTACTCCGCACCGCCACCAACCGGCGGGCGAATGTACCCGGCGTAAGCACCCGATCGCTAACGGCCAATACGCCGAATCACCAGCGGGGATAACCCCGCAGCCGCCGCGCTAGTAGCCGCTCCGATCCGGAACGAGTGCGAAGCGTAGCCCCGTCCTTCACAACCCAAAGCCCGCAGGGCCAAGCGTAGCACAGCTGTGAACTGAAACTGCGTCACCGGCTTGCCGTCCGCATGAATGAAAAACTGGCCGCACGCAGCCGGGCGCTGCCGAGCGTACGCTCTAAGAGCCTGAACGGGACAGGACAACAAGGGAGGGATGGCGCTCAGCAGGACCCAGCCCCCTTTACCAGACTGGTCGGTCTTAGAACGTGGAAGGAAAATGCGAACACGCGCAAGATCCACCCGAACATGCCCCACAGCCAGCCCCCCAAAAGCCCCATGCCGCGCCGACCGAGGAACCAGTTCGGACACCCGGAAGGCGCCGAGAAAAGCCGTGGTAAACAAGGTGTGAAACAGCACCGCCTCAAAGCCCGAGGCGGCCACCCGCGGCAAAACCTCACAGAGCTGCAACAGGAGCTCATGGGAAACCGGGCGCCGCCAGTCTGGTGGCCCCGGCTGCACGCGGGCCCAGCCGGCAAGCAACCGCCCAACTAAAAATGAGACACGCGGATTCCCCCAACCAGCAGCCTTGCAGAAGAAGGAGAAGCCCGCAAGCGCCCCGGTGACAGCCGACCGTGCCCATCCCGCCTTCTTCGCCCACAGCACAAAATGGCCAACCATGTCACCGGGCACCACCCCACCAGACCACCCATGCGCACGCAAAAAAGCACTCACCTGAGAGTAACCCCTGCGATACGTTGTCCAGGTACTGCGAGCCACGGACGCCGCCAACAGAACCATCAGGTCGGGGTCCCAATCGTCCAGAGATGCTCCGGGACCCGTGAGGGCAGCTCGTCCGCCCCGGGAGCCAGCCGCCGAAACTGTTCCCACTGAAAACGTGATAAAGCGTCAGCGATTGAATTCTGAGAACCCGGCACATGCCGTGCCCGAGCAGTGACATTTAGACGCAAGCAGGCCAACACAAACACTCTCATCAAGGCAGCCACCCTGGGGCATCGGGGAGCATGACGATTAAGAACCTCAACAACCGCCGCATTGTCGCACCAGAAGACGACCTGCCGATCACGCAACCGGTCAGGCCATACCCAAAAGGAAACCACGATCGGGAAGAGCTCCAAGAAGGTGATATTCCGCGTCAAGCCGGAGCGCACCCAGGCCACAGGCCAAGGCTCCGCACACCAGGCACCGTGACAAAAGGCCCCGAAACTGGAACTACCTGCCGCGTCAGTAAACAACTGAAGGTCAAGATTCGATAACTCAGGCCACTGAAGGACGGAGCTGCCATCGAAGCCAGCCAGGAACGAGTCCCAAACCCGCAGATCCTCCCGCATCCCGGATGACACCCGAATCCGGTGATGCGGCAGCCGCACCCCCGCCATTGCCAAAGAGAGGCGCCTCATAAAGGGGCACCCCATGGGAAGGACGCGGAAAGCGAAGTTGAGATGCCCAACCAACGACTGCAAGACGCGAAGGGAAGTCTTCGCAGCGGCGCAGACCGAGGCCACCAGCTCGCGGAGGCGATGCACCTTCTACGCCGGCAAGCGGACTACCATAGCCACCGTGTCAATCTCGATGCCGAGAAAGGTGAGGCAAGTAACCAGTCCCACTGTTTTGTCAGCCGCGACGGGAATGCCGAAGGCGGCAGCCACACGCAGGAAGGTGCTCAAAAGAGCGGGACAGGTCGGGGCCCGCTCGGGCCCGACAAACAGAAAATCATCCAGATAGTGTACGATGCTGGAGACTCCCGACTGCCGCTCCACCACCCAATGCAAAAAGGTACTGAAGGCCTCAAAGTAGGCACAGGAGATTGCACAGCCCATGGGCATGCACATATCGAAGTAGTACCGCGCCTCGAAGCGAAAGCCAAGCAACGGGAAAGCTGAGGGATGAACCGGCAACAAGCAGAACGCCGATTCAATATCCGCTTTAGCCAGAAGGGCCCCCGGGCCGCACCGGCGGACCAGGGAAACGGCGGCATCAAAAGAAGAGTAATGCACCGTACAGAGCTCGCGAGGTATATGGTCGTTGACCGAGTCGCCCGGAGGGCAGGAGAGGTTGTGTATCAACCGGAACTTGCCCGGCTCCTTCTTGGGGACCACACCCAACGGCGAGACTGTGAATGGGGAAAAGGGGGGGTCAAAGAAGGGGCCCACCACGCGGCCCAGAGCACACTCCTTGGAGATCTTGCGCCGCACGAAATCCCCGTGGAGCCGCACCGAGGCGGCGTTGCGAGATCCACCCGGAGCGGAGGACCCCCGGACAGGGATGCGAAAGCCCCGTGTGAACCCCCCCAAAATCAATCTGGCCGCCCTACCCCGGCGGCAACGCCCGTACTCGAAGAGCCACGGTCGCATCACCGCCACTCGCAGCGGGGAAATAGCCAGGACATGCAGCGCCTCACTTCCCCCCCGCAGGGGACCCTGCAACCCCCTTCCTGCTGCACTTCGCAGCCGCGTGCGCGCCACCGCACAAGGAGCAAGTATGCTTAAACTTGCAGTCCGGGAAGGGGCAAGACGCCTTGTTGAAGCGCCAACACACGTCCCCCCCGCCGACCGCCGCCTTTTGCTGTGGCAAAGGAGAGCCGGAGGCACGAAAGGACCGGCCCCCAGGTGACAGCGGAGACGAGCCCGCATTGGGCCCCCCCGCACCAGTTCCAACGCCCCGGCCCCTCGCGGACATCTGGGTCAACCACAGGTTGATGTCCTTGGTCCCCCAATGCAAGAGACTATTTTCCTCCATCTGGTCCCGGAACTCCTCGTCGTAATTCAACCAGGCCCACCCCTCGTGGGCCTGGGACGCCGCGAGAATATTGTCGGCATAGGCCAACAACGCCCCATATTGGTCCGGGAAGTAACGGCCCCAGACACTCGCCAAACGCAGAAAAGCGTGAGTCCAATTGAGTGTGTTGCGAGAGACCTTGCGCACCCGACCCGCCTTCTCATCGTCCTTGCGCTTTTTCCTGCTCTCCCCGGAGCGCTTCCGGCCGTCGAGTAGGCGGAAGATGTCGATATATCTACGACGCTTGATCCGCCGGCGCAACTTCCGCGGAAGCACCTCCCAAAGCTCGGCGCAGCGAATGACGGAGGTCCCGCCTGGGACCCCACCATCAGCCACCCCCGGAACAGAGCTACGCGATGAGGCCGAGGATGACGATGAGGAGGAAGAGGACGAGGATGCCCGCCGACAGCGACGAGCCCGCTTGCGCTTCCCTTTTCCCTTGCCCACCCCCACGGCACCCGGAATAGAGTCGAGAACCCCGCCCTCAGCCCCGACAGTGTACTCACCACTCCCCCTGGAGGAGGGGACCGGAGCGCCCCCAGTGGGTGCAGCAGGGACCGGGACAACTGCTGACGCCGTGGAACCCGAAGGGCCCGCTCCCACCAGCCTGTCGGAAGCAGCCATGGCAGTGGCAGGCGTCGAACTCCTCGGAACCTGTGGAGATAAAGAAGAAAAACCAGCAGCCGGGGCCCCAGGGGTACTGAGAACTGCGGAGGGCCCAACCCCCCAGGCGCGCACCGAAGGCCACAAACCCCCAGCCTCCCATGCCGCGGCCCCCCCATCCCCCCCCGAGCATCCCCGAACCACCCCCCCAGCCCTCCCCAGGGTCCCAAACCCCCCCGCGGAACCGCCCCGTACGCCCAAGGGGCCGAGGGAAACCCAGGAGGAGGAGGGGAAACGAGGGAAGAGGGGGAAGGCCCCACCCCAAAACAGGAAGGGGATGGGGCAGAAAGCCACCCACCCCCCGTCCCAGGAGGCGGGTTGGGCACCAGCGCCCGCGGGGACCCCGGCCCAGAGACGGCCGGGCAGCCCTGCTCTTGTGTCCCCCCATGCAACACCAAATCGGAGTCCCCACCCGAAATACCCTCAGGAGGAGCCGGAGCACCGGCAGAGGGGCCCTCAGCTGGAGGCACGGGCACGAGGCGCCCCCCAGAAGCCCTGCCCCCCCGGGACCCGCCTACTCTGTTGCGCCCTCGCCCTTGCCGGGCCCCAGCTCGGGGACTGGCAGCCGAGGCAGCCGGGAGCACCCCCCTACCACGGCCCACGGGAGCGGACCCACGCCGCACTGCCCCACGCCCACGAACACCGCCCCGCGGCCCCTTGGCCGCGCCACGTGCTGGAACCTGTCTGGCCATGAATCCACACAGTGGCCAAGGAGCTGCCAGCAGCCTAGGGGCCTGGCCTAGCTGACTCTGCCTGTGCCTCCAGGTAGTCTTTAAATTATTATTATCTCTACGTATTTTTTTTTTTTCTGCTGTGCTGGGCTCAAGGCAAAGCAAGCGAGGGGGAGGAGAAAAGGCCCGCCTAGGCAAACCCCGACCGCAGGCCCGCTAAGAGACAGGGCACCGAGCTCCCACGTGCTCCCTAGCAGTCGCGCACACGTCACGGGAAGATGGGGCTAGACCGCAGCGCGGGCCAACGTCGGCGTCCCGTGTGAGGAACCCCCGAAAGCCCGGTGGACAGCAAGGTACCCCGAGGCCTAACCGCAAGGAAACCCGACAAACCTTTTTAGCCACGAGCAAGGAGGAAAAGGGGAGATTGCCGGCCGGCGTTCCCTCCTTGCTCGCGCTGACTCCGCCCCGCGATCGCCGAGCGGCCAATCATTGGGCTCCCACAGCAACGCGTGGAGCCCACAGGGCGCATGCCTGGCTGCGCCTCACCCCCCCCCCAAGAAGCGGCCTGCCTCGTGGCCGGGCCCCGGGAACCCGGTTACCAGGCAGCCGCGGGACCGGGGCCCGGCGGCTAAGTCGGTATTTCCCTATATGCAAACAGTCTGACAAAAAAAAATCTTTTTCTGTCTGCTGATATCTAATAGTGTGCTTTAATGGTCTGATCTCTCGGGTATTCTTTTGGTCAGTGCCACTTGAAGATAAAATTGGGCTTATATGTTTGGTTTGGCCACATTTATAATAAATTGGTGTATACATTTTTATGGGCCCTATGTTCAGCACCAGCGGCTAATGCTGCAAACACGGCTAGCCGCTGGCACTGAACAGTAAACCTGGATATTCAATGCCAGGGTCATATCCAGCCCCAAATTCAATATCCAGGTTAGCTGCTCTTGCCACTTGGTCAGTGGTGATATTGAGCTGCTGCCCAGTTAACGATATATGGAGGAGGTTATGTCAGGATTACCTGCACCTGGCTATCACTGCATATTTATTTACATTATCGCTAAGGAGGCATTAGCTCAATATTGCCCCTGACCAGTTACTGATCAGAGCTGCTTCTGCTTGCCCCTGGAATGCCCCTGACACACCTGATGCTAATTGCTTAGCATCGGAACATGTAGAGCCAGCACCCATGAATAACCATGTTAGTGCCGCTGAATATCCTGATCATTGCAATTAACGTGGTTAGCAGCTCTGCTAACTACATTAATCACTTTGAAAATCATGCCCTTTATGTCTTGATCATCCCACTGATGTTCCTTGTGGCTTTGTAAAAGTCACTTAATTCTCCATTATCTCAGGTGCAAATTTAGATCAAAAATCCCCACAGGGAAATGTCTACTATACCTGAATGTAACTTGAACAAGTGGAAAGGCATGAGCTAAATAAATAATTATACAATGCATTCCTTTTTATGCCTACCAGCTCCTTATAAATCAAGGGGATGTTTGATTAGTTGATGTAGGCCACTTAGAAAACCCCAAACAAAAAGCGAATATCAAAACACAAGCTTTATCGAAAATTGGGTCAATGCCAAGGCAATCAACAAACAAAAGAACAAAGCCCAACACGGCCGTGTTTCGGTGTGACCTTCCTCAGGGGCAATGGTCTGCTAAGGTACAAGTAAAAACATATACAAATATACTTTCTCATCATATGCTATACAAAGAAATAACAGCTAATACATTAGTAAACCCATAAGATACAGATTTGTAGAAACACTGAAAAGAACAGACAAAGACTATGAGAGCATGTACCTGATATACATAAGTACATCATATACATGTAAATGTATAATGGGATGCAGTAGAGACATCAATGCATAGACAACTTCTCATGAATACAAAGTCATAATGTGAATAAAAATTAATATATAAATCCTGTAAAAGGCAAGTTAAACTATGTTGTTGTTGCTGTTAAGTGCCATTGAGTCAATGTAGGTATTTATGGTTTTATGCATCTATAGAGTTTAACTTGCCTTTCATAGGATTTGTATATTAATTTTTATTTACAGTACATTATGACTTTGTGTTCATAAGAAGCTGATTGTCTATGCATTAATGTCTCTACCACTTCCATTTATACATGTACATGATGTACTTATGTATATCAGGTAAACGTTCTCATAGTCTCTGTTTTTTTCAGTGTTTCTACAAATCTATATCTTATGGTTTTACTAATATATTAGCTGTTATTTCCTTATATAGCATACAATGAGAAAGTATTTATGTTTTTTTAATATGTTGTTATTTGTATCTTAGCAGACCATTGCCCCTGAGGAAGGCCATGCAGAAACACAGCCATGTTGGGCTTTGTTCATTTGTTGGTTAGTTGCCTTGGCACTGACTCAGTTTTCAATAAATCTTGTGTTTTGATATTTGCTTTGATTGTAGGATAAGGTGGTATACAAATCTGCCTAAATAAATAAAATATATTTGCTTTTTGTTTAGTGTTGTGGTACTTGCAAGTACTTGTGCCTCTTTCCTGTGGGCCACTTAGAAAAGTCACTATTTCAATTACTCACCCAGCTTCCTTATGTCATGTATTTACCACATCCATTATTCCATGAACTATAATTGATCAACTTCCAAAATTTTTTTAGTCTAAGGAGAATCAATTTTGTAAAAGCATATTTTAAAGCTTTGAAAATTGTGCCCCGCCTTGTCTAATGTTATTAAAAAACATCATGACTCAAGAGAGGGTATATTAACTATATTGGCTGAGAACTGCATATGTGAATGAATTTATGAAACCAAAGGCAATGGAATGAAGTGGGCCACATGTGCCCTGGTTTCACCAAAATTTATCTGCCAACTGCCAAGTGCAACTTACATGTAGGCTGCAATTGGAATCCCATCTCCCAGGAGCAGAAGAGAGTAGTCGTGAGCATGGCAACGACTCCTTCTATGTGCACATGGACATCTGATCTCCCGCAGGCCACACATTGGATATCCATGGACAGATGAAAACAAGCCTGAACTCTTTGGCAATGCAAATCAATGATACATTTACAGGTGAAGAAATTAAGCTTATAAGGAAAAAACATCCTTCCTACAGTTAAATATGGTGGAGGTTCCATAATGTTGTGTGACTGTTTTGCTGCCTCAGGCACTAGAGGCCTGGAATGTATTAAAGGAATCATGAAGTCCGAGGACTACCAAGGTATTTTGGAGCAAAATGTACTAACTAGTGTCAGAAAGCTAGATCTGAGTCAAAGGTCATGGGTCCTCCAGCAGGACAATGACCCAAAACATACAACCAAAGGTAAAATGAATGGTTAAAAAGGAAAAAAGTGACCCTTTTAACTGGCCAGCAATGGGTCCTGATCCCAATCCAATCAAGAACTTTTGGAAAGTGCTGAAATCTGCCATTGGTAAAAGGAATTCTGGAAACATTCATGAGCTAGAACAAATCACATTAGATGAGTGGGAGAAACTACCAGCAGACAGATGTACAAAACATATAGATGGTTACAAGGAACGTTTGGTGGCTGTTATTACTGCCAAGGGTTGTGCAACCAAATATTAATGAAGGGTTCCATTAATCCTGCCCAGGTCATACTTTGTTTTTTTCTCAGAAATTAGTACGTCTACATTACATAGACATTTTTTTTGTTGTTGTTGCATACCTTCGATCATACTGTTAAAATCTTATGATGACATACAGTTGGAATATTTCCAATTATTTCTCAAGATATTGTGTACAACATACCTAAAATGCAAGGATGCCAACTGTAAATGACTTTTTGAAATCTCTCTCATTATGCATATATTAATAAAGCAAAGTTTAATATTTAAGAGTGTCCAACAATGCATTTTACAGGACTGTGCTGTGATGGATGGTACTGAGATGATTACAATTGACTTTAATAATCAAAATCTTGGGGAGAGTGGACTAGGGGTCTAAACGTCTAAATGCTAACTGCAAGGGCACATGAGGCTGAAGTTTCACCTTGTGCGCCTGAAAGCCTTTCACCTGTCTTGGCCATTAGTGTGAGTTGTTTAGTGTGCTGGTTGTTTTAGCACATGATATCAGTTACAGCGATCCTGCGCTATCTGCTTAGCATGTGCTAAAGTGCACATTAACCCTTTGGGGAATGTTTACTAAAGGTTTTAATATGTGTTAAGGGCTCACAATCTTCCTATTTCTATGAGCACAATGGCTCTTAATATGCATTAACCTTCAGTAAATATACATATTAGTGTCCTTAGAGGGATGATTATAAAAGCGTTTTAGTCTATTGCATGCTGCAAAAATATTAGCTGGTGTCGCAAAAGCTACGCAGTACCTGTTGGGGGCGTGCACAGCATTTCCCCAGCAGATACCACCTCAAGATTACAAAGAACATGGCCCAGCAGCACTGTAGATGCAACTAACAGCACCCGCGGAGGAGAGGTTAGTTGCAACTGCACTGTTTTAACTTTGATAGTTACCTTATGCTGCTGATGCCTGTGGCAACTGCAAGTTGCAGACATGCCCACTCTCCTTCCCTCTTGGTCTGCAGACAGCACAGAAAACCACTATACTATCTACATTTCCCCTGTGCGCTCTGTTAATGTGGCCCCATATGCACGCTCTATCTGCCATGTTAGTAAGCTTACCCCTAAATCTTTTGTTTTAAAGAACTGCGTGCTGACTAATAAAAGCCTATTTTCCTCTTGTATTGATTTAATGGGATCCTCAACAATTAACATAAAAGATATTATCAGGTAGTTCTCACTCATCATTCGTTATCAGATGGTTTGATGGTTGAATGAACTGAAAACGTTTTCTGTGCTTATATTTAGCAGAGTTCAAAATTCAAGCAAGTCTTATGGTATTGATGTTTTCTGAAAAGGATACCCAGTGGGCCGTGGGATACTTGGGAGGATGTTTGCTAAAGCGTGGTAAGCAGTTAGCGTGGGTTTTGGCACATGCTTATGCTCATAGATGCTATATGCTAAAAACAACTGTGCAGTAAAAATCTCATGCTAACGTCTTAGGGAAGGTTGGCATTATGGGTGGAGATAAGGCATGGAAAGCACTGACAGCATGCAGTACGCTATTCCACACTAACTGTTCTGGCTGCTGATAATGTAGGTGCCCTGAAGGCCACCCATATTTGGCAGATTGACCCCTAATGGTAGTACCACAAGGCTACTGTTAGGAGTTAGCACTGCTATTTTCAACACAAACAGCAATGGGATGGGGAGTAGAGGGGGACAGCCCCTGTCTCATCCACTAAACTAGTGCTTCTCCTAGAGGCACACTCAGCCGGTCAGGTTTTCAGGATTACAATTAAATAGATTTTCATGCAACAGGTCTGCAATATATGCAAATAGATCTCATGCATATTTATTATGATGATCCTCACAACCCAACTGGCTAGGTATGTCTCCAGGAGAGAGTTGATAAACACTGCACTAGATTACCAGAGATACCTTTCGATAAGTGTCAGGGGGCTTGGGGTATTGAGCTGAGGGAGGTGTAGTGTTGGTGGATTTGCATTTGGAGGACTTTCAGCAGAGGGGATCAGATCTGGGTGCTTGAGAATGCAGTTAGGGGGTTGACATCAGCGTCAGAGAATAAGATGGATCAGAAATTGGGTGCTTGGCACCCATTTTCTTTTTTAGCTTAGGTTGGGGCAGCAACCAGAGCACCACTTTAATGCATGCTCAGATAGCAGAGGTATAGCCACGTTACTTGCTCACACAATTAATGCAGGCTCATGCAGTAAGAATGGAAATCCTCTCTATGCTACACATGCACAAAGACCATAACGTTTTGCATTGGATCCCAGCATTATTTATATTGATAATAATATTTCCTTTCCAAAATAAATTTGCTTTATACATTTTAGTGTCTCAGACTTTATTTTCTAAAATGCTTCTGCCTCGTTTTCTTATCCCCTTTGATTTCACTTCATTTGTTCTCTTTCCTGTCTCGATGTCTCTGTTCTTCCTTTAATTTCCATTTCCATTTCTTTTCTTTTCTTTTTTTTGCTTTCTATGAATTCTTCATTACTTTCTTTCTCTTCTCTTGCTTCATTTCCAACTCCTTTATCCCCTCCTTTTCCTTATCTCTCTGCCTAGTCTCCTTTCTCCCTTTCTCCTTTATGACGTGACCCTTGTACTAAAGTGTGCTATGGTTTTGCACTCATTGAGTGTTTAACATAAAAATTAACGTGCTCTAAGTGCAAAGACTCCATGGTAACTGTAGAGGGTGTGACCAGCATGCTCCTGACAGCTAACATGAGGATGTGCACAATAATGCATGAAACTATTATTGCGTATGCATTTACCTCTGCTTGCTGAGGTGTTAGTAATTGCACCTGCACCAATTTCAACAATGACAGCATGCGATATGTACCCCATGCTAACTGCAATGTGCTCACCATTCCCACTTTCTGTCCTAAACCTGCCTATTCTCCAATGTGCAAGTGTCACGTAGCATGCAAATCAGCACACAGTAACTGTCATGCCCCTGTCATAAGAGTTACCGTGGGCCTGAACGCACAGTTACCACACACCAAAGTGCACGCTGACTGCCTTGCACACTTTACTAAACATGTTCTGTGTCTCTTTTCACTAGGCAGTCATTAAGAATATTAACTTAGGACCATTTAAACCTTGGAAAGACCTTCAGGAGGGTAGATCCTTTATTTATATACAACATGGTGCCGCCATCTAGCATAGACTATGTTAAAACATGGGATTACCTGATTTGACCTTCTCTAGTAATCTCTGCAGGGGAAACCCAATACTGCCTTCTCTTATTATGCACCCAGTCAATGGAACAAACTACCATGCAACCTAAGAGAGATTAAAGACCTTCTAACCTTCAGGAAGGAACTTAAAACATACCTTTTCACCCATCACTATCACAACTTACAGCTCACCCCCGAGCAGATGTCACAAGAGTACACAAATCACCTAACACAAGTTTACCCTACCTACAGTAACTCATGTCCCACACTCCCTTGCACTCCCACTGATAACCCACCATACTCCTTCCACCAAACTATAGTCAGACCTGTTCTGGCTGTTGTAAATAGTTAATATGTTTATTACTGATGTGCATATTTGTCCTACTCTCTGTAAATAATGAATATGTGCTCAGTCTATGTAAAATAGTTAACATTTTCTCTGTAAAATAGTTATTATGTGCTCAAAAATGTTCTATGTAATTAGGAAGGCCGCAGGGCCACGTAGCTGGCGGGCCGGCTGTAACCAGGCCGGCGGCGCGTGACGTTCCCTTCGGGCCGCGGGGGCCGGAGGAATGCTGGAGGGCCAGGACGGCATCTTTTGAATCGATTGGCTCCCGCGGCTGACTGGCAGTCGTGGGAGCCAATCGGTGAGGGTTAAGGCGAGGGAGGCGGGAGGAGAGGGAGCGGGAGCTGCCGCGGCATGCATTTGGGCGCGCAGGGCAGGAGGCAGCAGACGTGTGTCGCGTTTCCAATTTTCTTTCTCCTGGCCTGTTTTTTTCAGTGATGATCGCAGCTTCGGGCAGCTGTTTTTGTGTGTGGGCTCCATCAAGGCAGCGGTGCGTCGGATTGTGGTGCTCGAGTGCTGGATCCAGGAAGTCCGTCAGGAGCACGTGAGAGGGTTCGGTAGTGCTGGGCAGGTGAGTAGGGATGCCAGCTCGTGCTAGCAAGAGGGGTGGAAAGAGGGGGGCAAGGGGGAATGGGGGTTCCGGGCGGTCCTCGGTTAGTCTTCCAAGGGGGAGGGGTGCCCTGCGTGGTGGGGATGAGAGGAGAAGGGGGAAGATAGAGGGGCTGTGGGCTCTTCTGGGGGGGGGCTGTGCGGCCAGGGAGATCCTGGGGATGGAGGGGGTGGGGGTGAGGGCTCCCTCAGGGGGCAGAGGACCAGTGGGTGCTTCAGAACCCTGGGGGGCTGGGCAAGCTGGGTATATGGATAGGCCCCCGGGGCGGGTGCGCGCTACCCCGGATGGGCTTACACAGTCGGGGGAGATGGCAGTGGGAGTGGAGCAGGGGTCATGTGCTTGGTGGGGGTGGAGTGGCGATGTTGGGGGGTCCACGGGGGGCGTGCAGGTGCAATATGCGGGGCAGTTTCACCAGGGTGTGGGTTTTTGGGTGGGTGGTCAGGGGGGGTTGTCTTCAGCCGGGGGGCCCATAGTCTGGGATTACTGGAGGGACGAGGGGCAAGGCTCATCCAGGGCAGATTGGCTGGGGGCTTGAATACCCTCATGACCAGGGGCTGCCCCCCTCCCCCTGTTTTTCCTTATGTTCCTTCTCAGGCTTCGGCGGCGTGGCATCTATCTGGGGGATTTGGTGCTGGAAGTCCAGGAGGAGTGGCGGCCGGATTGGCGGGGCCAGCGCCGAGGATGGCAACGGGGGTCGAGCGTGTGGAGGGGTTACAGAGTGACCACGAGCCGGAGCTACCCCCTGAACAGACAGCGAGTGCGCCTGAGTCCAGCGATGCGGTGGTGTGAACAGGTGAGTTACTTGCTGGGGGTGAGGGGGGTGGGGACCAGGGGGGGGAGTGAGTGTTGGCGTGGGGGGTAAGGCACGGAGGAAGCGTAAGCATGCTTGTCGGAGACATCGTAGAGATGAGACTTCGTCATCTTCTTCAAGCGGGTCATCAACGGACACTTTGGGAGGGGATTCAGTGGGACGGGCGGTGGTTCCCAAGACCCTTGGAGTGGAGGGGTGTGGGTCAGTCCTGACTCTGGCATCCTTTTCGGATCTGTGGGAGGGGGTTCCGCAGGCATTCCGCAGGAAAATTCAGAAGAGGAAGTACATTGACATCTTCCGGTTGTTAGAAGGGAGGCGGCGGTTGGGCGAGAGCTGTAAGAAGAGAAAGGAAGATGAAAAGGCGGGTAGGATCAAGCGAGTTTCCCGTAATGTGGTGAATTGGACTAGGGCTTTTTTACGATTGGCCAGCGTCTGGGGTCATCAGTGTCCTGATCAATACGGGATGTTGCTCACATATGCGGATTCGATATTGGAAGCCGTGCAGACACATGACGGTTGGGCTTGGCTCAACTATGATGAAAGGTTTAGGGATAAGATGGAAGAGAATAAGCTGTTGTCCTGGAGGACTCAAGACATTAGTTTGTGGTTGAATCAAATGGCGGCCAGGTCCGGGGGCGCTGGGGGGTTGGGGAACAAGGGTTTTGAAAGGGGTGGGGGCAGGTACGACGGGTAGGGGGCGTTCCTTTCGAGATGGGGCATTCAGGTCGCAGAAGGCAGGGGTGAAGGTTCCGGAGATCTTTGCTAGTGATTTAATAAGTCGTCGTGTCCATTTCTGGACTGTACGTTTCTGCATGCCTGTTCCATCTGTGGAGGAGAGCATTCCGCCCTCAAATGCATGAAGCAGGTCGCCTCCACCCTCCCCCCCTTGCGGCTCCCAAGTAGTGAGGATTTGGGGGAGCGAGCTTCCACGCCGATTAGGATGGAGGCTATGCGGCCTTGGCTCCAGCAGTATCTGCAGCAGAGGGCTCGGGAGGTGCTGGAAGAGGGTTTCAGGGATGGGTTTCTTATTCCGGTGCTAGGGGTGGTAAGGTTGGTTCAGGCGGGCAATGCGGCTTCAGTGAGATGATTATCCCAGGTGGTACGGGCTAAATTGCAAATGGAGCGGGAATTGGGTAGGTTAGCTGGTCCATTTTCATGCCGGCTGTTTGCGGATTTGGTAGCGTCCCCCTTGGGCTTTGTTCTGAAAAAGGAACCGGGGAAGTACAGGCTGATTCACAACCTGTCATTCCCCGTAGGGTCGTCGGTCAACGATCAGATTCCGAAACAATGGTGTTCTGTGCATTATGCATCCTTTGACTCAGTGTTCGACTTGTTGTGTCGTTGCGGGGCGGGGAGATTAATGGCAAAAGTGGACATTGAATCGGCATTTCGGTTGCAGCCGGTTCACACGTCGGCTTTTCCGTTGCTGGGATTTTGTTTTGAGGGGGGCTGGTATTTTGACAAATGTATGCCGATGGGTTGCTCGATTTCATGTGCGTACTTCGAGATGTTCAGCACCTTTTTGCATTGGGCCTAGATTAGCAAGGTAGGTTGTGCGAATGTTGTGCACTATTTAGACGATTTTTTGTTCGTGGGAGAGGCTCAGTTGTTCCAGTGTCAGGTGTTGTTGGACGGATTTGTGTCTTTAGCACGTGAGTGGGGGTGCCGCTGGCGGAGGAGAAAACGGAGAGTCCGGATACGTGCATCACCTTTTTGGGTATACAGCTGGATACAGTGGCAATGGTGGCACGCTTGTCGGGTGCAAAGATAGTGCGTTTGCGGTTGCTGGTGGCCAATGCGCTGGAATCACGTAAGATCATGTTAAAAGAGTTGCAGGCCTTGGTAGGCTCTCTGAATTTTGCTTGTAGGGTGATACCAATGGGTAGGGTGTTTTTGCGGCGCTTGGCGGTAGCTACGGCGGGTGTGACGAAGTCTTATCATCGGATCAGGGTGATGCGCAGTATTCGGGCAGACTTAGGGGTGTGGGACGTGTTCTTGCAGGAATTCAATGGCACATCAGTGTTGATGGAGGCGGCGATTTCTACAGTTGATCTACAGCTTTTTACTGATGCTGCCAGCAGTGGGGGGGTTAGGTATTTACTTTGGGGGGGTGTGGTGTGCGGCGTTCTGGCCACAGTCTTGGTGGGATGAAGGGCTAATGGTGAATATAATGTTCTTGGAGTTGTTTCCTTTCTTGGTTGTTTTAGAACTTTGGCCGGACAGGTTGTGTAATCGCAGGGTGGTGTGGTACTGTGACAATGAGGTGGTGGTTAGTGTGATAAATAATTACACGCCGCGTTGTCTGCAGGTAGCAGCTTTGATGAGGGCAGTAGTTTTGGCTTGCTTGCGGTTGAATGTATTGGTTAGGGCTCACCATATTCCGGGTAGCACTAACAGTATTGCAGATGCTCTCTCTCATTTTAAGTGGGAGCAGTTCCGGACTTTGGCGCCAGCAGCGGACGCCAAGGGTGCGCAGATCCTGGAGTACTTATGGCAGCTTGGCCGTTGGAGATGTTGATGCTGCTGCAGCGGTCGGTGGTGCCGGGGACATGGAAGAAGTATCAGCGAGGAAGCGACAATGTGGTCTGCTTTCTGGTGACTCGGGGGTGGCGGGAGGGACAGGTTCCCGACCACTTGTTGGCTGAATACGTGGTCGCGGCTAAGGCAAAAGGGGTGTCGAAAGTGACCATTCCTTTTTTGCGTGGGCGGTGGGTTGGGGTTGCCTGGGCGGGGGGTTCCTGACACGGATGTTATTGCAGGGGTGGGAGCGCCCTCAGACGACTCAGTGGGATGGTCGCTGGCCAATTATGCATTAGCTGCTGGCATAAGTCACTGCAGTGTTGCCGGGGGTCGCGTCCTCTTCTTATGAGATGCAGCTGTTTTGGGCAGTGTTCTGCCTGGCGTTTTTTGGGGCCTTCCAAGTCGGTGAGATAGTTGTGGATTCACACCGGGTTGCGCACGGTTTGGGGAGGAGGCACGTGTATTTGGGGGACTGGGAAATACGTGTTTTGCTTGCAAGGTCTAAAATGGATCAGCGGGGATGTGGTCAGTGGGTGGTAAGAGCGATAGGGAATTCCCTGACTTGCCCGGTGGCATCGGTATGGGAATATTTGAGAGTGCGCCCAGAGGGTGAAGGGCAGTTTTTCTTGCATGAAGATTCTAGCCCGCTGACATGTTTTCAGTTTGCGGCGGTCCTGTGGTTGGCTCTGATAAGGATAGGGGTAGAGCCTGCGGGGTTTGCTCCGCATTCTTTCCAGATTGGTGCCGCTACCAGTGCCAAAACAACCAGAACAACTGAAGACCGCCGTGACATTAGAGAAATTGAATAAGGACTTTAAAGATTTGGAACTTCAACTGAAGCAATTTCATGACTTAACAAAACAGAAAAAGGTTACTAAATATAAAAGAGATGTGGGAGATTATGAAAGAAATCAAGTATATACATGGAGACAGTTGTTGCAAAAAGGGAGGTGGAAAATGAAACGACAAGTTACTTTTGAAGAAACTACCGAGGAGAGTGAAGAATCCTCTGACAATTCCTCTTCTAAGAGCTCATTAACTTCCCGGGGGGGGGGTTATTCTAAATGCCCTTTTTATATCAACGGATTGTGAGGGAACATGTATCGGACAGGAAATATTATCTGGTTCTTTTACAGGACCCTACAGCTTCTATTCAAGCTGAAATTCAAGAGTTGACAGAGATGGCTTTATCCCATAATTGGATAAACACTAAGGAATATCAGTTTTTGAATGTACAACATCCAGTTACCCCGATCCTGTATATGGTACCCAAGATCCATAAGGATTTGCAAAACCCACCGGGCAGACCGATCATGTCTTATCGAGGATCTCTACTAGAACCCCTTTCACAATTTTGTGATTTATTTTTTCGGCCATTATTACCTACATCTTATATATGAGATTCTTTTCATTTTTTAACAATCTTACGGGAGTTACCAGGTGATAAAACGGACTGGTATATGGTAACTATGGATATAAAAGCATTGTATACTAACATCGAGCAGGAGGCAGCTTTACAGATGGCTGAACGGGTTCCCTTAGAATTACCTACTCGCAATGTTCCCTCTAATTTTCTGTAGGCTGTGTGCGCATAAAATATAAGCTGTGCAGCTTTTGAAGGAAGGTTAAATTTTTGTGCGCCACATAATGACACTCGGAGTTATATACTTTAAAATTTGACTACACATCAGAATACAGTATGTACACCACATTGATTGCACTAGAAAATATTGTAGAACTTGTGAAAACCGTAAATACACAACAATTTTTAAATTTTAAGACGTCTGTGTTGTTTTCTATCAGAATCAGAACTGTAATTTCTGTGCGCTCTGTTGTAAAGTATGTGCGCTCACTTGGCGAGGCGTGTGCGCGCGCACACGCGCACAGCTTAGAGGGAACAGTGCCTACTCGACTACCAAAACTTTTCATATTAAATCTTTTACGATTAGTCTTAACAAAGAATTTTTTCTTTCTTTTTTGATGATCAATATTTTCAACAGATATACGGCATAGCAATGGGGGCGACGGTAGCCCCGTCTATAGCTACGTTCTTTATGGCTGAATTTGAAACTAGATTTATTTATCCCTCTTCGTGGTTCCAACAGATACGTATGTGGACTAGATTTTTAGATGATATTTTCTTCTTTTGGATATCTACGGAGGATTCTTTAAATCAATTTTTTATTTGGATAAATTCTTTGTCCACTGATTTGCAATTTACACCTGTTGTGAATAAAGATAGTATTGATTTTCTAGATATCCGCCTTACTAAGGAAGGATCTGAAATAACATCCACATTATATCGAAAAGAAGTCCAACGCAATACATTGTTGCATTTTTCCAGCTATCATCCTGGTCCTTTAAAACGTGGGTTGCCAATTGGACAATTTATTAGATTACGTCGACTTTGTTCCACTTTGGATGATTTCAAACTTCAAGCGAAAAGTTTGAAAGCCCGATTATTAGAACGAGGCTATCCCCAAATCCTGGTCGATCGAGCTTATAAATGGGCTCGTTTCAACCATGGAGAGTGGTGGGATTCTTCACATACTACTTCTAGTACAACTTTTCCTTCTTCATTTATAGGAGTGTTACCCTATATGCCGTGCACTTCGGAGATATTATCTATTCACCCTGTTTTTGCTAAGCTGTTGATGTTTGAGCTTCAAAGGGGTAGAAATATCGCGGACAGAGTAGTGCATCACAATTACCGATTATCCATGTTAACTGAGGAAGCTCGAGTGGGTCATTTTAAATGTCTGACATGTGATTTTTGTGCTATGACGATGGAAGGGACAACATGGGAACATCCAGTGACTCATCGACGGTTTGACATGAAATATACCACGACATGTTTAACATCTTTTGTTGTATATATTTTAATTTGCCCATGTAAGTTATGCTATGTAGGGAAAACATCTAGAAACATGAAAAAAACGACTTCAAGAACATAGGTCCCAACTTAAGAAAGTGATTACAACGGCTCCTTTAGTGTCTCATAGCCAGGAACAAAATCATATTTTTGAGGACTTTAGATGGCGAATAATTGATTATATCCCACCTTTTTACAGGGGGGGGGGGAGATAGACAGGCTCGTTTGACCCTCCGGGAACAATTTTGGATTCATTTTCTGAACTCTGTGGAACCTTTTGGTCTAAATCAAACTGTTGAATGGTGGACACTTATTTAGATTTTTTATAGCTCGGAATTGCCTCTTGCCTATTGGATATCAACTGATCATGTGATTCTCATCGGGGTTTAAAGCTCCGTCTGTTTGAAGGATTCTACACCGCAATTTGTTTTAAGGAAGAGCCGGGAAGGACTGTGGCTCGAAACCTTACAACGTTGGGTTACACATTGCTTGCGCTTGGAACGTTGTTTTGTGACAACAACTTGTGATACAATTTTGAAAATATGGGAATTCTATGGTGATGGAACAGTTGAAACTTACCTCCTTTTTGATGATGATGGAAGTTTCTATATCGAGTTTGGAGAATTTCAACATGGCGAAGAGCAAAATTCAACATGGCAAGAGCTAATAATTTGCTCGCCGTTACCTTTGCCAGGTTTTCGAATTGAAAGGAGGCTGGGATAACAATAGATAAGTACTGTTTCTTATTTTACTCATTTTTGGTTGGTATTGAGGGTTGATAGTCCCTCGATCCTTTGCTAGGGTTATATCCCTAGTTTTTTAAAAAAGAAAAAAACGGAACAACACACTACAAGAAGGGGATTTTCTTTTCCTTCCTTCCAGGTGTGCATTCCAACAAAAATGTGTTGAAGCTTTTTCTCTCTAATTTTTTGATTTGATTAACATGTGGGAGATTAGTAGGTTTTTGATTTTGGTTATTGCTACCAGTGCCGCGGTGGTGGGGTTGCCACAGGGCGAGATTCAGCGGATTGGCCGATGGCGTTCACAAGCTTTTCAGGGTTATGTGCATTTGTGAACGGGCTGACAGGGTTTGGGGGGGGGGTTGCTAACTGTTGTTTTGTGTTTCAGGTGGGGAACGGCATCCTAGGACCTTCTGGTTGATTGGCCACTCCATTGTGCATTGGACAGAGCGGAGAGCAGTGGTACGACCGATGGGGCCTAATCTCGGGATTGACCCGGCAGAGCTGGAGGTCCTATGGCTGGGTGAGAGGGGGCTGCGTTGGGTGCAGCTCCTGCCTTTGCTGTGACATCATGGGCATGTGAAGGAGTGGCCGAAGTGGATGCTGATACATCTAGGGGGCAATGATTTGGGCTCGGGGACTTGTAAGCAGCTGATTCGAGTGGCTAAACAGGATCTGAGCGAAGTGTTGCAAATGTTTCCTGGTGTCGTGCTATTATGGTCGGATATCATTCCACGGCCGGCCTGTGGGGAGCAGCGGCAGTGGTCTCGTGGGTTAACTAAGATTAATCGCCAGATTGGGCGTTGGGTGGTGGAGCATGGGGATCTTCAGATACAGCATCCCTGGGTTGAAGTTTCTTGTGCAGGTTTATACCGGTAGGATGGGGTGCATTTATCCCCTGTTGGGTTGGATTTGCTCCTTAATGACTGGCAGGAGGCCGTGGAAGATGTAGTCGGCATAAGGTGTACTGGTTGCAGCTTGGGGGGGGGGAGCGGTTCAGGGACTTGGGATCGCCTGAACCGGTGGTGGGATCCCGGAGGTTTCCGGGTTCCGGAGCGTAGCTATTAGTTGGGCGGGGGTGGGGTACCCCCGACCCGGATAACCCCGGTGAGGCTTTTGCTGGTAATATGGCGAAGCCGGAGGAAGGGGTGGTAGGATGAGAAGTAGCCTTGCTGCGGTGGCAACAACGATGACATCACTTTGCTGCCCACATGGCTGGTGAGTCATTACTGTTGAGGTAAAGGCGGGAATTTATTGTATGGAATTATTGTTGAAATTTGTTAAAGTTACATAAGAACATAAGATATGCCATACTAGGTCAGACCAAGGTCCATCAAGCCCAGTATCCTGTTTCCAACAGTGGCCAATCTAGGTCATATGTACCTAGCAGTTTCCCCAAGAGACACAGGTTCCGCAGTGCTTGTACTGGGTCAAGCATTGATATCCTGGGTCCCTTCTTAATAATGGTTTATGGACCTTTCCTCTAGGAACTTGTCCAAACCTTTTTTAAACCCAGCTACACTAACAGCCTTTACTACACCCTCTGGTAACAAATTCCAGAGTTTGATAACACGTTGAGTGAAAACATATTTTCTTTTATTAGAAACATAGAAACGATGACAGAAAAAGACCACATGGCCTATCTAGTCTGTCCTTCCATAACAACAACTACAACAGTCCACTTTTTACCTTTAGAGATCCTCTGTGTTGGTCCCATGCTTTTTTGAATTCAGTTACTGTCCTCATCTCTACCACGTCCACTGGGAGACTATTCCATGGATCCACTACTCTTTCTGTAAAGAAATATTTCCGCATATCACTCCTGAAGCTATTTCCCTTCACCCTCATCCCATGTCCCCTCGTAGCAGAACTTGCTTTCAATTGAAAGAGGCTCTCTCCCTGAACATTTATGCCACGGAGGTATTTAAACATCTCAATCATATTACCTCTATCCCGCCTTTCCTCTAAGGTGTACATATTAAGATCCTTAAGTCTGTCCTCATATGCTTTATAATGAAGCCCACTAATCATTTTAGTAGCCACCCTCTGCACCGACTCCATCCTGTTCACATACTTTTGAAGGTGCGGTCTCCAGAATTGCACACCATACTCCAAATGAGGTTGCACCAAAGACTTATACAGAGGCATTATCACCTCCTTTTTTCTGCTAGCCATTCCTCTCCGTATGCACACAAGCATCCTTCTAGCTTTTGCCATCACCTTTTCTACCTGTTTAGCTACTTTAAGATCATCAGATACAACCACGCCTAGGTCCCGCTCTTCTTTAGTGGACAAAAGTACTTCACCTCCTATACTGTATTGCTCCCTTGGATTGCTGCAGCCCAAATGCATGACCTTACATTTTTTAACATTAAATCCCAGCTGCCAAATTCTAGACCATTCTTCAAGCTTAGCTAGATCCCTCCTCATGTTATCTACACCTTCCTGGGTGTCTACTCTATTGCACATTTTGGTATCATCTGCAAAGAGGCAAACCTTACCCGACAGCCCTTCTGCTATATCACTAACAAAGATGTTAAAAAGAATCAGACCAAGGACAGATCCCTGGGGCACACCACCGGTAAAATCCTTCTCCTCAGAGTGAGCTCCATTTACTTGTACTCTTTGTCGCCTCCCACCCAACCAATTTCTTTTTTTTTTTTAAACTTTTATTTTCATTTTACAACAAGCAAAAGAAACAACACACCAAAGGAAACAAATACAAACATACAATAAGGAAAAGCAACCCCAATTACCCCCCACCCCTATGCTTCTTCTCTAATCTGATAAGTATCATCATATAAGCGCTTACAAACAACAGTAATTGTACAGCAAAACAAACAGAAATAGTATCTGCGATACAGAATGATCATGTGACAGAGATTTTCACAGATTTAAACAGTCAGATGAGAGCATTTAGCAGTTTGAACATAGTCGTTGAGCATCTTCCATTTAGACAAGTGGTGGGGGGTCTGAGCGGAAGAAGCTAACATACGAGGTATTTGCTCATATTTACTGTAGAGACAGACATGATTCCACCATTCATTGGGGCTCAGATGGGAGCTATTTTTCCAGTATTTCGTAATTAGGGAAATAGCTATGCCCAGCATAAAGTCTAAAAGGAAGTAAGCCGATTTGGGAAGAGAGGGGATCCCCGCAGCTGAGCGGAGTCCCACTATCTTCCAAGAGAGGGGCTCTTGAAAGTGCAAAATAGTTTGAATACGACCCCAGACCCGACTCCAGTAATACTGTAATGCGGGGCATTCATACATAACATGAGTGAGTGAACCAATGGCCGCATGGCATGTCCAGCATCTATTGCTCTGGGTGGCGTTCCATTTGGCTAACCTGTCAGGAGTATAGAAACATCGGTGGGCTAGAAAGAAAAGTGTCTGAGTGAGTGAGGCGGATCGAGAGACCCGTGTCACCTTGCTCCAGACTAGGCTCCATTGCTCCGGGGTCAAAGTTACATGCATTTCCCGCTCCCAGGATTTCTGTGCTGTAGGAGTGCCTCTATTTACAGTATTACATAAAGTTTTGTAAAAGTTAGATGCTACACCCGACAAGCTCCCGATAGATCGGATAATCTCCGACAATCCTTGGGTATGGGTTTCCGATGGCGGGAGCACCTTAGCACTCCGAAGACAATGCTGAAGTTGCACCAACTGAAAGTAGTGTTTCGCTGGGAGACCAAATTCAATTTGTAATTCGCTAAAAGTCTTCCAGCGACCATCATAGAACAGCTGGTTAGGGATCCAAATGCCCCTAGTGTACCAGGAGCTCCACGCCATCGGTTTATTTTGTATTTGAAATCGAGCATTGTGCCAAAGCGGGAGTCTATCTAGCGGACAAAGTCGGGAGTCTAGAGATTGCTCAAGGGTATTAAAGGCACCTAAAGTGTCTAAGAGCATTGGTGGATAGTGGGAGTCTGATGGGAGAGTCATACCAGGGAGATAAGTAAGAGGAATTGGTTTGCAAAGGTCCTCCTCTATATCTAGCCACACTGGTCTACTCGGTGTTAGGTCTTCCAGCCAACGAGCGCCTTGTTTGAGAAGAAAAGAGTGGTGGTATTTCAGGAAATCAGGGAATCTGACACCACCATTTTCTTTATCTGCTTGTAACTTATGTTTCACTATCCTAGGTGTCTTGTTTTTCCATAAGTATCTAGTCAGAAGACCCTCTAAATCTTTATATGTACGTCGAGGTAGGAGACATGGCAACATTTCTAAAATGTAGTTCACTTTGGGAACAATCATCATTTTAATGGTTTCTAGGCGGCCCCACCAAGTAAGTGTTAAAGGAGTCCAACGTTGAGTAAGCGCCCGGACCTTAGAGGTTAAGTCTTTAGCATTAAAGGTGATGGTGTCTTCTAAAGGAGAGCAGTAGTGCACCCCAAGGTATTTGACCATGCGAGGTTGCCATAAAAAGGGAAAGGATTGCATATCTGCCTGATGGATCAGAGGATTTAGTGGAAAGGCTACCGATTTGGTCCAATTTATCTTATAGCCCGAGAGTTGTGAATATTTACCAATTTGCTCTAGGACAGCCGGCACTGAGTCAAGGGAGACAAAGAGCATAAGGTCATCAGCATATGCTGAAATTTTGATTTCCCTATGAGAGAAAGGGACTCCATGAATATCCTTGGATTGCCGGATTAGTAAAGCTAAGGGTTCGAGTGCGAGATCGAAAAGAAGTGGAGACAGTGGGCATCCCTGGCGAGTACCACGTTGCAGGGGAAATGGCTGAGACTTTAAAGCATTAGCACAGATACTAGCTGTAGGCTGTGCATACATGGTTTGGAGACAACGGAGAAAGCCTTCTCCGAATCCGTACCAGCGGAGAGTTGCAAACAAGAAGGGCCATTCTAAGCGGTCGAAGGCCTTCTCAGCATCAAGTGAGAGGCCAACCAATGGTCGATCAAGATTAACTGCGGCAGTCAGTACATGACATAGGGTCCTAGCATTATCAGCAGTTGATCTACCGGGAATGAAACCGCATTGATCTGGGTGTATTAAAGTAGACATCTTGTCAGAGAGCCGGGTGGAGAGAATGGTGGCAAATATTTTATAGTCTGCGTTTAGTAGGGAAATTGGACGATAATTAGCTGTTAGTTGCGGATCTCTCCCCTCCTTCTCAAAAACTACTACATTTGCGATTGAGAAGGATCCAGAAGGAGATCCCTCCTCGGCCAGAGCAGAAAAATAAAGTTTCAAAAACGGAGCTAAGTCAGCGTTAAAAGTTTTGTAGAATTCAGCTGGGAGACCGTCCGGGCCTGCGGCTCGACCTGTGGCACATCTCTTGAGTGCCGATTGAATTTCTGATAAAGTAAATGGTTTGTCCATGGCCTCTCTATCTTCGTCAGATAGGGTCGGTCGTTGTACCCCTGATAGTAATCGTTCAAATGCTTCTGGCTCGAAGTCACATTCAGATTGATAAAGCCGAGTATAAAAATCACGAAAGAGTTCTAATATTTCTGTATCTTTAGTGACCAAGCTCCCCCCCGACGGATTGCGGAGAGCGGTAACAAGCTTGGCTTCTTTTTGACCTTTCAGGGCATTGGCTAACAATTTGCCAGCACGGTTATTTTCCCGATAGTACATCCCTTGTTGTGATTCAATATTTTTAGCAGCAGCGATATATAAAAGCTGATTGTATTGAAAACGAAGGCGTTGTAAGCGAAGTAAAATACATGGGTCAGTACGGGACGTGAGGAGACGCTCTCCAGCTTGTATCTGTTGTTCTAGAATCAGTAAATGTTGCTTTCTTTGTTTCCCCTGTCGAATTTGATAGCTAGTTATAGTTGCACGGATAGACGCCTTGAAACCCTCCCACCAAGCCCAGCTCGCGGTGTCATGGGGTGAATTAAAATGAAAGTAGTCTTGGATAGCGGCCTTTATGTCAACCTGAAAATCTTTTTGGTCTAGTAGGGATCTATCAAAAAACCAAGCACGGGGATGTGCGCCTTGCGTAGTGACATGTAATGAGAAAGATATGGCAGCATGATCTGAAATATGGAGAGGATGAATCCTAGCCGTGTCCACTTGGGGTATCAGTGCTTTGGAAATAAGAAAAAAATCTATTCTAGATTGTGAGTGATGGGGGGCTGAGAAAAAGGTGAACTCTAAGTCGGAGGGGTGAAGCAGCCTCCATATATCTACTAACGCAAGATCGTTCATCAGAGCTGTAAGGGTATCAAGACTCTTGGGTAGACCACTCGTTCTAGGCGGCTGTCTATCTATCAAAGGATCAAGTACTTGGTTGAAATCACCGCCAAGTATTAATGGAGTATTGGCAGAGGCCTGTGCCAACTGCGCAATACTTGCATAGTAAGCAGGGTTATCCACATTCGGAGCATAAATACAAATACACGTGAATTCACTATCTCCAACCTTAAGGTGTGCACGGGCCCATCTACCCTCCTTATCAGAGCTAGTATCCATTACAGTAGCTTGCAAAGACTTCTTAACCAAGATGGCTACCCCACACCGTTTGGAAACGGCGGGAGAGTAGGCAGCCACCATGTAAGGCTTAGCATTAAGTTTCAGTGTTTCAGCGGAGTTTAAATGCGTTTCCTGAAGAAACACTAAATCAGCATGCTCATGATTAAGATAGCTAAGGATTTTCTTTCGTTTGATTGGACTATTGATGCCTTTTACGTTCAGTGATAAGATCTTACATAAGGCCATTCAGAAAGGTTAAAAATTCTGAAAAAGAACATGATAACGCACATAAGTTCACAATGTCCCTCATATTAACTGTATATGGCTGTACACATGACATGATAGAAAATAAGCTAATGAAAAACAATGAAGCGCCCCAAATAAAAAAATAAGCACCGAAGTGCATTAGAGAAGAAGCAGAACCCCAGAAATTACTGGCGACCATGTGTCTGCGGGGAGAAACCCCAGAGAAGGCCTAAATTGAAACATATAACCTGTATAGCTGTGCGTGTTCCGAATCCAACCGAGGTGCACATCATGGAGGGATAGGAGACCAAGAAAGTTATATACAGACAGAAAGAAAAGTCCAGGCAGTCTCTGTTCCAGGCAGGGATCACCGCGTCGGGCCCTTCAAAATGGCGGGCAGATCCGGCGGATTACAGATCCAAGTTGTTGGATTAGCGCATCTGGTCTGCTTCTTTGGAATCTAAAAATGTTGCTAGTAGATCAGGATCTTCGAATGTTCTAGTTTGGTTATGGAGAGTCACTCTGAGCTTCGCTGGATACAATAGGCCAAAGCGAGCCTGTAGCTGTTGAAGTCTAGGGCGAAAAGCAAGGAGTCTCTTCCGACGGTCAACTGTGGGCTTTGCCAAGTCAGGGAAGAAGGAGACTTTATGACTTTCAAACTCCAGATGATGATTCGCCCGGGCAGCATTTAGAAT
Organism: Ichthyophis bannanicus; assembly: GCA_033557465.1. Lineage (NCBI taxonomy): Eukaryota > Metazoa > Chordata > Amphibia > Gymnophiona > Ichthyophiidae > Ichthyophis > Ichthyophis bannanicus. The sequence continues at coordinate 229,311,729 of CM066031.1, forward strand.
TTGCTCAACTTGCTGATATCTCAGTAATCGAAAGATGATAGGCCGGGGGGGTCGTCCGATTGAGCGCCATGTTGGTAGGAACACGATGTGCTCGGTCAATTTCCAGATCTCTGTGAAAAGTGATCTTCAGCAAGGAGGGAAGAGTTTTGACCAGGAATTCTCTTATGTCTCCTGCTTCGGCCCCCTCCGGTACTCCAATGAGCCTTACATTGTTGCGACGGGCTCGATTATTGCTATCCTCTAACTCTTTTTGAAGAGTCTGTATCTGACGCTCAGCCTTGTCCAGTTTCTCCAAGCGCACCGCGTGCGAGTCGAGGACCCCCGCCATGTTGTCCTGCCGTAATGAAAGACCTTCAAGCCGGTCCTGAAGCATACCGAAGTCTTCTCGCATGGCTCGGAGCGCTTCTCCGTTGGACTGTACCAGTTCCTTCACACCGCGTATTTCCTCCAAAATCTCCTGTTGCATTTCGGGGTTTTCCCGAAGTGGAACTATCTTTTGTGGGGAAGACAACTCTGTTTTGGAGCGTTTTCCGTGTGAAGAAGAGGGAGACCCGAAGTCTAAGCGCGCTGGTTTGTGAGCCGCCATCCCCCCCGAGGTACCCCGGTAAGTTCGGAGCAAAATATTAAGTTTAGGTAGGTATTAAGTCAGGATTCTGAGTAGGCCTCTCGGGAGCTTCAGCGCGAAGCGTCTAACCCGCTGGACATCAGGCTCCGCCCCCCCCACCCAACCAATTTCTAACCCAAGCAGTAACTTTAGGGTCCATCCCTAGAGTGCTCAGTTTGTTTATAAGTCGCCTGTGAGGAACAGTGTCAAAGGCTTTATTGAAATCTAAATACACCACATCTAGAGCTCTCCCTTGGTCCAACTCCCTGGTCACCCAGTCAAAGAAATCAATCAGATTTGTCTGACAAGACCTGCCTCTAGTGAATCCATGCTGCCTCGGATCCTGTAATCCGCTGGACTCCAGAAACCTCACTATTTTCTCTTTCAGCAGCGTTTCCAATAATTTACTCACCACCGAAGTTAAACTAACCGGCCTGTAGTTTTCAACCACATCCTTACTTCCGCTTTTGTGTAAAGGCACCACATGAGCCTCTCTCCAGTCCTTTGGCACCACTCCCGACTCCAACGAGGCATTGAAAAGGTCAGTCAGTGGAGTTGCTAGAATGTACCCAAGTTCCCTCAGTATTCTAGAGTGTATCCCATCCGGTCCGATCGCTTTGTCTACTTTAAGTTGAGCTAGTTTCTCACGAACACAGTCTTCTGAAAATTGTTCAAGATGTCCCTCGCTTCTGTTCTTAATTGTGGGTGTTTTCTGAGGTCCTGCTCCTGGTTCTTCATCTGTCAACACAGAACAAAAATATTTGTTAAGCAATTCCGCTTTATTCTTATCAGCTTCTACATATTCCCCCCCTGCACCCTTGAGTCTGACAATACCACTTTTGCCCTTCCTCTTCTCACTAATATATCTGAAAAATGTCTTATCTCCCCATTTTATTGCATTGGCTATTTCCTCCTCCTTTTGAATCTTTGCCTTCTTGACTACTTTGTTAGCTTCTCTAAGTTTTTCCAAATACAGATGCCTGTCTTCCTCTCTCTGTGATCTCTTGTATTTCATGAAGGCCTCCCTCTTTTTCTTCACTTTTTCAGCTACTTCCTTTGAAAACCATAGCGGTCTCCTTTTCTTTTTGCCTTTATTTACCATTTTAACAAAAAGTTTGGTTGCCCTTAAAATACCCCCTTTCAGTTTTGCCCACTGTTTTTCTACTTCCCCCAGCTGTTCCCATCTCACTAACAACTCCCTGAGGTATTGGCCCATCTTCATAAAGTTAGTCTTCCTAAAGTCTAAGATCCTCACCTTGGAATGGATTCTAACAGCCCTAGTCCTAATACTGAACCACACCATCTGGTGATCACTGGATGCAAAATGATCTCCCACTACAACATCAGAAACACTTTCACCATTGGTAAGCACCAAGTCCAGTATGGCCCCTTCACGTGTGGGGTCTGTTACCAATTGCCTGAATAGTTCTCCCTGTAGAGAATCCAGGATCTCCTTACTTCTAGATGATACTGCAGCAGGAATGTGCCAATCAACATCTGGCATATTGAAATCTCCTATCAGTAGCACTTCCCCTTTCCTAGCAATGCTGCGTATGTCTTCAATTAACTCTCTGTCCACCTCTTCCTCTTATTAGTCTTAAATAGTTTACCCTGTAGCTTCATTGCATGTCCCCTAGTCTTTCTATATTCTGATAACGTAAACAGTCGATCTACGTTTACCCTTTCCACTCCGTTCATTAATTTATAGACTTCTATCATATCTCCCCTCAGCCGTCTCTTTTCCAGATTAAAGAGCCCTAACCTTTTTAGCCTTTCTTCATAGGAGTATCCTTCCATCCACTTTACCATTTTGATGGCTCTTCTCTGAACCTTTTCTAATAACGCTATATCTTTTTTAAGATACGGCGACCAGAATTGCACACAATATTCAAGGTGCGGTCTCACCATGGAACAGTATAGAGGCATTATAATATCTTTTGTTTTATTTTCCATTCCTTTCCTTATGATACATAGCATTCTATTTGCTCTCTTGGCTGCCGCTGCACACTGGGCCGAGGGTTTTAACATGTTATCCACAATGACGCCTAAATCGTTTTCCTGGGTGGTGGTTCCTAATGTGGAACCTTGCATTGTGTAACCATAGTTTAGGTTATTCTTCCCTAGGTGCATAACTTTGCACTTGTCCACATTAAATTTCATCTGCCATTTTGATGCCCGGTTTTCCAATTTATCAAGATCCTCTTGCAATTTTCCACAATCCTCTTGGGTTTAAACAACTTTAAATAGTTTTGTGTCATCTGCAAATTCGATAACCTCACTCGTTATTCCATTTTCCAGGTCATTTATAAATATGTCAAAAAGCAGCGGACCCAGCACAGATCCCTGGGGTACATCACTACTCATCTTTCTCCACTGGGAAAATTGGCCATTTAGCCCAACACTCTGCTTTCTAGCTTTTAACCAGTTTCTGATCCACAGTAGTACACTGCCTCCTATCCTATGACTCTTTAGTTTTGCCAAAAGTCTCTGATGAGGGACCTTGTCAAAGGCTTTCTGAAAGTCCAGATACACAATATCAACTGACTCACCTTTGTCCACCTGTTTATTCACACTTTCAAAAAAACATAACAGATTAGTAAGACAAGATTTTCCTTGTCTAAAGCCATGTTGGCTGTCTCTCATTAGGCCATGACTATCTACATGCTGATTAATTTTATTCTTTATGATGATTTCTACCATTTTTCACGGTACTGACGTGAGACTCACCGGTCTGTAGTTTCCCGGATCACCCCTCGAACCCTTTTTAAAAATTGGTGTTACATTGGCGATCTGCCAATCTTCAGGTATTACAGATGATTTTAATGATTGTTCAAAGATTACTTTTAGCAGGTCTGCAATCTCATATTTCAGTTCTTTCAACACCCTTGGATGTATACCATCCGGCCCAGGTGATTTGCTACTCTTCAGTTTATCTTATAGTTGTAATACATCTTCCCGATGTATCGATATTTCCTTCAATTCTTCCGCACCTTTAAATACCACTTCAGTCATGGGTAACATCCCTACATCTTCCTCAGTAAAGACCGAAGCAAAGAATTCATTCAGTCTCTCCGCTATTGCCTTGTCGCCTCTTAGTGCCCCTTTAACTCCTCTATCATCTAATGGTCCTACTGACTCTCTCACAGGTTTTTTGCTACGAATGTACTTGAAAAAATCTTTATTTTGCGTTTTTGCTTCCACAGCAAACTTCTTCTCAAATTCTCCCTTTGCCTTCTTTATCAATGCCTTGCATTTGACCTGCCAGTGCTTGTGCTGTTTCCAGGTTTCATCGTTTGGCTCTTTTTTCCATTTCCTTAAAGATGCTTTTTTGGCAATAACAGCCTCTCTGACCTCACCTTTAAACCATGCTGGCAGTTTTTTGGAATTCCTTCCACTTTTCTTAAAGCGTGGAATACAGTTGGTTAATAAAGCTGTGACAGGTGTTATGCCAATGATGGAATGTTGTGAGTTATTGGGGGTGTGGTGGGTGTGTGTGCAAAGGGGATGTGCACCGTGTCTGCCGTGCCTTGGTTATTAGGAAGGCCACAGGGCCACATACCTGGCAGGTCAGCGGAAACCGGGCCGGTGGCGTGTGACGTCCCCTTCGGGCTGCAGGGTCCGGAGGAATGCTGAAGGGCCAGGACGGCATCTTTTGAATTGATTAGCTCCCGTGGCTGAGTGGCAGTGGTGGGAGCCAATCAGTGAGGGTTAAAGCGAGGGAGGAGGGAGGAGGGAGGAGAGGGAGCGGGAGCTGCCGCGGCGTGCATTTTGGCGCACAGGGCAGGAGGCAGCAGATGTCCCCCCCTTTATTGGGATTGGGGTGGTGAGTTTGGGTTGTTGCAGCTGGGGGAGGGGTGGCGGGTTCCCGGAGGTTTCCAGGGTCCGGAGCCGTAGTTATTAGTTGGGCGGGGGTGGGATACCCTCGACCCGGATAACCCCGGTGAGGCTTTTGCTAGTAATATGGCAAAGCCAGAGGAAGGGGTGGTAGGATGAGCAGTAGCCTCGCTGCGGTGGAAACAGTGATGACATCACTTTGCTGCCCACGTGGCTGGTGAGTCATTACTGTTGAGGTAGAGGCAGGAATGTATTGTTTGGAATTATTGTTGAAGTTTGTTAAAGTTAATAAAGCTGCGACCGGTGTTATGCCAATGATGGAATGTTGTGAGTTATTGGGGGTGTGGTGGGGGTGTGTGTGTGCGAAGGGGATGTGCACCATGTCCGTTGTGTCTTGGTTATTGATGTTTACCATGTTCTCTGTAAACCGCTCCTGATCTCTGGAAGGGGCGGTATAGAAAAGCGCACAAATAAATAAATAATGGTCAATCATAAAAATTATAGCAATGCTTAGAAATGCAAGTCAAAAATAGACAGCAGTAGAAAGTAATGAAAATAAGGAAAACAGAGAGGATGAATGTCTTGTTAAACAACAAGCTGGAAGAAATGGAAAATGCAGATAGGAAGACAAAGGGGAAATACAGTATTATTCAGATAACTGTAATTGCCTAGAATTAAACTTTATGCATGATGTATTCTTTCCTTGCATGTTTCCTCTTGTACATTTTCCCCACACCCTTCCTCCTGTGCTTTCCTGTCTCACTCATAGTTTCCCTGCTCTTTCTTAGTGTCCTCAAAGATCAGCAGATGTACAACTTTAAAACATATTGGGTCCTGACAGTCATATAAACATGCAGAACTGCTGGTGTTTACCTTTAAATCAATTCCTTCTAGTGTGTGAACAAGTAAACAGCCATTGATTAATGTCTGCATCCTGATCCAGTAACCTTAGTAGGGAGCTCTGAGATGTTTGCCAGTGCTTAGAGGACGGGGCACAGTTATTGCCATTCTTTCATGGACTGTTTTTCTTTTGGACTTCCAGCTCTGTTCAAGCTATCCTCTGTTAGGTACCATAAGTCTTCATTTGCAACTATCCAAGGATGTTCTCTTATTTTAGATATTATCCCAAGTCATGTAGCCAATCACTACAGAGCCAGTTCTTAGCTGGCAGCCACACACTGCGGGTCTTGAAATCGTGGACCTTAAACGGAGCCACTAGCTTCCATAATTGTGCAATGATTGAGACTTCTTCAATCCAGAAACATTGAATACCGCTTCGGTAGCATCTCCAGCTCCAGGGAACTGGGGGAGTAGAAGACAGGATGAAGGAACAGGACTTAGGTCCTTCACATGGCAGTGCAGTGCTCTAGCACTGAACTCCCATCCAATAAGCTTTTCTCCTCTTCCTCTCCAATTGCAATTATGAGAGAAAGAAGCAGAAATGCAACACGTCTTTTAAGCCTTTACTTTGTCCTAGCTGCATTCACAGTCTCCTTTTTTAAAAGGATTTTGCACTTCTCTTACTTTAGTAGAAATGAGTCCTGAAAGTAACCTTTCGGCATGAATGCTGTGGAAGGGGAGAGGTACTCTTAGGAAATGAGGGGAGGAGAAGGGGGCAATGCTCCCTAATGTTCTTCCTTGATGCCAGTGCTGACTTTGTAGTCTTCTCATGGTTTCTGATCTGGACAGATTATTTTGACCTTAGCAGAGGAAGTGTAATGGTGTAATGGGGTGACAATAGTATCAATTCACTTATAGAGAAGAAGAAATAGTGAGCCCTGAACAGCACAATGTGCAAAAAACATTTGTATTCTTCACTACTCTTGGCATGCGAAAGAGTTGTTTTGCATGCATTTGCATGTGACATAACTCACTAGCTTGCCTGCATTGTTGTGGATTTAGGAACCAGGAAATAAGGCACAAAGGTTTATTATAGTTACAAATTCCACATGTTGTTTTCATTTAATTCATAATAACACATTTTACCGTGTAGTTAATGGGGTTCATTCCAAATACATTATTGTAATTTCAAAATAAGCCCCCAGAAATTGGCATAAAATTTACGATTTCAAAATAAAAAGACATTTACTTAAAAATAAAAATAAAGATTCCCGTATCACTAAAAAGGAATACACTTTTTCTCCTTTGGACAGCTTGACAACAGATGTTGATTCTTGGAGGTGGGCAAGACTGTCTCTGCATGTAAATACTATGTAATATAGGTATGGGATTCTGTGTGCTATAGCAAAAAATAGACCATGCACTGAAGAAGAGAGGGAGGAAGCAAATCCTTTAGATGTAGAAAAATGTTGTCTTGTTACCAAAAAGTGAGTTTGTGTTCTCTTGTGAGCAGAGAGCCTGATTCTAAGAGGGGCACATCTGGGCCATCCGGATGGTCCCAGGCAAGAGGGGCCCGTTTGGACCCGATTCTGGTCCGCCGGAATAAAACATTAGAAGGAAGAACCTGTGTGCGCAGTGGCAAGGAAGTCATGAAAATGTTGCTGGATCCTTTGTTATTCACAGGACAGTGCTTCACTGTCATTCTGATGCTTAGAGGTTCTTTCTTCAAGAATAGTATTGCAGCATCTGTGTAATTCCTGGGCTCAGCATCATATTTTGGGGTGAGCCATGACATTAACATGAAGCTGCATCTGACATCAGCAGGTAAAGGGTGTCTGTGATTATTTTGTTTGGGGCCATCACACTGAAAACATTTACCACATGATTGTCATGCCCTTTTGGTAGTTATCGGAAGAGAAAATTTAGGAAAAAATTAAAGTTTGAAACATCAGCAAACCAGTCAAGGAATAGTAGATCTTATGAATAAAAGATCAATTGTAGCATGTGCAGAATATCTATTTTTCCCTCGTGCTGCGTTTGATCTCCCTGGATGCTCTCCTGAGTAAGTGAGCTATTTAGTTTTGCCTTGTACTGTGCACTTTAGTGAGGTGGTGTTTTGGGGACTGGTGAGTTCTGTGCCTCTGCTGGCATCATTAATAAGTGCCCCCACCACCTTTAAAAGTTGCATGCCCCTTTGTGTGATCCGAGGATTTAGAGTGTGAGCCCCATGTTTCGCTTTTAAGGTTTGGGCTTTGAATGTTAATCTTTGGTTTGCGTTGCAGCTGCTGGGTTATTTAATGATTATTATTTTAGGTTTTTCTATTGTGTCGATGATGGTTTCTGAATAACAGATTACAGTATTTTCAGGTTGTGGTAGGTATGTGCTCTGTAATCTTATAGATTTCTGAAGGGGTTTTCAGTACTAACAAAAGTGATTCAGGTAGAAGAGATGACAGTATTGAAAATGGTGATGGGTAATGCAAGACTATAAATGTTACTAATTAGTTGAATGCTCCTTCTAAACAAGATTCCTGTGGATTTTTTTTTATGTTTTGTTTACAGTAGCAATTTATAATATCAATCTAAGCATTAACACTTGTGACAGAAATAGAAAGGTCACATCAAAAAAAAACAAAGGTAATATAACCAAGGAAATAATAAGGGAAAAATAATAAATTGAGTGTCCATTTCTGTTTAGCTTTTCACCAGTAGGAGACCAACAAGAATGGAAAATCAAAAATCATTACATGTAGGAAATAGCGGGGATGGACAGACTGACGGGAAATTCATCCCCGCTATTCGTGGCTTCACCTACACCTGAATAACTTCCCCGCCAGTTGTGCAGGGAAGTTAGATGCGGGCGGAGAATGAGCAGCATGGGGGCAGAGAGTGGGTGGGCAGTGGGCGGTCACCAGCCTGGATGTACAGAGGCATTTCTAAAGACGGCCCTGTATGTCCGGGTCTGGCGAAATGCCCGGGGAAGTTATTCCACATCTGAGGTGGAATAACTTCCCTAGATGTTTTGTTTTGGCAGGCCCGAGGCATGGATGGGGCAAGGGGGGGGGGCAGGGTTTATTCCCTGCAGTCCGACCTTAGCCTTAGGAGGCCAGATCGGGGGTCGAGCTGTGGGAAATAAACCCTTTTTCTCGGTGGCCAGCATTGCAGCTTTTAAATAGAGCCGCGTTGCCATGGAGTCCTGTTGCCATGGCACAGCGGTTCCATTTGAAAGACTTGACTGAGTTAATCAGGCTTTTAGTGTACATGCCGGCCGGACTGAAATGCAGTCTCAGTCTGCACATACATTGCTGCTCGTGATTCTGATCCCGCGGGGCTAGACGTGCACTGTGGGATCAGAATAGTGATCCCCTCTGTGAGTCTGGTTCAGGGGATGGACGTGCGTGACAGAATTGGGGCTTCCTGTTTAGACTATTGCAACCTACTCCTTGCTGGTCTCCCTCTGAATCATCTCTCTCCCCTTCTCTCGCCCCTTCAACAGTCTGCTAGTTGGCTAATCTTCTGCCAGCCTCATCATGCTCATATTATCCCTCTTCTCAAGTCGCTTCATTGCTCTCTTTCTGTTTCCGCATCCAGTTCAAACTTCTCCTGCTGACCTAGAAGTGCATTCACTCTACAGCTCCTCACTAACTTTCCTCTTATCTCTCCCTACACCCCTCCTCGGGAACTTTGCTCTTCTGGCAAATCACTTCTAATGCTAACTCTAGCTCCTTTCACCTTGCTGCTCCTTATGCCTAGAACAAACTACCTGAGTCTGCATGTCAGGTGCCTTCTCTGGCCCGTTTCAAATCCAGGCTGAAAACTCACCTCTTCGCTGCTGCTTTCGGATCTTGACTCCTCTGGTCTCCTTTGTGTTTCCTTACCATTCCCCCTAGATGTATCCTATGTCTACAGCTACTGTGTTGTCTGTCTTGTGTTGATTGTAAACTCTGATGAGCAGGGACCGTCTTTTACATGTGTCTGTGCAGTGCTGCAAATGTCTTGTAGCACTATACAAATGCTCAGTACTACTCCTCCACTCTCATCTCTCCCTACACCCCACCTCAAGAATTCTGCTCATCCAGCAAATCCCTTTTATCTGTGTCCCTCCCTTCCACCGCCAACTCCAGACTTCATTCTTTCCACCTTATTGAACTGTACCTCAGGCTCTATCTCTGGTCCTATGCAAATCCAGGCTAACCCCCCCCCCCCCCACCTCTTTGAAGTTGCTTTTGCATCACGACCTCCTTACTTTCATGTGTGTTATAATTATTTACCCTTAGTTTTACCTTAGTCACCTGTTTGTTGCATTTGTCTATCCTGCATTGATTGCAATCTCTATTGACCAGGGACCATCTCTCATATATATATGTGTACAGTGTTGCATATATCTTGTAAGACCATACGAATGATAACTAGTGGTAGTAATAACTGTCTCCTTTTTATGAAGCTGCTATTATATAGACAGTCTGCAGTGATGTGAAACAGTATCTTTTCTAATGGTCTATAATGCCTACTACTACTGCTTATCATTTGTACAGCGCTACAAGGCATATGCAGTGCTGTAGAGACATGTAAGAGACAGTCCCTTCTCCTAAGACTTACAGTCTAGTCAACACACACAACACAGCTAGCCACCACCACTTTAATTGGATCCAGATATTCAGCGATAGAACATTTGTTTTCCACCACTGAATACAAATGTGGTCAACATTGTTGGCATCCTCGAATTTTAGGTATGCTGTGTACAGTATCTTGAGAAATAATTGGAAATATCTCAAATGTATGTCATCATAATATTTTAGTAGTATGTTCAAAAAAAGATGTCTGTGAAACTTAGACATAGCCATTTCTGAGCAAAAAACAAAATATGACCCGGACAGGATTAATGGCACCCTTCACTAATATTTGGTTGCACAACCTTTGGCAGCGATGACAATCTCCAAACATTTCTTGTAGCCATCTGTAAGTTTCATATATCTGTCTGCTGGCAGTTTCTCCTACTCTTGAACTGTGATTTGTTCCACCTGATGAATGTTTTCAGGATTCCTTTTACCAATAACAGATTTCAGCTCTTTCCAAAGGTTCTCGATTGGATTGTGATCAGGACTCATTGCTGGCCAGTTTAAACAGTCTTTTTTTTCCTTTCTAACCATTCTTTTGTACTTTTAGATGCATGTTTTGGGCCATTGACCTGCTGGAGGACCCTTGACCTTCGACCCAGACCTACGTTTCTGACAGTAGGTTGCACATTTTGCTCCAAAATACCTTGGTAGTCCTTTGACTTCATGATTCCTTTAATACGTTCTAGGCCTCCAATTCCTGAGGCAGCAAAACAGCCCCACAAAATTATGGCACTTCTACCATATTTAACTGTAGGGAGAGTGTTTTTTTCCTTATAAGCTTCATTTGTTCTCCTGTAAATGTATCGCTGGTCTGCATTGCCGAAGAACTCGTTTGACTTCATCTGTCCACAGAACATATTCCCAGAAGGACTGTGATGTCTCAAGGTGGGTTTGGGGAAAGATCAGGAGTACCTTTTTATGTCTGTCTTTGAACAGTGGGGGTCTTCCTTGTAGTTCACCCATGAAGTCCTTCTTGGATTAGTGAACGGCATATGGTGCGGGCTGAAACCACCACTCCAGATTGCTTCAGGTCAGCCTAAAGCTCTTTGGATGTTGTACATGGTGTATTTCCAACAGTTCACACTAACCTTTGGAGATTTCTTGGATTAATTTTCCTCTTCCCACCACATCCTGGGAGATTCTGGACAGTTCCATGAACAGAAAACCTCTTAATAATATGGCAAACTGTAGACACAGGTATCCCAAGTCTTTGGATATGACCTTGTACTCCTTTGAAGTGTGTTGTTTGGTGATAATGGCTTTTCTGATGGTCTCAGACAGTTCTCTTGCCTTCACCATTATGAAAACTAAACAGGGAGTGAATGTGGCCCTTTTAAACTTTAGAACCATCATTCACTGGTTGATTCAAGCCATGTGAGTACTGACAATTGATCACAGGTGCATCTAATTTTACTGGGAATGTGGTTCTTCTGTTCAAACTGATTTGAATTGTTTATAAGGGTGCTAATAATCATGTCCTCCCCTAGAAGAAGGCTCACTCCAAATGATCCCCAAAGATACCCTTATTTATTTATTTTATTTATTTATTTATTTAACAATCGCTTATATACCGCGACCTTCCAAAGATCAGGTGCGGTTTACTGTAATGAGGATGTTAAACATACTCTTGCAACAGACCCTCCATTTTATTCAAATTTAAAAGGTCTTTCAACCGACTTCGCATGGGGCTCTATGGCCCTCTAGACCAGCCTCCACAAATAATCTATATAAAGCTGACACTAAAGTCTCGCCAAAGTCTCTGTAAAAATATTACCCAACTGGAGTTTTCATGTCTAAAAGGAAATCTTTTTGGTGGGGAAGTTATAAATTCCTAGAGAGCTGGAATCAAGATAGTCGATCGCGTAGGATTGCGAGAAGAGAATACATACCACCGTACCACAAGAACTTCCATTTGTTCAGATGAGTAATGTGGTTTTCCTATGACAAACCTATATTTTTACAGAGACTTTGGAGAGACTTTAGTGTCAGCTTTATATAGATTATTTGTGGAGGCTGGTCTAGAGGGCCATATAGCCCCACGTGAAGTTGGTCGAAAGACCTTTTAAATTTGAATAAAATGGAGGGTCTGTTGCAAGAGTATGTTTAACATCCTCATTACAGACGATCCGACAAAAAGATATATTATAAGAGACATTGTAGTTTGTCTGTTAAGGTGCAAGAGTGTATAAGGATAACTTTGGGGGATCATTTGGAGTGAGCCTTCTTCTAGGGGATTAAATTGTGGCTTCACTGGTGGGTTCTTTATATTAATAATCATGTTCTAGCAATGTCCCAATTTTTGTAATATTTCCTTTTGTAATTGGTCTTGTTTTATTTGATTCTTTTATGTGTCAAATGTGTATGCATATATAGTCCAAAGTCATTCCACTGGTCATCAATTTTTAAGATATATTGGAAATTAGGGGGTTGAACTGCAAGAGTGCCAATAATGTTGACCACAACTGTATTAGTGTTGACCAGCCACCACAGCTGCTATCCAGTTAGCAGCAATATTTAGTCACTAACTGGATAGCATTGAGCCATTTACCTGTCCTAACTTTAACCACATATGCCATTGGTTCCCAAGCCTGTCCTTGGAGCTCCCCACCCAGTCAGTTTTCAAGATATCCACAATGAATATGCATGAGAGATTTGCATACAATGGAGGCAATGCATTCAAATCTCTCTCATGAATATTCATAGTGGATATTCTGAAAACCTGACTGGCTGGGGAGCCTCCAGGACATATTTGGTAACCACTGGACTTATCTTTCCAATTAGCAACTGAATATCACCACTAAGGGGATAGCAGCTGTCACCACCACTGTTGCGCCCAAAGACTCCTGGTTTTAACCGGGTGCTTTTTTTAACAGTGTGTGAGGATATTCAGCAACACTAACTAGTTAGTTCTGCTGAATATCATGGTGACCATGTTTTAGCTGCTTAGGAGGTCTTCTAAACAGCTAAAATGTTTTGAATATTCTTCCCTCCTCCCAAACACAGACACACACTAGGGTATGTTTACTAATCGGCGGTAGTGGTTTCCATGTGATATCAATGGGGCCGCAGCTCTATTATCGCATGGAAGCTGCTACCGCCGTTTAGTAAACATATACCACTGCTTCTCAGGGTAACTATTAGCAATGACTGTGAAATAACTTTACCAGCCACACTACAGAAAGTCAGTTTAACAGCTGACTGAGTATCTCACTCAACAAAGAGCAGCAGCACAGGTTAAGTTGCCTCTCCTGCACAGTCTTCAAGCAAAGTGCATCATGCTTCTAACACTGTTCAGCAGAGATAATGAGATTAAAAAGTCACTGGGATGGAGGTAAATATCCATATTTTCAAATGGAAACAAGACGTTCAACTGCAAAGCCTCTTAGATGTCCTTTCTTTAGGTCAAACAAAATATATCAATGATATCAATTATTCCTGTAGAGGGTCATTTATTAGTACAATGCTTAGGTAGGAAAGGCACATAGGCACATGCATTGTAGCTATTTTATAAAGACAATGTATGTGCCATTACACCCTTTATGAAATTGCATCTGATGACGTGGACTTTTGTCCTCTAAAGTTCATGCCTCAATTAATTGGTTAAACTATAAGGTGTTGCCTACCTCTGCTATTCTTGCTACTCCAAGTTAACACAGCTACCCATCTGAAAAATCTATCCATTTAACGGCATCAACTATACATATTGTTCAATGCTGCAGCTAGGCATTTAAAAAATAGGTTTATCACTGCAGGTGAAAATTTGCTCATATGATTTATGAGCACCTACTGTAATATAATATACTGTAATATAAACCTGCCCCTTTAATGTTACTTTTCTCCTCAAATGTCTCTAAGATAGATTTGTTCATGTAACACATTGGTGGATAAACATCATACCTAAACATTTCTGTAAATCATTTAAGAGACACTGTTTTATCCCACCTTCATAATTGATAATGGCTTTGAAGGTTCTTCTTCTGATAACTGATTTACATTCATTCAGTTAGAAAAATTAGCAGGAGCCATAAAATCAGACTTCATTAAAAAGGAAAAATGTGTTGTTTCAAAAACTCATGCAAACTCAATGTTCAGTTAGCATTCAAGACATTCGGGCTGGTCTTAGGGGCTAAAGACATACATTAGGCAATTGATCACTGGTGACAGAATTCAGTGACCTCACACAAACAAAATGTAAACTTCTCAAGTCGCTGATAGCATTCCTGAAGGTTTGTTTTAATTTATAATGTTTCTGCATAAATTGTTTGACTTATACTATGAAATATGGAGATTGTTAAGATCTTTCAAACTCTGTTGAACATACCACCAAATACAGCTGGTTACAAAGTAACTTAGTGACCAGTTTAAAACAGACTTTGATGTTCAAAAAAATGTAGAGGACATCCATAACAAGACAACTTATTCAAAGTTTTTTTTTTTTTTAATTTCTCATTACTTTGTCCCGCGCAGCCTAACAAGTATGATTCGTTAGCATTTCCTTTTGTAGCCCTGTGTGAAACAAAAGGTCACACTATATAAATATTCTCCCTTAGTAGCTTATTTTTCCAAAGCAAAGCTGGTATCTAATTATACCGTAGTATGGCTTGGCTTCAAGCAACCTACAACATGACTACTGTACAGTACTTTTGAACACAGATTTATAGTATATGAAACATGATTTTGCCACTGCAATAAGCTAATATTTTGCTTGGCAAAAGAAATCTTTATGTAAAGATCATTTAAATGTTACTTCGTTATTTCCAAATATTTTTCTCAGCCCATATTGAAACAAAAGCACAAAACATTGGCGGAGCATATTAGCATATTCAAATTACAGAGGGAGGGACATTTTCAAAAGCCATTTAATAGGGATGCACATTAATTAGTCTATATTCAGGTTCTCAGTGCGCCTTAAAAAACTCAAGTGCATGCTAAATTGAATTAATGAATATTACCTACTTATTAACAGATAATAACCTAGTGGTTGAGGCAGCAGTCTGGGACCAAAAAGACCAGCCTTCAAATCCCATTGACACATGTTGGGCAAGTCACTTAACTGTCCATTGCCTCAGGTGCAAACTTACAGGCCAATGAAGAAAACTAGCGTGGCCTTTAAGCACTCATAATGCCATGTTTAAACACACTTTACAACTTTTTGAATGCAGAAAACAGACGTAAACCCCTGCAGAAAAACTAACGCCCAATTAATGACATGCATATTTAAATGCATTTAAATGTATTTTAATCAGTTGCATGGTATGCAAATCATGGTACACCCGATGCAGAGACAGGCGTAGATGATTTTGCAAACAACCATAGCATCAAAATTTTTACTTCAGGGTCTGAGGTGACTTAAACCTCTAACGCATGCCCCCGACAGTATTTTGATGGCACCGGGTGCTTTCCCCAATGCCTAGATCATCTTCTCCTCGGATGATCAGGCATTGGGCAAAGCCTCTGATGCCATCAAAACACTGTTAGGGGCCGGTGCCCCGACAATAAAAGAATTCTTGGTGGTCCAGCAGCCCCAATCCCCCCTCCAATAGTATTTTGATGGCATTGGGGATGATTGCAGCATTGGAAAAGGCCCCCGATGCCATCAAAATACTTTTGGGGGCATCTGTTAGAGGCCTAGTGGCCTCTGTACTCCCACCCCCCATTAAACCTCTGGTGCTGCAAGACTGTTTGACTTCTGTCCTCCTGATGCCTGATACCAACTTCCTATGACTAGATTGTAAGCTCTACGAGCAGGGGCTGTCTCTTACATGTCTGTGCAGCGCTGTGTACGACTTGTA
This sequence comes from Ichthyophis bannanicus, assembly GCA_033557465.1. Classification (NCBI taxonomy): domain Eukaryota; kingdom Metazoa; phylum Chordata; class Amphibia; order Gymnophiona; family Ichthyophiidae; genus Ichthyophis; species Ichthyophis bannanicus. Next base: position 229,327,418 of record CM066031.1, read on the forward strand.
GCGCTATACAAATGCTCAGTAGTAGTAGTAGTAGTATTTGCATGGCGTGATTTGTAAGTTCCTAATTCTGTGTGTACTATGGGTTCTCCATTTCCTGTTGAACAAATTAAGGTTAGCAGGTATGGAGAAAGGGCAGCCCTGCCAATCTGCTGCTATTCAATGATATCCAGTGAGAGAACCACTTACCCTGTTGTGTCCTGGTAGTACTCCCTTTTTGAAACTGGACATTAGCTTGCCCACTTTGACTTCCAGAGTGATACATGATTTGAAAATCAAAATGAATAAAAATCAGTACCCATAGGAGAGGCTGCCTATCTGGAGATTTTCCAGGCTACATTGGTCAGTGAGCACTTGTAGTAGTTGAGTAGCTGCTTTGAGTTAATGCTGCCATTCCTCAAAGGCAGCTTTTATGGCCTATCCATTGGATTTTCATGGAAAGATACAGAAGTAGATTGCCAGGCCTTTCTTCAGCACAGGTAATGACAATGTTTTTGCTGATGTCACAGAAATGTGATCCTCTGCCGCCAAAACCATCTCATACTATTGCTGCTTAGAAAGGTGGTTTGTCTTAGTCTGGATTCTCAGCTGAGAGCTGTCCATCTTTGGAGAACCTGCCAGTAGTTAAGTTACTGATAGCTTAGCTCTCAGCATCACTGATGCACTCAAGCCTTGCGGTACAACAAACTGCAAATCAAGTGAGGGGCCAGAATTTCCTAATTTAAGGTGGCTCTACAGGCACTTGCTTCCTTGAGATGAATGTACCAGGGTGTAAATCCTGGCAAGGACTTTGTTGTTATGACAAGACTGCTCCACGAGTCATAAATGGTAATATAGTGTGAGGATGGGCCAGTAAAGGAGCAAACCTAAAGGCTTTCTTTAAGAAGTCTAAGGCCTCTCATATGTCTGGGATCCAGTGGAGCTTGGCTGGATTCTTTAAAAAGGATATCAGTAATGTCATGATCTTGGAGAAGTTTTGTATGAACCTTTCTTATAAAAATTTGTGAATTCAATAAAGCATTATCTCAGATACTTTGTGGAATATCTCAGTTTTATTTATATTTAGCTTATGCTTTTCCAGTGATAGTTCAAGGTGAATTATGTTCAGGTATGCTTTTCCCAGTATAAGTCTCTACTTGAGTCAATGGAAGGTTAAGTGGTTTGCCCAAGGCCACAAGTAGCATCAGTAGGATTTGAATCCTGTCTTCACTGGTTTCCAGGCTATTCAGGTCATTCCAGAACCTGAATAGGCCATTTGCACATGCGCAGGAGATGTGTGGCTCATGAAAATGTCTTCAGGCGTATTCCAGTACACAGAGTGCAGGATGTCCATGGTGCTTGCATGGGAATCTCTGCCTGTGGGCAGGAGTGGCAGAACGGGGGCATGATTTGCCACGGAGACATGTATAGCGTATTCCAGAAAGGCCCATGTACATTTTTTTTATTTCTCCGCAAATGGGTGTATTATTCCTGCCGGAGATGTGGAATAAGGACAGTATTTAGAAAATGTTTTGTTGTGTTCTACAATTCGTCCCTGCAGGTGAGAGAGTATGTGTGGTTTGAGGGTTGCAGGGGTAAATCTGGTTTGCTGATATGCAATTCAGGGAGGACATGAATGCTTAGCCAGTACCTCAACCTTATGGATACCTGCAGTGTCACCAGGTGCCAATGTTATAGGGCAGCCAAATATCAGCTGTGCCAGGCACTGGGAGACATGACTGCTGTGCCAACATTGCCCAGGTTGTGCCATGAGACCTACACCCTTACCTAGTCCAGGATCTATGCAAGTTGCAAGAGTGGTGATATATCTGGAGACTGGCTACTTGGTATTATGGCACAGGGATCCCTCCTCCCATGTCCACACAGGCATGACCAGGGGAGCATTGCCACAAAGCAGACTGTAGGAAGGCAGACAGAGTTGCTTCACAGATAGCGGATGTATTCATACCAAAATAAGCCAAGACAGAGAGTGGTCATTGTATGGGACAGATGTAGCCACATGTAGGGAGCTGCTGTGAAAAATGCCAGTATCCAGATATGTGGGAAACAGATGCCATAACCATAAGGCCATTAGTCATTAAAAGAGCATACTTATTATGCATCCTTGGGGAATTGCAAAGTTAGTTTAGGTTTTTGTGAACTTGGTAAGGATCCATACATAGCATTTTAAAGAATGTTTTTAGAGATGACCAATGCAAAATAACTGAATCATTTTTATACAGCCAAGTACTTTTTTCTGCAAGGTATGTAATGACAAACATGTTATTCTTTACTTTTTCTTATAATATATTAGAGTGCACTGTGATTACTTAGCACTTTTCTGGGCATGAAAAAACCAAGTATGCAAGTTATAGTCTAGTTTGCATCAGCATTCATTTATCATCAGTATTTATGTCATTTGCATCAGCAAAATACTATCAGTAGAATAGAACCTTAAGAGATGCACATTTTAACTGAGGAAACATGACCCTCAGAGGCATTCACAGGTATATCGCAGAGATGGGCACGATCAGAGATGTGCAACTATCCAGAATATGGTGAGTGCAGGGACATCCAAAATCATTTCAACACCAACCCGTGTCCCATAATATTAGCGGGGATGGGTTTCTCCGCTTCACTCTATGGCCTGAGCCTGTACCCATGCGCGGCTCTTGCTCTGAATATGTGCACAGGCCAGCTAAACAGCATGTTGGACTTGTTGCACTGGACATATCTACATGCTGATTCCATAAATGTGGGTGCATCTATACCCATGGGTGTGGAATTAGGATTGAATCGTGCCCATGTTCTATTTAAACATGTCCACCAGAGATAACTGGCCTATATGGAATCTACTTCCAAGCCTTATCCCTGATGGCATATTGCGTTCACTTTCTGTGATCCATCTCCACTCTGAAGGCAGACACCTGGGCAATGACTGAGCCATAATTTCCTTGATACTCTTGATTTTGGTTTAAGGCCAATGTTCTCTGAGTCTTTATAGCACATTGTTGTAAAATATCTCGGAATATCTCATTGACCAAGTGTCGAAAAACAGCAGGGACATTTCTTAAGAAAAAAGCCATTGCTAAATATTCAAAATGTCTGTATCATGTGAGAGGTCGCGTTCCATTCAACTTCTCTTCCTATAAAGAAAAAGCTTCATGAAATGACCCCATCATGTATAGAAATGAAAGCAATTTGTTAATGTAGATTTAAGGAAGTTTTAAGGAAATTTGGTGCAGTTTGTCTTTAATGTAAGGAAGCACCTTATTTTCTTCCGACTCTTGCTGTAGCCTGTCCAGTGCATTCAAGAAAAATCAGTAGCACATAATGAACAGGCAGATCAAATTAACCTTCATTACGTTTACCAAAACAAGATGAGCAAGCCAGGCTGCAATTTTCCTTCCTAGTCTGGATCTAATTCGCAGGACATCGCATGTCTCTTCTCTCCCAGTATATAACATACAGCAAAAGGAAATGCTTTTGTGTTCTGTAATTAGAAGGGTTCTTATTGCACAAGCAATTGCATGCTCTCTGCTTCTCATGATGAAAGCTTTCCTTTGTTTGCTTACACTCCCAATGAGTCGCATGTGTGAATGTTTTTACTGCAAAATCACCCGCAGCTGTTGGGTAAAAAGGAGTCCATTATTATATTAACCTCACAATTAACCCTTGTTGCTAGGGTTGCCCAGTGCAGGTGCATCAACAAAGTTGGCCCGATACCTTTGTAATGAATTTGTAAAAGCTGCAAACTTACTCTATAAATGATCCCTGGCACCACTGAAGAGAGATGCTAGCAAACTATGCTATTTGTAGATAGCGTGCGTACTTTCTAGTTGAAACATCAAGTGTATACATAATTTCTACTACCAAGAGTTTTGAAACAGTTTGAGACTAAATGTAAAACTGCTGATCTACAATGACCTGTTAAATAGATGATTAGATTTCAGCCAGCTCGCTACAGAAGCTGTCTTTGCATTGTTTTATTGAACAGTGTTTGTACGGAAAGAAGAATCACCATAGCTCAGTAATGAAAGGAAATACATTCCCACTCAAACAAAAGAAGTATAGAAAGTGTATTTAGTGGTCTGAGTCCAAATACTACTAGGATAAGTGCTAAGGAGGCAACTTTCAACAAAGCATATGTATATGTAAAGTCCGTGAGTACTTGTCGCCTGCAGACTTTACATGAGTTTTCAAAAGGAAAAATGTATCCTTAAAAATTCACTTGGGAAAAGTACAATCGCAGGCTTCTTTGTGATAATTGTGCAGATACTTTATTGTGAAAAATTATGCACATTTTTTCGTAAATCCAAAAGAGCATGTGTAAGTACACTTTGTTTCCTAATGCTCGGAATATCTACATTTATATGCATTATCCTTGCATCCGCTCCTCAATTAACTTTCAACTCCAAGGTCCCCCCCAACTACTGTGAGATTTTGGTAATTAAACTGAACAGCAATAATCCCAAACACCACTCTCCCAGTCCCCAGAAGAATTTAATTTACCTAGATTTCCTCTGAATTTATGTAAAAGCACACTCCTGCTTCAATACGCTTAGCTGGATTTGCAGGGAGTATTCTCAGGTGAAGTTTCAAGTCAGGGAAGATAGTAACGTGTAGTCATGGTGTTTTCATCAGTATGCTGTATGTGCTGGTTTACCTCCACTGCACTGCCTGTAGACAATAGCAGGTGCAAAGCATGTGGGCAATTTTGTCACATATATTTTCGGCTAATTTTCAAAACCAAACTATCCAAGTGTTTTCTCTCTGAAAATTAATTTAAAGAAGATACACTAAAAATGCCCACATATTGGCCAAATATGTGGCATTTTGAAAGTAATGTCATCTCAAAAGATCCAGGTTTGACCCTTCTAAGGCATTTTAGTTAAAGACACATTTTAGATAAGATATGGAGATCAGAATTGAGACATCAAGGTCAGGACATATTTAGAGGCAGCTTTGCTAAACGTGGAGTCTTGTAAAATCTCACAGGGGTGGAGGCACAATACTAAGGAGGGTTCCTGTCCTAGGCTGAGGATTCCATCCAGGAGTGGAAATAGTAGTGTTTGGAAAGGTCCAAGAAAAACTAAATCACTTTCCCAAGTGGGGCATCTAACCTCTGTTGCCAATCAGATGACACGGCAGCAGGTCTGATTCACATTGAAGCATGCCACCATGGAAGAGATGGGTGGTGTTCAGCAGCACTTCCACGAGGCACACAGATGGAAGCATTGATGGTAGTGACACGGTATTTCAGGGAAATGATACCCTGGATGACCATCTCCTGAAGATGGTTGAAAAGGTGGCGTTTGAGAGACTGCTGGATCTCTTAGCTCATGATTACTGAGTTCCCTGCAGGACAATGTCTAGTAGGCGGATGATATCCAACCTGATTAATCAATTGCATCAACTGCTGCGGGCAGAACTATCAGCGACCTATAGTACTATGCATTTCACCATTGACATTTCGACTAGTCAGAATGCTGCACATGCCTACCTCTCCCTGACCACACATTGCTGGCAGCTGGATGAGGCACAAACATACTGTAGATATAATGGGGGAGAAACAGGAGGAGGGTAAAAGTGAGATAATGGATGATAGCCATAATTGCACTAATATCTTAGCAGAAATATTTATTTATTCATTTATTCATTTATGGGTACATGAAACACTACTTTTTAATCAATATCAAAGTGGTTTGCAAAAATAATTAAGAACAAAAAATAAAAGATTAAAACAGAGAACCATAAATCATTGACAATGGGAAAAGCAGAAGTGCAGGGATACGAAAGGGAAAAAAACTGCTGCATGGTGGAGTGAGCTCATGAAGGGAAGAATGAAATAGTTATGGGGATCTATAACTGTTCAACTATTCCTTGAAAGCTGAAGTGTAGAAAACGGTTTTGAAACCTGAGTTAAGGTTATTGTAATTTGATTCTGCATGTGGATATGGAGGGAGGGAGTTCCAGAGTGAGAGAGCAGCAACGTAAAAGGTGGAATGACGGGTGATGGAGAGAAGGATCTGGTTTTGCTGGAGGGAGGTACAGGACATTCACATGTTGGAAACAAGTAAGGCGAAAGGAGGAGGAAGCAAGGTGAGAGGATATGTAGGGAGGAAAACTAGTATAAGTACAGTAGGTCTGTGTGCAATGAGTAAATGTTGAATTTAATCCGGTAGATGGCAGGGAGTCAATGATAGCGGAATGAGATGGTCATATTTCTGGGATCCATGAATGAGTTTTATTGTGATACTTTTGTAAAGTTTGAAAATGCTTTAGTGAATAGACAAGAAGCCTAAGATATACAACATTGCTATAGTCAAAAATGGTATTAGTGCATGTGCTGCAGTGGTATGGGCTGTTTGATTAAGATAAGATTTTAAAGAGCAGAGATAGTGGTGAAAACAAGAAGAATTTAACAACAGAGGAAATTAGTAAATGAAAAGGGAGTAGGATCCGATAGATAGACTATGACTTTAAGTGAGTTAGTTATAGAAAGATTCTGACATAGATGCGGTGCTACAGTTGAAGACAATCTCAGCCAGAAATTCACATGGCCTGTGATTTAGTGATGTTGAGCTTTAATTTATGAGAAGTGATCCAAGAGGCTATGGTATCAAGGCATTTATAAAGAAGGGAGAAGTTAGACAATGAAAGACTAGTGAGATAGATAAGTTGGATATTATTGGCATAGAAACATGAGCTAGGGTCTGATATTGGAAAAACATTTACATGGTTCACAGCCCTGTAAACCATGTAAATGCCTTAAATGAGAATATTCAATGGCACCTACATGGTTAATAGAAACATAGAAACATGATGACAGAAAAAGACCACATGGCCTATCTAGTCTGTCCTTCCATAACAACTACAACAGTCCCCTTTTTACCTTTAGAGATCCTCTGTGTTTGTCCCATGCTTTTTTGAATTCAGTTACTGTCCTCATCTCTACCACCTCCACTGGGAGACTATTCCATGGATCCACCACTCTTTCCGAAAAGAAATATTTCCGCATATCACTCCTGAATCTATCTCCCTTCACCCTCATCCCATGTCCCCTCATAGCAGAACTTGCTTTCAATTGAAAGAGGCTCTCTCCCTGAACATTTATGCCACGGAGGTACTTAAACATCTCAATCATATCACCTCTATCCCGCCTTTCCTCTAAGGTGTACATATTAAGATCCTTAAGTCTGTCCTCATATGCTTTATATTGAAGATCACTAATCATTTTAGTAGCCACCCTCTGCACCGACTCCATCCTGTTCACATCCTTTTGTAGGTGCCGTGTCCAGATTTGCACACTATACTCCAAATGAGGTCGCACCAAAGACTTATACAGAGGCATTATCACCTCCTTTTTTCTGCTAGCCATTCCTCTCCGTATGCACCCAAGCATCCTTCTAGCTTTTGCCGTCACCTTTTCTACCTGTTTAGCTACTTTAAGATCATCAGACACAACCACGCCTAGGTCCCGCTCTTCTTTAGTGGACAAAAGTACTTTGCCCCGTATACTATATTGCTCCCTTGGATTGCTGCAGCCCAAATGCATGACCTTACATTTTTTTAACATTAAATCCCAGCTGCCAAATTCTAGACCATTCTTCCAGCTTAGCTAGATCCCTCCTCATGTTATCTACCCCTTCCTGGGTGTCTACTCTATTGCAGATTTTGGTATCATCCGCAAAGAGGCAAACCTTACCTGAAAGCCCTTCCGCTAGATCACTAACAAAGATGTTAAAAAGAATTAGACCAAGGACAGATCCCTGGGGCACACCACTGATAACATCCTTCTCCTCAGAGTGAGCTCCATTTACTTGTACTCTTTGTCGCCTCCCACCCAACCAATTTCTAACCCAAGCAGTAACTTTAGGGTCCATACCTAGGGTGCTCAGTTTGTTTATAAGTCACCTGTGAGGAACAGTGTCAAAGGCTTTACTGAAATCTAAATACACCACATCTAGGGCTCTCCCTCGGTCCTACTCCCTGGTCACCCAGTCAAAGAAATCAATCAGATTTTTCTGACAAGACCTGCCTCTGGTGAATCCATGCTGCCTCGGATCCTGTAATCTGCTGGACTCCAGAAACCTCACTATTTTCTCTTTCAGCAGCGTTTCCAATAATTTACTCACCACCGAAGTTAAACTAACTGGCCTGTAGTTTTCAACCACATCCTTACTTCCGCTTTTGTGTAAAGGCACCACATGAGCCTCTCTCCAGTCCTTTGGCACCACTCCCGACTCCAACGAGGCATTGAAAAGGTCAGTCAGTGGAGCTGCTAGGACGTCCTCAAGTTCCCTCAGTATTCTCGGGTGTATCCCATCTGGTCCCATCACTTTGTTTACTTTAAGTTGAGATAGTTTCTCATGAACACAGTCTTTTGAAAATTGTTCAAGATGTCCTTTGCTTCTGTTCCTATTTGTGGGTGTCAAATATCCCCGTCTATGTCCCCTATATGCCCTGGCTAGCATCAGAGCATGTAGGGGGCATTCCTCGGCAGAGCGTGGGTGGAGGCTCGCCTAGTCTTAGCCTTGGATACTAACTGGGTAGCAGTCCAATATCACTGCTACCCAGTTAGACTGTACAGTGGTTTCCCCAGGGTGCCCAAACCAGATATTAAATGCCATTGGCACGACATTGAAAATCCAGGGTTAAGATGAGCAGGCAGGGCTATACGCTGATGCAGTGTATAGTTCACCCAACTCCAGAGAATTTCCAAAAGGTTGAACAGAGGAGTTGAAAGAATTGTACCTTAGATGACCCCACAGTTGAGAGGGTAGCTTGCTAATGTTGTAGAATGAAATAAGGTCAGTGCTGTAGGACTGGCAGATAGGGCACAATGGAATTGTGCTTCCATATTTCTTTGTAACAGATGGTGGGTGAACATGAATAAGGCATTGAAGAAGGGATCATTCAAGAGATCAGATGCTTTATAAATGTACCGTGTCTGGATGTCAGAGTCTCTAGCCCTGGCTATGACCTGAGGCAACTGATCAAGAAGAGCTGAAAAATGGTTAGGTATTTTCACCACAATGTGAAGGGCAGACATGAGTTGCTGTAAATCAGGAAGCAAAAGGGGCACCTGTGCACCAGCTCAAACTGGATGTTTGTGGTAGGTGGAATTCCACTTATGAAATGCTGGAGAGATTAGTGGGGCAATGCATGGTCCTGATTCAGATGTCAATGGAGACTGAGATTGCCATGGGATGCCTCCTGGGCTGTTGGGATTGGATTAATATCATGTTAGTGACAGAAGTCTTAAAACTCTTTAAGGATGCCATGGAGGAACTGAGTTTCACATGGGCTACCCTAAGCCTTCTCACCCCAGTAGTGAATATTTAACCGGAAGAGTTGATAGTGACAGAAATTCACAGCAAAGGTTTTGGTGATGGTGGAATTCTTGTATGATCAAGTGAAAAAAGGTTGCAATTTCTTCTGAAGGAGGTTGCCTATGTGCTAGCTAAAATATCTGTGATCCATGGGTGAACAGAACTATTGTTCTGCAGTGCAACACACTAACATACTGGAAGAAAAAGCTAGTGACTGAGGTGTAAGAAAGGGAAAGTCGGAGGCAGGGGTCTGTGGCATTGTGGTGCAGCAAGGGAAATAGTAGGCATGCTGGCAAGCAGTACTGGTACCATCAGCACCACCCTGTCACCTACCATTTCCCCCCCACCCCAGCTTTTCATGGCAGTGGTCCATGACCCCTAGCAAGGGGAAGTCTTTGATGACCAAAGCCCTAGCCACAGTGCTAAGCAGCAGAGATCAGTCTATCAGTCTGCATAGATTTCAATGATGTGTTACCTTGCAGATCCCATCAAAGCCACGTGCACACATCCCTTGGTATATTGGATGCACAATTCAAGTCTGCATTCTGTCCAGATATGGCTAAGATTGTGCAACATTTCCTGTTCTGTCCTACAACCGTTGTGCCAGTGAAGGTATATTCTCCATGGGATGGGATGCTGTGGTCCATCTTTATGCACGGCTATCACCAGAGTTGGTCAGAAAGCAAGTGCTTCTGAAGAGAAACCGCCCCTTGTTTTCTTTCCCTTCATTTTCATGTGACTGGGAGGAAGAATGAGTGTAGAACAGTACTGAGGGGCAGTTGCCCCCACTCTGCCTTTGATGTCTGTGTTTTTCATAGGTGCACTACTGTCTGTCTGGGATGACGGTCATTACCATTGGCTGCCTTTCATCCCTTCCTCTCCATGACAAAATTTAAAAGAAAAAAGAAAAAAAAAAGAAAAAAGTACAAAACAAAACAAACAGAAAATAAAACAAACAGAAAAAAAAGGTTTTCCCTTTGTTGCTGGTGCCAGACTGGTGCGACTTTGTTGCCAGTCTTTTACTTTAGGTCTGAACCACAGCCATATTGTAGCCAATCTGAGTACTATGCTGATCCACCTGGCATAATCTATGACCTTACAGGCGACTGAGGTCCTGTGCTGGTCCTCCTGGTGTAATTTAGAGCCTTGTAGCTTATTTCGGTGCTGTATTGGTCCCCTTTGAATGCTTAAGGCTTGCAGCCAATCTGGGTGCTGTGCTGGTCTTACTATTAGTTTACTCCTCTAAAAGCTTCTTGATGTGATTGCACCAACTGTGATACTGCTCTGCCCTCTTCCACACTCTTGAAGTGTTCATTGAGCTGTTTATACCACTTTGCCTTTCTGGTACTCATCCTGGCACTATACATACTAGTACTGGCACTATACTTACTCATTGTTCCTCTTCTAGTTTCCCTACTGGGGGTGGGGAGGGGTTGTTGTGACACTCTTGATGGCTTGTAGTGCTGTTACAGATGTCTAGCATCAGGTTTCAAGCAGTTTTGATTGAAAACTGATGGCAAGCCTCATTGTTCCATTGTAAAATAGTTCCCCCATAGACTTTAATGGGGAAGAATGGGATAAACATATAAATGATTTGACTCCTGAGTACTAACCAAATGATTATATTCTGATGAACAAAAATGAATATGAAAATCTTTAGTACACACATGCCTAGGCCTCAAATAGCAGGTATAACTTTGAGGAGGTAATTTTATGAAGGATTTGTTGAGTTTACATGCCAGTATAGGTGCATAAAGGTATCTTATAACATTATTTCATGTGTTAAAGTACATGTGGTGAGGGGAGGAGTTTGAGAAAAGCATGGTGGAGCAAGGATTTATATGGGTATTTTCATACAAAAATGTGTGCCTGTTAGAAGGCAGGCATTTTGCACAAGAGCTATCACATAGGGACTGGCTCAAGCAACATGCTTTTAGCTCTTGTTTTGCTGGTGATCTTCCTTCCTGTTTCCTGCTTGGCTCAAAGTTTGTCTAGTCTGGCGCTCTATGGAAAATGCTAATTGGATTCCTTGTCTTGTGAATCTATTGAGTCCTGCTGTAGAGATTTATTCAAATATTTTTCTTTTTCTATGTTCTTGTACCAGACGTTCTCTGAAACCATATCTAAGTATACTATCAGAGACATTTATCAAGCCTAATCCAGATTCAGTGATGAAACTGGAGGGGACAACATTTCAGATTTTTCAGTGTCATGTTCGGAACAAAAACAGTATGGAAATGCAATAGGATATTTTGCTGATATTTCCCATATAGTTTCAAACAAATGCATATCCCTACTTATAGGCATAGCAGAGGCACAGTCTAGGCTGAGTAGGGGTGGGGTTCACATGCATGTACTCAGTTTATAAAATACCTTAATCTACGTGAGCAGGTAAAAGTGATTGCACCTGGATGCAAGGTGAATCCTCTGTCACGTGTTTAATATTTTAAAAGACAAATAAGAAGGCACCTATAGGTCATTATAAAATAGTATCTATGTAGGTGCTTACCTATGGCACCCAGTTATAAAATTACCCTCCACATGTAAAATCTCCAGCATGGTTTCCAGTCAGTTATAGTCAGTTGCATTAGTTAAAAAATGTTACTCGATATATAAGTAAAGTTAAGCACTAGTGTCGGTATTCATCTTTAGATGGTGGAAAATCCCTTTGAATATTTAGCCCTCTTGCAGATTAATCTCTGTAAAATGTATGCTTCATTTACACGACATTATCTTCACCATTAACATTTGCCTTAAAATGCCGCACGGACAGTTTTAATACACTGGCCACCTAAATCTCAAAATACTCAAGAATATACAAAATAAAATGCATGAGTTTCAGAACAGACTAGAAGACACTACTCTTGTGAAACAATTTAGTCAGAAAACAGCGACAAGATGTCTTCAAGAACACTGAGAATGTTATGTCCACTCTTGCTTTATTTTAACCCATTGGTTTATTTCTTTATTCAATATTTGATATACCACTATTAGAACGACAGAGTTGACTACTGAGCAGTTTACAATACTGGTATGTCTGTATGCAGGACCAGGGTAAGGATACGAGGCACCCTAGGCAAACTCATTCTTGGTTCTCCCCCGCTCCCGCTCCCACCATCTTTGGGACTTGCAGTTTTGGCAATGCCTTTAAAACGACACCATATGCTTACCGTAACCTCTGGCACAGTGCTGCTGTTCCTGCTTCCACCTCCTCTGCTTCCACTTTCTTTTGCATGGGGGTGGAAGTGACCGGTCTAATCACTTCTGCCCCCATGCAAACTGGGAATCAGGGTCAAAGGGAGTAGAAGCACAAACAGAACCACAGTGCCGGAGGTTTTGATAAGCACTGTGGTACTATTTAAAGGCGTTGTTGATGCTGCAGGTCCCAAAGAACAGTGGCTATAGCAACAACGGGCTTCCTGTGGACCATCAGTGCTCTAGCCGGCTGCCTAGTTCACCTAATGGTGGCGCCATCCATGTCTGAATGACAAGAAAATTGATCCATATGGAAACAAAGACATAATACAAGAGGAAGAGGATAAATAGGAGAACAGTTTAACCACCTATTCAATGAATCAAGTACACATATTGGGATATACTAGGGAGGGGAAGGGAAATGCTCTAATGTCTTACTAGCTATCATAGTATGTAGATATTTCAGAGAAAGGAAAATGGTACCACTCAGGACTGGGAAAAGTGTTAAAGCATTACCAATTCTTTCCTCTTTATTTGAACTTATAAAATGAGCTTTTTTTCAAGGTGTGCATCCACAGGAAGGAAATGGCAAAAGAAGGAGTCAGGAAGTTGAAGGCAGCTGAGCAAGTGGCCACTAGTCCAAACTGAGATGGCAAGAAAATAACCAAATAATTACATTGGGATTATCTCAATATATGCTTGGGACAGTAGGAAATTACTAAGGAATTCATGTAGAAGAAAAACATTTAATAAAAGTATGATGTGAATGAGTTAAAGGGGCCTATTTGGTAAGGAAATGGACCCACTGCTTTTTTAAATTACTTACTAGAAATTGGAACAAGTAAGATGATGAAATTGCAGGTGACACAAAATTATTCATAGTTGTTAAATCACAAGAGAATTGTGAGAAATTGCAAGAAGACCTAGAGAAACTGAGAGACTACCGGATCTATTCTGAACAGTGAATAGCGGGTATGGACATCCGATCCAGACATTTAGATCTGCTAAATGCCTGGTCTGCATCTGAGAAACAGAACTCCCCGCACTTAGAGCTGAGCTGTGTGGGGAGCTCTGTTTGTGGGCAGGAGGGGACATGCTGCAGGTGGAGAAAAAGCAAGCTGTGGGTGGTGCCATGACCTCGGATATACAGGGCTGATTCCGTTGTCAGCCCTGTACGTCCAGCGTTGGCAAACTAGACGGGGGACCTATTCCACCTTGGAGGTGGAATAAGTCCCCCTAGGCGGAAGAACATGACTGCTCCAGGGCTGAAAAGTAAGGTAAGGGGTATCCCGCAGCCTGACCTTGGCCATGGTAGGCCCGATCATGGGTCGGGCAGCAGGGAAAAAACATTTACAGGATGTGCCAGGGATCCATGCAGGAGCCAGGTTGGGCTAGACAGGGAGTTTCTGGATGTCCGGGCAGCCAGAATTGGGACATGGCCTACAAGTCTAGGCCGGTAGACCTGATTCTGATCCCGCGAGCACGTCTAGCCCCCACGAGATCAGAATTGGGTACACCGGAGCACGTCCCGCTTCTGACCAGCCAGACAGGCAGGGGATGCACACGACAGAATTGGCCTTCATATATGTTAATGACAGATGAAATGTAATGAGGACAAATGCAACTTTTGTCCACCTGGGGATAAATAAAACAAACTATAGCTGCACAATTCAAGGTTCCACATTCAGAATCACCAGTCAGGAAATGGATCTAGGCGGCCCTTTAGAAAAGGTGCAGAAAAGGGTGACCAAAATGATAAATGGGATGACCAATACTCCTATGATGAAAGGTTAAAGAAATTAGGACTTTTCAGCTTTGAGAAGAAATTGCTAAGGGGAGGTATGAAAAATCCAGTGTTTTGTTTTGTTTTTTAGGTACTGAGTATCAGTAACTTTTTCATTGCCTGCTAAAATTGTCCCAGAGCTGTGTTAGCAATACTTGTAATATGGACCTCACGTCTACTTTCCTGACATCAGCCCTAACCAGGATGAGTATCTAGTTTATCGCCCTCCTCATCTAACCCTTCTACAACAGCTTTCAGCCCCTACTGCATATCCCCTTCCATGCTTGATCAACACTTCTTAACTGTAGGTCCCTTAATTAAAAATCCAACTTCATTTTTAATCTCCTTCTTTCTCGAGACCTAGATATCCTGTCTCATGGAAACCTGTCTGGGTGAAGGTGATGACACCTAACTCCATTGTTGTTTACCTTCTGGGTATCCTGCCCTTTTGGCTCCAAGAACCTCCTGGCAAAGGGGGGTGTAGCAGTTATCTATAAGAATCTATTCCTAATCACTGAATTGTCTGCTCACCAGCATTGCAGGTAACTGAATACAATACCATGGAACAATCAATCTTTGAACTGACAACTACCATCTCACAACTCCTAATCTTTGGAGATTTCAACATTCGCTATATCAGCTCATCCAGGGTATGTAACAAATCTTGTATCCATCTCCTAGCTGACCATGATTTTATTCAACATGTTCCTAGCTCAACTCACTCTGCAGGTCACACTCTTGACCTTGTCATTGCACAACAAGATTCTTCACTACAAACCACAACCCCAAGCATAAGTCCACTCTCCTGGACAGACTACTTTTTATTATATTTCAACCTTTTCATTCCCTTCCTTCTAACACTGGTGTTAACCAAACCTCAAATCACTGATGAATTACTCTTGCCACTCTTTCTAAATACCCGGCAGAAGATATGCTAGTTCCCTTAGACTTCTACACTTTGCCACTTAACAATCAAGCTGATCTTTGATTCAGTAATTTTTTACAGACTCTAGAGATGGTGGCACCTAAAAAGCCTTGTCTCTACCACCAGAGAAAGCCACACCCATGGTATCACCCAGGCCTTCTTATGCTAAAATTACAAGAGCAGACAAGAGAGCCAAACAATTGCTTAAATACTGCCATTCTCATTATTGGGTTCAAGCGCTTATTGCAAAAAGATCATACTACTCTTTGGTAATAAATTTGGCCTACTGTCCTCCCTTAATCCCAGGTCACTCAATGGCTACCAGACTTTTTAGTTCACCATTATTCTGATAAATATTCCACCATTTGGCTTTATTTGCCCTCCTCTGCTTCCTCTGCACTATTAGGAGCTCCTAATCTTTCCCAATCTGCATTAAGGCAGACTTTGTCAGAGTGTGCTCCTTTTACAGAAACTTCTTTGAGTAAATTGGTTTCCTTGATTGGAAAAAACATTTGCTCATTAGAACCTATACCTTCTTTGTGGCTTGAGGAACAATCATTAGGATTATCCCCTATTATTCATACCATCATTAACAGTCTTCTTGGTCAAATTCTGCAAGCCTAGAAAAAAGTATTGATACATCCTATTCTGAAAGGTCCTAAACTAGACCCTTCTGATCCAATCAACTACCGCCCCATCTCAAACTTACCCTTTCTATCAAAACTCACAGAAAGTTTCATCCTTCCACAGTTTAGAGTTCATATTGAACATACTCTTATCTTGCACCCTTGACAATCCGGCTTCCATTCAAACCACAGTACTGAGACTCTCATCCTCTCAGTTCTCAGTGAAGCACATAGCACACTTGAGCAGGACTAGATTGCATTAACTAGAACATAAGATATGCCATACTGGGTCAGATCAAGGTCCATCAAGCCTAATATCCTATTTCCATCAGTGGACGATCTAAGTCACAAGTTCCTAGCAGTTTCCTTAGAAGACACATGTTCCACAATGCTTGTATTGGGACAAACAGTGGATTTCCTTGGTCCCCTTTATTAATGATTTATGGACCCTTTCTCCAGGAACGTGTCCAAATCTTTTTTAAACCGAGCTGCACTAACAGGTTTTACTACTTCCTCCGGTAATGAATTCCAGAGTTTGATTACATGTTGAGTGAAAAAATATTTTCTTTTATTAGTCTTAAATAGATTACCCTGTAGCTTCATTGCATGTCCCCTAGTCTTTCTCCATATTGATGGCATAAACAATCAATATACATTTATCCGTTCCACTCCATTCATTAATTTATAGACCTCTATCATATCTCCCCTCAGCCGTCTCTTTTCCAGGTTGAAGAGCCCTAACCTTTTTAGCTTGTCCTCATAGGGGTATCCTTCCATCTCCTTTACCATTTTGCTAGCTCTTATTTGTACCTTTTCTAATTCGCTAGATTTGTTTTAAGATACGACTACCAGAATTGCACAAAATATTCAAGCTGTGGTTGCACCATGGAACAATACAGAGGCATTATAATATCCTTTGTTTTATTCTCCATTCCTTTCCTTATGATTCCTAGCATTCTATTTTCTTTCTTGACCACCACTGCACACTGGGCAGAGGTTTTAAACATGTTATCCATAATGACACCTAAAGGAAAAAATTCTGTAATAAAAATAACTCAAGTACCCTGGTCCGACCACCACCAAATCGAGATCAAAATATACCTGCCCACGCTACCTAGTAACCCTAAACCTGAACAACCAATACACACACGCAGAAGCTTTAACAAATACAACAGTGAAGCTCTCATAAACTCCATCACATCCCACATAGACCTGGAAAGCACCGACCTCGACAGTCTAATAACCAGCTGGAACGCAGGAATTCAAGAAGTCTCAGAGCCAAGATGGAAATCAACAAAAAACAACCACAAGCCCAAAACCGAACCATGGTACACCGAAAATCTCACCACCCTAAAGAGAGAACTACGAAGAATAGAGAGAAAATGGCGACAAAACAAGTCTAAAGAACACAAAACAGAATACCTAACCCTACTCTCCAAATACAAAAACGAAGTCAACCTGTCAAAACGAATGCACCACACAAAATCACTAAACAAAGCACTAAACAAGCCCAGAGAGCTATTTGCCCTGGTCAAATCCCTCACCAAAGCAGCGCAAGAGGAGCAGTTCAACGACAAAATCAAGGTACAAGCCCTAGCAGATCACTATGCGGCCAAACTAAACCCTCAGATCGGACCTAAACCCTTATTACCAATGGACGAGACCCCCTCCACGCCACGACCCTCCTTGATGACGGCGCAAACCCACATCACCCACTGGGACAAGTTTTACAACATTGGAGTCAAACACGTCATAAACATAATTGCCAGCATTAACACCACAACCTCTCCCCTAGACCCCTGCCCAGCTGCATGGGTTAAAGCAACGAAAACGGAAACCACCCACCAAATCGCTCACATAATAAACCAATCACTCCAACAGGGCACCATGCCAACCCAACTTAAGAAATCAATCATAAGACCAATACTTAAAAATAAAACACTCAACAAAGAAGACCCAGCATCTTATCGCCCAATATCCAGCATAGCCCTGCTAGCGAAAATTATCGAAAAGGCGGTCCTACAGCAATTACAAGACCACCTGGACAACAACAAAACACTAGACGAGCACCAATACGGCTTCAGGCCACACCATGGGGTCGAGACTCTGCTGATTGCACTACTGGACAACCTACTCAAAGGGATTGAAAACAAAAAGAAGATGTTCATTCTCATATTCATTGACATCTCAGCAGCTTTTGATACGGTTCACCATCAAACACTACTAAACAGAATAGAAGATATAGGAATAACAGGAACCCCACTAAAATGGTTCTCATCGTATATATCCAACAGGATGCAACAGGTACAGTTTAACAACGAAAAAGCGGAGGCTTTCCCACAAACTCAGGGCATTCCACAAGGCTCAGCACTATACGCACTTCTCTTCAATGTGTACATGAAACCAATCTGCGAAATATTCAAAAAGCATAAAATCCATTATCACATATACGCGGATGATATTATGCTATATACCCAACTCGACGCAACTAACCCAAACTACGCCCAGCTGGAAGAATGCATAAAAGAGATGCAGACATGGCTTCAACGAAACAACATGACCATAAACCATAAAAAAACCGAAGTCATGTACATCTCAAGAAAACCTGAGTTCGACCCACCAGCTACAATCTCCCTATGCGAACATACTTACCACACAAAGAATGAAATAAAATACCTCGGAGTAACACTTGATAACGAACTAAAGATGGCAAAACACCTCCGCTTAGTAAACAGGGCCATTTTCTACAAACTCCGGGTCATACAACCACTAAGGAACATCATTGAAGCTACCGATTTCAGGACAGTGGCTCAAGCCCTCATCATACCCCATTTCGACTACTGTAATGCAATACTACAGGGCCTTCCAAAAAAACCCTAAATATACTCCAGATGGCACAGAACGTCGCAGCCAGAATCATCACTAAAACAGGCGTGGCAGAGAGCATCACGCCAGTACTAGTCGAACTACATTGGCTCCCCATTATAGCTCGGATAAAATACAAAACCCTAGTGACTACATTTAAACTCATCCATAACCTGACAACAACCTTCCTCACCAACCTAATCAACTTGCAACCTGCCAACAGAAATAGGAGAACTACCACCATAAACAACCTCCAGGTACCAATAAGTATAAGATCAGCTAAAACAACCACAAGCAACAGGGCATACTCCTACACTGCCCCCTCACTCTGGAACCAACTCCCGCCTGAGTTGCGCTCAATCAACGACCTGATGGCTTTCCGAAAAAAACTGAAGACATATTTATTTCAACAGGCCTACAACATATCCTGAACAACAACACTCTCCACCCAGTATCTGCTCCAACAAATTTCATCAAATGTAAAATAATCTTATGCTCCTGAATATAACAAGCATAAAATGTATATATGTAAATATCTCCCTCTCCCCCACCTATACATGTATGCTGTGAATATCCCTTGAATCATATTTTCCCCGTTTATTGAAAATTCCTGGCATTGGTCTGACAACCTATCAGACAACCTTTGTAAATCACGCTGTAAATTTTGAAATTTGTCAATTGATCTGACTCTCCCTGTTTACCTAATCAAACCGCTCCTGATCGCTGGAAGTAGCGGTATATAAATATATGCTAAATAAATAAAATAAATAAATAAATCATTTTCCTGAGTGGTGGTTCCTAATGTGGAACCTTGCATCATGTGACCATACTTTAGGTTGTTCTTTCCTGGGTGCATAAGTGCATAACTTTGCACTTGCCCACGTTAAATTTCATCTGCTATTTGAACGTCCAGCCTTCCAATGTAATTTAGGACTTCCTGCAATTTTTCACAATCCTCTTGGGTTTTACCAACTTTTAATAACTTTATGTTATCTGCAAATTTGATTACCTCATTTATTATTCCCATTTCTAGGTTTATTTACGAATATGCTAAAAAGTAGTGGACTCAGCACAGATCCCTGGGGTACTCCAGCATTCATCTTTCTCCATTGGGAAAATTGGCCATTGAGCCCTACCCTCTGTTTTCTATCTTTTAACCAGTTCCTGATCCACAATAGTACACTGCCTCCTATCCCATGACTTTTTAATTGGCCAAGCATCTCTCATGAGGGATCTTGTTGAAGGCTTTCTGAAAACCCATATACACCACTTCGACTAACCCACCTTTGTCTACCTATTGATTTACACCTTTGAAAAAATATAAAAGATTAGTAAGACAAAACCTTCCCTGGCTAAAGCCATGTTGGCTGTCTCCCATTAAACCATGGCTATCTACATGTTCAGAAATTTTGTTCTTAATAATGCTTTCTACCATTTTTCCTAATACTGATGTCAGGCTCACCAATCTGTAGTTTCTTGGATCACCCCGGAAGCCTTTTTAAAAATTGGCATTACATTGGCTATCCTCCAATCTTCAGGTATTACTAATGATTTTAATGACAGTTCACAAATTACTAATACTGTAGTAGGTCTGCAATCTCATATTTCAGTTCTTTCAACACCCTTGGATGTATACCATCCAGTCCAGGTGATTTGCTTCCCTTCAATTTATTAAACAGCTGCAACACATCTTCCCAGTTTATTGATATTTCTTTCAATTCATCTGCTGTATCAGCTTTAAATACCATTTCAGTTATGGGCAACTTCCCTACATCTTATTCAGTAAAGACCAAAGCAAAGAATTCATTCAGTCTCTCTGCTAAGGCCTTGTCCCCTCTTAGTAACCCTTTTACCTCTCTATCATCTAATGGTCCAACTGACTCTCTCACAGGTTTGTTGCTACGAATTTACTTGAAAAAGTTGTTATTATGTGTTTTTGCTTCTACTGCTTTTTTTTCTTAATTCTCTCTTTGCCTGCCTTATCAGTGCCTTGCATCTAACTTGCCAATGCTTATTTTGTTTCCACTTTTCATCATTTGGTTCCTTTTTCCATTTCCTGAAAGATGTTTTTTTGGCTACAACGGTCTCTCTGACCTCATCTTTAAATCATGCTGGCAGTTTTTTCCACTTTTCTTAAAACATGGAATACAGCTGATCTGAGCTTCCACTGCTACTTTCGACTTAGTTGACCATAGCATTCTTCTTTCTCTTCTCTACAGTATCAGTGTCTGTGGGAAAGTGTTATCTTGGTTTACATCCTTCCTTTCCAAACCTTCCTTCCAGATTTCCACTGGGATTTCCAAACCTTAACCTTGGTTATGGGGTCCCACAAGGCTAGGTTCTTTCCACCCTACTTCTCAATGTCTTCTTCAGTCCTCTGGCAACCTTTATTCATATATTTACACATATCTTTATACATTCATGCTGTCATCTTCCTCATCACATACACAGACTCTCACCACCCTGATTTATCCCAAGTAAATTCTTGCCTTCAAAAAAACTAAATGTGGATACATGTCAATGCCCTTAAGCTTAAACGTGGATGACTACATCCATATGGATCACAGGTGGCTTGGCAGTCCCAACCATTGCACCCTTCTTTTAGAATTACCCTACCACACCCCAATTCTCTTTCAAATATCTAGGTATCTAGGCTTATCTCACCTCAGATAAGCCATGTGGATAAATCCTCCTTTATTGCATTTTGATGTTTCTGTACCATCCACCCCTTTCTAGACCCCACAGCTCAGACATCAACCATTATCAGTACTGTAGTATCCCAGTTGGACTACTGCAAAGTTGTATACTCTGGTATCCCTGACAACAAATTGAAAAAATTGTAATCCATTATAAAATATGTCATTGTGCATGTTATCCTATGCAAAGAAGTTCAATCACATTTCACCACTGATGGTACAGCATCATTGACTCCTGGTTCTCTTTAGGATGCATCATAAAATCCTCGCTCTGGCTCATAAGGCCCTTAAAAACAAAACACCCTGAATACCTATCCTCCCTATTACCTGTGTGCCTGCTCCCCCCATGTTGTCTACATTCACTGTATGACAATAGACTATGGGCTGATTCTGAGAGGCAACTTGTGGAGCTGCACGCCCTGCCCTGACATGCAGCTCCGCAAGCCATCCTGACCATATTCTCCCACAGGATCTCCCCACATGGCCAGAGCAGCAGTAAAGGGAGAGCCAACGGGGGGTGGGGATGGGAGGGGGCAGAGTGTAGACAGAGCAGGGGTGGGTCAAGATGGCAGCATGTACGTGGCCTATTCAGGCCATGGCCCTATACGTCCTGTGGGTCAGGGGTAGACATGCTGCTTATTCCATCTCGGAGGTGGAATAAGCAGCTGGGACATAGGCTATTGGGGCTGGAACACCTCCCCCCCCCCCAAGGTTGGGACAGATCCAGGTAGGACCCCACCACCTGATCCAGACCCCAGCTGCCCAGCCTGGGGTCGGGTGGTGGGGTAACAGGGGGTTGGTGCTGCAGGGGGCACACCATCCTGCAGGGCGGACATCCCCGCCTGTATGCAGAGGAATGCCAGGCCATTCTTGGGCCCGATTCTGTATGTTGTGTGAACATTTTGCTGCTGCATTACAGAATTGGGCCCATCCTGCTTGGGGCAGTCCGGTCGGCCCAGGCGTGTCCCTTTCTGAATCAGGCTCCACATATCCATCCCATTTCTAAAGCAAAGCATTAGACTGCTAAAAATGTAGCCTTTCTTTGCTTCTCCTTTATTATGGAATAGTTTACCCACCCATATTTATCTTGAGCCTAGCTACAAAACATTTAAAGCCTCTTTAGGCAAACCTTTGGGGTCGGACTGGGCCCTGGGGACAACTAAGCTATGCCCCTTCCCCCTCACCAATTGCTCCCAGGCTGCATCACTCTTTTCTTTCCTATCAAATATTATGGAGTTCCTTTCCTCTTCCTTTTTTCTTTTAATCTTAAAATTAATTGTAAACTGCTCTGAATGCATGCAAAAGATGGTATATCAAATTTAAATAAACTACAGTATAAAGTATGGATTAATGAAGGATCCCTGTGGAATATTGGCACCTTTTTTTGCTCAGAAAAATGAACTGTTAATATCTATAAAATAATGAGTGGCATGGAACAGATAAATGCAAATTGTTTGCAGATGCAGAAAGTACATATTGGCTACATATTGAAGTTAATAAGTAGTGCATTTAAGCTGGGCTTAAAATGTTTTGGACAAGTTCTGGTAAGAAATGTTTATAAACTATTATTAAAGTGTTTTGGGGTAAATCCACTGCTTATCCTTGGGATAAGCAGACTATAATCTGTCTACCTTTCAGGATCCTGCTAGATGCTTGTGATCTGGATTGGCCACTGCTGAAAGCAGAATAATGGGCTCGATGGACCTTTAGGTGGGACCCAGTATGGCAAATCTTATGTTCTTATGTTTTGTGCTTTCCACACCTATACTGTAAGACTTAAGTGCAACAAGTGCAAAGCCTGTGTGATAAAAGCAGGTGATGTGCCCAGAACCTGTCTGCATTTACCACACTGGGCAGACACTTATCATACTGGTCCCACATTACACCCACAGTATCTGCAGATACCTGTAACACAGGACCCGATTTAACGCCTACCTCCCTAAAGCCTCCTGTAGCAATTCAAATGAGAAATATACCCTCCCCAATAGCATCTGTCCAAAAGCTCTTAAAAGAACCTCCCACCCCCTAATCCCATCCCCCTTGCCTGTTACAACTCCCCTCACATTTCCCCCTGACAACAACCCTCTTCTTAGCATGCTGCCCTACCATCATTTACCCTGATGTTCTCCCTGGGTAAGGGTGATCCCTCTTTTCTCTTACTCTCTTGCTGCAGGGGTTCAAAATGGCAGATCTGACTCCTAGCAGTAATCTCACATGTGCTACTACTAATGCTGATCTACACTTTGCCCCAAATAAATAGCACAAAATGCCTGCACTTTAGCATTTGTGCATGTTTCTGTGCATTTTATGCTAGAGGTCACATGAAATTTCTTCACACTTTATATAGGGCCCCAAATTAGGACAATAAATGGAAGATCACTGGTAAATGGACAGTGGCACCAGTCATCATATTATAACTTCCAGCTACTGTCCAGAAACTGGCAGTGAAGATCCATATTGTTTGTGGCCACCACATCCAGCATTTAGAAAAAAAAGCTGATCAAGGCAGCTGAATATGGGCCCTTATATGTTTATATTTATATAGTTGTTATAAAGGAAAAGTTCTCTATATAAGTGAAATTATGGCTATGGTTTCGGTGCTGTATGATGCAATTCTGATTGAAGTTAAACTTAAGAAAGAAAAGGAGCACCAAATAAAGTAAATGGAAATAGAGATGTCAGGCAAGCTTAGTACTTTAAAGAATTGGTCATCTGGAAGTTGTCTTGAAGCGTCCTAGTTATTTCAAGCAAGCACTCTATAGAAAGGATTCAGATGACATTTTTCATATCATGTATCTTTGAATTGTTTGGTATTTACAGTGAAATGTGAAAAGATTTGTTATCCAGGTTAAGTAACTTAAAGTATAAATCTCAGTAAGATTTTAAAATTCCGAATATGTAATGAATGTAAAATTTATAATCTGAATGTAATTTTCTCTAAAGGTTCCTTACTTATGACTTGTTATATAGGTATCTCTGTCCCCTATTTAGAAATCTGACTCCTGACATAGTAGCAAGAGACACTACTAGGGTTGACATGGCTCCTTGCTTGAAGATGCAGTTACCAAGGAAGAAGTGTGTGAGGATCATCCCACCCCCCCCCCCCCCCCCCCCGATTCCTCAGGGTGATTTGGGGCCCTGGGATTAACAAGGGAAGGTCAGATACAAACCGGGTTGGGGGGAGGGAGTTGTTAGGGAAATCAGAATCCTATATATGTGACCTTTGTAATAATAATGCTTAGTTTAAGTGCATATACAAGAGGCCTGCACAAGAGAAATTAGAATCCTATAGAAATCAGAATCCTATGTGTGTGCTCTTTGTACATTCTGGTGGGTATGGAAAAAGGAATGTGCTGTGTAAGCTAAACTGATTGTTCTACTCAAGGATGACTTGTATTTGCACAGTTACTGATAAACTATAGTGGGCCCCTAGAAGATGGGTGAATGACGTATGACTATGTCTCTGATAATGTATAAAATACGGACAATCCCTCCACCCTTTGGAATAAACTTGCATACTGTCCTTCAGTGTGGTCTGTGAGTTTTATTCCCCTGGATTCCAGCCAGCCGGAGCAGCACACCGCAGATGAGGGTTCGGGATTTCCTGGCCTGCAGTGACCAACAAGGAGCAGACCCATTACATTTGGTGTCAGAAGTGCGATACTCCCGTGACCCAGGGATCCCTGTGCTTTGGTAGCATGGTTTAAATTAGAACTGGTATTCTCCCTTTGGTTGGGAGTGTCCCTATTGCTTTGGTAGCATGGTTAAATGGTAATTAAATGGTAATTAAGACTTTCCTGTTCCCTGGGTGGGAATCGGTGGGAAAGCTAGATTTCTTTCTTTCTCATCTGCGGCTGCTGTGAAGGCTGTGTGCTTGTGTGTCTGGCCAGCCGTGCGTTTGTTGTGAATTAATTAGAGGATGGGGGGGTCCCAAGGTGAGGGGACCACTCCAGAATCCGCGTGAATGTATGTTCTGCTATATGTTGTGATAAGTTTTAAAACTGCAGCTAAAAAACAGCCCTTCTACATAAATTGTCAGTGTAAGTTACAGGAGTCTGTTAGAATGTTTATCTCTGTGCCTATACGACACCCCCCCCCCCTTCTCTCTAGAACTGATGACTCTGGAATGCAAGTGACAAGTGGTGTTTGTTTATTCTTCCACTGCTTTGCTTTTCCCTCCCCCTCCCTTCCTGTTCTTTGTGTTCAAAGGTTACGGACAGGCAGACAGAACAGAAACTTAAAGTTAACAAGCATACTAAAACGTAAATTATTATTTGTTTGCAGAGTGTCTATTTATTGCCACTTTTGTACTTAACAACAGTATAACTGTCACTGAAATATGTAAAAGGGTGTGTCTGTATTTAGACACCCATTGCTATAGCAATGTACTGAATAATGAAATACTAAAAGAGCTCTTAATCTGCTTCACAATATCCCTCTCAGAGTCTCTCATTGGCCAGCTTGGCTAAAGGTGAATTGGCCACAGGTAAAGGTGTAAATAACAGCTGGGGCTCGCTGGGATTTTCCCACGGTGGAGTGACTCCTGCTGAGTGGAGGTGCGAAGACGCGTCCTGTTGATTTCAACAGTCTCACTTCCTTCTCTGCAGAGAGGTCTCTTTACTAGCTGGTAATGGTCCTAGGTGACTAGAGGTATTGTGAATCAGACAGACAGTGAATTAAAAGCAGGCACTGCGGGGGGCGGAGCCTGATGTCCAGCGGGTTAGACGCTTTGCGCTGAAGCTCCCGAGGGGCCTACTCAGAATCCTGACTTAATACCTACATTAACTTGATATTTTGCTCCGAACTTACCGGGGTGCCTCGGGGGAGATGGCGGCCCATAAACCAGCGCGCTTAGACTTCGGATCTCCCTCTTCTTCACACGGAAAACGTTCCAAGACAGAGCTGCCTTCCCCACAAAAGATGGTGCCATTTCGGGATAACCCCGAAATGCAACAGGAGATCTTGGAGGAAATACGTGGTGTGAAGGAACTGGTGCAGTCTAACGGAGAAGCGCTCCGAGCCATGAGAGAAGATTTTGGTGTGCTTCAGGATCGCTTTGAAGGTCTTTCATTACGGCAGGACAATATGGCGGGGGTCCTCGACTCGCACGTGGTGCGCTTGGTGAAACTGGATGAGGCTGAGCGTCAGATACAGAATCTACAAAAAGAGTTAGAGGATAGCAATAATCGAGCCCGTCGCAACAATGTAAGGCTCATTGGTGTACCGGAGGGCGCGGAAGCAGGAGATATGAGAGAATTCCTGGTCAAAACTCTTCCCTCCTTGCTGAAGATTACTTTTCACAGAGATCTGGAAATTGACCGAGCACATCGTGTTCCTACCAGCATGGCGCTCAATCGGACGACCCCCCGGCCCATCATTTTTCGTCTACTGAGATATCAGCAAGTTGAGCAAATTCTAAATGCTGCCCGGGCGAATCGTCATTTGGAGTTTGAAAATCATAAAGTCTCCTTCTTCCCTGACTTGGCTAAGCCCACAGCTGACCGTCGGAAGAGACTCCTTGCTTTTCGACCTAGACTTCAACAGTTACAGGCTCGCTTCGGCATCTTATATCCAGCGAAGCTCAGAGTGACTCTCCATAACCAAACTCGTACCTTCGAAGATCCTGATCTGCTAGCAACATTTCTAGCCTCTAAAGAAGCAGACCAGATGCGCTAACCCAACAGCTTGGATGGAATCCACTGGAACTGTCCGCCATTTTGAATGGCCCGATGCGGTGATCGCTGCCTGAAACGGAGGCTGCCTGGACTTTCTTTCTCTTTATATATACCTTATTGCTCTCCTTTCTTTCCACGATGAGATCCTTGGTTAGTTTCGGAACCTGTATAGCACTGTAGGATTTATGTTTCAATTCAGGCCTTCTCTGGGGTTTCTCCCCGCAGACATCAGGCCGCCAGTGATTTCTGGGGTTTTGCTTCTTCTCTAGGCACTCCGGTGCTTATTTTGTTATAAGGGCGCTTCATGGTTTTCCTTAGTTTAATTCCTATCATGTTGTTTCTGCAGTCATTTACTGATACTATGAGCGACATTGTGTAACTCTGTGCGCTATTATGTTTCTTTTTCAGATTGTTTAACTATTTGGCATTGCTTTATGTACGTTATCATTACTGACTGTAAAAGGCATCAATAGTCCATTCCAAGGAGGGACAATCCCTAGCTCTCTTAATCATGATTATTCTGAGTCAGTGTTTTTTCAGGAGGCCCATTTACTGGGCATAGCTATTTCCTATCTCCTTCATTACGAAATACTGGAAATTAGCTCCCATCTGAACCTCAATGATTGGTGGAATTATGTCCATCTTACTGTAATTATGCGCAACTACCTCGTCTGTCAATCTCTTCCATTCAAGCCCTTCACTGCTTGTTTAAAAGGAAGGTGTTCCATGATTATGTTCTAACTGCTAACTGCTCTCATTTGGCTGTTTACTTTTGTATACATTTCTGCCACAGGATCAGCCTGTCTCATCAATACCATTTCTGCTTGTTTGCTGTACAATACCTGTTGTGTGTAAGCGCTTGTGTGATGACTCTTATTAGTTTAGAGAAGAAGCATAGGGGTGGGGGGTAATTGGGGTTGTTTTCCTTATTGTATGTGTGTATTTGTATCTTTTGGTGTGTTGTTACTTTTGTTTGTTGTAAAATGAAAATAAACGTCTTAAAAGCAGGCACTGCAGCAACGAAGTAATTCTGTGCACAGACCGCGGTAAGGAAAAGGGGTAGAATGATCAGAACTGTAAGATGCTAATGATGAAATACTGTTGTTCCCTTTGTACAAAGGAATGTATCTCTCCTCCTGCTGTTTTGGTTGTTTGGATTTGTTAGGTGTTAACCCTTTATGCGACTGGTAAGTCTGAAGTGGAGAAATCAAGGGAGAGGGTCTAGTTCATTATGCAGGGCGAAATTTCTTAAGAAAGCACTTGTAAGCTTTGATTTGTCTCTTGTTTAAATACGAACTGAAACAGAAGTTTCCCAAATAAGTAACTCCTTAGTGTCCTTCCCAACAAGCTGAAAAAAAATATGTTTTGTTTACAGTAAATATTGTTTTTCTTTTATTGCTGGTTGGTGCAGGATTTAAGGAATCTGAATAAGATTGTCCAGACCTAGCAACGGATACTTTCCTTTGAAAACCTTATTTCAAAAGAAACCCCTTGATTTGTATATTTATGCTTTTGGTTAACAATATTGAGCTAAATTTTGCATGAACACAAATGGTTTAGTATTGTAGCTTTGAGGTATATGTTTGAGCCTGCTCCCTAGGCACTATGTAGATGATCTTCTATGTTCAGAGCAGGAGAAACCAGTTGTGATAGAAGTCATTCACAATCTGCTGCATTTCTTGGGTACGAAAGGTTTCAGGGTGTCCTGAAGAAAAAAAATTTAGGTTGGGGCTATCCCTTCCCCCTACAGCACTAGGAACGAAACCAGAAACTTAACAAAGAGAACAAAGAAGAGAGAGGGAAAGTGGCAGCCCCTCCCGTGGGCTACAGAAGACACAAATGGTTTTGGATTGTTTTTCTTTAACCTTCAAAGTGGGGGTTGGGAACGCTGTCAGGACAATGGGGCATCCTGAGCCACTAATTAAAAGACTGCAACTTGAAACAATGAATTTTATATTTTGTGGCAAGCACCTCAGAGGTCATAATTATTGTTTATATGTTACAAACAATAGGAATTTAATAGCAATCACAATTAGTGACAATTCTCAAGCAACTTTTTCTTTTTAAACTCAGTATTTAGGACTCTTGTTCAGCTATCTGCATTTGCCTGAAGGAATTTGGACTCAAGACAGACTTGCTGTTTACTTTGTTGTGTTTGAGATAACATCAAGGTTGAACTGTTACTCTAAGTAGATTGATTTAACATAATTTCATTGTTTCAGATCAGTTTGATACCAGTCTCAAGTATTATGTATAAGATTTTAATTTAAATGTGACAAAGCATGATTTTGAATTCACCTCTTTGCAGTTTCATGTTATTTGAATGTCTTTTTCCTGAACTGTAAGATTTTAAGTTAACTACTTTGCATTGTTTAGCTCAGTGTGGATGGCTGACGAACAGGATAGTAGCACCATGGCTGCTGGATATTGATCTTTCTGATTTGATTTATTACAATATTGGATTTTAGGATAAATTCACCTGTTTTTCTGTATTTGAATTTTACGTGTTAGTGTCCAGTGAAAAAGTGTACTTTGTTCTGAAAGTTTTATTTCAGTTTCAATACAGTTCCTGAGAAAATAGATATATGTTGCAGAGAAAACAGATATATGTTGCAGCACTGTGAGATATTAATTTTTCTTTAGTTTACACACTTGCACTTTATGTTACCAAAATACTTGTCGTAGCAGTACATTATATAGAGGTTCAGTACACATAGAAATTATAGAATTTTGGAAAGAGGCTGATCTGAAATTGCTCTGTTCCCAAGCATATAGATCTTATTTAGTGGAAAGATGAAACTTAGTTCCCAGAAAACATGAGAATATTTGTAAAGTTAGTAGACAAATAAAACAATAACATTAACTTGAGTTGATTGGATAAACAAAATTTTAATTGTTAGCAACGATCTAGGAGAGGTTTGGAAAAAACAAAACAAAATAAAAACAAATAAAAAAGATAACCGAGAGAGAGAGAGACAGAAGGTGAGGCTACAGCCTTGGAAAAGGCAATAAACGTGCTGCTCCGAGTGTGATGATCTGGGCCACTGGAATTCTGACTGCTTTAAGACTTCTCGAGGACCCACAAGGGCTGAAGAACATGAACCTTGCATATTTATGCCTCTGAAGAGACATGACTAGGCAGGGGGGAATAGGCCAAGAAGAACCCGAGGAAACATCGCCCTGAGGCCCAACCACAAATGCCTTGAACCTTCTTAGGCCTCTCATCTCAAAAGGATCTCTTAAACACCATGATTAGTGAGTAACCTCCACAGATCCTTGTGGGCACTGCGATTATAGGATCAGTCCTCAAATATTTTTAAGTTTCCACAGCACTCTCACTGGGAATCGGGTATAAGATAGACTTTAGTCACACCTGAGAGATTATGTGGCTGTTCTGTTAGAAGCCATACTCCTTTCTATTGGGATTGATGTTATAAAATGCCGTGAAGCACTAGTCTATATTGTAAGGATTTTATCTATATTTTGTTTAGGCAGTTGCTAATTAGAATGAGCACTGTTTACTCATATTGTTATGCTTATTGAAAAGGATCTACATTTATATTTTATATATACCTTTTGTTTACAAAAATACTAAGTTTCTAACAATTGTTTGATGTTCTTAGCAGCCTTGCCAAATAAGGATACACTAGTATGGTATAAAAAAGACAGAAGGACCTATGTATGTAGTTTGATGGAATGATGTAAGTGGAAAAAAAGTGGTGTTGAGAGGAGTGTGATGGAATATTCATGTTGGAAAAGAGAACTCAGATTAACATTATAAAATGGTGAGGGTAAATTGAAATGTGAAATGATGTATCCGATGTATCCACCTAGAAAGAAAACTGACAATGAACAATATTTGATTATGTCATCCGCATTAACTCCAATTTTGAAAGTCATCTTGCTCAGAGATATACCCAATAATTGGAAATAGATACTTGGAGATAGGCTGAGTGCACTTTTCATCCTAATGAGCTTTGGGGAGACCCACACTGGCCATGTGGTGCTTTTCAGATGCTTTTATCCCTTTTTGCCTCTATGTGCCCTGGCCCGACACATGAAGCTAAAGGAGGAAAGTTACTTACAC
The DNA here is from genome assembly GCA_033557465.1 of Ichthyophis bannanicus. Classification (NCBI taxonomy): domain Eukaryota; kingdom Metazoa; phylum Chordata; class Amphibia; order Gymnophiona; family Ichthyophiidae; genus Ichthyophis; species Ichthyophis bannanicus. The sequence continues at coordinate 229,358,581 of CM066031.1, forward strand.
AAATTTTTACAAATTGGTATAATTCTAAAAATTGTGAAAAATTTGAGGAAGTGTGGGCATCTTGTCAAAATGTATTAGCTAAATTAAGTTGCTTAGGATTGGCTGTTGTGTGCAAACAGCAACCCACGAAGGGGGGAACCTCTGAAATCTTAAAAAAAAACTTTGTAAAGACACTAAACTGTCTTGCCTTTGACTCTGTTCAATAAACAAACAACCAAACAAATTGCCCTAAGGGAGTAGACTGAACTTTTTCTCCCTCTGAACTGTTATATGGAAGACTGCTTACTCCTGAGCCTCACATTTGATCTCTTGTATTTCCTAGCAGCAGAGGCAACTCTCTTCCCTCCATAGGTATGCTCAGCAGGTCCAGTCCTTTCTACGGGATGACTCAGCTCTTTTCTTTCAATCTGGAGACTGGATTTTGGTAAAGACATACCACCAGCACATGGTACAAGCCCCTTTTCCAGTATGGGACCGTTCCAAGTTCTTCTGATAACATTGATTACAGTGAAGGTGGCGGCTAAAAGATCCTGAAGCCATTGCCCTCGCTGGAAACATTCTCCATATACAGATCAGGCTTCAGGACCAGGATGAGAAGTAGCTGACGCCGGGGCAGCCAAGGCCCTAGCAACTGGAGAGGAGAGGAGAAGACTCCTGAAGAAAGGCAGCTTTCGGCCTAGAGGTACCGAACCAACATATCCCTTCAAGGCTGGTGACAGGTCAGAGCACCTCACAAGCACGGTACCTTAGACCCGCTCTACGGACCTCCAAACTACAGTGATCGCCATCACATGGACAGCCATCCTGTGTGACTCCTCCCCTTCGTGGATCCATGCGTCAAGAATCAAGCGTGTATCGTCTCCACTGACATCTTCGGTTCCAGCCTCCTGACCATCACGCACAAGACTGTGTTGACTCCTCCTACCACTCATGTGGTGCCTCCTTCAGCCCATTTTGGGAACTGTTAATACGGCAATACTACTTGCCCAGACTGCCTTACTTTTTCGTGTGCGCAGCTCGCTACAAATTGAAGCTTTTCTCTCAACATGTTTCATTACTGTACCTTCTAATCTGTGTGAAATGCAGAAGTTTACAATTTAGACTGCACCCAGCCCCATGTTTCTTTTTCTACCTTTTTGTATAACATTGGTGTTACTCGCCTCTCTTTGGGATATGACTAGGTCCCTTGTTCATTGTAAACTGTCTCTAGTTTTAATGCTACGGATTGTTTTATTGTCTCTACTTTTAGCCTGTCTAATACTGCTCTATACTGTTCTTCAACTACAGGGAAGTTTCTCATGATTACTTTCTGATGTATTTTTCTTTGGGGTGGTCTCAAAGGACTGCTTATTGCCCTATTGAGCGGTTTTATAATTCTTGTTCTTTTTTGTTGTATATTTTCATTTGTTCTTGGCTATTGTTGAAAGGCCCTACAAAGCTCTATCACTTTTATGTGTTCTTATACTCCTGCTTTTATGGTGGCTGATGTACCTGAGCTGCCGCATTCAGATGTTCCATTAATAATGTCTGTTTAGTTATTTTGTAATAAATTGTTAGGCTGTTCTTATAGTGGGCCTGTGCAGGCCCAAAGGGGGGATTGTTAGGGAAATCAGAATCCTATATATGTGACCTTTGTAATAATAATGCTTAGTTTAAGTGCATATACAAGAGGCCTGCACAAGAGAAATTAGAATCCTATAGAAACCAGAATCCTATGTGTGTGCCCTTTGTACATTCTGGTGGGTATGGAAAAAGGAATGTGCTGTGTAAGCTAAACTGATTGTTCTACTCAAGGATGACTTGTATTTGCACAGTTATTGATAAGCTATAGTGGGCCCCTAGAAGATGGGTGAATGACGTATGACTATGTCTCTGATAATGTATAAAATACGGACAATCCCTCCACCCTTTGGAATAAACTTGCATACTGTCCTTCAGTGTGGTCTGTGAGTTTTATTCCCCTGGATTCCAGCCAGCCGGAGCAGCACACCGCAGATGAGGGTTCGGGATTTCCTGGCCTGGAGTGACCAACAAGGAGCAGACCCATTACAGGAGTCAACCCTCAGATTAATATATTTAAGGAACAGATCTTTGTAGGGAGGGGGTGTAGTCCTTCTGACATTTGTGCACTGCATCAGGGCAGAAAGAAAAGACCTTCAGGCTCACTAGCCACTAGGGGTTGGGTGCCCCTATAAATTTGCCCATAGCTACTGCACAAACTCTTTTTTTTTTTAGATTTCTGACTCTTTGTTACAGCAGGCAAAATGCAGGAAATTTCATGTGACATTTAGACCAACAAGCAAGTTGTAGGTGATACCTTTTTATTGGACCATTGTCTCTTCATCAGGAAGAAGCAATGCAGTTACATTCACCAGAAGAAGGATAGTTCTCAAAAGCTTCTCAGATACCTTTTTATTGAACTACCTTAATGTATCACTTACAACTTCTTTGTTGGCCTTTATTTGCACATATCTAAAAGGACTAACATGCAATTACACTTCTCTGCTTAAGTGTGACATTTAACTAAGGGAATGTAAATGAGCCAAGTGCTCATTTGCCTCTTATTGCCAGATCTTGTCTATATCCATAGCAGGTGCCCAAGGTCACCAGTCTGCATGCGGAAGTGTAAGTAAAGGAAGTCAGCAAGTCAGATCTATAACTTCAGGATAAGGATTAGCTCCAAGGTCAACAGTCTGCATGCAAAAGTGTAAGTAAGAGAAGTCAGCAAGTCAGATCTATAACTTCAGGATAAGGATTAGCTCTAAGGTCAACAGTCTGCATGTGAAAGTGTAAGTAAGGGAAGTCAGCAAGTCAGATCTATAACTTCAGGATAAGGATTAGCTCTAAGGTCAACAGTCTGCATGCAAAAGTGTAAGTAAGAGAAGTCAGCAAGTCAGATCTATAACTTCAGGATAAGGATTAGCTCTAAGGTCAACAGTCTGCATGCAAAAGTGTAAGTAAGGGAAGTCAGCAAGTCAGATCTATAACTTCAGGATAAGGATTAGCTCCAAGGTCAACAGTCTGCATGCGAAAGTGTAAGTAAGGGAAGTCAGCAAGTCAGATCTATAACTTCAGGATAAGGATTAGCTCTAAGGTCAACAGTCTGCATGCAAAAGTGTAAGTAAGGGAAGTCAGCAAGTCAGATCTATAACTTCAGGATAAGGATTAGCTCTAAGGTCAACAGTCTGCATGCAAAAGTGTAAGTAAGGGAAGTCAGCAAGTCAGATCTATAACTTCAGGATAAGGATTAGCTCCAAGGTCAACAGTCTGCATGCAAAAGTGTAAGTAAGGGAAGTCAGCAAGTCAGATCTATAACTTCAGGATAAGGATTAGCTCTGAGGGCTGCTCAGTTTGGCTGGGGCACAAAAGTGGGTCTGGACGAGGTGTTGCCTCTGGGCATAAACTGGGCCCTTCCTTTGGCTTATCCCAGCTTTGGTAGGCTTCTCTCTCCTCCCTCCTTCTTGTGGGTTGAGGGGGAGGGAGGGAGGGTTGGACAGGCTGGCATTCCTCCTCAGCAGCACTTAACAGCTGACTTAGAATGCACCCGGGGAATCTGACTGTTTAATTTAAACAAAACTTTATGAAGGTCCATAGTGGGTGTTGACACAATGGGACCCTTGTATAATCTGTGATAGTTGTTACTGTGGGGTTTATGCATACTCTGACCCACTCTAATGCACTAAGAACAGCCAGTTTGGTTAAAAAAAAAATCTATTCTAATTGTTATTAGTGCTTCAGGATGGGATCAGGGCGTGTTCAGGATGGAAAGTGGACATGTCAGCCAGTGACAGCTAGTGCACAAAATGGCACTATGTGCTAGCTGTTATGACTGCTGATAATGTGGCTTACATCTCCACCTTAGGTATGCTACTATGATAACACACACACCCCCCAGCACTGATCCCTCCTCCCAAATGGCAATCTTCTGATTGGCCATATCCACCAAATAATGGCCCTGCCATCATTCAAATATTCCCCCAACAGAACCCCTTGAGCTCCTTCCCCCCTTCATCACCCTGATGAGGCAGCAACACTGACCCTTTAATTCATCTCTCTGACTATCCAACAAACCACCCAACAACTTATATCTCCAACCCTCTCCCTATCCCTGCACACCCCTGGATCTTACCCCAGGCTCCCTAGTGGTCTTTCTGGTCAACCTGGCTGTCCTCCTCCACTCCATCCTAGCTCCAGACCCTAGTAGCAGTCTCATGGTACTACCACTAGGCATTTCTCTCTAGTTGTAGTACCGTGAGACTATTGTTAGCTTTATTGGTGCCATTATGAGAGCCATGACTAAGACCTGTGGAGAGAGTCGGGGGTAGAAGGAGAGTCAGGGTTGGAATTTTGTTAGGGAGGTCTGTTTTAGGGGTTGACACAAGCAGTCAGTGTTGCTGTCTCATTGGGAGTGTGTCACTTGGGATAGAGGATCAGTGCTAGGGAAGGAGGGGACCATTGTGGCTGCAGCCAAATTCTTTTTTCCCATTGGTACCAGGGCCATGTACACTGCCTTGCCAGGTAACACAGATGCTCCCTAATTACCTGCCATGGCCAGGAATGTCACTCCTAGTCATTATCTGCCCTGCATAGTAAAAGTAGGGCAAATGCTGGCCACGCCCCCTACATTTACAAGATAGGGTATATACTTATTGCACTTTAACTTTGCCAGTTAAGGTGTAGCAAGCCAAAACACTTATCACTCTTTAGTAAAAGGGCTCCAACATGATTTCTGCCCCAAGGCTGTGAATTGCAGTTTATTGTACTGACAGGGTAGAGGTGACTCAAGATCACTCCTTCCCCCGTTGGATCCATGGATGGGATAAATGATAATAGGGTGCCTGGAGGAGCTTGGGGGATGGTGGAAAACCTGAAGGGACTTTTGAAAGTATTGGCTGTTTAGAGTTTTTTGAGGCCACTGAAGGCAGCCAGCTATTTGAAAATAAACCTAATCAAAACAATTAACAAATTGGGTTCCTTTTTTTTGTTTTCATTTGAAAATGAATAAAATAGGAAATATTGACAAATGAAAGCATATCCCTACTATAGGGATACCAGATAACTATAACAAACACTGAAATTATACTGTGAAAGTGTTCAGAATTAACTGTGCAGCATGAAATCTTTTAACACAGAGCACCGGCTTGCTTTAAAATACATTTAAAGTACTTATACAAAGCACCAGTAGAGTCTAAATACCAATACTTTTCTCTCAAGAGAGAGAGAGAGACCAGTAGGTTGCATGGTTCTGGTGGGATAATGGATAGACAAATATTGAGTGAAAAAGGAAGAAGGAGAATAACAGAAGGGCAGGCCGTATGTCATCAAGACAAAAAAGGAAGGTGCCACTAAGGAATGAGCGCAGATGATAGCTTTGGCCATAGACAGTCAGTTTTGATGAGGACATTAGAAAAAAACAATAAGAAAACATGAAAAAGGAGCAAAGGGAGAGGCAGGAAAAAGAGATAAGAAATAGGATAACATAAGGAATAAGGAGAGAAGGAAGAAGAGTACAAACGAAACCAATGTACTGTATATGTGTGGAGGGAGAGGGAAATGCTCTGAGTAAGGGGACTCTGAAACGAGAGGAGACAAACATTAAAGGAAAAAGAAAGGGAATGAAAAGGGGAATAAAATGAAAAGCTATGGGACGATTTTGTAAAAAGATTAGCAAACTGAGCGGAGCTCTCTGACGCACGCTACCCAGGTAGCACGGGGGTAGTGTGCATTTCTGACAGCACGCTACAAAGTAGCCCGGACTCCTGAGCTAAAAAACAAAACAAAAAAACATGCTACCTGGGCAGCACACATCTGGGTGGGGCACGGACACTCCTGCCCTGGTGCCACTAGTACTGGCCTTGAAAGTCCGCACTGCCAGCACCTGACAATGATCAACCACTGCCAGCACAACGGAGTGTGGTAGTTGCTTCCTGTAGGGTATTAATACCTTGAGCTTCACGGATTCACGGATTCTCCACCCCCATGCTAGTAAGGTGACCCAAACCTGTGTTACCAGCAAGGGCTTAGAAAACACACCCCATAGGCAATGTTCCCTCTAATTTTCTGTAGGCTGTGTGCGCATAAAATATCAGCTGTGCAGCTTTTGAAGGAAGGTTAAATTTTTGTGCGCCACATAACGACACTCAGGGTTATATACTTTAAAATTTGACTACACGTCAGAATACAGTATGTACACCACATTGATTTTAATCAAATTAAATGAAAATAGACGATTACTAAATGAAGCGGAAAATTCTAGTAATTACAATCACAACTTTTAAATTTTAAGACGTCTGTGTTGTTTTCTATCAGAATCAGAACCGTCATTTTTGTGCGCTATGTTGTAAAGTATGTGTGCTTGCTCGGTGAGGTGTGCGCGTGCACACACGCGCACAGCTTAGAGGGAACAGTGCCCATAGGGCTTACTCTTAAGACATGCAGATGTAAAATTATCTGACTTTAAGATATGTCTCTGCCAGCACCAGTCACAAATTTTTGGCAAGTCAACTTTATTTTAATCCACGGTTGGCAACCTTAGGGACATATATGGAGCCTTTCACAATTTACTGATCAATGTGTAGACAAAAACTTGTGAATGTCCTTTTTTACATCATAATGAAAAACAATTGGCAAATAACTCAGAATTTTCACCAAGTTGCAAATGTACCAGTTTTTACAGCAGCTCTGCATGAAACAGGCAAAAGGTACAATTGTATAATTTTACAGCATTGTAATTAATATTTGAAAAAAAAGCACTATTGCTTCCCTGTCCCCAGCAACAGATTTTTTCCAGTGCATGCAGGAAACTATAAATATGATTTCACCTAGAAAAGCAGGATTAAAAGTCTATATGTGCACTAGTGCCTAACCAAGACTGACATAGCCTGTTCCCTCTGATCCACAGTTTTCTGGAAATCTTGGCTAAATAGTAAGAAGATATGTGAAAGAAAAGTTTTAAGTGTTTTTGATCGCTATTACAGACTTCAAAAACAGTTGTTTTAAAAACCACTAGAGGGCACTGGCATTTTTTGCCAGTCACAGTGAATAACAGGGCACTGTAAAGTAGGGTGCTTCATTCAGGTCTCTGAAACAAGATATGTGTTTTGGAATTCAAAGTGCCTTTAGGTGCCAAGAGCAAGTTGCCTAATTTTTGTAGCACAAGCTTTTCTTTACACCTTTTTGTTCTTGCTGTGAATGTGTCTTTATGTTTAGTTTTAGGCTTCCTGGCACAGCTCTGCTTGTTAAAAATGTTTCCCTTGAAGCTACAAAACCGATACATTAGGGGTTACAACACCAGGCATTTGTGCTCATTTGCTTTGTTACCCAATGACATTTATTTCTCAGTGACAGCTCCATTAAAGCTGGGCATTCCTGCTAACAGGGGGTACTGCACAAGGGTCCTTCATGTTTGCAGTAAGAATTCAAAATTCAATGCAACATTTTAGGCAGAGGGGAATCTGATATTTAGACCCTGATCAACATTCATAAGAACCAATGTGGTGTGAGGTTTGGAGGAAAAGGGATATGGAAACCAAGCTTTCTTGGGACCTTCATCAATTCATTGCAGCAGGGATAAAAATCACAAGGCAAGAAAATGCCAGGCTTTCCCATACTCGGTACAACTCGATCACAGAATGTGATCCAAAGAAAGTTCAACCCTCTGAAAAATAAGAAAACTGAACTCAAACTACGTATTTTGCAGGTATTTCAATTTAAGAAACAACAACAACAACAACAACAAAAAAACCCACCCCTCTTCTCCTGTTCTGAATTCTAGAATGCCACTTAGCAAAAAGGGCAGGTATAATGATCATAACATAATAAAACACAAAATTTTGGAGAGTCATGTATTAAAATCGTATGAGGGGCTGTTTAACATGATTAAGACATTAGCAGACTTGCTAACCACGTTAAGCACAGTCACCGGGATATTCAGCTGCCGCTGAACTCCCATCGGAACAGTCCATGGGCAGAGCAGAGATGGGGATAGCTGGGCAGCAGCGATATTCAGCTGCTGCCCGGTTATCTCTAAGCGGCCATCATTAGACATCTGAAGCTAACCCGGACATTCAATGCCATTGGCTGGACATGACCATGGCATTAAATCTCCAGGTCTTTAGTTCAGCAGCAATGGCTAGCCACTTCAGAAGCTCTAGCCATTGCCGCTGAATATCAGGCCCGTCATTTCTCACCAGGACTCTGTGTGAACTAATGCAAATCTAGTTTTTATTCCTCAGCTTACTTGTAATGAGTAATAAAGCTATTGTTCCATTATTCCTCTTTCCTTGAAGGTTATACTACATACTAGGAACAAACTTTATTACTGATTGTGAAGAAAAATTGCAACAATGGTAGGGGAGAGCAGACCAACTAGAACCACTTTGGGAGGGGGGAAAGAGAAAAGCACAAGGTACTTTACCAATCAGGTTGAAACCTTTTGACACACAGCCAAACAAGACTTTCCCTATCTCATTTTCCCAACTTCTTGGGAGGGCTACTACTAGGCTAGCAGAAAAAAGGAGGTGATAGCGCCTCTGTATAAGTATTTTGTGCTACCTCATTTGGAGTATAGTGTGCAATTCTGGAGACCGCACCTTCAAAAGGATGTGAACAGGATGGAGTTGGTGCAGAGGGTGGCTACTAAAATGGTTAGTGGCCTTCATTATAAAGCATATGAGGAGAGACTGAAGGATCTTAATATGTACACCTTAGAGGAAAGGTGGAATAGAGGTGATATGATTGAGATGTTTAAATACCTCCATGGCATAAATGTACAGGGGGAGAGCCTCTTTCAATTGAAATCAAGTTCTGCTACGAGGGGACATGGGATGAGGGTGAAGGGAGATAGATTCAGGAGTGATATGCGGAAATATTTCTTTACGGAAAGAGTAGTGGATCCATGGAATAGTCTCCCAGTGGAGGTGGTAGAGATGAGGACAGTAACTGAATTCAAAAAAGCATGGGACCAACACAGAGGATCTCTAAAGGTAAAAAGGGGACTTTTGTAGTGGTTGATATGGAAGGAGAGACTAGATAGGCCATGTGGTCTTTTTCTGTCATCATATTTCTATGTTTCTATGTTTCTACTACTTATCTTTTATATAGTGCTACAAGGTGTATGCAGCACTGGGGTAGGCATGGTGGTAGAAGCAGAGAAGATACAGTAAGTCAACTGATGCTCTCAAGAGATCCAGAGCCAGCAGCAACATTAGTGGAGGGCAAAAGAGAGGACAATCTCCAGTCCCAAGGAGTCCATCAGCCAAGCTGCAGAAAGATTTTTCCACAGGAGTCTACCACAACTGCAGCTTCCATTATAATTGTGAAATATTTATGCGTTGTGTGTTTCTATTCCCACAGAGGATCAAAAGAAGGAAGAGGAAATGCATGGTTTGGGGCAGGTGTACATTGGGAGCAGATACTCAGTTTGGGTCTTTAATTCAAAAATCTATTTTTCACAAATGGTCAAATGGCTCCATCTTCCTGCTTATCAAAAAAAAATAGCATAAACCATTTCAGATTGTGCCATATGGGCCCTTTTAGCAGCTAGTGGTTAACCAATGGGGCAGTGTTAACTTCAGTTTGCAGATAAGACTTATGTTCAGTGAGCCTAGTCTTCATCTTATGTGTTGTTCTCCCCACAAACTAAAGTACATGGGCATAAGATGATACAAAATACAAAGGATGACTGACAATTTGTAACATGTCTTAGCCTATATGTCTAGGCAAAGACTGGGCTCTCCTACACATTAAGAGATATGGTTAGAGTACAAAAAGAGCACATATTATATGGCTGGTGGACTCCACCCTCCACCTGAATCTGATGTCCCTTTAAAAAATCAGAATGCACCACCATATCTTTGGTATTGTTGCCCTTCATGTAAACTATCCAGGGACCTAACTGAAAACCTGGATGTAATATTACATCATGCCATAGTTAATAAATGCTTTCAGTGATATCACTAGCTTCCTCTGAAAAATGTGCCACCACACACGTTTATCTATAGGAGTAAATATAGATCTTTGCAGTAGCCATTCCCGGTTTGAATATTCACCTCGCTTACAGGCTTTCTTGATCACTGTTTCCAGATAATCCCTCTGCTTGAGGCACTACCATAAAGACTGTGCTTACAATCTGAGCTCCTGATCAGAATGACAAAATGATGTAAGTGCAAAAATCATACTAGAAACATGACGGCAGAAAAAAAACACATGACCTATCTAGTCTGTGCTTCTATCAACTAGAACAGTCCCCTTTTTTCCTTTAGAGATCTTCTGTGTTTGTCTCATGCTTTTTTGAATTCAAATACTGTCCTCATCTCTACTACCTCCACTGGGAAACTATTCCACACATTTACCACTCTTTCCATAAATAAATATTTCTGCATATTACTCCTAAGTCTATCCCCTTTCACCCTCATCCTATGTCTCCTCATAGCAGAGCTTGCTTTCAATTGAAACAGACTTTCCTCCTGTGCATTTATGCCATGGAGGTATTTAAACATCTCTATCATATCAGTGATGCTGAGGGCTAAGCTATCGGTAACTTAACTACAGGTAGAGTCTCCCAAGATGGACAGTTTCAACTGAGGTGCCAGACCAAGACAAACCACCCATCTGGGCAACAACAGAATGGAACGGTGTTGGCAGCGGAGGATCATATTTCTATGACATTGGCAACAACACTAGAATTAAACTACGTGGAAGAAAGGCCTGGCAATCAACTTCTGAATCTTGCCATGAAAACCCAATGGATAGTCACAACAGAACAAATTGCACTATGGTGCTGGAAGATGAGACCCCCCAGGTTGGAAGGCACTCAACTAGCTACTGGGGAGGAGCCAAAGACTTTTCAGAGTACAGCCAGAATTTATGATGTTGTTGGATCAAAGCCCTTGGGACATCTGACTGCTGATGTAGCTGTGCATGAAATGAGAGTCAGAAGTCACAAAAAGGTCTTACATATAGGGACATGGAACACATGAAGCATGAACCAAGGGAAGTTGGAGGTAGTCAAGAATGAAATGGAATGCGTACAACTCGATCTGTTGGGTGTCAGCGAACTGAAATGGACTGGCATCAGGCACTTTGCAGCTGATGATCAGATGGTCAACTATGCTTGAAATCAAAGGCAAAGAGGAAATGGTGTTGTGCTTATAATTAAGAAGAAACTTGCAAGAACTGTAATGAAATACAATGCAATCAGTGAATGCTTAATTTCTATTCATCTATGAGACATGCCCATCAACACAATAAGTAAATGCCCCAACAACAGCTACAGAAGAGGATGAAGTTGATGCGTTCTATAAACAAGTATAAGCTGAAATGGAAAGAACATGCAATCAGGATATCCTGATAGTCATGGGTGACTGGAACACAAAAGTTGGCAACAAAGGAGAAGGCAAAGAGGATGGAAAATATGGACTTTGCAACGTAAATGAAGCTGGAGAAAGACTGATAGAATTCTGCATGACGAATGATCTATTCATCTCAAACACCTTCTTCCAGCAACACAAATGGTGACTATACAGATGGACTTCACCTAATGGATAGTACAAAAATCAAATTGACTACATCTGTGGAAGTCAGCGATGGAAAAGCTCTATAAGATCAACAAAGACAAAACCTGGAGCTGACTGTGGTACAGATCACCAACTACTAGTATGCAAACTCAAGCTAAAGTTGAAAAAGAGCAAGCCATTCATGAATTTAGCAAAATATTACCTTGAGAATATACAACTGGAATTTAAAAACTGTCTGCAAAATCGATTTGCTGTTACAAATGACAGAGCTCCAGAAGAGTTATGGGATTTTAGTGCTTTTCTGAATTGGGTGAGATCCATGATTGCCTGGATGGCAGTTGTGAGTGCATTCCAGCAGCTGGGAGCATAGAACTTAAAGGCTCTGTTCCTTGTTGCCTGGGTGCATTTTGTTATTTCATTAGGGGTCTGTAGGGTTTTGGTGGCGAATGACCTCCTTGCTCTGTTTGCAGGAATGGGGTAGAGAAGATCCGTTAGGGAGGTGGAGGACAATTTTTTAATAGCCTTGAAGGTCATCAGGATTACTTTATAGGTGAGCTGGCAGTAAATTGATAACCAGTGCAGGTCCTTTAGGATTGGGGTGATGTGCTCCCTTCTAGAGACTCCGTGTAGGAAGCGTGCAGCCGCGTTCATTGCCAGCTGTAGGGGGTTTAGCGTGTTTTTGGGTAGGCCATGCAGGATCACGTTGGTGTAGTCGAAGTGGGGGGTCACCAGTGCCTGAAAACTGTTCTGAAATCATCTGATTGCAGCAGGGGTCGGAGATGTCACAATGCTCATATTTTGTGGTAAATTTGTTTGATGGTGTTGCTGATGTGCATTTTAAATTTGAGCTGCTGGTCTAGCTTAATGCCTAGGTATAGGATGGTGGGTCTACTTGGGAGTTTGGCGTCCTTGTCTTTAAGGTCGGCGGTGGTGAAAAGGATTGATTTCTTGTAATGAACAGTACATCCGTCTTGCTGAAGTTTATCTTGAGACTCTGTGAGTGGAGCCAGTTAGTTACGGCCTCAAAGCATTTTACTAGTGGGGAGAAATCCAGATGGTCAGTCGTGAATGGGGTGAAGAGTAGTACATCATCTGCGTAGATCAGACATGATATGTTAAATGAGCGGATTATTTCACATATGGGTTGCATGTATATGTTGAATAAGAGGGCAGAGAGTGAAGAGCCCTGGGGTACACCATGTTTTGTTGGAATGGTTCAGAGGTTGTGGAACCTTCCCGTACCTGCTGCCATCTGTCCGTTAGATAGGATTTGCACCAACTCCATGCGGAGCCTTTAATTCCCTTATCCTGAAGCCGTATTAGGAGTTGCTCATGGTTTATGGAGTCAAATGCAGCAGCAATGTCCAGGAAAATTAAGGCATATCCTTGTTTGATGTTGTCAATGCCCATGATCAATGTGTTGATGAGTGTGGCAAGAAGGGTTTCAATGCCATGTGATTCCCTAAAGCCATGTTGGTATGGGTCGAGAGGAGCTGTGGAGTTAATGTGGTCTTGTATTTGATGTTGGACAACCTTCTCGATTATCTTTGCTAGCAGCGGAATGCTCGATATTGGTCTCTATGATTCTATCTTCTGGGGATTTAGCTTGGTATTCTTCAGAACAGGCCGGATTGATGTCTGCTTGAGGCATAATGGGAATAGCCCCATAAAGAAGGACAAGTCCATGATCTTGGCTAGTATAGGGCTGATCTCTTTACGTAGCGACCTTATCCAGAATGCTGGGCAAGGGTCGTTTGGAGCAGTAGTGGTGTTGATGACAGCGATGACGTCTTGAATGCTTGCAGCCGATGGTGCCACGAGAGAGGTAAGTGGCTTAAGTTGGGCCGGGTTGTAACTGGGGCTGGACAACGTGGCTTTGCTGACATTGTTGGTTTTGGCCAGCAAGTAGTCTGTGTAGTCCTGGGGGTGGATTACGGCTGTTTGGGAGGATGAGGGTTCCTTCGTTAGGGTCTTCACTATATTGAAAAGCTTGTGGGGTTTGTTCAGCGATCGGCTTAAGAGTTCAGAGTAATGTTCTTTCATTTTTTTTTTATATTGAGTTCCAGTGTGTCTGCAGGTGGGAGGTGTATGCTGTCTGGTCTGCTGGGGACCATGTGTGTCGCCATCTCCTTTCTAGTTTCCTCAGCAGGAGTAGTGAGGACCGTAGCTTGGTCGTGTACCAGCATGCAGGTTTTCTGCTTCTTGGTCGCTGGTCTGAGGAGTGTGGTTTGGCTGGGGTAGGTAAGCATGCAAAGGAGCTCAGGCTGTTGTCCCATGAGGTCATCACATCTTCAAGGTTCAGTGACTCAGTTGTGATGTTAGGAAGGATGTCTTTGATGATCGCATCTTTGTCAAAGGGCCTGAAACGTCCTGTGAATGCTGATGATTTCTCAGTTATTTTCTTTGTCTGTTCACTATCCTGGTGCATAGGTATTTGGAAGCTGATTCCAGGGGTGATCCGGGAAAATACAGACCGGTGAGCCTGATGTCAGTACCGGGAAAAATGGTAGAAACCATCATAAAGAATAAAATTACTCAGCATGTAGATAGTCATGGCCTAATGGGAGACAGCCAACATGGCTTTAGACAAGGAAGATCTTGTCTTACTAATCTGTTATGTTTTTTTGAATGTGTGAATAAACAGATGGACAAAGGTGAGTTGGTTGATATAGTGTATCTGGACTTTCAGAAAGCCTTTGACAAGGTCCCTCATTAGAGACTTTTGGCAAAACTAAAGAGTCATGGGATAGGAGGCAGTGTACTATTGTGGATCAGGAACTGGTTTAAAGATAGAAAGCAGAGGGTACTTCTTTTGAGAACTATAGAGGCCTCCTCTCCCTTTTACATTTATTTATCTTTCTAACAAAAAGATTTGTTGCCCTTAAAATATCTCTTTTCAGTTTTGCCCACTGTTTTTCTACATCCCCCAACTGTTCTCATTCTACCAATGACTCTTTGAGGTATTCTAAACAGGGGCTCTACAGGTCAAACAACGGTAAGGATTTGAGGGTTTATTCTTATTAAATTGCTAGCTCTCAGACTGGGAGCTCTTAAAAGGGTTCTGGTATATTTTTAAAACAAAGTCACATTCTTTTTTTGGTGGTTTAGTGGCAATATTTTCTTTAGCAGAGTAGGTTTTAAACTCTAGTGAACCTCTCAGATTGTGGGAACTGCTGACACCCAATCAGGAGTTAGTGGGTCTGATTAGCCTGTGAATGAACTGAGAGCAGCTGAGGCCTGCATAAAAGGCTTCAGAACCCTGCCCTGTTGAGGCATTCCAAACAGGGGCTCTACAGGTCAAACAATGGTAAGGATTTGAGGATTTATTCTTATTAAATTGCTAGCTCTCTGACTGGGAGATCTTAACAGGGTTCTGGTATATTTTTAAAGCAAAGTTACATTATTTTTTTAGTAGTTTAGTGGCAATATTTTCTTTAGCAGAGTAGGTTTTAAACTCCAGTAACCTTCTCAGCTTATGGGAACTGCTGACACCTAATCAGGTATTAGTTCCCTCCCTACTCACCCCAAATCCCACCCACCCCTAGTGAGCAGTCTTGATTTATAGGGCACCTCTCCATTTAACAAAGCACGAGGACTTGGAACAGCACATTTTGAATATAATTAGTGTTTTAACTGCTTTTTCTCTGATAGGACAGCTGGGAAACTGTCTTGTACTTTGATAGATCTCTCTCTTTTGCTTTAACAGATACCAAAGCTCCACGAACAGAACAATGGCTGGGAAAAAATGTATCACTAAAGCTGTTGCCCCCATTACAGCTTCTGCCTCGGTCCAGACAGACATCCCAATGCCAGTTGAAGGACCGGTTCCATGTGCAGGGTGCCTGCATGCTGAAGCTCTGAGGAAACAAGTGCAGGAACTCAGAGAGGAGGTGGCGAGGCTGAGGAGCATTCAAGACAGTGAGAAGTACATTGATGAGATGCTTCTTGAAACATCCAAGCTCTCTAGCAGAGGAGAAGATGGGTGCCAACAGAATGACGAAGGTTGGACACAAGTCACCAGGGCCTGCAGAATCACCCATCCAACTTCTCCAGAACTGGAATTGGAGAACCATTATGCAGCCCTGGAAGTGGAGGAGGCAAAACTATCCCTGGAAAGGGAAGAACCAGAGCTCAAGTACCCCAAAAGTTGCAGAATCAGTGACCACAAGGAAGAGAAGGGTAGTGGTGGTTGGTGACTCTCTTCTGAGGGGTACTGAGGCATCCATCTGCTGACCAGGCTTGATGTCCAGAGAGGTATGCTGTCTGCTTGGTGCCAAAATCAAAGATGTTATGGAGAGTTTGCCGAGACTTATCAAGCCCACTGACTATTACCCAATGTTGCTAATCCATGTCAGAACAAATGATACTGCCAGGTATCCCTTGGAGCATATCAAAAGTAACTTCATGGCTCTGGGACAGAGGGTGAAGCAGGTGCACAGGTGGTGTTCTCTTCAATCCTCCCTGTTGAGGGTAAAGGCCAAGGCAGAGAGGCTCACATCCTGGAGATGAATGCATGGCTGCATTGATGATGTCATCGAGAGTGTTTTGGTTTCCTAGACCATGGGATGCTGTTCCAAGGGTTGCAGAGCAGAGATGGCATCCATCTGTCCAAGAAAGGTCAACACGTCTTCAGAACTAGACTGGCTAATCTACTGAAGAGTGCTTTAAACTAGATTCATTGGGGATGGGTGAAAAAAGCCCCCAGGTAAGTGATGCATTAAATACCTTTATGGAAATGGCTAACAGGGGTAACATATGGAAAGCAGTGTGTATAAATGCCCGTAGAATGGGGAATAAGATCCCTGATGTTGAAGCTTTGGTGGGAGTGGCCGACTTGGATTTAGTGGTAGTTACAGAAAAATGGTTCACAGAAAACCATGACTGGGATGTAACTATAACTGGCTATACTTTATTCAGAAAGGATAGGGTAGGAAGAAGGGGAGGAGGAGTGGCACTATATGTAAAAAATACTATTAACGCTTTGGAATTACAGAGCTTAAAAGGGAGAGAGGAGGCATTGTGGGTTAAACTAGAAAGAGGGAAAGAGAAATCTATTTGCATTGGCGTGATATACAGACCTCCCTCATAAGAGGAAGAGGTGGACAGAGAGTTAATTGAAGACATACACAGCATTGCTAGGAAAGGGGAAGTACTACTGATAGGGGATTTCAATATGCCAGATTTTGATTGGCACATTCCTGCTGCAGTATCATCTAGAAGTAAAGAGATCCTGGATTATCTACAGGGAGAACTATCCAAGCAATTGGTGACAGATCCCACACGTGAAGGGGCCATACTGGACTTGGTGCTTACCAGTGGTGAAAGTGTTTCTGATGTTATAGTGGGAGATCATTTTGCATACAGTGATCACCAGATGGTGTGGTTCAGTATTAGGACTAGGGCTGTTAGAATCCATTCAGTGGTGAGGGTCTTAGAATTTAGAAAGACTAACTTTGCCAAGATGGGCCAATACCACAGGGAGTATTTAGCGGGATGGGAACAGCTGGGGTTGTAGAAAAACAGTGGGTAAAACTGAAAGGAGATATTTTAAGGGCAACCGACATTTTTGTTAAAATGGTAAATAAAGGTAAAAGGAAAAGGAGACCCCTATGGCTTTCGAAAGAGGTGGCTGAAAAAGTGAAGAAAAAGAAGGAGGCCTCCATGAAATGCAAGAGATCACAGAGAGTGAAAGACAGGCATCTGTATTTGGAAAAACTTAGAGAAGCTAGCAAAGTAGTCAGGAAAGCAAAGATTCAAAAAGAGAAGGAAATAGCCAATGCAATAAAATGGGGGGATAAGACATTTTTCAGGTATATTAGTGAGAAGAGGAAGGTCAAAAGTGGTATTGTCAGACTCAAGGGTGAAGGGGAGGAATATGTAGAAGCTGATAAGGATAAAGCGGAATTGCTTAACAAATATTTATGTACTGTGTTCACAGGTGAGGAACCAGGAGCAGAACCTCATAAAACACCCACAAACAGGAACAGAAGAGAGGGACATCTTGAACAATTTTCAGAAGACTGTGTTCGTGAGAAACTTGCTCAACTTAAAGTAGACAAAGCGATGGGACTGGATGGGATACACCCTAAATTACTGAGGGTACTTGGGGACGTTCTAGCAGCTCCACTGACTGACCTTTTCAATGCCTCGATGGAGTCGGGAGTGGTATCAAAGGACTGGAGAGAGGCTCATGTGATGCCTTTACACAAAAGTGGAAGTAAGGATGTGGTTGAAAACTACAGGCCGGTTAGTTTAACTTCGGTGGTAAGTAAATTATTGGAAATGCTGCTGAAAGAGAAAATAATGAGGTTTCTAGAGTTAAACGGATTACAGGATCCGAGGCAGCATGGATTCACCAGAGGCAGGTCTTGTCAGACAAATCTGATGTATTTCTTTCACTGGGTGACCAGGGAGTTGGACAAAGGGAAAGCCCTAGATGTGGTGTATTTAGATTTCAGTAAACCCTTTGGCACTGTTCCTCACAGGCAACTTATAAACAAACTGAGCACCCTAGGGATGGACCCTAAAGTTACTGCTTGGGTTAGAAATTGGTTGGGTGGGAGGCGACAAAGAGTACAGGTAAATGGGACTCACTCTGAGGAGAAGGATGTTAACAGTGGTGTGCCCCAGGGATCTGTCCTTGGTCCAATTCTTTTTAACATCTTTGTTAGTGATACAGCAGAAGGGCTATCGGGTAAGGTTTGCCTTTTTTGCGGATGATACCAAAATCTGCAGTAGAGTAGGCACCCAGGAAGGTGTAGATAACATGAGGAGGGATCTAGCTAAGCTGGAAGAATGGTCTAGAATCTGGCAGCTGGTATTTAATGTTAAAAAATGTAAGGTCATGAATTTGGGCTGCAGCAATACAAGGGAGCAATATAGTATAGGGGGTGAAGTACATTTGTCCACTAAGAAGAGCGGGACCTGGGCGTGGTTGTGTCTGATGATCTTAAAGTAACTAAACAGGTAGAAAAGGCAACGGCAAAAGCTAGAAGGATGCTGGGTGCATACAGAGCCAAATGAGAGTTTCCCTATCTCATTTTTCCAACTTCTTGGGAGGGCTACTACTAGGCTAGCAGAAAAAAGGAGGTGATAGTGCCTCTTTATAAGTCTTTGGTGCGACCTCATTTGGAGTATAGTGTGCAATTCTGGAGACCGCACCTTCAAAAGGATGTGAACAGGATGGAGTCGGTGCAGAGGGTGGCTACTACAATGGTTAGTGGTCTTCATTATAAAGCATATGAGGAGAGACTTAAGGATCTTAATATGTACACCTTAGAGGAAAGGCAGGATAGAGGTGATATGATTGAGATGTTTAAATACCTCCATGGCATAAATGTACAGTGGGGAGAGCCTCTTTCATTTGAAAGCAAGTTCTGCTACGAGGGGACATGGGATGAGGGTGAAGGGGGATAGATTCAGGAATGATTTGCGGAAATATTTCTTTATGGAAAGAGTGGTGGATCCATGGAATAGTTTTCCAGTGGAGGTGGTAGAGATGAGAACAGTGAATTCAAAAAAGCATGGGACAAACACAGAGGATCTCTAAAGTAAAAAAGGGGACTGCTGTACTTGTTCATATGGAAGGTGTGGTGATGAGAGTGACCAGGAAAGAATGGAAATAGAAGAAAATGGTACTTGTGCCTTTAAAACTACTGACATCCAAGCTTTGCACAGAGGGAGAAAAACTACTTTGAAAAAAAGTCAAGCCAAGCCACGCCCTAGCTCTGACGAGGAGGCAGGCTTGCTTACTGATTACAAGCACAAGTGCAAAGAGAAAGGTGTGGCAGGAAAGAAACAGGTTTTTAAACCTGTCTCCAAACAGAGCACAAGGGAGAAGAAGAGAGAGAGCACACGGAGCTTACAGAGTTCCCAGAGGAGCATGCACGGAGGAGTTCCCAGGAGGAAGAAAGTTCCCAGGGGGAAGAATGTTCCCAGTTGGAAGGAGCTCAGAGAGTTAGGAGAGCTGAGAGCCACGAGGAGGCTGACTTCCAGTTGCTGAAGCCTGAAGGCAGAGAAGGAAGCACTCCATATCTGAGAAAAACTCCCAGACCTAAAGCCAGCAGACGGTTAGTTGGAAAGGCTACAAACCAGCTGGAACAGGTGCCTCTGTCCAGTATCCAGGACCCTATGCTGAAAGGTCCAACTACTAGAAGGTGGGTGGATACGTTCCTTTGGGGAAAGAACCATAACCCAGCCACAAGCAGGGCAGTAAATGTGGACACAGTAGAGACTTTAAAGCAAGCATTAGAGGGAGGGAAAGCTCACTCCTCGAATGTAAATGTTCATGACCAGAAACAGAAGTTATGGAATGAGGTTTATGAATTCCTACAAGCCAGAAAGTTTGAAGAAGCTGTTGAGTCCAGAGATAAGCCAGCCATAGTACCGGAACCCATGCAGATTGATTGCTGTGAGTCACAATCCATTCCAGAGGACTCACTAATGGATTGCTCTCTTTGCTTTAAAGAAGCTTGATAAACCTGTAAGCAGGGTTAAAAAGAAGGTTTTCAAAAAGAAGAAAATTACTTTTGCTGAAATTGCTTATAAGGCTGTGCTGTGTTTTGCTTTATTGAAGATAACAGTTTTTGTTAAAGAGACTTGTGCTCAGTTTACCTTCAGTTCCAGTTTCCTTACTTTACTCTTGTGTTATTGGAGAAGTATCCATTGTGTTTGTGTGCCTGAACTTTAATGCGTTTGGAAATCCACAAAATAAATATTCTTGTTTACCTCAACCAATGGTTGCACAACTACAGTTTGTCTTTGAAAGTGAATTATCAACTACAAGTCCCAGGGTGCATTGCTGGTGAGAAAGAATAAAGTTGCATTTTTAAGGACAGACAAAAGGCAGCCCATAGCTGTAAGCCTTAGGCCCAGGCTAGGGTCCCACAAAGGACAGACTAGATAGGCCATGTGGTCTTTTTCTGTCGTCATATTTCTATGTTTCTATTATCCCATCTTGGCAAGTTAGTTATCCTAAAGTCTAAGACCCTCATTTTTGAATGGATTTTATCAGCCCTAGTCCTAATACTGAACCATACCATCTGGTGATCACTGGATGCGAGATGATGTCCGACTCTAATATCAGAAACAACTTCCCCATTGACAAGTACAAAGTCTAATACGGCCCCATCATGTGGGGGTTCTGTTACCAGTTTCATGAATAGTTCTTCATGTAGAGAATCCAGGATCTTATTACTTCTATATGATACTGCAGCAGTGATGTGCCATTCTGCATCTGACATATTGAAATCACCTATCAGTAGCACTTCTCCTTACATGACAATACTGCATATGTCTTCTATTAACTCTTCATCCACTTCTACTCTCTGTGAGGGTGATCTGTATATAGCTCCAATGCAAATGGATTTGCCTTTCCCTCTTTTTGTTTAACCTACAGTGCCTCCTCTCTTCCTTTAAAACCCTGCTATTCTATAGCTTTAATATTATTTTATACATATAGTTTCACTCTTCCTCCCCTTCTTCCTCCCCTGTCCTTCCAGAATAAAGTATAGCCCGGTATTATTTATTTATTTAATCAGCTTTTCTATACCACCCCTTCCAGAGATCAGGAGCGGTTTACATTTAAACAAACCAGATACATGGAACAGTTATTACAAACCATAATGGTATAACCATGTACAGATACATAAGAACAAGAAAACTTGAAAAGTCATTAACTATGTACAAAGCAACTTCCTGGTTCATACTGTCATGCCCTTGCCCCTGGCCTCTGGCTTAGAGGGGCGAGGTAATGGATAACTTCTCTTGGTGAGCTCAAATAAACTAGCTTTTCCGCAGGTGGATTCTGGGACATGCAGTTTGGCTCTTAAGAAGAAGTGTAGTCATGGTCCGATGTTAAGGTAAATGACAGAATTTATTTTAAAGTAAAGGTTCAAGTAAACTGTACACAGGAATTTTGTCCATTTAGGATTGTTTGTAACAGAGCATTTAGATCAGTATAACTGCTTCACAGTCTTTTAAACACATGCAGCTGGTTAACAATGTTGCTCAGTCTTAGAGAAACAGCTCTGCTCAGCAAGGTAAAAATACTGCTTTTTAACCTTGTGTTTGTGAAACACTTAATAGCAAAAGAATAACTCAGTTCCTCTAGAACAACCTCTTCTTTCCCTCCTTCCTTTCAGGATAGGTTTTAAACTCAAAATAAGAAAACAAGTAACAAACATTCACAGACTTTCTCTTCAGTGTGACTCAGCACTTTCCTGAGAAATGCAAACACGTGGAGTTTTCTTCAAACCCAATTCCTGGCTCAATTCCAGTTATGTGCTTCTAGGAGACTTTCTCATTCAATGCTAGCCTTTAGCATAACGATTCCATGCTTGTAGCTTGACACAGGGTACAGTCCATGGGGATATCTAGATCTTGCAATTCCTCCCCTGCCAACTCAATCTGCATATCATCTGGTGTTGTGAGGGCAGTGTCCTGTTCTGAGCTCTGGACACAGTGCTCAGAATACAGCCTCCCTGGGAGTTCTAGTGTCTCTCCTGAGCTTAACTCTCCCCGATAAAGACAATCAGTACCTGAAGCACTGGGCAGTTCTCCCTGGTTGTGCTCGCTATGGTTCCTTGTCTCCTTCCAGCCTCTCTGGAACGGCTCTCTGTATTCCTCTCTGGGTTCTCTCCTGGAGATATGCAGGTGCTCCTGGTTCCACTCCTGATTCCCCTGAATCCTCAGAGTCTTCCGAACCTCCTGAGACCTCTGCCTCTGTGAATTGTGTGGAGAGGGAGAAGATCCTCAAATACCAAGAAATGCAGTAGGAGACCAAGAAAAAGTGTCAGAAAGATAGTGAAATAGTTCCCATTGTTTTGGGTGCTACAGATTTGATTAAGAGGAATTTCCAAATGCACTTTGATGAATTGCCTATATAAGTAACATCTTATGGACTCCAGAAGGAGGCTGTCTTTGGTATGATGCAAATACTATGGTGAGCATTAGCAGTAAATTTGAGCGACTAAGATCATATTCCACATGCCCTGGCTTAGGAGTGAGGTTCATGACTGTCATGTTATATGCAAAGCTAACCCATTTGGAGAAACTACCCCTAAGAAAAACCATCAAACAAAAATAAAAGTAAATCAGATGATAGCTCTTTGTTAGTCTTTAATGCATTACTTTTCTGGAGTGGAGGAGTGGCCTAGTGGTTGGGGCAAGGTACTTCAGGCTGGAAGGTTGGGGGTTCAAATCCCACTAGAGGACAGCAACTTTGGGCCGGAAGGACTGGGGTTTCTAGACCCACAGGTGCTCCTTGTGGTCTTGGGCAAGCCACTTAACCCTCCATAGCCCATGTTCCCTGTAAAATAGTTATCTCCAAGTTATAATGCCCTGTTCAATGTAATTTCAGTTTGTTCAATGTAAACCACACTGATGCAGAATAGCACAGTATATAAGAGAATATAAATAAATAATCTTTGGAATATAACTCTTCCTATCTAAGGTCCAACAGATAGAGTAAGTATTACCATTAGCTTACTGCACCACATTCTGTACCATTCAGTAAATAACTTTGTGTTAACTGGACTATAAAATGTTAGGAACATCCTGAACAGTTAATGTGGAGACTGTGTAGTTATTGTGCATTAATTCTGGCCAGTAACCTGAGGTAGTTGAAAAGTCATATTGTGTTTTAATACAAAGACCTGGTAATGAATTAAAACACCTAGGTCTTTGAGTCCTCTTCAATCCCAACATCTCTAATCATTTTAGCATCAAACGTTTTATATTCCAGGATTGCTTTGAACTTCCCTTTAAATACCCTAATCAAAAAGGTTATTGATGCAGAGGTATAGCTGTGAAAAGTGCTCCTTCATGGAGGTATCACGTTGGTCTTCTCTGTGGTGCTTGATTTTGTGTCTATATGTATTGATTCTTATCATTAGCATCTGGCCTATCTCACTTATGCAGCAACTTTCTTCACCTTTCCTGAACAATATATATATATATATATATATAGCATTAGAGGATGAGCACAAATCCTATTATGTTACATATTTTTCCTTGTTTCCCTTCCCATTATCACCGTAATGCTTTTTATGGTACACATATTTTGTGGTAAATGTCCTTTTTTGCTCATTCTGTTCTGACCTTATGAAGGGAATGTTAGGTCCCAAATGTTGGTCAAGAATTGCCTTATATATTTTGATTTTTCTTGCAAGTCTCTTTCAGTGCATTCTAAAATTGCATCCCCACTGCTCTCAAGTGTAGGTAACAGTGGAGTCCTGTGATATGCACAGACATAGTGGCAGCATGGTATCATGCAGGATACATGCCACTCTTTTCTTACCAAGTTTGTTAGAATTTTGCTTTTCACTAATATTTGGCTTCAGATTAGGTAGTTAATGGAAGGCTAGTATAGGCAAAAGATGGAATATTTATTTCAGTGACTCATCCTCCAAGACTAATGGGCTATTGCATTGTTTTTTTGTTTTGGATTTTTTTTTTCAGATTCTCCAGTCTACATTATGCCACATAAGGGTATTCTATGATTTTCTCTTTTTTTCTCTTTCTTTTTTCTTTTTATATTACAGTAGTTTTTCCCTGAGTGTTTTAAATGAAAAAACAATAATTCAAAAGATGATGATGGTGTTAAGGCCTTTGTCTAAAAGATTCATTAAGGACGTGAGGTGTTCATGATGGTATCATGTGACTTCACACATAATGAAATTGTGAAGGCAGCTGCATCTCTCAGCTGGGTTCCTGTATACAAATGTTGTATGTGGCCATTATTGATAGCAATTGTGGTATTTAGAAACATTTTATTTTGTGGAAAAAAAAATATCAAAAGCATTGTAAAATTAATTCTCATTTGCCTCATAAAATTGCCTTTAATATATGTAATATTTGAAGGATCTAATCTGATATTTATTCAAAAATATCTCTTCCAGTTTTGTCATGAAAAGACTGACATACTGTGAGGCCATTCTGATATCTATATAAATGCCCATGATCTGCAGATAAATGTAACTACTGAAGCTGAAGTAGTTGTAGGTCAGAATGAGATATATATATTTTTTTTTTTAATTTTTAATTCTGGAGTGCATTGGTGGTCTATGGTGGATGTCTTTAAAAATTTGTCACATGCCATCTGTAAATGGGAAGATTTTACTCTCACATTACTGATCAGGGGAGTCCTGGGACTTCATAGGCAGGATCAGGCAACAATGGGGAAGGGTTTCATGAAGCCCCAACACAGTAATTAGTCAACTCTGGGGTTTGTGGTGGAGAGACGAACCAATATGGATGAACAGTGCGGCAGGAAAACATCATCCCATGCTCTCATCACTGTGGAAAACTCCGGGGGCTGCCATAGTGAATGGGAGGTACGATGAAGAAGCCGTGACTGCAGCGGTCACTGTTCCACCAATAACTGCCCTTGTGAAGAGGTGAACTGAGGATAGGGGAGCAGTGAAGAGTAATTTTTATATCAACTATGTATTGATGCAGAGTGGGAAAGGTCTGGGAGAAGTGGGAAAGAGGGAGAGCAGAGCAGGCACTGGAACAGAGACAACAATGCAACTAACAAGTGCCTGGTGTGAACAAGGGTTACATAAAGGCATAATTTGATGTGACAAGCTGACACAAACATAGGCTGATGTTTTAGAGAATAAACATGCTGGAAGAGCCACTGAGTGCAGTTAGACATAGGTAAAGAAGAAGCAGTAGTGCAGCTGCTGGAGGACCTTTTGAAGTCCAAAGAAAGAACAGAGTGTGATTTAAAAAAGGGGCTGAAAAGCGGCAGAAAAATAGAACTTCTCAATCTGTAGTGTATGTGTGTTTCAGCTGACAACAATTAAGGGAAAATGAAGATAGTAAAGGGAAAGTGCTGCAAGAGAATGAGACTCAAAGGGACTATTAGAAGGGAAAAAATTGGGAGGAAGTAACATCGCCGGGGTAGATGGAGGCATAAGTCTGGGTAGCTCCATCTATATTTCTGTTTTGTCAGTGTGTGTCCTATCTTATGTCTGTCCTTTACCCAGTTCTTGCTCTCTGCAGTGCTGTGTCTCCCTTCCCAACACATTATTGCCCACCCATCCCCGACTTAACACTCACTCATAGCCTTCCTGTGCTCATTTTTGCAATCACTCAGGTGTTCCTGAACCCACTAGGACTTTCCTCTCCCTTGTCACCTGTATCTCCTCTGATTTGCATTCTCTCTTCTCCCTCTTCCATGGCTCCATATCAGTTTGTATTCTTGATGGTAACTCTCCCTCATCTTTCTCCTCATTCCGTCAATTGCATGGCCCTACTGACTATCCAGTTCTTACTGACACCACCTTCCCTACCATTTTGTCTTCTATGTTATTTGCCCTCAAGCTTCACCATTTTCTTCCTCTCATTCAGCCATCTCCACTCCCACTGAGGAAACCTCACCACTGCTTCCATCGTGCTTCCTCCTCTCTCCTCGATTCTTTCCTGCTCCATCTTCTCTCATCTGGAGATGGCAATACCAAATATGGCCTCTCTAGACTTTTTTCACACTCCCAATGTAGATCAATTTATTTATTTATTTATTTAACGGTATTTCTAAACCGCCTTATCTTATTAATCAAGGTGGTATCACAGCAAACAATCGGGTAAAGTGAGTGTGTTATACATGCAGTGAGGGTGAAACTTAGTGGGGTGTATGTTGACTTGTGTGCGAGATTAGTTTGAGCTATGTACAATGAGTTTAACCACTCTAAACTTGTTCATATCTCTTTCCTCTCTCTCTCTTCTCTCACTTTTTCATGCATATTGTGGAATGCACATTCTGTTTCCAATAAACTTGCCTTCATTCATGACCTCTTTATCTCTACTACTCTATGTTTCCTGGCTCTTACTGAAACTTAGCTTCTCCCTGAAGATTCATCTTCAATCACTGCCTTTTGTCATGGAGGCTACCTATTTTTCCATTAGCCATTGTGACTGTGTTTCCTACTTTGTCATCCCTGCCAATTTCAACCCCTCCCACTGCCTCCATCTAATTCCTTTGCTTCCTTTGAAGTCCATGCCATCTGCCTGTTTTCTCTATTACCTCTCTGAGTAGCTGTCATTTACTGACCCTCTAAAAAAGTCCACCTCTACTTTTCTCACCAAGTTTGACTCTTGACTCTCCTTTCTGGATGCATCTTCCCCTTCTCTTATTCTTGGGGAAGTTAACATTCACATTGATGACCCTTCTGACTCTTATGCTTTAATGTTCCTTTTCCTAATCTCCTCATTCGACCTCCAGTTGTGCTCTACCACTCCTACTCACAAGCATGGCCACTGCCTTGACCTTGTCTTCTCCAACTGCTCATCCACAAACTTTCCACCTCAGTTCTGCCCTTAACTGACCATCGCCTGCTAACCTTCACGCTTAACCACCCCCCATCTTGGTCTCACCTGATCTCCACAAATATGTTTAGGAATCTTTACACTATCGACCCTTCAGGTCTATTCACTGCTGTCTTATTACCTCTTTCCTCCACTATGTCATCCGAGTCCATTGATGAGGTAGTATTTTCCAGTAACATTGTACTCTCCTCTGCTCTAGATGCACTGGCTCTTCCCATTCCACACCCTGTGAGGTGTACTGTACCTCAACCCTGGCTGTCCTCAACAACCTTCTACCTATGTTCTTGTGCTCACTGGGCTGAGAACCTTTGGCTTAAATCATATACCCTTGCTGACTACCTATATTTCAAATTCATGTTAACCTCTTTCTAGTCAGTCATAGCACTTGCTAAGCATTTGACTAACTTTTGTCTCTGACCTCACTGTCTCTTTGCTATGCTCAACTCTCTCAAGGTCCCTCGTCCCCAATCCCTCCTTCACTTTCTGCCCAGACCTTGGCTGACTATTTCCATGACAAAGTCCAGAAGATTAGACTTGAATTCTCTGCAAGGTCACTTCAACCTCATCTTTCCCTTCAATCCCAAATTCTTCCCTCACCCTTTGTCACCCTTTCTTCCTTTTTTGAAATCACTGAGGAGGACATTGCAAACTTTCTCTCCTCCTTCAAATGGACTACTTGCTCCTCTGATCCCATCCCCACCCATCTACTAAGATCTATCTTCCACCATCATCCCTTCCATCTGTCATATCCTTAACCTATTGCTTTTCACTGCAACTGTTCCTGTGATCTTCAAAAATGATCTCGTTACAGCTCTCTTCAAAAACTCTTCACTAGATTCTACTTGTCCTTCCAGTTATTGGCTTCTCTCTATCCTTCTGGATCCGCTATAATCTTGCTTTCATCCTCTACATTTATTTATTTATTTGGCTATGCTTATATACCACTATATATAAAAGCCATAGCGGTTTACAGAGAACAAATTACATTCCACAGAAACGGCTCTTGCCAAAGTCTCCAGTGACTTGTTCCTCACCAAATTCAAGGGCTTTACTCAATCCTCATCCTTATTGACCCTTTTGCTGCCTTTGACACTGTTGATCAACACCTTCTCCCTGATGCCCTGTCATTGCTTCTATTTAGGGGATCCGTTCTGTCCTGGTTTTCTTCTTATCTCTCTCAGTGTACTTTTAGTGTATGTTCTGGTAGATCCTCCTCTACCATCATCCTGCTTTCAGTTGGTGTATCTCAAGGATATGTCTTGGGATCTCTACCTTTCTGACTCTATACTCAGTCTGTTGGTGCACTTATTTCCTCCCTTGTTTTTCAATACCATCTTTATGCTGACGACTCTCAGATCTACCTCTCTGTATCTGAAATCTCTCCTGGAATCTAGGCCCGGATCTCTGCCTGCTTATTTGATATTGCTGCCTGGATGTCTCATTGACATCTGAACTGAACATATCCAAAACAGAGCTCCTTATATTTCCCCCTAAACCTACCTCCCCCTTTCTTCTCTTCTCTATTCCTGTGGCTAACACTACACTCCTCCTTGTTATCTCAGCTTGCAACCTTAGGGTCACCTTTGACTCAACTATCTCTGCACACATCCAACAGATTGCTAAAATCTGTCCCTTCTTTCTCTATAACAATGACAAAATTCATACCTTTCTTTCTAAATACACTACTGAGACCTTCTTCCACTCACTAGTCACCTCCCATCTTGACTATTGTAACCTGCTCCTCATGGTCTCCCTCTGAATCATCTTTTTCCCCTTAAATCTGTTCAAAACTCAGCTGTACAGCTTATTTTCTTCCAGTGTTGCTATGTTCATGTAATCCCCCTCTTCTCAAGTCACTTCACTGGCTCTCATCCATTTCCTCATCTAGTTTAAACTTCTCTTACAAGTGCATTCATTCTGTGGCTCCTCGCTACCTTTCCTCTCTTATCTCACACTACACACCTCCTCAGGAACTCCACTCCTCTGGCAGATCCCTTTTATCTGTGCCCTTCTCTGCCACTGCTAACTCAAGACATTGTTCCACCTAATACACCACAGTTTCAGCGCTATGGCAATGTCAGGTGCACCACCTTATTGTCCTTTAGTAAAAGGGCCCCTTAGAGATCTTTTGTGCTTGTCCTATGCTTTCTAGGAGTGTGCAGTCCAAAAACTCTCACTATGATTGTTTCATTTTTATTTTTATTTTTTATATTGTACTGTATCTTTTCCTATCAATAGCTGCTCACTCACCCTTGTTAAGTTAGGTTTCACTCTTCCCTGATGTAGCTAGAGTTACTCAATTATGTAGGAAAGGTTTTCTTCCATTATTCTTTATCATATATATGTCTCTGACGAAACCAACCTGGTCTTCATGTAATACGATTGGTAAAAGTGGGGCTAATCTTTCTGCCAGAATTTTAGCCAGAATTTACACATCCATGTTTAAAAGTGATATGAGTCGGTAGGAGCTAGGCAATAATGGGTCCCTTCCTGGTTTGGGAAGAACTGTGATAATTGCTCAGTACTTCTCCTACGGGAATCTCTGTTTATTCTCCAATTCTGAAAAGTATGCTGCCAGGTCTGACACAACCTGAGGGTGCATTCATCTATAAAATTCCCTTTAAACCCTTTAGGCCCTGGTGCATGGTGTGTTAGTAGAGTTTTAATCACTATTATTACCTCTGTGGCTCTTATTGGTATATTGAGCAGATCCCTCTGTTGGTCCCTTCAGCGGAGTAGTTTAACTTTTTGCAAAAATACATTTATCTTTTCTTCCACTTCAGCTGTTGATAGTATTGGTGAAAAATATCTTCAACTTGAGCTTGTGTCTGTTGAAGTTGACCATTTTTGTCACATAATGCTCCTACATGCTATTTTCCTCTGCTCCCTTTTATGAGGCCAAATAATAATAACCTACCCACTTTGTTCCCAAACTTGTGGAACTGGTATTTATAATATAGCACTGATTTCATTGCACTTTGCTGCAAAAGTACGTTAACTTCTGTTTGGAGATTAGTCATGGCCGCCTTATTCTCAGCTGTAGGATTTGTGGTAAATCGGCACCTATTCCATTTGTAAAAGGTGTTGCTGAGCACATTTCCTTTTAGTGGCTACATATCCAATAATATGCCCTCTCATCACTGCCTTTGCAGTTTCCCAAGATAGAATGTGATTGTCTCGATGGTTTACATTATCTCTCACAAATTCCTCCTATCGTGCCCTTAAAAATTCTCCAAATTTATCATCTGATGCAATACTTAATGGATATCTCCATGTCTGGCTGTTGAGTTTCTGTCCCTATTGGATATCTAGCCATATCAGAGCTAGATCTGAAATTGTGATAAGGTCAATTTATTCTTGAAGTATTCTATCAAAACACATGTTGGGTCCTATTAGATAGTCAATCCGAGATCCCGTATTGTGGGCCTGCGATACATGCGTGAAATCACAGTCTAATGGGTGAAGAGCACTCCAATAGTCTATCAGACCATATTCCTCACTTATCCTGTATAGCCATTGCATCCGTCGATCTGTTGTTTTCCGCTTTTGACTAGATCTATCTATGGATTTGTCCATCACACAATTAAAGACCCCCCTCCCCACTATCATAGGGATAGATCCCATTTCTGCAAAACATTGAGTCAGTTTGTTATAAAATTCCACTTCATATGTCTTAGGTGCATAGATATTAACCAGAACCACCTGTTGATTTTCCACCCTGCCGATTATGAATAAATAGCATCCATCTGGATCCGAAATAATCCTTTCCACAAGAAATTCTACTTGTTTATGTACTACTATTACTACTCCTGCCTTCTTTGTCCCTGATGACACACCATAAACATCTCCCAACTACCATCTATTTAGTTTGCTGTATTCCTGGTCAGTTTGATATGTTTCTTGTAGGAACGCGAAATCAGCGTGTTTGTCACATAATTCCCGTAATACTTTGTGGCACTTTATGGGACTCCCTAAACCGCATACGTTCCATGATATTAAACATATTTTCTTTATATTGTTCATTCTTGATCATAGAAAGGTATCTTCATTTTGTGTATCTTCCAATTCTTCTTGAGGAGGCCCCCCCCCCCCCCAGCTCTTCACTTTGCTGTTTTGCCTGAGTATCGTCGGGTCGCGTATCTTTCACACTCATTTTAGTCTGAAGGTCTGTCCCCACCAGAGACTCTGGAAAATCTACCCCTTCCCTTGTGTCCCTATCTTAATGTACTTAATATTTTGTTGATCAATCCTCCCTTTGCCCCCCCCCCCCACCAATTCTCCCCTCATTCCCTCCTCGCTGGAGTCCTCCATGGAAGATTTTGTGATTGTGTGTGGTTCCCGCTTTATAGGTATCTACACCTTATTGATCTCCTATCCTGTTCTTGACTCATCCCTTACCTTTAGCTAAGTTTTGAGCACTGGACCTAGTCCATAAATTCATCTTGACCCTCCAATCCGCTTTCATTCCTTAATATTGCTTCCTTTTTCTCCTTGTTTAAAACTAATTGGGTTTAAACCACCTTTTACACCCTCCTCACCCACCAGTCTATAAATTATCTGACGGTTAATGTTTGCCTTTGTCCCATATTTATACTTGCAGTCTTTTATCCCATCTCCCACCCCCTCCCCCATCACATGCAGTCTTGGGCTCCCAATTGAAAGTGTGGCAAACCTTGGATCTTTCCTTGTCATATTTGTAAATATTCTGGGTCTGTCCCCTGTTTTATGTGTAGTCTGGCAGGGTATGGGCCGTGGGGGAAGAGAGAAAGTTAAAAAAGGGAAAGGGAAAAAAAGGGAAAGGGAAAAAAGGGGGCAATTAAAACATACGTGCTTGGATCTGATCAGCATTTCACATAGTCCACCTTCCAAAACATTACCAGAGATTGTATTTACTGCTTCATTGTCTTCAACCCCCCATTACTACTATAAACCAGATTTCTCTAGACACAGAAGATAGGGTATAGGGAAACCAAGACAGCAAGAGGACCAAATATAATAGCTTTGTGCCAAGATGCATCATTCCAGCCTTGTATATGCAAGCATTATGGGTTATGATTTATGGTTTAGGCACTTGATACACTGTCCTTTACTAATATAGACAGTCTGGACTGGTGATGTTCATTATATAAGATAGATCTCTGTATTTTATCAGTCCATCTGTTGATTTTCCCCAGCAGCTGTTTGTGCTGTCTTCAGCCTGGAAGTGATAGCAGTTTGGCGATGTTTTCTGCTGTTGTGAGGCTACACCAAGGGATTTCCAATTTAGAATTTCACAATCAGTAGATCTGCACTTGACCATCCTTTTAGTCTGTATATTAAGCCATTGAGGGAAGTGCATTCACAAAAGCCTGAGCCTCCACAGGAGAAACAAAATAATGCTGTTGATTCTTGTACTCAATTCTTAGAAGTGCCAGGTATAGTAATGCAAATCAAAGACCCTTTTTTATCTATGCATTGCAGACTTCAGAATACTCTTGACGGCGTCGGCTGACTATCGGCGAGTAATCTTGAAAAACAAGCACCTTTGTGCTGTTGCTGCTCGTTGTTTGGTCCCGCTGCATTCTGGCCGCACGTAGAATCACCTCTTTTTGCATGAAATTAAGGAACCAAACAATTACCACACATGGCTTATTCGTTCCCTCTCTGCATGGGCCCAGGCGGTGAACTCTTTCCATGACAATAGGCCCTATTGCAGAGCTTAATGTGAAGTTAAGAGGCAACCAGGATTCCAGATATCCCCGCAATTCTGCATCAGTTATTGTTTCAGCGATCCCAATAAATCTAAGGTTCTTCCTCCTGCCTCCTGCCCCTGCCCCAGTATCTTTTACCCCTGCTGCTTTATGATTTCCTGTAATTTCTTCAACATTTGAACTTCTGTTTCCTGGGTATCTTCGACTGTAGAAATATGTCCTTCTGCTTGTTTGATGTGGGCGCCTATCTCCATTA
The DNA here is from genome assembly GCA_033557465.1 of Ichthyophis bannanicus. Lineage (NCBI taxonomy): Eukaryota > Metazoa > Chordata > Amphibia > Gymnophiona > Ichthyophiidae > Ichthyophis > Ichthyophis bannanicus. The sequence goes on from CM066031.1 coordinate 229,391,373, forward strand.
CTGCTTGGCTCACCTGTTTTAGCTGCTCGGACAGTGTTTTGAGCCTCCCCTCTAAGGCTGCCACCACTGCAGTAGTAACTTCTTCCACCTTATTGAGAGGTTGACTGGCGCGCAGACTTGCTGGAGACAAGTCAGCCATATTGTTCTCTGCCATGCGGCTTTTCTCTTTTCGCACTGATTTTGTGGCCATCAGAAGTGAAAATTGTGGATGTTTTCCTCCCTGTCTTTGACAGATAATCTTTATGCTTCCCTCAGGGTATTTTATCCTGAAAATCAGGCATTATTTAAAATTGTAAATTAGTTTAGGGGAGTGAGAGACCCTGGAGCCCAGCAGACATGCAACCGCTTGACACACCGCATCATGTGATCCCCCCCTACTTTTTAAAGATTTAGACGATTGTTTGTGAAAAATGGGACAAAATGATTTTGTTTTCAAAATGATTGAGCTGAGAAATGTCTGTGTTTATATTTGTAGCATGCAGTGTCTAGTTTGACCTATGACATGTAGATAAACAAAGCTTGGCGTAGAGCTGAATTTGTACCATGTAACGGTTTTTCCTAATAAAAGAAGTGCTCTGGCCTAGCTAAGTTGAGGGATTCCAGGACACTGCTCAAGTTTGCAGGCCTGAGTCTCTCCCTTAAGGCCTTAAGTAGTCCTGTTATTGATAAGCCTCTGTTGATGTTGTGTTTTCATTACATTCCTTCTCCCTTGAACTGCCTTAGTGGAACTTAGAGAATTGCAGCCAAAGAGCTGAGGTTGAATTTTGCTACCTGATCAGGATTAGCACAATTAATACATTACTGACGGAAAAGATCTAAAAAACAGCGGGGAAAATGAAAATTCAGGAAAATAATCTCAGTTCTTAATTTGGAATACTTGTGATAAAAGGGTAATAAACAGTAATAAATAAATAATACTTATAAATTGCTGGAACATAATTTATCCTTCAAGCAAATAAAGGAAACTATACAATCAGCAAAAATGAATATGAAAACAGTTTATGTATTTAGTGCCCCCCCTCATCATAGGTATCCCTGAGGCTGGTTTTGACCTGGCAATAATTCCCCCTGAGCACGCTCTATTGGTCCCTAAATGTCTAGCACCTAGGGGCATGTTTACTAAACTGCGGTAATGTCATTCCGCGGTAAAGGTAAAGATGCCCATATAAAGGAGTGGGCGGGGAAGCAGTAAAGCTGTGTATCAGATAAGGCGCGTTAAAAGGCATGTTATAAGGCACCATAGAAGGCACATGCCTACGTGCCTTACATGCCTTATCAAGCACCTTATAATGCGCCGTATAAGGTGCGTTATAAGGCGCCTTGTACTGTGCCTAATTAGGAGCCTTGTAACGTATTTTAAGGAGTGTTGATAGCTGTGGAGAGGGTACTGTGTGGCTGGCAGCACAGATCTGCAAAGATATGACTGTCACAGGAAAGCAAAATATCTGCCCTGGACAGGAGAGAACAACAAGAAATTAAACCCATGACCTCTGCCTCCACAGTCATCAACATAACCAGTGGACTACAGCTCTATAGAGTCTGACACACTGCTGGCTGGCTACAGAAAGACTGCAGGTGACCACACAAGCTGTCTGCCGTGGTTATCAGGATAGAGTAGACCCACCCATACCCATGATGCACTGCACATGCAGATCAGCAGCCTATATCTGATCACAAGATTGGGTATGCACCACTATAGCACCCCGGCCTGGTAGGGGGAGCTGACCGTGTGTGTTACTGGAACAGAGTAGCTACAGACCGTGACAGCATGCGGGTCCTGTGCTCACCCTGAGGGTGAAGTGGGGGGCCCAGCACCAGGTCCGCAGCACATGGCACAGCTAAAATAGGCTGTGCTGCAGGTCCTCATCAGTGTCAGTGTGTGATAGGTAGTCCTTGCAGATACACCTGTATCCATCTGTATTCCCCAGTCATGTCTAGCCCTTGTGGACTATTGTGCACCCAGAACAGTGCATATCCTGTGTGGGTGCCATGGTCACAGAATACGTGAAGGGTGGTATGCAGACCCTAAAGCAGATTATATGCGCACCACCCAACCTGCCCCTGTAGGTCAGGGTGGGGAACAGGATCCCCCACCAACAGATCCACAGTCTACATCACTGCAAAGATGGCAGTAGAGGGGACCATCAGCTCAGTCTTGCTGGGGAACAGATACCCTACAGGGCAGGCAATGCAGATCTGTATGCATCCATAAGGCAATGGCAGACAGACAGTAGGCCTGGAGATGCTCAGCTGCCACCCACCACTATCTGACATTCTCCAGCAGCAAGCCCAGTGAGCCTCCAGCCACTGCACGGTGTTCCAGCCATACACATACTAACTACAGGCAGTATTCTAGCTGGTCCATAGTGCATGCTCCTGGAGAGAATGTGAGCGAACACACCAAGCAGCTAAGTCAGTGATTAGGCCCCACAAAAAAGAACCCAGAAACATCACTTGAGAGAAATACTATATAGCACTATGGGGAAACATGGCCATGCCGGGGTCACTGCTCAGTCAGGGTGAGAGTGCCCCCCCCCCCCCCCCAGCAGGACATGCTGTGGCCAACCTGTCTGTGCAGGTTGTGGCCGGGCACTACAATGTCCGAGCCATTGCCCTATGCCCTGTGCAGATGCATCCAGGCCAGGCCACCCTGTCCAGGCTATACCCACAGTACCTTGCTCCTCATTATGCACATTGGCAGGCTTATACTGGCAACAGTGCAAGCAGTGTGGGCTGAGGAAGGTGTTGGCAGACACCACAGACTGGATAGACAGACACACACTCCCACACCTATGCCACCATTGTGCAACTATAGAGGCTCTTGGCAGCCCTGGACACCGCACCAGTCCTGAGGACAGTGCAGGCATGGCTATGGTATGCAATACTGTTGGGGTCAATCCCCAAGGTGGTGAACACTGTCAGACACCAGACCTGAAACACACTCCACAGACATCAGAGAGGTTGGTATGATACAGCTCAATGAGCAGATTGTGCTTAACTTAGGAACTGCTATCTGCCAGTAATCATAGCAACCTCTTGATATATGTGTACCGTATTCCCAGGTTTAGGGTGGCATTGCTAGAGTATTTAAGTGCTAGTATTGGGAGATGCATGCAGGGCCCAACATCCTGCCTCTCCAGGAGGCTTTGGATACTGGAGCCTGTGGGTGCAGGTGTGTCTGCCCCTGTTGGCCGCTGCTCTAGGGCAGAGGTTCACAACTCCATTCCTAGTGGGCCAAACACTGTTCGGGTTTTCATGCTGTCCCTAATGAATATGCATGAGATACATCTGCATACCATGGGGGCGGTACATAGAAATGCAGCACAGACATCTGTATTAGAGACAGCATGAAACCTGAATGGTGTTTGGCCCACCAGGACTGCAGTTGGGAAACTCTGCTCTAGGTATTGTGCATGTTTATGGTGTCTGTGCTCTGTATGATAAAATATAGGCGTTTAAGGCATGTTTATGTTATCTGCATAAATAAAGGTTCTGTCTTTATTACCATGTTTTAGTAGTGGGTAAAATATGGGGACTGGGTTGGTGGGAACCACAGCTTTGACTTGAACCTGTGACTTTCTGCTCCTGAACACACAGGCTGTGTGTACTGCACCACCATGTTGCCACAGAGACAGTGCAGTCCCTGGGGATACCATGACTGTTCATCAGACAGGGCCTGTCTGTTGCAATGCATGGTACCCACCTACACAGGGCTAGGCCATGGTCTGCTGTGGGCAGCTGCCACTGCTCCCTCCAATGCCAGTACCCCTCTGCCACTATGCTGACATGCCCTTCTGCTGGTGGTGCTGGTGGTGCGCAGTCGCAGGCCATCCAGTGTGCCAGTAGGTGGCTGTCTATGGTGCGAGTTCTGGGGTAGGGGTACCCGCATAGATGTCCACGCTTCCCCCCAGCACCGCCAGCCAATGTTCTGTGCCCTTGGGGGTACCTGCTGGGTACTATCCCCTGTGACACTGTGGGAAACACACTCGTGCCCATGTTGGGCCCTCATCAGTTGCTGTCTGGCTGCCCTACTGTTTCAGCATTCCTATGGGCCACCTAGGCATCACCCTGGGCCACACTGTGGCCCAGCTGCACCACAGCATGTACCGCCTGCAGCCCTCTGTATACCCTTTTCCAGCATTTGTCCAGTTGCCCATTCCGACATGCCCACCCTGCTGTTGAGGAACATGTGCACGCCATAGAAAACCTGTCCAATAACAAGGGGAAACCGTGATCAGCGCTATTTCACTGTGGGATCATTCACCTTGTATGGGGACAGAGCATAGACCCTTCCAAAATTAATATCCTTTTTTGGAGCTTTCTCGGTAGTGTTTTTTGATGTTTCCCATTCATATCACTATTGGCCAGCTTGGTTATGTTTGTTTTACATTTTGTTCAGGTTATTTTCAGTGTTTATTTGCCCTTCTGTTCTGTGCACATGTATCACACTTATCACTTTTTGTAGGTTTCCCTGGCTTTGCTGTATATTGCTGACTGAAATGGCTTCTCTCTCCTGCAATTGTGTGCTAATGCCTGGTTTTCAGTTGCGTTAGGATTCAGCCCTTAATTCCTCCGCGTTAGTGTGAAAGGGACCTCTCCCCACCCACTCCCTGCCCATTGACCCCTTCTCCCCGCCCTCTCTCAACCCTTTTCTGCACTTAACGCGACTGGGAATGTTAAGCCGCTGCTACGTTAACGCAGTTTAGTAAACATGTCCCCTAGTGTTTTCACTGGAGGAAGAAAAGTATTAGTGAGTGGATTTTCTCTCCCTTCCCTCGAAGAACACCTCAAAATAAGGCTGGTTGCAATATATACAAACATTATTAATGTCAGTACCAAAATGCATTCACACAGCTCAGTTATTAAATCCCCTAAAGCAGGGGTCCCCAAACGTGTACTGGAGGGCCGCAATCCTGGCAGGTTTTTGGGATAGCCCTAATGAATATGCATGAGATATATATGCATTAGAGATATCCTCCCAACCTGACTGGTTTGTGGCCCTCCAGTACTGGATAGGGAGACCCCTGCCTTACACCTCTGTCATTTAAGATTGTGAGTGTGCAAGGTACAGATGTCCTAGACATCAAAAGGGTAAACAGACTGTCACATTCCTCCTCGCTTCTCACCACCACCAAAATGTTACAATCTTAAATGACAGAGGTGTAAGGCAAGGGTCTCCCAATCCAGTACTGGAGGGCCACAAACCAGTCAGGTTCGGAGGATATCTCTAATGCATATATATCTCATGCATATTCATTAGGGCTATCCCAAAAACCTGCCAGGATTGCGGCCCTCCAAGACAGGTTTGGGGACCCCTGCCCTAAAGTATAACCATTCAAAGAACTGCAAAAATCTCTTATACATTCTAAGAGAATATCAAGTAACCATTTTACAAGTTGGGAGAACAAATCCCCCACTAGGTCTTTCATTTGGTGCCATCTGTTCCAGGTGTCTCTCTAAGCAATAGCTCAAAATTTGGCAGGCCCTTTCTCCTTGGGAGGGCTTTCCAATCAGCAGGGGTTGCATCTTTGCTAGACTCCTGACTCAATCATTTTCAGTTTTGATTGATTCCAGCTAACCAAGCTCATTGGATTGAATCTCAGTTTTCTCCACCAGGGAGAGACTCCTATCCTCTCAGCCAAAAGGCCAGGAGTTAGACAGGAAGATAGAAAGGGTATGTTCAGTTCTCTCCTATCCTTTGTAAAGCCAAGAGACCTAGGATGTACTTCTACCCCTTTTTGGTTAGGATTTGCCTTCAAAGTGAATACCTTCCTGAAGTATTTTCACTTTCCTCAATATATTTTCCAACATACACCTCTTACTTTCAGCTTTAGGATGGTATTATCTTTTACGTATTTATTTATTTAACAGTTATTTATATACCGCTCTTTCCCATGTTTCAAGTGCGGTTTACATGTAACAGTAGGTTAATTGGTATGAGATATACCAGGACATTTTACATAGAACAGATAATTATAAATTACAAGGAAAATTGTAACATTACAAGTATAACATATTAGAACATATATACATTGCTAGTTAAATTATTAATCATCATGTAAATGAGTGTGTAGTATGGTTAAATTAGTGTATTAGTGTCGTTTATTTTTGAAAATAGGGTATATAATATTAAAAATAAATGTTAGCCTGTATCCCTTTGAGAATTCTGTTTTGGGAGTGTATTATAGTGTAATGTAAATAAGTGAGTTTTTAATTTTTTTTTAAATTCTTTTATGTCAGACAGTAGGCGAATGTTGTCAGGTAAATTGTTCCAGAGTATTGGAGCAGAGTGTGAGAAAGCTCTCTTATTGGTTTGTTTTCTGGCTTTTGTAAAATCTTTTGGTATTGTTAAAGTATTTATGTTTCTGCTCCTTTGAGATCGTTTATCAATGTCAATGTTAATCAGTGTATTTAGTGCAGATGGTGCAAGTTTATTTATAAGTTTAAATGTAGTGACAAGAATTTTATATTTGATTCGGGAGTAAATTGGTAGCCAATGAAGTTCAGCTAAAATTGGTGTAATATGTTCAAGTGGGCTTATATTCATAATCGTTCTAGCAGCTAAGTTCTGAGTTATTTGTATCTTTTTAATATTTTGTTTCGAAATACCATTAAGTATTGTATTTGCAAAATCGAAATGTGGGGTAATAATAGCATGAATTATGTTAATAAAATCTTGTAGAAGAATCAAAGGTCTTAGTTGTTTTAGTGTTTTGAGTTTGTAATGTATATTTTTAGTTAAATATTTTATATGTGAATCCATATTTAGATTATTGTCAAGTATCACACCTAAATATTTTACTTCTTTTTTTATATTAATTTCATGAGTATCTAGTGTAATCGTGTTTGGGGGTATATATGTTTGATTTTTAGTGATAAATAAAATATCTGTTTTAGTAAAGTTGATAAGTAGATTTTGTTCTTTGAGCCACTCAGTTAGTTCATTAAAACATTCTGTTATTTTTTGGAGAGGTGGGTGTGGGATTTCAAATGGGAGGTAGAACATTATATCATCGGCGTAAATATGATAAAAGACATTGTGGCGTTTAAAGATGTTACAAACTGGTTGTAAGTAAATGTTAAATAATAGTGCAGATAAAGCAGATCCCTGCGGAAGACCTTGAGTTTGTTTGAAGGTGTTAGATATTTGGGTGTGGATTCTTACATTTTGGGTTCTGTTTGATAGATAGGATTTGAACCAATTATAAACAGTAGATGTTATACCAATTTTTTGAAGTCTGTTTAACATTGTTAAGTGATCAACACTGTCAAAGGCAGCTGATATGTCAAGGAAAACAAGAATAAAGGCTTATTTAGTATTATCAATACCTCTTAATATTGTGTCATAAAGGATCGTTAGTAAGGTTTCTACTCCATGGAAGGGTCTAAAGCCATATTGATGTTCATCAAGAATGTTTAATGTGTCAATAAAATCTTGTAGTTGAATTTGTACAATTTTTTCAATAAGTTTAGCCATAAAAGGAATACTTGATATAGGTCTGTAAGATTTTGGGGATAGTTTATCTAATGTGTTATTTTTAAGTATAGGACGTATTTGAACATGTTTGAGGGATGGTGGTAAATAGCCTTTTTGCAAGGATAGATTCACTAAAGGTAGAATGAAAGAAGAGAGTATTGGGAAAGTCTTCTTTATCCAATCAACTGGGCATGGATCAAGGTATGAAGTTGTTGTATTAATGTTAGTTATTGTAGTTTTGAGAGTAGTTTTTGATATTAAGTTGAAGTTGGTCCAGTTATCAACTGTAGTTTGCTTTAATTGTGTTTTAATTTGTGGTTGAGTAATATTTGATGGTGTTATTTGTAGGTTTGTTTTGTTGCTATAGTATTGAGCTAATTCTTGTGGGGAGATATCTATTGATATTTCATCATTATTTAGAGTTTTGTTTGTTAATTTCTGTACTATACAGAATAGTTCTCTTGGTCGATTAGTGGCTCTTGATATTATATTAGAATAATAATTTTGCTTGGAGTTGTTTATTGTTTGTTTATAAATTTGTAGTGTTTTAGTGTAATTCTCATAATTTATTAATGATTTTGATTGTCTCCATTTCCTTTCCTCTTTTCTTAGTTGTCTTTTTAATGTTTTGATAGATGTATTAAACCATGGAGTATGTCTTTTTTCAATTTTATTGTTTATATTTTGTTTTGATTGATTTGGGTTATTTTCTGCTGCTTTGGAGATTATATTGTTCCAGTTTTTGATAGATTCTTCGAGATTTGTGGGTGTTTGTGTAAGGTGTGGTATTATTTGATCTAAAAATTCCTCTTCATTGAATTTTCTGAATCTTTTAGTTTGAGGAGGTTGTGGTTTTTTAGTATGATTGTTGTATGTGAAGGTTATATTGAATTTTAAAAGATAGTGGTCAGACCAGGGGACTGGAATGTTTGAGAGGGATTCAGAGTTATATAGGTTGTATATAGAGTTTGGTAGGAAGACCATATCAAGTGTTTTTCCTTTATTGTGTGTTTGTTCAGTTATTATTTGGTGAAAATCCAAATTATTTATCATTTCTAAGAAGTGATTAGAATGATTATTGGGTGTTGATGGAAGGTTAAAGTCTCCCATAAGTATTACAGGATTTGTGTCTGTGGATGATGCTAGTAATTCAATTAAGTTGTAAATTTTATCTATGTAGTATTCTGGTGGTCGATATATTAGTGATATATTTATGTTTTTAATTTTTATGGTGAGTATGTCAACATTGTCTATATTATTAGATGATATTAATTTTGCATTGAGGTTTTTCTTTAATATTATAAGTACTCCTCCTCCTTTTTTTTGTATTCTGTGAGTATGGAAGATCTCATATTCAGGTGTCTTTAGTTGGTTTAAGAATACTGAATCAGTATCTTTGAGCCAGGTCTCTGTTATACAAAGGATATCTGGTTTATCATCTTTGATAATGTCTATAAAAATTGGTAGTTTGTTTTTCATAGATCTTGCATTAATGAGTTGGCAGGTAAGATTTGTGTAGTTTTGTATATGAGGTGGGTGTGGTGTGTTGCATATTTTTGTTGTTGTTATATATATAAGTCTAGATTGTCTGGATCTAAGGTTGGTTCCTATTTTGAATGTGTATGTGTGGAAATAATAGTGATATGTGTTTTCATCCACTAGTGAAAATCAGCAATTTGCATGTCATGTCCCTCTGCAGATTCTTCTAGTCCAGGGGTCCCCAAACCTTTTTACTGTCGACCCCATTCAAGGAATCCTTGACCTTTTATCGACCCCTCCATTCTTTTAATTAATAAAACTCCATGCAAGTCATCATTAAAGGATGTTTATGTCACCTTATAAAAATATATAAAATAACAGCATCTTATCATAAATTAAACAAACTGAATAAACCTCTTTAGTACTCTCGACATTAACAGGAGGGATGCAGTTGATGATCTCTGACAAGAGTACTAATATTTGGCGGCAGGTTGATGAGCTTTAGTCTTAATTCACCACATTCTTCTATGTTCACTTTGTTCCTCTACTTTGTTGGGACCGAATTTACATGGTTAAAACCAGATTCAACCATATAGCAACTTGGGAATGCAAGTAAAAAAAGGTTCACTGCTGCACAAAGTTTGGGATACTTGACAATATTTACTGAGGCTCATACTTTTGAACAGTGATTTAGCTTTGAGATCCACTGAGAGTTCAATGAGTTTATCTTGTAGGTTAGATTCAATATTTACGTTTCTATTTCTGAATAAAATGGCATAACAATCCAGTCAAGTATGTGCATTTTCTTGAAGTCCTCAAAGACAGTGCATTCCCTGGTGATTCCATGACTGTTCGTCAGACAGGGCCTGTCTGTTGCAGTGCATGGCACCCACCTACACAGGGCTAGGCCATGGTCTGCTCTGGGCAGCTGCCTCTGCCCCCTCCACCACCAGTATCCCTCTGCCACCATGCTGACATGACTTTCTGCTGGTGGTGCTGGTGGTGCGCAGTCTCAGGCCATCCAGTGTGCGTGTAGGCGGCTGCCTATGGTGCGGGTTCTGGGGTAGGGGTGCCTGCATAGCTGTCCACGCTTCCCCCCAGCACTGCCTGCCAATGGTCTGTGCCCTTGGGGGTACTTGCTGGGTACTATCCCCTGTGACACTGTGGGAAGCACACTCGTACCCATGTTGGGCCCTCATCAGTTGCTGTCTGGCTGCTCTACTGTTTCAGCATTCCTATGGGCCACCTAGGCATCACCCTAGTCCGCACTGTGGCCCAGCTGCACCACAGCATGTGCCGCCTGCAGCCCTCTGTATCCCCTTTACCAGCATCTGTCCTGTTGCCCATTCCAACATGCCTGCCCTGCTGTTGTGGAACATGTGCACGCCATAGAAAACCTGTCCAATAGCGTTAAGCACTGACACTTTACTGACACTTTTAGGTTTGGTTACATGAGGAGTGCAAGTAGATGCATTAAAAAAAAAAATGTAGCCAAACCTAAAAGTGTCAGTAAAGTGTCAGTGCTTTACTGACACTTTTAGGTTTGGCTACATGAGGAGTGCAAGTAGATGCATTAAAAAAAACCAAAACCCTTGAAGAAACGTTCCGCAAGTGAAACGCGACGGCGCTGAAGTTTGGCGTTGGGGATCAACGATTGGATTTTAGATAAGCATTGCCTTTAAGTAGTTAAAAAGAGAAAAAAGAAAACAAAAACAGGAAATGAGACAACATATTAATGCAACATTATTAGGTCATTGATGCAATGAAAAGCACCTGATCTAAACAATTGAAGTTTAGACAAACGCTTTATTTAAGTCTGAGACCTTGTTGCAAAAAATGTTGTCACACAGTTACAAGATTGTATACATAAAAATTGATACATAGTAGTGAGTACATCTGGATTATATGTCACAATCTCCAGGTTAAGAAATAGAGCTGAAAACTTTAGTAGTTACTTTGTAGTATATCAGGTTCTGGAAAGTGACTATATATTACTTTGTTGGATACATACATGGAGAGTCACGCCTTATGGAAAGAAACGTTCAGTTTCACAGATAACCACATAATGAATTTAAGCAAAGAAACCACTCCCTTCACATTAGGAGAGGTAGACAGCAGTAAGTTAAGTATTAACTGGGATGAATTAGTAAAGCTTCAGAAGAAACTGGTTCGACAGGAATTACACAGATTTTCACTAGTGGAATACATTCAGAGACGTCACATTCCCAGGGGACTGAGAATATATAAAGAACCTAAAATGCATACGACTGATCCTCAGTTCATGGAAAAATGGAACCAAATATTAAATAAGTGCTCATTAGATTTAATGGTATTAATAGTGGATACCACAAAACAAAGTGTGGAAACAATGCAAAAAGAAGTGGAAGCATTGACAGAACAATTGAAGGAGTCTGAAACAGCCGTAGAATTATCTAAACATATGGAAGAACACAAAAAAATTATAGATACGACAAGAGAAGAAGTTAAAAAAGTCAAAGCAAAGAAATTAAAGAGAGATTATGAATATTATACAACTGGTTATGTGTATCCTTGGCTCAATCCTAAAAAACAGGCTAAAATCAATAAAAAGTATAGGCGACAAGTTGATTTTGATGAAAGTTCTTAAGAAAGTCATTCTTCAGATTCAAGTAAACATTCCAAGGAGGTTTTTTTCCGATGACAAGGATAGTCAAAAAAACCAAAAACGCAAACCCCAACATTGAGGGATGAGACGACAAAAAAGGACCTGAATCAAAACCAGGAAGCACCGATAATCAACATTTCAGGTCAAAATCTTTCACCGGATCAAATCAATATTTTAAGTAAAGGCCTTTCTTATGTGCCGTCCACTTTTTTTGATATTTTTCAATTTGATGTAGATTTAGAACACCTCATTAGAATATTAAATCTCAAAGTTTTTTTTGCTACAAAACCGGTGGAAACAACATCAATTATGGTCCCGAATCGGGTACAGTTACCATTGAAATCACAGTGGACTCCACTGGGTCCACTTCCTTCATCATTGTCATTATTTAGAGAACTAGTCATAAAAGACGTTACTCATTTGATAGATACTCAAAAGAACCGTACTTTCAATACTCTTTCTTTTAAAGAAAGAAGGACATTACAAGAGTTACAATCCCGCCCAGATCTGGTTATTAGACAGGCGGACAAGGGAGGAAGTATAGTGGTCTTAGATAGGCAACAATACTTGCAAGAAGCCTACAAACAATTGACGGATCAAACTACTTACACAGTTTTAGAAATGGATCCAACAGATCAATTGAAAAATTCTATAAAATCATTAACATTCCAAGCTTTGAAAGATAAGTTAATTTCTAAGAAAGAATGGACCTTCTTAAATGAAAATGATCCTACATTAGCAAAATTGTATTTGGTGCCCAAAATCCATAAAAGTTTAACTCAGCCTCCGGGCAGACCCATTGTATCAACAAAAGGCTCTGTATTAGAGCCTTTGTCTATGTATATTGACTCGTTTTTACGACCATTGATGCCTACTATGTCTTTATATGTTAGGGATACTACGCATTTTTTGCAAATTCTTTCACAAAACTCACCATGGGCAGAAGCACACAACATCTTGTTAGTTACACTAGATGTAACATCATTGTATATCAGCATACCACAGGCAGAGGCTCAAAATATAGTTGTTGCAGCTTTAGGAAACAGAGGAGATTTTTCAGTCTCCCATTTGACATTCCTGACAGAGCTCATTAATCTTACATTGTTTCAAAATCATTTCACATTTGAAAGTAAAATTTATCACCAAACATCCGGAGTGGCAATGGGGGCCACATGCACTCCTTCGGTGGTGAACCTTTATATGGAATCCTTTGAGCGCAAATGGATATTTTTAACTACCCCTAATGATCATATCAAATTATGGTGTCGATACATTGACGATATATTCATGATTTGGGAAGGCCAAAGGAATGAATTGGCTAATTTTGTCAGTTGGTTCAATAGTAGAGACACCAACATCAAATTCACATACGTGAGTGACACTCATAGTATCACATATTTAGATGTGATAGTGAGAAAAGAGAGCAATACATGGATTACTTCTGTATATTGTAAGCCTACTGACAGAAACACCTTGCTACATTATCACAGTGCTCATCCTCGGAAATTGAAAGATAGTCTTCCATTCTCTCAATTCCTCCAGTATCGAAGAAATTGTTCAGAGGTATCTGAGTTTAAAAAACAAGCCATTCATTTAAAAAATAAATTTCTAGTGAGAGGATAGAGGGACATGCTCCATTCCACCTCCAGCTGCTCTCCCTTCGGGGATCGAGCACACACCTCCAGGAGTGGTGGGAACAGCCATCTTGGCAGGCTGCCCAATCAGGGCAGGAGCCTGTATATAACTGAGAAGCGCCATCAGGCGCTGAGAGAGGGATGTGCTCCATTCCACCTCCAGCTGCTCTCCCTTTGGGGATTGAGCACACACCTCCAGCAGCGGCAGGAACAGCCATCTTGGCAGGCTGCCCAATCGGGGCAGGAGCCTGTATATAACTGAGAAGCACCATCGGGTGCTGAGAGAGGGACGTGCTCCATTCCACCTCCAGCTGCTCTCCCTTCAGGGATCGAGCACACACCTCCAGCAGCGGTGGGAACAGCCATCTTGGCAGGCTGCCCAATCGGGGCAGGAACCTGTATACAACTGAGAAACACCATTGGGTGTGCCCGTGCCTGGTGGGCCTCGCCAGAGGGCCCTTTGGCGTGGCTCTTAGGTGGCGGCCCTGTCCCACGGCTCTGCGCACAATCCAATGACAGAGGTTCAAGCTCCCCACTCGGCAGAGCTTGCCCGTTGCAGTCACCACTAGCAGCAGTCTCAGCTTAAGCGACTCCAAGACTGGACTGCCCTGATCTCAGAGTCAGTATTCTGTGAGAACACAACATATCTAGGACCCAGGACTGCTCACTATGTAAAAGGACTTCACCACCCATAAAATGTTCCACAAGTCACCTCTACCCTTAAGACCTACCTCACTGTTGAATAACAAGTGCTAAAATCATTATTATGTACCATGTGCGTTAACACTGCTTGTACTAATAACCTTACTTCTGTAAGTTTTTACTGCTAATAACCAATAATAACTACCGTTGCACTGTAGGTATTTAATACTTTGACTTTGTACTGAGTACACTCTGCACCACCAAGTGTCCGCACGATAAGACTCACCCTGCACACCAGTAAAAATGTTACCCCCACAGCATAATCCTAAGCATACTATACGTACTCAGTATTTCCCTTAATAGGTCTCTCTCTGATGCAGCCAACCTCAACACAATTATGATCATAAGAGGGCAGGGTAGGAGAGACCACAGCAATACATACCACTCACCTTCCGAGCACTCTCAGAAGTCCCACCCCCATTTAATCCACATACCACTTCTACGCCCCATGAAATCCAAGCAACCCCAAAACCCATGCACCCTAAATTGTGCCCTCATAAATGCACGGTCTGTCCATAAAAAGTGGCCAGTCATCCCTGCACTCATATCACACTTCAACCTAGATATGCTACTAGTGACAGAATCATGGTTTAATAGCTCAGATTCCATCCTCATCAACCACCTCACCCCCCCTGACTTCTCAATCCACACCTTTCATAGAACTGACTGCAGAGGAGGTGGCACATTCATTCTGGCTAAAACAGACCTACACTATCAAACAATCAGCTCCAACAGCTCCACTCACCTCGATACTATTACCATAGCTAACAACTACAATACAGTTAACCTAATCTACAGATCCCCATCCCCATCTACTGACGATCTTGCAACTATAATCGAAATAGCATCCAACCCCCAAAATTTGCGTAAGCCAAACTGGTTACTGGGAGATTTTAACCTACAAGCCCTACAGGATGTACACTCCAGAGCTTTTCTCGAGGCACTCAGCAATCTACACTACGATCAGATAGTTGATGCCCCCACACACCAAAAAGGAAACACGCTAGACTTAATCTTCTGCTCCCGACCTGAGGTCAGGCCAGACCACGAGTTCAACATAACCATCTCCCCTGTACCTTGGTCCGATCACAATTTAATCAGTTTCCAACTACCGTTGCATCAACAAAGAGAAAAAGCCTCAGAACTAACTGAAACAGGAATAGCATACACCAGACGATTCAGACCATTTGACGGAGAAGAGATAATGAAAAATGTCCTTCCCAACATCAGAACAACATCGCCGAATCTCGAAGAGGTTCTGGCCTCATGGAACAACAACCTGAGTTCCTTTGCACACATACCTACCCAAATGAAACCACATATCACGGAGAAGCAACCAAAGAAGAAGGAATCTGCACGCTGGTATACGGCCGAACTAAAGACCTCACTATGAACTCTGAGGAAATTAGAAAGAAAATGGCGACGCACCCGAACCACAACAGACCTGACACTCTACAATTCCCACCTGCAAGCCCATCGAAGTTTAATATCCTCCAAAATCAAAGAATACCACTCAGATCTGCTAAGCCGATCCTTGAACAAGCCCCATGACTTGTTCAATATAGTGAAGACCCTAACAAAGGAACCAGCAGCTTCACAAACAATCTCGATACTCCCACAAGACTATGCAAATTACTTGACAGCCAAAACCAACAACATCGGCAAAGTTACACTATCGTGCCCTACCAAAAACCCACCAAGCAACTCACCTCCTTCTCAACACCATCAGATAAAAGCATTGAGATCATCATAACAAACATCAACGCTACCACTGTCCCTAATGACCCATGTCCAGCTTTCTGGATAAGGTCACTATGTCAAGAGGTCAGCCCGATAATAGCCAAAATCATTGACCACTCCTTCTCCTCTGGACAATTCCCTTCAAGCCTTAAGCAGACATCTATCAGGCCCCTCTTAAAGAATGCCAAACTCAATGCTCAGAAGGTTGAATCATACCGACCCATTTCTAGCATCCCGTTGCTAGCAAAGATAATTGAGAAGGCTGTACAATGACAGATACAGGATCATATTGACTCTAATGCTCCTCTTGACCCAAGCCAACATGGCTTCAGAGAATCCCACGGTGTCGAAACACTCCTCACCACCCTCATCAATACACTTATCACCGGAATCAACTCCATCAAACAAGGGTACACACTAATTTTCCTGGACATTGCTGCTGCATTTGACTCCATTAACCATGAACAACTCCTATTGCGGCTTCATGATAAAGTGATAAGTGAATCAGCATGGCGTTGGTGCAAATCCTACCTAACTGACATGTGGCAGCAGGTGCGAACAGGAATCACAACTTCTCAGCCTTTCCAGCAACAACATGGGGTACTCCAGGGTTCATCTCTCTCTGCACTCCTATTCAATATCTACATGCAACCGATATGTGAAATAATTCACTCATTTAACATCTCATGCCTGCTCTATGCAGATGACGTGTTGCTCTTTACCCCATTCACGATTGCAGATCCAGACTTCACCCAACTGATAAACTGCTTCGATGCCACAACCGATTGGCTCCTCTCCCAAAGCCTCAAGATCAATTTTAACAAGACTGAAATACTATTTGTGACAAGAAATCAGTCCTTCTCACCTCCGACAACCATAAAGACAAGAGATGCAGAACTCTCGACCAGAGCTAGCATCCGCTACTTAGGAGTGACTTTAGACCAACAGCTACATTTCAAGGCACACATCAGCAACAACATCAAACAAATTTACCACAAGATACACACCCTAAGGCATCTTCGTCCCTTGCTGCAACCTGAGGACTTCAGATCAGTTTTTCAGGCATTGGTGATCACCCACTTTGATTATGCCAATGTAATCCTACAGGGTCTACCCAAGAACACCTTAAACCCCCTACAGTTAGCTATGAATGCTGCCGCACGTGTCCTGAGTGGAGCCGCCAGAGGTGATCACATCACCCCGGTCCTTAAGGACCTACATTGGCTACCAATATACTCTCGGCTATCCTATAAAGTAGTCATCATCACCTTCAAGATCATCAACAAGTTAGACCCCACTGCCATAACGGACCATATCCACCCCATGGCAGCAAACAGAGAATGGAGAACATGCACAGCAAATACCCTACTGATCCCCAGTGAAATAACAAAATGTACCAAGGTAACAAGGAATAGAGCTTTTAAGTTTTATGCCCCCAGCTGTTGGAATGCACTCCCAGCATCCATCAGGGCCATAACAGATCTAGCCCAATTCAGAAAAGCGCTTTAACAGCATCTCTTTCTCCTACACTACTCACAGCCCCCCAAACTGACACCCTCGAGCATAAACCTAGACATAAACACATGAATCACTGTCAATGGATGTACGAGCATATTGTAGATACAGATTGTAGATAATTTGAAATTGATGTTTAAAGTTGCCCCCAGTTGAAATCCAAGTTCAATTGTCCGGTTCATTGTAAGTGCCTTATTGGCACAATACTGTTTTATGTAAACTGCGCTGATTTTTAAGAGTGCGGTATATAAGAACAATAAATAAATAAATATCCAAAATTTGTTATAGATAGTGCCTATAAGTGGGCGCTATATAACAATCGAGAATTATTGTTGATGCTTATATAGCCTTACCACAAACTTAACCACAATCTCCTCCTGACCCTTGCACTACTGCTATTTTATGTAAATAGTTTTTTCATGCTATAGAACTAATTGAATATTTATTCTATGTATATAGTTCTCCCATGTTATCCAAGTTTATACTCCTGTTATATGTAATACCGAACAGCCTGTTGTTCTGGTCTTTGTGTTCATCTGTAAACCGCGCTGATTATAAATAGTGCGGTATATAAAAAACTGAAATAAATAAATAAATAAATGCTGACTCCAAGACATCAGAGGGAGGACAAACAAGTGAATTTAGTAACCAAATATTCACTATATAGTAAAAGAATTCAAAAAATTTTGAAGAAGCACAGCAACATCTTTAGATGTACCCTAGGACTAGAAGATAAATCTATATGCTGTGTTTGGAAAAGACACAAGAATTTGAAAGAAATCTTAAGCCCGACAACATTAAGACCTTTACAAATTCAGTTAATGAGTTCAGACAAAGGCCATTTTAAATGTGGAGAGTGTGCGGTGTGCCAGATCACATTAGAAATCACAACATTTGAATACCGTAGTAAAACACATCTATTAAAATATAGGATGACTTGCATGTCAACGCATGTAGTATATTACATTTTATGTCCTTGTCAGTTAGTGTATGTGGGAAAAACCAACCGCCCTTTCCACGTCCGTATGAAAAAACATTGCAGTAGAATAAAATGCAGAAGGAAAGAAGCTCCCATTGTAGAGCATTGCTTAAAAATGAATCACAGCTTTGAAGATCTACGCTGCTTCTGCATAGATTACGTATTCACCGGATCCGGGGGAAAATCGAGAGATCAACTGCTGTTATTTAAAGAACAAAAGTGGATTTTTAATTTACAAGCTGTAAATCCAACAGGCCTTAATTCTCAAATAGATTGGAATGTCTGTTCCTTTTAGACATCGATTCCATAAGCCATGCTTTTAATCAGTCAAGGAAGGGGTTAAGCTTACAGGTGTGGAATTGTGCATTAACAACTTCCTTTTAAATTCGGAAGCAACATCAGCTTGCATGTGCGGCGTCTCAGCAACTGATACATGTAAACCGCCTAGCCTGGTGAACTGGTGAGTGAAACTTTGCTAACAACATTCAGATTAGTGGTAAAGTTATGAATATTAATAAAGAGAATGTGTTTTAAACAGAAACCAGAACTTAGTGCTTTACTGACACTTTTAGGTTTGGCCCACCAAACAAAGCACGATTCCACGTGCACTAGGGACCCAGTAAAAAACATGGAAGGCAACGAAAAGACGTGAATTAAAAATCTTTTATTCCTTTATTAACTCCAGCCACCGGCCCGACACTGGCTGTGTTTCGTGAGAGCCTCCTTCAGGGGCAAATGATGGCTAAAAACACATAAAACATACAATTAAAAGAAATTATACAATGTAGTAGGCTATTTTAGAGGATGAACCAGAACATGTAAATAAAATACGCCAATAAACATATAAAAACAAAACAAACAAAGTACAGCCAATATTAGGAGCAAAAAATGGCTAAAAAAACATAAATATAAATAAATATAAATAAATAAATTTCATAATACAATTGAATATAAATATGGAATGTATTAAAATAATAAATATAATAACTGAATCAAAGGTTATACATATATATAAATAAATATATAAATTGTAAAAATTATGCCAACCAAATGAAAAACATACCATAAATATAAAAAATCATTATTAAATACATGAATGTTGAACATAAACGAACATACATTTAAAATACATTTAAAAGGATATGAATAAAAATGAAATTATGTGTTCCAAAGGATGTGACAATACTTAACATCAAAAAACATACCTGTATGTTGTATATTTCTACTACTATGAATTGCTCTTCCTTTAAAAGCATAGGAGAGTCTAAAATATTGAAACATAAATCATAACCGGGTAGCCGGACCCGGCGCTTCACCAACTCCATCCCCCCAAGCCCCCCCCCCTTATCCCCCAACCACGCCCCCCATGGCAACAAAAACCACAAACAACATTTTCATGGTAACAAACTGGTCGCAGCTTTATTTCCAACAGAAACGCATTAACATTAATGCCAAGAATACATAACTATAGTAACCCAGCGGAGCAATGTGCCGCCAGCCATGCTAATAGCAAAGCGGCCCCGCCTCTGCTGCAGCCGCGGACCCACCAACGGCCAAGCTCTCCCACCCCTATCCGACTTCGCCATATTACTAGCAAAAGTCTTCCAGGGGTTATCCGAGCAAGGGCACCCCGCCCCCACCCCAAGTGGCATAAGGCTCCGGACCGCGGAAACCTCCGGGATCCCGCAAAGACACCCCCCCACCAGCTGCGACACCCCTCAATCCCACCCCCCACCACACCACAGTAGAATGGGCGGGTGGGTGGGACGCCGCGCCGACAGCCTACCGCATGTGCTCTGGGCTTGCCCAAGCAGCAGGAGCACATGCCCGGCCGGCCCCTCTGATTGGCTCTGCTCGCCACGTGCCCCCGCAGAGCCAATCAGATTAAATGATGCCCTTCTTCACGGCGCACGTCACCGCAACTCGTCCCCACGCTTGCAGGGTCCCGCGCCTAACCGGCACCCGGTTACGCTCGGGCGCCGGGACCCTGCCCGCGCCCTGCGTATTAACCGGGTAGCCGGACCCGGCGCTTCACCAACTCCATCCCCCCAGCCCCCCCCCCTTATCCCCCAACCATGCCCCCCATGGCAACAAAAACCACAAACAACATTTTCATGGTAACAAACTGGTCGCAGCTTTATTTCCAACAGAAACGCATTAACATTAATGCCAAGAATACATAACTATAGTAACCCAGCGGAGCAATGTGCCGCCAGCCATGCTAATAGCAAAGCGGCCCCACCTCCACTGCAGCTGCGGACCCACCAACGGCCGAGCTCTCCCACCCCTATCCGACTTCGCCATATTACTAGCAAAAGTCTTCCAGGGGTTATACGGGCAAGGGCACCCCGCCCCACCCCAAGTGGCATAAGGCTCCAGACCTCGGAAACCTCCGGGATCCCGCCACCGGCACAGGCACCATCACCACCTGTGCCGCCCCCCCCTGCTGGAAGCTGCGACCAGTGAAACCGGGACCCCACCAGACGCTCCAACATCTCCTGCCAATCATTCAGGAGCAGATCAGTTCCCACAGGCATACCATCCCCCCTGAACAGCCCCCCGCAGGACACCTCCACCCAGGGGTGCTGCACTTGAAACCCTCCATGATCACTCACCCACCTCCCAATCTGCCGGTTAATCTTGGTCAGCCCACGCGACCAGCGCCGCTGATCCCAGCATGCTGGCCGCGGGATAATATCCAACCAGATTAACGCTACGCCCGGAAACAGGCAACGCACCTCCTCAAAATCCCGCTTAGCAGCCCTGATCAACTGCTTGCACGACCACGTAGCCAAATCGTTGCCCCCCATATGGATAATTAGAATTGCTGGATGCTTCCTGACGCGGCCATGGTGACGGAGCAAAGGCAGCAGCTGCTCCCACCGCAGACCCCGCTCGCCCAGCCATGAAATCGTCACCTCCTCCGCTGCCAGGCCGAGATTCTTCCCAAAGGGGCGCTCCACCGCTCGCTGGCCAGCCCAGTAAACGAACAAGTGGCCCAAAATCCAGCATACCAGCCGTCCAGGCTCCCCATCTGGAAAAGAAAACACAACCACATTAGCAACCCCCACCCCCCCCCGGGAATGGCCACATCAGAGACGGACGTACCCCTCGAACGCCGTCGACCGCCACCTACCAATACTTTGTATCTGTAGCCCCGAGAAACCCGCCGCTGCCGCGCTGGTAGCCGCACCGATCCGAAAAGAATGGGCCGAAAAAAGACGAGGATCCTCGCCCAACCTAGTCAGCGCGAGCCGTAACACCGCGGTGAACTGAAAACGCGTCAATGCCCTACCATCATGATGAATAAAAAGCACTCCACTACCCTCTGGATGCAGAGCCAGGTAGCCCTGCATGTTAGCCACCGGGCAGGTAAGCCCCCCCATAGCCCGGAGGACCACCCAAAGCCCTTTACCCCGCTGGTCCGTCTTAGATCTAGCCAGCAACACTCGCATGCGCGGATGCACCATCCACACGTGCTGCCGGAGCAAACAATTACCGCAACCCTCCGCCGCCGATTCGGCCACCAACTCCCCGATGCGAAAGGCCCCAAAAAACGCCAGACAGAACGCTGCCCGAAAAAGCACGCGCTCGTACGGCGACCAGGCGACCGCCGGTATCACCTCGCACAGCTGCACCAGGAGGTCATGCGTAATCGGACGACGACGATCACGTGGACCCGGCTGAGAACGCTCCCAACCCTGAAGCAACCATCGCGCCAAAAAACCCCGTGCTGACACCTCCCACCCCGTCGCCCTGGCAAAAAACCAGAAACCCGCCAGATGGCAACGCACGGACGACCGCGAAACCCCTCGCTCCTTGGCCCAACTAACATAACCACCCAACAACTGGTCCGGGACCACCCCCCCCCATCCATCCATTCACTTGCAAAAATTCTTGCACTCTCTTGCAACCGCTCCGATACGCTTCCCAGGTCCTCTCCGCTACCGAGCTCTGCAGAAGGCACCTCATCGCAGCAGGCCATCGCTCCACAACTGCCAAGGGACCGCCAACCCGTCCGGGTCGGCATCCGGCGCCAACTTCCGAAACCGATCCAACTGCAAACGGGAAAGAGCATCAGCTAGATCATTAGTACGCCCTGGAATGTGCCGTGCCCTCAAGTGCACGTTTAAGCGCAAACACGCGAGAAAGACCTGGCGCATCAACGATGCAACTGCCCCACAACACGGCGAAAAATGATTAACCACATGCACCACCACCTCGTTGTCACACCACCACAAAACCACGCGGTCGGCTAACTTATCCGGCCACAACTCCAGCACCACCAAGATCAGGAAGAGCTCCAAGAAAGTAATATTGTTAACCAAACCGTTCTCCACCCACTCTCTTGGCCACCGTTCAGCACACCATGCCCCATTAAAATAGATGCCCAGGCCTAACCCTCCAGTGGCATCAGTGTACAGCTGCAACTCCTCGGTGGTAACCGCCGCTCCCCGCAGAACCGTCAACCCATTGAATTCCCGCAAAAAGACGTCCCAAACACGCAAGTTGTCGCGCATTCCCCGCATCACCCGAATACGATGATGCGGCTTGCGCACTCCCGCCGTCGCCGCCGCCTAAACACCCGCCCCATGGGGATGACTCTACATGCAAAATTGAGGGAACCCAGAAGCACCTGCGTTTCTTTCGAGGAGACTTTCCCGGAAGCTAAAAAGTTGGCCACTAGAACCCGCAGTTTCACCACCTTCTCCTCAGGAAGCCGAGCCACCATTTTCAGCGAATCCAACTCAACGCCCAAGAACACTATCGTCGTCGCGGGGCCCACCGTCTTTTCCTCCGCCAAAGGCACCCCCAGTTCTCCTGCCAAACTAATAAAACCACGCAAGAGAGCCCCACACTGCGCAGACTCGGCCCCACCAACAAACAGAAAATCATCAAGATAATGAACGACCCCAGAACAGCCAACCTCCCGAACCAATTTCCAATGCAAGAAGGTACTAAACTTTTCAAAGTAGGCGCACGATACCGAACAGCCCATCAGCATGCATTTATCATAATAGTATGCCCCCTCAAATTGAAAACCCAACAACTTAAACGACGAAGGGTGTACGGGCAACAAGCAGAATGCCGATTCCAAATCCACCTTGGCCATCAACGCCCCAGGACCCAACCTAGCCACCAGCTCCGCCGCCCTATCAAAGGAGGCATAACGCACCGAACAAAACTCCCGCGGGATAAGATCATTCACCGAGGCACCCATCTGGGCTGACAGATTATGAATGAGTCGAAACTTCCCCGGTTCCTTCTTGGGCACCACACCCAACAGGGACACAACAAAGTCCGGGAAAGGCGGGCAACTGAATGGACCCGCAATCCGGCCAAGCTGCAACTCGGCAGACAACTTCCGCCGTGCCACCTCCAACCAGCACAGCACACTGGGGGAATTTCGAGTCACTGCGCCCGCCGCCCGGCCCTGCACCGGAAGAATGAAGCCGAATTGAAACCCCCCTTCCAGACATAATTTGTCACGCACCTTAGGGTACCCCTGAAGCCACCTGCGCAAAACGGGGACCCGAATAGGAGAGGGTGCCACCCGCAAATCTGCCATCTTACTTAGACCCGGACCCCGGGAGGGAGGAGCCCCCTTTTTTAACACATTTGGCTGCTGAATGAGGCCCCCCACAGACAGAACACGCATGCCGGAACTTGCAGTCCGGGAAAGGGCACGTGGATCTGTTGAACCTCCAGCAAAGGTCCCCGGCCCCCCCAACAGCAGCCCTTGCCTGCCCCGAGGGGGGCTCCCCCCGAAAGGAACAGTTCACCACGCCAGTCGCCATGATCCCTGCCTTGCCCCCTCTACCCCCCCCCACCCCCTTTCACCGACATCTGTGTTAACCAAAGGCTAATATCCTGCGTCCCCCAGCTCAGCAACCGGTTCTCCTCCATCTTGTCACAAAACTTTTCATCGTAATTAAGCCATGACCAACCTTCGTGCACCTGCGATGTCTCCAAAATCGAGTCCGCATAAGCCAACAAACTACCATATTGATCCGGCCACCGACGCCCCCAGACGCTCGCCAATCGCAAAAAGGCCCTGACCCAATTGACCACATTGCGCGAAACCCAGTGAAGCCGCCCCGCCTTTTCCTCCTCTTTCCGCCTCTTCTTGCTATCGCCCGAGCGCTTCCTGCCTTCAAGCAAACGGAATATGTCAATATATTGCCTCCGCGTGATCCTACGCCGCAGCTTCCGGGGCACCCCTTCCCACAGCTCCGAAAGGGAGGCTACCGAGGCCGCACCCAAGCCCGCCAAAACCGTCGTGGCACCCCCCTGAGCCGCAACCCATCCTTCGTCGGCGCTTGAGGACCCCGATTCCTCCTCCGACGAAGAGGACGACGAGTCCGACCCACGCCTCTGGCGGCAGACATGCTTCCGCTTCCGCCCCCCTTTGTCAGACCGCGCAGCCCGCGACCCCCGCATCACTCCTCCCAACTCCGTCAACTCACCCGAAGCACTTCCAGCCGAACAACCAGGTGCGGGAGCAGGCTGCCGTACTAGGGGATCCTCCATCCGCATCTGCATCCCGGTCCCTTGCGCAGCGCCGTCCATCGCTGGTACCCCGCTGAGCGCACTAGGCGCTGGATCCATAATCGAAGGACCACGGGAATCACCCACTGCTGGCACTGCTCGCGGCGTGGACAACCAGGGAACCTGCGGAGAGAAAAAAGGGGGGCAGAGAGGCGAGAAACCAGGAGACCACGGCTGCCAGGCCCCCAACCACTCGGACCTCGAGGACCCTTGCCCCCCAGCCGCCCACTGTTCCCAAAGCGTCGACGTGCCCGGCGGCAAAACGCTCGCGGGCGGGATCACCGGCCCCCCGAACCCCTGGCCACCCTCAGAGCCCACTACCCCCAACTGGCGCTCTTCAGAGCGGCCCCCAGAGGCAGCCCCACCCCCCACACCATCCCACCCCGCTCCCCCAACGCCTGCCGCTATCCCACCACTGACGGCACCCTCCGCACCGTGGACCTACCCCGGGGAGTGGCCAGCGTGGCCACCGCAGCACCCCCAACCACAGACCTGTTCCCACCATGCTGGCCATGAGCCACACGGCCTCTACCCGCACCACGAGGCACCGACGGAGACCCCCCAACCCCCTGGACCAAAGTAAGGCCTCCACCTTGCCTACCAGCCCCCCTTCCCCCCACCCCAACCCTAGGTCCAGCCCGCGACCTTCGGGCCGCCCCCCGCCCCTCAATGTCCCCCCTTGCTTGGCTGCCAGCACCCCCTTCACCCCCCGACCCCCCCCCTTCCATCTCAAACACAGGCACGCAACAAGGATTAAAGGAGCAGTAAGCTTTCCGTTTCTCTTTTTTTTTTTTAAACTACCCGAACGTCCAAGAATATCCCCCCCAGACCCCGGGAAGCACTCCCCCGCGGAAAGCTGCTACTGACCAGCCCTCCCCAGACCGCAAACTTGCCTGGCGCACAGCAAACTTCTGCCGGACAAGAAAGCACCCGCGAGGGCACCGAGCTGCCTGGACTCTCCCGCTGGGCCGAACGTGAAAACCGTCAGAGGAGGGAAGCCACCATGCCGCGCCGACAGCCTACCGCATGTGCTCTGGGCTTGCCCAAGCAGCAGGAGCACATGCCCGGCCGGCCCCTCTGATTGGCTCTGCTCGCCACGTGCCCCCGCAGAGCCAATCAGATTACATGATGCCCTTCTTCACGGCGCGCGCCACCGTGACTCGTCCCCACGCTTGCAGGGTCCCGCGCCTAACCGGCACCCGGTTACGCTCAGGTGCCGGGACCCTGCCCACGCCCTGCGTATTATCAGTACCATTCAAAATGAAAATGAAAATCAACAGGGAAAGGAGATCAATGAAGAGGGATGAGGACGAGATCATTAAAACCCCCCCTTTTTTTGGGAAACTTGTAAAAATGAGATAAAAGAATAAATTTACCTGTGTGCTAATCAACCTCTGAGCTTAATGTACTCCTATACTGCCACAGTACTAATCCTAAAAAATGAATGTTAAAATTAATAAATGTGTACTAAAATTCAATAATGAATTAAAAAGGTTTCTGGCCACTTCTTTTTTATGTGAATACATTATTAGAACTGAGACGCAAATACCACGATGTCTGATTAAGCGTGCATAACCACCAACAGTCAGAGTATTAATACATTATATGAAGAACTTTGAAAAAAACTATCTATAGAATACCTGACTCAGGTGGAAGCCATTAAAGAAAAAAGGGGGGATGGCTAACTTTTGAAAAAGTAAAATCGAAGGGATGGAAAAATGTATCTTTTGTATCATCTACAAAAGAGAATATAATAAGCCTATGTTATGTAAACCAAAATGGGTCCACTTTAAATATAAAATTAGAAAATAGAAACAAATGCTACAAATCTCATAATGCCTCCCTCAGGAGGAGATGACCGCCAAAGTCATGTGCGCTTGTGTAATATAAACGGGGGACAAAAAAAAAAAATTTTTAGGAGGCAAATTAATTAGAAGGCACATAGAAGAAACTAAAAAGCACTACTGGTAATGGTGTAGAGTGGGCTACTTATCACGGAGTTTGCCTACGTTGTTATAGTAGACTATCTCGTACATGTTTTGAAACGTCGCTGTAAAGCGCGATAATATTAAAGAGCCTAGCTACACAAGCGGCATTTGAGTCATTTAAAGTGGAACAAGGTTAAACAAATAAACCGATCAATTGTTAGGAGTAAAGGCTGAGGGGATAAGCTAACATCAAACAAAAGACCTTAAAAAACCGCAGTGTGCTAAAACAATTCTTCACGCTTCTAAATAAAAACAGTGGGACTTTAATTAACAACTCAAATATTGTTTCAACTTTGTCATTAAAATAAGCTTGACCCATATCAACATTAAATATATAAAAAAGCTCACGTGAGTGGATTACAAAAAAACTGCTAGACTACATAAAAGCTCCACCGCGCTCGAAAATAAAAAGTCAAAAAATGCCAGCGGCTGCGCGTCGAGCATCTTAAGAAACAAGGGTCTATGACATCATATTGAAGACACTCTTATTCACACTTCAACAACACGTATATGCACCATCATAAGCATTTCAACTCTAATATTGTTTCAACTTTGTCATAAAACTAAGCTTAACCCATATCTCTTGCCATCGGCCCACGTTCTTCACTCCCGGCGGGGATCGAGAGCGCCGGGAGCAACAGGACCTCCTCTGCAAGCCCCTCTGTCCAATCGGGGCAGCCGGCGGGGCCTACAAAAGCGCCGAGCATCGGGCGTGTGCGGCCTCTTGCCATCGGCCCACGTTCTTCACTCCCGGTGGGGATCGAGAGCGCCGGGAGCAACAGGACCTCCTCTGCAAGCCCCTCTGTCCAATCGGGGCAGCCGGCGGGGCCTACAAAAGCGCCGAGCATCGGGCGTGTGCGGCCTCTTGCCATCGGCTCACGTTCTTCACTCCCGGTGGGGATCGAGAGCGCCGGGAGCAACAGGACCTCCTCTGCAAGCCCCTCTGTCCAATCGGGGCAGCCGGCGGGGCCTACAAAAGCGCCGAGCATCGGGCGTGTGCGGCCTCTTGCCATCGGCCCACGTTCTTCACTCCCGGCGGGGATCGAGAGCGCCTGGAGCAACAGGACCTCCTCTGCAAGCCCCTCTGTCCAATCGGGGCAGCCGGCGGGGCCTACAAAAGCGCCGAGCATCGGGCGTGTGCGGCCTCTTGCCATCGGCCCACGTTCTTCACTCCCGGCGGGGATCGAGAGCGCCGGGAGCAACAGGACCTCCTCTGCAAGCCCCTCTGTCCAATCGGGGCAGCCGGCGGGGCCTACAAAAGCGCCGAGCATCGGGCGTGTGCGGCCTCTTGCCATCGGCCCACGTTCTTCACTCCCGGCGGGGATCGAGAGCGCCGGGAGCAACAGGACCTCCTCTGCAAGCCCCTCTGTCCAATCGGGGCAGCCGGCGGGGCCTACAAAAGCGCCGAGCATCGGGCGTGTGCGGCCTCTTGCCATCGGCCCACGTTCTTCACTCCCGGCGGGGATCGAGAGCGCCGGGAGCAACAGGACCTCCTCTGCAAGCCCCTCTGTCCAATCGGGACAGCCGGCGGGGCCTACAAAAGCGCCGAGCATCGGGCGTGTGCGGCCTCTTGCCATCGGCCCACGTTCTTCACTCCCGGCGGGGATCGAGAACGCCGGGAGCAACAGGACCTCCTCTGCAAGCCCCTCTGTCCAATCGGGGCAGCCGGCGGGGCCTACAAAAGCGCCGAGCATCGGGCGTGTGCGGCCTCTTGCCATCGGCCCACGTTCTTCACTCCCGGCGGGGATCGAGAGCGCCGGGAGCAACAGGACCTCCTCTGCAAGCCCCTCTGTCCAATCGGGGCAGCTGGCGGGGCCTACAAAAGTGCCGAACATCAGGCGTGTGCGGCCTCTTGCCATCGGCCCACGTTCTTCACTCCCGGCGGGGATCGAGAGCGCCGGGAGCAACAGGACCTCCTCTGCAAGCCCCTCTGTCCAATCGGGGCAGCCGGCGGGGCCTACAAAAGTGCCGAACATCAGGCTTGTCCGCGCCTGGTGGGCCCGCGCCTGAGGGCCTCGCCAGAGGGCCCTTTGGCGTGGCCCTTAGGCGTTGGCCATCATTCCATCGAGAAGATAGCATGCTATAAGGACCTGAACCAACAACATTCAACAGACGATTGATCTCCCTGCTTCGTCGCAAGTATAAGTGGTCAAACATTATAGCTACATAATTACCTACCTATGTTTTTGATGCCATTGGACATATTGCATTCTCTAATTTACTGTCATCAGTAGCAAGACTGATACATAATTATTACTTATGTTGCCAGTAGCATTTCTATTGTAACTTTTCTGTTATCAGTAGACATACTGTTTCCTAATCACCATACTGTTGCCAGTAGCTATACTGTTTCCTAATCACCATACTGTTGTCAGTAGCTTTTCTATGAGTACCACACACCATAGCTCTATCCCAGGCAACCTTTTTGCTTTCATACTACATTACCAGTGGTAGTAGAGCCAGTCTCTATTTCATTATACTGGCATCAATAGCCATATCTCTAGCAGCCAAAATATACAAAATATAAAGTATGTCTATTTTAATTTAATTTGTGACAGTCCAGAACTGTTACTACACACCAAGAGTTTACTAAGTTTAGCAAACGATTATTTACCTGTACCTCTGTTGCAACCTATGCACTAAGTATTTTACTTAACACAGCTGATTATCCGCATAGACACTCACTCACTCATAAAGAGGTCAAAGTTGTCAGTCTTCATAGGAAAGAAAAGCAAGTAACATCAAGCTATTTCCTATACAAGCATCTTCATTGGACGCCCACTTCTCACCACAATATCCCATTCGACAGAATCCTTAGTTGAATCAATTTTACTACCATGCCCGGCATGTGCATATCCAACATATCTCGTACCCTCCTATACACCATCCTCATCACCATTCTCATCCAAATATCTGAAGCACTTTTACGTGACTTCAACCCCATACCTATACTGTATGGAGCAAGCAGAAAAACCACTGCAACCATCACCAACATTTGCCGTATGTTCATCATAAAAGGCAGTCACACCTACTCTACATAACCTTAGACCTAGCTCCCACCACAACAATCAATAAATCTGAACCTAGTTGTTACCTGAGGTGTGCTCTTATTAACGCACGCTCTGTTCGCAACAAATGGCCTATTATAACAGATTTAATATCTACTCAAAACTTAGATATATTAATGGTCACCGAGACTTGGTTATCAGATTCAGACTCAGTGATAGTAAATCAAATGACTCCCCCGAACTTCTCCATCTATTCATGCAACAGAGAGAACAGAAGAGGTGGTGGAGTTTTCATCCTCGCTAAATCCTCCTTACAATACCGAGTATGTTTTGCTAGGAGCACTCATTTTCTTGACACATTAACCATATCAAATAAGAATAACTCAATTAATCTTATCTATGCTTCTCCGAATGCATGATCAGAGGATATCTCAGATGTAATTAGCCTTGCATGTAACCCTGATAACCCTAATAAGCCCAACTGGCTGCTAGGCGATTTTAATCTCGCCTCTTTGCCACCTGCCACAGCCAACGCCTTGCTTGACGCCATGGAAAACCTTGACTATAAGCAAATTGTTGACTTCCAGACACACCAACGTGGTAACATCCTTGACCTCATCTTTGTTTCTCCTACACTAACAGGCAACAATAGTCAGCTGGACCTCAACATCACCCCGGTTCCTTGGTCAGATCATAGTCTGATAACTTTCCAGATACCTACAAATTCGAATCTGCCAAATCTACCAAAAAATGTGCCTCCACCGCACCATAGCTGCTTTAAATCACTGGATATCGAAGTGTTCAACACACAAGTATTACCTAAACTGTCAATCTCAACAACCAACATAAATAAAATGGTTGACAACTGGAATGAGACACTCCTACAATATTCACAACTACCTACTATGCACAACGAGATCGCCCCTAACAAGGATCCTAGCATAAGGCATAATGCCCCCTGGTTCTCTCCAGATATCCGAACTTCACTGCTCCAACTGAGAAGATTAGAAAGAAAGTGGAGACGCTCTCATGAAATCACCATCCATGATGAATACATGGCGCACCTCAAAAATCACCGTGAACTAATGTGGTCCAAAAGAAAAGAACATCATGCAAAACTACTTAGTCGTTCACTAAACAAACCTCATGAGCTATTCAATTTAGTGAAAACACTATCTAAAGAACCTGCACCGCAACAGCAAGAACATATCCATCCTCAACAGTATGCAAATTACATCCAATCCAAATTAACAAGAACAAATTTGAATTCATCACAAGCGTCCCCTCAATCCACGCACTCTCTAGAACCACTCCTGAGTATCTCACCTCCATCATCTAAATCCATTAAAGAACTAATTGCTACTTTGAACACCACTACTGCAGCCAATGACCCATGCCCAGCACACTGGATCAAATCAATGCGCACAGAGCTCAGTCCATGCATAGCGAAAATTGCAAACCTCTCCTATTCCTCTGGAACTTTCCCAGCTGCACTCAAACAGACCTCAATACGTCCCCTATTAAAGAACAACCAGATCGACCCGAAGAAGGAAGAATCATACCGTCCAATCTCCAGCATCCCGCTGCTTGCCAAAATACTGGAGAAAGAGACTCAACGCCAAATTCAGCAATATATTGATACATCCTCCCCTCTTGATCCGTGCCAACATGGATTTAGGGAAATGCATGGAGTCGAGACTCTCATGACCTCCTTAATCAACAGGCTCATCTGTGGGATCAACAACATAAGGTCTGGCGTCGCCATGATCTTCCTTGACATATCCGCGGCGTTTGACTCAGTAGACCATAACATACTACTAGCACGACTCTACGAAAAGGGTATACAAGGCCTAGCATGGAACTGGTGCAAAACATACCTTGAAGATCGTTGGCAACATGTTCGCATTGACTCCAGAACATCCGAACCATTCCTCCAAACGCAAGGGGTTCCACAAGGCTCCTCCTTATCGGCACTCCTCTTCAACATATATATGCAGCCAATTTGCCAAATCACCAAATCCTTTAATGTCTCCTGCCTTATTTATGCAGACGACGTGCTTATCTACACCCCGTTTGATATAACAAGTCCAAATTACACTAACCTAACCAACTGTTTCAATGCAATAGCGGATTGGCTCTTAGATCAAAACATGCGAATCAATTTCAAAAAGACGGAGGTTTTATTGGTCACTAGAAACAAGCTCTTCTCCCCCCCTGCATATCTTAAGGTACGGGACGCTGAGCTCCCAATCAAGAATACAATTCGTTACCTAGGTGTGATCCTTGATCAACGACTGGATTTTACCTCCCACATAAAAAATACAGTAAAAAAGATTTACTTCAAGATAAAAACATTACGTCACCTAAGACCCATGCTAGAATACAATGATTTCCGCTCAATATTCCAAGCAATAATCACCCCTCACTTTGACTATGCGAATATTGTATTACATGGTCTTCCAAAGAACACTATAAACCCCCTGCAACTAGCAATGAATGCTGCGGCTCGCATACTAGTTGGAGCATCAAAGAGAGACCATATTACACCAATCCTTAGGGACCTTCACTGGCTCCCTATAGAATGTAGAATTAGCTATAAAGCTCTCCTCATTACATTCAAGGCCTTCAACAAATTATCACCAGCAACGACTTCAGATCTCATCAGTCTAACTCCCAATACAAGATCTAGGAGACCATTTACCGAAAACACCCTAATCATTCCGAGTGATTCCACAAATTGGTCCCAATCATCGATCAACAGAGCATTCAAATTCTATGCGCCTAGAGGTTGGAATAAACTTCAGCCAGAAATTAGAGCAATATGTGACATGAAGCAGTTCAGAAAAGCTATCAAGCACTACCTCTTCACTGAATACTTCCAGCCACCGTAATGCTATCTAATATATCAAAAGACAGTCTAATAGCCAGAAGCATAAACACTACACCCTAGAATTAAGAAATTTTGGATTTAATTACAGCTGTACACTATATTCTCTGCTCTGTTAGTTGTTTTATACAAACAGTCAATCATTATTGTATTGTAGATAGTTACCCTTGTTGACCAAGTTTTCTGCCCTGTTATCTGTAACTCATACGTATTTCAAATGTACTGAGATTGTTCTGTTCTATGTAAACCGCGCTGATGATAAATAGCGCGGTATATAAGAGACTTTAAATAAAATAAATAAATAAAATATCGACGTTAAATATATCCAAAACTCACGTGAATGGAATACAAAAAACCACTCTGCTGGGCTGCATTAAAGCGGCTCCGCCGCACTCAAAATAAAAAGTCAAAAAACGCCGGCGGCTGCGCGTCGAGTATCTTTAGAGGGGAGGATCTATGACATGTAGGCTCTTTAATATTTATGTAGGATCATGTCATAGATCCTCCCCTCTAAAGATACTCGTCCCCCCTTTTTTCTTTAATGGCTTCCACCTGAGTCAGGTATTCTATAGATAGTTTTTTTCAAAGTTCTTCATATAATGTATTAATACTCTGACTGTTGGTGGTTATGCATGCTTAATCAGACATCGTGGTATTTGCGTCTCAGTTCTAATAATGTATTCACATAAAAAAGAAGTGGCCAGAAACCTTTTTAATTCATTATTGAATTTTAGTACACATTTATTAATTTTAACATTCATTTTTTAGGATTAGTACTGTGGCAGTATAGGAGTACATTAAGCTCAGAGGTCGATTAGCACACAGGTAAATTTATTCCTTTATCTCATTTTTACAAGTTTCCTAAAAAAAGGCGGGGGGGGGGGGTTAATGATCTCGTCCTCATCCCTCTTCATTGATCTCCTTTCCCTGTTGATTTTCATTTTCATTTTGAATGGTACTGATATGATTTATGTTTCAATATTTTAGACTCTCCTATGCTTTTAAAGGAAGAACAATTCATAGTAGTAGAAATATACAACATACAGGTATGTTTTTTGCTGTTAAGTATTGTCACATCCTTTGGAACACATAATTTCATTTTTATTCATATCCTTTTAAATGTATTTTAAATGTATGTTCGTTTATGTTCAACATTCATGTATTTAATAATGATTTTTTATATTTATGGTATGTTTTTCATTTGGTTGGCATAATTATTACATTTTATATATTTATTTATATAATATGTATAACCTTTGATTCAGTTATTATATTTATGATTTTAATACATTCCATATTTATATTCAATTGTATTATGAAATTTATTTATTTATATTTATGTTTTTTTAGCCATTTTTTGCTCCTAATAATGGCTGTACTTTGTTTTGTTTTTATATGTTCATTGGCGTATTTTATTTACATGTTCTGGTTCATCCTCTAAAATAGCCTACTACATTGCATAATTTCTTTTAATTGTATGTTTTATGTGTTTTTAGCCATCATTTGCCCCTGAAGACGGCTCTCACGAAACACGGCCAGTGTCGGGCCGGTGGCTGGAGTTAATAAAGGAATAAAAGATTTTTAATTCACGTCTTTTCGTTGCCTTCCACTTTTAGGTTTGGCTACATGAGGAGTGCAAGTAGATGCATTAAAAAAAAAAACCTTGAAGAAACGTTCAGCAAGTGAAACGCGACGGCGCTGAAGTTTGGCGTTGGGGATCAACGATTGGATTTTAGATAAGCATTGCCTTTATTTATTTATTTTATTTATTTATTTAACAGTATTTCTAAACCGCCTTATCTTAATAATCAAGGTGGTATCACAGCAAGCAATCAGGTAAAGTGTGTGTGTTGTACATGCAGTGAGGATAAAACTTAGTTGTGAGGGATGTGTTGGGTGCTTGATTTGTTTGAGCTATATACAGGGTGGGCTATTTAAAGTGGTGCTAGAATCATATTTTATATATATTCAGTTGTTTGGGAGGATTGGAGTGCTGTTATCCATTCTCTTAGGTTATGTGATGTGACCATAGTGCTCTATGCTTTAAGTAGTTTAAAAAAGTAGTTTAAAAAAGTAGTTTAAAAAAGAAAACAAAAATGGAAAACATTGCCTTTAAGTAGTTAAAAAGAGAAAAAAGAAAACAAAAACAGAAAATGAGACAACATATTAATGCAACATTATAAGGTCATTGATGCAATGAAAAGCACCTGATCTAAACAATTGAAGTTTAGACAAACGCTTTATTTAAGTTTGAGACCTTGTTGCAAAAAAAGTTGTCACACAGTTACAAGATTGTATACATAAAAATTAATAAATAGTAGTGAGTACATCTGGATTATATGTTACAATCTCCAGGTTAAGAAATAGAGCTGAAAACTTTAGTAGTTACTTGTAGAATATATAGCTCTGAAAAGTGACTATATATTTCTTTCAAGTGGACGGCATGCGCTACTGGAATAGATGGAAGATGGTTTCCATTGTTCAAAAGCACAGCCTTCAGACTCAGTTTCGAAGAGTCTATAAATAGTCTCCAGTCTTGTGGGTCAAGAGTGATTTTTAAGGCATTCATGAGGCTTTCAATATCGGAACAGAATACCAGATTACTTTCCTTTCTGAAGAAAGTCTCCAACTGCCAGTGGCGCTTTCGATATGAAGTAATGTTTACATCTTCTTCTAGAAGATTCCATTGTTGGAGTCTTGATCCTAGCAATTCTGCCTTGTTCTTGGATAAGTCCAAATCATGAACTAGGTCATTTATTTCTTCCTGTGTTACTCTTTGTGGAGTTGATATGCATTCCAGTGAAAATCTGGGTCACTGCATGCTGACGGACCAGGATAAGAACAAGTTGGCTCACCCTTGTCCTCATCAGATGAATCAAGAGAATATTCTGATGGAGGTTCTGGAATAGGAAGTCCCTCACCATGTGGAACTGGTCTCAATGCAGACGGAATGTTTGGGTAGACTATGCGCGACTTCTTTTGCTTTGTTATTCTGCTGGAAAGAGGAGGAACCCAAGCAGAAGTAGCAGTCATTTATGTGGTTGCTTGGCTCTCTACACACCATGGGGCCTGCAAACGGCATTGATGGTCTTTTGCAATTCAACCACTGTGAAAGCTGTGTTGTACATGTAGCGCAACATATATGCAGGGCCCAAGGCTTGTCTTGGTCACCAATCTTGCATCCAAAGTAAAGATGATATGCCTTCTTCAGTTGAGAATTGATACTTTTCTTCTGATTGGCAAATGTCACTTCCCCACAAATGTAACCACCAATGGTATTAATGCACTTTCGCGGCATTACTGTTCTGTATTGTACCTAAATGGCTAAAATTATATGATTAATAAAAATTACATGTAACAGTAGCTTAAACTGTCTCGCACACAGTCTGAAATATTTTAAATGCTCAACCTTTCCGACTGCATATAGTACACTGCTGACGTCAGATGGCTTCAGCAGCCTTCTGGCAGTAGTATTGCATTGCATCATAAAATGATGCAATCAACTCTGGATGATGTGTGCATGCTGGTATTATGCAATGTGATGCAATATCACATCATTCAAGGCTTATTTGGGATGTTGTTGATGTCCTACTGGATAAATTTACACGGTGAAATGTCAAAAATGAACTGCATGCAATATCTTCAAAACGAGAGCCAATATATATATTTTTTTAATGTTTTATTCGTGTTCAGCTCACCAAGATACTACAGATTAGGGCCTTTTAAAGTCAGTAACGATTTCAATGTTGACCAGTGAATTTGTTTTTGTTTTTTTTTAAATTTGACTAAAGTACCTTGCATAGGCCATGAGACTGTTTGGACTACCAAAAGTTGATTAATCAAACTGGATGGAAAACTTACAGTGGATAAGCTCAGCTACCAAACATTTGTCTACATCATTAGCCATCACATCAATATGTCTTTGCACGGTAATATTTGCGCTCAACAGCAAGCATTTCAAAACAGGACCAGAGTCCTTTTTCATAATGGTTTCAATTGCTTCTTTAATTGCTGGAATTATGAACTCCTCTGGTTTTCCTTTCTTTGCTATATTGAGAGAAATATTGCATGATGCCTTTGACCCTCCTTCATTAGCAGCCTCAGCAGGTGCTTTCATAAATGACATTATATTTGGTCGATGTTTATATTTTTCTTTCAATATTTAAAACAAATCAAGATCTTATCATGATGAAATCTTTCATCTTTGCTTTTTCATCACATCATTACTAAAAGTCTTTTCACATAGGAGACACATAGGCCTCACTTCATTTCTAAGCAAAGGTATGAATCCAATGTTCAAATAATCTAATGAATATTGTCAACATTTCCTTCTACAGTCTGCAGCTGCCATTATGATTTCTGGAATTCTACCTAAAATTAAAGTAAATGGACTGTATAAACAGGTTACAAGAAGCACAGGTCAATGTTTAAAATGTTTAAAACATAAACAAAAACAGATAAATTGCTATTGAATTACGACATTAGGCCTATCTACCTACCAACACAAAGAAATATGAACATAAACTGTCACCAGTAACCAACACTAATGAAATCCAGAATGAAACTGATATACATGGAGTGAATACATCATGCCCACAATGCTTCCATATCGTCCCAACCATCAGCGGCATGGGCCGTGAAAGTCATGTTCACAATGCTTTCTGATTGGTACAACAGCCGTCAGCAGGGTGGGCAGAGAATTGTTGCTCAGCTGTCCTGTAAGCGAATCTCTTGTCCAGAAGTATCATTTCTCGTGCATTTTTGTACAGATGAGTTACAGCTGGTTTTTTTTATACAAGATTCCAGAATCCTAAATTGTACGACTCTAGCTGATCAGCACAATATATTATGCTGAGTTGATAATCAATTTTTAATGAACTGTGCAATGGTGTAATGTTGATCGACCCCCAATTGACCCTTGAGTGAATTTCGACCACCAGAAATGCCTCATAAACCCCTGGGGGTTGATATTGACCACTTTGGGGACTCCTGCTCTAGCCTGAGTACAGCAGCTTTCAGGTTACCCATTGATGGATCATATTATAGTGCAGAAGTTTGCAACTTTTGTTGTCCTGTGCTTGACGTTTATCCCAGCTGAATAATAATCCCTCCCTTTATCACACCAAAACCCCCAAGGGGAAGGAAGTCTGTGTGCCTCAATCAAGAGTCAGTGGGCATTGCTACCAACAACTTCTTTCCATAAATTCAGGCAGGTTGAACAAAAAGTAAAGACTTCTGCCATATATAAGCTTAACATTAATGAAGTAACTGAAGAGGAGAAGCTTTCATTGCCTGGATTTCCTTTCTGAAATGTCAGCAATGTCTTTATTCTTATTCATTTTCTTGTGCCATATCAGGCTACATCCTAATAATTTGGTCCTAAAATTGTTAACTCATGGGTGTGGGGGGGGGGGGGAATACTTCATGACATGGTCCTCATAAAAGTCCAAAATAAGAGAGCTACATTACTGGAAAATGCTACAAAATTGGTTTCTAGATAAATAGACCGATATCTAGCTCTCATAATTTCATCAATGCTACTGCACTTCATCCTAAACTTAACACTGGCCAAAATATTGCTATAACGTTCTCCGCCGCCACCAAAAATAATGAATACTCTTGCATAAAGTACGCATGCTATTGGAACCATGGCTGTATGGAGTTTCAGTAAATGGGAATAGTATGCACGGTATACAAAAATGATATTAGAAGAATTATTTGCAGACCAGATTTCAGTTATGGACACCCACAGGAAAGGGGGTGGAGGGGGGGAAATGATTCTCTCCTGAAATCACCAGTGGGGAATCCCCCACATCTTGCCTGGCTCCTCTAAGGCACCCTCTTATCTTCACTACTGTATTTTAAATCACCCTACAGCAGCCAGTAATGCTTCTTCAGTAACTCACTATGATGTGGGGTCCTCAAGCACTAGTGCAGTGATAAA
This sequence comes from Ichthyophis bannanicus, assembly GCA_033557465.1. Lineage (NCBI taxonomy): Eukaryota > Metazoa > Chordata > Amphibia > Gymnophiona > Ichthyophiidae > Ichthyophis > Ichthyophis bannanicus. The sequence continues at coordinate 229,429,919 of CM066031.1, forward strand.
CCCTGCGATGCACCACCTCCTCTCCGAAATAGGCGTCCCGTCACCATAGAATTCCATGAAAGAGGTGGGAAATCACCGCTCCTCTCAGCACATGAGTGCCGGAAAGTGCCACGCTGGAGAGTTACTCACCAAAGAAACACTGCTGTCTGCTGTAAGGCAATCAGAGGAAAAGCTGAACCAGGCCTGAGTCAATGCATGGCAATGGCGGCAACACTGGTACCTAGCAACATTTGGCATCAGAGGCAGCTGTCTTTTCCTAAATCTGGGCCTGATTATATGTATGTATTCTTAGATTTTTTTTTTTTTAAATGGGATTTTCTGCAAGAAATGGTGAATTTTTTGCAGTTAATTGCATAATCACAATGATGAATTGACTTCTTACAGCATGGAAACACTGGCTGTACTCACCTGTTTCCTGCATTACTAATAGGATGATTTGTACTGCCAGGTCTCGAAAGAGAAGAAAAATGTAATTGAATGCGGATTTTAAAAAGTATATTGCATTAACATAACCTTAGACTTTACCCAGTGATTCATTTTCAGTAGACAATCAAAGTCATGTATTCACTTTTGGCAAGGTGCACTGATGCATCCTGTAATAGCTTCTCGAAAAATCCAAATGGTAGAAACAGGAATCAGGAACCTATTGCTTCTTTCCTCTGTCCTCCCTCACTCCCCTGTTCCCCAATGGCCCAGGAGAATGGTGAAATTTACCACTTCATAATTAAAAAAACATATGCTCTTGATAACTTCTTGCATTGTTTGGCATTAATCTGATCCAGTGAAGAGAAATTTAAAAAGCTCATTGCCTTCTCCAAGGCAGGTGTAATTGTATTTGTATGTGCTGATAAAAATAGATACATCTAAGAACATAAGATCATAAGATAAGCTATACTGAGTCAGACCAAGGGTCCATCAAGCCCAGTATCCTGTTTCCAACAATGGCCAATCTAAGTCACAAGTACCTGTTAAGTTCACAAAAGGTAGACATATTCCATGATGCTTAACAGAGGGATAAGCAGTGGATTTCCCCATTCCACTTTAATAATGAGTTATGGACTTTTCCTTGAGGAACTTATCAAAAACTCTTTTAAAGCCAAGATTGCCAACTATTTTCAATCCAACCTGCTTCAAACGTGATAGTAGGTATCAGTAACATCACTACAAGCCATCAAAAATGTAACAGACCCCACAGGGGCACCAGAGGAGGGACAAAGAATATTGATAGTGACAGGAAGAGGAACAGAAACCACCATCAAAAGGGTAAAGAGCACAGTGAATATATCAGATAGGGGATGAGGGCAAAGCAGCACCACAATTGGTGCAAGCACACCAAACCTCTTTGAGAACAGCAAAATGAAAAGGAGACCAGCACAGCACCCAAATCAGCTCAATGGCCCTAAATTATTCCAGGAGGCCCAGCACAGTTCAGCACCCAGACTGGCTGGAAGACCTTAAATTTTGCCACAATTATATAATTATTAGTAGAGTACAGCATTCAAATTGTTTGGAAGGCTCTAAATTGTACCAGAAGAACCAGCACAACACACTACCAGGACTGACTGAAAATTTATTTATTTATTGTATTTACATTCTCTTATATACCACGCTATTCTGCATCAGTGCAGTTTACATTGAACAAACTGAAATTAACTGAAACAATAACATACAACTGAAACTGAACAAACTGAAAATGCCTAGACAGGAGGACCCATGAGCACCCAGATCACCTGCAAGGTCCTAAATTATGCCAGGAGGGCCAACTCGATGTTTTAAAAAAATTATCAGAAAATTAGCTACCAATGAAAGAAATTTTGTTGATTTTTGTTCTCAACCAACAATATTCAAAATTGCAGTTTTCTTTAAAACACCTAGGGGTATGTTTACTAAACTGTCCTAATGTTACCGGCGAAAAGTGCAGCGTTAACGTGAGGAATGCCATATAAGGAAGTGGGCGTTCCGGCATCAAGGTAGCAATGGCTGTTTATTGCGCGATAGAGGGCGCCTTGGCGCGTTACATGCAGTAACCTTAATTTTGTGCCAGCAGAGTAAGACAAGCTGTAGAGGTGTAGCCCACTGGTTAATGCAATGACTACCAAGCCAGAAATCATGGGTTCAATCCCTCAGAGGTCTCATCTAATAAAGATGTCTGAGGCAATCCCTTTTGCTGCCTCTAACAATCAGACACATCTCTACAATCTGTGCTGCCAGCAAAAACACCCTCACCTCAGTGCCGTAGCCTAGGGTACCCTATAGGGTGCCTTATAAGGCGCCCCACAGGGCACATTATAAAGTGCCTTGTCCACCAAGATGCTGTATAATGTGCCCTATGAGGTGGCTTATAGGGCATCCTATAGGGTGCTGTATATTGTGCCCTATGGGGTGCCTTATAGGGTGCCATAGGTTACAGCACTGAGGTGAGGGTGTTTTTGCTGGCAGCAAAGATTGTAGAGATGTGTCTGACTATTACAGGCAGCAAAAGGGATTGCCTCAGACAGCCTTATTAGATGAGACCTCTGAAGGATTGAACCTATGACCTCTAGCTTGGTAGGCATTGCATTAACCAGTGGGCTACACCACTATAGCTATTCCACAGCACTGGCTGGCATCAGAAAGACTGCAGGTCACCACACAAAATGTCTGTTGTGGTTACCTGGATAGGGTAAACCCACCAGTACCCATGATGCAATGCACATGCAGAACAGCAGTCTACATCTGATTACAAGATGGGGTATGCACCTCTACAGCACCGCAGCCTGGTAGGGGGAACTGACCATGTGTGTTACTGGCACAGAGTAGCTACAGACTGTGGCATTTTGCGGTTCCTGTGCTCACCCTGAGGGTGAGGTGGGGCACCTGCAGCACCCGGCTTGATTGAGATAGGCTATGTTTTAGATCCCCATCAGTGCCAGTGTGTGACAGGCAGTCTTTGCAGACATACCTAGGATTCACCTGTGTCCTTCTGTATTCTGTAGTCGCGTTTAGTTTTGGTGTACTATGATGCACCCGGAATAGTGTATATCCTGTGTGGTTGCCATGGCCACTTGTTATAAGAGCAGGGTGGTGTCTGGACCCACATGTGGATTATGTAGCACCACCCAACCCACCCTCTCTGGGTCAGGGACAGGATCTGCCACCAACAAAACTACACTCTACATCTTTGCAATGGAGGCAGTAGAGGGGACTATCAACCCAAGTCCTGCTGGGGAATGGGTGCCCTCCAGAGCAGTCAATGCAGATCTGTACCTATCACCTAGGGCACTGGCAGACAGGCAGTAGGCATGGAAAAATTCAGCTGCCCCCAACACCAATCTTACATTCACCAGCAGAAGGCACACTCACTGTCTGTGCAGGTGGTGGTTGAGCACTACAATATCCCAGCCATTGCCCTATGCCCTGTGCAGATGCATCCTGCCAAGACCGCCCTGTCCGGGCCATACCCACAATACCTTGTTCCTCATTATGCACATTGGCAGGCTAATGCTGGAAACAGTGCAAGCATTGTGGGCTCAGTAAGGTGTAGGCAGCCACCAAACAATGGATAGACATACACACACTCCCACACCTATTTCATCATTGTGCAAAGATAGAGGTGGTTGGCAGCCCTGGCCACCACACCAGTCCTGGGCACAGTGCAGTTATTGCTAAGGAACTCAATACTGTTAGTGTCACTCTCTGGGGTGTTAAACACTGTCAGAAACAAAAAAGGAAACACACTCCATATTTATCAGAAAGGTTGCTATGATGAATATCTGTTAACAAATCATATTTAATTTAGGATTTGTTAGCTGACATTAATCATAGCAACCTTTTGATATATATGGAACATGTTTCCATGTTTATGATGGCATTGCTAAGGTATGCAGCTGCTAGTGGTGGTAGCTGATGCACCACGCAGGGCCCAACAGCCTGACTCTCCATGAGGCTTTGGATAGTGGTGCCTGTGGGTGTGGGTGTTTGTGCCCCTGTTGGCCGATGCTCTAGGGAGTGCATATGTTTACAGTGTATGTGCTCTGTAGGGTAAAATAAAAGGGACATGGTCTGCAGGAGTCACAGCTGAGACATGAACCTGTGAACTTCTGCCCCTGAACACATTGGCTGTGTGCACTGAACCAAACTGTTACCAAAGAAGCAGGTCATTCCCTTGGGATACCATGACTGTTGTTCAGACAGACCTTGTCTGTTGCACTGCATGCCACCGACTTAAAAAGGGTTTGGCTTTGGTCTGCTGTGGGCAGATGCCACTGCCCCCCTCCACCGCCAGCACCCCTCCACCACCATGCTGCCCTGCCCTTATGCCGGTAGTGCTGGTGTTGCGCAGTCCCAGGCCATCCAGTGTGCCGGTAGGCAGATGCCTATGGTGTGGGGTCTGGGGTAGGGGTGCCTACATAGACATCCACCCTTCCCCCGGCACTGCCTGCCAATGTTATGTGCCCTTTGGGGTACCTGCTGGGTACTGTTCCCTGGGACACTGTGGAACACACACTCGTGGGCATGTATGATCTTTGTCAGTTGTTGCCTTGCTGATATTCCATTTCTGCATTCCTAGATGCCACCTAGGCATCTGCCTAGTCCACCCTGTGCCCCAGCTTCCCCACTGCATGTTCCGCCTGCAGCCCCCTGTACCCCATTTACAGCATCACCATAGTGCCCTATCATACACGGGCACTCTGCTGTTGCTGCACATGTAGCACTACTATCACTTTTCTTGGTCTCCCTGCCTTTGCTGTACATGGCTGACTGAAATGGTTTCTCTCTCCTGCAAATGTGCTTCTAACGCCAGGTTTTCACTCACAGTAATTTTCTGGTCTTAAGATCCCGGGTGTAGCAGGGCCTCTCCCCGCCCACCCCCTCGCCCATTGACCCCTTCTCTCCACCCTCTCTCCACCCTCTGTGTGACTTTAACACCGCCGGAGACATTATCATAGAAACATAGAAACATGATGACAGAAAAAGACCACAAGGCCCATCTAGTCTGTCCTTCCATAACAACAACTACAACAGTCCACTTTCTACCTTTAGAGATCCTCTGTGTTGGTCCCATGCTTTTTTGAATTCAGTTACTGTCCTCATCTCTACCACCTCCACTGGGAGACTATTCCATGGATCTACTACTCTTTCCGTAAAGAAATATTTCCGCATATCACTCATAGAAACATAATGTTATCACGCAATAACGTTACTGTATCACGCGATAACGTTGCCGCTGCAACATTATCGCTGTTTAGTAAACATACCCCCTAGTCCATTTTAATTTATAGTCATCAAACTTGTAAAAATTCAATTTATTTATTGTTGAGAATCTTCTCATATTCTTTCTATAATTACTATCATTTCCTCAATTACACTTTTTCACTATATCCACTATTTCCAACACAGTGCTATGTTTCGGACCAAAATATCTTATTGTCCTGCATCAGGGAATCAAAGTCATCACTTATCTGTTCTCTCCATCAGTAATGCTTCAAAATTATACTACAACTCTCTCAAGCTGGAAGAACATCTCATATCTCTTCCACATTATGTTTCAGCATCTGACCAAAAATGCATAGCACTCAGATTGCCTGGACACTCTAAAATATGCCAGGAGGGCCAGCACAGCACACAGATTTGCTGGAAGGCTCTAAAACAGCAGAAGAGAGCAACACAAGAGCAGAAGATGCAGCATGAGCCCAAGCCACAGGAGTGGGGTGAGTTTAGCTAAGCCATGTGCTCCGCTGTCATGGAGGACTTTGGTCAACGCTTTGGAATATTAAGTACAGAAGAAGATCCCCAGGATGGAAGAAGCATTCCTGAACCATACTCCAGTCATTCAGAACAATCTAAGTGATCCAACAAGTACAGCTTCTTAATGAACAAGTTATTGGAGGAAAGCATTATTAAAGGGGACCCGGGAATTCCACTGCTTGTCCTAATACAAGCAATGTGGAACCTATGTCTTCTGGGGAAACTGCTAGGTACTTGTGACCTACATTGGCCACTGTTGGAAACAGGATACTGGGCTTTATGGACCTTGGTCTGACCCAATATGGCATATTTTATATTCTTATGTTCAGGTGTCTCCTTCCTCCATTAGTGCTCCATACTCATCCCCCCTGGGTATAACAGTAGGTGTGTCCTCTTGCTAAAACCTCCAAATAATTACAGTAATAGAAATCTGAAAATAATTCTGAAGAGAGCACTCAAGGTTTATCAACGATGGTAGGCTGGTAGTGACTCTGCACTGGGCCAGGTTCAGTTTCTCCTGGACTCGTATTGTTAGGATCTGAACGTCAAAGTAGATGGCAGAAGAGAGGCATATAACAAGCCAAAGGGATCCACAATGATGCAAAGCAGGAGGAAGATTAGCAGTAACCCAGGAAAATAAAAGCACATTGGTTGCAGAGCCACACAGCTAGAAGGGTGGCAACAAACTGGCATGGCATTTGAAGAGGCTGTAAGTCATACAATGGCAACCCTAAGGCACCCACAAAGGTGTAAATCAGGAGGATGAGGATGAGTGGCCTAAAAAAAGCCAAAGTAATGAGGGCATAGAGGCAGAGAGCCACTGTAGCCCTGACCCAAGTAGAGCCAGTACAGTTCAATATAGGAGGCATGTGCTGGACCCTAACTGTACTATTTGCACTGAGTGTCTATCCCCATACATCCAACTAAGAAATAAGGGCAAATCAATAAGGAGAATGGCAGCCACTCTGAGTAGAATCTCTACCCTGATCCAAAGAGGAGAGAAGCCTGGACCTGTGATAGAGCTGTTCCCTGAACAGTCATTCAGCAAAAGCAACAGGTGGCAGCACTGCGGAAAGGCTTCATACAGATGTTCAGATGAGGTGAACGCCTATCTAGTACACAGACGGTCCATTAATTCCATATCCTCATTTCAGATCTTGAAGAGCATCTGACCAGTGAAAGTGCATCAGTGGAAGCCAGCAAGTCAGGTCTATAAAATGTGCTGCTGTCACTTAGTAATAGCCTTCTGCTGATGGACCAATACTATGGTTTGCGCTCTGAAATCAATAATCCCAAGAAACTACTGATAGGCCAAGTCATATTTTCAGCCCACTACTACCTATATATAATTTCCCAAAATACATGGGTAACAAAGTTATCTGTTCACTGAACAGTGATAAAGGTATAGTTTCCCTTGAATAAGGGACTGACCAGCTTTTGGGTCAGGTTTGTGTATGGCTAGGAAAGAAATCTTATTTTCAGATGTTAACAAGAAAGATGTGAGGTGGTCAGACCTATAACCTTGTAACTGTCAAGAAGTGATAGATACTATGCCTTATACATAAGACTGATGTTTCAGTTACAAAAATGTTTGTAGAAATATTAGCATGTAGTAAATTGAATAGAATTGAAAATATAATTTTCATTCATTAACAATCAAAATCACTACCACTTAATTCATATCAGTGCTGAAACAACCAGTTTCTTACTTATGAGCTTACTACGTCTTTCTCTAAGAGGTATGTTTACTAAGCTGTGCTAAAATTTGGCAGGTATTGCATGTTGAGTGCAGCATAGCCCTAGCAGACACTGCACTAATTAATCTCCTAACACATAGTTATTGTGAATGCATATAACACCGCCCATAGTTATTGTGAATGCAATAACATCACCCATTGAGGTGCATTACGTAAGTGCACCCACATTAGCTGCAACATTGCTGAAGAACAAGTGTTAGAAACCCCTACATTAAACACAATGTGCAGTCAATGACCGCGCTCCACCCCTCCCCCACCCATTTCCTTCCCCATCACGCACTAAGCAGATGGCATGGAATTAACCACACACTGTCTGTTTTAGGTTCATGCCAGTTGTTAGCACACTTTACAAGCACAGCTTAGTAAACATTCCACTAATACTTAATGATCCCTCTTTACATCAGTTATTCATATAATTCTCCCTAGCTAAAATTCAAGTAGACATTTTATTGTCTACATCTAGTGGGAAGTATATGCCTTGCTTTGCTATATAATAATTTTCTTTTCGGCTCTGAACAAAAGAAAAAAAAACATGTGGCAAATGGCTCCAGGAAGCACATATCAGATAAACAGAGGAAGTAATTATTCAGCAGAATAGTTATCAGGAAACGGGTTATTTTCTATTTTCTATGGGTTTCCTTAAGTTCCGAGACATCAGCAATATTGAAGGAAATAGATGGGCAATTTCAGTGCAGCTCTTGTTTATGTGGAGTTGGCACTCAATGTCATTCACAAGGTGTTTATCTTGTAAAGTTAAATTCATAGCGTTCAAATGTTATATTTTTACAAGTGTTACAGAAATAGACATTTTAAATAATTCATTCATTCATTCATTCAGTCACGTTAGTTGTGACTTTATGGAGAACAGCTGTATGAAAACAAGTGCTCATTTTGTAAGAAGTATAAAACAGGATCCTAAGTAGCTTCAAAGTTATGTTACTTTTAAAGAACCAACAGAAAATATTTTGCAGTGTGAATAAGCTTTCAAGAGCACACTGACCTTTCTTCTGATGCTACTAGAACTCATAGAAGAGAAGACATGTGTTGTGCCACCTTATAAAACTTTCTCAGAGCCTAGGAAAAAACTAAGCATGATTGAGCCTAGGAAAAAGCTAAACTTAAAAACTACACCTAACTGAAGAAATCTTGACATGGCTAATCTCACTTACTACTAACTAAGGATGTTTCTGAGCAATACATGTACAGCCTGAAACAGGAGTAACTTTCTGCATTGTGCAGATACCTCTTTCATCTTGCTATTGGAGCAGAGGAATGGCCTAATGGTTAAGAGCACTGGCTTAGGCACCCAGAGACAAGCATTCAATTCCTGCTAGCACTCCTTGTGGCTTAGGGCAAGCCAATTAACCCTCCATTGCCTCAGAAAAATCCATGCTATCAATGTCCCTGTTTAATTTACATTACCAAGTTTAAGTTTCAATGTAAACCACTTCAATTGAAATGATAAAGCAGTATATAAAACCTGATAAATAAATTATTCAGTAACCCCTGAAAGACTAAGGGGTATGTTTACTAAACCGTCTTAATGTTCCTGGCGCTAGTTGCAGCGATAATGTGAAGGATGCCATATAAGGCATGAGCGTTCTGGTCTTAAGGTAGCAAGATAAAGTGCGCTGTGTCCATTATCGCGCAATAGAGGGAGCTGCGCACATTACCACACATTAACCTTAACTTTGCATGCTGACCTGTAATCACAGCAATAGAGGTGAAGCACACTGGTTAATACAATGACTGCTGAAACAGGGGTCATGAGTTCGATCCCCCGGTGGGCTTAACAAATAAGGGTGACCAAGGCAATTCTTTTTCCTGCTCGTAACAGTCCAACAATCTGTGCTGTCAGCTAAAAATACCCGCACCCCAGTGCCATAAACTAATGCACCTTTTAGGGCACACCCGAAGGCACATCCTAAACCACCATGTCAGCCAAGGTGGGTTATAATGTGCCCCAAAGGGCATGTTGAAATATTGTCAACCCCCAAGGCACCATATTAGGTGCCCCATAAACTGGCTGAATCTAAGGTGTGGCTAAAGATGCCCCAAGGATGTATAGGGCACTCAAGAAATGTTGGCCAAGGGCAGTAAAGTTCCTCAATTTGAAAAACAAGAAAGGTTTAGGTCAAACACGGATGTAACCCTAACATTGCACAGAGCACCAAGGAAAGACAATGCACAAGTGATGGAAGGAAGTAGATCTGAGCTGATGGATCAGACAAATCTGCGTTCAGCCCATGTGGCAGTTTGAAAAATGGACACACATATCGGGGCCAGCTGTAGAGATGCACAGGGTGATGGTAATGTACCATGCAACAATGACAGTGTGTGGCAGAGGATGGGAAGATGTGTCCAGCAGAGGAGGTAGAGGTGGCAGGATAGTTGCAATGACAGGAGGACAGAGGAGTAGCAGTGCCATGCACAGCACACACAGGAGAGGCAACCAGAAACAGCTGCAATGCAGAAATGTGTACTAGTGCAGGACATGGGGTAGGAGCTTGCACATCAGGGCAGGATGGCACACAGCTGCCAGACACACATAGAAAGGACAGAAGGATGGTTGTCAACTGTGATAAGGGTACAATGTGCTAACAGCACAGATCTGCATAGATATGACTGTTACAGGAATGAAAAGTAGTTGTGTAGGACAGGAATACAAATAAAAGAGAACAGAGAGAAATCAAACCTATGACCATTAGCACAAATGTCAGTGCAAAAACCGGTAGGTTACACTACCAACATGAGGTCACCAGAAAAGTCTGCATACAAGAATACTGCACGGCATCGCACAAGAAGCCTGCTGGCTGTCAGGATAGGCAAACCTCCAACAGTAACCATGATGGAATGCATATGCAGATCTGGTGTGTACAGCTCAAATCACAGTCTGTAATTGGGACCAGAACCACATATAACTACATGCACACACACAATGAAATGTTATGCAGTGGATACAGCATGCAAAAGAGGAAAGAACCTAAACCCAAAGGGCGGCAAAGGAAGCTCTGTGGAGCAGGGCAAAATATGGAACAGAACAGAAGCATGTGAGAATTGAACCTGCAAACAGGTATGCCATAGACCAGCTAAACCACACCAATGCCAATCCCCCAAACAGACTGCCTATGTGAACACTGCAAAGAAAGAGACATATGTAACAGCTAATATGTGATGGATAGGCAGCACAGAGGGCACACTGTGGGAATCAAACCTGCAACCTATGGTGTTACAACACATGTCCATAACCACTATCCCAAACAACCACAATCTAAAGATATTACCTCAAAGGGAATGAGTGTATGGGAACCTGTAACACCCAGTGATGTGGCAGACGGCTGGCAGATAGACAGCTGGCACCGTATAAGGATGTGAGCACAGGTGGGCTATGTACATGACCAGGAAATCACTAAATACGTGTGTCAGTGTGTTCAAGCAGCAGCAGAGACAAATGTACGTCCAACACATTTTTATTTTGGTTAATCATCATAGTGTAGATACCGCCTATCATAATATCAAGGTGATTGGATAGCAGGGGAAAAATCAAAAACACATTTTGCAGAGCAGCAACCCACATGTTATAGAAAGGTCACTGGCCCATCTACAGATGATGGGCAGGAGAGATAATGTGCATTAGGTGAATGGTGTGCAGTATGCATTTTCCCCACACACCCCACATGTTGCTGCATGCCCCAAATAACGTTAATTACATATGTGTGCATGTAGACAGTAGGCGGTGCATGATGAGGGCCCAACACACATCAATCATGATCTGTTTATATAAACATATCTGTCTTCCAACAAAGGAGGCACACAAATGAAACAGCATATGTTGTTAAACGTAAGAAAGTGTAAACACAGATATTGAAATATATGTTACAGCTGTCACATAATGCCTGATATAGGAATCAAAGCAGCAACAATGTAACCCAAAACAATCGTCAAATGCAAAATGAGGATATGCTAACAGGTATCAGAGGCACATGAACAAAGAGAGTTCAAATGAAACAAACTGCAAAAACATGCAGACATACCACTATGCAGAAGGTCCCCTACACTAGATGGTGTGGATACAGTATCTGTACACATATATCATGGTACATGGAATGCACAAATGAAGGAGGAACATGGACACTCACACTGCCACACTCCAATTATAACTGGGCAATGTGAGTGCCGGAAACTCAGGGGATAAATAGGACTGTGCAGACATGCAATGCTAGGTTTGTAAACCGATGCAGAGCCTCATGTCTGTACAGTAAACAAACACAATAACCTGTATATAGAGGTGGAAAGAAAGGTCAAACATGTTACAGTAACCCATGCTGTGTTGCAACAAAATAGTCAGTCACATGCACATGGACCGTGTACGTTGAAACATGATACAGTGATGCCACACATGCACTGTAACATCCTTGTTGAGTGCAAACATCAATCCAAGATGTTGGTGAGCAGTAAAGTGGTGTGGTGGCAAATACTGTGTCATGGTTAAGTGAAGGCTAGGTGGACATGGACAAGAGGACCTCTCCAGTGTTCCCCCTGTGCCACACGCATGGCTGTATGCTTGTGTTGAACCAAACAGATGAGCGTATCCTGTGTCCCATGTCACACACATGGGAAAAACACAACAGCACAATGTCAGAAGGATGCACAACATACAGCGACAATGTCAGTCCCAGCTGCACATGTGGGGACCAGTAAGCAGTGTCCACATTGCAAAGGGTGTCTGCAACCCAACAAGCTCGTGAAGACTGTCCTTGAAACCCTGGGCATGCATAGTCAAGTGTGACATCCCAATATGCCACAGTACTGGAAAGGTCAGGTGTGTCTCCTGCGATGAACAGGACACCCAGCCAGAGTATGGGCAGAAAACGGTGTGTTGGGCAGGCCTGTCATGGCCAAAGTAGCAGTCCAACAATAATGTCCATCCTAGGCATGTGTCCCACTTGCAGAGGTCAAACATCCTATGGCACCATGTCCCAGGGATAGTTTCATGGTGCTGTTGTGTCCTCCAACAGGTGGGTGATGGTGATGCCAGATGCCCTGTAGTAGATGTGCTTTGTGTGTCGTCTGCCCTGTGTCAGAAGAGGATAAACAATGTATTGGTATGCTGCTTGCAACATCAGGCCAAATTGCAGAGAGTCAAACATCAATATGTATGTAATGAAACATCACATAGGCAAACATAACATGATCACAACAGAGAACACAGTGCATGTTGTGGACATTTGGAATTGGAACCGCAAACTAGGGTGTCACATGGATATGGTCATATTCATGCCCATGTTACAAAGGCGTTTCACAGCTACACCCCATGTGTATCAGCGTTTGTGTACAGACTCCACATGAAATGTCCATGAAACAAACAGTAAATCATTAACATGTAAAGGCTGATGTCATTTCCAAAAGACCAAAGGTGCAACCTACCGTGTGTCTGCAGCAAGTGTCTGTTTGGATTCCCTTGAGGCTCTCAAAGGCCACAACACATCACAGTGAAGGGAGAAGATGTCATTGAAATGTGTAGAATCACCATGTCCCCATGTCCAGCCACTGTTGATGCATGTCCACATTATGGCGATATCTGTGATGCAAAAATGCTGTTGCGCAGTGGTCTGTCAGCACACAAGAGATAGGTCAGCTCACAACACACAACACATGGCCACAATGTTCACAAGGTAAACAGCAGTAAGGTAGAGATAGCACAGCCACCAACACTCCCCAGGTGTACAGACCCCTCATAGCACATGATAATGCAAAATGCGTGCACGCTGTATCATCACACAGCCAACCCAAAAACACACACCCACACAGTATGCTAAGGTGTGTGTGTGGCCATACCCTCCTTTCTTCTGGGTCCTCAATGTAGGTGTTGTCTTGAACTACACTCTCCTCCTCTACACACATACCCAGCTTGTAGTTGAGGCTTGTGGTTTCTGTGTAGATGTCATCAGCTATATTTCCCCAGTCCTCCCTGAACACACAACTAAAATCCAAATCCACTCCTAAATCAGCTCCCGGCTTGCCTACTGTAACCCACACTTTGCTGATCTGTCTTTGAATCATCTCTTTCTACCTGAAAACATGCAACACTGCACTGCATGGCCTTTCCACAGCCTCACACATAATGGCAATAATACACCCCCTGTCAGGACACCTCACAGGTTCCCTATCCATCTCCACATCCATGTCAAGGCTCTCATGCTGACCTATACATGCAGGTACACTGTGGTGTTGCAGTAACATCCCTTACTGAGCTCAACTTCCAGTAATCCAACTACTACAGAGCATGTATATAGTGCTACATGTCACATGTAGCGCTACACAGAAACAACTAACACTCAGTCCATGCTCATCAGAGCATACCAACCAATCCATCATCTCATATTATAAAATATGAAACACACACGTCTAGGCAACCGGTCCCATCTATGGGCCGCTCTCCTACTGTTGACCCCATACTACATGCCTTTCACCTTGCTGCACCCAAAGCCTCAAACTAACTACCTGTGGCTGTACAGCAGCCCCTATCCCAATCAGCCACAAATCATGTGTGACAGCTTAACACCTCCCCCAAGCCTAATACACCTGACACACATAATCCACCTCCACCCGGTGTTGTGCCCTGCTCACATCTTCTGCGTTTCAATCATGACTAGATTTTAAACTGGGATGGCCAGGCAGTGTCTGTTATATGTCAGTGCAGTGTTGCATCTTACTGCTACTGGGATTCAAATGTTCACTAGTAATAGTAGTACACACATATCTAAACAAATGTATGTGGCAACATATGCAGTACTTACATGAGAAGACCTCCTCAATCACCTGCCACCTGACTGCTGTCCCTTCACATGTGTCACCACGGCCACGCACAGGAGGGCACATAGGATCATCCTCCAGATCCTCATTAATTTGGACAGGGATATGGTGCCTGAGAGCAATGTTGTGCAGAATGCAACAGGCTAAAATGATCTCTGCCACAGTCTGTGGTTTGTATTGTAAGGCCACGCCTGTCCTATCCAGACACCTGAAGCGACTCTTTAAAACGCCAAAGGTTTGCTCTATGATAGAGTGGCTGGAGGCATGGACCTCATTGTAACTCCTCTCTGCACGTGTCTGTGGTTGACGCACTGGGGTCAGCAACCAGGGGCAACACCCATATCCTGAATCACCTGCAGAAAGAAATGTGGAACGTTAAAGCAGGAGCTGATGTCCAACCAAATAGACACAAGTATGTACATGCAAACCAAATGCATGAAACATCCTGACAGAAACATAGGCCATCACGTGATGAGACACCACAACTATGCATCAGCGTGTGAAGTTATGACACACAAAACAAGGGGTAGATGTAGGGATTGCTATCAACTGTAACCACGACACAAATGCTAGCATCCATTCTACCATCATCACACAGCACCGTAGCAAGGTAGAGCTGGAGGGCACTACCCCCCCACCCCAACGTTAGATCACACACAGACAGATGAGACGCACACACAACTAGCAATACACCTCAAAGACAGACGTGCACATATGGTTAGTCAAAGGATCACCATGTGCATGTCAGAGATGAGAAATACAAACCCAGCAGTATAAAGTCCTCGTATTGGCCTGCCTCAAATTGTCTGAATAGTGCCGAGTTATGCAGGATATAGGAGTCATGGGTGGACCTTGCAAACCTAGGGACCACATTCAGACTATGTATATTTGCATCACATACAACCTGAACATTCAGAGAATGGTAGTGTTTGTGGTTGCAGAACACTACCTCCCTGTCTCTAGGCGGGACCAGGGCAACATGTGTGCAATCAATAGCTCCCATCACGTGTGGTATCCCGGCTAACGCCTCAAAGGCCTGGTTCAGGGTCCCCCACTGTTGCCTAGTGTTGGCAATGGCAAAGTAATTCCCCACCCGGCTGATCATGGCACGCAGTACCTGGTGGAGACAGCGTGAGAAGGTGGGGCGGCTCATGCCACCCACTGCGGCCACAGATGACTGTAAACAGCCAGAGGCAAAGAAATGTAGGGCACCAAGGAGCTTGACCAAACCCGGTATGACATGTGACCGACCAGTCAGGGGCTCGAAGTCAGGTCTTAGATCCTCATAGAGCTCCCTAATAGCCCCCATGCTCAGGCGGTAGAGGGAGATGACATGGTCCTCACGCATGCCCTGGAGCTGGGCCCTGGGCCTGTAGAGGCAAGGCTGTCAAGCCTGAAAATCCGCATGCCTCCTGTGCCATGCCGGCACAGCCCCTGCCTGGCCTGCCCCCACAGCTGCAGGTCTGTGTTGCAGCGGGACTATACCCATGCCCTGTGCCTCAGCCCCATGGACACCATCTCCCCCGTCAGGCAACCGCAGCCCCTGCTTATCTCCCACTGCACATGTAGCAACCACAAAGCCCGCCATAAACTCGGCCCCTCCAACTCCTCTAACTCACTCTAACACAGACACTCAGCTCACCAACCTAGCCACACACCTCCCTCACCACACACCAACCCAGCCACACTACCCCACCACCACTCACAAACCCAGCCACTCGCCACGACACACCTGCCTCTGACACTCTCCTTGCTTCACCAACAACCAACAGCGTACATGTTCTCTCCCTCGCCTACACAAACCCCTCAACATGAACCAGGTGTGCAGGTGTATTTATAGCTTATTTTACATTGCGCACATTGCAAATTCGCAGTAGCACGAGCACGTCGGCTGCCTGTGTTGTGCATGCGCCACTGATACTCAGAAGGTGCACGCGCGGGACACCATGTTACACATGTGCATGTGCTGCGTGATGTTAGGCACATGCACCAAGCCTCCTGCTCACATACAGCGCATGTGTAACATGGGGTTCCACGCGCACAACTTCTGTATCTGTGTGGCGCATGTGCAACGCGCGAGGCCGATGCGCTTGTGCCACTGCGCATGCGCATGCGCAACGTAAAATAACCTAGAAATACACCTGCACACTTGGTTCACTTTGAGGGGTTTGTGTAGGCGAGGGAGAGAAGGTGTGCATTGTTGGTTAAGCAAGGAGAGTGTCAGAGGTAGGTGTGTCATGGAGAGTGGTTGGGTCGTGAGTGGTGGTGGAGAGTGTCAGAGGCAGGTTTGGTGTGGAGAGGTATGTGGCAAAGCAGGCGAGAGAGAGAGGAGGGGAGGCAAAGAGTAGTCTAGAGAGACAGCAGCAGAGTTAAGGAGCAGGCAGCAGGGAGAGGAATTGGGCGAGCAGATGTGAGGTATAGCAGAGGAGCTGAGGAGCAAGGATGTGTGACAGGGAGGGAGAGGGCACAGAGGGCAGGGAGAAGGAGCAGCAAGACATGGAAGGAGGGGAGGAGGGGGCACCTGTTCAGCAGGACCCAGAGACGGCAGGGAGTGTTGGGAATTTGGTAGTGGCTGCAGGCCCATCGGGTGTGTCCCAGCCCACACAGGGGCCACCCAGTGCCAAACAAAGGCGTATACCGGTGCCAGCTGAGGAACGGAGGAGGGCTGTGAGATTCAGTCAGCAAGAAAACCACATCCAGCTGGCCAGAGTGTTGGAGCAGTATGAGGTGCTCTATGGCCGGCTGAGCAACAGCACCACTGTGGCAGCACATACACACGTGTGGGAGGAGGTGCAGGAGGCCATAGCCCAGGCAGGGGGACCAACCAGGGACCTGGACAGCCTGAGAAAGAGATTCAATGACATTAAGTGTGGTGTGCATGCACACATGGTGGCTGAGAGGCAACATGCCTTGGGCACCGGTGGGGGTGCCCCCTTTGCCCCAACTCTCACACCCCTGGAGCAGGAGCTAGCAGACCGTCTTGGGCCCATCTACCTGCGTAGACTGCCAGAAGTGCTGGACACTGCCCATCCACAGGTAGGTAGGTATGCACCTTACACCTTGCTGCTCCTTACGCTTGGAATAAATGCCCTTTGTCTAGGCATCAGGCATCTTCTTTGCCCGTCCTCACACTTGGGTTCATAGCTCATATCTTTGCCTCTGCCTTTGGCTCATGAGTGTGCTGTTCGCCATTCCACCCCTTTTAAATTGCATGTTTCTGTCTGCCTCTCACAAGTGTTCCTACCACCATCCTTTGTCCTGTCTCCCCTGTTCCTGTCTCTTTGCTCCTGCTCCAAACCTCTTTCCACACTTGTTAGTGCTATATCTATTTAGATTATAAGCTCCACTGAGCAGGGATTGTCTTTTTGTGTGTTCACTTTCACAGTGATGTGTGCGCTTGGTAGTGCCTTATAAAATGCTTAGTAGAAGTAGTAGGAGTAGTAGACGTAGATATGCAGCACACGTACAGGGCACACCCAAGCACATGTGGCACATGGAGGGGAATGGTGGGGGACCATGTCCTGAGAGCATGCATGTCCTAACACAGGCAACTCTGGGGTGATGACACAGCAGCACATGGCTGGGTAGGTACAGGGTGTGTCTGACAGGTACCTGGACCTGTGTGCGTGATAGACACAGTCCTGAGTGTATTCAAGGACCACAAAGCAATGGTGAAGCAGGGGGCTTGGCAGACAAGACCCATATCTGATTCAACACTGCATACATCCATGGTCCAGACAACAGACAAGCAAAGCCCAGAGGGTTAAGCTGCATAGCAACAATTTACAGCACCACAGATTATCAATGTAACAGTGATGTAAAGGTACTATCTGAGGAGTGGCTAATGATATCCCACTGTAATTAACGAGAAGCACAGCATACCTGAGCAGCACTGTAACAGTAACGAGCCACATTGGGATATCATTTGACAGTATGCAGATAGCCTCCTGGTATAACCTCTACATTGTTGCTCTCTAGTGCTGTGAAGTCTGGCTGTGCTGCTGAACCCTTGGGACCTGTCATATAGGTGAGTTTGGCCACTGATGTATGCAGAGTTCATGCGATTACAGGGCTGGTCTGTCCTTCTAAGTACTCCTCCTCCTAAGGATATGTGGTTGGGGGACTAACTGAGGTCAGATGTCTCTACTACTGGAGTAACCCTACCCAGAATGGTCTAGCATTCCTTCCTCACATATGGCTTATGAGGGCTTACATTTAATTTATTTTTGTGCCCACTCCATTTGGGGTGTGTACTTCATTACCAGCCTGCGTTGTCTGTCCCTCTGAGGTCTACTTGCTAATATAGTACCTGGCATATAGGTCACAGCCAGTCATCATACATCTGTAGCCAGTCACCAAACACATTGAGACAGGGGGAGACATACAAGAGGGGCATACAACTAGCTCATAACACGGTGGCCTATTGGTACCCACACACACCACCAAAACACATATGACATCTGTATGCACCTACCTATCCAGGGACATATCCCAGACCACTGACAGGGAAGGGCCTAACACATCGGGATGATGACATAGACGCAAACAAACAGCAGCAAAAACATAACACATGTACACACTTAACACTCTGTCAGGGCCCACATAAAGTGAGGATACCCCATCCACCCTCACCAGATCTTGGACGGTACATCGCCACACCCATACAAAATGCACATAGCACAACCCCCACAACACCTGGGATCAGCCCTTATACACGTCTCGCAGTGCCACACACACATTCCCATACACCGGCACACTGTGCTCCACCCATCCCCCCCAGACACCCCACCACACCCATGGAGTATGTGATAGCTGTCCACCCACACCGCACAGTGTCTTGCAAAGCGGAGGGCCCCACACACGTCTGGCTGACATGGGCACATCAAGCACATCGCTCACACACACAATGACGGCACACAATCCCACTCAGGACTCCCACATGTGCCACGGCCACATGTATTGATGAGGACACATACAAGGTCAGGTGGACAGTCCATACCTGATACTGCAGATGGGCACGGCACTCAACATACCATCCCCCACACACCGCTTCCCATGTGCACCAGGGAATGAGCCTGCTACCCCCCCCCACCCCCTGCCAGGCACATCACACTGTAGGCACCTGTGCTGTCCCTATTGTAGGTGCAACAACAGCAGGCATAGGCGGACAATACATTGATTGTGGGGTGGATGTACTACACAGATGTACATAGGTGCACTGTGCAAACTTATCCGTGCTGTGTACCCTTTTCCACAACCCAGATGACTACAGGACAATGGAGGCACATGAGGAGGAGGATGTGGCAGGGCCTAAGGATGGTGAGGGGCCAGAGGCCACAATATCCGGGGACACCGCCAGCAATGGCGAAGGCACAACAGGAACCAATGTGCTGGCCGAGTCAGAGGACACGCCCCCTGGTGTAAACACTACAGTGGAGGCCACTAGCAGCCACTCACAGGCTCTAGAGGGTGCAGAGATGGAGGGGAATCACCACCCCGTGCAGGCGCCAGGGACATCAGTCACTCCTCCCACAAGCATGGCTACAATCTTGGCGGAGCTGCGAGCCGAAGGTGGGTAACAGCATACACAACAATCCCCATGGGGTGGACGTAACATCCACAAAGAGATTGCATGTGCACCACAATATGTTGGCAATATAGCAGATCGTTTCTTAGGTGTGTGTTGGGGGGTGTTCTGTGCCATGTGCGTTCCACCCTGTTGCAGCATGGCTTGTCAGGTGTCAGCATGTGTGGGGAGCTCAGACACACACACACTGTTCACGGCCATATACCCCAAGGAAGCGCACAGCGGAAAACACCTATCCCAGGTCACCCAGACAGCTTACTTGACTGACACCTCCCCATGGGTATTGTTATTCAGCATAGTTTGTCAGCGAAAAAAGGGCCCCCCAGATATATGTATGTGTGTGCCATGACCCCTCATGTCATCTGACCTATCTCATACGACCAGTGTGCAGATCAAGCATTGACAGATTGAACTGCGACACTGTGCCATGTGTGAGATCTGTGATTCACACGACCCCTCATCAGGATCCCTCCCAGGCATGAAAATGGCTCATGGGACACACAGATCTAAACATGGTCATGCGTTGCTAGTTGTTGCATGCATGATTGTTCTGCAGACTGATCTGGTGGGATATGCCTAACATGTGCATGTGTCACGATGGGGGTTGAAACAGGTATCTCACATATCACCTTGTGTCCCAACCATAGGCACTCGTCAGGCTCTTTTGGCCATTCACCAGGAGATCCACCAGCTGCTTGCTACAGCAGACACAATAGCAGGGGTGCTCCTCCATATTGCGGATGCCCAGGAGGCCTTCATGTGTCACATTCCTCCTCGATTCTCACCAGCACAAAAAAACAATATTTTGGTGGTTGTGAGAAGTGAGGAGGAATGTGACAAATTCTATCTAACCTTTTTGATGTCTTGGACATCTGCACCTTGCCCACTCACAATCTTAAATGACAAAGGTGTAAGGCAGGGATCTCCAAATCCAGCCCTGGAGGGCCACAAACCAGCCAGGTTGGCAGGCTATCTCTAATGCATATATATCTCATGCATATTCATTAGGGATATCCCGAAAACCTGCAGGGTTGCAGACCTCCACAACCAGATTTCAGTAGCTCTGGGGTAGGGGGACCAAGCATGCATGTTACTGTTACAGTGTGCCTACTGACCATGCCATTGTGCATGTTCTGTGATCACCCTGAGAGTAAAGTCGTGGGGACAGCACCAGGTCCACAGTACCCGGGCTGTTTGCAGTAGGTTTTGCTGCAGTTCACCATCACTGCCAGCGTATAGGATATTCTTTGCTGGCAGCCTTGGAAGTTTTCTATGTACATTTCTATATGCCACTGATGCGTAGCCTGTGTGGACCATGATGCTGGCACTATAATGCATATTGAGTGAGGTTGCCATGGACACCTGTTTTTGGAGCAGGGTTGTGTCTGGTCTTACATGAGGAAGATATACGGAGCAAGCCCACCCTCTGTGGATCAGGGTAGGCAACATGATCTGGAAACAACAGACACACACTATCATTGTTTTCAATAGGGCCAGTTGAGCTAAATGATGACAGACTGTGGGATCAGCAACCCCCAGCCAACAAATGAACAGAGAGCTGATACAGATCTGAACATGGAACTGGACCACTGGCAGTGCAGCTGGTCAGCTAAGCTGCTCCCTACTACATTCTGACATTCAACAGCAGAGGGCAGTCAGTGTGCACCTGCTGCATCAAAGCAGGGTGTTGCAACCATACACATGCTAGCTGCAGATAGTCTGCTGGCACATACATAGTGCACTCTGGTGTGGGATCTGGCACACACACCAAGCAAGTATGTCAGTGATTGGTCTTCAGACAAAGAAAGTCATAAATATCACTTAAGAGAAATGCTGTATAGCACTATGGGGGAACCTAGCCATGCCATGGTCACTGTTCAGTCAGGGTGAGAGTGACCTTCCAGCATGACATGCTGTGGCCACCCTATCCATGCAGGTAGTGGTCGGACACTACAATGTCACAGCCATTGCCCTATGCCCTGTGCAGATGCATCCTGTCCAGACCGCCCTGTCCGGCCAATACCCACAGTACCTTGCTCCTCATTATGCACATTGGCAGGCTTACACTGGAGACAGTGCAAGCAGTGTGGGCTCAGTAAGGTGTAGGCAGCCACAACACACTGGATAGACAGACACACACTCCCACACCTATGCCAGCATTGTGCAAATATAGAGACTTTTGGCAGCCCTGGCCACCACACCAGTCCTGGGCACAGTGCAGGCATGGCTATGGTACGCAATACTGTTGAGGTCACTCCCTGGGATGGTAAACACTGTCAGAAACCAAAACTGAAACACACTCCACAGATATCAGAAAGGTTGCTATGATGCAGCTTTGTCAACAAAATGTGTTTAACTTATGATTTGTTATCTGCCATTAATCATAGCAACCTTTTGATATATGTGTAACGTGTTCCCAGGTTTAGGGCGGCATTGCTAAGGTATGCAAGTGGGAATGTATTGGAAGATGCTGCTCCGTGCAGGGCCCAACAGCCTGACTCTCCATGAGGCTTTGGATAGTGGAGCCAGTGGGTGTGGGTGTTTATGCCCCTGTTGGCCACTGCTCTAGGGCTGAGTTTCCCAACTCCGGTCCTGGTGGGCCAAACACAGTTATGTTTTTCATGCTATCCCTAATGAATATGCATGAGATACATTTGCAGACAATGGGGTTGTGGCATACATTTGCAGCACAGGCATATTTATTACAGACAGCATGACACCTGAATGGTGTTTGGCCCTTCAGGACTGCATTTGGGAAACTCTGCTCTAGGGATTGCACATGGTTATGGTTTCTGTGCCCTGTAGGTTAAAATATAGGCGTTTATGGATTGTTTATTTAATCAGCAATAACAGTTCCGTCTTTATTACCACAGTCTAGTACTGGGTAAAATATAGGGACATTTTTTGCAGGAGCCACAGCTGGTGCTTGAACTTGTGACCTTGTTACTCTCAACACACTGGCTGTGTGTACTGCACCAAACTGTTGTCACAGAAGCAGATCATTCTCTGGGGCTACCATTAGACAGACCTTGTCTGTTGCACAGCACGGCACCCACCTAAACAGGGCTTGGCCTTGGTCTGCTGTGTGCAGATGCCACTGCCCCCTCCACCACCAGCACCCCTCCACCACCATGCTGACATGCCCTTATACCAGTGGTGCTGGTGGTGCGCAGTCCCAGGCCATCCAGTGTGCCTGTAGGCAGCTGTCTATGGTGTGGATTCTCAGGTAGGGGTGCCTACATGGACATGCATGCTTCCCCCCGGCACAACCTGCCAATGTTCTGTGCCCTTGGGGGTACCTTCTGGGTAATATCCCCTGTGACACTGTGGGACACACACTCATGCCCATGTTGGACCCTCGTCAGTTGCTGTCTTGCTGCTTTACAGTTTTGGCATTCCTATGTGCCACCTAGGCATCTTCCTAGTCCGCACTGTGCCCTAGCTGGACCACAGCATAACAGACATGCCCGATATAAAGGAGAAAACTCTGCTCACCGCTATTTCACTGTAGGATCATTCACTTTGTGGGGGACAGAGCATAGCCCCTTCCAAACATGATATCTTCCTTTTTACGCTTTGTCAGTAGTGTTGCTTTATGTTTATCATTAGTAGCACTATTGGCCAGCTTGGCTATGGGGATTTGAAATGTGGTTCTGGTCATTTAATATGTTTATTTGCCTTTTTGTTTCCTGCACATGTATCACTACTATCACTTTTTGGGGTTTCCCTGGCTTTGCTGTACATTGCTGACTGAAATGGTTTCTCGCTCCTGCAAATGTGCCTCTAGTGCGAGGTTTTCACTGGCGCTAATTTTCAGAGCTTTATTTCACGGAGGTAGTGTGCATGGGGCCTCTGCCCGCCCACTCTCCGCCTATTGACCCCTCATCTCCGCCCCTGGGGAGCCTTCCTCCACCCTCTGCGCACCTTAACGCCACCACAGACATTAACGCGCGATACATGACGTTCTCGCACGGTAAAGGGCCATTATCATGAGATAACGTCAACACTGCTACGTTAAGACGGTTTAGTAAACATACCCCTTTGTGCATGGAACCTTTAATAGGTTTGGTAGCATTTGGAAATCAGTGCTTAGGGTTCTAATTTAGACTCTAGCAATTATGTTGTGCAGCTTTTGCAAACTATTTGCTTCTGTGTTCTTGCTCAATGCTTTCTCATATGACTTACAGCAAATTTTCTGTATTGCAAAATTGTTAAAATGGTATAAGAGTTAAATCCCAAGAGGCCATGAACAAGGATAAGTAACTTTTTTGTAAGGTAGAGGGGCTTCTGAAATACAGCTTAGCATGCGTATTACAACTCTTTTGCATGGATAAAAGTAGAACCCCATCCTATTTTATTGGACCTCAGACCACTTCAAAAATATACCAGAAATGTTGGGATATGCAAGTCATATCAAAAGCTGTAATCTATTATGACGACTAGGTGGTGATGTGTTATGCAAAGGATTAAAGTAAGAAGAAAATATTTTTCCTCGTTACCCATTTTTGTTAGTTCTGTTAGTTGCTTTCAGTGTAGTTTTCTTTTCTTTGCCTCAAGTTGCAATGTGCATTTTTTTATATTCAGACACATTATACACTTTAGTATGAGTTACAAATTCTGTAGTACTATATATTATAAATTTCTCCATTCTCATATAATTCACTGTCCTTCACTGTCCTTCAGTTTGTCTTCCAACTTTATCCTATTGCATTCCTATTATTTATTTATTTAGTAACACTTATATACCGCTACTTCCAGCGATCAGAAGCGGTTTGATTACATCTTTGGGATTTGTCAAAAATCAAGACAGAGAAGTTGGGGCATATATACAATAGTTCAGAGGTAAATCACACAGAATATGGTATCGAGATTAGCCTAAACAAAAACCTAAAGAACCATGTTTTCTTCTTTTAACTAAATGTCAGATAATTTATTTCCTGTCTCAAATCTCAAAGCCTAAATTGTAAGCTCTATAGAGCAGAGACTGTCTCTCATGTGTATATGTGCAGAGCTGTGTATGCCTTGTAGTGCTATACAAATGATAAGTAGCAGTAGTAGGAGGAAGAGGTTGTCTTCACTGTTCCCTCTAAGCTGTGCGCATGTGCGCGCGCACACACCTCGCCGAGCGAGCGCACATACTTTACAACAGAGCGCACAAAAATTACAGTTCTGATTCTGATAGAAAACAACACAGATGTCTTAAAATTTAAAAGTTGTTATGTATTTACTGTTTTCACAAATTCTACAATGTTTTCTAGTGCAATCAATGTGGTGTACATACTGTATTCTGATGTGTAGTCAAATTTTAAAGTATATAACTCCAAGTTGTCGTTATGTGGCGCACAAAAATTTAACCTTCCTTCAAAAGTTGCACAGCTGATATTTTGTGCGCACACAGCCTACAGAAAATTAGAGGGAACATTGGTTGTCTTTATAAAATATAAACTAACAAATAAACAGAAAACTCTAGAAATCTTTATATGAAAGAAAAAAAAATATGTTTGGGGGACGGAGTCTGTCACAGCAGAAAATGGACACCTGAAAGGAAGTTCCACTGATCCTTTACCAAATCTAATGCTACTGCTTTCCCCACCACCTGCTTCTGTGTCCTCTACTGACTGCTTTTAAGTGCTAGGATGACTACTGTCCAACCAACTAAGTTAGAGTTTCCCCAATCGATGGTGCAGGGCATAAAAAGGGCAAAGAAAGATCCTCCGTCTCCCTCCAAAATGGCATCTGCGAAGGAGTCTGAGGAACAACTGAAGGAACTACTAAAAGAGATCCGTCACACTAAAGAGCTGGTTATCACGAATGGGACCACACTGTCCACAATACATACTGCCTTAGCAAAAGTTAAATCTCAATTAGGAGCCTTAACTTTAGATGCAGTAGACAGGAAGCTCCAAAATTATGAAGGATGCCTGAAGCTTATAGTAAGAATGCATAACACATCATCTACATTGAGCGTCAACTTAAAGACGCCAATAACAGATCCTGGCAGAATGTGAGAATCATCGGACTCACTGAGGGGAACGAAGGTACTGATCCCATTGCTTATTTGGAGACCCTTCTTCAGAAATTATTAAATTTGGAGCTACCCCAACACTTGGAAATTGAAAGGGCTCACAGAACAGCATTGCATTATGGGACTCAGACCCAGCAGCCATGCACACTGATCTTTAGGATTCTGAGATACCAGCATGCCCTTACCTTTCTACAGGAGGTGAAATCGAAGGCCCCTATTCTGGCGAATGGTGCTAAAATCCATTTTTTCCCAATCTGAGCAAGAGCACAGTGACACGCGGAAAGCAACTCCTAGTGTACTGACCACAACTCCAGCGATTACAGGCTCACTATGGTATGCTTTTTCTGGCGAGGATGTGGGTCACTTTACACAACCAGACCTGTAATTTTGAGGACCCAGACCAGTTCAAGCTCTTCTTGGATAGTTTCACGGGAGATGGTATGAACTAATGATAAATCTGACTGATGCTATTCCTGCTTATGTTCCTCTGCATACTCAGCGTCTATGCCATTGATGTACTTCGTGGGCTTCCCTACTCGCCCCACTGTTCAATACCTTGTCTTTGAGTTTCCTATTAATGTGTTTGGTGAGAAAGATCTATTGGGAAACTCACCTCTTGTCCAGACTTAATCATTCTGATATACCTTCAACTTTTTAAGTTTAATAGAAGGACTTTATTTATTTATTTATTTATTTACAGTTCTTATATACCGCGCTCTTTGGTATCAGTGCGGTTTACAAATAACAATTTTTGCATCAGAACAATCTTTTGCTTATATTACAACAGGGTCAGTAACTTGGAAGTAACAGGGTAACTATATACAAAATGGATATTTCACCTGTGGACTATTTACAGATCATGTAACATGTTGAAAACTGTAGTGGAGAAACTTTGAGGTCTATGGACCTTTTGGGTGTGCAGAGGGTCAGCTTCGTGTTCTAACAGGGCTATGTTGTTGGGGTGTTAGAGGCAGTATGGGTGATTTGTGAGGTGGGGAGAGGGGGCGTAGGATTAGTGCATACAAGGTGCAGGCAGAATTGGTAATGTTTAAGGACCTTTCTAAACTGGGAGAGGTCCTTTATTGATCGGATATGCGGAGGGAGATTGTTCCAACAGGTCGGAATGAAGAAAGTGAAAGCCCTATCTCTGGTTGCTTGGTTACATTTAGTGTACTCATTTGGTATAGCAAGGGTATTAGCGGCTGCTGACCTTCTTAGCCTGTTTGTGGGAGTGCTAGTAAGGAGTGAAGAGAGGGAAGGTGGGGCTATCTGATTGATTGCTTTAAAAGATAGCAATAGGGCCTTGTAGGTGATCCTGGCTTGTAGGGGTAGCCAGTGAAGCTCTATGAGTATAGGAGTGATGTGGTCTCTTCTGGAAATACAGCAGAGGATGCGAGCTGCTGTATTCATCGCCAATTGAAATGGATTGAGGGTGCTCTTAGGGAGACCGTGTAGGATGATGTTGGCGTAATCAAAATGTGGTATCACAAGGGATTGGAAGATTGTTCTGAAATCATTAGGGGCAAGTAGAGGTCTTAGGTGTTTCAGCGTTCGTATTTTATTGTAGATGGATTTGACAGTCTGCTTTATGTGATCTTTGAAGGTTAGTTCTTGATCTATGGTGACTCCCAGGTAGCGTATCAATGATTTACATGGAAATTCCACGTCTCTCACTTTCAATGTTGTGGGGGGAGAGAAGTTCTTATTCCTGGTTACGAATCGGACCTCAGTTTTCTTAAAGTTTTTGGAACGTCTTTGGATTTATGATTCTTATTTGTGAGTACTTTAGTGGGGGGGGGGGGGAGTGAGGCCTTCTCCTCCATGGATTTCTCCCTACTTTTCTGCCTTCTAACCTTGCCTCCTCCCTTCACCCCATTCCAGTCATAGTATTGTATATTTTATGCAGGTTGGGGGGGAGGGGTAGTGTCACCTAGATTTATTTTTTTGTGTTGGTGGAACTGCAAGTTCCCGTTACATGTGTGCGATCAGACAGCCATATTTGCTTAGTTATTGTTATATGCAGTGGTGTACCAATGTCAAGGGGGAGTATGGAGATGGTAATATTATCCACAGGTACCATATGAGATGTGTTGATCTGCCCATAGAGATTTCCCTTACCGTATCAACCGCTGTTTATAATCCCAACTTACAAGGTCAATGGTAGCCCCATATGATCTGGTTATTCAAATGTTTAGCCATAGCCATCAGTGTTTTTTTTTGAATATTTATTAACTATGTGATCAATGGTAACCATTCCTCCTCTTAAAGTTCTCTCACTCAATGTTAAAGGCTTACACCATCCAATTAAATGAAAAAAAAAATCCTTTTGTATTGCCGAAAAGAAGCTGCTGATTTGCACAGGTCATGCAGAAGCTCTTAAAATCTCTGATAAGTCCTATGCTCTTCTAGTTTGCTCTCCAGTTGTACAGAAAAAGAACGGCATAGCTATTCTTATACAGAAGTCTTTGGCTCCAACTATTCTCCAAACAGCAAAGGATATGGAGGGCCGTTGGGCACAGGTGACCATCCAACTTCACCAACATAAGATCTGTCACGCCCATAGCCCCTTACATGTGTATGGATCATTATACTATCAAAATAAATCTCACATATCCCACTACTAGTATCAAAAATTACACAAGAAATAACCATATTTCAAAATTTAAAAAATTTAATGAAACAGAATTCCTCGATTTAACAATCCCCCACCTCTTATCCCCCACATCAGATTTGGATGATGCTGTCAAAAACTGGCATGAAACCATCAACAATGCAGCCAAAAATAATCACATAATTAAAAAGAGTACCTACCCTAAAACAAATAATAAACCATGGTTCAACAACACATTAAAACAAATGAAAAGAGATCTAAGAAAACTAGAACACAACTGGCGCAAATCTAAACTGACTATACACAAAGAAATATACAACAACCATCTCACAAAATACAAGGAAACTTTAGACAGCACAAAGAAAAACTACTATGCTGCAACCTTATCAAAATC
Source organism: Ichthyophis bannanicus (assembly GCA_033557465.1). NCBI lineage: Eukaryota > Metazoa > Chordata > Amphibia > Gymnophiona > Ichthyophiidae > Ichthyophis > Ichthyophis bannanicus. The sequence goes on from CM066031.1 coordinate 229,458,836, forward strand.
ATATAACAGGCCTAGAGAGTTATTTTCCCTTGTCAGAAATCTAACCAATAATGTTCAAACTTCTAGCAACGAAATCACCGACATCTCGGTACAAACTTTAGCTAACCACTATCAAAACAAATAAAAAAAAACTTCAATGTCTTTAGATACTATTAACATATCACACCAGTCCTTAGATGAATGGTCAGCTTTTCACCCCGTATCTAAAGAGTCATTAAAATCTATCATCTCTAGTCTCAACACCACAACCTCTTACCTTGATCCATGTCCAGTATCATGGATAAAAAACACACTTCCAATATTACTATCCTACATTCTTCCAATAGTCAACCTCTCACTAACTCAAGGTTACCTCCCACCTTCACTTAAACATGCCCAAATACGCCCAATCCTCAAGAATTGCAAACTCGATAAAACATCTCCAGTATCATACAGACCCATTTCTAGCATACCATTTTTGGCCAAAATAATTGAAAAAGTAGTACAATTACAGACACAGGAATATTTAGACTCATCTTACCCACTTGATGAGCAACAATATGGATTCCGACCCCGCCATGGAGTAGAAACACTCCTAACAGTTTTAATTGACGCTCTCCTAAGAGGGATTGATAATCATAAACAAGCTTTCATCCTCCTATTCATTGATATATCAGTAGCTTTTGATAGTGTACATCACACAATAATGCTCAACAACCTGAGACAAATAGGCATAAACTCTACAGTTCATAAATGGTTCACCTCCTATTTAAATAACAGAACACAAAATGTAAGAATAGGAGACCAAACCTCCACCATATATAAACAAGAAATTGGTTTACCACAAGGCTCAGCGTTATCAGCCCTACTTTTTAATATTTACATAAAACCGGTCTGCAATATCTTTAAAAGATTTGGAGTACAATATCACCTTTATGCGGATGATATTATGATGTACATCCCATTTACGATCCCTAATCTACCATTACAACTCCTATCAGACTGCTATAATGAAATCACAATTTGGCTAAAAACTCAAAACCCCCACATAAATCATGCCAAAACTGAAGTTCTAATTGTAACAAAAAATCAATCATATATCCCACCAACCCACATAACACTACAAAACCAAGAAATTAAAATAAAAAATGAAATAAGATATCTAGGTGTTATACTAGACACACACCTTACAATGGAAACCCACATTAGAAATACTATAAAGAAAATTTTCTTCAAGCTCAAAATCCTCAAACAACTACGCCCTCTAGTATTTGTACAAGATTTTATTAACATAATCCAGGCTACCATAACCCCTCACTTTGATTTGGCCAACCTAATACTAACGGGCATATCAAAACAAAACATTAAAAGAATTCAGCTAGCACAAAATGCAGCAGCTAGAATTATATTGAAAATAAACTCATTCCAACACATAACACCAATTCTAGCATCCCTTCACTGGTTACCAATACAAAGCAGGATAATATACAAAACAATGATAACCTCATTCAAAGCCTTAAATGATATGGCTCCGTCTACACTATGTAATCTAATATGCAAAGAACCTTATAAGCCCACACACAGAAAAGGACAATTAAACAAACTAAAGATGCCAAAAGATTTCACAAAAGCACATAAATTAACAAACAATAGAGCCTTTTCACATATAGCACCAACCATTTGGAATTCCCTCCCAGAGGATCTACGATCACTAACAGAGATCATGGAATTCCGTAAAAATTTGAAAACTTATCTATTTACCAAACACTACAACAACATAGATAACCCTGCACTCGAATTAGATAAAGGCTAAACAGGTACCTGACTACATCAAATAAAAACCCTCTACTTAATCGGATAACACACATAGTGGAAATGATATGATGATCCAATCTCTCATGCCCTAATACCTCCAAATGTATATAGTTTATCCTGTTACATATTGTCTTATGCTGTTTAAATATTAAACTCTGTTTAGTTATTTACCCTGTTCGATATTTACATATACTGTTCAGTTAATACTGTGTTTGTTTATTTTAAGACGTTCCATGTAAAACAAACCACGCTTTGTTGATTATTGTTTATTGTACACCGCAACTGATCTTTGGAAGATGCGGTTTATAAATGAGTGTTAAATAAATAAATAAATAAATAAATGGAGGGGCGTGCTTGTTAGATAGAGTTCCCCAATTAAGCAATGTTCCAGACTGGCTATCTTGCAAAGGATTATGGTACTGGTAGTCCAGTCATGCAGTGCTTGCCTTTGAGGTAAATGAAGACAATGTAGTTGGCTCGAGTGTAAGGCAGTAACAGAATATTACTTGGTAACACCCTAGGATGTATTCTCCAGGATTTTATATTTAAAATAATAATACAACTGAAAGGTAAAGTAAGTTGCTTGTAAAGTCCATTAACAACAGATAGCCTTTCTCAGTCACTGCTGACACACCTGCTCAGCAGGGCTGGAGTAAAAGAAAACCAAAAAGTAAAAGCTTCTTCACCAAAAACAGCTTTTCTTTTCACATTTAAAGCACTTTGGTATCCAACGTGTGATAGCTTGAGCTGTGTGCTGCTCTGATACCAGCTGGCTAACAAGCTCCAATCAACAGCTCTTTTCCTTCTCTGCACAAGTATTTACACAAACTTCTAGTGCCAGTTACTAGAACGTTTCCCTTTTGATGTTTGATCCCACTTTCAGGATTTCTCTGTGCTAGCATTCTTGCATAAAGAACAGTCCATGAGATTATCGTCCTCCTCTGTAATTATAGCCTGTTCTTCTATTTGCATTGGTTCTATATCAGGAGCTGGATCAGAGGGCTTTATTAACTGACCTTCATTAGGACAGGAACTGTGTCTAAACACTTTGCCTTGCTTTAGGTTAGACAAACATTCATAGTTCATACCTGGGTTAAAGCTGGCATTAGGCTGTCCTCTCAAGTATTCTGGCCAGTATGCATTGGAGCTTTTATAACCTGTCCTCCAGTCTATATTCCTGGACCTCAGGGCATCTGCTCCATACCTCTTCTTAGGGTTCCCAGCTGAAGTTCTCCAAGCCTTTGGATTTCCCCAATCCCTTGAAGCTGGCTTCTCCCAGGAATCTCTCCAAGAACATGAATCTCTCAGAGCTCCTCTCTCCTTGCTCTCACGCTTGCCTTCAAGCCTCCTCTCAGGATTGCCCCCTCGCTCTCCTCGTACTCCAGGCTTAAGTTTCTCTTGTCGTCTCCTCTCTGCATATTCCGTTCTAGTTTTAAAGTTCCCAGTTTCCAACCCCTCCCTTGCACTCCCCAGGTGTGGCTGATTAAAGTCTCTCCTGGCAGCTGAGTAATTAGGAGTGACGTAAGGGTTTCTCCATCTGGGCTTATACTCCTGCACCTCATCTCCACTAGAGGCTCTCTGCAGGCTACTGCAGCCTGGAATAACCTGTCTTTTAGGTAAATATGCAGTTTTACTCCTGTGACCTGCCAAAACAGGTCCCTTGATTAGGGTAAATTCCCTTCCTTTATCAGTATTCTCTAGGCTCTGGGCAGCTTCCTCATCACAGATCTCATGCTTTACTGCTTATGCCCCTAACACTGACTCTACGCATTTCTTCCATGATATACGAAGACAGCTTTTGCAATCTTCACATGATTCTATTCTATAAGGGGTGACTTTAATCTGGTACTCTATTCCTTGTTGGACAGACAATCATAGAGGATGATTAAACCCATGAAGACTGCAACCTGTAAAGTCTCTAATGCACAGCCTTGGCCTGGTAAATCCCTGGAAACTGCAATACTGACTGAACGTGACTACTCATTTTTTTTCCCTTCCACATCACGCCCACTCATGAATTGACTTCTTTTTGATCCCCAGCTCCCTGCTTCCAAATGTCCAAACCACTGACGTCAAACCCATATCTGTGTCAGACCATGAGGCAATAACTCTTTCCTTATTGCTATCTCAGTCCCACTTGACTCCGCCCACTTGGTGTTTTAACAAGACTCTCCTGAACGACAAGGACTTCTTGTCCAAGATCAGAGACATGATTACCTCCTATTTTTCACACAATCATCCTTTCGACACCTCAGATTGGGCTTGGTGGGAGACCTTAAAAGCTACCCTGAGGGCGGAAGTCATCAGCTATGCCATTGGTACAGCAAAGAAGCAAAATAAGGAGATCTAGGAATCAGGAGATCTGCTTCAGAGTCTAGAACAAACCCTCTTAGCCTGTATGGAACCGACAGCATTGTTCCAACTACATGGTCTTTGGTACCAATGCAACAATCTCCTTGGTGAACAAGCATCATGGATAGTTCAAGCTCAACGAGGATGTTACTATGTAGAAGCCAACAGGGCTGGCACACTTCTAGATAATATGTTTAAAACCCAAAGAGACTCTATGCATATTGCTGCTTTACAAGACACTCAAGATCACCTGCAGACAATGGACACGGAGATACTGGAAACAATCTGTGCATTTTGTTCCTCCCTATATACATCCAAGCTTCCTACTGATGTGACGGGTTTCCAGGACCTCATCAAAGACCTCCAGAGACCGACGCTCACAACAGATTAGATGACTCACTTGGAGAAAGAACTGCATCTAAATGAGGTCCTACAAGCCATCCAGGAGTTACCGACAGGTAGATGGCCTACCACGAGAATTTTAGCGTATTTTCAAAACTTAGTAAGTGCCATATCTCTTAACCTACTTTAACTTGATGAGCCCAGAATCACCAATGATTGGTTCCTTTGCAGAATCCCTGATCATAGTCCATGTGAAACTGGGCAGTGACCACAGAGAATGGAAAACTATAGACCCATTTTACTCTTAAATATAGATTATAAATTCTACGCTAATATCCTTGCCAACCGGCTATCATCCTTTATCCCCAATCTTATTCTTCCCAGATCAATGTACCTTTGGATGGGGTATGCAACGATGGACAACACCCATCTCTTATGCCATATCCTCTCTTTAGTGAAGGCTCACCATTGTCCATTGGTGGTTTTCTCATTAGATGCCGAAAAGGAATTTGATCATCTGGAATGGTTCTTTCTTATGGAGCACATTCAATGATTTGGGATAAGCCCATGCTTCCTGGCCCAAATCAAGGTCCTGTAAACAAATCCTATGGCATGGATCCTGGCTAATTCCAGTGTGCCCCACTCATTCACCTTGGGGCATGGCACCCACCAGGGAAACCCACTCTCACCACTCTTCTTCAACCTAGCGTTGGAACCTCTAGCTCATCTCCTCCAGCAGAATTCAGATATCCGGGGTTTCCAAATGCAAGACCTCCACATTAAACTCTTTGCATATGTGGATGATGATATGCTCTTTATCTCACCATTCTCCAAACCAACTGTTCTCAGGACAATTTAGCAATACATTGCCTTATCAGGCTATAAAATTAATTGGTTGAAATCGACAAGCTTTCTGCTGAGCATCAATGTCTTCCAAGCAGACCTAGCAGCCTTTCCATTCTAATGGACGTCAGATGCCATTAAATACCTTGGAGTCTTCTTTTATCCTACCTTGGCCAAATAATGTGAGCGGAATGCAGCACATCTCATACAGCTGATTCATGCTCTCACAGGATGATGGTCACTGTTGTCCCTGTCATGGTGGGATCGCCTAGAGATGATAAAAATGATGCTTGTGGCCAGGGCAGAGTACATATTGGGAATGCTACCAATCTTGATTTCAGATGCAACATACAAACATCTCGAATCCCAGCTGGTCTCCTTCCTATGGAATTCCAAGACCCCAAAAATAGCTGCATGGAAACTGAAATTGCATAAGGAGCTGGGGAGAGTCCAATTTCCTATTTTTCACAAATATCACCATGCTTTTCTCACTAAGCAAGGAGCACAATGAACTCAGCCCCGGGATATATATCACTGACCAATCTGACTTCAACTTGAGCAGCATCTGTCTACTCCTTTTCTGTTCCCTCTTCTGATAGGAATCTCCAGAGAGACAAATGGAGAACCATTGGTAATTGCTTCCACCCAAGAAGCTTGTCATTTCCTGATTACATATCACAGCCTGCCCCCTCCTATTCCCTTCAGCATCTGACCTTCTACTAATACTTGTCAGTTGTATAGTGCTATAAGGCATACACAGTGCTGATAACACAACAGCTGAGAACAAGGACACATCTAGGGGAGTGGCAAGGAAACACACAGGAGACCAAGCCAGTCAGGATCCAAAAGTAGACTCAAGGACTTGAGTTTTCAACCTGTATTTGAAAAGAGCCAGAGATGAAGCCTGATGCACAGACTTGGGTAGTTTGTTCTAGGCATAAGAAGCAGCAAGGTGGAAGTCCAGAGTTGGCAGTAGAAGAGAAGGGCAGAGATAGAAGGGATCTGCCAAAAGAGTAGAGCATACAAGGAGGGGTGTAGGGAGAGATAAGAGAGAAAAGGTAGTGAGGAGCAGTAAGAATGAGTGCACTGGATACAGAAACAAATAGGGAGCCAGTGAAGCAACTTCAGAAGGGGGGTTATATGAGCATGTAGAGGATGGCAGAAGATTAGCCACGCAGCTGAGTTTTGAACAGATTGAAGGGGAGAGAGATGATTCAAAGGGAGACCAGCAAGAGGAGATTGCAATAATCTAGATGGGAAGTGACTAAAGAGTGGATAAGTGTCTGAGTAGTGTGTATAGAAAGGAAGAGACAATTTTTACCAATGTTATAGAGAAAGAAGCAACAGGTTTTAGCTATACAAACATAAAAACATAGACAAATGACGACAGAAAAAGACCACATGGACTATCTAGTCTGTCCTTCCATATCAATAACTACAACAGTCCCCTTTTTACCTTAAGAGATCCTCTGTGTTTGTCCCATTCTTTTTTGAATTCAGTTACTGTCCTCATCTCTACCACCTCCACAGATCCACCACTCTTTCCGTAAAGAAATATTTCCACATATCACTCCTGAATCTATCTCCCTTCACTCTCATCCCATGTCCACTCATAGCAGAACTTGCTTTCAATTGAAAGAGGCTCTCTCCCTGAACATTTATGCCACGGAGGTATTTAAACATCTCAATCATATCACCACTATCCCGCCTTTCCTCTAAGGTGTACCTATTAAAATCCTTAAGTCTGTCCTCATATGTTTTATAATGAAGACCACTAATCATTTTAGTAGCCACCCTCTGCACCGACTCCATCCTCTTCACATCCTTTTGAAGGAGCGGTCTCCAGAATTGCACACTATACTCCAAATGAGGTTGCACCAAAGACTTATACAGAGGCATTATCACCTCCTTTTTTCTGCTAGCCATTCCTTTCCATATGCACCCAAGCATCCTTCTAGCTTTTGTTGTTGCCTTTTCTACCTGTTTAGCTACTTTAAGATCATCAGACACAAAAATGTCTAAGTCCCGCTCTTCTTTGGTGGACAAAAGTACTTCACCCCCTATACTATATTGCTCACTTGGATTGCTGCAGACTAATTGCATGACCTTACATTTTTTAACATTAAATCCCAGCTGCCAAATTCTAGACCATTCTTCAAGATTAGCTAGATCCCTCCTCATGTTATCTACACCTTCCTGGGTGTCTACTTTATTGCAGATTTTGGTATCATCCACAAAGAGGCAAACCTTACCCGACAGCCCTTCTGCTGTATCACTAACAAAGATGTTAAAAAGAATCGGACCAAGGACAGATCCCTGGGGCACACTACTGGTAACATCCTTCTCCTCAGAGTGAGCTCCATTTACTTGTACTCTTTGTCACCTCCCACCCAACCAATTTCTAACCCAAGCAGTAACTTTAGGGTCCATCCCGAGGGTGCTCAGTTTGTTTATAAGTCACCTGTGAGGAACAGTGTCAAAAGCTTTACTGAAATCTAAATACACCACATATAGGTCTCTCCCCCGGTCCAACTCCCTGGTCACCCAGTCAAAGAAATCAATCAGATTTGTCTGACAAGACCTGCCTCTGGTGAATCCATGCTGCCTCGGATCCTGTAATCCGCTGGACTCCAGAAACCTCACTATTTTCTCTTTCAGCAGCGTTTCCAATAATTTACTCACCACCGAAGTTAAACTAACCGGCCTGTAGTTTTCAACCACATCCTTACTTCCGCTTTTGTGTAAAGGCACCACATGAGCCTCTCTCCCAACCTTTGGCATCACTCCCAACTCCAACGAGGCATTGAAAAGGTCAGTCAGTGGAGCTGCTAGAACGTCCCCAAGTTCCCTCAGTATTCTAGGGTGTATCCCATCCGGTCCCATCGTTTTGTCTACTTTAAGTTGAGCTAGTTTATCACGAACACAGTCTTCTGAAAATTGTTCAAGATGTCCCTCGCTTCTGTTCCTGTTTGTGGGTGTTTTCTGAGGTCCTGCTCCTGGTTCTTCATCTGTGAACACAGAACAGAAATATTTGTTAAGCAATTCCGCTTTATCCTTATCACCTTCTACATATTCCTCCCTTGCACCGTTGAGTCTGACAATACCACTTTTGCCCTTCCTCTTCTCACTAACATATCTGAAAAATGTCTTATCCCCCACCCCCCCCCACCCCCATTTTATTGCATTGGCTATTTCCTTCTCCTTTTGAATCTTTGCCTTCCTGACTAATTTGCTAGCTTCTCTAAGTTTTTTTCCAAATATAGATGCCTGTCTTCCTCTCTCTGTGATCTCTTGTATTTCATGAAGGCCTCCCTCTTTTTCTTCACTTTTTCAGCTACTTCTTTCGAAAGCCATAGTGGTCTCCTTTTCCTTTTACCTTTATTTACCATTTTAACAAAAAGGTTGGTTGCCCTTAAAATATCCCCTTTCAGTTTTGCCCACTGTTTTTCTATATCCCCCAGCTGTTCCCATCCCACTGACTCCCTGAGGTATTGGCTCATTTTGGCAAAGTTAGTCTTCCTAAAGTCTAAGATCCTCACTTTGAATGGATTTTAATAGCCCTAGTCCTAATACTGAACCACACCATCTGGTGATCACTGGATGCAAAATGATCTCCCACTACATCATCAGAAACACTTTCACCATTGGTAAGCACCAAGTCCAGTATGGCCCCTTCACGTGTGGGGTCTGTTACCAATTGCCTGAATAGTTCTCCCTCTAGAGAATCCAGGATCTCCTTACTTCTAGATGATACTGCAGCAGGAATGTGCCAATCAACATCTGGCATATTGAAATCTCCTATCAGTAGCACTTCCCCTTTCCTAGCAATGCTGCGTATGTCTTCAATTAACTCTCTGTCCACCTCTTCCTCTTGTGAGGGAGGTCTGTATATCACACCAATGCAAATAGATTTCTCTTTCCCTCTTTCTGGTTTAACCCACAATGCCTCCTCTCTCCCTTTTAAGCTCTGTAATTCCAAAGCTTTAATAGTAGTTTTTACATATAGTGCCATTCCTCCTCCCCTTCTTCCTACCCTGTCCTTTCTGAATAAAGTATAGCCAGGTATAGTTACATCCCAATCATGGTTTTCTGTGAACCATGTTTCTGTAACTGCCACTCCCACCAAAGCTTCAACATCAGGGATCTTATTTCCCATGCTACAGGCATTTATACACACTGCTTTCCATATGTTACCCCTGTTACCCATTTCCATAAAGGTATTTAATGTATCACCTATCTGGGGGCTTTCTTCACCCATCACCAATGAATCTAGTTTAAAGCCCTCTTCAGTAGATTAGCCAGTCTACTATCGAAGACGCGTTGACCTTTCTTGGACAGATGGATGCCATCTCTGCTCTGCAACCCTTGGAACAGCATCCTATGGTCTAGGAAACCAAAACGCTCTCGATGACACCATCCACACATCCATGTATTCATCTCCAGGATGCGAGCCTCTCTGCCTTGGCCTTTACCCTCAACAGGGAGAATTGAAGAGAACACCACCCACTATATGTAGGATGTGGACAGAGAAAGAGAGAGCAAAGTCAAAGATGACCACAAGGTTGCAAACTGAGGAAACATGGAGAAGTGTAATATTATCACACAAATAGAAAAGGGAGGAAAGGGGGAGGTGGTTTTAGGGGGAAAGATAAGGAGCTCAGTTTTGGCTATGTTCAGTTTCAGATGGTGGTGAGAAATACTACTACTACTACCACCGAACATTTGTATAGCTCTACAAGACATATGCAGCGCTGCACAGACACATGTAAAATACAGTTCCTGCTCATCAGAGCTTACAATCTAGCCAAGACAGACAAAACAGTAGCTGTAGACATGGGATAGAGCTAGAGGGAATGGTAAGGAAACACAAAGGAGATCAGATGAGTCATGATCTGAAAGCAACAGCAAAGAGGTGAGTTTTCAGCCTGGATCTGAAAAGGGTCAGAAAAGGCGCCTAATGTTCAGACTCAGGTAGTTTGTTCCCGGCATAAGGAACAGTAAGGTGAATGGAGCAAACTCTGGAGTTAGCAATAAAAGAGAAGGGCACAGATGGAAGCAGCGATGTTGGAAAAGCAGGCGGTTCCGGCCTGGATTCCTGGAGAGATTTCAGGCACCCAAAGATAGATCTGAGAGTCATCAGCATAAAGATGGTATTGAAAACCATGAGAGGAAATAAGTGCACCAAGGGACTGAGTATAGAATGAGAAAAGGAGTGGTCCCATGACAGAGCCATGAGGTACACAACTGAAAGTGGGATGGTGGTAGAGGAGAAACCACCATGGCATACACTAAAAGTACAATGGGGGAGATAAGAAGAAAACAAGGACAGAACAGAGCCCCTAAATCAAAGTGAGGACAGGGTATCAAGGAGAAGGTGGTGATCAACAGTGTCAAAAGCAGCAGAAAGGTCAAGAAGGATGAGAATTGAATAGAGGCTTTTGGATTTGGTAAGCAACAAGTCACTGGAGACTTTGGCAAGAGCCGTTTCTGTGGAATGTAGAGAATGAAAGCCAGATTGCAGTGGGTTCAGAAGGTCTTGAGAGGAAAGAAGACAGCAGCAGTGTACTGCTCGTTCGAGTAGTTTTGAAACAAAGGGGAGGAGAGAAATAGGTAAATAACTGAAAGGATGGGTAGGATCTAGTGAAGGCTTTTTGAGCAGAGATGTTACCTCAGCATATTTGAAGGCCACAGAAACAGTTAGAGTGGAAAGGAAATGGTTAAGGATATGCCATATAGAAAGGATGATGGCAGAAGAGACAAACGCTTAGTAGATGGGAAGGGATGGGATCAGAGGACCAGGTAGGCAGTTTGGAGGAAGAGAGAAGATTTGCTGTTTCCTTCTCAGTGATTTCAGAAAAGGAAGAAATGGTGCCTGAAGGTGGGGAAAGGTTTTGGGATTGAAGAGTGGGTAGACGAGGTGGAGGTGACTCTGAAAAGAATTCAAGGCTAATCTTCTGGACTTTATCATGGAAGTAGTCAACCAGGTCTGGGCATACAGTGAAGGAAAGATTAGGGGAAGAGGGACCTTGAGGAGAGAGTTGAGTGTAGCAAAGAGATAGCGTGGGTCAGAGGCAAGAGAGTTAGTCAGATGGACATAGTACTCTTGCATGGCAAGTGCTATGGCCGACTGGAAGGAGGTCAGCAGGAATTTGAAATGTAGGTAATCAGCAAGGGTGTGTGATTTATGCCAAAGGCACTCAATTTAAAGCCGCGGCAGATCAGTGACAGAACTTTTGGGGCCCAAACTTCTGTGTCTCTCACTCCGCATCCCTGACCCAGTTCTATTTATTTATTTTTTTTTTATTTATTGTTCTTATATACCGCACTCTTTAGAATCAGCGCGGTTTACCTAAAACGGTGTGGTGCAATAAGAGCACTTACAATGAACAGGGAGGATAAACTTGGAATAAACTGGTGGTAACTATATACATCAATTTACATCTGTCAACAGTCCGTATTTATAGTGTGTACGACATTGGTAAGGTTTACATGTTCGTGCCAACTTTTGTGTTCCAGTCACCCATGACTATCAGGATATCCTGTTTGCATGTTCTGTCAATTTCAGCTTGTACTTGTTCATAGAACTCTTCAATTTCATTCTCTTCTGCAGCTGTTGTTGGGGCATATACTTGAATTATAGTTGTGTTGATAGGCAATCCTCGTAGGCGAATAGAGATTAAGCGTTCGCTGACTGCATTGTATTTCATTACAGTTCTTGCAAGTTTCTTCTTTATTATAAATGCAACACCATTTCTTCTTTGTCTTTCATTTCCAGCATAGTAGACCATGTGATCATCTGATGCAAAGTGCCCGATGCCAGTCGATTTCAGTTCGCTGACACCCAACAGATCAAGTTGTACAAGTTCCATTTCATTCTTGACCACCTCCAACTTCCCTTGGTTCATGCTTCGTACGTTCCATGTTCCAATGTGTAAAAGATCTTTACAGCTTCTGACTCTCATTTCATGCGCAGCTACATCAGCAGTCAGACTTCCTGAGGGCTTTGATCCAACCACATCATAAATGCTGGCTTTACTCTGAAAAGTCTTCAGCTCTTCCCCAGTAGCTAGTTGAGTGCCTTCCGACCTGGGAGTCTCATCTTCCAGCACCATAGCACGATTTGTTTTCTTGTAACTATCCATTGGGTTTTCATGGCAAGATACAGAAGTAGATTCATCTCAAACACCTTCTTCCAGCAACACAAGCGGCAACTGTACACATGGACTTCACCCAATGGATTGTATAAAAATCAAATTGACTACATCTGTGGAAGGCAACGATGGAAAAGCTCTGTAACATCAACAAAGACAAAACCTGGAGCTGACTGTGGTACAGATCATCAACTACTAGTATGCAAACTCAAGCTAAAGTTGAAAAAGAGCAAACCACTCATGAATGCAGCAAAATATGACCTTGAGAATATACCACTGGAATTTAAAGACTGCCTGCAAAATCGATTTGCTGCTTTAGATACAAATGACAGAGCTCCGGAAGAGTTATGGAATGACATCAAGAAGGTTGTGCTGGAAGAAAGCGAGAAGTCTCTACAAAAGGTGAAAAAGCAAAAACGGCCAAAATGGATGACGGAAGAAACTCTGAAAATTGCCCAGAAACGCAGAGAAGCTAAAGCCAAAGGAGAAAGAAAGACAATAGCAGAACTCAACAGAGATTTCCAACGTGCAGCAAGACAGGACAAGGAAAAGTACTACAATGACACTTGCAAGGAAATAGAAGCAGAAACTATTAGAGGAAGAACAAGATCGGCTTTCCTAAAGCTGCGAGAGTTAAAGAAAAAGTTCCAGCCTCGAATTGGAATGTTACAAGATGCTCAAGGTTCTATGTTGAATGATGCTGAGATGATCAAGAAAAGGTGGAAGGAATATACAGAGCTTTTATATGATAATCCCCTTTTATATGATAATCCCCTAACCCAACAATGTAACCACAAGACTTTTCCCCCCCTCACACCTTGAAGACGAAAAAAGGAACTAAATTCCAGCACCTACACCAATTCCTGCCCCACACACCACACACACCACACACTGTAAATATTCATTTGTATAAAGTTTAATGTGTTTGCTTTAATACCTATAAATGTTATATTTACTGTTTAATGTAAATAGTTGATTTCTATTGTTCTATGTTCTATGTAAAATGTATACAATCTGTGTACATGACTGTTAACTTGTTATATGTAAACCGCCCTTGATCTCTGGAAGGGGCGGTATAAAAGAAATAGTTAAATAAATAAATAAAATAAATAAAAAAATAAAGATCAAGTGGACCAACAGCCGTTTCAACCTGTACCTTATGATCGGGAACCATTGGTGATGAAAGAAGAAATTGAAGCAGCATTGAAAGCTTTATCAAAGAACAAAGCACCAGGCATTGATAGCATTCCCATAGAAGTATTGCAGCAATCTGATGCAGCTGTTACCGTACTTACAAGGCTCTGCCAAGAAATATGGAAGACAACATCATAGCCAACTGACTGGAAAAGATCTGTGTTTATACCAATACTAAAGAAAGGTGATCCAACTGACTGTGGAAATTATCGCACAATCACTCTGATCCCACATGCCAGCAAGATTCTACTGAAGATTATTCAAAAGAGACTACAGCCATACCTAGAACAAGAACTACCTGAAGTGCAAGCAGGGTTCAGGAAAGGGAGAGGAACGAGAGAAATCATTGCGGATGTGAGATGGATCCTTGAAAAGACTAAAGAATACCAAAAGGATATCTATTTGTGCTTTATCGACTATAGCAAGGCTTTTGACTGTGTAAACCATGAGAAACTCTGGGCCACATTAAGAAGCATGGGTATACCAGAACACCTGATCGTTCTCTTGCGCAATCTGTACATTGATCAAGAAGCAACAGTTCGAACGGAACAAGGAGAAACAGGATGGTTTAAAATAAGCAAAGGTGTAAGACAAGGCTGCATACTTTCCCCCTACCTATTTAATTTATATGCAGAACAAATCATCAGAGAAGCAGGACTGTATGAAGACAACAGAGGTTTGAAGATTGGTGGAAGACTCATCAACAACCTTCGCTATGCTGATGATACCACATTACTGGCTGAAAGTGAAGATGATCTGAAACATTTGCTTCTCACAATCAAAGAACATAGTCTCAAAATGGGCCTGCACCTTAATGTAAAGAAGACAAAGATCATGACAACTGGCATAATCAACAGGTTCATCGTTGAAGGAGAAGAAATTGAAATTGTGAACAACTTTAACCTACTTGGATCAACTATCAATAAAGAAGCAACAAGCAGTCAAGAAATCAGACGACGCATTGCTCTTGGCAGAATGGCTATGAAAGACCTAGATAAGATTCTCAAGAGCAGGGATGTCTCTCTCCATACAAAGATTTGACTTGTTCAAGCCATGGTATTTTCAATAACATCATATGGATGTGAAAGCTGGACAGTGAAAAAGATAGACAGGAAGAAAATTGATGCCTTTGAATTATGGTGCTGGCGGCGAATACTGTGTATACCATGGACTGCCTGAAGAACAAACCAGTCAGTACTAGAGGAGATCAAACCTAAGCTTTCTTTAGAAGCTCAGATGACAAGACTTCGACTTTCATACTTTGGACACATCATGCGAATAGAGAGATCATTAGAGAAAGACATCATGCTTGGCAAGATAGAAGGTCAACGCAAAAGAGGAAGGCCAGCAATGAGATGGATCGCTACAATAACAGCAGCTACGGGTACCAGTCTGTCAACAATGAACCGCCTGACTGAAGACCGAACACAATTTAGGATAGCTATCCAGAGGGTCGCCATGAGTCGACTCCGACTCGACGGCACTTAACAACAACAACAACATGTTCGTGGATGGTAGTGAGTTAGGGGGTGCCATGTCAGAAAACTGTGAGTAGTGTAAAAGAAAGAAGTGGTTTTTAAGCGCTCTTTTGAATTGAGCTAGATCTTTGATGGCTCTAATGGGTACAGGGAGTGCATTCCAGCAGCTAGGGGAATAAAACATGAATGCTCTATTTCTGGTTGTTTTGGTACATTTTATTATTTCGCTGGGAATCGATAGTGTGTTGGCAGTGCTTGTTCTTCTTTCTCTGTTTGCTGGCATGGGTGGATGAGGTCCAGTAAAGCTGATTTTCCTTGCACACCATGCCTTCCTCATTCCAGCACAGCTGGCTGTGTGACATACAGATAAAGACAACCACTGCTGGTCCTGTCAGATGCACCCAGGAACCCTGGAGTATATGCTGTATGAATGCCTGAATCTATAAAATTACTGGCAAGGAGTGTGGAAGAAAATGTCGGAACTTCTGCAATTACAGGAGGATCTTTCATACTGTATTCTGATCCACAGATCTCAAGTGCCTATTGGTGGCCTCCAAACCCAGGGTAAATTCCTCCTAGACTTGATGTTTGGCCTAAACCTTAAACTCATCATTAACCATTGGAAAACCTCACACACATTGGAGTAGCATCATTGGTGGAACTCAGTTTGCCTCTTCCGTAGATATGAGGCATCCTATTGGGCACGTCAGCACATCTCAACTAATTGGCAAATGCAATGGAAAATCTTAGATGATCATATTGAGGCCAATTCCATATTGGCCATCTCCCACCTGTACTGCTGATCAGAATGGGGGCGTACAGAGGTAGACCCGATTTTGATCCCGCGGGGGCTAGAAGTGCCCACGAGATCAGAATTGAGTCTACAGCCTGGACGTGCAGGCCAGGCCCAGATTCTGATTGGCCACACGTCCAGCCCTCATACCCAGCTA
This sequence comes from Ichthyophis bannanicus, assembly GCA_033557465.1. Classification (NCBI taxonomy): domain Eukaryota; kingdom Metazoa; phylum Chordata; class Amphibia; order Gymnophiona; family Ichthyophiidae; genus Ichthyophis; species Ichthyophis bannanicus. The sequence continues at coordinate 229,474,940 of CM066031.1, forward strand.
ATTCAGTCAGGCTCCTGAATGAAGCCACAGTGCCATAGCGTCCCATTGTCATGGCACCATGGCTCCATTCAGGAGCCATGTTCCCCAGCCGCATAAATTAATCTTCTTTCCCCGCAGCCCGACCCATGATATGGTCTCCCATGGACAGGGTTGGGCTGCAGGGAACCCGCTGTACCCCCATACAGGGTCTGGCCATCTTGTTTGGCTCCATTCAGGTGGACTTATTACACTTCTGAGGTGGAATAAGTCCCCTGTCTCTGTGGCCAACCCCGGACGTACAGGGATGACCTCGGAATTGGCCCTGTATGTCCGGGGTTGCTCTCCACCCACTGCCTGCCCTCACTCCACCCTCACTCCAGCTCTGTCTCATCCCCTCCCTCCCACGAATAGAACTCCCCGTGCAAATCACCTGTTCATATGGGGAGCTGTGTCCCTGGTAGTCTGTCCAGCTGTATAGCAGGTTTGGAAATCCAGATTGGAAGTTCAGACCCACTAATGGTGTTCAGAATGACTCCAATAGTCTTTGTGACTCCTTGATATTTAGATGTATGGTACCTCTATGTTTTACATAACCTAGATGCTGATGTATGATGGGCTGGTGATAGCCAGGGGGTGGGCTGAGGGGTGAACTTCTATACTCTTTGTGCCATTTGTTGGACTGTTTTCTTTTGTTATGTAATGTTTTAGAACGTTAAATAAAGGCTGTAAAAAATATGTTTTAAATTTTCAAAAATAATATATAGGTGCTTAACTCTATTGGAGCATGTGGAAGAGTTTGGATGTGATTATGAGGATGTTTTGTGGCTCTTGACCTTCAAAGCAGGCAATGTTGCCGAGACATTGGTGTTGGGTTCTGGTATATGGTGTTTTTGAATTCCACAAACTAAGCATTTTGTTGTTATATATGCTTTGCATTGATAAACATTGTACATTTAATTGGACTTTTAATTATCAAAGGAGACAGATGATGAAGTGATATGCATAAGCTACTATGAGCCTAAAGGGTATGTTTACTAAACCCTCTTAATGTAACCAGCGCTAGTTGCAGAGATAATGTGAAGAATGCCATATAAGGACTGGGCGTTCCGGCGGCAAGGTAGCAAGAATCTGTATCGCACGATAGTGGGCGCCGTGGAACGTTAAAGCACATTAATACTAAGTTCATGCCAGCGCAAGTGCTAGACACTGTAAAGATGTAGCACACTGGTTACTGCAATGACTGTGGAGGCAGTGATACTGGGTTTGATCCTGCAGTGGTGTTATGTAAGAAGACTGTCTGAGGCATTTCCTTTTAATCTAAATCAGTGCTGTCTGAGGCATTTCCTTTTTTAAGTTAAATCAGTGCTGCCAGCAAAAACACCCTCACAGTGCCGTAACATAAGGTGCCACATAAGGTGACCTATAAGGCACTCCATAGGGCACATTATAAAGTGCCCTGTCCGCCAAGGCGCCTTCTAATGTGCCCTATAGGGCGCCTTATGAGGCACCTTAAGGTTACAGCACTGTGAGGGTGCGTTTTGCTGGCAGCACTGATTTAAATTAAAAGGAAAAGCCTCAGACAGCTTTATTAAATAACACCACTGTGGGATCAAACCCAAGACCTCTGCCTCCACAGTCATTGAAGTAACCAGTAGGCTATATCTCCTAGCACACCCCTGGATGGCTACAGAAAGACTGCAGGTCACCACACAAACTGTCTGCTGTGGCTACCAGGATAGGGTAAACCCACCCATACCCATGATGCACTGCACATGCAGATCAGCAGTCTACAGCTGATCACAAGATGGGGTATGCACTCCACAGCACCTTGGCCTGGTAGGGGGAACTGACCATGTGTGTTACTGGCACAGAGTAGCTACAGACCGTGACATTGTGCAGGTCCTGTGCTCACCCTGAGGGTGAGGTGGGGCGCCCAGCACCAGGTCCGCAGCACCTGGCTTGGCTGAGATAGGCTGTGCTGCAGGTCTCCATCAATGCCAGTATGTGATAGGTAGTCCTTGCAGATGCACCTAGGATGCACCTGTGTCCATCTGTATTTCCAAGTCACATCTAGCCCTTGTGGACTATGATGCACCCAGAATAGTGAATATCATGTGTGGGTGCCATGGTCACATGTTATAAGTGAATTGGAGTGTTTGTACCCAAAAGCGGATTATGTAGCACCACCGAACCTGCCCTCTGTGGCTCAGGGTGGGGGACAGGATCTCTCATCAACCGATCCACATTCTACATCTCTGCAATGGTGGCAGTAGAGGGAACCATCAACTGCAGTCCTGCTGGGAAACGGGCACCCCTACAGGGCAGTCCTTGCAGATCTGTACAAATCAGATAAGGCAATGGCAGACAGGCAGAATGCTGGAAAAGCTCCACTGCCCCCACCGCTATCTGACACTCACCAGCAGAGGGCACAGTCAGTCTCCACCCTGCAAGGTGTTCCAGCCATACCTATGCTAACTGCAGACAGTATGCTAGCTATTACATAGTTTATGTTCCTGGAGAAACTGTGTGCACCCAAAAATGGGACGCAAACACACACGCCAAACACGTATGTCAGTGATTGGGACCCAAAAAAAACCCCCAATAAATATCACTTGAGAGAAATGCTGTATAGCACTATGGGGAACCTAGCCATGCTATGGCCACTGCTCAGTCAGGGTGAGAGTGACCTACCAGCATGACATGCTGTGGACACCCTGTCCGTGTAGGTTGTGGTCGAGCACTAGAATGTCCCAGCCATTGCCCTATGCCCTGTGCAGATGCATCCTGCCCAGGCCACCCTGTCCAGGCTTACCCACAGTACCTTGCTCCTCATTATGCACACTGGCAGGCTAACACTGGAAACAGTGCAAGCAGTGTGAGCTCAGTAAGGTGTAGGCAGCCACAACACACTGGATAGACATTGTCACCCACTAACGTACCCAGAGGCTAAAAAGGGCCTGGGCCGTTTGATGGGGCAGTATTTTTATGGCTAGAGCTCCTAGGAAGGCTTTAGCAAGGCCTTCTGGATCCTGTAGTTTTCACCATTAGCCAAAGAAGTGTAGTTGAAGCAGAGGGTAAGGTTTAAACTCAGGTTTTATTCCCCGTCCGGGGTGGATTCATAACAGTGGAATTTAAAGCAGGTCAGACCCTTCGTCTGATAACACAATTAAAGAAAAATACTTTCAACAAAACTTAGCTTTCTTCAGCATTAAACCATGAACCAAAAAGTAACAGAAAACAGTTCCTTTTACTCACGGAACTCTGGCACCTGTTTCTTCTCATAAACAGTTCTGGCTGCCTTTAACATAGAGATGCTATACAATCAGATAATGTGTACGTGCAGTCCATCTCATTTTCCTCTAAAGATTCTTCAAGAGGTTCAATCTGCATCTCCTCTTCATCTGAGTAAACTTCTGGCTCCCAACTGCCATTAAAGTTATAAGGTTCTTGTCGGGGAGTTAAAACACTCTCCTCCCCCACTATACCAGTGGCCCGTCGGTAACTACCGTATTTCCTGTAGTTGGGTTCCTGAGAACTACAGAGCTCTTGGTACGTGCATAGTTCTTTCCACCTTAACAGACTTGCACTACCATCCCCTTCACATGCTCATCTCCAGTCCACACGCTCCTCAGCCTTCTTCTTTGCAGGCCCTGCACTATGAAACTCCCTCCCCCCCTCTCCGCCTTGAGCCCCACTACCCCACCTTCAAACGCTCCCTTAAAACTTACCTGTTCTCCCTCGCCTTTGACCTCCCCCCTCCCTAGTCCTGTCCCTCTTTCCCTCCCCCTGCCCTACCTGCTCTTGTCTCTATCGCTTTCTCTATTTAAATTGTAATTTCTTTTCCAGTTTCCGGCCCTTGTGCCACTCTGTTTATATTTTTATTGTGAACCGCTCTGCCTATTAATGAAGAGCGGTCAATCAAATAAATGAACATGAACATGAACATAGAAAGTCAGGGTATTGCAAACCTCTCTTATTAGGGTAAATACGCCTACCTTTAGGCACTGCTGTTTCCTGCTCTCTCGGATAAGCACAGCTCTGCTTTGAAGCCCCTTTTCCACGGTGTTTCTCTGACTCACTCAAATGTGCTTCAGGGTAAAAGTTTTCCTTTTCTGCATTTCTGGTATTAGGTAATTTATATCTTAAAGCCTTGGCTGTTGGACTGCCCTCTCTGCTTGCCTCACAGCAACGTTCCTGGGGATATTGAGAGGCTGTGCACTGCTGTTCCCCACAGCTTCTCTGAGAATCACCAACCTCCTGTGCTCTGGATAATCTCCTTGGCTCCGTCCTCACAGCTCTACAGACACTGCTCTCAAGCTCAGCAGTTCCTAACGCTTCTCCCGTAGTTCTAACTACAGCCCTTGTAGTTCCTACTACTTCTCTCTCCGTTCTACTTTCTCCTTCAGTTCTCTCTCTACCTTCCGGTAAGTGATTTTTAAGTACGTTCAAACTAGTGTTAGCCTGGGCTCCGCCCCCATGCAGGTGCTCTTCATTTTCTAATGAATTCTGTGCTCCCTTTCTGTTCGGGCGTTCCCTAACACCTCGTGGCTTTGTTTTCATCTGTTGCTCATAGCAACCTTCCCCCATGTGTGAACCTGAGCTGTCAGTTTCCCTTACATTTTGCTCACAATCCCCTACTTCCATGGGTTCTGATGGCGCTACCTTATGACAACATACACACACTCCCACACCTATGCCAGCATTGTGCAAATATAGAGGTTTTTGGCAGACCTGGCCACCACACCAGTCCTGAGCACAGTGCAGGCATGGCTATGGTACGCAATACTGTTGGGGTCACTCCCGGTGTGGTAAACACTGTCAGAAACCAAAACTGAAACACACTCCACAGATATCAGAAAGGTTGCTATGGTGCAGCTCTGTCAACAAATTGTGTTTAATTCAGGATTTGTTATCTGCCATTAATCATAGCAACCTTTTGATATATGTGGAACGTGTTCCCAAGTTTAGGACGGCATTGCTAAGGTATGCAGGTGCCAGTATTGGGAGATGCTGCTCCACGCAGGGCCCAACATCCTGACTCTCCATGAGGCTTTGGATAATGGAGCCTGTGGGTGTGGGTGTTTGTGCCCCTGTTGGCCGCTGCTCTAGGGCAGAGGTTCCCAACTCCTTTCCTGGTGGGCCAAACACTGTTCAGGTTTTCATGCTGTCCCTAATGAATATGCATGAGATGCATTTGCATACAATGGGGACAGTGCATACAAATGCAGTACAGGCATACTTATTAGAGAAAGCATGACACCTGAATGGTGTTTGGCCCTCCAGGACTGCAGTTCGGAAGCTCTGCTCTAGGGATTGCACATGTTTATGGTGTCTGTTCTCTGTAGGGTAAAATATAGGCATTTCAGGCATGTTTATTTTATCTGCAATAAAGGTTCTGCCTTTATTACCACGGTTTAGTACTGGGAAAAATAGTACACGGTTTAGTACTGGGGACAAGGTTGGCAGGAGCCACATCTGGGACTTGAACTTGTGACCTTCTACCCCTGAATACACTGGCTGTGTGTAAGAACATAAGAACATAAGATATGCCATACTGGGTCAGACCAAGGTCCATCAAGCCCAGTATCCTGTTTCCAACAGTGGCCAATCTAGGTCATACGTACCTAGCAGTTTCCCCAAAAGACACAGGTTCCACAATGCTTGTGCTGGGTCAAGCATTGATATCCTGGGTCCCTTCTTAATAATGGTTTATGGACCTTTCTTCCAGGAACTTGTCCAAACCTTTTTTAAACCCAGCTACACTAACAGCCTTTACTATATCCTCCGGTAACAAATTCCAGAGTTTGATTACACGTTGAGTGAAAAAAAATATTTTCTTTTATTAGTCTTAAATAGTTTACCCTGTAGCTTCATTGCATGTCCCCTAGTCTTTCTATATTCTGGTAACGTAAACAATCAATCTACGTTTACCCGTTCCACTCTGTTCATTAATTTATAGACTTCTATCATATCTCCCCTCAGCCATCTCTTTTCCAGGTTAAAGAGCCCTAACCTTTTTAGCCTTTCTTCATAGGAGTATCCTTCCATCCCCTTTACCATTTTGGTGGCTCTTCTCTGAACCTTTTCTATTAACGCTATATCCTTTTTAAGATACGGCGACCAGAATTGCACACAATATTCAAGGTGCAGTCTCACCATGGAACGATATAGAGGCATTATAATATCTTTTGTTTTATTTTCCATTCCTTTCCTTATGATACCTAGCATTCTATTTGCTCTCTTGGCCACCGCTGCACACTGGGCCGTGGGTATTAACATGTTATCCACAATGATGCCTAAATATTTTTCCTGGGTGGTGGTTCCTAATGCGGAACCTTGCATCATGTAACCATAGTTTGGGTTGTTCTTCCCTAGGTGCGTAACTTTGCACTTGTCCACATTACATTTCATCTGCCATTTTGATGCCCTGTCTTCCAATTTATCAAGATCCTCTTGCAATTTTCCACAATCCTCTTGGGTTTTAAAAGCTTTAAATAGTTTTGTGTCATCTGAAAATTTGATAACCTCACTCGTTATTCCACTTTCCAGGTCATTTATGAATATGTCAAAAAGCAGCAGACCCAGCACAGATCCCTGGGGTACACCACTATTCACCTTTCTCCATTGGGAAAATTGGCCATTTAGCCCTACCCTCTGCTTTCTATCTTTTAGCCAGTTCCTGATTCACAATAGTATACTGCCTCCTATCCCATGACTCTTTAGTTTTGCCAAAAGTCTCTGATGAGGGACCTTGTCAAAGGCTTTCTGAAAGTCCAGATACACTATATCAATCGACTCACCTTTGTCCATCTGTTTATTCACACCTTCAAAAAATCATAACAGATTAATAAGACAAAATCTTCCTTGTCTAAAGCCATGTTGGCTGTCTCCCATTAGGCCATGACTATCTACATGCTGAGTAATTTTATTCTTTATGATGTTCTCTACCATTTTTCCTGGTACTGACGTCAGCACCAAACTGTTGCCACAGGGGCAAATCATTCCCTGGGGATGCCATGACTATTCATCAGACAGACCTTGTTGCAGTGGATGGCATCCACCTAAACGGGGCTTGGCCGTGGTCTCCTGTAGGCAGATGCCACTTCCCTCTCTGTCACCAGCACCCCTCTGACACCATGCTGACATGCCCTTCTGCTGGTGGTGCGCAGTCCCAGGCCATCCAGTGTGCCAGTAGGCGGCTGCCTATGGTGCGTGATATGGGGTAGGGGTGACTGCATAGACATCAACACTTCCCCCCAGCACTTCCTGTCAATGTTATGTGCCCTTTGGGGTACTTGCTGGGTACTATCCCCTGGGACAGTGTGGGACACACACTCGTGGCCATGTTTGCCCTTGGTCAGTTGCTGTCCTGCTGGTTTTACACTTCCACATTCCTATGTGTCACCTAGGCATCTGCCTAGCCCACCCTGTGCCCCAGCTGCCACACTGCATGTCCCGCCTGCAGCCCCCTGTACCGCATTTGCAGCCTCACCGTAGTGGGCACTATGATGTTGCTGCACATGTATCACTACTATCACTTTTCTGGGTTTCCCTGCCTTGCTGCACAGTGCTGACTGAAATGGTCTCTCTCACCTGCAAATCTGCCTCTAGCGCAGAACTACTCAATTCCAGTCCTGGTGGCCCGCAACCCTGCAGGTTTTTGGGATATCCCTAATGATATGCATGAGATATATATGCATTAGAGATAGCCTGCCAACCTGACTGGTTTGTGGCCCTCCAGGGCTGGATTTGGAGACTCCTGCCTTACACCTCTGTCATTTAAGATTGTGAGTGGGTAAGGTACAGATGTTCTAGACATCAAAAGGGTAGATAGAATGTGTCACATTCCTCCTAGATTCTCAACACCACCAAAAAGTTGTCTAATAGACAATATTTTGGTGGTGGTGAGAAGCAAGGAGGAATGTGACAAATTCTAACCTTTTTGATGTCTTGGACATCTGCACCTTGCCCACTTACAATCTTAAATGACAGAGGTGTAAGGCAGGGGTCTCCAAATCCAGCCCTGGAGGGCCAAACACCAGTCAGGTTGGCAGGCTATCTCTAATGCATATATATCTCATGCATATCATTAGGGATATCCCAAAAACCTGCAGGGTTGCGGGCCACCAGGACTGGAATTGAGTAGCTCTGCTCTAGCGTGAGGTTTTCACTGGCGCTAATTTTCAGTCCTTCATTTCACGGCATTAGTGTGCATGGGGCCTCTCCCCGCCCACTCTCCACCCATTGACCCCTTATCTCTGCCCCTAGGGAGCCTTACTCCGCCCTCTTGGGAGCCGTACTCCACTCTCTGCGCAGGGGCGGCCCAAGGGGGGTGCGGGGCCTCATTTGCATAAGGGGCCTCATTTGCATAAATATTTGCATAATGTTACCATACACTAACTTTTAGTAAACATGCCTCTTCATGAGTGTATGGATAAAGAAAAACAAAGATTTCTACATTACTATAATCCAGTGCCAACTGCCAGGCACATTAGGAACTACTACAAACACTGCCCATTTAGAACCCATAGCAAACCCACCATATCCTAACAGCACTACCAGGACTCATAAAGCACCATACCCTACCTATCAAAAGGTAACACTGCAAATATTAAACCAATACATTTCAGAGAATAACAATACATGACCTACTGGGGAAAGAAAACAAGTGACAATGTCAAATGGGAATTACATAAACAGAATACTTCAGCTCAGTTACACATGCAGAACATAGACCATCACCAAACAAGGAATCACAATTTAAAAACAGGAAGACAATAATTAAACTGGGAACCCTAAAATCCACACTTGGAATGTACAACAACAATGTAGAAATAAAACTATAAATTAATTTCCTCTTGTACTAAACAAAGCACAGACATTAATGATGCACATTTCCCAGAGCTGACATATTCCAGTTAATAAATTCAAAATAAAGAGATATCTTTGTACCTTTTGTGCATTTTTTTTTCAGTTGCAATTGTTCTAGCCACTTTCTTCTAGTTTATTTGTGTCTTCTGCTATCTCTCCATCGTCTGCTGTCCATTTGTCCTTTCTTCTCTTCTAGTTTTTTTCCATTCTCTCTCTCTACATCTGCTTTAACATAATAATCTTTCTCCTTTTGCTCTTTCCTCATTCCTATTTCATCCACTCAAATTTTACCCCTCCATCCTCAATCCCCACTTAGTCTCCCAATACCCGGCCAATTGTACATTTTTCTTCCCTCCCACACAAAATATTTTTCCCCTCTCCATTTCACTCTCCCAGCCCCATCCCCTTCTAATCTCCCCCAACATCAGCTCCCTTTTAGTTCCAGCCCCACCCAGTATCCGCTCCCTTCTAGTCCCCACATCAGCCCATTTCCAGTCCTGGCCCCCCATCAGTCCATTTCCAGTCCTAGCTCCCCCATCCATTTCCAGTCCTATTCGAGTCCCTTCATCAGCTCATTTCTAATACCAGCCTCCCATCAGCCCATTTCTAGTCCTTTCCTAGCCCCACCATCAGCCCATGTTAAATCCTAGCTCCCCTCCACTCAGCCCATTTCTAATCAAAGCCCCCCATGAGCCTACTTCCAGTTCTAGCCCCTCCATGAGTCCATATCAATCCAAGCCCCCACCACAGCCCATTTCCAATCTTAGCTCCCCCCAAAACCCAATTCCCAGTCCTATCCTAGCCCCTCCATCAGCCCATTTCCTGTCCTAGCTCCCTCCCCTAAGAGCCCATTCCAAGCCCCCCTTCCCATCAGCTATTTGCAGTTCAAGCCCCCTTCCACTCAGCCCATTTACATTCCAAGTCCCCCTCCCCATCAGCTATTTGCAGTTCAAGCCCCCACTTCCCCTCAGCCCATTTCCAGTCCAAGCCCCGTCCCCATCAGCTATTTGCAGTTCAAGCCCCCCACTTCCCCTCAGCCCATTTCCATTCCAAGCCCCATCCCCATCAGCTATTTGCAGTTCAAGCCCCCTTCCACTCAGCCCATTTCCAGTCCTAGCAACCCCCCAACCCATTACCAGTCCTAGCCCCCCATAGCCCACTCCCAGTCCTAATCCCACCAGCCCATTTCCAGTCCTAATCCCCCATCACCCAATTTTCAGTTTAAGCCCCCCATAGCCCATTACCAGTCCTAACCTCCCCATCAGCCCACTCCCAGTCCTAATCCCACCAGCCCATTTCCAGTCCTAATCCCCCATCACCCAATTTTTAGTTTAAGCCCCCCATAGCCCATTACCAGTCCTAACCCCCCATCAACCCACTTCCAGTCCTAATCCCACCAGCCCATTTCCAGTCCTAATCCCCCATCACCCAATTTTTAGTTTAAGCCCCCCCATAGCCCATCACCACTCCTACCCCCCCCAGCGCCCATCACCACTCCTAACCCCCCCAGTGCCCATCACCACTCCTAACCCCCCCCCCCAGCGCCCATCACCCATCACCACTCCTAACCCCCCCCCCAGCCCAGCCCAGCCCAGGGAAAATTTAAAATAAAAAAAAGCTGTCTGCTGCCGCTTCCGGGGCCACCACGGCAGAATCGAGTGTGCCGCGGGGCCCCCCCCTGTGCCCAGCAGAGCCTGCCCTCCCCTGTATCAGCTCTCTCTTTCCAGCGGCAGTCACACGCGCCGGCTTTCAGAGCGCACAGGGACTAGTTTCCCTTTCGCGGCTCTGTTAAGCCCGTGGGTGCTGATGGGAGTTCCCATCAGCCCCCGCGGCCTTAACAGAGCAGCGAGGGAGAAACTCTCCCCTCGCGCTCTGAAAGCCGGCGCGTGTGACTGCCACTGGAAAGAGAGAGCTGATACAGGGGAGGGCAGGCTCTGCCGGGCACAGGGGGGGCCCCGCGGCACACTCGATTCTGCCGCGGCGTCCCCGGAAGCGGCAGCAGACAGCTTTTTTTAATTTTTTTTTTTCATTTTACTTTTGGATCAGAATGTTTTTTGCGTGGGGCCCCCTGAAATGCGGGGCCCTGTGCAAAAAACATTCTCGCTCAATGGACGGGCCGGCCCTGCCTCTGCGCACCTTAATGCCGCAGGAGACGTTATCGTGCAATACGTGATGTTCTCGCATGGTAATGAGCCATTATCATGCAATAACGTCACGTATCAGATGATAACATTGCAGCTGCGACATTAACGCCATTTAGTAAACATACCCCTAAGGGGCATGTTTACTAAAATCCGCAAAATAGCGCGCCGCAAAATAGCGCACGGCAACGCGGCACTGAAACGCGCAGAAACGCGTTTAAATGCCCCGCACACGTGCGTGTCACCCCCGCACAGGTACGCGGCTCACTAACGGGCCCCGTACAAGTGCGGGCCCGCAAATGTCCGATAGAGGCGTGGAACGGCGAAAGGAGGGCGGAGGAAGGCTCCGGAGGGGCGGAGGGACGGGGTCAATGGGTGGAGAGTGGGAGGGGAGAGGCTCCCCGCACAGTATCGGGCCCGAATTTGCAGGTAAAAACTACCGCGAGTGAAACACTCGCGGTAGAAAGCATTTAAAGGGAAGAGAAACCATTTCCGTCAGCAATGTACAGGAAAACCGGGGAAACCAGCAAAACGTGAGCAGTGTGATATATGTGCACAGCACAAAAGTGAAAATAAAAATAGAAAATGACCACAACAGAACTATTAAAAATAGTAATTCAGCTGGGGAACAGTTATAGTGATGGGCAATTACAGAAATCACACCCAGCAAAGCTCCAGAAAAAAGAAATGAATTTTGGAAGGGTCTACTGAGAGGAGACTCTTCCAAAAAACATTTCCACGTTTTGGAGCTTCCCTGGGAGTGTTTGCTATGGTTGCCCATTAATATCACTGTTGCCCAGCGTGGTGATATTTTGTACCACATTTCCCGTGGTCATTTCCGGGGTTTATGTGCACGTTTGTCACCAGACAGGGTGCATATGCCCACAGTAGAATTGCGTAGAGCAGGGTTTGTGACTCCATCCTGCCAGGCCTACTGCCTCCAGGGGCTGCACTGTCTCTGTGGCCAAAGTGTGGTACAGCGGACAGAGTCATTACCTCTAGGACCAGAGGGCAGAGGTTCAAACCCAGCTGGGACACCTGCCAGCCCAGTCCCTATATTTTACCCACCACTAAATAAAGATAGCACAGACACCCCTGTATGCATGGGGAAAACACCCATATTTTACCCAACACCGCACACACACCACAACAATGGGCATTACCTACAGCCAAGTCCCCCAAATGCAGTCCCATACTGCCACATTGCAATCAGGTCAACTGCTTTTTCTGAGAGAAGCTCATGCCAGCATGTTGGCGGACAAGTACATGTGGTGCAGGGGGCAGTGGCTGCTAACCACAGAAGACAGAGGCCTAGCCATGTGCAGGCTGGCACAGTCCACTGCAACAGACAGGTCCTGCCGGATCCACAGTCATGGACAGTCCAGGGAATCCAACCAATCTGTGGCTACACAGTGGTGCAGTGCACACAGACAGTGCATACAAGAACAGAAGGTCACAGGTTCAAAGCCCAGCTGGGGCTACTGCCAAACCTGCCCACATATTTTTCCCACAACTAAACAGTGATAGTAAGGACACACCTTTCATGGCGGGGACATATGCAATGGTAAGACATCTATCTTTTACCCCACTGAGCACAGACACCATGAACAGGGGCAGTACCTAGAGCAGAATCACCCAAATGCAGTCCTGGTGGGCCACACACCAGTCAGGTTCCATGCTGACACTCATACAAATGCCTGTGCTGTATATCTATGCACCACCCCCATGGCATGTAGATGTAGCCCATGCATATTCATGAGGGATAGCAGGAAAACCCGAACAGTGTGATGCAAACCTGGACTGGAGTTGGGAATCTGTGCCGTAAAGCAGCAGCCATCAAGGGCAGACACACCCACACCCACAGGCCCCATTGGCCAATGTCTCCTGGAAAGGCAGAACATTGGACCGTGCATGCAGCACCCAAAACGAGCACTTGCATAACTTACCAATGTCACCCTACACCTGAGGTATACGGTACACAGCTCGGAGACGTTTGCTAGGAGCACAGGCAGGCAGTTATCCATACGTTACGTACATACTGCTAGTTGACCCCATCCAAACAATCTGTTAGGTGTTTGCGGGGCATGCTCCAGGCCTGGCCTCTGACGGTGCTGACCACCCTGGGGAGTGACCACCAGCTGTAATGCGTACCATATCCATGCCTTGCCGTGCTCAGGACCGGTTTGGTGGGCAAGGCTACTTACCCCCTCAATCGTAGCACCATGATGGCAGAGGTGTGGAAGTGTGTGTCTGTCTATACAGTGGGTGTTGGCTGCAAGCCCCTTCAACAGCCCGCACTGCCAGCACTGTTGCCAGTATTGGCCAGTCAATGTGCATAATGAGGTGCAAGGTACCATGGGTATAGCCAGGGCAGGGTGGCGTGGCCAGGATGCATCTGCACTGGGCATAGGGCCCTGGCAGGGACATTGGCTGGGATATTGTAGTGTCTGGCCACCACCTACACAGACAGGGTGGCCAAAGCATGTCCTCCTGGGGGATCACGCTCACCCTGACTGTGCAGTGACCACAGCATGGCTAGGCTCCCCCATAGTGCTGTATAGTAGTTCTCTCATGTGATAAATATGGGTTTCTCTTTGGGGCCCAGTCACTGATCTATCTGCTTGCTGTGTATGCAGACAGCCCAGTTCTGGGTGCATGCATCTCCATTGGGAACATGCACTATGGACTAACCAGCAGACTGTTTGTAGCTGGTAAATGTCTTGCTATAATGGCTTGCAGGGTGCAGTGGCTGTTGGCTTGCTGCAGGGGAATATCTGGTGGTGGAGTGCAGCTTACCATACCCTGGGCTTATGTCTGTCTGCTATTGTGTTATGGCTGTGTATGGAGCTGCCTGCCTGGGGGTGGTGGTGGTGTTCCTCAGCAGGACTGGGGTTGATGTTGCCCTCTACTGCCACCTTTGCAGGGAGGTGGAGTGTGGATCCCTTGATGGGGACCATGTTTGCCACTGGGGGGGGGGGGGTGCCTGATGGCGGCAGACAGGGATATCCATGGTGTTTGTGCAGAAACTAGCTATCTTACACATTAACACTGCTTTGGAACGCCCGCTTGGCCTCCATCAGCCATGGCAGGTGTTGTTGACCTGGTCCTGGCCACCTCATTGCACACTCAGGGTGAGCACAGTACCCGCACGATGTAACGGTGTGTGGCTACTCTGTGCCAGTAAAACACCCGGTCAGTGCCCCCTACTAGGCCAAGGTGCTGTGTGGGTGCACCCGGTCACTTCCCCCAACAGGGCCGAGGTGCTGTGGGGGTGCATTCCCCATCTTGTGTCCATCTGCGGACAGCTAATTTGCATGTGCAGTGCATCATGGGTACGGGTGGCCTAACCCTATCCTGTTGACACCAGCAGACTGTCTGTGAGGTGACGTGTAGGCTATCTGCAGCCAGCCAGGGGCCTGCTTACAGCTATGGAGCTCTAGCGCAATGGTTACATCACTGCCTGTGCAGCCAGAGGTCATGGGTTCAAACCCACAGTGGGGCCCTTTGGTAGGGCTGTCCACAGCTTTATTTTTATTTACTGTACATATGTCTATGCCGGCAAGACCACCCTCAGCTTACTATACCCATTAGGTGCCTCTGAGGGTGCTTCATAGGGCGCCCTGTAGGCCACCTTATGGTTGCCATCCCTATAGGGTGCACTATACATTATCCTGTGTCGCAACATACATGCTGCCCTATAGGGGTCATTCAAGGGTGCCTTGGCGAACAGTGCACTGTAACATGTGCCTTATGGGCCGCCGTATGTTAACATGCTGGGAGAGTGCGTTTGCTAGTAGTGATAACAAAATAAAATTATACAGCCTCCTACAGCACTCCACAACATAATACATACTGCCTCAGCAGGCATTTTTCACTGGGCATTGTGAGGAGTTGAACCCCTGATCCCTGCACCATTGGTCAGTGTTTTAACCATTGTGCTGTGGCTCTGTTCCTGTGCTTATGCCTATCAGCGCGCTGCCTTCTGCCGCCCAAGGGGACCAGTGCGCCGCCTTCTGCTGCCCAAACATAACTGTGCGCCGCCTTCTGCCGCCCAAAAATAACTGTGCGCCGCCTTATGCCGTTCCAAATTAATTTGCCTCCTAAAACAATGTTAATCATTACAGTTACTGCCTCAGCTGACCTTTGTCATTGCGCACACTGGGGGATTGAACCCATGGCCCCTGCACCATTGGTCAGTGTCTTCACCGTTGTACCACGGCTCTGTTGTTTTGTATACTCAGCAGCGCGCCACTTTGCCTTTCCACGCGCTAATGTCGACCCCCGCACATTAGCGCGACGCGCACACGTCCGGTTGCTTACTACCGTTTTTTTTCTATTTTCTGCCTGAACCGCCCACTCCTTATATGGCACAGGCACACTAGCGCGGCCCCGCACGTTAGGAATGTTTAGTAAACATGCCCCTAAGTGTTATTGAAAATTATATTTTTTATGTCTTCAAAATATATTAGAAAATTGCTTTTTTGCTGACAGTGAGAATCTGAATGCACTGAGTATACAGAATTTTTGAACATTTAAAAAATCTTTTTTCTTTAAAGGCACATTTTGGAAAGACTGTTTTATGGGGTGGATGGGATGTGGAAGGAAAATGTCTGGAAAACTATTCTAATTTTAGAAGAGAAGATGTACACTTTTGTGAGCAATGTAAATTCAACATCTCTGCCCCTTGAAATGGTTGTACTCTTTATAAGTGCAGAGGCAATTTTCATATGTATGTATTATTGAAACGCCGCATGTACAGGTGGAAAACTGCGCTAGATTGAAGTGGTACCAAACATGTTTAACATCATTCTAAATGCTGTTGCGTCCGTGAAGATTAGAGCAGGTGCAAACTTAGATTGTGGACCCTTTAGGGATAAGAAAATTCATACTGTAGCTGAATGTAATTTGCTTTGATCTCCCCCTGAAAAGACCTGAGCTAAATACTAGAAAATACCAGGCAGGGGTGGTTCTATCATTAGGCAGGGTAAGGTGGAAAAAATGCCCCCAAATAATGCCAAAAGAAGGGCTCACTCATGCTGCCAACTCCTCCGCCCCTGACCCCCCCAAAGATCACCAATTCGATGGCATCTCTTCTGTGCTGTTGCTGACGCCGCGGTCACTTTTCATGTTTTGGCGTTGGCAGCAGCAGGCCTCTGAAGTTCAGTCTGAAAAAAAGCACAGGTTTGGGCTTCCTTCCACTCCTGTGTATACTGGTACTGGTGAGGGTTTATATTATTGTTCCTGAGACGGCATCAGAATCAAAAATTATTTTTTGTATGTTGAGTTGAATGGGAAAATGTCCTATGCCCCCATTGTAGTAGATGGGTTTCTTTGGATGTAGAATATGGGAGTCATTTTAGAAGCCTTATTTGTGCTTTGGATATCTGAAAACGGGCATGGGGATGTCCTGAGAGACATTTTAGAAGCCGTCTCTGTGGATGTCCTTGGGACAAAGACAGCTAAGTCTGAACAGAGGCATGGAGTAGACATGTTGAGAGTATTCCCAGAACATGAATGTCCTTGTCCAATTTTAGAAACATCCTTGCCGTCCTGAGCCATGTCCAAGTTTATACCTGCTCCAGGCAACAACAGGCATCAGAACGGTGTTCATTATGTCAGACAGACATTTGGAGGTGTGGGGGAGGTGATCTGCTCATGTCTCCTATATTTTCCATGCTGACAATGAACACTGATTGAGAACGAGGGACCATTAGTTTTTCTACCGGCTACATAATTAAACTGCTACAATGTTTGCTGCATTAAAAACAACATTGCAAAGTTTTTAAAAAATGATATGGCCTGGGAATATATTGCTTTATTTATTATTGGGGCAACAGCCTAATTGGTGTTTTGAGTGAGAGGACTCCCCGGTTCCTAACTGGAGCTTTGAGGAGACCCCGCCATTTTGACTGCCAGGGAGGTGGTGGGGGGGGGGGGAGGCACCAGCTCATCTCTCGCCTCAAGCAGCAGATTGTCTTGAGCTGCCCCTGTTATCAAGTAAATACCACATGCTTTTAGAACACTTAAGCAAAATGTTTTATAGTATAAAACCTTCTGCCTATACGGTAGCTCATCAACTTTATATGATGCATTATATATGCAAAATGCAAAGGTTGCTAAGAAAAAGGCAAAATAGTTGGAAAATATGGCCTTGGCAATGACAATGAAGCTGGCGTAAGACTGATAGAATTCTTCTAAACCAATGCTCTATTTATCTCAAATACCTTCTTCCAGCAACACACATAGGGATATGTTTACTAAACTGCGGTAATGTCATTCGTGTTAGGTTCCGCGGTAAAGGTACAGATGCCCATATAAAAGCATGGGTGGTGCATCGTTACAGCAAGCCATATCAGCTAACACATGTTACAAACTAATGCGCGCTACAAGGTGCCTCATAAGGCACTTTACAAGGCACCTTATAAGGCACCTTACAAGGCGCCTTATAAGGCGCCTTGTTAGGTGCCTTGTAAGGTGCCGTATAAGTAAGGTGCCTTATAAGGTGCCTTGTAAGGTGCAGTATAAGTAAGGTACCTTATAAGGTGCCTTGTAAGGTGCCGTATAAATAAGGTGCCCTATAAGGTACCTTGTTAGGTGTCTTGTAAGGTGCCTCATAAGGCACTTTGTAAGGTGCCCTATATAGTAGGGCTCCTTAGGCCATGCACCGTATTAGGCACCCCTGGACAGGGCACCTTAGAGGGCACCCTTGGTTACTGAACCATAGGTTAGGGTGGCCTAACAAGGTTATGGTGCCCTAGGTTAGTGTGGCCTAAGGGCTGCAAGGTGCTGCAGGATGACATGCATAACCTGTGAGGAACAGAGACAGATGTAGCCCTAATACTAGATAGAGCACTCAGGAAAGGCAATGAACAGGTGCGTGAAGGAGAGAGAGTTGGGAGCCGCTGGACCTGCCATTTCTGTGGGCATCCCATATGGCTGCCAGTACTGATGACAAACATGGTGGGGTAACTGTACCACAGCACAGGGTGTTGGCAATGTAGAGTACTGGAAAGACAGTTGGTGACAGACGATGGGAATACATGTCCCCCAGTGGAGGCGGAGATGGCAGGATAGTTACAATGATGGGTGGACAGAGGGGTGGTGGTGCCATGCAGATCAGGCACAGGTGAGGCAAGCATGAAGAGACACAATGCAGGAAAGGGTAGCAGTGCAGGACACGGGGTGACAGCCTGCACAGGCAGACAGGACTCTACACAGCTGACAGACGCAGATAGACGGACCGAGGGAATGTTGGCAATTGTTGAGAGGGTATTATGGGCTGGCAGCACAAATCTGCAAAAATATGACTCTTACAGGCATGCACACTATTTGAGTAGGACAGGCATGAGAGAAGGGAACAATGAGAAATTGAACCCATGAACACTGCCAAGAACGGCATTGTATTAACCAGTAGGCTATACCTCTGTGGTGTATGTCACAGTAATGGCTGGGTACAGAAGGACTGCAGGTCACCACACAAACTGTCTGCTCTGAGTGCCAGGATAGGGTAACCCCACCAGTACCCATGATGCAATGCACATGCTGAATAGCAATCTACAGCTGATCACCAAATGGGGTCTGCACCTCTCCGGTACATCAGCTTGGAAAGACGAACTGACAGTGTGTGATACTGGCACAGAGTAGCTACAGACCATGCCATTGTGCATGTTCTGTGTTCTCCCTGAGGGATAGGATGGGTGCCCAGCACTAGGTCTGCAGTACATGTGGTGCTAGAGATAGGCCCTGCTGTACATCCCCATCATTGCCAGTGTGTGACAGGTGTTCCTTGCAGGGCAGGTGAAGGTAATTTGGTGTCCATCTATATCCTGTAGTCACATGTGGCTCTCTGGGTCCAGACACCACCCAGATTAGCATGTACCCTGTGTTAGGGTCTGGCTGACCTGGGCACCTTTTATCAGGGCAGAGGAGTTTCCAAAATTGCATGAGGTTTGTGTAGCAGTGCCTTTATAGTTCAAAGTGGTCTTCACTACATACCCCAAAGGGCTCATATCACCCTTTTTGCAGGTAAGGAACAGGTGCCCCAGACCCTGTGAAGCAACCTCCATCCTGCTGGTATGCGACAGCCCTCCAGGGTTGGTGGGTTAGAGCCATACCTGTGGCTGGGGCAGTGGCAGACCAGGAGAAATTATGGGTTAGCTCTGAAAAACCCCAACTGCCTCACACCACTCTCTGCCAGTCACCAGCAGACAGCACAGCCAGACTGCACTGTATAGGTGTTCCAACCATGCACCGTCTAACTGCAGACAGTCCACTAACCAATCCATAGTGCATACTCACAGAGGAACTATATGCACCAAGCAGGCATCTCAGTGATTGGGACCCCAGCACTGGGGACACAACAGAATCACTAAAGGCAAAAAAAAAATATAGAGCACTATGTGGGAACCTAGACATGCCTTGGTCACTGCTCTGTCAGAGTGAGTGCCCTCCAAGTATGCCATGCTGTGGCCACCCTGTCCATGCAGGCGGTGGTTGGGCACTACAGTGTCCCAGCCATTGCCCCACACCCTGTGAAGATGCATCCTGGCCAATCCGCCCTGTCCAGGCCATACCCACAACACTTTGCTCCTCATTATGCACATATTCCGGCTAACGCTGGTAACAGTAGGACATTGTGGGCCCGATGAGGTGTGGGCAGACATAAAACAATGGATAGACATACACACACACACTCCTATTGCAGCATTGTGCACGGATAGGGGTGGTTGGCAACCCTGCCCACCACACTGGTCCTGATCACAGTGCCGACATTGCTAAACTGTGCAGGAGGTAGTAGTAGTGCCCTAGTGATAACTGCAGCTCAATGCTGGGGTCAACAGCCTGACTCTCCATGCATCTTTGGATTGTGGAGCCTGTGTGAGTGAGTGTTTGTACCCCTGTTTGCCGCTGCTTTGGGCTTTGCACATGTTGCTGTTGTATCTGCATTGTAGGGTAAAACATAGGGACATGCTCTGCAGGAACCACAGCTGGGGCTTGAATCTGTGACCCTCTGCTTCTGGTCACACTGGCTGGGTGTACTGCACCACACTGTTGCCACAGATGCATGGTGGTCCCTGGGGCTTCCTGTACATTTCCTCAGCCAGACCTTTTCTGTTGCACTGCACACCACGTACTGGTACAGGGCATGAACCAAAAACCAACAAAAACCGTGGATTGCAATGGAAGAACTATTTATTATTTAAAATCAGCCAGGCCCGACACAGGCCGTGTTTCGCAACAACTTCCTCAGGGGCTGATGTTGGTTTTTGTCTTGGCAAGTGGATAAGTGCTCTTCGTTGGTTCCCTGGTACAGGGCATGGCCTAGGTCTACTGCAGGCAGGTGCCACTGCCCCCTCCAGCACGGGCACACCCCCCCCTGCCATGCTGGCATGGCCATATGCTGTCCGTGCTGGTAGTGTGCAGTCCCAGGCCATCCACTGTGTGGGTAGGTGGTCACCTAGGGAGCAGGGTCTTGGGTATGGGGCATACATGAGCATCCTCACATTCCCCCCATCACAGCCTACCAATAGTCTGTTCTTTCCGCTTGGGGGAGGGTTGGCTGGGGGGATGTCAGGTCAGTGCCCTGGCAACTGTTAGCTCGGGTGGACCAAGTAGATGTAGGTGGATTGTGTTTGGACTTTGTCAGCTGCTGTCATGATGATTTTCGGTTTCTATGTTCCTATGTGCCAACTAGGTGCCTGCCTAGTCCACCCTGTGCCCCTGCTGACCCCGCTACATGTCCCGCCTGCAGCCTCCTATGTCCCACTTGCACCATCGCCATAGTGGCCTTTCATACTTGGCCACTATGCTGGTGCTGGACATGGAAAACTACTATCACGTTTCTTGAGTTCCCTCTCTATGCTATACATTGCTGACACTTAAATGGTTTCTTTCTCCTGCAAATGTGCATCTAACAGCAAGTTTTCATTCGCAGTAGGATTCAGCCCTTCAGTTCAGTGTGTTAGTGAGCAGGGAGCCTCTCCCCACCCACTCCACGCCCATTGACCCCCTTCCCCTCACCCTCTCTCCACCCTCTGCGGTGTTTACCACTGCCAGGGACGTTAACGAACGTTAAGTAACGTTAACACACATTAACATTACATACTGCGCGTTAACATTACCTAACGAGTGTTAACGTTACATAACACACGGTCTGTAATGTTACTGCAGTTTAGTAAACATACCCCATAGACTTTACCCAATGGATTATTCAAAAATCAAATTGACTTATCTGTGGAAGTCAATGATGGAAAAGCTCAATAACAAAGACCAAACCTGGTGTTAACTGTGGTACTGATCTCTAGCTACTAGTATGAAAACTCAAGCAAAAGCTGAAAAAGACTAAGCCATTCATGATTATAGCAAATATAATCTTGAGGACATACCACCAAAATTTAAAGACTGCTTGCAAAGTCAATTTGGATACAAATTTATTTACATTCTCTTATATACTGCACTATTCTGCATCAGTGCAGTTTACATTGAACAAACTGAAATTACATTGAACAGGGCATTATAACTTGGAGATAACTATTTTACAGGGAACATGGGCTATGGAGGGTTAAGTAGCTTGCCCAAGACCACAAGGAGCACCTGTGGGACTAGAAACCCCAGTCCTTCCAACCCAAGGTTGCTGTCCTCTAGTGGGATTTGAACCCCCAACCTTAAGTACCTTGCCCCAACCACTAGGCCACTCCTCCATGACAAGTGACACAGAATCAGAAGAGTTATGGGATGACATCGAAAAAATAGTACTTAAAGAATGTGAGAAGTTGAATGTCTGAAAACTGCCCAGAAACACAGAGAAACAAAAGCCAGAGGAGAATTAGAGGTAATCACAGAACTTAACAGATTTCCAATATGCTGCAGGACAAGGCAAGGAGAAGTACTACAATGATGCACGCAAGGAAAGAAAATCGGAAACTATAATAGGAAGAAAAAGATTGACTTTTCTAAGGTTACAAGATTTAAAGAGAAAACTC
This sequence comes from Ichthyophis bannanicus, assembly GCA_033557465.1. Lineage (NCBI taxonomy): Eukaryota > Metazoa > Chordata > Amphibia > Gymnophiona > Ichthyophiidae > Ichthyophis > Ichthyophis bannanicus. The sequence goes on from CM066031.1 coordinate 229,496,913, forward strand.
CAGCCTCAAATTGGAATGCTAAAAGATGCTCAAGGATCCATGTTGAATGATGCTGAGAAGATCAAGAAAAGGTGGAAAGAATACATAGGGGCATGTTTACTAAACATTCCTAACGTGCGGGGCCGCGGTAGTGTGCCTGTGCCATATAAGGAGTGGGCGGTTCAGGCCGAAAAAGGAAAAAAAAAGACCGTATGTGTGCGCGTCGCGTTAATGTGCGGGGCCCACATTAGCGCGTGGGAAGGCTAAGTGGGGCGCAGCTGTGCACATATAGGAATAGAGCCGTAGCACAATGGTGAAGACAATAACCAATGGTGCATGGGCCACGGGTTCAATCCCCCAGTATATGCAGCCCAAAAAGGCTGGCTGAGGCACCACCTTGAATGTGGAAATGTGTGTCAGGAGGCAAAATAATTTTGGGGCGGCATAAGGTGGCGCACTCTTCATTTTGGGGCGGCATAAGGCGGCGCACTGTTCATTGTGGGGCGGCATAAGGCGGCGCACTGTTCATATTGGGGCAGCATAAGGCAGCGTACTGTTCATTGTGGGGCGGCGTAAGGCGGCGCACTGTTCATTGTGGGCAGCAGGATGCGGCACGCTGATGGCCACAAGGTGACGTGCTGATGCTAAAGCAAAGGAACACAGCCACAGCACAATGGTTAAGACACTGACCAATGGTGCAGGGACCAGTGGTTCAATCCCTCACAATGCCCATTGAAAAAGGCTAGCTGAGGCAGTATATTTTATGTTGTGGAGTGCTTTAGGAGGCTTTTTAATTCTATTTTGTGATAACTACTAGCAAACGCACTCTCACAGCATGTTAACATAAGGCGGACCATAAGGCACATGTTACAGTGCACCGTCCGCCAAGGCACCCTAGAATGTCCCCTATAGGGCAGCATCTATGTTGCGACACAGGATAATGTATAGTGCACCCTATATGGATGGCACCCATAAGGTGGCCTATAGGGCGCCCTAAAGAGCACCCTCAGAGGCACCTTATGGGTACAGTATGCCAAGGGTGTGTTTGCTGTCATAAAAATATGTACAGTAAACAAAGATAATACTCTGGACAACCCTATCACAGAACCCCACAGTGGGCTTGAATCCATGACCTCTGGCTACAAAGGTAGTGACATAACCATTGGGCTACAGCCCTATAGCTGTCAGCAAGCCCCTGGCTGGCTGCAGAGAGCCTGCACGTCACCTCACAGACAGTCTGCTGTTGTAAACAAGATAGGGTTAGGCCACCCGTATCCATGATGCACTGCACATGCAAATCAGCTGTCCACAGATGCACACAAGATGGGGAATGCACCCCAACAGCTACCCGGCCTGGTAGGGGGAATTGTCCGTGTGCACCCACACAGCACCTTGGCCTGGTAGGGGGTCCTGAGCGGGTGGACTACCAGCAAAGAGTAGCTACACACCGTCACATTGTGCGGGTACTGTGCTCACCCTGAGGGTGTGATGTGGCGCCCAGGACCAGGTCCACAACACCAGCCATGGCTGAATGAGGCCATGACAGCGCTCCAAAACAGTACTAACCTGTGAGATAGGAAGGTGCTGCAGAAACATCTCTGGATATCTCTGTCTGTCTCAGTTAGTGGAAACCACCATGGACCCCCTAGGTGGCCAAGGTACCGGTACCACCCCCCCCCCCCCCACGAGGGTGGCAAACAGGGCCTCCCACCAACAGATTCCCCCATCCTACACCCCCCCTGCACCAATGGCAGTAGAGTAGACCATCAAACCCCAGTCCTGCTGGGGAACAGACACCCTACAGGGCAGTCCAAGCAGCTCCATAACATAATATCAGACAGACTTTAGGCCTGGATATCCAAAGATGCACCCCAGCACTATCTGATATTCTCCTGCAGCAAGTCATCAGCCGCTGCACCCTGCAAGGCACTCCATCAAGACACATACCAGCTGTGAACAGTCTGCTGGTTAGCCCTGATGGAAATGCATGCACCCAAAACTGGGGTGGCAGCACACACACAAGCAGAGAGTTCTGTGAGGAGGCCCCAACAGGAAACCCATATATATCACAAGAGAGAAACACAATACAGCACTATGGGGGTGCCTAGCCATGCTGTCATCACTACACACTCAGGGTAAGAGTGCTCCCCCAGCAGCACATACGGAGGTCACCCTGTCTGTGTAGGTGGTGGCCGGGCACTACAATGTCACAGCCAGTGCCCTATGCCTTGTGCAGATGCATCCTGGCCAGCCCACCATGTCTGACCTATACCCATAGTACCTTGCTGCTCATTATGCACATTGGCAGGCCAATACTGGCAGTAGTGCTGGCAGTGTGGGTTGGGGAAGGTGTTTGCAGCCAACACACACTCCCACACCTATGCCAGCATTGTGCTACTATTGAGGGGGTGATTAGCCTTGCCCACCACACCGGTCCTGGGCACGGCACAGGCATGGATATGGTACGCAGTACTGCTGGGGGTCACTCCCCAGGGTGGTGAACACAGTCAGAGGCCAGGCCTGGAGCACGTACCGCAGACACCAAACAGATTGTTCGGATGGGGTCAACTAGCAGTATGTGCATAACGTAGGGATATCTATCAGCCTGTACTCTTAGCAAACGTTTCAGAGCTGTGAACCTCAGGTGTAGGGTGACATTGCTAAGGTATGCAGGTGCTAGTTTTGGGAGATGCACGCAGGGTCCAATGTTCTGCCTCTACAGGAGACATTGGCCAATGGGGCCTGTGGGTGTGGGTGTGGGTGTGTCTGCCCCTGTTGGCTGCTGCTTTACGGCAGAGATTCCCAACTCCAGTCCAGGTTTCCATCACACTGTTCGGGTTTTCCTGCTGTTCCTCATGAATATGCATGAGCTACATCTACATGCCATGGGGGTGGTGCATAGATATACAGCACAGGCATTTGTATGAGTGGCAGCATGGAACCTGACTGGTGTGTGGCCCACCAGGACTGCATTTGGGGGATTCTGCTGTAGGTTCTGCCCCTGTTCATGGTGTCTGTGCTCAGTGGGGTAAAAGATAGACGTATTAACATTGCATATGTCCTCGTCACGAAAGGTGTGTCCTTACTGTCACTGTTTATTTGTGGGAAAAATATGTGGACAGGATTGGTGGTAGCCCCAGCTGGGCTTTGAACCTGAGACCTTATGGTGTTGCATGCACTGTCTGTGTGCACTGCACCACCGTGTAGTCACAGATTGCCTGGATTCCCTGGAATGTCCATGACTGTGGATCCGGCAGGGCCTGTCTGTTGCAGTGGACTGTGCCAGCCTGCACATGGCTAGACCTCTGTCTTCTGTGCCTAGCAGCCACTGCCCCCTGCACCACATGTACTCGTCCGCCAACATGATGCGATGAGCTTCTCGCATAAAAAGCAGATGACATGATTGCAATGTGGCAGTACGGGACTGCATTTGGGGGACCTGGCTGTAGGTACTGCCCATTGTTGTGGTGTGTTTGCAGTGTTGTGTAAAATATGGGCGTTTTCCCCATGCTTATGTTGCCTGCAATACAGGGGTGTCTGCGCTATCTTTGTTTAGTGGTGGGTAAAATATAGGGGCTGGGCTGGCAAGTGCCCCAGCTGGGATTTGAACCTCTGGTCCTAGAGGTACTGGCTATGTCCACTGCACCACACTATGGCCACAGAGACAGTGCAGCCCCTGGAGGTAGTAAACCTGGCAGGATGGAGTCACAAACCCTGCTCTACGCATTTTTACTGTGGGCACATGCACCCTGTCTGGTGACAAACGTGCACATAAACCACGGAAATGACCACAGAAACTGGGGGACAATATATCACCACGCTGGGCAACAGTGATATTAATGGTCAACCATAGCAAACACTCCCAGTAAAGCTCCAAAAAGGACATTTGTTTTGGATGAGTCTCCGCTCCGTAGACCCTTCCAATATTCATTTGTTCTTTCTGGAGCTTTCCTGGGTGTTTTTTCTATATTTGCCCATTACTATAACTGTTCCCCAACTGAATTACTATTTGTGATATTTTTGTTGTGGTCACTTTATATTTTTATTTTCACTTTTGTGCTGTGCACATGTATCACACTGCTCACGTTTTGCTGGTTTCCCCAGTTTTGCTGTACATTGCTGACGGAAATGGTTTCTCTTCCCTTTAAATGCCCTCTACCGCGAGTGTTTCACTCGCGCTATTTTTACATGCAAATTCGGGCCCGATAATGTGCGGGGAGCCTCTCCCCTCCCACTCTCCACCCATTGACCCCGTCCCTCCGGAGCCTTCCTCCGCCCTCCGTTAGCCGTTCCACGCCTCTATCGGACATTTGCGGGCCCGCACTTGTACGGGGCCCGTTAGTGTGCCGCGCACCTCTGCGGGGGTGACACGCACAATTGCGGGGTGTTTAAGCGCTCTTAAGTACCGCTTTTAGTGCGCTATTTTGCGGCGCGCAAATTAGCGGTTTTTAGTAAACATGCCCCATAGTCATTATCCCATAAAGATAAAGTGGGCCAACTTCTGTTTCAACCTGTACCTTATGAACAGGAACCATTGGTGATGAAAGAGGTTGAAGTAGCACTGAAGCATTATCAAAGAACAAATCACCGAGCATTGATAGCATTCCTATTGAAGTATTACAACAATCAGATGCAACTTTTACCAAAATTACAAGGCTTTGCAGGAAATTTGGAAGACAATATCATGGCCAAATGACTGGAAAAGATCTATGTTCATGCCAATACTGAAGAAATGTGATCCGACTGACGGTGGAAATTATCACATGATTTCTCTGATCCCATATGCCAGCAAGATTCTACTCAAGATCATTCAGTGGAGACTGCAACCATACCTGGAACGAGAACTGCCTGAAGGGCAAACAGGATTCAGGAAAGGGCGAGGAATGTGTCATCACTAATATAAGATGGATCCTGGAAAAGATAAAAGAATACCTAAAGGATAGCCATATGTGTTTTATTGACTACAAGGAGGCCTTTGACTGTGTAAACCATGAGGAACTCTGGGCCACATTGAGAAGCATGGGCATACCAGAACACCTGATAGTTCTCATGTACAACCTTTACAGTGTTCAAGATACAACAGTTCAGACAGAACAAGGGGAAGCAGAATGGTTTTAAATCAGCCAAGATTTAAAGATAAGATAAGGCTGCATACATTCTCTCTATCTGTTAAATTTATATGCAGAACAAAACATCAGAGAAGCTGAACTGTATGAAGATATCTGAGATGTGAAGACTTGGGGAAGAATCATCCACATTTTCTATGCTGATTATACCACATTATTGGCTGAAAGTGAGGATGATCTTAAACATTTGTTTCTCAAGATCAAGGAACAGTCTTAGAATGGGCCTGCAACTTAATGTGAAGACAAAGATCCTGACAACAGGCAAAATAAATCAGTTCTTCCTCAATGGAGAAGAAATAGGAAAGGAGAAGAAACAGCTTTAACCTGCTTGGACTAATAATCAATAAAAAAAATGACAAACAGTCAAGAAATGTGATGATGCATTGCTCTTGGCAGAATAGCTATAAAGGAGATAGACAACATTAGCAAGAGCAGACATGTACTGTATCTCTCCTCATAAAGATTTGACTTGTCCAAGCCATAGTATTTTCGATAATGTCATATGGATGCCAAAGTTAGACAGTAAAAATAACTGACCGGAAAAAAAAATCTATGCTTTGAATTATGGTGCTGGCAAAGAATACTGTGTATTCCATGGATTTCCCAAAGAACAAACCAGTTAGTATTTATTTATTTAGCTGCATTTATATCCTGCTTTTCACCAGGTCAAAGCGGTTGGGGGATACATTTAACATGAGGGGATATGAGACACATACACTAATACTTACAGGGAACATGGGCAATGGAGGGTTAAGTGGCTTGCCCCAGACCACAAGGAGCACCTATGGAACTAGAAACCTCAGTCCTTCTGGCTCAAGGTTGCTGTCTTCTAGTGGGATTTGAACCACTGACCTTCTGGCCTGTGGTACCTTGCCCCAACCACTAGGCCACTCCTTCCTCCCGTAATAGGGTAGATGAAACCTAAGCTTTCTTTAGAAGCTCAGATGACAAGATTTTGACTTTCATACTTTGGACACATCATGCAGAAAAAGAGATCAGAGAGAGAAAGACATCATGCTTGGCAAGGCTGAAGGTCAGTACAAATGAAGAAGGCCAGCAATGTGATGGATTGATAAAACAACAGCAGATATGGATGCCACTCCATCACCAATTAGTCACCTGACTGAAGACTGAACAGTTTAGGACAATTATCCAGTGAGTCACCATAAGAGAGCACAGACTCAATGCATACCATCTTCCAGGCAAGCTTTATTGCCTAGCATGTCTTTGCAGTCATTGACTGAGTTAGCAGCTGTCCTAACCATTTGTCTCATCTAGAATTTGAGCTTCAACTTTGCCACCAAATATCTTGCACAGATATGTGCTTACATTTTCTATAAAGATGTTCATACATGGTTAGCAGATGTTTCCTGTATGGGAGGCCCCCTCTTTGGTGACAAAGTAACAAACAATAGATATCAAGGACTACTGCTCTACTTTTCAACATTCCCCCCCCCCCCCCCGCCCAATCCTGGCCTCCTCAATAGTACTAAAAAAATGGTTGTGATCTTGTAATACTGACCCCTAGAATGAGGCTAAGGGAAGGACCGCTTGATCTTGTACCTTTTGTACAAGTCCAACAATGAGGGAAGGAACAGGAAGGACTGCTCCTGCCCCCACTGACCACCAAACCACCAGGGATCCAGATGTATGGTCCAGGGGTGTACAGTGGGAGTACTGCCAGGGGGAGCCCCTATTAGGCCAATTGACTAGCTGGTGGGGAAGGAGGGAGGACAAGGGAGGACAGGGGAGGGGGGCTAGCTGAGGGTTTGTAAAGGATTGTGAGAGGTGGCCTTTGGGCATCTGAATAGTCAGTCAGGCTTTGATCTTGGATGGGATCGGTACTGAAGGGGTGGGCAGGACAAATTTTTTTCATATTGTTGGTGCTGCAGATCTCTATATCTATGGTACTAAGAAAATATATAAAATATACATAAATGTTCACAAAGAACGCTTCTCAAATTTTAGAGTTACACTATATACAGCAGACATGCTAGAAGCACCCCCTGCAGAAAACAGATACCAAGATAACTATTGGAAACTTAGGGGGGGGGGGGCATATTTGTGGTACCAGCCAGCGAGGCTAAAGTGGTTGGCTATCACTGCTTTAAATAATGACCGCATATTCAGTGCCTGGGACATACCTGGCGAGTGACACTGAATATCCAGTTTGCCCAGATAACAATTTAGCTTTTCGGTCAGCAGCGATAGTCAGCCACTGACTGGAGATCTAAACTGTTTAAAGTTAGACCTTCTTTTTTTCCTGCCTATCTTTAGCCAGATTAGGTTAACAGCGCAATATCACCGCTGAGCAGCTAACCGTGGGTGATGCCCTCCCAATCCATCCTCCTAGAAAGCCAAAATGCTAAGCGGTTAACATTGGGGCATTCAGCTGGCTTCAAAGGGAATATTCAACAGCACAAACCGAGTATTTGCCACTGAATATCCCACCCAATGGGATTAATGTGGTTTACAGGTCTACAAACTGTGTTCATCCCTTTGAAATGCCCCCTATAATTCTTCAGGTAGTAGTAATATCAGTAAAAGTGTATTTATTTTGACTAAAAATATATGCTGCCTTGGATCCTGCAATCCTTTGGACTTCAGAAACCTCACTATTCTCTCCTTTAGTAGCCTTTCCAATAATTTACTAACCACAGAGGTTAGACTAACTGGCCTGTAGTTCTCAATGTCATCCTTACATCTGCTTTTGTGTAAAGGGACCACATATGCCTTTCTCCAGTCCTCTGGCACCACTCCCGACTCCAAAGAGGCATTGAAAAGGTCAGACAGTGAAGCCACTAGATCGTCTCCAAGTTCCCTCAGTATCCAAGCACATTTGAAGTTAACTGAATCTGATTCTGTACTTGCCACAAACCATCACTGACATGCAAAGTACTCACTTTTTAGATGGATTTGTAGAACAGATTTTAACTGTAGCATGAATGGATAAAGTGTATATGTCTTTTAATATTACAACATTTAATAGGGTACTTTCCGGAAGTCAGTTCAAATCTTTAGATTTCAGATGCATTATATGTTCCAATTAAACTTAATAGGAAAGCCATTCAGTAACTGCTTAATGAAGTCAAAACTTGACCATAGTAACAGTGAAACAGTTTATCTCAATTAAAAAACCTATTCGGTGTCTAATGCCTCACAGACCACAGAACTTTCATGTTTTTTAACTCTGAAAGACGGAGCTGCCATGTTTCACTTTTCTTGAATCAAGATTAAGATGCATTTTATATTGCTTCTGTCATCCAGGAAATATTGAAAAATAGCCTGGGGTTTGTATTAGTCTTTCAATGAATATATAAGGGTTAATTTTACCATTCCACTGTCACCTGAAACATATCAGATTTTGGACTTTTCAATTAGTTATCTTTCTGATTTACTGACATTCGTTTATGATTCCATATCCAGATGTTAGCAGTCATTTTAAAGGAATGTTAACTGTCTTCCATTGCAGAGAAATAGAACCACAGGAGACATCCTGAATCCACACCTTGGAAAAGGTAATTACAACCACTGAGATTTCAGTACCAACAATTTACCCATTAGCTGCAACACTGAAAGCAGCAGAATGGTGTCAGGATCATTTTCAGTACTGCATTTTAAAGTATCTGTCTTCAAACTCCATCAAAGTCCATTATTGTCAGGACATTCAGGATCTCTAGCAATTATTCCCTTTCTAAATTGTGAGAATGAAAAGAAATGGAACAAATGGACCAGCCCAATGGTTAGAGCAGCAGGCTGTGAAACAGGGAAGCCGGGGGCCAAATTCCAAGGCTGCTACTTGTGATCTTGAGCAAATCACTTAAACTCCATTGCCTCAGGTAGAGATTTAGATCATGAGTACTCTGGAGACAGAAAAATAGCTACTGTAACTCACCTTGAGCTACTGCTGAAGAAGGTGTGAGCTACATCCAGCTCCCCAGCAGGTACACATTTTTTTTTTTAAAAAGTACTTGTTTTGGCCATCTGTTTAAGGGAGGGGTTAAGGGGGATATTCTGTTTGTTTCCCATTTGGTAATGAAAAGGGAACAATAGTGTGTCCTCTCCTATTAAGAATATCTGCACATCTCTAATTGCAAAATGGCTGCAGCCACAGAGGTTGCGACCTGTAATACAGAGACACCCTATATATGAAGAGATATCACTGCATAATGCCTTCTCAGCCTTGGATATTGAGGGTGCCCAAGCCATAGAAACTGAAGTGCCCTTAAATGAGAGAGTCAATGCCCAATCTACTGATAATGCACCAAATATGAAGAAAAAAATCACAAAGCAGAAAACTACTACTATTTGGAGATTCCATCATCAGAGGCACCAACTCGGGAATACAGTTCAAAGGAGAGAAGATAGTCAAATGCCTCCCAGGCTCTGCAGCCAACAGGAATACAAACCAAATTGTTGATATAGTTAGTGCAGAAAGTGAGCACTCCAAAACTGATGTTGTCATCCACTTGGGTGCAAATGACTTGGCTAGAAACAGTGTCTCTGCATTTCAAAGGGACATCCAGACTCTGGGAGAGAAACTCAAGCCCATTGTTAACACCACAGCATTCTCAGAAGTTCTACCTGTTCTTGGTAAGGGAGCAGAAAGGCTGCATTGCTTAAACAACTTTAATACATGGCTCCAATCCTGGTGCAAACAAGAAGGATTTAAATATATAGGTGACTGGAGAAACAGATGGATTAACAAGAGACTATACTGTGCTGATGGACTACATCTCTCTGTCGCAGAGAAAAGGAGCCTAAGTGAAAAATTCAGGCAGTATGTGGACAGGCATTTAAACTAGGGAAAGGGGGTGATGGATGGAGAAGAACAAGTTCAGGACGTCACTCCCAGCAAAAGCATAATAACATTGGAAACACCCACACTTTTAATCCACACATCAATGCCAAGTGGGAAGAGGCAAGTAGAACAAAATCCATGCAAAATACAGGCAAGCCAGTCAACAAATACTGGAAAGCAATGAGCACAAATGATCAAAGTCTAGCCAACAAAGTTCCTGACCTGGAAGCCCTAATGGTGGAAATGGACGTGGACATTGTGGCCATTACAGAAACAGGGTTTAACGAGTCACATGGATGGGATATAGCCATAGCTGGCTATAACCTATTTAGAAGAGACAGAGAGGGTAGAAAAGGAGGAGGAGTCAAAAACAATATTAAAACTGCTGAAATGCAGGGGACGTGGGGAAAAGAAGAAGCACCGTTGATTGTTTTGGAAAGAGGAGATGGCACTGTCATCCATACTGGTTTTTCAACAGGCCTCCAACTCAAACCAAAGAAATCAATAGCAAATTTATTATTGATATTGCAAAGATAGCCATGAAGGGTGAAGTGATCATATTGGGTGACTTTAATCTACCCAATTAGTGAATTGAAGTATTCCTTCTGCAAAACTGGAAAGAAGTAAAAAAAATTGTGGATGTCTTCCAAGATGCATTTCTTAGACAAATGGTGATGGAACCAACTAGGGAAATTTTAATGATAGGTTTTAGTACTCACCAATGAAGATGGCATGCGAATATCCGGGTGGGTGCACATGTGAGCAGCAGCGATAATCACACGGTGTGGTTTGAGATAAAAACCAAGGTGGAGTCCAATCACAGCAAGCTCAAAGTCCTAGACTTCAAAAACACTGACTTCAAATAAAATGGCCAAGTACCTAAAGGAGGAGCTGGCAGGGTGGGAGGGGATAAGGGTAGTGGAATTGCAATGGGCTAAAATAAAGGAGGCAATAAAAGGGGCAACAGATACATATGTAAGGAAAGTAAATAAAAATAAAGGAAAAGGGAACTGTACAAATGGCTGCACAAGTGGCTGCACAAATAAAGGCAAAAACCACAGTTTTTACAAAATTCAGAAGTTCACAAACAGAGGTACATAGAAAAGAATACCGGATCAAACTAAAAGAGACAAAAAGAGAAATAAGGATAGCAAAATAAATAAGCATTGCTAAATAAATAAATAAAAATCAAAAACAGAAGAAAAGATGGCTAAAGATATGAAGTGTTGCGACAAAACATTTTTCAGGTATATTCGGGAGAGGAGGAGATTCAGAGGTGGAATTATAGGATTGCAAAGTGCTGGGAATGGATTTGAGGAAAGTGATAATGGAAAAGCGAAAATGCTAAACAAATACCTCTGCTCTGTTTTCACTAAAGAAAATCCTGGAGAAGGACCACCTGTGACTGGCAAGTATACAAATGGGAATGGAGTAGATACCACACCGTTCACAGAAGATGATGTGTTAGAATAGCTTGCAAAATTGAAAGTGGATAAGGACATGGGACTGGATGGGATACATCCCAGGATACTGAAAGAGCTCACAAAGGTTTTTGCAGGGCCATTAAAGGATGTTTTTAATGGATACTTCGAGACAGAAGAAGCTCCACAGGACTGAAGAAGGGCTGATGTGGTACCTCTTCACAAAATTGTTAATAAGGAAGAAGTGACAAACTACAGGCCAGTAAGCCTTACCTCAATGGCAGAAAATGTAATGGAGGCACTCCTGAAAGAGCGAATAGTGGACTTTCTTGAAAGCAGCAGGTTGCATGATCCGAGGCAACATGGTTTTAGCAAAGGACGATATGCCGAACAAATCTTGAATCAATCAAGTTCTTCAGGGGGAGAGAATGTAAAATATCCTCTTGGATGTTAAATTAATCCAACTGGAGTTGTTTAAACGGCTTGATGTTAGCACTCATCTGCGATATTTCTGGAGTGGAGGAGTGGCCTAGTGGTTGGGGCAAGGTACTTCAGGCCAGAAGGTCGGGGGTTCAAATCCCACTAGAGGACAGCAACCTTGGGCCGGAAGGACTGGGGTTTCTAGTCCCACAGGTGCTCCTTGTGGTCTTGGGCAAGTCACTTAACCCTCCATAGCCCATGTTCCCTGTAAAATAGTTATCTCCAAGTTATAATGCCCTGTTCAATGTAATTTCAGTTTGTTCAATGTAAACCATGTTGATATCATGAAAGGCGGTATATAAGAAATGTTAAATAAATAAAATAAATTCAAAAGGTTACCATACTTTAAAAGAGAGTTTTCATGCCAAAAAAATGTCAAGATACTAAGACAAAATCTGCCATTGGCAAAAGAAATCCTGGAAACATTCATGAGCTGGAACAAATCACAGTTGAACAGTGGGAGAAACTACCAGCAGACAGAGGCATGAAACTTATAGATGGCTACAAGAAATGTTTGGAGGCTGTCATCATTGCCAAGGGTTGTGCAACCAAATATTAGTGACGAGTACCATTAATCCTGTCCAGGTCATATTTTTTTTTTCTCAGAAATTACTACATCTAAGTTACACAGACTTTTTTTTTTGTTGTATACCTCTGAAATATTATGACGACATACAGTTGGAAAATTTCCAATTACTGTACTTCTCAAGATATCATGGCTTCACTGCTTAGTGACATTCATTTTTATCTTTATCATGGATCTCATGCTCTTGCTGTGTCCCTAGAACTTCAGGCTGTCTTCAATCTGATTTATCATAATCATCTCCTATCTCGGCTATATGAAGTGGGTCTCAAAGTTTCAATACTTTAGCAGCTCTTTTATACCACTGTATCTACAGGAGTGGAGGAGTAGCCTAGTGGTTAGAACACTGGCTTGGTAACCAAGCAACCAGGGTTCAATTCCTACTAGCACTCCTTGTGGCATTGGGCAAGTCACTTAACTCTCCACAGCCTCAGAAGAAAGTCCTGGCAATCTACTTCCAATGACACTGCCAAGAAAACCCAGGAGCTTCTGGGTCACCAGGAGTCAGGACTGACTCAAATGCACACATTGCATTTTTGCATCTACAGGTTACAGTAGTTTATATGGAACATGTTTAACAAATGTAACTTCACATAGAATGTGGTTTACAATGTAACAATTAAACAATAATAACAGTTCAACTGAGAAATTGGTTGAAGAAATGAGTGCTCACATCATAATTAATGAACAGTTCACGAGCAGAGTTGCTTAGAGTGGAAAACAGACAGTGGTAACAGTGGGGGATGTGCTAGTATTTGTACAAGCAAGAGGAGAGGAGCTAAAGTTCCTTAAGAAGGGGGGGGGGTGAGTCAGTAGATCATTAGGTGTCTGAAACAAAGTGCTCTAAGAAGAGGTAGGTCTTCAGATTATGCTGAAATTCCCCGATGTCTGTTAAGGAGCGAATTTCTGCAGGGAGGGAGTTCCAAGTTGTGAGTGGGTTTGGTTATGAGACTCCGGAGGACATTAGCTGAGAGATCATGTTGGATCTTGAAAGTGATGAAGGAGACTTTATACTTCACTCGCTGTTAGATGGGGAGCCAATGGAGCTGCTTTAGTATGGAGATGATGTGCAGTCGTCAAGTAGCTCCTATAATTATCCTGGTCACTATATTTTCTGCAAGCTGTAGAGGGAGCAGAGTGGTTTGTGGTAGACCCTGATAGATGGAGTTTACATAGTCCAGTATTGGAGTGATGAGGGCCTGACAAATGTTTCTAAAGTCGGACTGGTCTAATAGTGGTTGAAGGTTCTGAAACACTTTCATTCTGAGGTAAGCAGACTTGGTAGCTTGCTTGATGTGGGCTTGGAAGTTAAGATTTTGGTCTAGTGTAATGCTAAGGTATTTTACTTGATCCTTGACTTGTAGTGTAAAATTGGCTAAGCTGATTGTAGATGGTGGGGAGAAAGTGGGATTCTTAGTTATATGAAGGACCTCTGTCTTTTTAGGATTGATGTGGAAGTTGTGTTTGATTAGCCAGCTGATGACCACTTCCAGGCATTGTTCTATTGTAGAGAAGTCTGGGTTGATGGAGAATGGAGTATAGATTAGAATGTCATCAGCGTCCAAATTGTAGAGGGTGTTGCGATTCTGGATGCTGCTGCAAAGTGGTTGGTTGAGGATGTTGAACATCAAGGATGACAAGGTGGAGCCCTGGGGTAGGCATTGACATAGACTGAAAGGGCAGGAAGATTCTGATCCCACTTTGACTTGCTGATGCCAGTCTTCCGAGTAAGAATGAACCCATTTTAGAACTGTATCTCTTCGGCTGATTTAGTGTAGATGTGATATGAGTTGTTCATGAATAACAGAGTCGAAGGCGACTAAGATGTCCAGAAAAATGAAGATGAATCCTTGTGTGGTTTTTTTCGGTACCCTATATTAAGGTGTCCAGGAGAGAGGTTGGTAGGGTCTCCATGCTGTGAAAGGGTTTGAAACCATGCTGATGATGATCAAGAGGAGCGTAGGAGTCTATGTAGTCATTTTTCTTGAACGATCGTCATTATCATGTCTCTCATCATGGCAGTTCTTTCACTCCTTTTTCCTTGCCTTGTGGGAGTGAAAGAACTGCCATGATGAGAGACATGATAATGACGATCGTTCAAGAAAAAGGACTACATAGACTCCTACCTCTCCTTTTTTTTAATTTTCTATTTTCATGCATTTTAAATGGTTACAACACAAAATGTACAGAATAATGAAAAGGAATAACAAAGAATATATAATAAATGAGAAACAAGTCTCCGCTTCCAACACAGATATCGCCCACTAAACTTCATCAAGCCCACATTACTGGAAGTAGGGGATTCAGTTAAATTCAAATATAAATCAGGAAAAAACAACAACAGAGAGTTCATATAAATATAATACAATAAGCCCAAAAATATATCACCGTCTTACCAATAGCAAAAATAATAAAGAAAATCAAGAGCTTGGAGCTTTCAAGAATTCCTCCAACTGCATTGATTCAAAGAAGCAACATCATTTGCCCTGATGGAATACTAAACATTTGCATGGATATTTAAGAAAATATGTAGCTCCCAGAGCTAAGACCCGAGGTCTCAACTCCAGGAAGGCCTTATGCCTAAGCTCCGTAGGCCCTAGAAACATGGGGAAAGATGTTGATTCTTTGCCCACAAAACAAAATTCCCTTCTCTGAAACAAATGAAACTAATAAAGTAGCACAAGAAGTAATAATATCAGAAGATGATTCTAAAAAATCTGATAAGTCGAGACTAGGTACATCAGAAACCTGGTCTAATTCCCCATCAGCCAGAGTAACCACTTTCTTATCCCTAGGAAGATAATAAATACTACTAATCTGTAGCACTGTGGGGTCTTCAACAAGCAAAACCTCTTTCAAGTATTTGTGGCAAAGAATCATAGGAGATAAATAGTGAGTCACAGGAAAATTTAGGCAACTGATATTCCTTCCCCCAAAGAAATTTTCCAATTGTTCCATTTGTCAATAGCAAACAAGACTATCCTTAATGGAAGAAGACTTCAGCTGATTCTCACATTTACCAAGCCTCTCCCCCATTTGTAGCATTTTAGAATCTTGATCAGCGAATTTAGCAACTGAGTCTTTGGTGAACTCCTGCAATTGATTCAAAGTACCTGTTAAAATGGCCTCAGTCCGAGAAACAACCACCCGGATATCTTTAAGAGAAACATCTTTATCCACTAGATTTTACACCAAACAGTTAACACCTAATGTAACAAGCTGCAAAATTTTAGGTAAAGGAGCCCCAGAGATATCATCAGGCATCAAATCAGATTGAGGCTGGACAGGTAACAATGGAATAACAGGTGAGGAAACCTTGACAAGAAAATCCTGCCTACTTTCCAAAACTAAAAAGTCAGATGGTAGGGTTGGGTTATACCCCTAGCAGGTAACTGCAGAGAAGAGGAGTCAAGACTTACAGTTTCTGAGGAAGATAGAGATAGAGCTTCCATTCCCCTCCAAACAAAATGCTTGTCCAGGGGTCCTTCTACCTTAGACGTTTTCACTATTGAGGTAATTGGTAAGAGAATACTCTTCTTCCTCTTCCCCATAATCAGGATACCAACCACCCTTTCCTCTGCAACGAATGTGCGGAAGGGGCGCCAAAGTGGTGTGACTTGCCCCTTTGGACATACCCCTTCAGACACCACCCGCAGGAACGCATCAGCTACCATGTCCCATGGGTGGGGGGGCAAGCTCTTAAAACCCCTGCCAATGTCTACCACAATACCAGAGCACATCCTGGCCAGTAACTGTCAACATTTTCCCTCTATATGGCAGAATCTACTTGAAGGGGAACGTATTGCATCTCACCATCACTGACCTAAAAAACTCCCAATGTTTTAGTATCATCAATCTTTATTATCTCAATTTTTTTGGAATCAATCTTTTATATACAGGGTGGCCCAAAAAAAGTGAGAACATCTTGTAAATTAAACGCTTAAATAGTTTACTTATTTACCTTTTTTAGCTATATAACGTCTTTATTTCGACAATTTCCGGTTGCCATCTTTTTTTTTTTAATTTGTCAATCATTTACATGTCTTTTTGAATTTTTAAATAACTTATATGCTATGAGATGTTCTCACTTTTTTTGGGCCACCCTGTATATACATAAAAAATGAAATAGAGGGAGGGAGGCGTGGCCAAATGTTTAGGACAAGGTACCTCAGGCTGGAGGGCCAGGAGCTCAATTCCCACATGGGGACAGCAATCTCAGGCTGGAGGGACTGGGGTTTCTAATCCTATAGGCAATCCTTGGGGCCTTGGGCAAGCCACTTAACCCTCCACTGCCTCAGGTACATATAGATTGGAGATAAGGAAGTGCATCCAGTACTTGCCCTTCAGCCTGGGCAGTATATCAAGAAATTGCAAAAACATAAACTAGAAACTCTAGAACCACATTATCTGTATCACAGCTCCATTGCTACTCCTAATAAATAGGAAAATGACTTGACTGGAAGAAACATTATAACAACAGCACACAGTGCTCAAGAACTTATCTTGCAGACGCTAGCTCTTCAGACAGAATGACCACCCAACAAAGATCCTTGTTTCGCCGAAAGAACGGCTTCATCAGAGGCGGAGCTTAGAAGAGACGAATCAGCTGAGGCCTTTTTCTTCCTTTAATAAATTTCCTTCTGTATATTAGCTTTTAGTGCTATTTTTGTTGCTCTTCGGACAGAAGGAACTGTGAATATTCTATTAGCAATAGTGAGTTTAGCTGGAGTGTAAGTATGTAAGGTCGATCAGGTTCTAATTTCATTTTTTTAATAGTGTGGCCAGGGAGGTTTTGGGATTGTTTGTTAGTACCCCTGGTGTGGGATTTCTGGTCTGTATACATTTCCAGTAACCATATTTGTCAATACTGGAGGGGACATATAAAAAATATAGCATGGCTGAATGGCCCCTTCCCTATTTAAAAAACAAAACAAAAAAACAGTACAGCCAAGCCCCCCCCCCCCAACTGTTCTTTCAACTTCTACTTTAAAATAAATGAAAATTAAAAAAAAATCCCCATTTCCCACTCTCCCAAACCTTAAATGAAAATCTAAAGCTCAGCAAAAAGATGAAAGGCTTTTACCTCCTCCTAATGGACTAAATACTAATAGCCTGATTCCATCCTAGGTGTCAAAGCTCCATTTAAAAGCCGTGATCCTGGCCGTCAGCTCCTGCAGCTAATTCCCTGCAGCCCGACCCCCGATTCGGCAACCTACGGCTAGGGTTGGGCTGTGAGGAATGTCCTCGGCCCTTCCCCCTGCCCCATCCATGCCCCGGGCCTGCCGATCTCCTCCATCCAGGGAAATTATTCCACCTTGGAGGTGGAATAACTTTCCTGTACAAGTCACCGGCCCTGGACCTACAAGGCAGACATTAGAATTGGCTCTGTATGTCCAGGGCTAGCGACCTCCCACCAGCTGCCTTAACTCCACCCCCTCTTCACCCCCATCTAACTTCCCCGTACAACCAGAGGGGAAGTTAGACACCAATGGGGAGGCCCACGTCCTTCCCCGCTATTCGGGGGACAGAATAACCCCCTAAGTGCCTGTGCAGCTGAAACTCGGGAGCCCTTCTACTGAAGTGTACTAACACTTAAAGCACTGTCATGTAAAAGTTAACTTGATGGCCTGACAGCATGCATTAATTCAGTCATGGAAGGAAGGGGGATAAAGGTGGGGAATGGGAGTGGCCTGTGCCTTGCAATTAATGTACAGTAACTTAAAGTATGTTAACTGTTACCAGAGCAGAAAACACACATCACTTAATGTCACCTCAGTAATGGTGTTGAATACATCTTAATTATTCATCATATACCTGACATGTGATAAGTATATTATCTGTGAATGGGCAGATGCTGGACTCTCTCCCAACAGTTATCACAGAGACTTTACAGTTACAGTTCAAGAATTCTAGCAATTATTGTACAGGAACTGTAGATTTTTTCCACTTTTAGCAAAAGGGCTCCAAAATTGTCACTTATTTCCTCTCAAATACTAATTGGTTCCTTCACTTACAACTGTCAGCCAAAGGACCAATCCCCATTCAGAACTCCTTTCTGCAAGAAATTCACAATCGATTCCTGGATGGAGATTGGGTCCTCCATTGACAGCTATCATTGAAGAAAGGAATCAAGATGGAGCACAACAAATGGCTGACAGCTGTACTGACACTTATGAATTTTCTAGCCCAGCAGGAAGAGATTAAGAACCCTTCCTTCCACTGGGCTTCATCACCATTTTGGGGGTTTTGGGGGAGGATATGGGCAATTAAGATAGGAGATGGGCAATTTGTCTTTTTCTCTGATTTTCATTGATTTTTTTCAGGTTGTTTGATATATTTAGTTAATTAAATTTTAACCTGCATTAGAACCTTTTAACATAGGCACTCACACTTCCCTCTTACTCTCCAATAACCCCAAGGAATGACTCAAACCCCTGTATGGCAAAGAAGTGGTCACAACCTTTATTAAACTTCACAAACATCTCAGTAGCAAGTTTCATCAACTCCCCCCACCAGGTCAGCTTTTACCCTCCTGAACACCTTCATTTCACCTGGTTAGTTGATGCAGATATATTCATGGTGCCCTTTGCATAGCCTGCAATTTTGCCAGACTATGCCCTGAGGCTCACAATAGTGTCACATGCTAGCCTCTCCTTCTCTCCCTCTGTCCCCTGTCATCATCTTCCCTTACCCTGCTGACCTGGATATCCACCAGCCTCTCTAACTCCTGCCACTAGTCATAACAGCCAGGGCCAGCCCGACCACTAGGTGAGCTAGATGGCTGCCTAGGGCATACGGCCTGGGTGGGTGGCTTTATGCCGCCATTTTGTTGCCTGCGGCAGGCCATGTGCTTCAGCACGCATGACCTGCTGCTTCTGATCCCCCTCTGATGCAAGTTACTGTCAGAGGGGGAGGGGGGTTCAGAAGGGGGGAAGGCAATGGCAGTGGGGGTGTACTATCGAGCGCCTGGCCAGAATGACCAAATGGATGATGAAATGCTCAAAGAAATCAAGGAAGCTAACAAACGTTACAGTGCAGTAATAATAATGGGTGATTTCAATTACCCTGGTATTGACTGGGTCAGTGTCACGTCAGGACATGCTAGGGAGATAAAGTTCCTGGATGAAATAAATGACTGCTTCTTGGAGCAGCTGGTTCATGAACCGACCAGAGGGGAAGCCATATTAGACCTAGTCCTTAGTGGAACACCAGATCTAGTGCAAGAGATAAGGGTGTTGGGGCCACTTGGAAATAGTGATCATAGCATGATCGCCTTTGATTTAATTAGTGGAGGAGGGATAGTAAGGAAATCCACAGTACTACCTTTTAACTTTCGAAAAGGGAGACTATGATAAAATGAGGAAAACAGTTAAGAAAAAACTAAAAGGAGCAGTTGCAAAGGTTAAAGACGTACATCAAGCTTGGGTGTTGTTGAAAAATACTATCTTGGAAGTCCAGACCAGCTGTATTCCACGCTTTAAGAAAAGTGGAAGGAAGTCCAAAAAACTGCCAGCATGGTTTAAAGGTGAGGTCAGAGAGGCTGTTGTTGCCAAAAAAGCAACTTTCAGGAAATGGAAAAAAGAGCCAAACGACGAAACCTGGAAACAGCACAAGCACTGGCAAGTCAAATGCAAGGCATTGATAAAGCAGGCAAAGAGAGAATTTGAGAAGAAGCTTGCTGCGGAAGCAAAAACGCGAAATAAAGACCTTTTCAAGTACATTCGTAGCAAAAAACCTGTGAGAGAGTCAGTTGGTCCATTAGATGATAAAGGGGTTAAAGGAGCACTAAGAGGCGACAAGGCGATAGCGGAGAGACTGAATGAATTCTTTGCTTCGGTCTTTACTGAGAAAGATGGAGGAATGTTACCCATGACGGAAGTGGTATCTAAAGGTGTGGAAGAATTGAAGGAAATATCGATACATCGGGAAGATGTCTTACAACTATTAGATAAACTGAAGAGTAGCAAATCACCTGGACCGGATGGTATACATCCAAGGGTGTTGAAAGAACTGAAATATGAGATTGCAGACCTGCTATCAGTAATCTGTGAACTATCATTAAAATCATCTCTAATACCTGAAGATTGGAGGATCACCAATGTAACACCAATTTTTAAAAAGGGTTCCAGGGGTGATCCAGGAAACTACAGACCGGTGAGTCTGACGTCAGTACCGGGAAAAATGGTAGAAACCATCATAAAGAATAAAATTACTCAGCATGTAGATAGTCACAACCTAATGGGAGACAGCCAACATGGCTTTAGACAAGGAAGATCTTGTCTTACTAATCTGTTATGTTTTTTTGAAGGAGTGAATAAACAGGTGGACAAAGGTGAGTCGGTTGATATTGTGTATCTGGACTTTCAGAAAGCCTTTGACAAGGTCCCTCATCAGAGACTTTTGGCAAAACTAAAGAGTCATGGGATAGGAGGCAGTGTACTATTGTGGATCAGGAACTGGTTAAAAGATAGAAAGCAGAGGGTAGGGCTAAATGGCCAATTTTCCCAATGGAGAAAGGTGAATAGTGGTGTACCCCAGGGATCTGTGCTGGGTCCGCTGCTTTTTGACATATTCATAAATGACCTGGAAAGTGGAATAACGAGTGAGGTTATCAAATTTGCAGATGACACAAAACAATTTAAAGTTGTTAAAACCGAAGAGGATTGTGAAAAGTTGCAAGAGGATCTTGATAAATTGGAAGACTGGGCATCAAAATGGCAGATGAAATTTAATGTGGACAAGTGCAAGGTTATGCACCTAGGGAAGAACAACCCAAACTATGGTTACACGATGGAAGGTTCCACATTAGGAACCACCACCCAGGAAAAAGATTTAGGCGTCATTGTGGATACCATGTTAAAACCCTCGGCCCAGTGTGCAGCGGCGGCCAAAAGAGCAAATAGAATGCTAGGTATGATAAGGAAAGGAATGGAAAATAAAACAAAAGATATTATAATGCCTCTATATCGTTCCATGGTGAGACCGCACCTTGAATATTGTGTGCAATTCTGGTCGCCGTATCTTAAAAAGGATATAGCGATTTTAGAAAAGGTTCAGAGAAGAGCCACCAAAATGGTAAAGGGGATGGAAGGATACTCCTATGAAGAAAGGCTAAAAAGGTTAGGGCTCTTTAAACTGGAAAAGAGACGGCTGAGGGGAGATATGATAGAAGTCTATAAATTAATGAATGGAATGGAACGGGTAAACGTAGATCGATTGTTTACGTTATCAGAATATAGAAAGACTAGGGGACATGCAATGAAGCTACAGGGTAAACTATTTAAGACCAATAAAAGAAAATATTTTTTCACTCAACGTGTAATCAAACTCTGGAATATGTTACCGGAGGATGTAGTAAAGGCTGTTAGTGTAGCTGGGTTTAAAAAAGGTTTGGACAAGTTCCTGGAGGAAAGGTCCATAAACCATTATTAAGAAGTGACCGAAGATATCAATGCTTGACCCAGTACAAGCATTGTGGAACTTGTGTCTCTTGGGGAAACTGCTAGGTACATATGACCTAGTTTGGCCACTGTTGGAAACAGAATACTGGGCTTGATGGACCTAGGTCTGACCCAGTATGGCACCCTAGGTCTGACCCAGTATGGCATATCTTATGTTCTTATGTAAGAAGCAGGCCATGTGTGCTGAAGCATATGGCTTGCCGCAGGCAACAAAGCGGTGGCACAAAGCTGCTGCCACCACCTCCTTCCACCAAGATGGAATCAACAGTAGCAGGGGATGCCGGCGTGGGGGGGCAGGGCAGTTCAGCACGGAGGGGGGGGGGCAGCGCGGCAGGGGTTTCTGCCTAGGGCAGCAGAAACCCTTGGGCCAGCCCTGATGACTGCCTAACACTAGTCACCGCTCCCACTCAAGTCCTCACAATAAGCCCCAGCTTTTTCACAATTTCCACTCTCACTGGAATCTGAATTGGACAATGAAGAAACCTCTGAGTTTCAACAATCACACAACTCTAAAATCTGAGAAGGACTGAGCCATGCCTGCACCTACTTATGCCTCTATTTTATAAAGGACAGGCGTATTTGACTGGCTATCCTAGGCGCCCCTCATAAATCACCCTTATAATACACAACAGGTTCAGGAGCCAGAAAGCTAATTTCACCTAATTCAATGCCCTCAAACTATAATCAAATTAAAGCAGCAGTGGAATGAATATACTGTATTAGCCTAAGCAACCTTCCTTCTATTAATATTTCCACTTTATTGGATGTTTTGAAGGCTATAATAAGAGGTAAATTTATTACATTAATAGGAAAGAATACATTCAGCTGTTTACAGTTCTATAGCAGGAAACAGGACAAAAGACAACACATAAACAGATCAGATATAAAAGGCTCTCTGCTAAATTGATGAAATTTAGAGGCAAAATCAATCTTCTTTATATCAAACTTGTTAAGTTGAAGCTCACACTAGCTAAATATAATTTCTATGAGCTGGACTATAAATTGTCCAGTGTAACAACTAATGAAGATAAAAGCCGAACATAATAGGAGAAATAAAAAAGTACAGACGGTGTTACGATTAATAAGCCGGGGGGAAATTGAAACTGGCTTTATAAATATTTTATTCATGAACAGATAAGTCTAAATTTGAAAAACCCAAGGTATGCATGACTTAGTTTCTTTCGTCTGTATACCAGTATTATCTGACCAAATAAAAAATCTACTTCAGAATCAATTGATAATGGAGAGACTTGCAAGTTTTTAAAAACCTTAAAAATAATGGAGCAATATTCTGTGGATGGCTGCTGAATAAGGAATTCATATAAAATACAGATGTCTTTATGCAGATTTTCATCCAGTCTATTCATTAATTTGGACCATTGAATGTGCAGTCTTAAAACAAAATCATTTTCAAGGTTGACTGTTATTTTTGTGCTGCAATGTTTTTGGCTAAAGTTATCCAGATAGCGGCTGAATATTCCTGCTATCAGCATAAACTGTGGCCCTGTCTCTGCAACTCAGCTCATATATAGTTAAATTTTCTCTGTATATCAACTTACAGTAGGTATCAAGAAGTGAGGTGGATAAATGCAGGAGCGGCTCAAGGCAATCTGCTGCCTGAGGCGAAGGATGAGATGGTGGAAAATGGAGGAAATGCAAGATGTTTACGCACCAAGGAACTAAAAGAGAGTGAGAACCACAGCACAGTTTATAAAACTAAATTATAACTCATTTTTATTTTGTTGTTATACATGTAAACTGCGCTATGGTTATTGCTTTTTCTTTTTCAACATATATTTTGTATCCACAGAACCCCCTTCAACAGTAGGTGCAGAACAGAACCAGGACATTCACCCACAGAACTCAATATCTTAAAAAAAAATCTGATTCTGATCATCTCACTAACAACAAGAAACATTCTCCAGTACCAGGCATATTCTGAACTAATACAAAACCCTACAACAAAGTCATTGAGTATCTATAGAGCAAACCTACCATACCATACCATTTCAGCACCAACTTCCAAAACTCACATAAGAAGCCCACCAAAAAAAGTGTCACTGTAAATATTTCAGTGGACCCTGGAGCATCCATACACATATTTGAAAAGCTGAACATGTCAAATTACTACAGTACAGTATAGATCTTTATGTACAAATTCCATGTTAACAGAACACCTGGGCTCAGTCACACACTCAGAACACAGACTCTCAAGAAGTACAGAATAAGTAACCACAATCTAAAGTAAAAAATTAAAATATATAGACAAAATTTAAACTGAAACCCCAAGAAGCCAGACTCCTCAAGCAGTGCATCAGATAAATAAGATATACAGTTCCCCCATACAGTGTAAAATATACAGATAACACAAAGTCCAATCACTAAAATGAAATAAAATCATTTTTCTACCTTTGTTGTCTGATCATTTTATTCTCTGATCATGCTAGTCCCGATCCGAGGCTTCTGCTTTCCTGTCTTCTCTTAGCTCTCTTTCTGTGGTCTATGGTCCATCTGCCATTTCTTATCTCTTTTGTTTTCTTCACTTCTTTCCATCAGTTTATTTCCAGTCCCAGTAACCCTTCCCAGTATTAGCCCCTTTCCAGTCCTCCCTCCCATACCTTCCAATGTCAACTTGCATTCCCATGACTGCCACTGGTGTCCATTCCCCCTCCTTCCCCACTGTCCAGTCCCTTCTAGTCCAAATACCATAGCAGTCCCTCTCAGCATCCACTCCCTTCCAGTCCCATTCTATGATCCCCTCGCATCAGCCTATTTGTAGCCCTAGCCCCTAGTTTTCTTCCAGGGCCAGCAGCTATATCCTCCCCTCCCCACCATTAGCCCATTCCCAGTCGAAGCCCTCCAATCAGCTCACTTCCAGTGCTAATCTCCCCCTCAACCCCATTACCAGTGCTAGCCTCTCCTAATCAGCCCATTACCAGTCCTAGCCCCCTGATCAGCTTATTTCCAATGCTAGCCCCCCATCAGTCCATTACCAGTCCTACCACACCCCATCAGCCCATTACCAGTTCTAGCCTCCCCTAATCAGCTCATGTCCAGTGCTAGTCCCCCCTCAGCCCATTACCAGTGCTAGGCACCCTAATCAACCCATTCCCAGTCCCAGCTCCCTCGATCAGTCCATTCCCAGTCCCAGCCTTCCCTAATCAACCCATTACCAGACCTAGCCCCCCCCCGATCTGCCCAATACCAGTGCTAGCCCCCCCATCAGCCTATTATAATCCTAACCCGCATTGTCTCTCCCTTTTGTCCAGCATTTATCTCTTGTCTGTCCAGTATGCCCCCTGTCTCTGCCCTTTGTCCAGCATTTGTCCACCTGTCTCTCCCCTTTATCTAGTACTTCTCCCCTTGTCTCTTCCTTTGTCCAGTATGTCCCTGTCTTCCCCTTTGTCCAGCATTTTCCCCCTGTCTCTCCCCTTTGTTCTGCATTTATCCCCTGTCTGTCCAGCACATCCCCCTGTCTCCCCCCTTTGTCCAGCACATCCCCCTGTCTCCCCGCCTTTGTCCAGCATGTCCCCGTCTCCCCCTTTGTCCAGCACTTGTCCCCCTGTCTCCCTCTTTGTCCTGCATGTCCCGTCACCTCCTTTGTCCAGCATCATGTCCCTGTCTCCCCCTTTGTCCATCACTTGTCCCCATGTCTCCCCCTTTGTCCAGCATGTCCCCTGTCTCCCCCTTTGTCCAGCACTTGTCCCCCTGTCTCCCCTTTTGTCCAGTATCATGTCCCCTGTCTCTCCCTTTGTCCAACAATTGTTCCCCCATCTCCCCCTTTGTCCAGCACTTGTCCTCCTGTCTCCACCCTTTGTCAAGCATGTCCCCTGTCTACCCCTGTGTAAAGCAGCATGTCCCCTGTCTCCCTATTTGTCCAGCACTTGGCCCCAGTCTCCCCCTTTGTCCAGCATGTCCCCATCTCCCCCTTGTCCAGCATCATGTCCCCTGTTTCCCCCTTTGTCCAGCATGTCCCCTGTCTCCCCCTTTGTCCCCCCTGTCACTCACCTTTGTTTCTCCTTGTTGTCCTCCTCCTGTCCCTATTCCCTCCACCTGTACTTCTCATCAGGTGGCAGCGGGGACACTCTGCTGTTTTAATTTTAGATTTTGTTCCTCTGCCCTGCCGCTGCCTTCCAACCACATTTTTTTCCTCAAGAAATGCTTGCAGCATTAAAAAAAAAAGCAGCAGAAAGGCAGAGGCAGGGCAGAGGCAGCAAAATCTAAAATTAAAACAACCAGAGTGCCGCCGCTGCTGCCACCGCACAAATCAGCCGACAGCACTCCGGCTCCGTTTTAATTTTATATTTTCTTAGCCTCTTGCCTGCATCTGCCTTCACATGCAGGAAATCAGAGGCAGGCCAGAGGCTGCAAAATCTAAAATTAAAACAGATCCGGAGTGCCGGCATCGGGAGTGCTGTCCCCATCAGAGTGCCGCCTGATGCAATCGCCTCAAGTGGCCTAATGGAAGAACCACACCTGGATAAATGAGAAGGATGAAAAAGGGGGAAAGTAAATTAACTAAAAGTTTAATATTAGCCAAACATGCATAAATATAATAAGATCAGGATTGCCCATTGCGAGTATGGACCTATCATTTGGAGGTAAAAGCAGTGTTTAAGTTCCATTTTTGTTTAGAAATCATAAAATATTTCCATTAAGATTTTATATAATGTTTTGTATCATATTTTTATGCTCAATTTGTCATTTTTATTGATGATTGAAGTGGTCATATACAATACATTGAGGTAATGAGATGTTAATTATTTATACTATAATATTTGCATATACATATATTATTTTTTATATAAAAATCAACTGTATTCTTTCCTTTTCTGAAATTTGTACCCCTGTGGAAGGCTGTATAATAAAAAAATGGCCATATAGGGTCTTTAAAGGATAGTCCTTTATATGTGCTTATTCTTTTATGAGTAATTATATTTATACATTTTAAGATATCCAAATATGTGTAAATATGTAAAAATTTAATTTCCCCTTTTTTGTCCTGCTCATTTATACACCTTGCTCCTTGGTACCTATATAGTGCTTCTTTGTGGACTGTTTTATGTGCCAGCAAGTCAGTGTCAACTCTTGGCGATTCTGGATGGTTGTCCATGTTGTGACTATCTGCTGGGTTTTCTTGGCAAGGTGTGACTGGCAGTAAATTGTCAGGCCTTTCTTCAGCACAGCAAATCTACAACATATGGAAATCCCATGGTAGTCACCCATTCAAGAGATAAGGGTGTTGAGACAATAGTGATCATAGCATGATCATGTTTGATTTAATAAATGGAAGAAGGACAGCAAGGAAATCCATAGTACTACCTTTTAACTTTCAAAAGGGAGACTGATAAAATGAGGAAAATAGTTAAGAAAAAGCTGAGAGAAGCTCTTGCAAATGTTAAAGATTTACATCAAGCATGGGCATTGTTTAAAAATACTATCTTGGAAGCCCAGTCTACATGTATTCCATGTTTTAAGAAAAGTGGAAGGAGAACTGCCGGCATGGTTTAAAGGCGAGGTCAGAGAGGCTGTTGTAGCCAAAAAAAACCCATCTTTCAGGACATAGAAATAGGAGCCAAATGACAAAAACGGAAAACAACATAAGCAATAGCAAGTTAGATGCAAAGCATTGATAAGGAAGGCAAAGAGAGAATTTGAAAAATAGCTTGCCGTGGAAGCAAAAACACATAATAAAATTTTTTCAAGTACATTCATGGCAAAAAAGGCTGAGTGAGTCAATTGCATAATTAGATGATAGTGGGTAAAATTGGCAGTAAAGGAGGACAAGGCCATAGTGGAGAGGCTGAATGAATTCTTTCCTTCGGACTTTACTGAAGAAGATGTAGGGAAGTTATCCATGCCTGAAATGTTATTTAAAGGAGATATATCAAAAGAATGGAAAGAAACATCGATAAACCAAGAAGATGTATTACAAGTATATGGTAAACTGAAGAGTACTAAATCACCTGGACCGGATGGTATACATCCAAGGGTGTTGAAAGAACTGAAAGATGAGATTGCAGACCTACTATTAAGAACCTGTGAACTATCATTAAAATCATCTGTAGTGCCTGAAGATTGGAGAATGGCTAATGTAATACCACTTTTAAAAAAGGGTTCCAGGGTGAATCCGGGAAACTGCAGACCAGTGAGCCTGACATTGGTACTGGGCAAAATGGCAGAAACCATTCTAAGAATAAAATTACTGAACATATAATGGTTTAATGGAAGAAAGCAAACATGGATTTAGCCAAGAAAAGTCTTCTCTTACTAATCTGTTATATTTTTTTGAAGGTGTGAATAAACGGGTAGACCAAATTGAGGCAGTTGATATAGTGTATCTGGATTTTCAGAAAGCCTTTGACAAGGTCCCTCATGAGAGAGTCTTAGCCAAATTAAAAAGTCATGGGATTGGAGGAAGTGTAGTATTATGGATCAGGAACTGGTTAAAAGATAGAAACCAGAGAGTAAGGCTAAATGGACAATTTTCTCAATGGAGAAAGATGCATAGTGGAATACCCTAGGGATCTCTGCTGGGCCTGCTGCTTTTTAACATTTTGATAAATGATCTGGAAATGGAAATAATGAGTGAGGTGATCAAAACTGCATCTGTTCCAGATGTAGATCCCCTCTGTACATCTGAGCCAGATGTACAGAGGGGATCACAGTTCTGATCCCGCGGAGCACGTCTAGCCCCGCGGGATCAGAATCATGAACAATCCTGTACGTGCAGGCCAGGACTGCAAATCAGTCTGGCCTGCACATACAGGACTTTCCCGGCTAACTCAATCAAGGCTATTCAATGGAGCTGCGGTGCCATGGCATCATTGAAGAGCCGCGGTGCCAGCCGCTGGAAACAAAAGCATATTCCCCACATCCCGACCCCCAATCTTGCCTCCTAACAAAGTTATTCCACCTCGGAGGGGGAATAACTTCCCCGCACATGTCGCCGGCCCTTGACAAACAGGGGTGACATTAGAATTGACCCTGTACATCCAGGGCCAGTGACCGCCCACCGCCCGCCCAAACTCCACCACCAAGAAGCCCCTTCCCCGCTCCCATCTAACTTCCCTGCACAACTGGTGGGGAAGTTAGATGCGACGGGGGAAGGCACATCCATCCCCGCTATTTGTGGCAGAGAACCAGGCCCAATAGGATTGTGAAATATTGCTAGAGGACCTTGATAAATTGGAAGTCTGGACGTTCAAATGTCAGATGAGATTTAATGTTGACAAGTACAAAGTTATGCACCTAGAAAAGAAGAACCCAAACTATGGTTACACGATGCAAGGTTCCACATTAGGAACCACCAGCCAGGAAAAAGATGTAGGTGTCATTGTGGATAATACATTGAAACCCTCAACCCAGAGTGCAGTGGCAGCAAAGAAAGCAAATAAAACACTAGGAATCATAGGGAAAGGAAGGGAGAATAAACCAAGGATATTATAATGCCTATGTATCATTCCATGGTGTGACTGCACCTTGAATATTGCGTGCAATTCTGGACGCCATATCTTAAAAAGGAAATAGCGGAATTAGAAAAGATACAGAGAAGATCTACCAAAATGGTAAAGGATATGGAAGGATACTCCTATGAGGAAAGGCTTAAAAGGTTAGGGCTCTTCAATTTGGAAAAGAGATGACTGAGGGGATTGTAAATTTGTAAATTTGTAAATTTGTTTTAGTTCAAAATTTCCCCATGTATTATCCAAGTTCTTTTTCCTGTTCAATGTAAAACCAAACAGCTTGTTGTTCTGGTCTTTTGTTTTACTGTAAACCGCGCTGATCCCAAATAGTGCGGTATATAAGAGCTTGTAATAAATAATAAAATAAATAAATAAATAAATATGTGATAGAGATCTATAAATTAATGAAAGGAATGGAACAGATAAATGTAGATTGGTTGTTTACACCTCAAAAAGTAGGAAGACTAGGGGGCATGCAATGAAGCTACAAAATAACCCATTTAAGACTAATATGAGAAAAAACCTTTCACTCAACATGTAATCAACCTTTGAAATATGTTACCGGAGGATGAAGCAAAAGCTGTTAGTGTGTTGTTGTTAAGTGTCCTCGAGTTGGTGTCAACTCATGGTGACCCTCTGGATAGTTCTCCTAAACTGTGTTCAGTCTTCATTCAGGTGGCTCATTGTTAACAGAGTAGCATCCACAGCTGCTGTTATTGCATCGATGCATCTCATTGCTGGCCTTCCCCTTTTGCGTTGACTTTCTACTTGCTAAGCATGATGTCTTTCTCTAATGATCTCTCACCTAACATAATGTGTATGAAAGTCGAAGTTTTGTCATCTGAGCTTCTAAAGAAAGTTTAGGTTTGATCTCCTCTAGTACTGACTGGTTTGTTCTTTGGTCAGTCCATGGTATACATAGTATTCGTTGCCAGCACCATGATTCAAAGGCATCAATTTTCTTCATGTCTATCTTTTTCACTGTCCAGCTTTCACATCCATATGATGTTATTGAAAATACTATGGCTTGAATGAGTCAAATCTTTGTATAGAGAGACATCTCTGCTCTTAAGCTTGTCTAGGTCTTTCATAGCCATTCTGTCAAGAGCAATGCATTGTCAGATTTCTTGTCTGCTTGTTGTTTCTTTATTGATAGTTGATCCAAGTACGTTAAAATTGTCCACTATTTTGATTTTCTTCTCCATCAACGATGAACGTTTTGATTTTGCCAGTTGTCAGGATCTTTTTATTCTTTGCATTAAGGTGCAGGCCCATTTTAAGACTATATTCCTTGATCTTGAGAAGCAAATGTTTCAGAACATCTTTATTTTCCTCCAGTAATGTGATATCATCAGCATAGTGAAGGTTGTTGATGTGTCTTCCACCAAACTTCACACCTCGGTTGTCTTCATACAATCCTGATTCTCTGATGATTTGTTCTGCATATAAATTAAACAGGTAAGGGGAAAGTATACAGCCTTGTCATACACCTTTGCTGATTCTAAATCATTCTGTTTCTCCTTGTTCCATTCAAACTGTTCCTTCTTGATCAATGTAAAGATTGTGAAAGAGAACAATCAGGTGTTCTGGCATTTCCATGCTTCTTAATGTGGCCCAGAGTTTCTCAAGGTTTGCCCAGTCAAAAGCCTTGCTGTAGTCAACAAAACACATATAGATATCCTTTTGATATTCTTTAGTCTTTTCAATGATCCATCTCACATCCGCGATGATGTCTCTTGTTCCTCGCCCTTTCCTGAAAACTGCTCGCACTTCAGGCAGGTCTCATTCCAGGTATGGTTGTAGTCTTTGCTGCATAATCTTCAGTAGAATCTTGCTGGCATGTGGGATCAGAGCCATTGTGCGATAATTTCCACAGTCAGTTGGATCACCTTTCTTTAATATTAGTATAAACACAGATCTTTTCCAGTCAGTTGGCCAAGATGTTGTCTTCCAAATTTCCTGGCAGAGTCTTGTAAGTATGCTGTAATACTTCAATGGGAATGCCATCAATGCCTGGTGCTTTGTTCTACGATAAGGCTTTCAATGCTGCTTCAACTTCTTCTTTCATCAGCAATGGTTCCTTATCACAAGGTACAGGTTGAAACGGCTGTTGGTCCACTTCACCTTTATCATATAATGACTCCGTTTATTCTTTCCACCTTTTCTTGATCTTCTGAGCATCATTCAACATGGATCTTTGAGCATTTTGTAACATTCCATTTTGAGGCTGGAATTTTTTTCTTTATCTCTCGTAGCTTTAAGAAAACTGATCTTGTTCTTCCTCTAATAGTTTCTTCTTCTATTTCCTTGCATGCATCATTGTAGTACTTATCCTTGTCTTGTCTTGCTGCACATTGGAAACCTATCTATGATTGCCTCTCTTTTTCCTCTAGCTTTAGCTTCTCTGCATTTCTGGGCAATTTTCAGAGTTTCCTTGGTCATTCATTTTTTGCTTTTTTACCTTTTGTAGAGACTTCTCGCTTTCTTCCAACACAACCTTCTTGATGACATCCCATTATCTCTTCTGGAACTCTGTCATTTGTATAAAAAGCAGCAAATTGTTTTTTCTGGCAGTCTTTAAATTCTGGTGGTATATTCTCAAGGTCATATTTTGCTACACTGATGAGTGGCTTGCTCTTTTTCAACTTTAGCTTGAGTTTGCATACTAGTAGTTGATCTGTACCACAGTCAGCTCCAGGATTTGTCTTTGTTGATGCTATAGAGCTTTTCCATCATTGACGACCATAGATGTAGTCAATTTGATTTTTGTGCAATCCATTTTGTAATGCTGGAAGATTTTAAGATGAATAGATCGTTGGTCTTACAGAATTCTATCAGTCTTTCTCCAACTTCATTTCTGTTGCCAAGTCCACATTTTCTAACCCCTTTGTCTTCTTTATTGCCAGCTTTTGTGTTCCAATTACCCATGACTATCAGGAAATCCTGTTTGCATGTTCTTTGAATTTCAGCTTGTACTTGTTCGTAGAACTCATCAACTTCATTGTCTTCTGCAGTTGTTGTTGGGGCATATACTTGAATTATAATTGTGTTGATGGGCATTCCATGTAGATGAATAGAAATTAGGCATTCATTGATTGCATCATATTTCATTACTGTTTTTGCAAGTTTCTTCTTAATTATAAATGCAACACCATTTCTTCTTGGTATTTCATTTTCAGCATACTAGACCATGTGATCATCAGATGCAAAGTGCCCAATGCCAGTCCATTTCAGTTTGCTGACACCCAACAGATTGAGTTCTACACATTCCATTTCATTCTTGACCACCTCTAACTTCCCTTGGTTCATGCCTCATACATTCCATGTCCCAATATGTAAGGCATCTTTGCAATTTCTGATTCCCATTTCATGCACGGCTTCATCAACTGTCAGACGTCCCAAGGGCTTTGATCTAACCACATCATAAATGCTGGCTTTATTCTGAAAAGTCTTCAGCTCCTTCCAAGTAGCCAGTTGAGTGCCTTCTGACTTTTGGGTCTCATCTTCCAACACTATAGTGTGATTTGTTTTTTTGTGACTATCCATTGGGTTTTCATGGCAAGGTATGGAAGTAGATTGCCAGGTCTTTCTTCCATGCAGTTTACTTCTAGTGTTGCTGCCATTGTCACAGAAATGTGATTCTCTGCCGCCAACACCATCCCATTCTGTTGCTGCCCCGATGGGTGGTTTGTTTTGCTCTGGCACCTCAGCTGAGAGATATCCATCTTGGAAGACCCTGCCTGTAGCTAAACTACCGATTGCTTAGCCCTCAGCATCACTGCACACAAGTGCTCACAGCATGACAAGCTGCAAACCAAGTGAAGAGTGGTTAAATATTTTGGTATCTTATGTCCCCTCCTTAAAGAGCTTGTAATCCAATTGATTACCTGAGGCAAGAGGAAATAAGGTGACTTGCCCAAAGTCACAGAGTGACAACAGAAATGCAGGCATTGAACCTTGGCTTCCTGGGTTCTTATTCTGTTGCTCTCACCACTGGATCTCTTTTAACTTTGTGTTTGGTTTTGGTTTCATTAATATCAACAAAGAATTGAGTTCAATCACTGCTCACATGGACAATACTAATCAAAGCTATAAACAATTTGTATTTGCTGTACCAATATAATGTATTCACTAGCGCAATAACCACCAGCATTTTTTAGTAGACCTTTTTTGATTGTTTTTTCTTTTAAATATGTGCAGAAGATTCCTTTTGATTGATACCATATTCCCAAAGCGTTAGGCATCCGACACAACTTCAATGCTTATTGTGTTTTGAACTATCTTAAATACATAGTTCTGCTTCAGGGAAAATAACTTTCATTGAACCTTCTTTTAGCAATTCTAATAATCTTTAATACCTAGCTTAGAGTTTGTTGCTTTCAATCAATGGTTCTTTCTGTACACGGTCTCTCTTGTTCTTGAGGATTCTTCTTTCAAAATGGCATCACCAGTTTTTGTCCTATTTATGGCATATCCAGTCTCATACAATAACTTGTGAGGATCAAGCTAGTGAATCCCACTCAAATTCTGCTTTCATTCTATGCCCGCCTATAGGGATTAAATTGTAATAGTGAATACCAATTCAGTTATGCGTTCAGTCCTTGTGGGGTTACCATATTCAACCTAAAGCTTCAGAATTGTTCCCTGTAACTTAATCATGACAACTGATTATCTCTGTTCTCTCTGTCTCAGGTGTATGTTCAGTTGTCTGCCATTGTAATTGTTGAAAAGTATCACCTTTTTAAAGATTGCTCTACTATAGGAGGAAAAGTATTTTGTGTCTTGATCGATGGTCATGCAACTGCACTTTAACAATTTGTTTCAATCTTCCCACATAGATCAAGCCACATGGACAAAGGATCAGGTAGATCACAAAAGTTGTGTAAAATTTGTAGCCTGCCTCGTTGCCAGTTTCTGAGCTCGATAAAACTATTCCATTCCTTCTATAGTTTCATTACATATATCATAATTCTGACATTTATAATGAAACACTTGGTCATTATTGATGTATATGGAATTTTCCCATATAAGTGTTTTCACTACCATATTTATTTATTTATTTATTTAACATGTTTTGTATCCCGCCTTTTCCTTCAATCAAAGCGGTTAATACAGCACAGAGTTAAACAAAGGTGAGGGAAACATACATTGCATTATCATTACATCACAACAAAACACTAGGAGTACAAACAGGGAACACAGTACATATTGGTTATGTTCCTGCCTTGTTTATAAGATATCAATGACTGTTGGCAATTCTGGTCGCTGTATCTTAAAAAAGATATAGCGTTATTAGAAAAATGTACAAAAAGAGCCACCAAAATGGTAAAGGGGATGGAATGATACTCCTAAATCCCCCTAAATGGTATGGATGGAAGCTCTCAAACTGTAGCAAATTGTTTCTTTCTACCGGTTTATGATAAATGGTAGTTTCTATCCTACCCTGTATGATTATAAGTTGTAAATCCAAAACGGTAATCTTCACTTGGTCAAATTTACTTTGAAATTGGAAGTTTTTCTTGCATCTGTTGATCCATTCCACAAACTTGTTCTCTACCAAATGAAAAATATGTCACCATGTCACCATGAAATCTTTTACTTATCACAATTTTCTGCATACATATTGAAGGATAAACAAATCTCATTTCAAAATCTGCAACATAAAGGGTATTATTTTTTAATCATTATTATTTAATTAGGTTTTTTACTGCCCATAATTATATATTGTTTTTACGTTTTTGTAATGTTCTTTTGTACATCTTGTACTTGCCACAATTTTAGTGATGTGATATTGTAATACATCTACCAATGGTGAGAGACTGATTTCTCTCCTTTTTCCCTCCACCTCCCCTTTTTCTCCCACACTCCCACTCTTCTTCTCCCCCCTCTCCCTCCCTTCAGAAGCACTTTGGATTTGATTGGTTTGATTAATAATTAATTTATAGAGCCTATGGGGCATGTTTACTAAAGTCCGCAAAATAGCACCCCGCAAAATAGCGCACGGCAACGCAGCACTGAAACGCGCAGAAACGCGTTTAAACGCCCCGCACATGTGTGTGTCACCCCCGCACAGGTACGCGGCTCACTAACGGGCCCCGTACAAGTGCGGCCCGCAAATCTCTGATAGAGGCGTGGAACGGCGAAAGGAGGGCGGAGGAAGGCTCCGGAGGGGCGGAGGGACGGGGTCAATGGGTGGAGAGTGGGAGGGGAGAGGCTCCCCGCACAGTATCGGGCCCGAATTTGCATGTAAAAACTACCGCGAGTGAAACACTCGCGGTAGAAAGCATTTAAAGGGAAGAGAAACCATTTCCGTCAGCAATGTACAGGAAAACCGGGGAAACCAGCAAAACGTGAGCAGTGTGATACATGTGCACAGCACAAAAGTGCAAATACAAATAGAAAATGACCACAACAGAACTATTAAAAACAGTAATTCAGCTGGGGAACAGTTATAGTGATGGGCAAATACAGAAAACACACCCAGCAAAGCTCCAGAAAAAAGAAATGAACGTTTGAAGGGTTTACGGAGCCGAGTCTCTTCCAAAAAACATTTCCTTTGTTTGGAGCTTTCCTGGGAGTGTTTGGTATGGTTGCCCATTAATATCACTGTTGCCCAGCGCGGTGATATCTTGTCCCCCATTTCCCGTAGCCATTTCCGGGGTTTATGTGCACGTCTCTCACCAGACAGGGTGCATATGCCCACAGTAAAATTGCATAGAGCAGGGTTTGTGACTCCATTCTGCTAAGCTTACTACCTCCAGGGGCTGCACTGTTTCTGTGGCCATAGTGTGGTGCAGCGGACAGAGTCAGTACCTCTAGAACCAGAGGGTCAGAGGTTCAAAGCCCAGCTGGGGTACATGCCAGCCCAATCCCTATATTTTACCCACCACTGAACACAGATAGCGCAGACACCCCTGTATTGCAGGGAACATAAGCATGGGGAGAGCACCCATATTTTACCCAACAACGCGCACACACACCACAACAATGGGCATTACCTACAGCCAAGTCACCCAAATGCAGTCCCGTACTGCCACATTGCAATCAGGTCATCTGCTTTTTCTGAGAGGAGCTCATGCCAGCATGTTGGCGGACGAGGACATGTGGTGCAGGGGGCAGTGGCTGCTAGCCACAGAAGACAGAGGCCCAGTCATGTGCAGGCTGGCACAGTCCACTGCAACACAGGCCCTACCGGATCCACAGTCATGGACATTCCAGGGAACTCACCCAATCTGTGGATACACGGTGGTGCAGTGCACACAGACACTATATACAAGAGCAGAGGGTCACAGGTTCAAAGCCCAACTGGGGCAACCACTAATCTTTTTCCCCCAATTAAACAGTGATAGTAAGGGCACACCTTTCCTGGGGAGGACATATGCAATGGCAATACGTCTATCTTTACCCCACTGAGCACACACACCATGAACAGGGCCAGTACCCAGAGCAGAATCACACAATGCAGTCCTGGTGGGGCACACACCAGTCAGGTCCCATGATGGCACTCATACAAATGCCTGTGCTGTATATCTATGCACCACACCCATGGTATGTAGATGTAGCTCATGCATATCCATGAGGGACAGCAGGAAAACCAGAAC
Source organism: Ichthyophis bannanicus (assembly GCA_033557465.1). Lineage (NCBI taxonomy): Eukaryota > Metazoa > Chordata > Amphibia > Gymnophiona > Ichthyophiidae > Ichthyophis > Ichthyophis bannanicus. The sequence continues at coordinate 229,533,831 of CM066031.1, forward strand.
AGTGTGATGCAAACCTGGACTGGAGTTGGGAATCTGTGCCGTAAAGCAGCAGCCATCAGGGGCAGACACACCCACACCCACACCCACAGGCCTCATTGACCAATGTCTCCTGGAGAGGCAAACCATTGAACCCTGCATGTCCTACCAATGTCACCCTACACCTGAGGTATATGATACACAGCTCTGAGATGTTTGCTAGTTCCACACATACTGCTAGTTGACCCCATCCGAACAATCTGTTAGGTGTTTGCGGTGCGTGCTCCAGGCCTGGCCTCTGACGCTGTTTACCACCCTGGGGAGTGGCCACCAGCTGTACTGCCTACCATATCCATGCCTTGCCGTGCTCAGGAGCGGTCTTGGTGGGCAAGGCTGATTACCTTCTCAATAGTAGCACCATGATGGCATAGGTGTGGAAGTGTGTGCTTGTCTATACCGTGGGTGTTGGCAGCAAGCCCCTTCCACAGCCCACACTGCCAATGTGCATAATGAGGTGCACGGTACCATGGGTATAGCCAGGACAGGGTGGCCTGGGCAGGATGCATCTGCACCGGGCATAGGGCACTGGCAGGGACACTGTAGTGTCCGGCCACCACCTACACAGACAGGGTGGCCAAAGCATGTCCTTCTGGGAGATCACGCTCACCCTGACTGTGCAGTGACCACAGCATGGCTAGGCACCCCCATAGTGCTGTACAGTCTTTCTCTCATGTGATACATATGGGTATCTATTTGGGGCCCAGTCACTGAGTTATCTGCTTGCTGTGTATGCTGGCAGCCCAGTTCTGTGTGCATGTGTCTCCACTGGGAACATGCACTATGGACTAACCAGCAGACTGTTTGTAGATGGTATGTGGTTTGCTGGAATGGCTTGCAGGGTGCAGTTGGCTTGCTGCAGCGGAATACCTGGTGGTGGGGTGCAACCTACCATACCTGGTCATATGTTTGTCTGTTATTGTGTTATGGCTGTGTGTGGGGGGTGTTCCTCAGCAGGACTGGGGTTGATGTTGCCCTCTACTGCCACCTTTGCAGGGAGGTAGAGTGTGGATCTCTTGATGGGGGACCATGTTTGTCTCTGGGGGCAGCCCGGGGGGGGGGGGGGGGGGGCGCGCGTGCTACGGCTGTGCCTGACTGGGATATCCATGGTGTTTGTGCGGAAACTAGCTATCTTACACATTAACACTGCTTTGGAACTCCCGCTTGGCCTCCATCAGCCATGGAAAGTGTTGTAGACCTGGTCCTGGGCGCCTCATTGTACACTCAGGGTGAGGCCAGAACCCGCACGATGTAACGTTGTGTAGCTACTTTGTGCCAGTAAAACACCCGGTCAGCGCCCCCTACCAGGCCGAGTTGCTGTGTGGGTGCACCCGGTAACGTCCCCCAACAGGGCCGAGGTGCTGTGGGGGTGCATTTCCCATCTTGTGTCCATCTGTGGACAGCTAATTTGCATGTGCAGTGCATCATGGGTACGTGTGGCCTAACCCTATCCTGTTTACCCTGGCATACTATCTGTGAGATGACGTGCAGGCTATCTGCAGCCAGCCAGGGGCTTCCATACAGCTATGGTTAGGTCACTGCCTGTGCAGCCAGAGGTGATGAGTTCAAACCCACATTGGGGTTCTGTGAGACAGGTGTTCAAAGCATATTTTTTTAGTTTACTGTACATATGTTGGTGTCAGCAATAGCACCCTCAGTGTACTGTACCCATAAGGTGCCTCTGAGGGTGCTTTATGGGGCGCCCTATAGGGCACTGTATGGTTGCCATCCATATAGGGTGCACCATACATTATCCTGTGTCGCAACATACATGCTGCCCTATAGGGGACATTCTAGGGTGCCTTGGCAGACGGTGCACTGTAACATGTGCCTTATGGGCGGCCCTATATTAATATGCTGTGAGAGTGCGTTTGCTAGTAGTTATCATAAAACTAAAATTATAGAGCCTCCTACAGCTCTCCCCAACATAAAACATACTGCCTCAGCTAGCCTTTTTCTCTGGGCTTTGTGAGGGATTGAACACATGGCCCCTGCACCATTGCTCAGTGTCTTCACCATTGTGCTGTGGCTCTGTTCCTGTGTTTGAGCAGCAGCGCGCAGCCTTGTAGCCATTGGCGCGCCGTCTTGTGGCGCACAAAATTACAATTAACAGCGCGCCGCCTTCTGGCGCGTAACATTAACAGCGCCCAACATGGGCATGCCCCTTAAAATACTGCCTCAGCCAGCTGTCTTCAATGGGCACTGGGGGGAATTGAACCCATTGTGCCTGCATGGGTGGTCAGTGTCTTAACCATTGTCCTATGGCTCCATTCCTGCTATTTGCACATCAGCGCGCCACTTATCCCTCCCACTATTGGGCTGCCCCCTCACACATCAGCGCGCCGCCTTCTGCCCACCGGCTCGCCGCCTTCTGTTGACCAATTTTATCAGTGCGCCGCCCTCTGCCGCCCAACCTTAACAGCACGCCGCCCTCTGCCGCCCACAATAAACAGTGCGCCGTCTCATGCCGTTTAAAAAAATAGGTGCGCCACCTTCTGCCGCCCATAATCAATATGCCTCCTACACCACTTTTGCCCATAAAATTTGATGCCTCAGCTGGTCTTTTTTGTTGGGTGCAATGGGGGTTTGAACCCCTGAACCCTGCACCATAGGTCAATGTCTTCACCGTTGTACTACGGCTTTGTTGTTTGGTTGTGCAGCAGCGCCCCACTTAGCCTTCTCACGCGCTAATGTGGGACCCGCACATTAGCGCGACTCACAAACCTACGGTCCGTTTTTTTCCTTTTTCTGCCTGGCCCGCCCACTCCTTATATGGCACCAGCACACTAACGGGGACCCGCACAGCAACGGACTTTAGTAAACATGCCTGTATATCATGTTCACTGTAGTGTTGGTTAATGAAAGGTTTACATGAATGTATAGCAATAGCATGAATTGTATTAATGAAATAATTTTGTACCATGTAAAAAAAATAGGCTATGGGGGTTATTCCATAATCTGAATACGTCATTTGCACATGCACTGTATTCCAATACATAGCACCCGTGCATGTCATAAATAGCATATTCAGGAAAGGCCCATCTACTTTTTTTGACTTCTCCGCAGACATGGCCATTATTCCTGACAGAGATGTGGAATAAGACCATTACTTAGAGAATAATTTGCTGTGTTCTACAATTCATCCCAAATTGTATAAAGGTTGTGACAGGTATGTTTTAAACTGGTGTGACTACAGTCTGGAAAAACACCACAAGATGCAGTTATAAAGAACAGAAATCAGAAGAGAGGGAATCTTGAAAGGCTAAATAATCATTAATATCTATTCTTAAAGAAATATTGGGGTAGATTCTAACCCATGTTTAGAAGGGATATACGTTCAGGCCAGACGTATATCCCAGCTAAATGCCAGGGTGCAGATTCTACTCACAGAGCTCCCCGCACGTTCAGCAGAGGTGTGTGTGAAGCTCTGTATGGGGGTGGAAGGAGGTTATTTATTTATTTATTTATTTTATATACATTTATATACCGCATCTTCCAGAGTTCAGTTGCGGTTTACAGTGAACAACAATTAACAAAGCAAGTTTGTTTTACAAGGAACGTCACATTATTAGTATAATGATTAACAGAATATATTTTACAAGGAACGTCATGTTATAAGTATAATGATTAACAAAACAGTATATGTATTGAGGAACGAAGTAATTAACTGGACAGAATATATTGTCTAAACAATATGAGACAATATAAGGTGGGCTGAGGGAGGTGGGCTGAGGGAGACGCGAGAGCAGGCTGGAAGCATGTCCCCCTACCCCGGATGTACAGGGCCAAATTCAGGGTCGGTCTTATACATCTGGGGTCAGCCATTTGGACAGGGGACTTATTCCATCTCGGAGGTGGAATAAGTCCCCCTAGACAGCAGCCAACATTCACTCTGGGCAGGGAAAAGGAGGTAAGGAGTTTCCCTGCAGACCAATTGGATTGTGGCTTCTGCATGGAACTGTGGTGAAAAGTTCCTTTCACAGAGACTGTCTAGCATATAAACATCCTCTTTCAAAAAGGGTTGTAACCTTTTTCCCCACTTGATCATGTGAGAGGTCCACCATCACAAAAACTTCTGCAATAAATCCATATCACTGTTGAAAGGTTTCTAAATTTGCCAATAGAATATTCGCTACTAGGATGAGAAAGCTCAGGGTAGCCCTTGTGGAACTCAGTTCTTCCATAATATCCTTAAAGGGCTTTAGGTCTCTTATCGCCTCAGTGATATTTCCCAGTCCTGGTGACCCAGGGTTCCTGTTGAAGAGGAGATCAGTCTCCAGTGACATCTGATGCAGGGCTGCCCATTGTATTGCTTATGAGTGTCATTGTATGACTTTTACCCTCCCTAAATGCCATGTCAATTTCTCATCACCCTACTAGCAGCCAGTGTGCTTTTGCTCATTCTGGGTGACTCTTCATCATCATCATCATCCTGCTTTGCATCTTTATGGGTGATTTTAGCTTTTTATACACATTGGGTGGTCTTCTACCTATTTTGGAATGCATTCTGAAGTCCAAGAGAAACTGAATCCAGCACACCGATGGGGGATACTGCCAGCCTACCATAGTCAATAAGTCTTGCTCTCTCAAGTATTACAAACACTGCCCATTTAGAACCCATCCCAATTCAGTGATGTTTTTTTATGACAAGAGGCTCGTTGTGTTCGGTCATTTCTAAGGGATACCACCCATTTTCTTACTATTCTTTCTGGATTTACAGCATCATCGGATGATCTCATTTTGGTCACTTTGGACGTAACCGCTTTGTATACGAACATTCATCAAGAGGAAGCTTTGCACCTTCTTGAATCAGCTTTTACAACGGCTCCGTCAAGGATACCAAAATCCTTTTTATTGGACATCACCAGATTGGTCTTAACCAAAAATTATTTTTTGTTTCAGGGGCAATTCTACCAGCAATGCTATGGGATAGCAATGGGGGCCACTTTAGCTCCCTCGATAGCCACTTTGTATCTGGCGGCCATGGAAGAACAGCACATCTATCCTGCGGATCAATTTAGGCATGTCAAATTGTGGTTGCGATTTCTAGATGACATTTTTTTGTTGTGGGCATCAACTGAATCGCACTTGAGGGAGTTTTTGTCTTGGTTGAATACTCTTAAGCCCAATATTCAATTTACTGCCCATGTTAGTCACCAGCAGATTGAATTCCTTGACGTGGTGGTTTCCAAAGCAGCGGGCACCTTCTCTACTACGCTTTTTCGAAAATCAAGTCAAAAAAATAGTTTGTTATGTTGCCACAGTCATCATCCCGCTGCTCTGCGCCGGGGCCTTGCGCCAGTTTTTGCGGTTACGTCGCATCTGTTCATCTCTGCAGGATTTCAAGGTTCAGGCCAAGGCCCTTCAGTCCCGGCTTCTAGACAGGGGGTATCCACGGAAGGTGATTCATCAGGCATACCTGCGAGCGCGATTTTCCCATCGTGAGTGGTTGATGGACTCTCCAACCCCTCACTTGGCCTCGGGAGAGGAGGGGGATTCCTCGGTCATCACTGGAGTGCTCCCTTTTATGATTGATACAGCTCGGGTGACTGGTTTGTTGAAGAAACATTGGCACATTTTGCAATTACATTCCTGTTTTCAAAAACCTTTACGTTTGGCTTATACTAGGGGGACTAACCTTCGTGATCGTTTAGTTCATTCCTATCCCCCTCTTGCACCTCCGTCAGAGGTTCGACAGGGCCATTGGGCTTGTCGGAATTGCAAACATTGCTCCACTACCATGGAGGGCGCCCAATGGACCCATGGGGCCACGGGTGAAACTTACACTTTTTTTGGGAGTTCTACATGTCAGTCATCATATGTAGTTTACATGCTCACTTGTCCCTGTGGCCTTTCTTACATCGGCAGAACGATTCGGCCGGTGCGGATCAGATTGAGCGAACACGCTTCTCACTTGCGAAATAAGACCATTTCTGCGCCTATTGTGGCTCATTGTGTGGACAAGCTTCATGTTTTTTCTGATTTAAGATGGCGAGTAATCGATTTCATTCCTGCTAATCTACGGGGGGGCGATTGGGAGCACAGACTTCAATTGCGTGAGCAACGGTGGATCTTTCGCCTACATACAATAGAGCCTTTGGGACTTAATTTGGAGTGTGATTGGTGGAGTGTAATTTGACTGCTCAACTGCTGTACCGACTATGCCTTGCTTTTCATCATTCATCCTTTTTGCGTCCTCTTGAACACGTGTTTAAGGCATCCAATCAGCTGCCAATTTGCTAAGTATAAGTACTCTGGGGATTTTGGTCTTGTTGGAGGCGTTTTTTCAGTTCAACTAAGGTGCACTTGATACAGGGCTGTCTAAGCCCGAAACATGCATGTCGTGCTGTGCTGAACTATCATGAAGTTTCATCGCCTTTCTTTCAGATAAGTGTGTTTTTGCACTATTTTCACTTTACTGTTTTGCTTGTTTTTGTTGAGTAAACGGGCCCGTCTGACGTTGAGGTGGGAGTTTCCGTCTCCCCTCTCCTGTCGGTCTGGTCCCGACAAAAAAACATACTTAGACAAGCATATTGAAAGTTTTGGGAGAATCCTTGTGGTTTTTCGATGATTTTCTATCTTTGATATCCATTTGTAGTCATTTGACACAAGGGGGGTTTTGTTTGTTTCATTTAGAACCCATAGCAAACCCGCCAAATCATAACTGCACTACCAGGACACATAAAGCACCAAATCCTACCTATTAAAAAGGCAACATTGCAAATATTAAACCAATACATCTCAGAGAATAACAATACATCTCTTACTGGGGAAAGAGCACAAGTGGCACTGTCACATAGAAACTACATAAATAGAATACTGCTGCTCGTTTACACCATCGGAACATAGACCATCACCAAACAAAGAACAAGAGATCACAATTTAGAAATAGGAAGATATTAATTAAACTGGGAACCCCAAAAGTCAAACTTGGAATGTACAACAACACTGCAAAAATAAAACTATAAATTAATTTCCTCTTGTACTAAACAAAATGCAGACGCTAAAGACACACATTTCCCAGAGCTGACATATTCCAGTTAATAAATTCAAAATAAAAAAAGTATTTTTCTACCTTTTGTTGTTTGTGCATTTTATTTTTCAGTTGCAATTGTTCCAGTCACTTCAGGTTTCTTCTTGTCTTCTGCTAATTCTCCATTGTCTGCTGTCCATTTGTCCTTTCTTCTAGTTATTTTCCATTCTCTCTCTACATCTGCTTTAACATACTGATCTTTCCTCTTTTGCTCTTTCCTCCATCTCTTTCTTTATTCCTTTTTCATCCACTCAAATTTTACACCTCCATCCTCAATCCCCACTTACTCTCCCAATACCTGGCCAATCGCAAATTTTTCTTTCCTCCCACACAAATTTTTTCCCTTCTCCATTTCACTCGCCCAGCCCCATCCCATTCTAGTCCTCCCCAACATCAGCTCCGTTGTAGTTCCAGCCCCACCCAGCATCTGCTCCCTTCTAGTCCCTGCATTGCTGCAGCAAAGTGCAATCAATGAATAAATCCAGGCGTCAATTGACAGGGCCCAAGCCAGTTTATTGTGCACAGGCCCAGTCAGTCAAAGCTTCAAAAGGAACTGAGCAAAGTTTTTACAGAGACATAACCATTTATACCTCTTTTTCAGTTTGATACATGAGAACTTTCTATTCTATTCGATACATGCAAACTTCTCATTGGTTCCAACACTCCCTGCACCTGTCCAATCAGAAATCCCTCCGGGGCCTAGCAACCAGCCCCCTCCCTTAGGATTGTTCTAACAATGGTGCAGTTCTTGATTTTGATACTTCTCTACTGCAAGGTTATCCCTAGCTTCAGGAATGCATGTATTGAAACATTTCTTTCTTTTGCACACATACGAATAATGAAAGACTTATGAATTCATGTAAAACTTCTTATTAAGCAATTTAAAACAGTTTTCTCATTTCTCACAGATTTTTGGTTCTTTTCTAGCTATAATGGGAGTTAGGATCCAGGCCTAACTTACAGGCCTTTCATAGTAGCAGGCCATGCTAGGCCATAGCCTGCCACATTCCTCCCTTTGATTATTCTCACCCGCAAGTGAGAAAGGGTGAGAATTAAATCACTCATTAATCATTTAACACATTATACTGGTGTAATAGCATCATCGTGGGGTATAGGATAATATTGCCACATAGCTAATACCTTCGCAGCTGCCTTCCGCTCTATAGTGTTATCAATTGCTGAAGTTACCATGCGTAAGCAAAGTGGTAGTAGACAAGGGAGCAATAAGCACATAGCTAATATGAATAATACAATAAACATAAGGGCTTTTAGACCACCAATCCATGAAAATAGTGAACCGAACCACCCTTCCAGTTTCAAACTGTGCCAGGTCTGGACAGGCACAAGTGTCTGCTCTCTCATCTGCGTGGCTAGATCTTCAACTACATGCCCATTATTATCAATTTGTAAACAACAATTACTTAAGTTCAACTTTCCACATACCCCACCTTCAGCTGCTAACAAATAATCTAAAGCTAAACGATTTTGATAAATGGCTGTGCGCATTTGCGTACTTTGCTTTGCCAGAAGGGTTAGTGCTTTACTAGTTTCATTAGTTATTATTTCAACAACAGCTTGCAAACGTATTATTCGATTAATCATGTAAACAGGAGTACGATATCCCCATGTCCCATCCTGTTCCCAAGTAGCAGGTCCATAGTATGAGATAATTCTCTCAGGTGGCCATTCTTCAGATGTCGCATCCCATTTGTCCCATTGGCCTATCTTCAAGGCCTCCTTTAGCTGCCGACTTCTGTATACAGGATATCCCAGTTGTTCTCCCTGGGATGTAGGCAAAAGGAAAAAGGAAGGTTGTATGGTTCCCAATACACATGCGCCTCCCCAGTGATGAGGGAGTCTAGCATATGCTCGGGTCCCGCAAATCCAATACAGTCCAGGTGGTGCTTGCCAGGAATTATATGCTGCTAAGTTAGTCCAGATACTGGCAAGTTTGGAGAAACAAACTAGAGGATTGGAAGGTTCAGTAGCGTTGACTCCTGACCACCAAGACGTCTTCTTAGTGGTACTGTTGTAGAACTTTTGATTGAGACAGACCAGCTGCCCCACTTCCATATTAAACTGTGGTCCATAGCGAGCAAAGCATAAGTTACCCACAATGGAGTGGGCCAATACCCATTCACTCGTTGTATTATGTGTATCAGTCTGATTATATGGAACAGAATAGTTCAGTTCTTGTGCCTCCCAAGGCCATTGGTCTCCCATCTTAGTTCCTCCACAAAATAAACAGTCTGAAACGTGGAGACTAGATGCAACTGCTCCCGCTAGCTCAAGAAACAAGTTCTGGGAGGTAGGAGGAATTTCAAACTCTGCTCTCATGGTCTCGTAGAAGGAGTGATGTATACGATAGGGTGAGGATACATGGGTCTTGGTGTTCAATTGCAGATACAGGATAGTCCCAGGATCTATACCTCCTCCTGCTATACGCATCCCAAATTTGTATCCTTGCTTCCATTGGCTGGGGTTGACTATGAGGAGTTGCAGGGGATTACAGGCACCTTTCTGGCATTTCTTGGGCTCAGGTAATCTGATCTTCGTCAAACTGCCTTTGCGATTATCACCATCTCGTCCCACAGGTGCATTCTTCCATGTAGCAAAATATACGCAGTCCCATTTTGGGCAAAAGTAATCATGTTTAGATGTAGTGGTGTAAGTGGTGGCTGCAGAGTTCTTTCCTGTGCACCGTCCCCATCCGTAGGCTCCTTCTGGACACATATATTTATCATCATGGTAGTATGCTCGTTCCCATGACCCACATCTGTGGTAAGCATTTCTGTTAATTGCATCACAGGCATCAAAGTTCAAGATAATGGATTTTGTGGGGTCTGCAAGAGGTTTTGTCGCATTGATGATGGCTCCATCTTCATCATTCCAACAGATTTCAAATGTATAATATGAAGGGTTTTGTCGGGGGTTATAACAAGTCTTACTTTTCCCCTTTGTGCAAATATTCAGTTCAGTGCCATTATAAATACACTGGCTGACTGTTCCAGTGCAAGTATAGTAGGAATGATAGAGTAAAGTCTGAGTAATCCTCTGTCCCGTTCGGGTGGTGGTTATGTAGGCTGCACAAGGGGGTAGGGCAAAAGTCTTTTCCAGGATTCCCAGGATCACCACTCCCACAAGGCAATAGTGGAAGAACATTGCGATTACAGTCTTTGGAGATCAACTGGAAAGTTGGGTATGGTGAACTTGTTGATTCTTCTTTTCTCCTGCTGCGATGGTCACTCTAGCGTGACGAAGATAGATTCTGAAGATTCTCTATAGCGCCGGCTGTCTCCTCAATGTGAGTCGCAATGGAGTCTCGGGATCATTCACTGACGTCCATTGGTCAGGATCAGGAGCAGCTGCCGGCTTCACTCAACTGTGGTGGATCCAGGGTTCAAATTCTGCAACTTTCACTGCAGTGGGGGTTGACAGGATGACGACGTATGGTCCCTTCCAATGCAGCACCAGTGGGGTCTTTCTCCACTCTTTCACCCACACGGACGTTCCTGGCTTGAAGGGATGCAGAGGCTCGGTCAGGTTGATGGGTAGTTGATCTTGCACCCACGTTTGGAGATTCTGCAAGCAGAACCTAAAGCGAATAGTTTTTGTCTAATTATTTGAGATCCTATCTGTCTCATGTCTCCCTTTATTCCCTGCACAAGGGGTGGAGGTCGCCCATACAAGATCTCAAAAGGGGAGACTCCTAGGGACTTGGTGGGAGCTGAACGTATCCTGAGAAGGGCTATAGGGAGAGCTTGGAGCCACTTTAGGTGTGTTTCTTGGCAAAGCTTGGATAACTGAGTTTTCAAGGTTATATTCATACGTTCCACTTTTCCTGAGCTCTGGGGTCTGTAAGCAGTGTGTAACTTCCCTTGTATTTGCAGAGCTCGAGCTAACTGTTGGGTCACTTGGGATACAAATGATGGACCATTATCTGACCCTATAGTTAATGGTATTCCGAATCGGGGAATGATCTCATGAAGCAATATCCTAGTGACTTCTCGGGCTTTCTCAGTTCGGGTGGGATAGGCTTCCACCCATCCCGAAAATGTACAAACTAACACTAACATATAGTGATATCCATTTGCAGGGGTCATTTCAGCAAAGTCTACCTGTATATCACTCATTGGGGTCACCCCTACTGACTGAACTCTTGGGGGTGGAATGGGACCTTGCATAGCATTATTATTGGCACATATCAGACATTGCTGGGCCACCGAGGCAGTCAGGGATCCTAGTAGTGAAATGCAGAAATGGGGTCCAGGGCTTTTTCCATAGCTGTTTATCCATAATGTGTGGCTTGGTGAAAAGCTTGTACAAAGGCTTGCCCTAATGCTTCAGGGATGACTGTAGGACCTGGAGGTGGACTATCTTCTGGGGGGTGGCAACACTATCCAACCTTGTTCTGTCAAGACTCCTCCCTCCTTTTCACAATAATAGTCTAACTCTCTTGTAGTGTATCGGGGTGCCCAGGAACTAAGGGGCACAGGGAATAGGGCTGCTTGCATTACAGTATCTTGAGTCCTAACTTGTCCTGTGGTGGCTGCCTTTCGGGCTGTGGCATCTGCAAATCTGTTTCCTTGGGTGACTTCTCCTGTTCCTGCCTGATGACCTCAGCAGTGCATGACTGCCACTTGTTTGGGGGCCCACACAGCATCTAATAACATCAATATCTTGGGCCCATACCTAATGGCCTTACCCCCTGAGGTGATCAACCCTCGCTCTTTATACAAGGCTCCATGTGCGTGCAAAGTGGTGAAAGCATATTTGGAATCTGTGTACACATTTAAGCGGAGTCCTTCTCTTAATGTCAAGGCTCTGGTGAGGGCTATCAATTCAGCTTTTTGTGCAGAAGTTCCTGGGGTCAGGGCTGAGGACTCAACTACCACTGCATATCCAGCACAACAATGTCCATTGATGACCAAACTGCTTCCATCCACAAAGAAAGTCCGTTCAGGGTCCTCTAGAGGGACATCGGTCAAATCAGGGCGACTTGAAAATACAGTGTCCATGGTTTCTAAACAGTCATGATCAGGGGGCCCAGGACCAATTGGAAACAACGTAGCAGGGTTCAAAGCTTGACTGACTTTTAACTGTATCTGGGGGGTTTCACACAGCATGCTCTGATATTTCAACATTCGTGCACTGGTTAACCAGAAGTTTCATTTATGTTCCATGAGAGTCAGAACAGAGTGTGGTACGGTGACTTGAAGAGTTTTCCCCAGTGTGAGCTTATCTGCTTTGTCCACTAGGAGGGCTGTTGCTGCAACAGCTCTCAAACAAGGGGGGGCCATCCTTTTGCAACTACATCCAATTGTTTTGACAGATAGGCTACGGGTCGTTGCCAAGATCCAAGAGATTGAGTCAGTACTCCCAACGCATTTCCTTGTGACTCATGGACAAAAAGATGGAAAGGCTTCTGAACATCTGGAAGACCTAAAGCTGGAGATGACATCAGAGCATTTTTCAAAGACTGGAATGCTGCATCTTGTTCAGGTCCCCATTCTAGTGGAGATTTTTCCATTCTTTTGGTGACTTGGTACAATGGTTTTGCAATCAGCGCGAAGTTGGGGATCCATGTGCAACAGTACCCTGTGGCCCCCAGGAAGGCTCTTACTTGCCTCCTAGTGGTTGGAGTAGGGATACTACATACAGCTTCTTTGCGTTCTGGTCCCAGATGTCGGATCCCACTGGACAACTGGAATCCTAGATACTTGACTTCAGTTTGGCATAGTTGTGCTTTGGCTCTTGAGACTTTGTATCCAGCCTCTTTGAGAAGGTACAAGAGTTCACTAGTGGCTTGTAGACATTCACTTTCTGAGTTGGTGGCTATGAGCAAGTCATCTACGTACTGAAGAAGAACCCTCTTTCCTGGGTCCACTGGGTAACTTGAAAGATCTTGATTCAGGGCAGCACTGAAGAGAGTAGGTGAATTCTTGAATCCTTGGGGTAATCTGGTCCAGGTGAGCTGGCCCTGCCTTCCTGTTGTGGGGTCTTGTTTTATACATGCAGACTTTCTATTGGCCCCAACGCCCCCTGCATTTGTCCAATCAGAGATCCCTCCTGGGCCTAGCACCCAGCTCCCTCCTCTAGGACTGTTCTAACAATGGTACAGTTTCTAGGTTTGGATACTTCTCTACTGCAAGGTCATTTCTGGCTCTAGGAATGCAAGTATTGAAACATTTCTATCTTCATAGCACAAGAGAATAATGAAAGATTTATGCATTCATGAAAACCTCTTATTAAGCAGTTTAAAACAGTTTTCTCATTTTTCACAGATTTTTGGTTCTTTCTCTTAGATGGGGGTTGGAATCAGGGCCTAACTTACAGGCCTTTCATATTTGCAGGCTATCATAGGCCATAGCCTGCCACATCTCCACTCAGCCCATTTCCAGGCCTAGCTCCCCCAGCCCATTTCCAGTCCAAGCCCCCTACCCATCAGCTATTTCCAGTTCAAGCCCCCCTCCACAGCCCATTTCCATTCCAAGCCCTCCTCCCCATCAGCTATTTCCAGTTCAAACCCCCCCCTCCACAGCCCATTTCCAGTCCTAGCTACCCCCAACAATTTCCAGTCGAAGCCCCCCCACTCAGTCCATTTCCAGTTCAAGCTCCCCTCTCCATCAGCTATTTCCAGTTCAAGTCCCCCTCCACTTAGCCCATTTCCTGTACTAGCTCCCCCCCACAGCCCATTTACAATTCAAGCCCCCCTCCCCATCAGCTATTTCCAGATCATTCCCCCCTCCACTCAGCCCATTTCCAGTTCTAGCTCCCCCCCCATAGCCCATTTCCAGTTCAATCCCTCTTCCCCTCCCGAAGAGCCCCGTAGCTATCTAAAATGCTTTAGAAGGAGCTGGAGAGGCCCTGGCTCACCTCTAACAGCTGCCAAAGTGAAGTGCGTCTTTTTCCTTCACTTTGACAGCTGTACTGAAGTTTAGAATGCTGCCGCGCTGAGGTCAAAGGGGACTTCCTGTTTCCCGGTGCTCAGCACGGCAGCATTCTAAACTTCAGTACAGCTGCCGAAGTGAAGGAAAATGACGCGCTTCACTTTGGCAGCTGTTAGAGGTGAGCCGGGGCCTCTCTGGCTCCCTCTAAAATCGCCCTGCCTGTTGGTGTTTAGTATGGGATGCTGTTGGCATGGGACCCCCTGAAACGCGGGGCCCTGTGCAAACAACATTCTTGTCCAATGAACGGGCCGGCCCTGCCTCTTACCACCAGCAGCTCTCCCCTTCCCGGGGATCGAGCCACCGGCAGCAGCAGGGGCCTGCTGACTCCCGACGCCCAATCCGGGCCCAGCAAGGGACAGCAAAACCACGCGCCAACATCCGGCAGCCCCCACCACCACCAGCAGCTCTCCCCTTCCCGGGGATCGAGCCACCGGTAGCAGCAGGGGCCTGCTGACTCCCGACGCCCAATCCGGGCCCAGCAAGGGACAGCAAAACCACGCGCCAACATCCGGCAGCCCCCACCACCACCAGCAGCTCTCCCCTTCCCGGGGATCGAGCCACCGGCAGCAGCAGGGGCCTGCTGACTCCCGACGCCCAATCCGGGCCCAGCAAGGGACAGCAAAACCACGCGCCAACATCCGGCAGCCCCCACCACCACCAGCAGCTCTCCCCTTCCCGGGGATCGAGCCACCGGCAGCAGCAGGGGCCTGCTGACTCCCGACGCCCAATCCGGGCCCAGCAAGGGACAGCAAAACCACGCGCCAACATCCGGCAGCCCCCACCACCACCAGCAGCTCTCCCCTTCCCGGGGATCGAGCCACCGGCAGCAGCAGGGGCCTGCTGACTCCCGACGCCCAATCCGGGCCCAGCAAGGGACAGCAAAACCACGCGCCAACATCCGGCAGCCCCCACCACCACCAGCAGCTCTCCCCTTCCCGGGGATCGAGCCACCGGCAGCAGCAGGGGCCTGCTGACTCCCGACGCCCAATCCGGGCCCAGCAAGGGACAGCAAAACCACGCGCCAACATCCGGCAGCCCCCACCACCACCAGCAGCTCTCCCCTTCCCGGGGATCGAGCCACCGGCAGCAGCAGGGGCCTGCTGACTCCCGACGCCCAATCCGGGCCCAGCAAGGGACAGCAAAACCACGCGCCAACATCCGGCAGCCCCCACCACCACCAGCAGCTCTCCCCTTCCCGGGGATCGAGCCACCGGCAGCAGCAGGGGCCTGCTGACTCCCGACGCCCAATCCGGGCCCAGCAAGGGACAGCAAAACCAAGCGCCAACATCCGGCAGCCCCCACCACCACCAGCAGCTCTCCCCTTCCCGGGGATCGAGCCACCGGCAGCAGCAGGGGCCTGCTGACTCCCGACGCCCAATCCGGGCCCAGCAAGGGACAGCAAAACCACGCGCCAACATCCGGCAGCCCCCACCACCACCAGCAGCTCTCCCCTTCCCGGGGATCGAGCCACCGGCAGCAGCAGGGGCCTGCTGACTCCCGACGCCCAATCCGGGCCCAGCAAGGGACAGCAAAACCACGCGCCAACATCCGGCAGCCCCCACCACCACCAGCAGCTCTCCCCTTCCCGGGGATCGAGCCACCGGCAGCAGCAGGGGCCTGCTGACTCCCGACGCCCAATCCGGGCCCAGCAAGGGACAGCAAAACCACGCGCCAACATCCGGCAGCCCCCACCACCACCAGCAGCTCTCCCCTTCCCGGGGATCGAGCCACCGGCAGCAGCAGGGGCCTGCTGACTCCCGACGCCCAATCCGGGCCCAGCAAGGGACAGAAAAAACATGCGCCTTCAGGCGCGCCCGCGACTGGTGGGCCCGTGCCTGAGGGCCTCGCCAGAGGGCCCTTTGGCGTGGCCCTTAGGCGGAGCACGAGAGGCGGCACACCAGATGCCTCACCAGTGACCTAACTGCCTGACACCTGACCAAGATTCCAGCGTCTACCAACATCTGAACTGTGAGAATGTGTTTTTGTTGAATATCTCCATCTATTGTAAGCCACATTAACTTACAAAGTAACCTGATAGCATCATAACGTATTAGATACTATCTTAGCAATACAATCTTGCCAGTTGGAAGTCTATTTAAACTGCTAGCGTTGCACTTCTTACAGTGTTCACATTACTGCAATACTGCATTCTCTCTGTAAAATTAGTCAATATCTTGCATGTAAACTGTACCTGCTCTATTGTGCGCTCTATTGTGCGCTCTCATATAATTACTCCTCCACAGTGTCTCACACACAATCCAAACCCTCAGAATGGCCCTCCAGGTCGCTGTCATTCTTAGCCTCTACCTCCTCACCCACTGGCTTGGAACCTCCCAATCTCTCTACATACCACATGGCAGGATTCCAATCCTGAATAGCCATGGCAAAAGATGGAATAGTCCCCCTTACTTCAACACAGAAAGTAACACCTACCCACGCCACTCCCACCTGATACATGTAGCACTCCAGCTATCCAATACACCCAACCAGGAAAAACCTTGTAGATGCCGACCCCTAAAATGTGCCATCATTAACGCACGTTCCATCCGCAAAAAATGGCCTGTGGTCCTTGACACAATCTCCTTCTATGACCTTGAGATCCTCATGATCACAGAAACATGGCTATCACCAGAAGACAACGTCCTCCTCAATCAACTACTTCCCCCCAATTTTTCCATACACACGAAACATAGGGAAAAGAAAAAAGGAGGAGGGGTGCTCATAATCTCCAAATCAGACCTCAACTTCCAGATTGTGGACTCGTCTAGCACAAACAGCCTGGACACTCTCTCTGTTGCTAACCAACAATTCTCCCTTACCCTGTTATATAGAACACCATCTACTTCCCCAGTTGACCTTCCAACCATCATTGAC
Source organism: Ichthyophis bannanicus (assembly GCA_033557465.1). Classification (NCBI taxonomy): domain Eukaryota; kingdom Metazoa; phylum Chordata; class Amphibia; order Gymnophiona; family Ichthyophiidae; genus Ichthyophis; species Ichthyophis bannanicus. Next base: position 229,550,721 of record CM066031.1, read on the forward strand.
CTTGCAGCTAACACCCGCACTCCCAACAAACCAAATTGGATAATGGGTGATTTTAATCTCCCATCGCTACACCAAAACCACGCAAATGCGTTCCTTGACCTGGGTCTCAAACAAATCATAAATGAACCCACACATACAAAAGGGAACATTCTGGACTTGGTTTTTATGCCACATCCAGTCAAGGACAAAAGCCACAATCTGCCAACATCAGTCGTGGATGTACCCTGGTCCGACCACAAATTGATCATTATCCAGATTCCCAGCAACAATGACCAGCTGAACAGAAGCCAACCCACGAACATCACCTCTCGAACTTCCACTAGATGCTTCCGCCCCTTCGATAGGGAACTCATCCTTTCGGAGACCCCATCACTCATCAACAAAACAACACCTGACCTTGATGAACTAATCTCTCACTGGAATTCCAGCCTGCTTGCCATCTCACAACACCCAAACCCTAAAAACACAGCAAGAGCAAAAAGAAAATCCGCCCCATGGTTCTCTCCTGACCTACGCGCTTCCCTCACGCAACTACGTAGACTCGAACGCCGATGGCGCCGATCACGCTCACCGGAAGATCAGACCGCTTACCTAACCCACCTTGCAATACATCGAGGAACAATCTCTATCAGAATGAGACAATATCACACTGACACCCTAAAGAGATCATTGAATAAACCTCGTGACCTCTTCAATTTGGTCAAATCCCTATCAAAGGAACCATCACCCGAGCAACACATCAACATACACCCACAAGAATTCGCTGATTATCTGCAATCCAAGATTGTACAAACTAACAAGGTCACAGCAGTCCAATATCAAGAACCGGCGGACCTCTCTCCACTTAACATTTTTTCCACACCATCCAATAAATGTATTGAGAACACCATAGCATCACTCAACACCTCCACTGCACAGACCGACCCATGTCCAGCTTTTTGGATCAAGGAACTACGTGATGTGCTCAGTCCTGTCATCGCAAATATAATGAAACTCTCCTTTACAACAGGTTATTTTCCCACTTCACTCAAACAGACTTCCATTAGACCATTACTGAAAAACCCCAAACTGGACCCCCAAAGGGTGGACTCCTATCGACCAATAGCTAGCATCCCCATCTTAGCCAAAATAATTGAGAAGGAAGCACAACGGCAAATTCAAGATCACATAGACTCTGTTGCTCCCTTAGATAACTGTCAACATGGGTTCAGAGAACATCATGGGGTTGAGACACTACTCACTGGTCTAATCAACAATATCATCACAGGAATTGACAACATCCATCAAGGTTTTGTCCTCATTTTCCTAGACATCGCCGCGGCTTTTGACTCCGTGAGTCACGAAATCCTCCTGGGAAGACTAAAAGAAAAGGGTGTCTGCAACAAGGCACTAAAATGGTGCAAGTCTTATCTGGACGATAGATGGCAATATGTGAAGTCTGGATCAGAAGAGTCTAGCCACTTCCATCAAAAACAAGGGGTACCTCAAGGATCCTCATTATCCTCCTTACTCTTCAATATCTACATGCAGCCCATATGTAATATCATAAGATCATTCAACGTAAGCTGCATGATATATGCAGATGACATTCTTTTATACATGCCTTTCTCCACAACCCACATGGACCTGACCCCACTCACAGATTGTTTCAATGCAGTTTCAACATGGCTCCAGACACAGAACCTACGTATCCAGCATAAAAAAACAGAGGTCCTTTTCATCTCCAGAGACTCCAACTTTACGCCCCCATCCCACGTCAGTGTCAAGGAAGCTGATTTGCAAACTAAAGATGCAATAAAATATTTGGGAGTTACACTGGACCAACATCTAGACATGAGACGCCACATAAGCAGCGTAGTCAAAGCCATATACTTCAAAATCCGTTCCCTCAAACACCTACGCTCCCTGCTGGACCCAGACGATTTCCGTACCATATATCAAGCGCTGATACTACCGCATTTTGACTTTGCAAATGCCATCCTACAAGGTCTCCCCCAATCCACACTAACTCCCTTACAGTTGGCCATGAATGCCGCAGCTAGGGTCCTCTACGGTGCATCCAGAAACGACCACGTGACTCCTATTCTCAAACAGCTACACTGGCTACCAATTCACGGTAGAATCACCTTCAAATCCCTTGTATTAGCATTTAAGGCAATCAAAGGCACCTCATCTCTCTCACTCACGAATCTAATCCACATGGTCCCCCCCAACAGAGCAAGAAGAACATCAGCTGTAAACCTGCTAGCAATACCAAAGGCTTCAACAAAGTCCAACACGAACACCACAAACAGGGCATTCAGTTTTTATGTACCTAAATGCTGGAACACCCTACCCCCTGACATTAGAGCCATTACCAATCTATATCAGTTCAGAAAGGCTCTCAAAACACACCTTTTCTGCCAATATTTCCCAGACAGCAACTGAACTAGATATCCCCTCCAAGAAATGACCCAATCTAGAAATGCCCTCACACTGCAGTGTAAATAGTTTATGTATATAGTTAACCCAGTTATCCAAGTTTGTACTCCTGTTCAATGTAAAACCTGACAGTTTGTTGTTATGGCCGTTTTGTTATAATGTAAACCGCGCTGATTCTAAATAGCGCGGTATATAAGAAACTGTAATAAATAATATTTAGCAGTGCTAGTCTCCTTGCCATTTTACTCTTCTCAAAGTGCCTTAGAAACATAGAAACACAATGACAGTTAAAGACCATACAACCTTCCACACCAATCATTATAATCCCAGTTTGTCCTTTAGAGATCTTTTGTGTTTGTCCTATGCTTACTTTAATTTAGATACAGTCTGTCTCTGCTACCTCCACTGAGACTATTCCATGCATCTATCACTCTTTCCATAAAGAAGAATTGCTGCAAATTACTCCTGAATCTAAACCTTTTCACCTTCATCCTATGCCCCCTTGCTGCAGAACTTTCTTTTGCTTGAAAGAGGCTTTCTTCCTGTGTATTTATGCCATAGAGTTATTTCAATGCCTCTATCATATCTCCCCTCTCCTGCCTTTCTTCCAAAGTATACATATTGAGAATTTTAAGTCTATCTCCAAATGCCTTATGATGAAGCCCATATGCCTTATGATGAACTCTGGTAGCCACTCTCTGCACAAACTCCATCTTGTTTATATTCTTTTGAAAGTGTGGTCTCAAATTGCACACAGTACTCCAAATGAGATCTCAGCAAAGACTTATACAGAGGCACTGTGAATGTCTTCAATTAAATTTATGTCCAGTTCTTCTGCCTGTGAAGGAGGTCTGTATATCATACCGATGCACTCTCACTTTCCATTTAACCCAGAATGTCTTCTTCTTCCCTCGTAAGCCCTGCAATTCTGTAGCTCTAATATTATTTTTCACATCTATTGCCACTCCTCCTCCCTTTCTTCCTACCGTGTTCCTCCTGAATAAATTACAACCCGGTATAATTACATCTCAGTCATGATTCTTCGTGAACCATGTCTCTGTAACCACCACTAAATCCAAGTCAGCCTCTGCCATTAAAATCTCAATGTCTTGAACCTTCTTTCCCATGCTACTGGCATTAATACACATCGCTTTCCAGATGTTGCTCCTTTTACCCATTTCTACACACGTATTTAATGCTTTACTTACCTGAAGGATTTTACTTACCTGGGAGCTTTCTTCACCCGTCCCCATTGAATCTAGTTTGGTATGCTTTGCCCTCTTTCACTATCTTGAGGTGCTCATTATTCTTTCAGTACCATTTTGCTATTTTGATGGGTTTCTGGTACTCATCCTGCTACTGTTCATATTCTTTGCCCCTCTTCATTGCCCAAAAGTGTGTGTGTGTGTTGGGGGGGGGGGGGGGGTGACAGCAAGCATTAAGCAGATTTGACTGAAAATAGATGGCAAATCTGACTGCTGCATTGTCATTGACTTTAATGGGAATGAAATAGACAAATGAAAATAATGTTTCATTTCCCAATGACTAATCAAATGAGTATATTCTGAGGAACAAAAATAAGCCCAAAAATCTTTGCCACACTTTTGCTGATAATCTACTGTCTTCTCTTATTCAGCACAGGGAACCTCTAAGAACTTGAGGGAGGAGAAGCCTAGTGGTTGGGGCAAGGTACTTCAGGCCGGAAGGTCAGGGGTTCAAATCCCACTAGAGGACAGCAACCTTGGGCCGGAAGGACTGGGGTTTCTAGTCCCACAGATGCTCCTTGTGGTCTTGGGCAAGCCACTTAACCCTCCATTGCCCATGTTCCCTGTAAGTATTAGTGTATGTGTCTCATATCCCTGCGTGTTAAATGTATCCCCCAATTGTGTTGTGACCGCTTTGATTGAAGGATAAGGCGGTATACAAAACTGTCTAAATAAAAAAAAAAAATAAAATAAATAATATTCCAAGCGATTAACATGGTTAGCAGAGGTGCTAACTATGTTAATCGTGGTGAATGGGATATTCAGTGGCACTAACAAGTTCAGGGTCAATATAAAGCATGTTCCACCGAGTTGTTTGATTAGCTCATCTACTCTGGGAATTGTATATGTTTCCAGTTTAGAAAAAAACATTGACCTTCCGGAAGTAAATGCAAAATCTGATGCTCCCATCTATTTTAGGGACCAAGATGATGGGGGTTGATCAGTCACTCATTAACTCCTCCTTAATTCCCATGTTAAGCACTTCCTCCTTGGTGACTGCCTGTCATTGGGCCTCCGGAATTCGATAGGGTCATTGTCAGATAACTACCCCAGGTTCGGTAATGATATTGTGATGAATGAGGTGGGTTCATCCCAGGCACACATCTAGATTCCAGTGAATCAGACCCTCTAGGATTCTTCTTTGGGCTGCAGAGAGCTGCTCTCCAATTTGTACTTGAGATGGATTGATCTAAAGAAACTGCCATCCATTGTATATAAGGACTTCTACATACAATGGATGGCAGTTTCTTTAGATCAAAGATCTCCTGAAAAATGTGTCAAGAAGGCGATTATCCAACTTTCATAGAGAATCATTTTTAAGCTGTGTACATTGAACAAACAAACGGCATACCTGATTCCCCTGAGGAAGTGAAAAAACGAAACACGGCCTGTGTCGGGCTTTCAGGTTTTTGAATTAGTGAATAAAAGTATCATTCTGGTTTAACCACTACGTGTTATTGACTGGGTGTCTTTCGAGTAACGTGGTGAGGTGCTCCTCCTGGTGGACTTGAGATGGATTGGACAGGGCTCAGCACAAAATCCTCCTGTACTACCACAATTGTCACTGGAGTCCTCTTTTTCAGTAGATTAATATGGTAAATTTTGGCCTTCATCCATTTAACTGGCTGGACAATTTTGTAGTTAACAGGTCCCACTTTCTTTTTCATCTTTTAGGGCCCCTGCCATTTACAGAATAACTTGCTCTTGAATGAAGGCAGCAAGACTAAAGCTCTGTCACCGGTTGGAAGGTGCAGTGCATGGCTGCTTGATTGTAACCTTTGGACTGTTCAGCTTGGGCTGTTTCCATACTGAGTTTGGCCACATCTTCAGCTTTCTTCTGACAGAATTGCATTTGTATGACATACTCTACCAGATTATGCCCGGGATGGGGCTCCTATTCCCAAGTTTCCCTCACCACATCTAATATGCCTGCCTGGTGCGAAGGTAGCGGACCTCACGCGCCACCTAGATAAGGTCTTAGATAGTGCTGGGGAGGAGTCTGCTGTCTTGGTACATGTCGGTACCAATGACATAGGAAAATGTGGTAGGGAGGTTCTGGAAGCTAAATTTAGGCTTTTAGGTAGGAAGTTGAAATCCAGAACTTCCAGGGTAGCATTCTCCGAAATGCTTCCCATTCCACGCGCAGGACCCAAAAGGCAGGCAGAGCTCCGGAGTCTCAATGCGTGGATGAGACAATGGTGCAGAGATGAGGGGTTTGGATTTGTTAGGAACTGGGGAACATTCTGAGGAAAGGAGGGGCTCTTCCGAAGGGATGGGCTTCACCTTAACCGGGATGGAACCAGGCTGCTGGCATTAACCTTTAAAAAGGAGATAGAGCAGCTTTTAAACTCGATGATAGGGGAAAGCCGACAGTCGCCCAAGAGCGCATGGTTCGGAAGAATGTATCCTTGAAGATACTACAAAAAGCAGAGAGGTTCCAAAAAAGAGTAAAGTAGACCAAATGCCCTCAAGTATGGAGCAGACAGAGCTTAAAGATCACAAATTACCCATGTCTACCAATAGCCAAATTAATATGAATAAAATACAGTCTCTAAAATGCCTGTATGCAAATGCTAGAAGTCTACAAAACAAGATGGGAGAGTTAGAATATATAGCACTAAACGAGAGGTTAGATATGATTGGAATATCAGAGACATGGTGGAAGGAGGACAACCAGTGGGACACTGTGATACCTGGGTACAAACTGTATCGTAATGATAGAGCTGATCAAATTGGTGGAGGGGTTGCGCTCTATGTTAGAAAAGGCATTGAGTCAGAAAGGATTAAAGTTTTGCAGGAAACAAAATTTGCTGTAGAATCTCTATGGATTGAAATTCCATGTAAAAAGGGGAAGGCGATGGCAGTGGGGGTGTACTATCGTCCGCCTGGCCAGAATGAACAAATGGATGATGAAATGCTCAAAGAAATCAAGGAAGCTAGCAAAAGTTACAGTGCAGTAATAATAATGGGTGATTTCAATTACCCCGGTATCGACTGGGTCAGTGTCACAGCAGGACATGCTAGGGAGATAAAGTTCCTAGATGAAATAAATGACTGCTTCTTGGAGCAGCTGGTTCATGAATCAACCAGAGGGGAAGCAATATTAGACCTAGTCCTTAGTGGAACACCAGATATAGTGCAAGAGATAAGGGTGTTGGGGCCACTTGGCAATAGTGATCATAGCATGATCACCTTTGATTTAATTAGTGGAGGAGGGATAGTAAGGACATCCACAGTACTACCTTTTAACTTTCGAAAGGGAGACTATGATAAAATGAGGAAAACAGTTAAGAAAAAACTAAAAGGAGCAGTTGCAAAGGTTAAAGACTTACATCAAGCTTGGGTGTTGTTCAAAAATACTATCTTGGAAGCCCAAGCCAGCTTTATTCCACGCTTTAAGAAAAGTGAAAGGAAGTCAAAAAAACTGCCAGCATGGTTTAAAGGTGAGGTCAGAGAGGCTGTTGTTGCGAAAAAAGCATCTTTCAGGAAATGGAAAAAAGAGCCAAACGACGAAACCTGGAAACAGCACAAGCACTGGCAAGTCAAATGCAAGGCATTAATAAAGCAGGCAAAGGTAGAATTTGAGAAGAAGCTTTCTGCGGAAGCAAAAACGCGAAATAAAGATTTTTTCAAGTACATTCGCAGCAAAAAACCTGTGAGAGAGTCAGTTGGTCCATTAGATGATAGAGGCGTTAAAGGGGCACTAAGAGGTGACAAGGCGATAGCAGAGAGACTGAATGAATTCTTTGCTTCGGTCTTTACTGAGGAAGATATAGGGATGTTACCCATGACTGAAGTGGTATTTAAAGGTGCAGAAGAGTTGAAGGAAATATCGATACATAGGGAAGATGTATTACAACTATAAGATAAACTGAAGAGTAGCAAATCACCTGGGCCGGATGGTATACATCCAAGGGTGTTGAAAGAACTGAAATATGAGATTGCAGACCTGCTATTAGTAATCTCTGAACTATCATTAAAATCATCTCTAATTCCTGAAGATTGGAGGATAGCCAATGTAACACCAATTTTTAAAAAGGGTTCCAGGGGTGATCTGGGAAACTACAGACCGGTGAGCTTGACGTCAGTACCGGGAAAAATGGTAGAAACCATCATAAAGAATAAAATTATTCAGCATTTAGATAGTCATGGCCTAATGGGAGACAGCCAACATGGCTTTCGACAAGGAAGATCTTGCCTTACTAATCTGTTATGTTTTTTTGAAGGTGTGAATAAACAGGTGGACAAAGGTGAGTCGGTTGATATAGTGTATCTGGACTTTCAGAAAGCCTTTGACAAGGTCCCTCATCAGAGACTTTTGGCAAAACTAAAGAGTCATGGGATAGGAGGCAGTGTACTATTGTGGATCAGGAACTGTTTAAAAGATAGAAAGCAGAGGGTAGGGCTAAATGGCCAATTTTCCCAATGGAGAAAGGTGAATAGTGGTGTAACCCAGGGATCTGTGCTGGGTCCTCTGCTTTTTGACATATTCATAAATGACCTGGAAAGTGGAATAACGAGTGAGATTATCAAATTTGCAGATGACACAAAACTATTTAAAGTTGTTAAAACCCAAGAGGATTGTGGAAAATTGCAAGAGGATCTTGATAAATTGGAAGACTGGGCATTAAAATGGCAGATGAAATTTAATGTGGACAAGTGCAAAGTTATGTACCTAGGGAAGAACAACCCAAACTATGGTTACACGATGCAAGGTTCCACTTTAGGAACCACCACACAGGAAAAAGATTTAGGCGTCATTGTGGATAACATGTTAAAACCCTCGGCCCAGTGTGCTGCGGCAGCCAAGAGAGCAAATAGAATGCTAGGTATGATAAGGAAAGGAATGGAAAATAAAACAAAAGATATTATAATGCCTCTATATCGTTCCATGGTGAGACTGCACCTTGAATATTGTGTGCAATTCTGGTCGCCGTATCTTAAAAAGGATATAGCGTTATTAGAAAAGGTTCAGAGAAGAGCCACCAAAATGGTAAAGGGGATGGAAGGATACTCCTATGAAGAAAGGCTAAAAAGGTTAGGGCTCTTTAACCTGGAAAAGAGACGGCTGAGGGGAGATATGATAGAAGTCTATAAATTAATGAACGGAGTGGAACGGGTAAACGTAGATCGATTGTTTACATTATCAGAATATAGACAGACTAGGGGACATGCAATGAAGCTACAGGGTAAACTATTTAAGACTAATAAAAGAAAACATTTTTTCACTCAACGTGTAATCAAACTCTGAAATTTGTTACCGGAGGATGTAGTAAAGGCTGTTAGTGTAGCTGGGTTTAAAAAAGGTTTGGACAAGTTCCTGGAGGAAATGTCCATAAACCATTATTAAGAAGGGACCCAGGATATCAATGCTTGACCCAGTACAAGCATTGTGGAACCTGTGTCTTTTGGGGAAACTGCTAGGTACGTATGACCTAGATTGGCCACTGTTGGAAACAGGATACTGGGCTTGATGGACCTTGGTCTGACCCAGTATGGCATATCTTATGTTCTTATGTCTCTTGGCCATCCGAAGAGCAATTCAAAAAGTGAAAACCCATTGGAACTCTGAGGCACCTCGCAGATAACAAACATCAAGTAGGGTAGGCGAATGACCCAATTCTTCCTGTCCTCCTGCACAAACTTTTTAACATTTGTTTCAGATTTTTATTGACTTGCTCAACAAACCTATCCATTTGTGGGTGATATACTGATGTTCAAAGATCTTAACCTTCACCAAGTCACACACCTCATCACCCTGGATACAAAGAGCGTTCCTTGAATCTGGGAGGATCTCACAGGGTATTCCCATCTGAGAAAGGACTTACTAGAAGACATTCATGATTGTAGCAGTCCTCATATGTCTCAGAGTGATGTCCTCCAGATATCTGGTAGCATAGTTCAGTATGACTAAAATATACTTGTTGCATCAGGTGGTTCGCTCCAGGATCCCTATTAGATCCATGGCCACTTTTTCAAACAAGATTTCAATGATGGGCATAGGCATTAGGGGGCAAGTCTAACTTTGTTGGGGTTGTGAAGTTGTTAAGTGGGGGCATGACTGGCAATACAACTGCACTTGCTTATGGACCCTGGGCCAGAAAAATTGAACTAAACTATGCTCTAGTGCAGGGGTGGGAAATTCCATCCCTTGTGCACCACAATCCAGCCTGGTTTTCATGATGTCCCTAATAAATATTCATGAGATCTATTTGCATCCACTGCCTTCTATTGTATGGAAATAGGTCCATGAATATTCATTAGGGACATAATGAAAACCAGGCTGGATTGTGGTGCACGAGGGCCGGAATTGGCCACCCCTGCTCTAGTGTTTTCTCCACCACCAGATGTCCCTCTAACAAATGGCAATGTGTCAATAATAGAACCTGCTGATGATAGGGTCGGGGAACTATCAGTTGTTCTTCCTCTTCCCCCTCTAGGAACCCCTCAGCCACTCTGTATAACACAGAAACATGTCAGCAGAAAAAGACCATATGGCCTATACAGTCTGCCCTTCCATATCAAATAGCATAGTCCTTTTTTTTCCTTTAGAGGTCTTCTGTGTTTGTTCCATGCTTTCTTGAATTCAGATACTGTCCTTGTCTCTACTACCTCCACTCGAAGACTATTCCACACATCTATTACTCATTCCGTAAATAAATATTTCCACATATTACTCCTGAATCTCTCTTTTCACATTCATCCTATGTACCCTCATTGACGAGCTTACTTTCAATTGAAAAAGGCTCTTCTGCTGTGCATTTATGCCACAAAGGTATTTAAATGTCTCTATCATATCTCCTCTGTCCTGCCTTTCCTCTCTATATATTATGTATATATATATTATGATTTTTAAGTCTGTCCCCATATGGCTTATAACGAAAACCACTGTCCATTTTAGTAGCCACACTCTGCACTGACTCCACCTTGTTTATATCTTTTTGAAGGTGTGGACTCCAGAATTGCACACAATACTCCAAATGTGGTCACACCAGAGAATTATACAGAGGCACTATCACCTCCTTTTTTCTGCTGGCCCTATGCACCCAAGCATCCTTCCGCTTTTGCTGTCACCTGTTCTATCTGTCTAGCCACTTTAAGATCAAGAGAAACAATCATGCTCAGGTCCCGTTTTTCTTTGATGGACAGAAGTGCTTTACCCCTTGTATTGTACCACTCCCTTGGATTTTTTTGCAGTCCAAATGCATGATCCTGCATTTTTTAGCATTAAATCTCAGCAGCCAAATTCATGACCATTCCTCAAGCTTAGATAGTTCCCTCTTCATGTTATCTACTTTTTCCTGGGTGTCTACTCTATTACAAATTTTGGTATCAACTGTAGAGATAAACCTTTCCCAACAGTCCTTCCACAATATCACTAACTAAGATGTCAAAAAGAATCTGACAAGGACAGATCCCTGTGTCCCTGTGGCACACTACTTTTTACATTTTTCTCCTCAGAGTGAGCTTCATTTACCTGTACACTTTGTTGCCTCCCATTCAACCAATTTTTTACACAGTCAGTCATTATAGGGTCTATCTCTAGGGTGCTCAATTTATTTATAAGTTGCCTGTGTGGAACAGTGTCAAAGGATTTTCTGAAATCCAAGTACACCACATCTAGAGCTCTCCCTCGGTCCAACTCTCTGGTCACCCAGTCAAAGTAATCAATCAGATTCTTCTAACAAGACCTACCTCTTGTGTATCCATGCTGCCTTGGATCCTGAAACCCATTAGACTCCAGAAACCTCACTATCCTTTAGCAGAATTTACATTAATTTACTCATCACAGAGGTCAGACTAAACCGGCCTGTAGTTTTCAACTCATCCTTAATTCCGCTTTTGTATAAAAGGGACCTCATGTGCCTTTCTCCAATGCTCTGGAACCACTCCTGACCCTAAAGAAGCATTGAAAAAGTCAATCAGTGGAGCTGCTAAAATGTCCCCAAGTTCCTTCAGTATTCTCGGAAGTATCCCATCCATCCCCATCACTTTGTATACTTTTAGTTTAGCTAGTTCCTCATGACCACAAGCTTCTGAAAATAGTCAAGGTCCCCTTTACTTCTGCACAAAAACCAGTCTAGAAACATGGCAGCAGGGGCAAAAGCAGCCTTTATTATTCTTAAAAGGACAAGTGTGCCAATAAACCCGACACTGGTCATGTTTTGTAAAATACTTCCTTAGGGGTATTTGGCTCACAATAGACAAGCTGCATTCAATCATAAAGACCCAGTGACCAAGACACTCAGAGCTTGCACAAGAGATCTCTCTGCAAGCTCTGAGTGTCTTGGTCACTGGGTCTTTATGATTGAATGCGTTTCTAGACTGGTTTTTGTGTTGGTTGCTTTCGTGGCAGCTTGCTGTTTTTTTGGTGTCCCTTTACTTCTGCTCCTATTTGTTTTCTGAGGTCCTGCTCCTGGGACTTCATCTGTGAACACAGAATAGAAATATTTGTTAACCTATTCTGCTTTATTCTCATCAGCTTCTAAGTATTCCTCCCCTTCCCCCTTGAGTCCGACAATACCACCTTTGTACTTCTTGCTCTCGCATATCTGAAAAATGTCTTGTCCCCCATTTTATTGCACTGGCTATCTCTTCTTCTTTTTGTAACTTTGTTTCCTGACTACTTTCCTAGCTTCTCTAAGGGGTATGTTTACTAATCGGCAGTAGCAGCTTCTGTGCGATATCAGAGCCGCGACCCTGATATCGTATGGAAGCTGCTTCCGCGGATTAGTAAACCCCTACGTTTTTCCAAATATAGATGCTTGTCTTCCTCTCTCTGTGATCTCTTGTATTTTATGAAGGCCTCCCTCTTTATCTTCACCTTTTCAGCTACTTCTTTTGAGATCCATAGTGGCCTCCTTTTACTTTTACATTTATTTCCCTTTCTAACAAAAAGGCTTGTTGCCCTTAAAATATCCCTTTTCAGTTTTTCCCATTGCTTTTCTACATTCTCCAGCTGTTCCCATCCCGCTAACGACTCCTTGAGATATTGTCCCATCTTGTCAAAGTTAGTTTTCCTAGTCTAAGACCTTCACTTTTGAATGGGCTTTATCAGCCCTAGTCCTAATACTGAACCACATATCTGGTGATCACTGGATGCCAGATATCCCCCATTATAAAATCAGAAACACTTGCCCCATTGTTTAAGCACCAAGTCTAGTATGATCCCTTTACGTGTGTGTTCTGTTACCACTTGCTGTAATAGTTCTCCAGAATCTCCTTACTTTTAGATGACTCTGCAGCAGGGGTGTGCAAATCAACATCTGTCATATTGAAATCACCTATCAGTAGCACTTCTCCTTTCATGGAAATACTGCATATGTCTTTTATTAAATCTTCATCCACTTCTACCTTTGAAGGAGATCTGCATATCACAGCAATGCAAATGCATTTCTCTAAAGCCCTCTTCAGTAGAATAGACAATATGCTGCAGAAAACACTTTGACCCTTCTTGGATAGGTGGACACCATCTCTGCTCTACAACTTTTGAAAATTCATCCCATAGTCCAGGAAACCAAAATGCTGCCTGACACCATCTACACAGCCATGCATTCAACTCCAGGATGCGAGCTTCTCTGCCTCAGCCTTTATCCTTAACAGGGAGGATTGAAGAAAACACTACCTGTGCACCTATCTGCTTCAGTCTGTCCCAGACTGATGACATCACTTTTTATATGCTCAGAGGGATACCTAGCCCTATCATGTGTGCCGGCATGGAAGAGCAACGTCAAATAATAGTCAGTAGGCTTGAGTCTCAGCAAACTCTCCATAACATCTCAGATTTTGGCACCTGGCAGATGGCATACCTCTCTGGACATCAAATCTGGTCAGCAGCTGGCACCTCGGTACCCATCAGAAGAGAGTCACCAACCACCACTACACTTTGTTTTCTTGTGGTCACCAAATATCCAACTTTGGGGTGCTTGAGCTCTAGTTCTTCCCTTTTCTGGGATACTTTCACCGCTTCCACTTCCAGAGCTGCATACTGGTTCTTTAATTTGAGAGCTAGAGGAGTTGGATTGTTTCTGCATGGTCTGGTGACTTGTGTCTAACTCTCTTCATTCTGTAGCATCCCATCTTCACCTCTGTTGGAGAGCTTAAAACTCACCTCTTTGCTGCTATTTTCGTATCTTGACTCACCTGATCTCCTTTGTGTTTCCTTACCATTCCCCCTAGATGTATCCCATGTCTACACCTACTGTGTTGTCTGTCTTGACTATATTGTAAGCTCTGATGAGCAGGGATTGTCTCTTACATGTTTGTGCAGTGATGCATACGTCTTGTAGCACTATACAAATACTCAGTAGTAGTAGTAGTAGTTTAAGAAGCATTTCATCAATGTACTTCTCACTGTCTCAAATGTTTCTCCCTTTAACATAAAATAGGGAAGTCTCCACTGCCTTCTGGAACCCATGTACTTCCAAGGCTTGCTCTTGGGTATATTTAAGGGACTTATCCTCTTGTTGGGCCCTCCTGAAGCTTCCTGGATCTCCCTCCAGCCTCCACTCTAGGAGGGGGACTAGTGTGTTTGGGTCGCTACCACTGGGATCTGAGCTATTCCCAGGGATTTATTCACTAGGCTGTTCCTCCCTGGACCCCTCCTCTATAGCTGCACCCAGATTCTTATGGTAGCGTAGCTTCTCCAGGCGACACTAACTCTGGGGTTTAGCAGGCTTAGGATTCTTGATATAAAGATCTGGGTCTTCTAGGGGGGAAAACCTCCTGGAAACTTTCCTGGTTCAACTTAGTGGAGTCATCAATTAGCCGGGCCCATATCGCCCAGAAGCTTGGGTAGTCTCGGATGATCACTATTCAGTATGGGATCCAGGGCAGCACTACAACCTCGAACATGTCATGTCCTGCCAGGGTGAATGAAACCCGTGCTGTTGGATACTACCTCTGGTCTCCATACACACAGGCTAGTGTTAGTCTTTGCATAATTGATCTGAAATTGATTTACGGTTCCTTGGCAAATGAGGGTCTGCACACTCCCAAGGCCTGGAGGTGGGTCTTCTCAAACTCCATTGGAATCACAATGTTCGGTTCACCTGGGCAGGGAATGGCCACAAAAGCACAGGTATGAGGGGTTCTTAGGCTTATATCCATTGATTCCTCTGTACCCAGGGGACATTCACGAGCAAAGTGTCCTCGGATTCCACACCTAAAACAGGTGAAGGGGTCATGGCTATGCCCATGCCCTCACCTAGGAGGTGACTTCAGGGTTCGAAACATGGGAGTCAACATCTACTCTGGTTTTCACTTCCATCCTCCCGGGCTAATGGGTGACTTATTCCCCTTCTTGCTCCAATTACCAGCTGTGCTTCATGATACCTTTCCACAATTTGCAGTGACTCTACAGTATAAGCTTGGGGTGCTGGTGTACTCACTGTTTTACTGGGGCAGTCGAGCCCTCTAGGAATTGCTCCAATAGTACAATCTTGGCTCTTGGGCCCGGTCTTTCTCTTCAGTTGTAGCCACTTCCATGCAAGATTCTTCAGTCAATAGAAGAGAGCCCTCACAGGTTCCTTTTTCTAGAGTTCCCCTTTCTGAATTGCTTACAGTAGTCCTCTCATGGGAACCGTGGATGGCAAAGGAAGAATTTATTTTATTGATCGAATCCAGCCATTGGCCCAACACAGGCCGTGTTTCGTTGTGCCTTCCTCAGGGGCTAATATGGCTGTGCATTCTAATATATGTCCAAATCGATCTATATCACTATGCAATGCGAAATCATCTACTGCCGCAGATATCTGAATCGATGCAATTCTGAGTATTCAATTTTGAAACATCTACTGCCGCGATGGCTTACTGCAACTGAGTCTGAAAAAGCCGACAACATATATTAAAATGCACAGCCATATTAGCCCCTGTGGAAGCAGCAGTGGCAACAGCCAGCTTTTTTTTTTTAATTTAATTTATTTTTAAAGCAGAATGTTCTTTGCGCAGGGACCCCTGAAATGCGGGGCCTTGTGCAAAAACATTCTTGCTCAACGGACAGGCTGCTAGTGACCAAACAAAACTCTGCCTGTTCGGCACTAAGTAGAGTTTGCTTTAGGCTTCCCAGCTAGGGTGAGGCTAACCTTCTTAGCCCATACAAGAAAAAAAAAATTCTGACCTGCTGTAGAGAAGCACAGCTCTGGAGATACATGGATTTCCCCTCTATCACGCGGTTATAGGAAATCCCCAAACTTCTTCCACAGTGATATAGCGTGGCGTGCGGTGTCAAGGGCTTTTAAAATATCAGGCAAACAGTTCAGGGCCAAACAAAAACTTTTTTATTGCTTTTCCATTATCCAGTAATCACTCCCCAGCTTGTTACTTTTACAAGGCTGGTTCTCAGTGCCCTTCCCCGAACCACAATGTAAAGTTCAGAATTTTCAGCACAAAGCCCAGTCAGTCACTTGGGCTTCAGTGTCTGTGAATATGGTTCCCACTTCCAGAATCTCTGTTTTTTAATCCATTTCAAATTTCTCCTGCTGACCTATAAGCAGGGCGGTACCAAGTGTGAATCGCGCCCTGTGCGACTTGCACATTGGGCGCATGCCACCCCCCCCCCCCCCCAGCCCAGCCACTTTCTCGACAGCGGCGGGAGAGAAGAGTCACGCCCGATGTGCAAGTCGCTGGCACTCTAAGCAGATCTGTCCCTCCTTGCTCTAACATCGCGTCAGAGGATGGAGAGACCAGACCTGCTTAGATTGCCACGAGAAGGCTTAAGTGGAGCATTTCAGCTGTCTGCCGTTGCCTGCCGCCGCTCAGTGAAGAAAAAGTGGCAGCAGCAGGCATCGGCAAACAGCTGAAATGTGCCCTTAAGCCTTTGCGCCCTGTGCGACTGCACTGCTCGCACAGGGCTAGGTAGGTCCTGCCTATAAGAGCACTTATTCTGCTGCTCCTCATTACCTTTTCTCTCTTATCTCTCCTTATACCCCTCCTCGTGAACTCTGCTCTTCTGGCAGATCCCTTCTATCTGTGCCCTTATCTTCTACTGCCAACTCCAGACTTCAATCCTTTCACCTTGCTGCATCTTATGCCTGGAGCAAACTACCTAAGTCTGTATGTCAGCCTTTATCTCTGGTCCTTTTCAAATCCAGGCTGAAAACTCACCTCTTTGAGGACGCTTTTGAATCCTGATCCACTTAATCTCCTTACCATTCTCCCTAGATGCATCCTTGTAATACAGTTGTTGTGTTGTCTGTCTTGACTAGACTTTAAGCTCTGATGAACAGGGACCATCTTTTACATGTGTCTGTACAGAGTTGCATACACCTTATAGCGCTATACAAATGATCAGTAGTAATAGTAGTAGTAGAAGATTCTTGTACCTCACAGAAGTACTCCTTTCCCTGCTTGGAAGGGCTTTTTGTCTCAGTGGGCCTCTTTTCCCTCTTGTACACACAACTGGATTTTTAATCCCTCTGAGTCACACCCTCCCAGCCCTGAGTTCTGAGCTGCAGACCCTTTTAAGGTAGACTGCTGGCAATCTGTTTGGAGAGGGATGGGTAACTTCCTATACATCCCATCACAGGATGATTTTAGATATTCAGATATTGGGTAGTCTGTGCTTATTCTACAAAGGAATTCAAACCTATATGAGGAATACTTTCTAAGTCAGAGAAATGAGTATTTTAATGTCATTTCTTTATAAAAATATGTTTGTTTAATACCTTTTAAATATCCTCTTTGAGTTGGATGTTGAGTAAATTGAAATATAGGGGATCTTATGACCCCCCTGATACAGGCAGTAGCTGAAACCTGACCATGTTGAGTAAGTTTTAACAGATCTGTTTTTGTCTTAATAAATTGGTTTTCTGTTTATGGCTTCCATGTTCCTGGTTTTCTAAGTCACGTAAGTCTAGTATGACTTGTCTCCTATCTTTCTACATGCTAATACGACACTACGAAGGTCATTTTGAAAGTCTTAGTCATGATTTGGACATCTGAAGATCTGCATGTGCATGTAACATCTCTAGAGCTATTTAACAAATGGCTTTTAAAGAGATCTCCAGTGTGAGGATGTCCAAGTAGGCAGGGGGTGCGGCAAAGGCACGTCTGGGGAGGTGTGATGGACTTACACCTCCCTGTTTGATTTTAGAAATGCTTTTAGGCATTTTCAGGTTTAGACCTACTCCAAGCACCAGGAAAGTGCGTGTTGTGGCCTGAAAACATCCAAAGGGTGTAGAGAAGGAGAATAAAGTGAACGGCACTGGGATTTGAACTAGTTACCTTGTTCTTAACCCACTATGATAACCATTAAGCTGTCAGACATCCCACTTCTGCAATGCTATTCTAGGGACATCTATATAGATGTCTCCATAGACGTCCATATCAGACACATCCACGTTTGTGAAATTGTACCTGAATTTGCATGTGCCTACTTTTTTTTTTTTTTTGGATGTTCTGCCTTTGACGTCTCAATTAGCACTTGAATCTCCTTTATATGTTTCCAGAGTGAAACTGTATACTAATACTTTGCACTTATGGAACTCAGTCCTCTTTGTGTCTTATTTTTTTTAATGTTTTCAAGGATGGCTTGCACCTCATGAGGTAGCTGCTCATAGTCCTGGGTTTCAAATAGGATACTTTGCTCATCTACTCTGAGGAAGAGATGGAAGTGAAGAGGTTGCTCTTGTGGCTGATGTAGAATTGCCAGGGATATGAAAGCCTGGAGAACCAGTTGTGACTACAGAAAGTGAGCAATCCTGTTTATAATTCCCATACATATCCATCATTGTCCATCATAGTATCAGGTGTATGTGTTTACAAATGTCTTTTCATATGCTATCCAGCTCTGGTTTGGAATGCTGATCTGATACCTACTCTACTGTCCTGCCTGTTTTGTGTTTGACATTTGTTTCTACTTTTCTTATTGTGCATGGCCTTCCCTGTTTTTGTTGTTGTTGTTGTTGTTGTTGTTCTTGTGTGGGTCTGGATGCATGCACATGTGTGCACTATCTCCTTTTTACATGTAATGATATTGACATGATCAGAATTTTCTAAGGAAAGAAGACTTGCAAAGTAACTCAGAATGACAAACATAAGCAATATTACAAACTCTACTCAAGTTAATCAAAAACATGCTGACTTGGACTGTAAAAACTCTCTCCTATTTCTCTCTGAATTGAAAAACAACCCCCATGTAACAGTGTTAGTCGTATGCCTTTTAGAAGTCAGAAGGAGAGACCAGGCAAAAAGGATGGCACATAATCGCTTTAGAATGATCACACTATTTAGTTTGTCCATGACAGATAGAACTCTGACATTAACACTTGACCAAAATAGGTATTAGTTAGTAACTATTTATTGAATAAAGCATGGAAAGTGAATATACCACACTATTTTGCATGAGCTCACCAAACCCCTCATCTGTATAAATCCAATTCAAATCCATATTTTATTCTTTCATTTGTATACACGAGCATGCAAATTTTAGTGTGCTCACACCAGTGCCTTCAGATTCCTTTAGAGGATAATTTTATAACAGGTCACCTAAATTGTTCACAATTAAGCACCTATTTTAAGCTTATATTATAAAGACAAATTCTGGAGGGAGGAGTGGCTCAGTGGTTGGGACAGGTTACCTCAGGCCAGACAGCCAGGGGCTCAATTCCCACATGTGGACAAGCAACCTCAAGCTGGAGGGACTGGGGTCTCTAGTCCCATGGCCACTCCTTGTGGCCTTGGGGAAGCCACTTAACCCCCCATTGCCTCAGGTACACTTAGATTGTGAGCCCTTCAGGGACAAGGGAATGAAAAGTACCTGTTAGTATACATGTAAACCGCACTGATTCTAAAGAGCACGGTATAAAAATAAAATGAAGATGCATTTTAGAAAGACCGTCTAGAATAGATGTAAGCTGGGATGTCCAGTGAAGGTGAGCATGTGTAAGTGCTTTCTAAAATCTCTCCATCTCCACTCTGATAGATATACATCTCTGCACCCATGTAAAACCGCAGGCCTGTGCATATACTGTAGATAGTCTGGGCATGCGCATGTTTCCAGCCAATTTTAGAAAAATGCACATGCGCGAAATGCATAGCAGATACATAGACCTGCCCAAGAAGGGGATAGGGATGGGGCCATCTATTTGAAGCCGCACACATGTCTAGCCTGCCATTTTAGATGTGCAGACATGCAGCAGCTGGGCAGCAAAATTAAAGATGTCTTTATATGGATATTCCTTTCACCTGACAAAAATTAATGGAAACGTGAGGGCACATTTACCACTTCTACTAACCGGAGTTTCTTTCACAAAACAAGCACTTTTTTCCTGTCTGTTCATGCCATGGAGTGGGTATAGGCATGGACGTGTCTACAGCTGGGTACAGATGTGTGTAGGCCTTTCTGAAATTGTGAATGTGCATTTTAAGACTGCTTCAACCACGCTTCCACCATGCCCCCATGCAACATGGATGCAATGGCACAAGGCACATCTATAGCCCTGGCTTTCTAAAATGGCTCCTGGGACATCTTTGTGATTGGCACATCTGCATGGCACTTTTTTAAACATGGAAATTATGTATAGAACTTCTAAAATGTTCCCCATAGGCACATATGTATCTATAAAATACTAACACAAAGGCAGCTGACCTCAGAGCTAAAATGTGGCTGCATACATCTACACCATCTGGGGAGCTGAAGAGTGTAGGTCGGTGTGTTTTATAACCCACGGGTGTCCATTTTGACTCCATCTACACTCTATCCAAACTTATCCTCCCAAATACACTTACAGCTAGATCATGTAGGGTACAAATACACACCTTCTTTGTTTCAAGTGGAATGAGGAATAATGAGAGGAATTCATTAACCCTATTACCAGTGATTGATGGGACTCCTGTTCCTTGGGCAAATGAAATTCATTCTGGTTTTAGGTAAGAAAGTCGTTGAAGAAAAGCAAATTGTAACTGTAACTAAGTCTGTTTTTTCCAAATAAAAGTTGGTTCAACAATTAAAACCTTATCTTGGGGATACGTAATTACGATCTGTAATGCAAGCATTGTTAATCAGTGAATTGGATTATTACCTGGTATACTTCGGTTTAACACATAAATATATGAAAAACATTAGACCATTCAGAATATCATTGCTATGTTTTTATTGGACAGTAAAGGAACAGATAGTGTGCGCCCTTTATTAAGGAAATTACTTTGGCTTCCTATTAAAGAAATATGTAATTTTAAACATGGTCTTTAAGACCTTTTATATGCTTTTATATTTGAAAAATACTCTCAGGGACATAACACAGTAGTCTAATATTCTTGAAGTCCCAGATGTTTCAATTTATAGTAAAGTATATTGGAAGTAATGAGCGTTTAGCATAGTAGGTCCCGAATGTTGGAATAAATTACCCCTTAGTCTGAGATCAGAAACTAATATGAATTTCAGAAAAGATGTAAAAACCTTTCTCTTCCCTGTAGATAACTGATACAATTGAAAGTTGGATATACAGTATTCATAGACCTTTGGTTCTTTGATGATGGTATTATCTTCTCTGTTCTGTGCTTTACTTTCTGCTTTTACTGTAATTTTTTTTAAAATTGCAAACCTTTTAAAATGATATGACTCACCAGGACAGTATATAAAAATTTCAAAATCAATCAATAAATAAAAACTGTAGAGAATTATTTAAGAAGAATTTTATGCCTGTATACTGGCATTTATATTTGAAAAGTATTTTATAAAGTTATCCCTTAATGTGTACAATAAGACTTTCCTGCATAGCATGTTATTTTTAACTTATAGAAGGGGGCCTTACCATGAATGTTAACATTTGTTGCATAGGCACGTGGAGGGTGATGCTGTAAGAGGCGGCTGCAATTCTGAATGTACCCATATTTTCAGTGCAGGCATGCAGAATGGCAGAGTTTGGGTGAAATGTATGCAGGGCACATATTTACATACATGCTTTACAGAATAGGCTCATGCATGCATAAAATATACGTGGTCATTCACACCTGTTCCAGATTTGATGTAAGTGGTCATTAAGGTAAAAGGTTCCACCAGCAACTTCAGTTTGGTAGGTTTTGCTAGTCATTCCTAGGATTGTGATCTTGCAAGGGCTCACTGGCAAGATTCTCCTCTGGCAAGTCTCTAGTAGTACCTGAAAAACCTCCTTTGAGGGCAGAAGCTGAGACTATAGAAACTGCAAATAAAACAATGCCTTCTGGACCAGGATGTGGTGGGCAGATCAATGGATTCAAACTGTCAAGCTTGAGAGCTACAGATGAGTTCTGCTTCCTTTAGGACATCAAGTAAAAGCTCAAACACTTCACTTGGGGGTAGATGTATAAACTGGTCCACCATTCTCACGACAAGTTGTGGGTTTGGAGGTCAAAGTTGATACTCGCCACTCCATTATTACAAATCCAGCTCAGCAGAATCCCAGCACATAGAGCCAATTGAACAGAGCAAAGCCAGTAAGAAGCGATGAGTTATCTGTCATTCTGACAGCAATATTTTAATTTTGCAGTTAAGAAATAATTATAGAATGGTTCATGGCTTAATACGAAAGCAGACTGTTGAATTTAAGGATAATGTTATAACAGGATGTCTAGGGGGTGAAGGCATGTTGGTACATATGTTGAATTAATTTTATAAAGGTGACATATTTTTGCATCTATGCGCCTTTCCAAAATTGCCTACCCAAAAGCTGCCACGCAGTTACAACTACCCTATGACAAAAGTAACTTTGTGTGTGCACATGAGTGCAAAAATTATGGGAGTATTTTAAAGAATCACACTAAAGTACAGGATTCCTCTCTCAGTTTACCCATGAATGTCTACAGCCAAAATAATTTAATGGATGTTCCAAGTCTGGAACAAACATACCATTAGCTTCACTGGCCAAGAAGGGTAGAAATTCAAAAGTAATGTCTATGTGGAACAACCATCCTCCACTCCCTGAAGAAGACCAATCAGGCACCCTCCTGAGCTGCAACAGGACTTTTAAAAGTGCCAGCTCTCAGTTCAGCCCTGCATGATTGCCTGCAACACCATCAGGGGACGTCGGGTCAAGCAGAGAGACGAGCCCCTCCTCTGTTCCCCAAAGGAGACCAATATGGTGCCCTTTTGAGCCATGGTGGGAACTTATACTCCTCTCCCTCAGGTGGCACTCACGCCTTGTGGGCCCATGCCTAAGGACCATGCCAAAGGGCCCTTTGGCATGGCCTTAGGAGGGGACTGAGAATACGCCAATAAACCATACAGAAGCAACCCAGCTAGTTCAGCCACACACAGAACTGACGGAACACTTTTGCTAAACTACAAACCGAGCTAACATCATTGTGGTAAACAGCTATAAAGTACCTTTAAAGCACCGGTGCTATAGGCACAGCTCTTCTGATGTGACCAGATTGCAGCACAGAAATTTTATTAACCAAACAAACCACAACACGGAGGTGAACACATCAATCAACAAAGGATATAAGATACCACGCTCAACCTACTCACAGACAAGATCCTGCTATCATTTGCTCTGCCAAATGTCCTTCTAGCCATACAGGAATCATTCTACAATGGCACCCTCCCTGTACCTTTCACTCACTCCCATCTTGCTTCTACTATTGTAATCCACCCCACTGCCCCCCATGGTTCAATCCCTATACTCCACAACCTCCGGAAAATGGAAATTGCCCCCCTACCCACCTTGACAGAACACAGGGGAGACTCATTCCCATAAATACCGCAGCATTGCGCATGACAAATAGCAAAAAGCAAACACATCCCCAGCTTCATAGAATAGTCAAGCATGCCCTAATCAATGCACAATCAGTTAAAAATAAGAAACACACCATCACCGACTTCATAAATGACAACATAGACATAATGTGCAACACAGAATCTTGACTTACAACAATGGACAACGTACTACTAAACCAACTCATCCCTCCACACTTTAAAATGTACAACTGTCCAAGATCATCAAGGAGGAGGGGGGGGTCCTCATAATGGAGGAAATCCTGCAATGGACTCCAAACAGTAGAAGGAGAAGAGCAATCATGACCAATATGCTCACCATCCCAACAGCAATAAGAAAAGCTTCCAGGCTGCTAGGAAAAGAGCATTCTCACTGTACGCGTCATCTCTCTGGAACTCCGTCCCTGCCCCAATCCATGCCATCTCTGACCTGTCAACATTCAGGAAAGCAATAAAGATCCACCTCTTCCAGCTACATTATGCATAGCTTCATTCTGAAACTGCCTGCTAGCCAGATCTCAGACCCACCTACCTCATAGTCCACTAACCAGCCTGTAGATAGTTTGCTCTGTTTTACCCAAGTTGACAACCCGGTTTTAACGTGTAAGGTTAACTGTTAAGTGTATTATCTAATGCCATTATTTTGTTTTACAACATTATATGCAAAGCCTGTTCTATGTAAAGTGTTATACCTGTTCTTTGTAAATCATTCTGATTTTAAAATAGTGTGGTATATAAAACCAAATAAATAAATAAATCATAGCCAAAGGACATTTCAAACTCTCAATCTCCTCATGCAGCTCCACAGACAGCCTTGACTTACTCACAACAACAAACAAAAACTTCACTCTGACACTAGCATGCAGCACACCCTAGGTAAAAACTGATGATCTCCCCACACTACTAGAAGAAGCCTGCATTCATGTATGGCTCCTAAAAAAGCTATACCCTTCATCGATGCAATGGAAGCACTTCAACTCAAACAAATAATACAGGAACCCACACATGATAAAGGCAGTACCCTAGATCTTATTTTTGCTCCTACCCAAATGCTATCACAACCCTACAACCTGCAACCTGAAATCTTACCAGTACCATGGTCCGACCATGCCATGATCATCCTGATATTACCCCAGAGTCACTACACACAGAATGCCTTCCCCAACACAACAGTAAGTGATGTTTCAAAAATTTTGAGAGACTCCTCCCTAAATGAGACATGTCCACTACTGAAAGCATAACCAAAAGACCTAGATCAAATAATAGATACTTGGAATACTACTATATCCTCCTCTGCAAAGGCCCCACAACAAATGATCAATAAAAAGACCACCATATGACAACATGCATCATGGTACTCCAAGAAAGCAAAAGAGCTCAAAAGAAAACTCAGACACATTGAATGGAGTTGGAGGAAAACAAAAGGTGGCACCCTCAAGGAAAAATACCTAAACAAACAGAAAGAATACAGCCTACTCCTAAACAAGTGCTGAAGAGAATACCACACAGACATCCTTCTGAAATCTCTAAACCACCCAAGATAGCTCTTCCTCATAGCAAACTCACTAACCAAAGACACCAAGCAAGAAAATGAACAAAGGGACATCTCCCACCTTAGTCCTCAAGCCATGGCAAACTACCTCAACATCAAATACAACTCAACCCAAGTAAACAACATAAACAACCCCAACACCACAACAATCTTACATCATACTCACAGATTGACCTCATTCAGAATGATCTCATCTGAGGAACTTGACAGCACCATCCCAGTCATCAACACCAGCACTTCCTCACTTGATCCATGTCCAGTATCATGGATTAAAAACACCAGAGCTGAATTATTCCTAACACAAACAATCATACAAACTTCCATTTCACAAGGCTACATGCCCTCTGCATTGAAAAATGCCTCAATTTGACCAATACCAAAGAAACCACATAAACATACATGCACCGCTCGACAATCAATAACATGACTTGAGGCATGACACAAATTATACCGCTAGGTATCTCTCTGAGCATATCAAGAGTGACTTCATGGCTCTGGGAGAGAAGATGAAGCAGACAGGTATGCAAATGGTGTTCTCCTCAGTCCTTCCTGTTGAGAATATAGGCAGAGGCAGAGAAAATTTCATCCTAGATATGAATGCTGCATAGATGGTGTCACTGACAGCATTTTGATTTCCTGGATCATGTGGTGATTTCCCAAGGGCTGCTGAGCAGAGATGGTGTCTACCCATCTAAGAAGAGTTGAAGGGTCTTCTGCAGCAGACTAGCTAACCTACTAAAGAGGGCTTTAAACTTGATTCATTGAGGATGAGTGAAAGCCCCCAGGTAATTTGAAGCACTCAGGAAAGAAAAACATTAAATATCTCTATAGAAATGGGTGAAAGGGGCAACAGCTAGGAAGTGGTGTATATTAATGCCCGTAGTATGGGAAATAAGATTCTGGATCTTGAGTCTTTAATGGAAGAGGCTGAATTGGCTTTAGTGGCAATCACAGAAACATGGTTCACAGTGTACCATGCCTGTGATATAATTATAATTTATTCAGGAAGGACAGGGTAGAAAGAAATAGAGGGGGAGAAGGAGTGGCACTATATGTAAAAATAGTAAAGCAACAGAATTGCAGGGCTTATGAGAGGCAGGGGCACTGTGCATTAAATTGGAAAGAGGGACTGGGGCATCCAACTCTGTTCTTACTTCTACTTTTGTGTAGAGGGGCTACATGTATTCTTTTCCAGTCCTCTGGGGCCACTCCTATCTCTAAGAAGCACTGAAAATATTAGACAGCTGTAGTGTGCCACAGGAATCGCTCATTGACCCGATTATTTTTAACATTTTTGTAAGTGATATTGCAGAAGAGCTGTTTGGTAAAGTTTAACGCTGTGAATGATACCAAAATCTGCAATAGAGCAGACACCCAGGAAGGTATAGTTAACATGATGTGGGTTCTTGCAAAGCTAGAAGAATGGTTGAGATTCTGGCAGCTGAGATTTATTCTAAAAATACCAAGGGTCCTGTGTTTGGGCTGCACAATCCAAGGGAGTGGTAGAGAATAGGGCAATATTAAGTACTTCTGTCTGTGACAGAACAGCAGGACCTTGGGGTGTTTGTTTTTTATGATCTTCAAGTGGCTAAACAGGTAGAAAAGCAGATGGTGAAAACCAGAAAGATGCTTGGGTGTCTAGGGAGAGGCATGGCTAGCAGGAAGGAAGATGATAGTGCCTCTGTCTAAGGGGTCTGTTTACTAAAGGCCGGTGTTGTGCGGTCCGCGGTACCGAGCGGGTGCCGTATAAGGAGTGGGCGTTCCGTCGTGAAGAACAGAAGCTGTGATTGACAGATGCGCTAAGGTGCGCGGCGCCCGTGTGGTTAGTGCCCTGTGACATTACGGCGTTTGATCTGTGCACATAGATCACACTGCTCACGGTTTTTGGGCTTCCACTATTGTGCTGCACATTGCTGACGGAAACGGTTTCTTTTCCCTGCACAGCACCTCTAACGCGAGTGTTTCACTGGCGGTAAATTTCTTTGCAGATTCGGGCACGCTCCTGTGCGGCGAGTCTCTCCCCTCCCACATTCCGCCCACTGACCCCGTCTCTCTGCCCCTAGGGGGCCTTCCTCCGCCCTCATTTCGCCTTGGCACGCCTCTTTCGCACATTACCGCCCCGCAAATGTGCGCGTTGTCGGCGCACGCTTGCGGGACCCGTTAATGTGCCGCGCACTCGTACGGGGCGCTTAAGAGCACTTAAATACATCTTTTAGAGCGCTCATGTGCGCCCCGTACAAGTGCGCCGTTTAGTAAACAGACCCCTAAGTCTTTGGTAAGACCTCATTTGGAATATTTATTATGCAATTTTTATATACTAGTAGGATCAATACATCATAGTGGTTTACAATAAGAGGCAGGGGACCAGAAACAAAAAGATAACACACAAACATTCAGAAACCTAGACAAACAAAATATTCTGGATCTTGAGTCTTTAATGGCAGATGCTGAATTGACTTTAGTGGCAGCCACAGAGACATAGTTCACAGTGAACTATGTCTGTAATATAATTAGAATTTATTCAGAACAGTATCAACTACAGACAAACATGCAATGAAGCCACATGAGGGTGCACACAAACTGAAAGAAATAAGCAGTTTGATGGCATTGAATTAGAAAATCATGAAAAATCATGCCCAAATAGCCAGGTGTTTAGGCCAATTTTAAATTTCCTAAAAGAGGACTCAAGCCGAAGGTCCATATTGTGTGCAATTCTGGATACCACACCTTCTAAAGGATATAAACAGGATGGAGTCGGTGCAGAAGGTGGCTTCCAAAATGGTCAAAGAGCTTCATCATAAGGAATATGGTGACATACTTAAAGATCCCAATATGTTTAATTTAAAAGAAAGAAAGGAGAGGGGAAGTATGAAAAATGTTTAAATACCTCAAATACATAGGAAGAGAGCCTCTTTCAATTAAACCAAAGTTCTGCAACAAGCGGGCATAGGATGGAGGTGAAAGGGGAGACTCAGGAGTAATATGAGGAAATATTTATTTATGGAACGAGTGGTAGATGAATGTAATAGCCTCCCAGTGGAGGTGATAGAAGCAAGGACGGTACATGAATTCAAGAAAACATGGGGCAAACACAAAGGATCTCTAAGGGAAAAAAGTTCTCTAAAATAGAGTCGTTGGAATGGAAGGGCAGACTGAATAGGCTGTATGTTCTTTACTGATCATCATTTTTCTGAGTTTCTATGTTTCTGTCATGTGATACACTGCTTGCTTATAATCACTGAATGGATTACTATGCACAAACTAATTCCCAACCCTTACAAGACATAGGCCTTTGGCATCTCTAGAAGGAATAATCCATCCTCTGCTCATATTCAGATTAATAATGTCCTTGTTCCTTGTTTTGCTCTGGACGTCCCAAATTCTTCCTATATGTCCCTTCTAAAATCCCTCTTTTTATGTGTCAGCGTTTAGAAACCTACGCAATTACAAAAGGAAAGAGAAGCATGTTTCTTATTAGTGACATCTGTTTTTTACATATTTGAAAACTGCTTCTTTACCAAAGAGACATGCGCTACTGCCTGGTAAAGATATAAAGAATTTCGGTCATGGACATTACTGTACAGTGAAATATTATCACAGCTGGTAATATTCTACTATGTCTTTGCAATTTTTTTATACGTTAAGCAGTAACTGTTAGGAAGTATGCTCCTTTGAGATAAATAATTAAATGCCAAAAAACTACTCACCACTCACTATGTAATTCACTCAGTATTTTGTTGTTTAAAGGCACTTGTGTTCACACACGATGGATTGAATATCTAATAACATCTGGCATGAGCGATGGACTGGCCTTCCAAAATAATAGCATCACATTCTGGGTATGAATAACAGCTAAATGTAGGGAAATGGATGGAATATTTCTCAATAGTGGCAGTTCATGGCTGAGTCTAATAAATCAGTTTGTTATGACCTCTGGTCACATACGCCCTGGCCTACTGGTAGCGACTACCTACATCTTTAGATCCAAAGCAAATTGTACTTGTCAGATCTAATAGAAAAGAATACTTGCTTCTAAGTTACCGGGGAAGCTGAGTATAGTTTCCATTCCAGTAATCTGGATCAAAACACTTCCTGATCACTTTGGTCAATTTAGGCTGTCATATAATTAAACAAAAAGCATTAGCAAACCTGTAAAGTAAGAAAAAGGGACAGCAAAAGACGCTTTAACCTTGAAACGCAGATAGAAAATGATGTCAGACATCAGATATGGTTAGTAACCTTCAAGGTGATGGATTTAAAAAAAAAAAGACAACTTATTTTTCATCCACAGGAACTTCTGGATGAAGTTAACAATGTTTTACAAAAATCATCTAACATCTGGCCTGAGACAGTCTCAGCCAACCTGTTGCATCTCAGAAACTAAGGAGAGTCAGCCATGCCTACTACTTGGATGGAGGGCAATCAGGGTGCAATTAGGATACCATGAGATGCAGAAAGCAACAGTGACCTTCTGCAGTATTCAGCCAAGAAAGTCACAGGTACTGTAATGGAACTGTGATTGCCTAACTATTAATACCAAGAAATGTATAAGAAAAAAATTGAAAAAAAAAATCTGAGAATGCAAATTAAAATATTCTCAATTGAAAATCATATAATCTGGAAGTTAAAAAATACTTGGCTTTAGTCAAGGAAGGTCTTGTCTTACTAATCTGTTATGGGTTTTTTTTGAAGGTGTGAATAAGCAGGTAAACAAAAGTGAGTCACTTGATATAGTGTATCTGGACTTTCAGAAAGCCTTTGACAAGGTCCCTCATGAGAGACTTTTGGCGAAACTAAAAAGTCATGGGATAGGAGGCAGTGTAGTATTGTGGATCAGAAACTGGTTAAAAGATAGAAAGCAGAGGGTAGGGCTAAATGGCCAATTTTCCCAATGGAGAAAGGTGAATATTGGAGTACCCCAGGGATCTGTGCTGGGTCTGCTGCTTTTTAACATATTCATAAATGACCTGGAAATAGTAATAACGAGTGAGGTTACCAAATTTGCAGATGGCATAAAACTATTCAAAGTTGTTAAAACCCATGAGGATTGTGGAAAATTGCAAGAGGTTCTTGATAAATTGGAAGACTGTCATCCAAATGGCAGATGAAATTTGATGTGGACAAGTGCAAAGTTATGCACCTAGGAAAGAAAAACCCAAACCATGGCTACATGATGCAAGGTTCCACATTAGGAACCATCACCCAGGAACAATGTTCCCTCTAAGCTATGCTGGGTCCTCCGCCAGCATTCCTGCTGTGGGGGGGGGGGGGATGCAGCGCGATCAACACTCTGCCCCTCCCCCCACCAGCGAGAATGCCAGCAGAGGCCCCGGCGAGACTTAAAGAGAACAGTGGCTGCAGCGTGTGTTAGACCCAACAAATCTACTGTTGGGTCTAACACACGCCGCAGCCAATGTTCTCTTTAAGCCACGCTGGGTCCTCTGCCAGCTTTCCTGCCGGTGGGGGGAGGGGCAGATCGTTGATCGCACTGCATCCCCCCCCCCACTAGCAGGAATGCCGGCGGAGGACCCAGCGCAGCTTAGAGGGAACATTGCCCAGGAATAAGATTTAGGCATCATCATGGATAGCATGTTAAAACTTTCTGTCCAGTGTGCAGCAGTGGCTAATGTTTTTAAGACAGAGGGCTTTATTCAATAAAGGTTCAGTTTTCAAAGAATCTAGAAGCCTAATTGCCATAGTAATCTCCCTTCCACATGGAACCCACAATGAGCTTAATAAACACACCACTTGGACCAGAAGAACTCCCCTACCTTCCAAAATCCCATTGTTCAACTTTATACTACTTATGACCAAGAAGTCCAGCTCCTTTCCTTACCCTCAATAATTTGGTAAAATCCCAACCTACAAAAAAACACAACAAAACCCAGCAATCCTAAGCAAGCAACTCCAGCACAGCAACCCAATCCTTTCTCCATTCTCCTTCCTCCAGAGACCACTCAAACATTTGCCAGCAAACCTGACAGTATAGCTTGATTCTTCCTCCACTGATTTCCCTTCCAAGTCCTCCAAATTTTGTATGGCAACAGAAGCACTGCTTTTTGATGCACTGTCCATCATCATCCCTAGAAGACTGTAGAGTGTAGAGTAGAAGACAATGGAAAGAGTATTGCACTGTGGTGCCAGAGTTACAGACTTAAGATCGTGGGGTCTGAGGGAGTAGGATGGATGGAGAACTGAAATTCAGTGCTTGAGTTATTGGCTATCATTTACAGGCTGCTGGTGAAGGATGATTGTGCTACATGGGTTGTACGTTCAGGATTGTGAGGTCTGGGATGATGGAGAAAGGTTCAGGCTACAGGGTCAGAGGGAAGGAAGGTAGAGGATTAAGCTGCAGAGTTGAAGTTTCAGGATCAGGATCCTGCAGTCTAGGGAGATAAAGAGGGTAAAGAGAGGATTGGACTGAAGGACTGAGATTGTGCATATGGAATGGGTTTTCTGAAAGATTCGGACTTTCTGGTTGGGGAAGGTAATCTTTGACTTTAAGGAGTCTGTTTTCAAAGCCATTGATTTCTTGACCTATCCAGAAAAACTGTAGCTGGCTAAGGGCCTTATTTACTATCTAAGAGGTTCATTTATTAAACAGCGTTAAGAAGTCATACAAGTAGTTAGTAAATAGGCTCCATTGAGATAAAAAGGTTTTAATTAAATAACATCCACGACAGTGGTTTAATACTTTAATAAATGTTAATCAATGTGAGTAGGCTTTAAGAAAGTTTTATACAAAGTCTATTGGCTGGGCTATAGCTTAAAACATTTCTACACTTAGGGGCCCTTTTACTAAATGGAGGAGAGCAGCGGAAGTGATGACCACGGCCTACCAGGTGATAAATAAAATTCTTTATTAAGGACCCAACTTAACAAGTTTCGGCCGAAGCCTTCATCAGGGGTCTAAAAAACAAACATACATAAAATAAGCAAAAAGACTAAAAACAAAGGAAATGCAAACATCATAAAAACTTGATAAAACTATGTTGTTAAACAACAGATTACCAGGGAACTACATAGATGATGTGAGAAACACGTCTATGCGGTGGAGCAATCACTCTTCCCAATCTGAAAAGCAGTAAAATTGCAAATATAAATAAGAACGGAAGAACAAAAGAATAAAAACATATGTAACATAACAGTTGAATTACATAAATATGTAAAAATTGAATAAAAACAAATTAGATGCTTTATCCATACAAACATCTATAAACAACTGATTATGTGTTTCAAACTATCAAATGAAGTAAAAGCACTAAAATACAAAAGAACAGACATATGTAACATAAATATATAAAAAATAAATAAACAAACGTGATACTTTATCCATAGAACCATTTATAAAACATTGAATATGGGTTACAAACTTATGAGTGAATATATGATAGTTTAAAAAAAAACAAAAAACGTATGAGCGACTATTGCACTCTAAAGAAAACACATACGGAGGAACTATTACACAAGGGACTTGGGTAAGAGCCATAAGGAAACTGGAACATAACGATATGGGGCAGGGGCAAAAAAAAAAAAAATGTTGCACCGTGAATCAATATCGATAAAAAGAAAGGAGAGGAATGAACCCACGTATAACTTTTGCTGAAAATAATTTTTGCTAGGTATATGTTACGCAAAGCCAGGAGGAGTATAAATAAAACGTGATGTATATCCATGAGAGGCACCCAGAGAAGGGTGTTATCTAACAATGCATTTGTTGATATATGTGCTGCCTATATGCTCATCAGAAAAAAGGGGGAAAATTGTGCAGGGTAGACGGTGTACTAATGTTGTTTTTATGCCTCGTTTTGTTTGTGCATACCATCAGTATCTTCTCCTATGTTGTATTGATGTGGGTTTCTCTTCTTGCAATGCATAACAACATACTTCACTGTTGGTGCATCACGTGTACATCCTTTGGGTATATAGGTCATTTTTCATCCTAACTTATCTTGGCAGTGTCTAATGTACACCCTGCACAATTTCCCCCCTTTTTTCTGATGACCATATAGGCAGCACATATATCAACAAATGCATTGTTAGATAACACCCTCCTCCTGGCTTTGCGTAACATATACCTAGCAAAAATTCTTTTCAGCAAATGTTATACGTGGGTTCATTCCTCTCCTTTCTTTTTATCGATATTGATTCACGGTGCAACATTTTTTATTTTTTTTTTGCCCCTGCCCCATATCGTTATGTTCCAGTTTCCTTATGGCTCTTACCCATGTCCCTTGTGTAATAGTTCCTCCGTATGTATTTTCTTTAGAGTGCAATAGTCGCTCATACCTTTTTGTTTTTGTAAAACCATCATATATCCACTCATAAGTTTGTAACCCATATTCAGTGTTTTATAAATGGTTCTATGGATAAAGTATCATGTTTGTTTATTTATTTTTTATATATTTATGTTACATATGTCTGTTCTTTTGTATTTTAGTGCTTTTACTTCCTTTGATATTTTGTAACACATAATCAGTTGTTTATAGATGTTTGCATGGATAAAGCATCTAATTTGTTTTTATTCAATTTTTACATATTTATGTAATTCAACTGTTATGTTACATATGTTTTTATTCTTTTGTTCTTCCGTTCTTATTTATATTTGCAATTTTACTGCTTTTCAGATTGGGAAGAGTGATTGCTCCACCGCATAGACGTGTTTCTCACATCATCTATGTGGTTCCCTGGTAATCTGTTATTTAACAACATAGTTTTATCAAGTTTTTATGATGTTTGCATTTCCTTTGTTTTTAGTCTTTTTGCTTATTTTATGTATGTTTGTTCTTTAGACCCCTGACGAAGGCTTCGGCCGAAACTTGTTAAGTTGGGTCCTTAATAAAGAATTTTATTTATCACCTGGTAGGCCGTGGTCATCACTTCCGCTGCTCTCCTCTGGTTGTCTATCTGTGGAAGATTATCTTCTTTTTCTTCGTCCTTTTACTAAATACCACTAACCAGTTAACATACATTTTAGCATGTGATTACTGGCTTGGTGAATGCTAAGGTACTGGCATAACAGCTACCAGCCGCTAAAATGCACGATAATTGGCCATCTCATATTAGGATGGCAAGTGTGCAGGTTAGGAGTAAAGTGTGGACATGGAGAGCACATTACTGCTAGTGCAAGGGCAGTTGCTGTGTGCTCAGTGCTAATGTGGTAAGTAGCATGGGTGCACTCAATAATATCTGTATGGGTATTGTTTGGTGCAACCACAATAATTGCAGCACACATTAATGTATATACTTGCATGTTAACTGCTGTGAACATGCTTGTCACGCCACAACAGTTAACATGGAGGCTTTGCACTTACAATGCATTAAAAATGTACATTAATTGCAAAACATCAGTGTAATTTAGTAAAATGCACCCCTAGTCAGCTCAAATCCAGCCAGGAACTTATAGAGGTTGAGAATAGACCCTTACGAACTTTTCCCTATTCTGTGTCTATAGAAAAGGCACAGCATAGGAAAACCCATAAAGTACTAAAACAAACCAGTTGATTTTATTCTTTCTAACTTTCAATATTATTATGGCTTTGTTTGGTTTAAATAAAACAACTTAACTCAGCTGAAAAGATTATAAATTATTGTATCTTTTTTGGTAATGTGATGAGATCTAAAATATGTTGTAGTTTTACCATTTTAGCCCAGATTGGCCATCTACATGTGAAGGCCAAGTAGGCACCTATTTTATAAAGAGAGAGGCACCCATGAGCAGAGGAGTAGCCTAGTGGTTAGAGCAACAGCCTAGTACCCAAGAGATCAGATTTTGATACCCACTGCTGCTCTTTGTGACCTTAGGGTGAGTCACTTTACCCTCCATTGCCTTGGAAGAAAAAGCCTGGCAATCTATGTCCAATCATACTTTGCCAAGATACCCCAGGGGCTACTGGGTCACCAGGAGTCAGCATTGACTTGATGGCAATGAAAAAAAAAGGCACCTATGGGGTCTTTCCATTCCTGTAAAAGCCTCCCCATACAAGGAGTGTATGGGAGGTTTAGACGGGAGTGGGAGAGGGCATTTCAGAGGAGGATTGAGGGCGGGCAGTGGGCAGTCCATGACGCCAGATGTACAGGGTCGATTCTGAAGTCAGCCCTGTATGTCTGGGTTCAGCAGACTGGACGAGGGACTAATTCCAACTCGGAGGTATAGTAAGTCCCCCTGAACATCGGGGGATGGCAGGCCCGGGAAGCACCAATGAAGTGAGGGGGTGCAAGGGGTTCCCTGCAGCCAGACCCTGACCACGGAAAGTCAGATCGGGTGTTGGGTTGCGGGGAAAGGAAATTGGCATGGCACCGTGGCTCCATTCTGGAGCCTGACTGGAGTTAGCTGGGCAGGGTCTGTGCGTGCAGGCCGATCAGAATCGAGTCCCAAACTGCACATAAAGACCTTAGACCCAATTCTGATCCCACCGGGTACGTCTAGCTCTCACAGGATCAGAATCGGATCTACCTCTGTGTGTCCCGATTCCGATCAAATGCACAGGGTCCTGGACGCACACATTAGAATGTACCTTTATGTGTCTTAAGAAAATATTATGGCAAAAGTGACAGAAATCAAGTCTAGGTTAAAGCAACAGACATTTAGAACAGCTCAAGTGAAGGTGTAAATGTTCTTGTGTAGAGTACATGCACACAGATATATTTTATAAATGTGTCAATTGCAAAACTACCTGAGCTTCAACAATTCTTTCCACAACATGTATTCTTGGTGCCATGCCTGCTTTTAACCATATAACTTTTTGGTAATTTTATGAGGCCTTTTATAAACATAAACCCTTTACATGCACCATAGAATCCTTT
Organism: Ichthyophis bannanicus; assembly: GCA_033557465.1. Taxonomy (NCBI): domain Eukaryota; kingdom Metazoa; phylum Chordata; class Amphibia; order Gymnophiona; family Ichthyophiidae; genus Ichthyophis; species Ichthyophis bannanicus. The sequence continues at coordinate 229,586,458 of CM066031.1, forward strand.
ATAAAATTACTACCATGGGAAGAAGATGGCAGCGGCGGACGCTCACTGACTCAACTGCGCAGAGGCGCCTTTCTGTTTTCAGAGTTTTTGCCTTTGTTTTTCCTCTTCAATGCCACATTCTAGTCCTAAATGCAAGGCAAAATTATTGACAGCTGAGTCAGAGTTTCGCAGGTCAAGGGATTCGTTTGTGAGGCCCACCAGTAGGCAGGGCCGGCCCGTCCATTGAGCAAGAATGTTGTTTGCATAAGGTCCCGCGTTTTAGGGAGCCCCGCACAAGCAACATTCTGCATTAAAATAAAAATAAAAACCTGGCTGCTGCTGCTCCCAGGCCACCTGGAGCTCTCTCCCTACTGGCAGGGGCAGCCCAAGGGGGGTGCGGGGCCATGGGCGGAGACGCGGTGTGGGGCCTCATTTGCATAAATGGCATCATTTGCATAAATATTTGCATAATACACTAACTTTTAATAGACATGCCTCTTAGTGAGTATATGGATAAAAAAGGACTATAATCCAGTGCCAAATGCCAGGCACATTAGGAACTAATACTAACACTGCCCATTTAGAACCCATAGCAAACCCGCCGTATCATAACAGCAATACCAGGACTCACAAAGCACCATACTCTACCTATCAAAAGGCAACACTGCAAATATTAAAACAATTCATTTCAGAGAATAACAATACATGACCTGCTGGGGAAAGAGAACAAGTGGCAATGTCAAATAGGAATTACATAAACAGAATACCTCAGCTCAGTTACACATGCAGAACATAGACCATCACCAAACAAGGAATCACAATTTAGAAACAGGAAGACAATAATTAAACTGGGAACCCCAAAAGCCAAACTTGGAATGTACAACAACACTGTAGAAATAAAACTATAAATTAATTTCCTCTTGTACTAAACAAAGCGCAGACGTTAATGATGCACATTTCCCAGAGCTGACATATTCCAGTTAATAAATTCAAAATAAATAGATATTTTTCTACCTTTTGTGAATTTTGTTTTCAGTTGCAATTGATCCAGCCATTTTCTTCTGGTTTCTTCATGTCTTCTGCTAACTCTCCATCATCTGCTGTCCATTTGTACTTTCTTCTCTCTTGTAGTTTTTTCCATTCTCTCTCTACATCTGCTTTAACATACTAATCTTTCTCCTTTTGCTCTTTCTTCATTCCTATTTCATCTACTCAAATTTTACCCCTCCATACTCAATCCTTACTTACTCTCCCAATACTCGACCAATTGTAGAAGGCGAACGCGGTGGGGGTATACTATCGACCGCTTGGCCAGAATGAACAAATGGATGATGAAATGCTCAAAGAAATCAAGGAAGCTAACAAAAGTTACAGTACAGTAATAATAATGGGTGATTTCAATTACCCTGGTATTGACTGGGTCAGTGTCATGGCAGGACATGCTAGGGAGATAAAGTTCCTAGATGAAATAAATGACTGCTTCTTGGAGCAGCTGGTTTATGAACCGACCAGAGGGGAAGCCATAATGGACCTAGTCCTTAGTGGAAACACCAGATCTGGTGCAAGAGATAAGGGAGTTGGGGCCACTTGGCAATACTGATCATAGCATGATCACATTTGATTTAATTAATGGAGGAGGGATGGGGATGCAGCACTAAAGACTTACATCAAGCTTGGGTGTTGTGGAAAAATACTATCTTGGAAGCCCAGACCAGCTGTATTCCACGCTTTAAGAAAAGTGGAAGGAAGTCCAAAAAACTTCCAGCATGGTTTAAAGGTGAGGTCAGAGAGGCTGTTGTTGCCAAAAAAGCATCTTTCAGGAAATGGAAAAAAGAGCCAAATGACAAAACCTGGAAACTGCACAAGCACTGGCAAGTCAAATACAAGGCATTAATAAGGCAGGCAAAGGGAGAATTTGAGAAGAAGCTTGCTGCAGAAGCAAAAACGCAAAATAAAGACTTTTTCAAGTACATTCGTAGCAAACAACCTGTGAGAGCATCAGTTGGTCCATTAGACGATAGAGGGGTTAAAGGAACACTAAGAGGCGACAAGGCGATAGCGGAGAGACAGTGAATTCTTTGCTTCGGTCTTTACTGAGGAAGATGTAGAGATGTTACCCATGACTGAAGTGGTATTTAAAGGGGCGGAAGAATTGAAGGAAATATCGATACATCGGGAAGATGTATTACAACTATTAGATAAACTGAAAAGTAGCAAATCACCTGGGCTGGATAGTATACATCCAAGGATGTTGAAAGAACTGAAATATGAGATTGCAGACCTGCTATTAGTAATCTGTGAACTTTCATTAAAATCATCTGTAATACCTGAAGATTGGAGGATCGCAAATGTAACGCCAATTTTTAAAAAGGGTTCCAGGGGTGATCCTGGCAACTACAGACCGGTGAGCCTGATGTCAGTTCTGGGAAAAATGGTAGACACCATCATAAAGAACAAAATTACTCAGCATGTAGATAGTCATGGCCTAATGGGAGACAGCCAACATGGCTTTAGAAAAGGAAGATCTTGTCCTACTAATCTGTTATGTTTTTTGAAGGTGTGAATAAACAGGTGGACAAAGGTGAGCCAGTTGATATAGTGTATCTGGACTTTCAGAAAGCCTTTGACAAGGTCCCTCATCAGAGACTTTTGGCAAAACTAAAGAGTCATGGGATAGGATGCAGTGTACTATTGCAGATCAGGAACTGGTTAAAAGATAGAAAGCAGAGGGTAGGGCTAAATGGCCAATTTTCCCAATGGAGAAAGGTGAATAGTGGAGTACCCCAGGGATCTGTGCTGGGTCCGCTGCTTTTTGACATATTCATAAATGACCTGGAAAAGGAAATAACGAGTGAGGTTATCAAATTTGCAGATGACACAAAAATATTTAAAGTTGTTAAAACCCAAGTAATGAAAGAATCTGAGGTTATATATAGAAACATAGAAACATGATGACAGAAAAAGACCACAAGGCCCATCTAGTCTGTCCTTCCATAACAACTACAACAGTCCACTTTTTACCCTTAGAGATCCTCTGTGTTGGTCCCATGCTTTTTTGAATTCAGTTACTTTCCTCATCTCTACCACCTCCACTGGGAGACTATTCCACGGATCCACTACTCTTTCCGTAAAGAAATATTTCCGCATATCACTCCTGAATCTATCTCCCTTCACCCTCATCCCATGTCCCCTCGTCGCATAACTTGCTTTCAATTGAAAGAGGCTCTCTCCCTGAACATTTATGCCACGGAGGTATTTAAACATCTCAATCATATCACCTCTATCCCGCCTTTCCTCTAAGGTGTACATATTAAGATCCTTAAGTCTGTCCTCATATGCTTTATAATGAAGACCACTAATCATCTTAGTAGCAACCCTCTGCACCGACTCCATCCTGTTCACATCCTTTTGAAGGTGCGGTCTCCAGAATTGCACACCATACTCCAAATGAGGTCGCACCAAAGACTTATACAGAGGCATTATCACCTCCTTTTTTCTGCTAGCCATTCCTCTCCGTATGCACCCAAGCATCCTTCTAGCTTTTGCCGTCGCCTTTTCTACCTGTTTAGCTACTTTAAGATCATCAGACACAACTACGCCTAGGTCCCGCTCTTCTTTAGTGGACAAAAGTACTTCACCTCCTATACTGTATTGCTCCCTTGGATTGCTGCAGCCCAAATGCATGATCTTACATTTTTTAACATTAAATCCCAGTTGCCAAATTCTAGACCATTCTTCAAGCTTAGCCAGATCCCTCCTCATGTTATCTACACCTTCCTGGGTGTCTACTTTATTGCAGATTTTGGTATCATCCGCAAGGAGGCAAACCTTACCCGACAGCCCTTCCGCTATATCACTAACAAAGATGTTAAAAAGAATCGGACCAAGGACAGATCCCTGGGGCACACCACTGGTAACATCCTTCTCCTCAGAGTGAGCTCCATTTACTTGTACTCTTTGTCGCCTCCCACCCAACCAATTTCTAACCCAAGCAGTAACTTTAGGGTCCATCCCTAGGGTGCTCAGTTTGTTTATAAGTCGCCTGTGAGGAACAGTGTCAAAGGCTTTACTGAAATCTAAATACACCACATCTAGAGCTCTCCCTCGGTCCAACTCCCTGGTCACCCAGTCAAAGAAATCAATCAGATTTGTCTGACAAGACCTGCCTCTGGTGAATCCATGCTGCCTCGGATCCTGTAATCCGCTGGACTCCAGAAACCTCACTATTTTCTCTTTCAACAGCGTTTCCATTAATTTACTCACCACTGAAGTTAAACTAACCGGCCTGTAGTTTTCAGCCACATCCTTACTTCCGCTTTTGTGTAAAGGCACCACATGAGCCTCTCTCCAGTCCTTTGGCACCACTCCCGACTCCAACGAGGCATTGAAAAGGTCAGTCAGTGGAGCTGCTAGAATGTCCCCAAGTTCCCTCAGTATTCTAGGGTGTATCCCATCCGGTCCCATCGCTTTGTCTACTTTAAGTTGAGCTAGTTTCTCACAAACACAGTCTTCTGAAAATTGTTCAAGATGTCCCTCGCTTCTGTTCTTATTTGTGGGTGTTTTCTGAGGTCCTGCTCCTGGTTCTTCATCTGAGAACACAGAACAAAAATATTTGTTAAGCAATTCCGCTTTATCCTTATCAGCTTCTACATATTCCCCCCCTGTACCCTTGAGTCTGACAATACCACTTTTGCCCTTCCTCTTCTCACTAATATATCTGAAAAATGTCTTATCCCCCCATTTTATTGCATTGGCTATTTCCTCCTCCTTTTGAATCTTTGCCTTCTTGACTACTTTGCTAGCTTCTCTAAGTTTTTCCAAATACAGATGCCTGTCTTCCTCTCTCTGTGATCTCTTGTATTTCATGAAGGCCTCCCTCTTTTTCTTCACTTTTTCAGCTACTTCCTTCGAAAACCATAGCGGTCTCCTGTTCCTTTTGCCTTTATTTACCATTTTAACAAAAAGGTTGGTTGCCTTTAAAATACCCCCTTTCAGTTTTGTCCACTGTTGTTCTACATCCCCCAGCTGTTCCCATCCCACTAATGACTCCCTGAGGTATTGGCCCATCTTCGCAAAGTTAGTCTTACTAAAGTCTAAGATCTTCACCTTGGAATGGATTCTAACAGCCCTAGTCCTAATACTGAACCACACCATCTGGTGATCACTGGATGCAAAATGATCTCCCACTACAACATCAGAAACACTTTCACCATTGGTAAGCACTAAGTCCAGTATGGCCCCTTCACGTGTGGGGTCTGTTACCAATTGCCTGAATAGTTCTCCCTGTAGAGAATCCAGGATCTCCTTACTCCTAGATGATACTGCAGCAGGAATGTGCCAATCAACATCTGGCATATTGAAATCTCCTAGCAGTAGCACTTCCCCTTTCCTAGCAATGCTGCGTATGTCTTCAATTAACTCTCTGTCCACCTCTTCCTCTTGTGAGGGAGGTCTGTATATCACACCAATGCAAATAGATTTCTCTTTCCCTCTTTCTAGTTTAACCCACAATGCCTCCTCTCTCCCTTTTAAGCTCTGTAATTCCAAAGCTTTAATAGTAGTTTTTACATATAGTGGTACTCCTCCTCCCCTTCTTCCTACCCTGTCCTTTCTGAATAAAGTATAGCCAGGTATAGTTACATCCCAGTCATGGTTTTCTGTGAACAATGTTTCTGTAACTGCCACTAAATCTAAGTCAGCCACTCCCACCAAAGCTTCAACTTCAGAGATCTTATTTCCCATGCTACGGGCATTAATACACACTGCTTTCCATATGTTACCCCTGTTACCCATTTCCATAAAGGTATTTAATGTATCACTTACCTGGGGGCTTTCACTTACCTGGGGGCTTTCTTCACCCATCCCCAACGAATCTAGTTTAAAGCCCTCTTCAGTAGATTAGCCAGTCTACTACCAAAGATGTGTTGACCTTTCTTGGACAGATGGATGCCATCTCTGCTCTGCAACCCTTGGAACAGCATCCCATGGTCTAGGAAACCAAAACGCTCTCGAAGACACCATCCACGCAGCCATGCATTAATCTCCAGGATGCGAGCCTCTCTGCCTTGGCCTTTACCCTCAACAGGGAGGATTGAAGAGAACACCACCTGTGCACCTACCTGCTTCACCCTCTGTCCCAGAGCCATGAAGTCACTTTTGATACGTTCTGAGGTATACCTGGCAGTATCATTTGTTCCAACATGGATTAGCAACATTGGGTAATAGTCAGTGGGCTTGATGAGTCTCGGCAAACTCTCCGTAACATTTTGGATCTTGGCACCAGGCAGACAGCATACCTCTCTGGACATCAAGTCTGGTCGGCAGATGGACGCCTCAGTACCCCTCAGAAGAGAGTCTCCAACCACCACTACCCTTCGTTTCCTTCTGGTCACTCCGCAACTATGGGGTACTTGAACTCTGGTTCTTCCCTTTCCAGGGATGCTTTCACCTCCTCCACTTCCAGGGCTGCATAATGGTTCTTCAATTCAAGGGCTGGAGAAGTTGGATTGGTGATTTTGCAGGCTCTGGTGACTGTTGTCCAACCATCGACATTCTGTTGGCACCCATCTTCTCCTGTGCTGGAGAGCCTGGTTGCTGCAAGCAGCATCTCATCAATGTACTTCTCACTGTCTTGAATGCTCCTCAGCCTCGCCACCTCCTCTCTGAGTTCCTCCACTTGTTTCCTCAGAGCTTCAGCATGCAGGCACCCTGCACATGGAACCGGTTCTTCAACTGGCAATAGGACCTCTGTCTGTCTATAGGAAACTTGAAACCCTTGAAAATGCTAATAGAAATAGAAATGTATGGATTTTAATTTTCCTAAGATTCCCCTCTATTTTGGCATTGGAACTATTTAAGAAGTTTCTGGTTTTGATTTTGAAGATACCTTCTGAATCCTTTCCTCCAATATCTAAAGCTTATTATTTGCATACTGCTAAAGTTATAATGGTGGAAGACCACAAACAATCTTCAATGTTGTCCTGCGACAGTTTGAACTCAAGCTGACCGCTACCTTATTGGACACCTTGGTTTAGATGGATCCTAAAAATGTAAAAATGATACTGGCATACCAGCGACAAGCCACTAAAATGCATGATAATTGGCCATCTCATATTAGGATGGCAAGTGTGAAGGTTAGGAGTAGTGTACTGCCAGCGCGAGGAGTCTAATAAAGTATTAGGCCATATTAGGATTTTCCCAGACATCTCCAGAACCACACAGAAAAGAAGGAAGCAATTTTTGTTAAAACCTGGGGGGGGGGGGGGGCCTTCAGTTGGGCGGGTTATTCTTTGGATGCTTTCCTTTTAGATGCTTAGTTAAGTTGACTGGGTCCAGCTTTTTTTTGATCCACAGCACCTGTTCACCTTTACACCCTCTAGTGTGACTGCTGTCCAGTCCGCACCTGAGGATGGTCCCAATATAAGCCTGCAGCAGAATAGAGGCATTTGTTCAATATGAATATTGCTCCCCTTTGAGACTGCTTGTAATTTTTGGTTATTGTATCCGGTTAGGATGTGCCTTTGATTTATGCTCTTCCTTTCCCCATATGTTGAGGGTTGTGGGTTCTCGTCTCTTTCTCTTCTTTTGTATTACCTTTGCTGTATGTTTTCTTGACTATGTTGCCTTTTGCTGTGCAAGTTTTGTTCTGGTAACTGTTGGAAAAATTGAATAAATAAAAATATAAATGAAAAAAATTTAATAGCATAGGGACAAAATTCCCATCACTCTTTGTTCAAATATTAAACTGCAATTCTCCTTGGGCAAGCCATCAAATATCATAATAAACTAAACTTAATATACAGTAATTTACAATTCATGAACAGTTTATAAAATTACTTGTGCATGGTTGTTTTAAAAATAATTGATTTCCTTGCATCCTAGAAGAACTAATGAAAATGATTAATGAATGATATTTTATTTATTTTATTTATTTAACGTCTCTTTTATACCGCGCTATTCAGCATCAGCGCGGTTTACAATAAACAGTGAACATACACATTTCCAATAGTACTTTGTGTTTACATATGAACAGGATATTCAACTTGGCTAACAGGGTAACTATGTACAACAACAATATGTACAATATATACAATTTGTAGGCTGATCATGTGTTTGATATGAAAAGGTCATAATGATGGGAAGCAAAGAGTAATTCATTAGCCTGGACCAAATGCTATTTTCAGTTCTGGATCATTGATAGATTATAGGAAATTAACTATACTCACATTAGTTTGGATTTCAAGTCTTCGAGCATACACTGCTTCATAGACACCACCACTTCAGAGCAGCTTTCAGTAGAGAAGGTTGGACTGTACTGCTCTTGTGTAATATAAGAGAGAGTGGAGGACCAAAAGGATAGGGGCTGGCAGGAGTGGCAATTACAAATAATCAGAAAAGACCTAAACAAAAAAAATGAGGGCAATTTTGCACTCTACAGTGGGATTTTCCATCCATTTTTAACCAAACCTGCTTAAAATTTACTGTTAGGTAACTAGCACAGAGGCAACAGCACACCAAGAAATCAAGAGCGGCGTGAAGGTTCCATGGAACCAGAAGAGGGGCAGAAAGGTACTAACAGTGGCATGAAAATTTCAATCCACCATGAGAGGGCAAAATGATACAAAGGGGCATGCTTCCTAAAGGTTAACATGCATTAATAAAGTTAACGCATGTTAAGGGCCACTGCACCCATCGAAATAAAACTGTGCTGGTATTTAATGTGGGTTAACTATATTAATGCACATTAAATCCCTTTAATAGACATGCTCCAAAGAATGCAATGAAAACTGTTAAGCAAGAGAAGAGGGACTATACAGTATCAATATTTGCAGGAAGATCTCAAAGCACTGGAAGAAGAGTAAAGCAACACCAAAATAGACAGGCAAACCCTAAATCCTCTGGCCATTGGGCAAAGATGCACCTAGAAAGTTAGGTCAGGGTTGGAATTTTGTGGGAAAATGAGCCCAATTAAAAGATGCATGAAGGAGGTTATGAGTGTCTTTATAAACAGGTTTGTCTGGAAGATTTTGACAAGTGTATGCTTTGTCACAGCACCAGAAACATCACAAGAAAATACTTAGGGCCTGTTCCTTGAAAGGAAGATTGCAATGAAACCTAAATGTGTATTCTGTACTGTTCTGAAAGATACTTCACAAATGAGCTACTATTCACCAGTCCCAAATAAAGGGGTATGTTTACTAAACTGTGTTAGTGTGATTCGCGTTAGGATCCGCGGTACAGGCAGAAATCCCAAATAAGGACATGGGCGGTACATCGTTATCGATAATGCGCGTTACCAGGTGCCATAGCCTAACGAGCGTTAGAAAACATCGTGTAGAGTGCCACGCAACGCGCGCCCATAAGGCGTCTGATAAGGTATCTAGCAAGGCATCTAGAACTGTAGCACAATGGTTAATACACTGACCAATAGTGCAAGGGAAGTGAGTTTAATCCCCCTGTGGGTCTAATGAGTAAAGCTGGCTGAGACATCACCTTTTACTCAAAATCAGTGCTGTATGAAGCATTTTGTTTGTTAATTTTAATTAGTGCTGCCAGCAAACACACCCTCACAGGGCCGTAACCTAAGGTGCTACATAAGGCACCATATAAGGCACCCCAGAGGGCACATTATAAAGTGCACTGCCCACTAAGGCACCCTAGAATGTCCCCTATGGGCAACCCCACAGGGCACAGTATAGGGTCCCGCATTGGGCACTGTATAGGGCACCTGATGAGGCACCGTAAGGAGACAGCACTGTGAGGGTGTCTTGCTGGCAACACCAATTTAAATTAAAAAAAGAAAATGCCTCAGACAGCACTAACAAATAACCCCACTGTGGGATTATACCCATGACCCCTGGCTCCACAGGCAGTGAAGTAACAAGTGGGCCACATTGCTAGTGCTACTAACAAATCCCTGGCTGGCAGCTGAAGGATGTCAGGTCACCACACAAACTGTCTGCTGTGGTGGCCAGGATTTGGGTTAACCCACTCATACCCATGGTGCACTGCACATGCATATCTGCAGTCCATAGATGAACACAAGATGGGGTATGCACCCCCACAGCACCTTGGCCTGGTAGGGGGAACTGACCATGTGTCTCACTGGCACAGAGTACCTACAGACAGTAACCCAACAAGGTGCCCTATATGGTGCATGAAAAGATACCTAGCAAGGCATCCAGAGCTACAGCACAATGGTTAATACACTGACTAATGGTGCAGGGGTTGTGAGTTCAATACCCCTGTGGGTCTAATGAATAAGCTGGTGGAGACATCACTGTTTACTTTAAATCAGTGCTGTCAGAAGCAGTTATTTTGTTAACTTTAATTAGTGCTGCCAGCAAACACACCCTCACAGGGCCGTAACCTAAGGTGCCGCATAAGGCACCCAATAAGGCATCCCAGAGGGCACATTATAAAGTGCACTGCCCATCAAGGCACCCTAGAATGCCCCCTATGGGCCACCCCACAGGGCACATCAAAGGGTGCCTCACAGGGCACGTGAAAGGGTGCCTGATGAGGTACTGTAAGGAGACAGCACTGTGAGGGTGATGTAGCTGGCAGCACCACTGCAAATAACAAAAAGAATATGCCTCACACAGCCCCACCAAATAACCCCACTGTGGGCTCCAAACCATGACATCTGGCCTCACAGGCAGTGAAGTAACTAGTGGGCTATATCACTAGTGTGACTAACAAATCCCTAATAACGATGCGGCCAACCTATGGAGTATAACTGTCAAATGGTCAAAAGTCCCACTCCAGATCAACAACAGGTTCTCTACGTACAAACCCAGAATGCCTGCCAATCAAACAAACCAAGGTCTCAGCAAACAAGGGCATATGGCAAACACGATCAAGACCAAGGTCAATATCATTACCAAAAACAAAAAGCCCAATAACATCACCGACCTTGTCAAACACTGAAAGCTACTGGCAAAATCCAAGGAAACACTCAACTTACTATGAATACGTGGAGACAGACTAGCCAGATGCCTGTTCCCCCAGCACTAACAAATCCCTGGCTGGCAGCTGAAGGACGTCAGGTCACCACACAAATTGTCTGCTGTGGTGGCCAGGATTTGGGTTAACCCACTCATACCCATGGTGCACTGCATATGCAGATCTGCAGTCCATAGATGAACACAAGATGGGGTATGCACCCCCACAGCACCTCGGCCTGGTGGGGGAACTGACCGTGTGTCTCACTGGCACAGAGTACCTACAGACAGGAACCCAACAGGGTGCCCTATACAGTGCATGAAAAGGTGCCTAGCAAAAGCATCCAGAGCTACAGCACAATGGTTAATACACCAACTAATGGTGCAGGGGTTGTGAGTTCAATCCCCCTGTGGGTCTAATGAGTAAAGCTGACAGAGACATCACCTTTTACTGAATTCAGTGCTGTCAGAGGCATTTGGTTTGTTAATGTTAATTAGTGCTGCAAACAAACACACTCTCACAGGGCCTTAACCCAAGGTGCCGCATAAGGCATTGCAGAGGGCACATTATAAAGTGCACTGTCTGCCAAGGCACCCCATAATGTCCCCTATGGGGGACCCCATAGGGCGCTTGGTAGGGTGACTCATAGGGCACGTTATAGGGCGCCTGAGGAAGCACCGTATGGAGACAGCACCGTCGCCAACACACATCCGAGCCATGTTGCAAAGCCACCTACCTGGTGCTGCCCATGGACACCTACCACCCTGCCTTCCACACCACCGTTGTCTCCCCAACCCCTGGCCCCCATTCCGCCACCTGCCCAAACCAGGTGCATACCCCACCTGTCCAAACCAGACTGTAAGATGCGATGAGGAGGGTTGCAGCACGACACGTCCCCACAGTGCCCACCCCCACCGTATGCACATCAGTCACCATCCCCATCACCCCACAGACCCAGGTTGAAGCATGAAAAGTCAACAGAGACCATGCAACGTCCCCAGTGACGTGTCAATGTTCCACAACAATGCAAAGATGATCCCCCCCAGCTGCAACCAACGAAACACCCAGACACCTCATGGCAGCGATGGTGTGTCAGTTCTCCCAGTGACAGTCAACATAGCAGGCCAAAAATAAGGTCCAAAAAAGGCCTGTTTTTCAAACTCGCAGAGGTCCATCTCCCAGTGGTAACAACACCCAGGGACAGTTTCACAGAGGTGCTGTGTCCAAACAAATGTGGCAGATGGGGCTCCAGATGAAGTGTGGTATATGTGCCATGTTTGTTGGCTGTGTCCTGTGTGGAAAGGGGTAGAAATAAGGTAAGGTAAGGGCACACCCACATCCACCATCAGGTTAGAAAGGACACAGTGACATCAGAATATGTGCATCATGAATGCTTAAACACTACAACATGACACAACCACAACACACAACATAGTGCACATGGACCACAGCAGGAGATGGCCCTGCAGACCAGGACAAAATCCCAACATGGTCATGTAAATGCCCATGTCACACAGGCATCCCAGAGGTACACAGCATGTCCAGCGGTGGTGGTGCACAGAGATACCACAGAAATGCACATTGTTACTAACAGGCCAAATGCAGCATCTGCACGTGGCTTATGTCCCAGAGGAGGGAAGGTGAAACATACATGAAAGGTATAGCATTGGACTGATGGGGAAAGCCAGAGTCAGGCAAGGGCACAAGGGGGCCCAGTAGAGGCTGCAGACGTCAATGAACTGCGTCCATCACCACGATCTCACGATCAGCTGTTAGTGGAGCAAGCCTCTACCTGGTTTTCCTCCATCTCTACCGCCCTTGATCATCTTGCCCCTCTTCGTCCCCGTCCACCTACTCGTCGACCCTCCCACCCCTGGTACCACTCTGGTCTTCGCCTGCTCCGCTCCCAACTTCGCCGCGCTGAACGACGTTGGCGCAAATCTCCATCACCCACTTCTCTTTCACTTTTCAACTCTCAACACTCCTATTATCGCTCCCAGGTTCACCTTGCTAAGGTCTCTTTCTTTTCTGCTGCTATTACCGCTGCCCCTAATCAGACACGTCATTTATACTCCACGCTCACTTTTCTTACCTCCCTTCACCCTTCTACTCCTGCTCAACCCACTCATCCTCTTCCTGCCGCTCCTCTCCTGGCTGCGGCCTTTTCCAACAAGATTTCTAACCTGAGGGACTCCTTGCCTCTCCATCCCCCACCTCTTTCCTCACCTCCTCCAGTCGCATCCCCTCCCCCTTCCTCCCCGCTATCTCATACCTGGTCCTCCTTTTCACTGACCTCTTCTACCGAACCTCACCATCTTATTACTTCATCTAACAAAACTTTCTGCTCCCTTGACCCTATTCCATCCTCCTGGCTTCTTGCTCCATCTCTATCTCTCCTTCCCCACCTTCAAACCATGATGAACTCTAGTCTCTCCTCTGGATCTTTTCCTACCCCCTGGAAACACGCTCTCATCCGACCACTACTTAAGAAATCTACCTTAGACCCTCTGGATCCCAACAATTACCGTCCTGTTTCCAATCTTCCTTTCCTTTCTAAACTACTTGAAAAACTTGTCTTTGCACAACTCACTCACCAGTCACTCCCAGTCACCCCAGTCACCAGTCACTCACCAGTCACTCACTCACCAGTCACTCACCAGTCACTCACTTGACTCCACCAATCTTCTTCACCCTCGTCAATCTGGTTTCCGCTCTGGGCACAGCGTTGAGACTATTCTTCTAGCTTTCACCAACTCCCTGCATACTGCTCACGACCGGGGTGACATCTCGGTGGCGGTAGCACTCGATCTCTCTGCTGCCTTTGACCTAGTTTACCATTCACTCCTCCTCTCTCGCTTGCATGATATCGGCCTTCGTAGCACTGTCTTGCGTTGGTTTCATTCTTTCCTCTATTCTCGCTCTGCTACTGTTCTCCCCTCACCTTCCTCCCACTCCCCTTCCGACTCCTTCCCCCTAGTCTGTGGGGTTCCTCAAGGTTCTGTGTTAGCTCCCCTTCTCTTCAACATCTTTCTCACTCCTCTCACATTGCTTGTCCAACAGTTTGGGATTACAGCCTTTTACTACGCCGACGACATCCTTCTCCTCCACCACACCTCTCCTGTCTCCCCTGACCTAGCCCCCTGAATGCCTGCTTAGCTGCTGTTTCTGACTGGTTAATTCAAAACTGTTTGCATCTTAACCTCTCCAAAACCATTGCCATCTGGTTCTCTCCCGGTCACCAGCCCCCCTCTCTGGCCCCATCTTTTTCTAATGCACCTGTCCCACTGGTTACTACTTTTCGCTATCTTGGGGTCCTCTTCGACTCAGATCTCTCCTTCTCAGCACATGTCTCCCACATTTCTAAACTCTCCTTCTTCCACTTACGGCAGATTCGTGCTATTTGCCCCTTCCTCTCCTCCTCAGCTTTAACTACTCTGCTACTCACCCTTGTTATCTCTCGTGTTGATTTTTCTAACTCCATTCTCTCTGGTATTTCCAAACTACAGCTCTCCCGCTTACAAAGTATTCAGAACACTACCGCCCATCTTGTCACCCATTCTTCTGTCAGGGAACACGTCACCCCTCTTCTTTTCTGACTTCACTGGCTCCCTGTTTCCTTTCGCATTCGATTCAAGCTCTCACGTTAGCTCACAAGGCGCTACACACCTCTACCCCCCAATATCTGGCTGATCTGCTCCACTTCAACACTCCTCGTCATACCCCTCGCTCATTCCACCTCAACCGACTAGCTCTGCCTTCCCCCTCTCATGCACACCTTCAGACCACACGCTCCTCAGCCTTCTTCTTTGTAGCCCCTGCACTATGGAACTCTCTTCCCCCCCCCCTTCGGCTCGAACCCCACTACCCTACCTTCAAAAGCTCACTTAAAACTTATCTGTTCTCCCTTGCTTTCGACCTCCCGCCTCCCTAGCCCTGACCCACCGTCCCTCCCTCTGCCCTACTTACTCATGTCTCTGTCTCTTTCTCTATTTCAATTGTAACTTCCTTTCCAATTTTCTGGCTTGCGCCTCTCTATCTATATTTTTATTGTAAACTGCTCTGCCAATCCATGAAGGGCGGTCAATCAAATAAATGAATATGAATATATGAATATGAATATGAATGCTTTGTTGTGTGGAAAAAAAATGGTGACGTGCAGTGTCCTGCCAGCAAACATGAGACTCGTCAAGGAACAATATATGACACATGCACACAATGTACAGAAGGGCATAAGCAGAAGGGTATAGAGAGACGGGTGAACATCACTGGACAGGTGGCCAGACACATACCTGAGACAGACAAAGGCAGAGGGGAGGAGAAGGTACCATCAGGTAGACACGTCCCAAAGACACAGAGACACACACCGTGAGACAAGGTAAGCATGCCGCAAGCTGCAGTTGGCTGGACTGCCAAACAATCAGGGACAAGTGGAGACATGGGTGCACCGAGGTTGTCTAATGCCACAATGGCAGTGAGGTCTTTACGTGCTCCCAAACATTGCAATGCCCTATGTCCGGAGACACACACAGCCTGGTAATATGTGCACAGATACAGTATGTAGACCCCCAATATGTGCACAGGCAATGGTCACATGTGTGTCAAACGGAGCATATGGTTGATGGAGTGTTAGGCCAAAGACATGTGCAACACCAGAGGAGCAGTGGAGAGGGAAACACATATATGTGTCATGTGGTGCTGCCACCACAGCACACCTACCTGTATGTCCACCCACCCCAGTCACCTTCATGTTGCTGTGACATACAGTCCCTACATGCACCACAGCATTGGGCAGTATCGTCAGCCTATCCCTGGGAGGCAAGAACACAGCAGCCTATCCTGGGGAGCCCAAAACACAAGAGACATATAGAGACATGTCATGACAGTGCCGTGAAACACACAGACCAGCTCACACATGGTGACCCATAAGCACATCCCCAAACATGCAGAACTTACAGGAGAAGAGATCCTCGATCAGATGTTGCCTGGCCACCATCCCCTCACGTGTGTCACCATGGCCATGTGCAGGAGGGCACACAGGATCCTCCCCGAGATCCTCATTAATATCGACTGGGACATTGTGCCTGAGAGCAATGTTGTGGAGGATGCAACAGGCCAGAATGATCTTTGCCACAGTCAGGGATCTGTACTGTAAGGCACCACCAGTCTTATCCAGACACCTGAAGCGACTCTTTAGAACGCCAAAGGTGCGCTCAATGACTGAGCGGCTGGAGGCATGGGCCTCATTGTACCGCATCTCTGCACCTGGCCGAGGGAGATGCACAGGTGTCAGCAACCAGGCACAACACCCATATCCTGCATCACCTGCAAACAGAAACGGCATAAAGTCACATGTGAGATGATGGACCCATGGAATCACTGATGTAGCAATGTCCAACTGGACAGCAGAGAAGCATGGACACATACATATGACGTCACAACATTGCACATGATGGCAGTGCACCAGAGTATGATGCTGGGAGTCCCAGAGCCCAAGGGAAGGCCAATGGGGGCAATGCACACCTATGGTACCATGCCCAAAGACACGTCGCAAAACTGTGCCCAGACAGCAGCAGTGGCTGCTGTGAGGGCAGCTGTCTGCCAGTGGCACAGCATACTCGGAGGGGCAGAGATGTGCAGTTGTGCAAGTATGTGACCATCATGATACAGTGCACACAGAACACATCCCCGGGGGGGCCAGGTGGGAGTGGCAGTGGAGACAGGATAAAGTAAACAGACATGCAGCATACATGTGTGATAGCAGGTGTGCCTAGAGCTCAAGACACATGTTACCCCCTACATGGTGAAAGAGAGGAGGCCCCATACACACTGTACACCATGTGGATGGTTCTGTGCCCCCAATCCTCCCCCTCCCCCCCGGATGGCACATGCACAAACCTCTGGCACATGGGGTGGGAAAGGGACACACCTCACAGGCAGATATATGTACAACTGCCCGTGCAGTATAGCCTAGGCCAGGTGCAGGAGCCATGGCCAAGCAAGAGGTGTTGCACGCATCCATGGACGGGACACACCATACATGGCCAGAGTGCCCCTGGACACAGGAGCTTGGTAAGTGAACAGCAGAGGCAGGGAACAGCCCACACCACATGTGTGCCGGGACACCCAGATGAGCACTAACACACACATGGTAGGCAGAGAGACGTGTGGCAGCGCACAGAGGTATGTGACCACATTCCAGGTTACAGGGTGTGATGTAGTGTGAGGCCCACAATAGGCTGCACCAGGAAATACCACCACAATGTCAGGCATGCAGAGGACACAGGTGACAATGGTGCCCCGCCAACCATATACGGTAGGCGCACGTTAGATATGGTGAATACCAACCCAGCAGGACATAGTCCTCATATTGTCCGGCCTCAAACTGGCCGAACAGTGCTGAGTGCTGCAGGATATAGGAGTCATGGGCTGACCCTGGGAACCGTGGAACCACATTCAGAATACGCATACTTGCATCACAAACAACCTGCACATTCAGGGAATGGAAGTATTTGCGTTTGCGGTACACAACCTCCCTGTCGCGGGGCAGGACCAGGGCAACATGTGTGCAATCTATAGCTCCCATCACGTGTGGTATCACTGAAATCCGCTGGAATGCCTGTCCCAGGGCCACCCAATGTTGCCTACTGTTGGGAATGGCAATGTAATTCCCAACCTGGCTGACCATGGCCCGCAGTACCTGGTGGAGACAGCGAGAGAACATTGGCCTACTCATCCCACCCACTGCGGCCACTGAGGATTAGAAACAGCCAGAGGCAAAGAAATGTAGGGCAGACAGGAGCTTGGCCAATCCCGGTATAGCACGTGACGGGCAGTCTGGGGCTCGAGGTCAGGTCTGAGATCCTCATAGAGCTCCCTAATAGCCCCTGTGTCCAGCTGGTAGAGGGAGATTACCTGGTCCTCTCTCATATCCTGGAGCATGGACCTGGGCCTGTAGAGGCGTGGCAGGCGGGGCCATGCCTCAGCTTGCCTACGGCGCAGTTGTTCTCCCACACCCACCTGTGGACCCCCTACAGCTGCAGGCCCGAGTTGCAGCAGGATAGCACCCATGCCCAGTGCCGCAGCCCCAGGTACATCATCTCCCTCCTCTGGAAAGTGCAGCCCAGCCAGCTCGAGCAATGCAACCACCGCACCACCTGCAATCACAGTCTGAGCCATGATAGACACAGGATGGAGGACAGGTGGATGGGATATAGGGTGCGGGGCGGGGACAGAAATCACAGTAACGATACACACCTGGTGAGCCAGGAAGGTCCATCAGAAACCAGACGAGCCAACACCCTGTACACATCAACACAGCGCACGCGGGAGCGCACGTTCCCACAATGCATCCAACAAAAGGCAGCAACGTGTGTCCCTGTGACACAGCAGGGTTTGAAGATACCGCGTCACAGGAATACATGTAGCGCGCAATGTACGTCTGACGTAATGTGCGCGACACAAATTGCATGATTCCACAACGCGCGTGGTAACGTGCTGACAAACAAAATAACATTGCGATCCTGTAGAGCATTCGAGTAAGCAGCAGAAACCACGATGGCGGTAGGAGGGCGCGTGTATGGTGTGGTACACAGCACTAGTGCTAATACAGAGGAATGCTAGAACGCTGCCATCCGTCCACAGTAACGCACATAGGCTACGTTACCATGGCACGTACCTGCATGCGCAAGAGAAACATGCGTCGCATGGCACGTACACAACACTCGTAGAGCCACACCCAAGGTATACCTATAAGTATAGTGAGCACAAAATGGCACACACCTCAGCACACATAACCAAACAGGTATGGAATGCAGGAACAGAGGAACACAGGAGGCTGGAGTGGAGCAACCACCACACACACCAGTGCCAAACCCTGATGGCAACGGAGATGATGAGAGGACAGGCCCATCTGGGGCACAGCAACACCCCAGTGTGGAGGCCATCACTGCACAAGGGCAGAGGCGGCGCAGGACCCCAGTGCCAGAAGAGGTCAGGAGGAGGGTGGTGCATTTCAGCCAGGAGGAGAACGATCTTCTCGTGGCCGGTGTCCTCGAACACTATGACCTGCTGTTTGGACACCTCAGCTCAACCACGACAATTGCCACATGTACCAGGGCATGGGCTGAGGTTCAGGCAGCGGTGGCAACTGCAGATGGACCCCATCGGGACGTGGAGAGTTTAAGGAAGCGCTATTGCAATATAAAGTGCAACATCCGCAATAAGCTCACCAGGGAGCGTCGTGGGGCACAGGGCACTGGAGGGGGCCCAGCACAGATGGCCACCTTAACTGATCTTGAGCGGCGCCTGGCGGACCGACTGGGGCCGATGTATATCCATGGCCTGCCCCCTGCGTTGGACACAGCGCACCTACGTGCCGGTATGTGTGAGTGAGCTGCACCAGTGGGAGACACCACATGCACATGGGTAGGGGCGTACCAAGGGTGGGGTGGGGGTGGCATGATGTGGCTGATCGGGAACCAGGGGGCAAGACAGGCATAGAGGCAGCTGCTGGTTCATGACCCATGTGGGGTGACATGTCTACGGTGGGCAGGGGGCGGCACAGTGCAGTGGATGGGTGCGGGGGCAAGGGGGACAGGCCCACAGTAGCAGCAGAGGCTGTCAATGTGTTGCAGGGGATATGGTGCAGGGCTGGTGGGGGCAGCAGGGCCACAAGGGTAGTGATGTGGGCAAAGGGGAGGCACACTGCACCTGTGCCTACCATGGTCAGTGGTTGCAGGGATGAAGGCGGTGATGGGGTTGCATGGGGTGTGTGGCAGCATGCAAGGGGGGGGGAGGGGGCCCTGGTAGTGCAGGGCACAGGGCCCACCAGCATGGATAGAGCACTAACATTGAGGAGGGGGCACAGGGGCCCTGGCGCAGACCCATGCAGCTCACCCACACACATGTGCCTGTAGGGGGGTGGGATGGAGATAGACAGGCAGTCATGCCTCATCTGACCTATGTAACATTGTGCCCTACAGGTGACATTTGCTCCATTGATGCGGCAGAGGAAGCGCCAGAGGATACCGACCCTGGGCCGTGCATCCAGATGGACCCTGTGCCAGAGGTGGCCCAGGTGGGAGTGGGGGTCCATCTCCACCCCCAGGGGAGGACAGCAGGCAGGGCACACAGCCTGCACGGGACAGCACACCACCCACCAATGCAGCCATGGGGGAGGTGGCTGTGGATGAAGAACAGCGGACCAGGCAAGATGTGCTGGCTGCAATGTCAGAGGTGATTGGGGAGATGCAGGCACACTCAGCGGCGGCACAGAGGGATGCAGAGGGTGAGTGTCCAACTGTGTTACGGTGGTGATGCCTCTGTACAGGTGGTGGATGGTTTCCTGTCTCACAGTGCACAACCTGCTTTCACCACAGGTATACGGCATGTACTGTGGGCGGTGGTTAGGGAACAGCACCACCAATGCCATGCGGCATGCTGCCTGCAGCTCACCATGTCGGGGGTCCTGGCGGGGGTGCAGGACCTGGCCTCATCGGCCCAGCGCATGGCTGCCAGCCTGGAGCTGCTGGTGGCAGGCAGAGGACCACCCACTGGACAGCCGTGGTCACCGCCATCACCACCGCCACCACCACCACCACCACCAGCGGCAGCAGCAGCAGCGGCAGCAGGAGTGCCACCAGCAACACGGGGTGGGAGGGGCCGCACAAGGCGTGGCAGGGGAGGGGGAAATAAATTGCTTCACAAGTGGCTGTAGCTGATTCCATGTGTCCTGTGTTGCTTTTGTGGGGACACTATACTCATAGCCCCCCCATGTCCACTCCATGCCACGACCCCGTGCCACTGATGCAACCAGCCTGTGTCCCCCCCTTCCCCAGCTGTGTCCACCATGGGTAGAAATCAGACCGTGTACCTTGTCATGCTGGCATCCCTCACCCCTGGCTAAGGGTGGCGTGGGTCACCATAGGGCCGCTCCGCGGTCTGTGTATCACCAGCCTCTCTCACCTATCGGTAGTGATTGCGTGGCGGTATGTGTGCATCTCACAGGGGACATGTTTTTATTTATTTATTTTATTTATTTAACAGTTTCTTCTATACCGCCCCTTCCAGAGATCAGGGGCGGTTTACATTGAACAGTGAACATGTAGTCAGGCTGCCAAGGGGTGAGGCACATGACAGATATGTATGTTACACTATGGTGCGGTATCACCACTTACAGGATAGGTGTCCAGGTTTCAGGGACACGGAGAATTCCCCGGAAACACACAAAACTCAGCAATGTGTGTTTCTGGGGCCACCATAGTGCGGGATACACCGGTCCGTAGCAGCGGGGAAAGCTTATTCCCCTCTAGCCCTGCTGCCTGTGGCTGGTGACCACAGGTATCGTCATTGCGCACGATTGCATAGCCCCACACCAGCAACAGGTACCTGTAACCTACGAATACGATGCGGGGTAGGTTAAAGCTCTGTTAGAGAGGCCACGTTCATACCCCAGTGCCCTCGTCCCTGCAGCAAGGGCTTAGCAGCCTCATCTCTGTCTCTAGCTGTGAATCCGTATCCATGATGACTGTCCCCCCAACGTCAGGGGGTGATCAGGGCCACCCAGCCTGGGCACTGTGGGTACCCCTCCCTGGTGCACCCCCTCACAGGACAGGCATGTCTCATCTGTTTTCTACAGGCTCTGGAGCATCACACAGAGCACAGTCCATGATAGTTCCCCCCACTATTAGGCATTCCGCAGCCTCTCCAAGCTGCATAGGCCCTGGTTCTTTGTCCTTCACACTGTCCCCAGCTACCAGCATCCCAGGTGAGCGTGGTATCCCTCCTGTGTGTGGCTGCCAACCCTCCTGTGGACATGCTACGTCCAACTTAGTGGTCCCTGTTCCTGGGGGGCTCCGTGGCCTTGCCCTGCTCTGCAGTGGTCTGACCCCTCCAGCCTGTGGCTGTGCTACGGCCTGTGGCAGTCTGGCGCCCTGCTCTCCCTTCCCCTCTGTTGCTGCCACTGCCCTCGGCCCAGTTCATTCCCTGGCTCTCCCTATCATATCCTGGCCCCGGCTGC
This sequence comes from Ichthyophis bannanicus, assembly GCA_033557465.1. Lineage (NCBI taxonomy): Eukaryota > Metazoa > Chordata > Amphibia > Gymnophiona > Ichthyophiidae > Ichthyophis > Ichthyophis bannanicus. The sequence goes on from CM066031.1 coordinate 229,608,398, forward strand.
TGTTTCCAGGGCTCTGGCTTTGGCCGCCCCCCCCCCAGGTGGTGACAATCGGCCTGCCCTCCCACACCTGCATATGTGCAGCATGCCCTGCCTATGGGGCTCTGTGCTCTGTGCACCTCCCCCGTCCGTCCAACATGGAGACCCTGCGGTGTTGGCCCGGTGGAGGCCATTGCCTTCCCAGTGGTGTATGTGTCATCCCCACCCTGCTGTATGTACGAGGGGATCCTGTACAAGAGTGACCCCCCTGTCACCTAGTCCCCCCCATACCTCTGATGGGCCCCCTTGCCACAACATCTGCTGACCCATGCATGCTGTCTGGCCTGTCCCCACGCCCAACCCTGGTATCACACTGGTAGGGCACTGCTGGTACTATGTACACCCCCGTGCCTGGGTTATTGTGCTGTGTGCCATGGGGGTGCCCCGACCCCATAGGCCAATCCCCTGGGACACTCTGACACCCCTGATGTACATGGGCAAGGATAGGTGCACTGTGTGTTCCGCATGGGTATCCCCATGGCATGCTGCCACCACACTGAGCCGAAACAAACTGTTAACTGCACATGTCACAGCCATCGGTTCACCAGGTTGCCCGATCCCCTCCCCCATCACATCCCCACTACCAACCGCCCACTATGGGCCCCCAGCGACCCCTTGGTGTGCCCCCCACCACAGGTTGCCACCCCTTCCTGCCCCCCACACCACCCTGTACACCTGTGGCCACCCCAACCTCCCACACCTCTATGCCCCCCATTAAGCCCCTGCCGGTACCATGGTAAGCCCCGTAGGGTATATCCAACAACCCACCTGTCGACAGTCACACCATCCACACTCCACTCCACCACATCCACGCCCCCGGCACCCTGTGGCACTCCCAATAACTCCCTCCACCCACTCTCCCCCCTCCCCTCCTCCTGTCAGGCCAAACCCCCCTACCCCTCACCCCTCCCATCCCAAGATGGGTACCACTCCAAACCCCCACTTCCCCCCCTCCTTGCATATCCCCCTACCTCGCCATCCATAGCTGGCCACCCCCCTCCCTCCAGTTTGCATACCTCCCCAGGTCTCCTCATGTTGCACCATCTTGGCTCGACCATGTGCACCCACATTACTGATTACCCACAGAAACACCAACCTTTCCAATAGTTTCCCTCATGCTCAGTACGTCCGCACTCGTCCATTTTCCTAACATGGCCGGTCTAGCTGCTGACACACAATATTTACGGGACAGAGCAACTCCCCAGGTCCCATCCCCCTCCCCCTTCAGCAATTCCACATGGGCTGGGGCCACTTCCATCCGTATCCCTGTAGTCCCTCTATAAAACCATCTAGCTCCCTCCACAATTGTTGCACCTTATGGCATCCCCACACTATCTGCAAAAGGTCACCCCTCTCCCCATACCCCCTCCAACAGGTATCTGCTTGCTCCAGATAGATATGGTGAAGCCTAGTTGGGGTCCAGATCATCCTGAGCCGGTATTTAGTGGGGCTCTCTACCCGAGCCATTCCCCATGCAAGCCTCCGTTCCCCTACAGAGATGGGCTGCCACCGCTCAACCTCCCAGGTACCCCCCAATTCCCCCCTCCCACTGTTCCTGCCATCAGGCCTTACCCTCTGCCCTTGCATTCAGTAAGTGCTATGGTTTGGACACCAGACCCCTCATTTAACCTTGCTGGTCCATCATTTACACATACCCCATTGGCCAGCCCTGTCGATTCCTCTGTACCCCCTGCCTTTGCAGGTATTACCACAGCTGCATATACGTATATAGGTCATTATCCCTCACCCCAAACTCTTTTCCAAGCTCTGCATAGGGCCATAACCCCATTATTGCATCCACCACCTGCCCCACCCTCACCCACCCCCTTCTCGGCCCAACGTTGTCAACCCCCCCCCCCCACCCCGTGGCAAAGGCAACCATGTTCTATACATATGTGTCCCGGGGCAGGCACCTCCCTTGCAGTTCTTAACCCTTCCAGTTCCCCCACATCTGCAAGGTTAACCTCCGGTATGGGTTCATGGTCCCCTACCCGACCCTTCCCCTCCACACCCCATACCAGTGCCTCCACATACACTCCCACTGCTGACTCCATTGTGGGGTTTCCCCCGTCTCTCTCCACACAAACAATTCCCTATGCTGTGCAGCATCGTAGTGGTTGTCCAAATTGGGAGCTCCAAGCCCCCCTCCCTCCTGCAGTCGAAGCATGGCAAGCCTATCTACCCTTGCCCTCTTGCCCACTCAAATACACCTCATTATTTATTTTATTTATTACAATTTCTTATATACCGCGCTATTTAGCATCAGTGCGGTTTACATTATAACTTAACGACCATAACAACAAGCTGTCAGGTTTACATCGAACAGGAGTATAAACATGGAAAACAGGGTCAACTATATACATAATCTATTTACATTGGAAGGATAGATAAAAGTCAGATAATGCATGTAGGTCTTTTCTAACTAAATTGGGTCAATTCCTGGAGGGTATATCTAGGATCAATTGCTGTCAGGTAAGTGTTGGAGGAACAAGTGGGTTTTGAGGGCCTTCCTGAACTGATATATGTTTATGTTTATGTTTATGTTTATTTATTTGATAAAAACCGCCTTTTATAGGCTGGCTATGGCCCTAATGTCAGGGGGTAGAGCATTCCAGCATTTGGGTACGTAACAGCTGAAAGTCCTGTTTGTGGTTGATAAGTTGTACTTTGTCGAAGCCTTTGGTATTGCAAGCAAGTTTACAGCTGTTGATCTTCTGGATCTGTTGGGAGGGACAAAGTGGATAAGATGAGTGAGTGAGGAGGCTGAAATACCTTTGATTGCTTTGAAAGCTAATAGAAGGGTTTTGAAGGTGATTCTCCCATTGATTGGTAGCCAGTGCAGCTGTTTGAGAATGGGGGTCACGTGGTCGTATCTGGATGCTCCGTAAAGGATCCTAGCTGCGGTGTTCATGGCCAATTGTAAGGGGGTTAATGTGGATTGGGGGAGACCTTGTAAGATGGAATTTGCAAAATCAAAGTGCGGCAGTATCAGCGCTTGATATATGGTTCGGAAGTCATCTGGGTCCAATAGTGAGCGTAGGTGCTTGAGAGAGCGTATTTTGAAGTAGACGGCTTTGACTATGTTGCTTATGTGGCTTTTCAAGTTAAGATGTTGATCCAAAGTAACTCCCAAATATTTTATTGCATCTTTGGTTTGCAAATCAGCTTCATTGACACTGACATGGGATGGGGGGTAAAGTAGGTGTCTCTGGTGATGAATAGCACCTCCGTTTTTTTTATGTTGGATGCGAAGGTTCTGTGTTTGGAGCCAAGTTGAAACTGCGTTGAAGCAGTCTGTGAGGGGGGTCAGGTCCATGTGAGTTGTGGAGAAGGGCATGTATAATAGGATATCGTCTGCATATATCAAACAATTCACGTTGAATGATCTTATGATATTGCAGATGGGCTGCATGTAGATATTGAAAAGTAATGAGGATAACGATGAGCCCTAAGGCATCTCATTGTCAAGTTAGATGGTAGAGCCATAGGGACAGACAAACCCCATGGTAGCACATTCATCCTTATTGTAGTTATTCTCCCCATCCACGTCAGGGGGAGCCCCCTCCATCTTTCTACGTCCCTCCCTATCGCCACCATCAGGGGTTTATAATTCCACTCCTGTACACAGTCTGGAGCTGCTCCGAATTGTATCCCCACATACCGGGATCCTCCACGCACCCATTGAAAGGGACATGTGCCCCCCCCCACCTCTCCTCCAACCCCCTATCCATATTAGACCTCAATATTTCCGACTTATCTACGTTCAACTAATAGCCCGACCCCTCACCATACTGCCCTACTGCCTTTAGAAGATTTGGCAGGCTAACCAAAGGATGCCCCAAAGTATGGATAACATCATCCGCAAAAAGTACTACCTTACTGAACTGATCCTGCACCTCAGTTCCACCAATATCTACCTGCCCTGGGATGTAGGCTGCCAATAGTCCAATAACCAAGGGATACAATAGGGGCGACAGAGGGCACCCCTGCCCTGGTCCTCTGCCCAGCCCAATGCTCTCAGGCTATCCCCCCTAACCCGTATTTGCGCCCGTGGACAGGCATACAGCGCTCTCACCCTCCGTAGGAATGACTCTCCCACCCCTACCTTGTCTAACACCTGCAAATTATCCCTGTCATCCAATAACCAGACTGTTAATATGAACAAAAACACAAACTTTGAAATGCCTATATGCAAATGCTAGAAGTCTAAAAACTATGGGAGAGCTAGAATATATAGCACTGAATCAAAACGTTAGATATAATTGGCGTATTAGAGTCCTGGTGGAAGGAGGATAACCAATGGGACACTGTAATATCAGGCTACAACTATAGGGGAGATCACATAGGTAGAGGGGTGGTGCTATAAGTTAGAGGGTATTTAGTCAAACAGGATAAAGGTTTTGCAGTAAATATAATATACTGTAGAAATTTTATGATTAGACATTCCCTATAAAAAGGTGGCAGGAATGACAGTGGGAGTATATTACCACCTGCCTGGCCAGAATGGACAGACAAATAATGAAAAAGAAATTAGGAAAGCTTGCAAAGTGTACAACACAGCAGTAATGGGAGATTGTAATTAAACAGGCTATGCTAGGGAGATAAAGCTTCTAGATGAAATAAATGACTGGTTCATGGAACAGTAGGTTCAGGAACTGACTCAAGGGGAAGCTATTTTAGATCTACTTCTTGGTAAAACACAGGATCTAGTGCAAGAGGTAATGGTATCGAGGCCACTTGGTAATAGCGATCATAACATGATCACATTTGATTTAATAAATGTAGGGAAGATAACAAGTAAATCCACTGCATTAGCATTTAAGTTTCAAAAAGGAGACTGATAAAATGAGGAAAATGGTTAAGAAAAAATGAAAAGGAACAATTGAACATAAGAACATAAGATATGCCATACTGGGTCAGACCAAGGTCCATCAAGCCCAGTATCCTGTTTCTAACAGTGGCCAATCTAGGTCATACGTACCTAGCAGTTTCCCCAAAAGACACAGGTTCCACAATGCTTGTAATGGGTCAAGCATTGATATCCTGGGTCCCTTCTTAATAATGGTTTATGGACTTTTCCTCCAGGAACTTGTCCAAACCTTTTTTAAACCCAGCTACACTAACAGCCTTTACTACATCCTCCGGTAACAAATTCCAGAGTTTGATTACACGTTGAGTGAAAAAATGTTTTCTTTTATTAGTCTTAAATAGTTTACCCTGTAGCTTCATTGCATGTCCCCTAGTTTTTCTATATTCTGATAACGTAAACAATCGATCTACGTTTAGCCGTTCCACTCTGTTCATTAATTTATAGACTTCTATCATATCTCCCCTCAGCCGTCTCTTTTCCAGGTTAAAGAGCCCTAACCTTTTTAGCCTTTCTTCATAGGAGTATCCTTCCATCCCCTTTACCATTTTGGTGGCTCTTCTCTGAAGCTTTTCTAATAACGCTATATCCTTTTTAAGATACGGCGACCAGAATTGCATACAATATTCAAGGTTGAGTTTACATCAGGCCTAGGTGTTTAAATATAGTGGTGTGAAAAAGTCTTGCATAGGTAGTGCTAAATTGGCAGCTTCTAGTTGTTTGGATCACAGGCAGTTTTAAATGTGTTACAATTTACTACCCTTTCTGCATGCAATTTTCTTTGCTTTTGTACAAATCTGACAAATTTGCCATGACTTGAGCATTCTTTGAACCTGTGTACAAAGATGCAATGTGGGTTCAAAAAGTTGTGTTTTCTGTTCCATGCATGGTGGCAATGTCCATGTGTTCTTTTAATTTCATTAGGTAGCCTGAAAAGGGCTATTTTTTGTTGTTGGTGGCCATTAGTACTTGATGGGTCAGCCCTTGCTCTTTCTCACCAGATGGCATCTGTCTGATATGGAGTGGACCAGTTTGACAAAATGTTCTTGCGTTATGCTACAATTCCAGGATTCAATCAGTGAGTTAATCAGCTCTTGCTTGGTCTGATCTTGTACCAAAGATTCTCAATCAGGTTGAGATTGGGCAATTGAGCTGGTCAGTCAGTGGTCTGAACTCCGTTTATTTTCTTCCAGTCGGTGACAGTTTTTGCTCCGTGGAAAGATGCATTGTCATCCTGGAAGAAATATCTGCCAGGAAACAGTTGCTCAGCTGAAAGCAGTATGCACGTCTGCAGAATTCTTATGTGTTTTTCTGAATTCACATTCCCCTCAACGATATGGAGTCTTCCAACACCACTGGCTGCCATGCATCCCCAGATAATGGCCTTGGTTGGATGCCTCACAGATATATTCAAGCACTCTGGTTTGTACTCTTCATGAGGAAACCTCCTCACATAGGTTTTGCCCTGGTCACTCAGAATGCAGAATGTGCTTTTGTCGCTGAACAGAACTTTCTCCCAGTCAGCCTTGCTCCATTTTGAGTACTTGGATGCCCACTCGATGTATATGTTCCTCTATTCCACCATTAGTATTGGCTTCCTCCACAACTTACAGCTCCTCAACCCATACTCCAAGCATCATCTCCTCTCAGTGGAAGTGCAAACTGCAACGGAACATTTCTCCTTTCATCCCCGCAGAAGCTCAGGGGAGTTTAGCTTGCGATTGCCAAGAGATGTCCTTATCAAGGCCCTGACATCTCTCTTGGTTGACTTTCTAGGCCAATCACTACAATGTTGGTCCTGTGTATTACCCATCTCCTTATGCTTCTGCACAATGCAAACAACCATGCTCTGATTACAGCTGACCTTTACTGCAGTCTGCAGGCTGAAATACCCCTCCTCATGCAAAACCACCACCTGAATCTGGTCCTTTAAGATTTTTCTTAACTATTTTCCTCATTCTATCATGGTCTCCCTTTTGAAAGTTAAAAGGTAGTACTGTGAATTTCCTAACCATGCTTCAAGCATTTATTTAATCAAATGTGATCATGCTATGATCACTATTGCCAAGTGGCCCCAACACCCATATCTCTTGCACCAGTTCTTCTGTTCCACTAAGGACTAGGTCCAAAATGGCTTCCCTCTGGTCGGTTCATGAACCAGCTGCTCCAAGCAGCAGTCATTTATTTCATCTGGAAACTTTATCTCCCTAGCATATCTTGCTGTGACACTGACCCAATCAATACCGTGGTAATTGAAATCACCCATTATTATTATTGTACTGTAATTTTTGTTAGCTTCCATAATTTCTTTGAACATTTCATCATCCATTTGTTCATTCTGGCCAGGTGGTCGATAGCACATCCCCACTGTCATCGCCTTCCCCTTCCCCCTTTTACATGGAATTTCAATCCATAGAAATTCTACAGTGAATTTTGTTTCCTGTAAAACTTTAATTCTTTGTGACTCGATGCTCTCTCTAAGAGAGAGTGCAACCCCACCACCAATTTGATGAGCTCTATCATTATGAAATAGTTTGTATCCAGATATCACAGTATCCCACTGGTTGTCCTCCTTCCACCATGTCTCTGAGATACCAATCATATCTAACCTCTCATTTAATGCTATATATTCTAACTCTCCCATCTTATTTTTTAGACTTCTGGCATTTGCATACAAGCATTTTAGAGGCTGTATTTTATTCATATTAATCTACTATCTATAGGTAGAGGTAATTTGGAATCTTTAAGCTCTCTCTGCTCTGTACTTAAGGCCATTTAGGCTACTTTTGTCTTTATTGGAATCTCGCTGCTGATATGCCCTAAATTCAGTCTTATGCTAGTATCCTTCAAGGATACATTGTTCTGAACCATGCACTCCTAGGTGACTGTCTGCTTTCCCCTATTATCTAGTTTAAAAGCTGCTCTCTCTCATTTTTAAAGGTTAATGCCAGCAACCTGGTTCCATCCCAGTTAAGGTGGAACCCATCCCTTCAGAAAAGCCCCTCCTTTCCCCAGAATGTTCCCCAGTTCCTAACAAATCCAAAACCCTCTTCCTTGTCTCATCCATGCATTAAGACTCTGGAGCTCTGTCTTCCTTATGTACTCCAAGTCCTGTACTCTATCCTCCAGAGATCGGACTCGTTCCCTGAGAGCAAAGAGCTCTTTGTACCTAGTACACATGTATGACCCCTCACCAACTGGGAGAAAATCATACAGGCTTTCAAAATGCCCCTTTGATCTGCCCCTTGGCTTTAACACCTATTTAATACAATTTCACAGGTCTCTTCCCCCCTCTCTAGAAGGTCTCTTTGTAAAGGTCTCTAGAAAGAATTTATTGCTCATAGAATTTTGGCCCTGTTTTTCTTTTTATGCTAAGTTATACTCTGAGTTGATTTAAATTAAAGTTCTTTGCTGATACCAGGCCCTGACTGAATATTAAATTTAAACTAGAAGCTCACTGCTGGGTTTTAAATTTAACCAGAAAATTTTCTGCTGTGTTCTGATTTTAAACTGAAAGTTCTTTGCTGGGTTTTAAATTTAAAGTGGCAGTCCTCTGCTGGGTTTTAAACTTAAACTGCAAGTTACCTGTTGAGTTTTCAATTTAACGAAAAGTTCTTTGCTGATATTAGGCCCTAAATGATTTAACAAATACACTGGATTCTAATTTACACAGATTAATCAACTTTAAATAATTCCCTTTTCCCCAAGATTTAGAAAAAAATCCCAGAAGTAAATACTTACAATTGCAGATCTCTCTCCAGAGGTAGCAGTCCCTTTTTGTAGTCCTTCAAGACTTACGTATTGTTTGCAGTTCTGATTACCCCATCTCAAAATGTAGAGGGAATAGAAGTAAAAAATATGGTTGACAAAATAGAATACCTTCTTTATGAGAAAATACTAAACAGGTTAGCATTCTTTAGCTTGGAGAAAAGGCTGCTGAGAGGAGTTATGATAGTAGTTTATAAAACCATGAGTGACGTGGAATGGTTAAATAGGAAACTGTTGTTTAACCTTTCCAGTAACCAAATACAAGGACGTTCCATGAGCAGATTGAAAGCAAAGTAGGAAAGATTTGTTCCATGCAGTGCATAATTAAGCTGTGGAACATGCTGCCAGAGGACTTGATCAAGGAGACTAACATAACGGGATTTAAGAGTCTTGGATGAGGTCCTGGAGAAGTCCATAAAAATTACCCAGGCAGACTTGGGAGAGGTTGGCCCCTAGTGGCAGTACCCCAAGACTCCTGTTAGGTGATCCTAAATACCATTTTGAGCTAGGACCCAGTGCCAACAGAAGGAGACGCTGTACTGGGGCTTGAAGGAGAACCAAGGGAGGGAGTAGTTTGGGAGGGTTGGGAGCCAAGTCATTGCTGGTGCTGGGGAAGATGACTCTTGAAACACTTGTTGTATTGCTAGGAGAAACTCCTTTTATTTTGTGGCCTGGAACATCAAGTCATGTGTTAGTGGCCTGATACTCCGAGCTGAGAAAAATAATGTTAAAGTAGCTAAACAGGTAGAAAAGGCGATGGCAAAAGCTAGAAGGATGCTTGGGTGCATACGGAGAGGAATGGCTAGCAGAAAAAAGGAGGTGATAATGCCTCTGTATAAGTCTTTGGTGCAACCTCATTTGGAGTATGGTGTGCAATTCTGGAGACCGCACCTTCAAAAGGATGTGAACAGGATGGAGTCGGTGCAGAGGGTGGCTACTAAAATGATTAGTGGGCTTCATTATAAAGCATATGAGGACAGATTTAAGGATCTTAATATGTACACCTTAGAGGAAAGGCGGGATAGAGGTGATATGATTGAGATGTTTAAATACCTCCATGGCATAAATGTTCAGGGAGAGAGCCTCTTTCAATTGAAAGCAAGTTCTGCTACGAGGGGACATGGGATGAGGGTGAAGGGAGATAGATTCAGGAGTGATATGCGGAAATATTTCTTTACAGAAAGAGTAGTGGATTCATGGAATAGTCTCCCAGTGGAGGTGGTAGAGATGAGGACAGTAACTGAATTGTTGCCAAAAAAGCATTTTTCAGGAAATGGAAAAAAGAGCCAAAAGAAGAAACCGGGAAATAGCACAAGCACTGGCAAATCAAATGCAAGGCATTGATAAGGCAGGCAAAGGGAGAATTTGAGAAGAAGCTTGCTGCGGAAGCAAAAACGCAAAATAAAGACCTTTTCAAGTACATTCGTAGCAAAAAACCTGTGAGAGAGTCAGTTGGTCCATTAGATGATAAAGGGGTTAAAGGAGCACTAAGAGGCGACAAGGCGATAGCGGAGAGACTGAATAAATTCTTTGCTTCGGTCTTTACTGAGGAAGATGTAGGGATGTTACCCATGACTGAAGTGGTATTTAAAGGTGCGGAAGAATTGAAGGATATATCGATACATCGGGAAGATGTCTTACAACTATTAGATAAACTGAAGAGTAGCAAATCACCTGGGCCGGATGGTATACATCCAAAGGTGTTGAAAGAACTGAAATATGAGATTGCAGACCTGCTATCAGTAATCTGTGAACTATCATTAAAATCATCTCTAATACCTGAAGATTGGAGGATCGCCAATGTAACACCAATTTTTAAAAAGGGTTCCAGGGGTGATCTGGGAAACTACAGACCGGTGAGCTTGAAGTCAGTACCAGGAAAAATGGTAGAAACCATCATAAAGAATAAAATTACTCAGCATGTAGATAGTCACAACCTAATGGGAGACAGCCAACATGACTTTAGACAAGGAAGATCTTGTCTTACTAATCTGTTATGTTTTTTTGAAGGAGTGAATAAACAGGTGGACAAAGGTGAGTCGGTTGATATTGTGTATCTGGACTTTCAGAAAGCCTTTGACAAGGTCCCTCATCAGAGACTTTTGGCAAAACTAAAGAGTCATGGGATAGGAGGCAGTGTACTATTGTGGATCAAGAACTGGTTAAAAGATAGAAAGCAGAGGGTAGGGCTAAATGGCCAATTTTCCCAATGGAGAAAGGTGAATAGTGGTGTACCCCAGGGATCTGTGCTGGGTCCGCTGCTTTTTGACATATTCATAAATGACCTGGAAAGTGGGATAATGAGTGAGGTTATCAAATTTGCAGATGACACAAAACTATTTAAATTTGTTAAAACCCAAGAGGATTGTGAAAAATTGCAAGAGGATCTTGATAAATTGGAAGACTGGGCATCAAAATGGCAGATGAAATTTAATGTGGACAAGTGCAAGGTTATGCACCTAGGGAAGAACAACCCAAACTATGGTTACACGATGCAAGGTTCCACATTAGGAACCACCACCCAGGAAAAAGATTTAGGCGTCATTGTGGATACCATGTTAAAACCCTCGGCCTAGTGTGCAGCGGCGGCCAAGAGAGCAAATAGAATGCTAGGTATGATAAGGAAAGGAATGGAAAATAAAACAAAAGATATTATAATGCCTCTATATCGTTCCATGGTGAGACTGCACCTTGAAAATTGTGTGCAATTCTGGTCGCCGTATCTTAAAAAGGATATAGCGATTTTAGAAAAGGTTCAGAGAAGAGCCACCAAAATGGTAAAGGGGATGGAAGGATACTCCTATGAAGAAAGGCTAAAAAGGTGAGGGCTCTTTAACCTGGAAAAGAGACGGCTGAGGGGAGATATGATAGAAGTCTATAAATTAATGAACGGAGTGGAACGCGTAAACGTAGATTGATTGTTTACCTTATCAGAATATAGAAAAACTAGGGGACATGCAATGAAGCTACAGGGTAAACTATTTAAGACTAATAAAAGAAAATATTTTTTCACTCAACGTGTAATCAAACTCTGGAATTTGTTACCGGAGGATGTAGTAAAGGCTGTTAGTGTAGCTGGGTTTAAAAAAGGTTTGGACAAGTTCCTGGAGGAAAGGTCCGTAAACCATTATTAAGAAGTGACCGAAGATATCAATGCTTGACCCAGTGCAAGCATTGTGGAACTTGTGTCTCTTGGGGATACTGCTAGGTACATATGACCTAGATTGGCTACTGTTGGAAACAGAATACTGGGCTTGATGGACCCTGCTCTGACCCAGTATGGCATATCTTATGTTCTTATGAATTCAAAAAAGCATGGGACCAACACAGAGGATCTCTAAAGGTAAAAAGTGGACTGTTGTAGTTGTTGTTATGGAAGGACAGACTAGATAGGCCATGTGGTCTTTTTCTGTCATCATGTTTCTATGTTTCTATGTAATATTAGCTAGAAGCTGATGTTTTTCTTGCAATAACACAGCTTACGGTGATTACTGCAAGCTGTAGTTATTCCTTTACCGTGGGTGTCACTAGCCTGTGCTACAAAGTTAGTGACTCCCACGATAAACTAAGCAGTGGTAAAATGCTTGATTTTACTGCAGTTTAATAACACCCTTAATCTCCCTATGTCCAAAGTTAATTCATTAATTAAATATAATCATATTTAACTGTGCTGCCTTTATCCTAATCCATTATTCAGTAGTCAAACTTCTGAAAACCACATTTGTTTCAGCTTTTTGTTTCCACAGTGCTGTCGTTGTCTGTCATTAACCCTTATGGAATGAGTGACCACCTCTCCTTTACTCTTTCTACACATCCTTGAGAAAGTGATGATATATATCTGAAGACAAACAGTGTCCTGATGAAAAATGTATTAATAAAGGAATTTTCTATAAGCTCTTTGGGAATACCTTGCTCCATAGCACAATAATATTCCAAAATACTACTGGAAAGCATGCATAGTATCTGAATCTGTGGCCTTCGGAGAATTAGAAGAGTAATAGAGCCACTTCTGCAATTCAAGGGGTCACTTCAGAAGCAGACAGCTACCTTAACTGATCAGGTCATACAATTTACTAAGTAGCAGAACTCCTAGCAGTGCTTCCTTTGAGATAAAAGGCAAGTTAACAATTTGCACAATTTTAAGTACCCATATAAAAAAGCATTCAGGAAGAAGACATTATCACAAAAAAAGTGATCCTGTGTCAATCTGCTTTATCCTCAAACCTGTTTGGGTTGTTAAAATAAACTCACATCACAGGAACATAAAGCAATCTTGGCTTCCCTGTGGGTAGCTATGTGATGGGTTTCTGTGCTTTTATTCTATATTTGTCTTTGATACTTAGATTTTGCACCAGGATCCTAGCAATAAATAGTCCAATTTCAGTTTTCTCTAGGGCTGGTTCAAAACGGGGAATACATATGCTAAAGTTCTAAAACATTATGAGATACACTGTAGAACCCATAAAAAGCTAGGGTCCAAAATATTTGACCATGTTATAAGTGAATCTGTATTATATTGAGTTTATATTGTAATATGTAATAGCAATAAAATAGGGTCAAACCCTTCATTGTGTTATAAGCAGTTCTGCCTTATATTGAGCCACGTTGCAAAGGGTCTACAATATATAATACTGCTGCTTATTTTATTGTGCAATACATGAATTAACATGTGATAAACATTTTGCCCTAGGCCAAAGTGTTACCATACTCGTCCTCTGTATATGCAATGAGCCTAAACAATTATCTTTATTTTCAATGTACTGTATAGGACTGCTTCCCAGTTGCCTTTATTTTCTCCCATGTCAGAGCAGTTCTCTTCCATGTAACATTGCGTTTGATAATATTTCATTTGTAATATGTTATACTGACTAATCTTATCTGATTGTACTTCTGTTTCTTCTTTTTCTTTACTGGAACATGAACTAAATACAAAATAAAATAAATGTATCATTGGCCTGGATCTCCTTTCAACTTTGAGGACCTAAGATGTCATTGATTGACTTTTTCTTTTTCTCTCCCTTTATTATATCACTGTGAGTAATATTATTTTATTTTTAAGAAGGCTTAATACTGAGCTCACAGAAGTGCATAACCTAGTACATATATTCATGATACAGATAGTGACACTGAATATACAGATCATGTGGTCACTATGCCGACACTACCCATTTACCCATTTGTCCATTTATCAAACCTAAATAAATGTATAAGTTATTCAGATAGCAGCTGAGCATCAATGCTACTGTATCTGGATAATTTTTCAGCCTGCCTTTACTTCACTGAAAACCAGGCCCTAACATATACAAATTACATTAAGCCATTCAGTCAGATATTTGGCCTGATATTATCCATATAAGTTTCAAAAATCTGTGGACAGTGAAATTAAACATTCAGCAGCAGCCAAGGAATATATAGCTACTTTTGAACACTGGGCTGAAGATTTTTATAGATTTATTTTTAATTATATACATAAAATATATATATATTATGTGATGCAGCAAGGGGTACACAGCTCATGGAAGGGCAGGTAAAAGAAAGACTTACCTCAGATTCAGCATTGGAAAAGAGCACTAGGCACTCTGAATCAGTTGAGCAAAGGAAATTGTTACTGCGTAACAAACAGAAAACTCATCAGGAGCACCTGATTGAGAATCCCCAGGTCACGTGTAGGGCTAGGGATTACTTAAGACAGGGTTCCAGTCAGAGAGTAAGGAGAGTTGTGGCAGGAAGAGTTGCAGAGGGAGCAGCGGATGCAGTTGCACCAGCAGATGCAGATGAAGGCAGAGAGAGAGAAAGGCACGTTACAACTCTCGAGCAAGGCAAAAGCCGGGGAGAGAGTAGCAGGAGGTGTGGCTCTCATCAGCTGAGCAGAAACCCCAGGGGAGTGCTGGGAGGAAACTTTTCTCACGGAGAACCAGGAAGTGAATCTGGCTCCAGCACTCAGGAAGAGAGGTTCAAGGCAAGCTGTACTAGGAGAAAACCTGCTACCAGAATTAGCCTTGAAGAGAAGCTCTAAGCACAGGTCAGTGTAAGAAGAAAGTGTCGGGGGATGGGAACTCCAAGCACATCTGCAGCATAAGAAATAGTTGTAAAGCTAGGACCAATTATACTTCTGCACAACCAGCCTGGGAGGCTAGAGCCACAAGATATAGGGAGCCAAGTACTAAGGCAATCCCTGCAGAGAGAAAGAAACCTCCATATGCTTACAGGGAGAGGTTTAAAACTTATAACTGCCAAGGGCGTGGTCCTGAATATAACCGCATAAAGCAAGGTGGTTCAGAGCGGTTGTTCTGGGAGGAGAGCCCAGGCAGAAGCTACTACAGAGGGAGGTATAGACCCGAAGGGAGAAGAGCCTCCATTGATTACCATAGCGAGTTGTCACAAGACGCTGTGTCTGAACATTGTTCACAAGAGGAGTCTGACACAGGGAGTTTGGGAAGTGCTGGAGAAAGCATGATATGGGAAGATGGTAGCAGTCTTCCAGAGCCCATTCCCATGGATTGCAGCATGTGTTATAAATGCAGCCTTGATATTTGAGTAAATGCAAAAGAGAACTTTGTGCCTGTAACAAAGAATACATGTTTGCCACTATTTTTGTTACTTCGCTTACGTTTTGAAGTTTCTGTTCTTCTTGACAGTCCGAGCGGGACGGGGAATAAAAACCCACTTTATTTTCATTCAATTTGCTCTGAAAGACTCTTTTATTTATAAAGCCGGAGCAGTTACTTGTCTTATAGACCCTAGGCAACCGCCTATACAGGGCTAAAAGGGCTCTAACCACGGGCCCCATCACAATTAATAATAATAATAATAGAAACATACTACTACTACTAATACTGAGCATTTTTATAGCGCTATAAGTCATACGCAGCACTGTACAGACATGTAAGAGACAGTCTCTGCTCATCAGAGCTTACAATCTAGTCAAGACAGATAACACAGAAGGTGAAGGCAGGGATAAATCAAGGGGGAAAGAAAAAGAAAAAGGAGATCAGGTGAGTCAAGATCCAAAGGCAGCAGCGAATAGGTGAGTTTTCAGCCTGGATTTGAAAAGGGTTAGAGAAGGTGCCTGGCGTACAGACACAGGTAGTTTGTTCCAGGCATAAGGTGCAGCAAGGTGAAAGGAACGAAGTCTGGAGTTAGCAATATAAGAGAAGGGCACAGATAGAAGCAGTTTGCTGGAAGAGCGGAGTTCCCAAGGGGGGGTTGTAAGGAGAGATAAGAGAAGAAAGGTAGTGAGGAGCCACGGAGTGAATGCATTTATAGGTCAGCAGGAGAAGTTTGAATTGGATGTAGAAATGGATAAGGAGCCAATGAAGTGACTTGAGAAGAGGAGTAATATGGGCATGACGAGTCTGGCAGAAGATTAGCCGTGCAGCAGAGTGTTGAACAGATTGAAGGGGAGAGAGATGATTCAAAGGGAGACCAGCAAGTAGTAGGTTATAGTAGTCAAGACGGGAGGTGATTAAGGAGTGGATAAGGATCTTAGTAGTGTATTCAGAAAGGAAAGGGTGGATTTTGCTAATGTTATAGAGAAAGAAACGGCAGGTCTTAGCTATCAGATGGATGTGTGTGGAGAAAGAGAAAGAGGAGTCATAGACAACCTCAAGATTGTGGGCCAAGGAAACAGGAAGGAGTACAGAGTTAGCCACAGAGACTGAGAAAGGAGGAAGAGGAAGGGAGGTTTTAGGGGGAAAGATAAGAAGTTCAGTCTTGGCCATGTTCAATTTCAAGTGGCGGTGAGACACCCAGGCAGCAATGTCAGAAAGGCAGGCAGAGATCCGGGTCTGGATTGCCGGAGAAATTTCAGGTGTAGAGAGGTAGATCTGGGAGTCATCAGCATACAGATGGTACTGAAAGCCATGGGAAGAGATAAGCGCACCAAGGGACTGGGTATATAGAGAGAAAAGGAGCGGACCCAAGACAGATCCTTGGGGTACACGAACTGGGAGAGGGATAGCAGGGGAGGAGCAGCCACCAGAACACACACTGAAAGAGCGATGAGAGAGATAGGAGGAGAACCAGGATCGTACAGAACCCTTAAACCAAGTGAGGACAGGGTATCGAGGAGAAGGTTGTGGTCAACAGTGTCAAAAGCAGCAGAGAGGTCAAGAAGGATGAGGACAGAGTAAAGGCCCTTGGATTTTGCCAGGAACAAGTCACTGGAGACTTTGGCAAGAGTCATTTCAGTAGAGTGTAAAGGACGAAAGCCAGACTGCAAAGGATCCAGGAGGGCATGAGAGGAGAGGACGTCGAGGCAGCGGTGGTGAACCACATGTTCAAGTAGTTTAGAAACGAAAGGAAGGAGGGAGATGGGTCGATAATTAGAAGGACAGGTGGGATCAAGTGAGGGTTTCTTAAGGAGAGGTGTGACCACAGCATGCTTGAAGTCTGCAGGGACTGTTGCAGTGGAGAATGATAGGTTGAGAATATGAGAGATGGAAGGGACAACGGTGGAGGAGATGGGGCTTAAGAGACGGGTGGGGATAGGATCAGAGGAGCAGGTGGTGAGTTTGGAGGAAGAAAGAAGGTGAGCAGTTTTCTCTTCGGAGATCACAGGAAAGAAAGAGAGGGTAGCAGAGGTGGGGGGGGGGAGTTGGGAGTGAAAAGGGAGAGGAGGGGAAGTAGATGACTTTGTGGGGACTTGGAGGATGATCTTGTTGATTTTGTCATGGAAATAGTCAGCCAGGGTTTGGGCAGAAAGGGAGGGAGGGATCAGAGGTGGAGGCACTTTGAGGAGAGAGCTGAGAGTAGTAAAGAGACAGCGAGGATCAGAGGCAAGAGAGTTAGTCAGATGGACATAATAGTCTTGTTTAGCAAGAGCTATGGCTGACTGGAAAGAGACAAGCATGAATTTGAAGTGTAGAAAGTCTGCAAGGGAGTGGGATTTGAGCCAAGCACGCTCAGCAGAACGGGCACAGGTATGCAGATAGCGGGTAGTGGATGAAAGCCAGTGCTGGGGTGTAGAACGTCTCACAGGATGTGACATGGGTGGAGCGAGAGCATCCAGAGCATAGGAGAGTGCAGAATTATAGGAAGTTACTGCCTCTTCAACAGACTTAGATGACATAGTGGAAGAAAGAGATGAAGAAATAGTGGAAGAGAGAATCAAGGGATCAATAACATGACGATTTCTACATAGGTTGTAGGAGACAGGACGAGGTTCAGGCAGTGGGTGATGAAGATTAAAGCTTAAAAGGTGATGGTCAGATAAGGGAAGAACTGAGCTACAGATGTTTGAGGGTAAGCAACTAGAGAAAAATACCAGGTCAAGGCAGTGGCCATGCTGGTGAGTGGGGGCAGTGGAACAAAGCTGGAGGTCAAACAAGGAGGTAAGGGAGAGGAGCTTTAAAGCATAAGGATCAGAGGGGTTATCAACATGAATGTTAAAATCCCCAAGAATAAGAGTGGGGGAAGAGGAATCCAGAAAGAAGGAAAGCCACGAGTCAAAGTCAGTGAGAAATATAGAAGCAGACTTGTCAGGAAGTCGATAAATAAGAGCTACCTGGAGAGGAAGTGGATTGAAAAGGCGGATGGAGTAGACGTCAAAAGAGAGAAAGGAGTGAGACTGAGGCAGCAGGAGGGGTTGAAATTGGCAGGAGGAAGAAAGTAGAAGCCCAACACCACCACCATGGCCAGTGGGACGAGGCGTATGGGAGAACTGGTAGCCGCCATGACAGAGAGCAGCAATAGATGCAGTATCATCTGGGAGGAGCAGAGGTCTCAGTTAGAGCAAGAAGATGTAGAGCATTAGAGATAAAGAGATCATGAGTAAAAGCAAGTTTATTAGAGACAGAGTGTGCATTCCACAAGGCACATGAGAAAGGGAGAGTGGAAGGGGAAAGGAGAGGGATATGAATAAGATTAGATGTGTTGCGTGAAGATCTCTTCTCAGAGTGAGACAAAAGTCTAGGGAGGGCCAGGATTGGGGTTGATATCTACGGATGAGAGAAGGAGAAGGAGTAGCAGAGTATGAGGTAGAGAGGAGACAGTACAGCGGAAACAAGTGTGAGGTTGCCTTAGAGAGAGAGGAGATGTTTGCATGAGAGGGAGAAAGCAATGAAGCTCAAGAGCTGATGATAGGGTAGAAGACAGAATGGAGAGGTAAGTGAGGATGGTAAAGGGGAGATAAGGAGGGGAGGAGTGAGGGTGTGGTACGAGGGGAGACAGGGAGTATGAAGAAGAGAAAGACAATGTGATGAAGAGCCATAGAAGAGGAATAGAGAAGAGTATAAAGGCCAGAGGATATAGAAGGTGGGAGAGTCAAAGAGAATGGGCTCACCTGTGCGTGAAGTAGGTCATGAGCAGATGACATCTATAAGAGCCAGCGAGCCACGGGGTGGGTGGGTAGAGGGGAGGGAGGGTGGGGTATAAGTTATACAGCAGAGAAAGCTGAACAAAAGTTCAAAATAAGGCACAGAGAGATAAGAGAGCACACTAATAATGACAAATAAATAAATAAGTGGAGACAGACAGATAGAACTCACAGCAAATTCACTCACAGGAGCTAAAATGCACCTCTCTAGCAGAGCACTACGAGGGCACTGCTCTTCCCAGAGCACAGAGAGGCAAACAGAGAGCTAGGCAAACCTGGGAGACAGGAAGAGGGGCTGAACAATACCTCAGCAAGGGAGAAGGGGTTAGTCACACAAGTAGACTAAGGGGCATGTTTACTAAACATTCCTAACGTGCGGGGCCGTGCTAGTGTGCCTGTGCCATATAAGGAGTGGGCGGTTCAGGCAGAAAATAGAAAAAAAAACGGTAGTAAGCAACCGGACGTGTGTGCGTCGCGCTAATGTGCGGGGGTCGACATTAGCGCGTGGAAAGGCAAAGTGGCGCGCTGCTGAGTATACAAAACAACAGAGCCGTGGTACAACGGTGAAGACACTGACCAATAGTGCAGGGGCCATGGGTTCAATCCCCCAGTGTGCGCAACGACAAAGGTCAGCTGAGGCAGTAACTGTAATGATTAACATTGCTTTAGGAGGAAAATAATTTGGAACAGCATAAGGCGGCGCACAGTTATTTTTGGGCAGCAGAAGGCGGCGCACTGGTCCCCTTGGGCGGCAGAAGGCGGCACGCTGATAGGCACAAGGCGGCGCGCTGATGCACAAGCACAGGAACAGAGCCACAGCACAATGGTTAAAACACTGACCAATGGTGCAGGGATCAGGGGTTCAACTCCTCACAATGCCCAGTGAAAAATGCCTGCTAAGGCAGTATGTATTATGTTGTGGAGTGCTGTAGGAGGCTGTATAATTTTATTTTGTTATCACTCTCCCAGCATGTTAACATACGGCGGCCCATAAGGCACATGTTACAGTGCACTGTTCACCAAGGCACCCTTGAATGACCCCTATAGGGCAGCATGTATGTTGCGACACAGGATAATGTATAGTGCACCCTATAGGGATGGCAACCATAAGGTGGCCTACAGGGCGCCCTATGAAGCACCCTCAGAGGCACCTAATGGGTATAGTAAGCTGAGGGTGGTCTTGCCGGCATAGACATATGTACAGTAAATAAAAATAAAGCTGTGGACAGCCCTACCAAAGGGCCCCACTGTGGGTTTGAACCCATGACCTCTGGCTGCACAGGCAGTGATGTAACCATTGCGCTACAGCTCCATAGCTGTAAGCAGGCCCCTGGCTGGCTGCAGATAGCCTACACGTCACCTCACAGACAGTCTGCTGGTGTCAACAGGATAGGGTTAGGCCACCCGTACCCATGATGCACTGCACATGCAAATTAGCTGTCCGCAGATGGACACAAGATGGGGAATGCACCCCCACAGCACCTCGGCCCTGTTGGGGGAAGTGACCGGGTGCACCCACACAGCACCTTGGCCTAGTAGGGGGCACTGACCGGGTGTTTTACTGGCACAGAGTAGCCACACACCGTTACATCGTGCGGGTACTGTGCTCACCCTGAGTGTGCAATGAGGTGGCCAGGACCAGGTCAACAACACCTGCCATGGCTGATGGAGGCCAAGCAGGCGTTCCAAAGCAGTGTTAATGTGTAAGATAGCTAGTTTCTGCACAAACACCATGGATATCCCTGTCTGCCGCCATCAGGCACCCCCCCCAGTGGCAAACATGGTCCCCATCAAGGGATCCACACTCTACCTCCCTGCAAAGGTGGCAGTAGAGGGCAACATCAACCCCAGTCCTGCTGAGGAACACCACCACCCCCCTAGGCAGGCAGCTCCATACACAGCCATAACACAATAGCAGACAGACATAAGCCCAGGGTATGGTAAGCTGCACTCCACCACCAGATATTCCCCTGCAGCAAGCCAACAGCCACTGCACCCTGCAAGCCATTATAGCAAGACATTTACCAGCTACAAACAGTCTGCTGGTTAGTGCATGTTCCCAATGGAGATGCATGCACCCAGAACTGGGCTGTCTGCATACACAGCAAGCAGATAGATCAGTGACTGGGCCCCAAAGAGAAACCCATATCTATCACATGAGAGAACTACTATACAGCACTATGGGGGGGCCTAGCCATGCTGTGGTCACTGCACAGTCAGGGTGAGCGTGATCCCCCAGAAGGACATGCTTTGGCCACCCTGTCTGTGTAGGTGGTGGCCGGACACTACAATATCCCAGCCAATGTCCCTGCCAGGGCCCTATGCCCAGTGCAGATGCATCCTGGCCACGCCACCCTGCCCTGGCTATACCCATGGTACCTTGCACCTCATTATGCACATTGACTGGCCAATACTGGCAACAGTGCTGGCAGTGCGGGCTGTTGAAGGGGCTTGCAGCCAACACCCACTGTATAGACAGACACACACTTCCACACCTCTGCCATCATGGTGCTACGATTGAGGGGGTAAGTAGCCTTGCCCACCAAACCGGTCCTGAGCACGGCAAGGCATGGATATGGTACGCATTACAGCTGGTGGTCACTCCCCAGGGTGGTAAGCACCGTCAGAGGCCAGGCCTGGAGCATGCCCCGCAAACACCTAACAGATTGTTTGGATGGGGTCAACTAGCAGTATGTACGTAACGTATGGATAACTGCCTGCCTGTGCTCCTAGCAAACGTCTCCGAGCTGTGTACCGTATACCTCAGGTTTAGGGTGACATTGGTAAGTTATGCAAGTGCTCATTTTGGGTGCTGCATGCACGGTCCAATGTTCTGCCTTTCCAGGAGACATTGGCCAATGGGGCCTGTGGGTGTGGGTGTGTCTGCCCTTGATGGCTGCTGCTTTACGGCACAGATTCCCAACTCCAGTCCAGGTTTGCATCACACTGTTCGGGTTTTCCTGCTATCCCTCATGAATATGCATGGGCTACATCTACATGCCATGGGGGTGGTGCATAGCTATACAGCACAGGCATTTGTATGAGTGTCAGCATGGAACCTGACTGGTGTGTGGCCCACCAGGACTGCATTTGGGTGATTCTGCTCTAGGTACTGCCCCTGTTCATGGTGTCTGTGCTCAGTGGGGTAAAAGATAGATGTCTTACCATTGCATATGTCCCCGCCATGAAAGGTGTGTCCTTACTATCACTGTTTAGTTGTGGGAAAAATATGTGGGCAGGATTGGCAGTAGCCCCAGCTGGGCTTTGAACCTGTGACCTTCTGTTCTTGTATGCACTGTCTGTGTGCACTGCACCACTGTGTAGCCACAGATTGTTTGGATTCCCTGGACTGTCCATGACTGTGGATCCGGCAGGACCTGTCTGTTGCAGTGGACTGTGCCAGCCTGCACATGGCTAGGCCTCTGTCTTCTGTGGTTAGCAGCCACTGCCCCCTGAACCACATGTACTTGTCCGCCAACATGCTGGCATGAACTTCTCTCAGAAAAAGCAGTTGACCTGATTGCAATGTGGCAGTATGGGACTGCATTTGGGGGACTTGGCTGTAGGTAATGCCCATTGTTGTGGTGTGTGTGTGCGGTGTTGGGTAAAATATGGGTGTTTTCCCCATGCATACAGGGGTGTCTGCGCTATCTTTATTTAGTGGTGGGTAAAATATAGGGACTGGGCTGGCAGGTGCCCCAGCTGGGTTTTGAACCTCTGCCCTCTTGTCCTAGAGGTAATGACTCTGTCCGCTGTACCACAGAGACAGTGCAGCCCCTGGAGGCAGTAAGCCTGGCAGGATGGAGTCACAAACCCTGCTCTACGCAATTCTACTGTGGGCATATGCACCCTGTCTGGTGACAAACGTGCACATAAACCCCGGAAATGTCCACGGGAAATATGGGACAAAATATCACCACGCTGGGCAACAGTGATATTAATGGGCAACCATAGCAAACACTCCCAGGAAAGCTCCATAACATGGAAATGTTTTTTGGAAACGTCTCCTCTCAGTAGACCCTTCCAAACTTCATTTCTTTTTTCTGGAGCTTTGCTGGGTGTGATTTCTGTATTTGCCCATCACTATAACTGTTCCCCAGCTGAATTACTATTTTTAATAGTTCTGTTGTGGTCATTTTCTATTTTTATTTTCACTTTTGTGCTGTGCACATGTATCACACTGCTCACGTTTTGCTGGTTTCCCCGGTTTTCCTGTACATTGCTGACGGAAATGGTTTCTCTTCCCTTTAAATGCTTTCTACCGCGAGTGTTTCACTCGCGGTAGTTTTTACATGCAAATTCGGGCCCGATACTGTGCGGGGAGCCTCTCCCCTCCCACTCTCCACCCATTGACCCTGTCCCTCCGCCCCTCCGGAGCCTTCCTCCGCCCTCCTTTCGCCGTTCCACGCCTCTATCGGACATTTGCGGGCCCGCACTTGTACGGGGCCCGTTAGTGAGCCACGTACCTGTGCGGGGGTGACACGCACGTGTGCGGGGCGTTTAAACGCGTTTCTGCGCGTTTCAGTGCCGCGTTGCCGTGCGCTATTTTGCGGCGCGCTATTTTGCGGATTTTAGTAAACATGCCCCTAAGAGCAGAGACAGGGAAAAAAATATAGACTCAGCAAACTATGGAGACAGAGCAAGGATAGATATTCAATTAATAGTTAAGCTGGGTAACACAGACAGACCAGACAGTTGAAGGAAGCAGGGTAAGTTATACAGTTGAGAAAGCTGAGCAAAAGTGCAAAATAAGGCACAGAGAGGTAAGAGAGCACACTAATAATGACAAATAAATAAATAAATAAGTGGAGACAGACAGACAGATATAACTCACAGCAAATTCACTCACATAGAAACATGGAAATATGACAGCAGAAAAATATGACAGCAGAAAAAGACCACATGGCCCTACTAGTCTGCCCTTCCATATCAAATACTATTCCACGCATCTACCATCCTTTCCATAAAGAAATATTTCCACAAATTATTCCTGAGTCTATCCCCTTTCACCCTCATCCTCTTTGCATAACTTACTTTCAATTGAAAGAAACTCTCCACCTGCGTATCTATGCCACAAATTTATGGCCAGCTGACTGGAAAAGATCTGTGTTTAAACCAATGCTGAAGATAGGTGATCCGACTGACTGTTGAAATTATCTACAACTGCTCTGATCCCACATGCCACAAGATTCTACTCAAGATCATTTAGCAGAGACTACAACTATACCTGGAATGAGAACTGTCTGACATGCAAGCAGGGTTCAGGAAAGGGCGATGAACGAGAGACATCATTGTGGAT
The DNA here is from genome assembly GCA_033557465.1 of Ichthyophis bannanicus. Classification (NCBI taxonomy): domain Eukaryota; kingdom Metazoa; phylum Chordata; class Amphibia; order Gymnophiona; family Ichthyophiidae; genus Ichthyophis; species Ichthyophis bannanicus. The sequence goes on from CM066031.1 coordinate 229,632,683, forward strand.
GTGAAATGGATCCTTGAAAAGACAAATGAATGCCAAAAGGATATCCATACGAGGTATGTGTTTTATTGACTACAGCAAGGCTTTTGACTGTGTAAAACATGAGAAACTCTGGGCCACATTAAGAAGCATGGGTATACCAGAACATCTAATAGTTCTCTTGCACAACCTTTACATTGATCAAGAAGGTACAGTTTGAACGGAACTAGGAGAAACAGAATGCTTTAAAATCAGCAAAGGTGTAGGACAACACTGCATACTTTCCCCTACCTGTTTATATGCAGAACAAATCATTAGAGAAGCGGGACTGTATGAAGACAACCGAGGTGTGAAGATTGGTGGAAGACTCATCAACAACCTTTGCTATGCTGATGATACCACTTTACTGGCTGAAATTAAAGATGATCTGAAAGTAAAGAAATCAGACAACACATGCTTTTGGCAGAAAGGCTATGAAGGACCTAGACAACACAGAAACATAGAAATATGATGACAGAAAAAGACCACATGGCCTATCTAGTCTGTCCTTCCCTATCAACCACTACAACAGTCCCCTTTTTTCGTTTAGAGATCATCTGTGTTTGTCCCATGCTTCTTTGAATTCAGATGCTGTCCTCATCTTTACCACCTCCACTGGGAGACTATTCCATATATCCATCACTCTTTCCATAAAGAAATAGTTCCGCATATCACTCCTGAATCTATCCCCTTTCACCCTCATTCCATGTCGCGTCATAGCAGAGCTTGCCTTCAATCAAAAGAAGCTCTCCTCCTGTGTATTTATACCATGGAGGTATTTAAACGTCTCAATCATATCACCTCTATCCCGCCTTTCCTCTAAGGTGTACCTATATATCCTTAAGTATGTCCTCATATGCTTTATAATGAAGACCACTAACCATTTTAGTAGCCACCCTCTGTACTGACTCCAGCCTGTTTATATCCTTTTGAAGGTGCAATCTCCAGAATTGCACACAATACTCCAAATGAGGTCACACCAAAGACTTATACAGAGGCATTATCACCCCCTTTCTTCTGCTGGCCATTCCTTTCCCTATGCACTGAAGCATCCTTCTAGCTTTTGCTGTCGCCTTTTCTACCTGCTTAGCTACTTTAAGATCATCAGACACAAACATACCTAGGTCCTGCTCTTCTTTATTGGACAAAAGTACTTCATTCCCTATACTATATTGCTCCCTTGGATTGCTACAGCCCAAATGCATGACCTTGCAATTTTAACACTAAATCTCAGCTGCCAAATTCTTAGACCATTCTTCAAGCTTAGCTGGATCCCTCCTCATGTTATCTACACCTTCCTGGGTGTCTACTCTATTGCAGATTTTGGTATCATCTGCAAAGAGGCAAACCATGATATCCCCCCGGATCTCCTGGACTGACAATACAAACAACTCCAACAACCTCAACAATCACACCACCGTGCAGAAACCATAAAGACAAATCCTTGCACCATCATAAACACAGACTGGAATACGTTCGACACAACCTCAAAAGAAGAGATATCTTCCACCATCTCCTGTCTGAACACCACTACATCCCTGCTGGACCCCTGCCCTATGGACTGGATAAAGAAAACCAAGGAAGACCTTAGTGCTCCATTTACCCACATCATAAACGAATCCTTTAAACAAGGATACATGCCGGACGCCCTCAAGACAACAATCATTCGACCAACCATGAAAAAAAACAACTTGGACCCCCTGGACCCCACCTCCTACAGACCAGTTGCAAGCCTCCCCCTTACCGCCAAAATAATAGAAAAGGTAGTCCAACGCCAGCTTCAAGATCATCTGGACATCAATGACATACTAGACCCGCAGCAACACGGATTCCGACCACTACATGGAGTCGAGACCCTCATGACCATTCTAATGAACACCCTCATCATGGGAACCCAAGAGAAACAATCTGGATACATCCTGATCTTCCTAGATATATCAGAGGCCTTTGACACAATCTCCCACGAAATCCTCATACACAGACTCCAATCAATCGGAATCAAAGACACTGTACTCCAATGGTTCAGATCCTATTTAACTAACAGACAGCAATGGATCCGCACCTTCACCACAACCTCGCCCCCCTACCAGCAACATCAAGGAGTACCTCAAGGATCCACCCTATCAGCCATGCTGTTCAATATATATCTCCGTCCACTATGCTCAATCATACGCACCCACAATATCAACTTCCACATATACGCTGACGACATAATGCTCTACGCACCGATTACAACCACCAACCCAACAAATGACCAACTAGCAGCCTGCTTCACCGATGTGGCCAACTGGCTACAAGAGAACAACCTATCCATCAACATAAAGAAAACTGAAGCCCTTATAGTGTCAAAATAACCAGACTTCAAACCACCTACCCACCTCAACATGGGAACCACGCAAATTCAAATACAGCCTCAAATAAGGTATCTTGGCGTTATCATTGACCAAGCTCTCACCTTTAAACATCAAATCGGGGAGACATCAACTTAACCTGGGAGCACCCACGGTTTTCCACCTACGCGGAGCAGGGCTGCAGGAGGAAGAGGAGACCCGGAGGTACAGCCACAGGCACCTGGGCAGACATTCCTGCCGTGGAGGAGCCCCCCCCCCTGTGATCCCCATAAAGCTCTGTGAGAGCAGAACTTATTTGGGAGACATCAACTTAACCTGGGAGCACCCGCGGTTTTCCACCTATGCGGAGCAGGGCTGCAGGAGGGAGAGGAGACCCGGAGGTACAGCCACAGGCACCTGGGCGGACGTTCCTGCCGTGGAGGACCCCCCCCCCCCCTGCGATCCCCATAAAGCTCTGTGAGAGCAGAACTTATTTGGGAGACATCAACTTAACCTGGGAGCACCCGCGGTTTTCCACCTACGCGGAGCAGGGCTGCAGGAGGGAGAGGAGACCCGGAGGTACAGCCACAGGCACCTGGGCGGACGTTCCTGCCGTGTAGGACCCCCTCTGCGATCCCCATAAAGATCTGTGAGCGCTACTCGTGGCTTGAGAGTCGCGGCTTGCGGGGCCGTGTCCTAAGGGGCATGTCACAAGGGGCTTGACACGCCCCTTTTGCGCTCCTTCGGCGCTCCTGAGAAGCACTTGAGAGCGCTTGATGTTGCATGCTGTGTCCATGGGGAAACAAAAAGGAAAATCGGGGGTTAAATCTGGAGTTGGAGATCAGGATGTTGGAGGTAAAGTGACTGGCCCTATGGACAGGCATGTTTCGTCGCTGCAGCCTGTCAATATTTCGTCGGACAGAGCTTCTTTAAGCCCGGAGTTCCGGCTACCGCCCCCCCTCCCCCAGCCCCTTTCGTCTTCCACCTTGTTAGAGGCTCCTATAGTGCCTTTGGCTTCACCTCTGAGACCGGTTTGTCCAGCTGGTTCTGACCAGAATCCTCCTTCTATCTCTGGGGAGGTAACACTAGCTGATATCTGGACTGCTATACAGCAAATTGATAAACATTTGTCTACTATTGTTGCATCATTATGTTGTTTTACGGGCAAAGTTGTTGATAGATTTAATATTGTTGATCAACAGTTGAATGCTTTGGCTCAGATTCCTGCCCATGTTGACTCTCCTCTCCCTTTACTTAAAGATATTTCTGCTGTTTCTTATCGTGTGGAGTTGTTGGAGAATCAACATTGGGCTAGGAATCTACGTTTTCTTAATTTTCCCTCGACGCATCTACTGGCTCCTAAAATGTTACTCCAGAAGTATTTCTCTGAAATATTGCAATTGAAAGTCTACCTCCTCATGGGCAATACTCCAGCAGAGATAGCTTTGCTTGTGTGCCAGACAATGTGCTTGCATCCCATTAGCCCTGTGTGCATTGGATGTCTTCCTCTGACAGGTGCCAGCCAGTGGGGAGTGCCACTTCTGAGCCCTCATGGAGGAGGCACACACGGCAAGCTAGCAAAGATATGATTACTGCATTGCCGCCTCTCCAGGCCCAGTGGCTATTCGTTCCTGGCAAAGTCTCACAAGAACAGTTGCACTGTGAGACTTAACTGTGCTAGTTGCTTCCATCACATCAGCCCTGTGTGTGTTGGATGTCTTCCCCTGACAGCTGGGACCCGGTCTTTGTGTAGTAACCAAAGAAACTTTTATTGAGGAATCTTTTATAGGGGTATAATGAGGGGTTTTATAAACCATTTACACAAATTGTAGACCACACTACATCTACAGAGTTGAGGAATAATTAAATTGGTATTAAAAAGAAGGAAGAGGTTGGAATCAAGAATACCATTTCTACTTCTTAACCTACAACAAATCTCGGACCAAAACATTGTCATAACTCACTATGCCTCATGCATACTAATCTCACATCCTACTAGTACCCTTGCATACATTTAGGAGAAATAAATAAGTTTCAACAAACCCTTAAATTGGCAAACCTATTAAATTACCCATGGTCCAAAATAAAATTACACCTTAACGGCAACCCCCAAACATTAAAAACTAGACCAATATATCCATGAGATGTATATTAAAACTATTGCTATGAAAACCATCTTACTTAGACCAACATAAGTTATGAAACAATAAAAGCTTCTTTGGTTACTTCGCATAGACTAGGTTCTTGGTGGTTTAGGTGGTACAGTGCTTTCCTGTTGGAGCTTCCCCTGACAGGTGCCATCCAGCGGAGGGGGGAGGGATTACTGCTTCTGGACCCTCTTGGAGGAAGCACACACGGCAAGCTAGCAAAGATATGCTTGCTGCATTGCCTCCTCTCCAGGTGCAGTGGCTGTTCCCTCCCAGCGAAGTCTCACAGTGCAGCTGTTCTCGTGAGACTTTACCTGGAGGGAACAGTCACTGGGTCTGGAGAGGACTTAATGCAACAAGCATATCTTTGCTGGCTTGCTGTGCATGCCTCCTCCATGAGGACCCAGAAGCAGCACCCCCTTGACTGGCACCTGTCAGAAGAAGACAACCAAAGCACACAGAGTTGAAGTGATGCAAGCACACTAGCACAGTTAAGTCTCACAGTGCAGCTGTTCTTGTGAGACTTTGCCAGGAATGAACAGCCACTGGGCCTGGAGAGAAGGCAGCATGGGAAGCCAGAAAAGGTATGCTTTCTACGCATGCCTCCTCTGTGAGGGCCCAGCTGGGGGAGTGGTGTGGTGTGAGCATCATCATGGGGTAGCGTCATCTGGGGCAGGAGGCATCATCTCTGGGAGGGTGTCCACTTTGGGCACCCAATATCATTGGAACACCACTGCTCACAGGATGTGCTGTTCACATATCCATGGCCACTTAGTGGCCAGCATTTTGCTTGTAGCTGATCTGGGTGAGAGAATTCTATGGTCTTGTTGAAAATGACTTATTGGGGCATTCTTTGCTCATCTCTACTGTATCTTTCTTCAGCATCCCCATGGGGATTCTACTGATTATATCTATTTGGTCTATGACTGTGTGTCAGCTACACATCTTCCATGTTGTGTAGTGTATGCCATGCTTGTTCTGGGTGGGACAGCACACTAGTGTGGATGCACATTTCTCCCTCACTTGATTGGCTATTCTACCCCCTCCCCCTGAACAGGCTCCCTTGTGCTCTTCTTGTACCTCTCTGGAATGGGGCATGTGGTGGTCGAAGCACCTGGCCAGCCTCTCCATTGGCCATCAGCATCTTCTCACCTTCTCTCCTCTGGCTTGGCACTGGGATGAGCTTCTGCTCCCTGCGCAGCATAAGTCTGGCCAGAAGAAGACAGTCTGCCTCTCCCAAAATTGGGCTTCTGTGAGCATGCCACCATTTTCTCCATGTCCCCACACCTGCAATGTCAGTGTGTGCGTCACTTACAAGTACACATTGATTTGCATATGTGTGCACCACTGTCACACGTTGGTGAATATTTTGTATTGTGCTTGAGCTCCCATTTATATGGTATGCACACATCTATGTGTGCTTTGCGAAATTGGGCTGCAGATCTAGGCACCGCCATTTCTGGACACAGCCACCCATTTAGGTACCCTTTATAAAATTGCCCTCATATAGTCTAGCTAAGAATGCGAATTACATGGCCTAATTCTCTATACTGATTTAAAATGCAGAGAGAGAATTTTGCAGCTGGATCTCTGGCAAATTGGGTGCCAGTGCAGTACTATTAAGAGCGGGGGATGATTTTCCTATCTAGGTACTCCAATATCATCCCTGGCATCCAAATTATGCACTAGCTACAGCTTCCAACATGATTTTTTTTAAGCAGATCTATTATGAAAATCTTGCAATACTGAAGCTGACATATAATTAACACTTGCATTGCCATTTTAAAGTGAGCAAGGAAAAGGAAAGGATGCATCTGATGGACGAAACACAATCTCTAGAGTGCCTTCTCTGCTGTCCTGGCTATATGAGCATGAAGATCAACAGTACTATTCAAGTTTCAGGTTACAAGCTAAGGGGTGCCTGCAAAATTGACTTATGACACTGGTGCTACTTTAACCAACCCTTGAGTGTCAAGCAACAGAACTTGACAATCTCACCCAAGCATGAGTTCGGAGACCATACAGCCACCACACGGTCACCTTTGAGGGGTCAAAATATCAGAATGTCATTTGTATATAGGCAAAATGTGAAATCATCACATGAGGCAAATAAAAATATTAAATATTATTTTGAGCTGTTTATTACAGTTAGTAAGAAGGAGAGCACTGAATGGGCACAGTCCTTTTCTCCTGGACCATATCTAGCTATTTGTATCCATTTTATTATGTTATTTAAAAAAAAATCATTTCCCATGGAAACTGATACTTTGGGTGGCTTAAGCCAAACGTCAGAGAGCCCTGAATGAGCAATATCTTGACACAAAATGCAGGCCTTCTTGACTGATTCACGTTCCACTACAATGGGAGATACTTTTTGGTATTTGCTTCTTTTCTTGTCTTTTTTTTTTTTTGTCAGCTTTCCATTCTTCACTTTTTGTTTCTGGACAAGAAATTGATATAAAGATCCCTTTAGTACTCTCATTACCCCGATATTTTCCTGGCAGCAGTGCCATCCCACATTAGTGCAGTAAGGAGGCGTAAAGTATTTTGCTACAGTATCCCAAACTGGGATGGCTGAAATGATTCTGTTTAAACCTATATAAGCCGGAGACCCCTAGGTGGCAGCATGGATTTTCTATGCATTTCTGTCTGGTTTTCTTCTAGCTCACCGGGAAGAAGCAGTATCTTTCTTTTGGGCTCAGCCCTTGGGCCTGTACATTATGTCATGTGAACAAAACTCCCTTCAGCGGTATGCCCTCTATGAAGTGCATGTGAGTGGAAAGGAAAGCTCCTGTACAGTATATTTAAACTGGTAACTCAACTAATAGGACTAAGTTTATCTAGCACGTAGGAAATCACAAACCTCAAAGAGTGGGAAAAGTGAAAACAATCACAGATGCAGATAAAGAAGTAGTAAACTGTAGTAATATGCTGAAATAATGTTTAATTGATACAATACACTCTTTGAAAGAGACTACCTCACAACAAACTTCTGTTTTCCACAAATCTTCAGTAAAGTTTAGTTGGAGCATATGAGAAGAGAATGAGTGTTCTTGGCAAATGCGAGATTGCACATCTTGGCCTTGAAGGGAAATCCCTTCCCCCCACTGAACAGTCTGTATCTAGAGGCAAGAAAGCATGTACTGAGTGATAGTGGAGGGAGGGCCAGGAAAAATAAATAACTTTCGAGCATATGCCTTGAACACATTGTGTCCCCAAAACAAGGTCTACATCAATAACAGTTTACACATGCTACTAGCATCCACTCACATCCTGGCAGATGAACAATCTGTGGCCTTAGCACTAGAGAATCCTGGCAATCCTGCCTCCTGTCTTTAAAGCTGATCACAACTCTAATAACCTTTCAGACAACTGAGTTAAGGGGGGGGGGGTCCTAAGTATTTGATAGCCAGGTTTCCATTGTTTGCATCAGTTCAGCTCCTTCATCCATTATAAGGTCTGGGTAATTCACAAGGGTCAATAGTTAAAAAGCACTTTGAGGCTGGAAGCTATGCCAAACATCTACATGTAGGTGCTTTTTTCCCCTGTTTTCAGCAGCATTATACATAGAGTAGAATTTAAATATTCTACTCTATGCATAATGTGGGCATTCCACAGGGTTGGCAGATTAGGGATGTTCTTGCCCATATGCATGGGTTATGTATCTAGGTGCTGATTTTTGGCATCTAGATGCCTAGACTATATGTTTGGTTTATACATCAGAAAACTAGGTATAATCTAGAGCTTATGGACAAATGCATTTTTTTAAAGTGCTGTCATGTCAATGTGGACTCCTGGTGACCCAGTAGCCTCTGGGTTTTCTTGGCAAGGTATGACTGGAAGTAGATTGCCAGGTGTTTTCATCTGAGGTAAGGAAGGGTAAAGTGACTTGCCCAAAGCTGCAAGGAGTGCCAGTGGGAATTGAACCCCAATCTCCTGGGTGTTGGGGTGTTGCTCTAACCAGTAAACTGCTCCTCCTCCTCCACTCCCCCACCTATTTTGAGTGACCAGACATATAAATTATAGTCACTTTTTTGTGCAACCAGGTACTTATATTCAATAATGCTAAGCAAACGCGTAGTACCACTGAATATCATCATAAATCGAAAGGTCTTATTTAGATGTTTCAATTTATATCCCAGACATCCTGAAGAAAATTGGGTCCTTGCTTATTTACCAATCTTAGATTTACAAGAATCGCTTACTACTCTGAGGCAAACCCCACGAACTGGGAGTATCTCCTCCTTCCCTCACCATAGGATTATCATACCATGTCACGTGATTTCCCACACACATTTTAACCAAGGATCTATCCCCTAAAAGCCGCAAATAAAAGTACATAAATTAACAGACCACAAATCACTATGCATATGAATCACACGCAGATGCCAGTGATATCAATGAAGGGAATGTGGCCACAAAGCCCACATGAGCAAAAGCTAGGAAGAGTTGCTGGAAATATACACAGCTCATGTTGAAGGCAGGGAGGAAACTGCAGAGGATGGAACGAGCTACTGAAAGGACACACAGCACACCATGCAAGCAGGCTGCTACTTCTTCTGTCTCTTCACTTATTTTTGCAAATAAGAATTCTCTGCTTATGCCAACTATTGAAGAAGGCATACGATAAACACTGTCTTAAGTTCATGGGGGGGGGGGGGTAATTTTTTTTTTTTTTTTATCTTATAAATTTTTATTATCAACCTTTGCATATACATTATCATCCTTACCATGTACATTACTATCAACCTTTTTGCGTACATTAAACAAGTCCTTTCACCTCTTATACCAAAGGACTGACTAGCATCCTGTACATAGAACCATAACATAATTCCCACAAACATAAAGAAAACCCATGTCCAGCACTGATTAACCACAATGCCCTCAGTTCCCTTTCCCCCCTTCGTATGTCCAGGCCTGACCTTATGGTCAGAGATTACATACAGGGCACCGGACAGCCTTATAATCCACAGCCATCTGGTACAGAATATTATTAACATGTCCTTTTCAACATTCCCTTGTACCCCTTACTCCGGTAAATGTAATTCCCCTCCAACCCCCTATTCTTCCCCATTTCCACCCCCCCCCATATCCCCCCTCCCCCCACCCTCCTTCACGCAACCATTTCCAGACCCCCGCCCACCGCTTCTCAACTTACTCCCCTCGTCCCCTCCTCTCACCCGTCAGTTTATACATTGCATACAGAAAAGACACTCTGCCAGCAAAACTAGCTATGGAAGGTAAATTCGGCCGCTTCCAGTACCAGGCTATTTCGCATCTTGCCGCTGTTACGCAATACCAAATGATTCTCCAGTCCCCTTCCCACCTCCCATCAGATTTATGCAGAAGACACATTTCAGGGCCAAGCACAATATTCGCCCCCATCATTTTATTAATGATCTCCCCTATTTTGCGCCAATACGCTCTCACTACTGGGCACGTCCACCAGATATGCAACCAAGAACCGCGCTCCCCACACATACGCCAACATTCATCCGTCTGTCGCACTCCTGCCCTGCACAATCTCTCCGGTGTGAGATACCATCGAGACAACACCTTATAGCCATTCTCTCGCAGGGATGTGGCAATAGAGAACCTAGCTATACCCATTGCTATCGCCTCCCACTCTTCCACACCCCACGCTACCCCTAAATCCTTTTCCCACTCTTCCATATACTTCAGCTTTCTTTCCCCTCTGGCTATCAATCCTCTATAAATCCTAGTGAGCATCCCTTGTTGCCCCATGGAGCCTAGACATGCTCCTTCAAACCACTCCCCTCCCCCTCGTCCTCCCTGCTCTCTCCCCTTTTTCCGAATCACCGAGCACATCTGCATATACGCGAACCTATCCGACTCCCCCAAGCGATATAAATCGCGCATTCCCTCAAAACCTCTGCACTGCGTCCCGACCACTATCTGGGACGCCTGGGTCAGACCTAGCACTGCCCAGCGCTGGAGTACTGCCGCGTTCGGGCCTATGCCCTCCGCGCAACAGGCCTGCAGGGACATGGTGGGCGACCATTTCTTTTCTCCCACTAGCCAATGCTTATACTGTTGCCACACCTTCAGTGTGTGGCCCACTATCGGATTCTGACCCCTGTCTCCCCCCCCTCCCACACTATTCATTCTAATTCCCCTGGTCGATACTCGTCCATCTCCATCCTTACCCACTGCTTATATGGCTCCCGCATCCACACATAGACGGCTCGCAGTTGCGCTGCCGCATAGTACAAACTAAAGTTTGGGACCCCCATCCCCCCCTCCCCTACCGGCACTTGCGTCGTTCTGGCCGCCACCCGTGGCCTTTTCCCCCCCCCCCAGATAAATCTCTCCACCTGCTGTTGTACCCTCCGTAATACTCTTCGGGGTATCGGTATAGGCAACACTTGGAAGAGGAATAGAAACTGGGGGAGAAGCATCATCTTCACCGACGCCATCCTCCCAAACCACGAATAATACCCTCGACTCCAGCCCTGTAGTCGCTCCTCCACCCGCCCCACCAGTTTGTTATAATTCAGCGCATATAAGGCCTCCAAGTTCCTCCCCAGCTGTACTCCAAGGTATCGAATTGATGTCTGTGCCCATTTAAATGGGAAAGACTGTTGCCACTCCCGCTGCCCTCCCTCCTCGCCCACGATTCTTAATATCTCCGATTTCCCCCAATTAATCCGAAAACCCGCCCTCTCGCCGTATTCCTGTATCTCACTCATCACTGCCTGTAGCGTTTCTCTGGGGTTCGTGATAGTCAATAGAATGTCATCCGCGAAGAGGGAGACTTTGTATTCCTGGCCTCCCACCCTAACCCCCGCTACCTCGGGGTTAGCCCTCAACCTCGCCGCTAAGGGCTCGAGGGAAAGCGCAAATAATAATGGGGATAACGGGCATCCCTGCCTAGTCCCCCGTTCCAGTGGAAAGAACTCAGAATAGCCTCCATTTACTCGTACACATGCTTTTGGTCTATGATATAGAGCCCTTATCCACTGCACAAATCCTGGCCCAAACCCCAGTTGTTCCAGTACTGAGTATAAAAATGACCAAGACACTTGGTCAAAGGCCTTTTCGGCATCCAATGAGACCAATAGAGTCTCCTTCCCCTTCTTTTGTGCCGACCAGATCACATTCAGCACTTTCCGTATGTTGTCTGCCACCTGCCGGCCCGGCACAAACCCTGCTTGGTCGGCATGCACCAATTTCCCCAAATGCTTATTAAGTCTAGTCGCCAGCACTTTCGCCAGTAACTTCGCATCCACATTCAGTAAAGAAATGGGCCAGTATGACGCACACTCCTGAGGGTCCTTCCCTTCCTTATGGATAAGGGTAATACCTGCCCATCCCATGGTATCCGCCAATTTCTCTCCCCTACTCGGCCCATTAAACACCCTAGTCAACGGCCGCACCACCAGGCTGCCAAACTGTTTATAGAAGCGCGCCGTTAGGCCGTCGAGCCCTGGGGCTTTACCGGTCTTTAAAGCCTTAATGGCCTGCAAGACTTCCTCAGTTTGGATTTCCCTATCCAGCCCTTTCTGCTCATCCGCCGTCAATCCCGGGAGCCCTGCTCCCCTCACATACTCTAGAATATCCTCCCGCGACCCCGCCTCCCGTGCCGTGTACAAGTTGCTATAGAAGGCTACGAATTCCTCTCGGATGCGCCGGACGTCCCGCACCACTTCCCCCCTGCTCTTAATCTGGGAAATCCTATTCCACTCCCTTCGCTTCTGCAGCTGCCTCGCGAGGTATTTCCCTGCTTTGTTACCCCCTTCAAAGAATCTCTGCTTCATCAGCTGTAGGCGGAACTGTATCTTTTCGGCCTCTATTGCATTAACTTTGGCACTAAGTTCCAAGACTACCCCTCTGTGCAGTCCTCCCCCCTCCTGCATATCCCTCTCCTCCGCCATGCGTAGTTGCTGCCTCAACTGCTCCTCCCGCTCTGCCCTCTCCCGCTTAATGCGTGCCCCCCACTTAATGAACACCCCCCTTATAACTGCCTTAAAAGCATCCCAGAGCACTCCCTCTTTTACTTCTCCCCCCCCCCCCGTTCTGCCCAAAATACTCCGGAATTAGGTTCCGTATTTCTGTTACCACCCTCGCATCCTCCAACAGACCCTCATTCAATTTCCAAAATTGTCGTCCCTTATCCTCCCCCGCCACCCGCACTTGTACCACCACTGGAGCATGATCGGACCAGGTAATTGGGTCTATTTCCCCCCCCTTAATCCTCCCCGCTAGCTCCTTCCACACCCATATAGCATCCAATCTAGAGTAAGTTCCATGGGCCGCTGAGAAGAAGGTAAATTGCCTACGGCCCGGATTGAGCATCCTCCACACATCAATCAGGCCATTTTCCTGCACAAATCTCCGGTAGCACTTCCTATCCTTCCCCCTCCCTTCCCGTTGGCCCGTCGTGTCTCTCCCCACCTCCCAGGCCAGATTGAAATCCCCCCCACAAATCAGCACACCTTCTCCCATTGCCGCTACCTGCTCACCCAAGTCTCTCCAAAACTCGGTTTGGGTACTCGTAGGGGCATACACATTCACCACACACAACCATTCCTCCCCCTGCTTCACCCGCAGCAAGAGATAGCATCCCCCTTTATCCCGGGATAGCAGCTGTACCTCAGTTTGAGCTTCCCCCTTAATGAGTACCGCTACCCCGCCTTTCTTTTTCTCTCTAAGATTAGAAGCGAAGAGACGATGCTTATACCCCCTGGGTTGCACCAATGCCTCATGCTTTTTCTGTAAATGTGTCTCCTGCAGCATTACTATATCCGCATTGTGCCTTGTTAATTCTTTATACAGTTTCTGTCTTTTCCATGGTGAATTTAACCCTTTAACATTCAACGTTAGTATTTTCAATTCCCCTCCTGCTCCCCTTCCCCCCCTTCCACCCCGCTGATCCTGTCTCCCCCCCTCCCCCCCACCCCCCTCCTCCCCCCCTTCCCCCTTCCGTCTTCCTCTGCTCCCCCTCCCCCCCTCTCAGAATTCTCCTCTGTGGAGACTCGACTTCCATATCAGTGACCCCCTCCACCTCACCACCCATTCTTCCCCAGTAGCCCCTCATCCCCCCGTCCCCCCAGTCTCATCCCGCACCCCCCACTAACCCTTGCCTCTCCTATCCCCCACCGCTCCCCTCCCCTCTTAAGACGTCCCCTCCCCCCTGCACATTGCCTGCCTCTGCCTCTCCCTCCCTTCCCCCCGTAGCCTACTATCCTGGCCTCCCCCTCCCTCCAAGCCTGCCAACCAACATATTTAAAGATACCAGTCCTTTGGTGGAATACCACCGCTCAGCCAGTCTCTTGCTCTGATGCCGGACTCCGGTGACCTCCTTTAGCCATCCTGGCCAATCTCCTGCCACTCGCCCTCTGCCATTTCGCACTCTCCATCCTCCCTGGTCTGGATTCTGGGCGCTGCGGAGTAGCGGTGCTGTCGATCATCTCCGGTAAATGCTCTGCGCCAAGCTCTCGCAAGGCTTTCCAAGCCTCCGCACTGGATCGCACCGTCCGCGATCTCCCTTTCACCGTGATCAATAAGCCAAATGGAAACAGCCACTTGTATCGCAGTTCTGCTCTCCTCAGATAGGTCGTTACTTCTCTAATCTCTCTCCGGCGCTGCAGCGTTCCCTGGGACAGGTCTTGATATAACTCCACTTTATGGCCCTCCCAATGGAAGCTCTTCAACTTGCGGTTGGCTCCTAGCAGCAGTTCCTTGCTCTTGTAGGAACTCAGACACACTACTATGTCTCTTGGCCTATTTTCTCGAATGGGCCCCAGGCCTCTATGCGCTCTTTCTATGTTCGGGCGGGAATCATCCACTTCATCCCCAAGTCCAGCTGCCACGAGGAGGTCTTGGAATATCTTTTGGACCACTTCCTCACTATTCTTGTACTTAGGCTCTTCCGGCACGCCTCGCACTCGGAGATTACATCGCCGCGATCGATCTTCAAGATCCTCTGCTTTGGCTTTGAGGGCTTCTTGCGCCAACTGCAGTTCTTCCCAGCTATGTTGGAGCTGCGTCAGGGACTCCCCTTGACTATCCAGCTTGGTTTCGGCCTCATCAACTCGTTCTCCCAGCTCGAGGATGTCTTGACGCATTGTCCGCATGGCCTCCTTGATCTCATTTTTCACCCCACACATCTCCACCTTCAATTCCTCCTTTAACTCGAGGAGCCACTGCTTAATCTGTTCCGCTGCAGTCAGGCACTCCTCTCCACCTTCACTCTCTCCCGGGCTGTGTGGGGTTTCCATCACCGTTTTGCCGGATTTTTCCCCTTCCTTCCCGCCTTTGGATGTAGCATAGGGGGATCGGAACTCAGCCAGTTTCTTTTTCATCAAGCCTTCTTTTTTTGCATTTGTTTTCTCCATTGTGGGCTTGTGCCAGTTTCCCCCAGCCGACAGTATGGCCTGCACTCCGGGCTCACCGCCCTCCTTTTGCTCTTATATGGGGGCAGTGGCTAGGCTTTACACCCGGACCTCCACAGCGTCTGATGCCCCCCCCCCCAGGTGATTTCTGGCTTTGGAGAGCTCCCCGGAGGGCACCCTGCTTCTCCTCACCCGGCTGGCACCAGCTCTCCCACTGCTTCCCTCTTCAAGTGAGGTGCGGCCTGACTTCAGGTCTTCCACTGCTCTGCCCCCACCACGTGGCCGTCTTCTCACTGCCGGCAATGCTATGCACCACAACTCTATGAAGGGAGATTTTATTTTTAGTCCTTTGCTGTCAGCTGCCCCAGATCAAGTCAGGTTTCTCCCAGCGATCGGCGCTCCCCTGCAGCCGTCTCGCAGTCGGCCTACCTCCCGGCAAACTCCACTCTCCCGTGGTCAGCTCACTGCCTTTGGGCCGCACTTCCCACGCGGTGTTGGGCTGCCGCTCCGGCTGCGCGCTCAGCTCCCCGCTCTCCGTGCCGCTCTCTCGGGCCTTCGGTGGGACGAAGCAACTCCTCCCCGTTCACTCACGCTCTCCTTTCCGCCCAATTCAATGCCTGTAGGGGCTATTCCAACATTATTTATTGCATTGGTGGCGGAGCTCCCGCGCTACGCCGCCATTCAGGTGGGTGACGTCACCGGAAGTCGGGTAATTTTATATGTGCATAAATCATGGTATTTATTGATTTACTTGTCTATATAGGCCTTTACATACATACTTTAGCAGGTCATTGTTTGATAAGTAGGCAAGAGACTGATGATGCATACCTTTACTGTGGGCATGTGCATGGTCAGAGTTTGGGTGAAGCTCACAAGTACAATGCATAAATTATAAAATACTATATGCATATCATTTAACAATAAAGGCAGATACATGTATATCAGCCATAGGGCTGGTGTAAATGATCACACCCAAACTTGACACACATTTCCGACCACTTGTGTCCCTATTTCATAAAGTCGAGTATGTGCGTACTTGAAGTCATAAAACAGGAGTGAAATACGCTCAGAAAAACATGTTAACTACATGGGACATTATAAAATTGCCCTCTTCACCTTTTCGTCTGGAGAGTAGGGGTAGGCCTTTAGCTTGTTCCATCTGCACACACCAGAATACCTTGGAAGCCAACAGGAGGAACCAGGAGAAGAGAGTTGAGCATAATTAGTTTAGTTTGCTCACACTATTTGACATGCTTATGCTATTTAGCTTGCCTTCAGTAAGTTGTGTGCACACATTAGGATGTTAACACTAGATTTCTTATAGTGAGCTCTTGCTAAATAGCATGAAAAGTGAGCATAGCAAACTATTCAGTGTGAGAGCACAAAGCCCTCATTTGTATCTGCTACTCCTTCATTTGCATGCAAAGACTTACAAATATATGGGAAATCTATTTTAATGATTCAAAAATCAGACATTATAACCTTCTAGTCTTCAGTTTAAATATTAAAAAAATAAAACATCCATCTACATTCTTCCTTTACCACCTATTGAATCACTGCCACTATGTGCTGTACATTGCTTTGGAAAAATACTGAGAGAGGAAATTGCTATTGCAGATTCAAGAAAATAAATCATAAGCCAGAACTGCAAATACCATTTATCAACCATTGAAATAACACCATCCTTGGCTTCCACTGAGGTTCTCAGCAAATATTTCTTCTTGCACCCATTGTCTAGCTATGAAAAAGCTCTGCTTCTTTATTTCAGCAAAAACAAAAAAATCTAATGTAAAAAAAGGAACCTGTATAGGAATATGAACAAATGACTTTGTTTATATGTATTCTCATAACTGAAATGAAAAAACTGGATCTGGTTTCATCATGGTAAGTCTTCTGGCATCCACGGAAAAGAATTGCATCTTAGTCATCATGTACTTCTTAATGAAAGGTAGAATCTGATCAAAAACGTATTGCTTTGACAAGTTATATAACTGATCATTTCATATAATGCCTTTAAATGTTTGTGTAGATTTAATAGAGCTCCGACTTATTTAGACTTCTATCAGTTTAAGCGTGGAGCTGCAAATAAAGCACAGTTACTTACCTGTAACAGGTGATCTCTGGGAACAGCAGGAATAAGTCTTCACATATGGGTATGTCGGTACCGATGGAGTCTGCGCGGGAACGCTCCCCAGCATCCAATTAGAACGCTTTTGGGAGCATCCCTCCACGCCTGGGTGCTGCCTTCCCGCCTTTCCCAACTGCCTCTCCTCAGTTAAGTTTTAAAGCTGAGACAAAGAGAGAGAGTGGGGGGAAAGACAGAGATAGAGAAATACAACTCCTAGGGGAGGTGGGTGGGTTGTGAAGACTTATTCCTGCTGTTCCCAGAGATCACCTGTTACAGGTAAGTAACTGTGCTATCTCCAGGAACAAGCAGGAATGAGTCTTCACATATTGGGACTCCCAAGCTGAGATGCCTGGAGGAGTCCCAGCATGTTGTGAATCTGAGAAAGGCCATGCTATTCGACAGAACCTCAGGCATCCTGGGGATGGAGGGTAGGAGTTGAACTAAAAAGATGTGCTATGGAACAGCTGGACCAAACAGGACGCCTAGATAGGAGACCCTGTGTAGATAATAGCTAGTAGTAAATATTGAACTGCAATATACCCATATGGACCTCACCTGGTGGTATTGTAAAAGGTTTATGGAGGTTCATATGGATCTGATAATATGAACCAGCAGAATATTCTCAAGGAGTACCTCAATGTAGAGCAGAGGTAAATAAACTGTGCAAAAGACAGGTTGAGGTCAGAACCTTTAGGGCGAGAAAAAGTCCCAGCGGAAACTGGGGTAGTTCAATGAGGCAGGACTTTTGCGGGAAACACGTAAGTCCCTATTAGATAAGCCTGAAGCTCTTTTGACCTTAAAGAGACATAGTTCTTATAGGAGAAGAGGGGTATTGAAGACCCCTATATCCGATGACAAAGAAGGACAGAGGTATGAGGCATTGTAGCCTCCTATCTTCTGAAGATTCAGAATGTCCTTCCTAATTGAAGTCACTTAGGAAAAAAGATGGTACATGGGGGACTTCAGAAGTACCTAACCTGAAGGTTATGGTGAAAAAACCTTTTAACTACCACAGGGAAGTGGTTGTTTATGTAGAACCCTAAGCATGCTGGAACAGCATTGATAGGGATAGTGACTATCTGTCGTAGCCCTATAGGAAATATATATATATATATATATGAGCCTAGGCAGACAGATAGAAAAAAAGTATATAGATACTTATCCACCTACTATCATATAATCCAATATATATATATATAGATAGATAGATAGGTAGATAGAGATATATCTATCTATCTATCTATCTATCTATCTATCTATCTATCTATCTATCTATCTATATATATAGGCACAGATATGCATATATCTATATACATGTATGTATATATATATACCCATGTCCCCACATAGGGATATGTGGAGAGAGAAAGATTCATCTAATAACAAGAAGGTAAATACCTGCTTGAGGAGATGTTTAGAGAATCCATTTTCCCTGGTTATGAGTGGGAGAGCTAAGGGAGTGCTCTCACTGACAAGGAGAAGTCTAGAGTCCTCTAAGAATTCTAGTCCTTGAATAACCAGGAATGGAGGCCTACGTGAAAAAGTGCAGAAGATGTTTTTAATCCACAGGCAGTAAGTCTGGATCCTTCCATAACTCCAGTATGGCAGCTGGAGAAGAAGATGCAATGAATTGAGATACCATATTTACCCTTCTATGAGGGCAAAATGAGTATCATGCATTCTTGCGCTCAATATGAATTACCCCATGAAGAATTGAGGGTGGAAGGAAAATACAAGACAAGGACTGGCTGTTACTAAAAGAAAACCATCCCTGGTGAAGGGGTCCACTGGAGATGTGAACCAACCCAGGGGATTGAGTAATTCTTTAGGTCTTCACTTAATTAAAGGCCTGTGTCCTTTAATGTAGAAGGAGACTTTAATGGAAATGGTAAGGGTAGGGAAGAACCCAGTAGTCATGACTAGGTAAAGCCCTTCCTAACCATCTGGAATTGTTTGCTCTCTAGCAAGGGCCCATAGTGCAGAGCTGCTCTGTAGAGATGCAGAGAGCATGTTGCAGGTTGGTTAGAAGAAAAAACTGGCTGTTTAAGAGCCAGTATGTAACCTGAACTACTCCGCCAAAGCCCAAGGATTGGAGAAGGCTAAGGATAGAAGGTATGCTGATGTGTCTGCAACAATAAAGCCAGAAAAAGTACTAAGGCCAGAAAGGATTGATATTGGAGATCAACCCCTGGTTGCTTGGTCAGCAAGTCAGTGGTCTAACCACTAAGAGCCCCTGCACTTTTAACTATTGTTAGGGCAGCAGAACAAATTTTAGGTCCCAAGATTGGAAAAAGGACCTACAGACATAAGTAGGAGTGGTAAGACTCCGTCATTGTCTGAGAAGCTGCCACAAAACAAGATTGCAAGGGGGAGACAACTCTGAAAAGAAAACTCAGGGGCTTAGGGATAAGCCCTTCAGTTAAGTGGAATCACTCTTACAGACCAAAATGTCGTAGTAAGAGGGACAGAGTTGAAAAAAGACTTACGATGGAGTAAATCTCTGAAAAAGTAATATGAGACATGCTGATACAGGAGAAAATGTCAAAGATAAAGGCATAGCAACCTTATTGACAGCTGTTACTCCTCTGTCCACTTAGGAGGAAGAGGAGTAACTTTACTACCTGTAAAGCATAATCATCCTAAGAAGCTCTATGAGCTAAAAGGAAGGATGTCTCTTTAAAAGAGAGACATGTGCAAAATTTAGGATGGAACCGATGTAGATGCTTGTAATGAGAAGAAGCAGACTACAGGTTCTAAACCTCAAAACAGGAAAGAAGGATTCAGTGAAGAGTCTATCAGCAACCCTGCGGCTGCTGGGTTTGCTGAAGCGGTTGAGGTTGTGGTTTCTTTAGCCTGGTTTGATGTTTCCCTTGTTTGGAAACAGCTGTATGATGGGTAGAGAATGAATAAAACGTTTTCCCCTTGGGGGAATAAAGTTTGGTAGAAGATTTCCTACTACCTGGGATAGAGGAAGGTGTTGACAATCCTTTGAAAGCAATAGTGTCAGTGGTTAACTGAGCAGCTTGGCGTAAAGTCTCTTTGTTAAAGAGATTCTCCTCAGTACAAGGAGTATTTCCCAGCCTTTCTTGTACCCATTTATCCAAGTCCGAAGCTTGGAGCCAGGCCATGCGTCGTGCCCCTATGGCTATAGCAGAGGTTTTGCTAACAGACTCAAAACAGTCCAGGGTATCATGAGTAAGGAACCTAGAGATATTTTGAACATGACTAACCAGTAAAGAG
This sequence comes from Ichthyophis bannanicus, assembly GCA_033557465.1. NCBI lineage: Eukaryota > Metazoa > Chordata > Amphibia > Gymnophiona > Ichthyophiidae > Ichthyophis > Ichthyophis bannanicus. The sequence continues at coordinate 229,652,898 of CM066031.1, forward strand.
TAGTCTGCTCTTTTGAGATCTTGAAGAAAAGGAGTCAAAAGCAGCAAACTGTTGGTGACCTCTTCAAGAGATAATCCCATATAGAAAATATATGAGAGAATTCTTGTTGAAAACATGGATGCCTGGAAGCTTTTACGTCCAAAGGCATCTAAAGTTCTAGGCTCCCGACCTGGCAGATAAGAAGAGTGCCTTTTAGCACTGTTAACACGCCTCATTGCTGATTCCACAACAAGAGAATGATGAGGAAGTTGAGTCTTTTGAAAACCTGGAGAAGGGGGCACCTTGTACTGAGAGTCAGTGGCACTTGAAGGTGGGGATACCTTTAAGGGAGTTTCCCACATTCTAAGTAAAAGATCCTGTAAGGTTTGATGCAAAGGAAGCATGATGACCTCCTTTGGATTCTCAGGGATATGCAGAAGTTCTGAATCCCCTGGTGCAGGATCTTGATCAGGTATAGAAATGGCAAGTAACCTTGCCATATCAAGCAGGAATGCTTGAAAAGAAATTTCCCCAGAAGGGGATCCTCTATCATGAGGAGTAAAGGTTAGATCTGTTGAAGATCTAGTCTTGGCACTAATGGATTGATCCATTTGAGTACAAGACCCGAAAGGGTGGAGCATTGGATTGTCCTGAAAGGATAGTCGTCGGTACCGCTCGAGGCTGGTACCGTGACAAATTGGTGGAATACTATCCATGCCAGGGATGGATTCAAAACTTGGTACCGAAGGAAGCGAGCTTGTGGAAGTAAGCATGGAAGGCACCGATACCGATGCAAATGTAGAAAGCGGTACCGGCAGTGGTATCGCAGCCGGTACCAGTATCAGAAGATCAGTCTGAGGTGACTCTAACGGTACCAAAGGTACCGAGAGTGGCAGACTTTGATCCCCGGGACAATGTCTTCGGCACCGTCCGAGGTCGGTACCGAGACGAGTCGGTACCCAATCGTCCAGGCTAGAGATCGATTCTAGACTCGGCATCGAAAGCAGCGAGTCTATCGAAGCACACCTGGAGGGTACCGACGTGGATACCAGAACCGGTACCGGGATCGATACCGATGCTGGAAGATCGGTCTGTAGCGACTCTAATGGCACCGAAGATACCGAGAGCACTAGACTGCGATCATCGGTGTGGAATGTTTCATCCAACACCATTGTCGATGCCGGGGTACCGGTACCGCTCGAAGTGGATACCACCATCGAGCATGGATCAGGTATGTTCGTAGAGGTAAAAACCCCGGGAACAACCTGAAACCCCGTTAATGCTTTGGAGGCCGAAGACTCTCGCCAGGGTTTTAAAGCCAATTTTTCGTCAGGGGCAAGGCCAGAGGCATCTCGATGCTGAGCATGAGAGGCACCAGTTATGGGTGTCTAAAACTAATTTGGTACCACCACAGTTGAAACATGTTTTAGGGATAGTGGCTGGCGTTTCCATGAAGGAAAGTGAAGAGGCCTAGCAGGCCGAAAAAACCATCAGGCACTAAACAGGGAAAAGTTCCCTACAAAGGAAAAAATTTATAGGAGAAAGAAAGAAGAAAACACCGGCGGTACCGGCGCGTCGAGGGAAGGCAGACGCGACCACAAGAAAAAACAAAAATAAAGGAAGAATTTTCTGCGGTGACAGGAGTACATCCTGCCGGCTCCGCGGAGAAACAAAAACTGAGGAGAGGCAGTTGGGAAAGGCGGGAAGGCAGCACGCAGGCGTGGTGGGATGCTCCCAAAAGCATTCTAATTGGACGCTGGGGAGCGTTCCCGCACAGACTCCGTCGGTACTGACGTACCCATATGTGAAGACTCATTCCTGCTTGTTCCTGGAGATAGACAAATTTACTTCTACCATTCAAATTTTCTCCTTTCAAAATCCTACTATAAATATACTTATAAATAAATTACAAACTGGACTAATGAAGTTATTGATGCATTACCAAATTTTATGAATATTATCATGGACATGAAACTAATGTAAAGATAACTGAGGTCTACTGGAAGAGTCTGTGTGGTCTGTAAAATGTTCTTCTATAATTCATACAGTGGGAAGTGGCCCCATAGAAACTCCATATTTCTCTAACTTTATCCCCTGCTTTGATAAATTATCATAGACTAATAAAGACATAAATAAATAAAAATATGTACCATACATATATTTTGCACTATATACATCCTTCTATTCTAATGAAAATGATTTTTACAGAGGCCATGTGATGTAATACAGTAACAGATCACTGAGCAGCAGTATGAGGGTTAGCAGCCTGTGTGGAGAGGAGGTGACTCATTGGTTAGAGTAGTGGGCTGAGGACCAGGGAAGCCATAGACACTCCTTGTAATATTGTGCCAAGTCACTTTCTCCGGGACAAAACAGGCAGTCAGTCCTCACATATGCATGACATCACTGAGTCCATGTGGGAAATGCTCCTCAGCTTTCAGAGAAAGCCTTTGGAAGGTCAACCATGCATGCATGCCTGTCTTCCTGCCCAAAGGAGCCATCTGACCTCAGTCTTCTTTTTTCCATGGAGCCCTCCAGATGTCTGTGTCCCAAAATCTAGTTGACTTTTCTTGGCTGGTTTCCAGTATTTTTTCTTTCCTTTTCGGGTTGCGTATTTTTTCAGTGTCTTCCTCCGTTATTCCAGAATTGTCAGTGCCTCGGCGCTGTGTTTTTTTCTGGGTTTTCTTTCTTTTCTGGTGTGTGGGTTTTTCTCTTGTGCCCACCTGGTCGACGAGAACGTTGGTCCTTTGACTTGGCGGAAGCTGTCTTCCCGACATGTCAAAGCCACCCAGTGATTTTAAGAAGCGCACTCGGTGTAGTCGGACCATCTCCATGATGGGCCGCTACAACTGATGCCTTCAATGCTTTGGGCCCAACCACAAACCCTCAAGCTGTGCTCTCTATTTACAGATGGCACGCAAAGGTCTGAAGAACCGAGAACGGCAGAGGGAATTGCTGTTTGGTTTCAAAACATCGACATTGACCCAAGCTTTGATGCCCTTGAAGACCACCACTTCAGCTTTGCACAGAGGTCAGGCTCCCTCAGAGCTGAGAGGTCACAGGGTACAAAACAGCAGCTCTCCTTCAAAGAGAAGTGTCCCCAGAAGGAACAGTCTTTGGCACCTTGGGCTTCGAAGGGCAATGTTGAGTTCAGTGCTAAATCCCATGGAAATCACCATTGCAGTCCTTATGTGATTCCGAGGGCAAGAGCTGGGTGTGGCCTTCCAAGCTTCCCCAGTGGGGGAGTTGCTTCCCGAGGCCCCGGAGGGCCAGTGTGGGACTCCCAAGGCTGTTACCATTGAGGAGTCCCCGATGAGGGGACCGGCATCAACACTGATGGCTGTGGCACCAGTTCTGCTGGCATTGGAGGCCTCTCTCCTTGCAGAGAGGATGCAGGCCCTAGAGCATAGCCTTGCTGCCTTCATGGCTCAGCAGGGTCTTAAGGAACCTGTCACCTCTGGTTAGCCCCACCATCGGCGAGTGACTCACCTACCAAAATGCAGCCTGTTCTGAAGATATTTCATCTCAGGCAGTTCCCGTGAATGCTGTCACTCCCACTCGATACCGAGGGTATCATCACCAATCCCATCAGAGCTGAGGGTTCCCTGGTCTCCATACGGGCATCATCACCAGGGGCATCGGTTGGAGTGGTACTTCAAGCTCCTCTCTGACACCAACATGGAATGGGTGACCTAGGAGGCATCGCCAGAGATGGTCTGATACCAAGACCTTCCCTCCGATCACTCACCCCCACTTGAGCACAGAAGGTCTCCCCCATGGACTTATCCTTCCTGGAGTTTGTTCAAGACATAGGAAAGGCTCTGCCCTTCACCATAGAAGCAGAGGAGGAGCCTTTGGCAGAGGAACTGGAGATTCTCCATTACCCGACTCCCCCGAAGGATGCCATCATGGTGCCAGTGTACCACATTCTAGAAAGGCTTCTCTTTCAAATGTGGGAGATGCCATTTACAGTGTCAATGGTCAGCAGGTGCCTCAAGTCCCTCTACCGGGTGTGCAAGAGCCCTGGATTTGAAAAGGCACAACTGTCTCACAACTTCATAGTGGTGGAATTGGCCACGTGCCAGATTAAAAGTTCCAAGACACACTCCTCGATGCCCCTGGATTGGGAGGCACAGACCATGGATGGTTTTGGCAGGAAGTGCTACCAAAGCTCGATGTTTATGGCTAGAATCCAGGCATAGCAACTGTACATGGATTTGTACCTGCGGGACCTAGCAGGAGAGCTGGCTGGGTTCTTCACTGGTCTTTCTGGAGAACACCTTGAGCACTTCAGGAGCCTAGTGGGGAAAACTAAGGAATGCTATAAATATGTCACCAGGGCTGCGTACGATGGCTTTGAGTCCATGGCCAGGATGGCTGCGGTGGGCATCAGTGCCTGCCACCTGGCATGATTATAATCTTCGGGCTTGGAAAAATGGGTTCAGGACAAGTTGGCTGATTCCTCTTGCCAAGGGGAGAATCTCTGGCAAACCCATGACATTGAAGGCTGCTGAGTTGGAGACGGAGCAACTCACCATGACCTGCCTTTTAAGGAAGACTGCTGACCCCACTCAAAAGAAGGCCTTGGATAAAAAGTATTTTTACCCAAAGAAGAGAAGGTACTATGGTATGTACACCCTAAACCATTCATACCCCAACAGGGACAACAGCCTAAGGGTCAAGGCCAGAAGCAGTATCACCAGCCTAAGACCCCTAAGCCCCAGCCAGCACCGCAGCCACAGTCTGGTGGGGGTTTTTGAGTGCTGAATGAGGACTACGGCCCTTTTATCTTTCCTGAACTCCATTCCATCTCAGGTGGGGAGGGGGCGGCTGGTATACTTTGCTCATAGGTGGCCCATCATAAACTCAGATGCAAGGGATACCAGCTGCATTTCCAATAGCTTCCTTCCACCTTCTTTCCAGCAGCAACATTGTATGCTTCTCCAAAAGGAAATCCAGGACTTCTTAGCAAATCAGGCTGTGGAACTCATTCCACTGTCTCAAGTAGGAGAAGGGTTCTACTCCTGCTACTTCTTAGTTCAGAAGAGGACAGTGGCTACAGACCCATTCCGGATCTCTGTAATCTCAATCGCTTCCTGGAAAAGGAGAAGTTCAAGATGGTCTCCCTTGGAACATTGCTGCCCTACCTCCACTGTGAAGATCGACTGTGCTCCTTGAATCTCTAAGATGCCTAAATGCATCCCAATTCCCCCCATGCACCATGAGTAACTCCGCTTCATATCTTTATCTTTATCTTTATTAGCATCATTTGATGAACCGCCCAGGCCGAAGCATCAGGGCGCTGTACAATATAACAGCAGGCTACTGGAAATACAGTCAGAAAAGAACGCCAAAAATTGATAGGATAGAGAGATACAGAAGAAAGATAGAAAGGGGTAAGAGCCCAAGAGGGCAGGGGGGACAGTAGGGCGGGAGGGGGAAAGAGGAAAGGAAGGGAAAAGGGAAGCGGCCTAGTGAGGGGATAATGGACGGGAGTGGGGGGGACAACTGGGGGACAAGGCACCATCGTCAGGGGGGGGAGATCAAAGGTTTGACAAATGAGGTGTGTTTTAAGGAGAGTTTTGAAGCGGGGATAGGAAAGTTCCAGGCGAAGGGGTAAAGGTAGGGAATTCCAGAGAGCTGGTCCCAGAAAGAAAAAGGCGGAATGACGGGTGAGCTCTAAGTGGGCCTGAGCGGGGGAAAGGAGAAAGAGGCGATTACCAAAAGCGGAACGAAGAAGACGGGGGGAGGGCTGAAGGTGAATGATGTCTGACAGATATTGGGGGGGTGCTGGAATGGAGGGCCTTATGTGTGAGGATGAGGACCTTAAAGATGAATCGGAACTTGACCGGAAGCCAGTGTAAGGCAAGAAGGCAGGGGGACATGTGAGAGCGGGCTGGGGAACCAGTGATAAGACGAGCGGTGGCGTTCTGTACTAATTGCAGTCGGCGAAGCTGAGAGGAAGGTAGACCTGCGTAGATGACATTACAATAGTCTAACCGGGTTGTGACGAGGAACAGGACGAGGGTGACAATGGAGGAGGTGGGGAGTGACGACTGGACGGCCCGAATCCTGCGTAAGTGGAAGAACGAAGTGCGTATAGCAGCAGAGATGTGTTGGTGAAAGGAGAGGGCTGAGTCGAGAGGAACTCCCAGATAGCGAAGGGTGGAGACCAGGGGAATTAAGTGGGAAGACATAACAGGAGACATGCAAGGAGGGGAGAGACCAAAGGAAATCCAGATTGCGGAGGACTTGGTGGGGTTCACATGTAGAAAGTTAGAGTCGAACCAGGACACAATGGAAGACAGGCAACGGTTGAGTGGGGCAAGGTCAGGAGTGGAGGAGGAAGTATGGTGGACCAGCAAGATGTCATCGGCGTAAATGTAGAAAGAGATACCGAATTGCTGAATGAGTAAGGCCAATGGTGCGAGGAAGGCATTGAAAAGTAGGGGGGCCCTGAGGGACGCCGCAAATAGAGGGGGATGGAGGGGAAGTGGAGTGACGGAAGTGCACAGAAAAAGTGTGGGAAGACAGGAAAGAACGGAACCACTGCAAGACGGACCCACCGATACCAAAATCAGACAGGCGGGACAGGAGAGTACGGTGATCGACCATATCAAAAGCGGAAGAGAGATCCAAAGAAACCACCAAAGAGAAATCACCACGGTCGTGAGCGCAGTGAAGCTCAGAGAGAAGGGCTGTGAGGATAGTTTCGGTGCTATGGCCTGCACGAAATCCGGATTGACGGGGGTGAAGGGCGAAAGTGGAATCAAGGTGGGTGGCAAGTTGGGAGAACACCAGCTTCTCGAGGACTTTCGAAAGAAAAGGAAGATTGGTGACTGGCCGCTAGTGTGCAGGGGCGGCGGGGTCGAGGGTGGGCTTCTTTAGGAGAGGACGGACAATGGCGTGTTTCCAGCTAGAGGGGAAGAGACCAGAAGAGAGGCTAGTGTTGAAAATGGAGAGAATGTAGGGCACAAGAGCAAGATCAGAGTTGAGCAGCCAAGCGGAAGGCAAGGGATCAAGGGGACAGGTGGTCCGATGGGCTGATGAAACAGCTTTGATGACTTCAGGGGCGGAGACGGGCGAAAAGGAATGCCAAGTGTGGGGGAAAGTGAAGGAGGGGGAACCATCCGTGGGAGGAGCAGGAGGGGAGGCTGGGGGAGGGGAAAGAGGGGGGGGGGCAGTCGGGGAAGGAAGAACGGAGAGAGAGGACCTTATTGGCAAAGAAGGAAGCAAGGGTAGATGGGCTGGGGGCTGACGGGGGAGAGTGTGGAGGGAGAGTAGAGGTTGAGGAAAGGGATTTAAGGACAAGAAAAAGGCGTCTGGATGAGCAAGAGGAAGTGGCAATGAGCTGAAAATAATAGGACTGTTTGGCCGAAGTAATCTGAGAGCGGTATGAGAGATGGGCCTGACGAAAAACTGAGTAAGAGCCAGGAGAGCGATGCTTCCTCCACAAGCGTTCAGCCCGACGGAGGTGGGAGCGGTGAAGAAAGAGGCCAGGGTGATACCAGGGGTGATGAGATGAGGGGTGGAGCAATACAGGGCGAAGGGGAGCGAGAGCATCAAGGGTAGTGGAAAGGGTGGAAGACCAGGTATGAACCTGTTGGTCAACTGGGAGAGTGAAAAAGTCCGGGAGGAAGAGAGAGCGAGCAGGGGGGAAAGCACGAAGTGTACGAGGGGTAAGATGCCGCCTGAGAGATGAGACAGGGGGGTCAGGAGGAGAACCTAGTGAACGAGGAGGGGGGAACGGAAAAGAGAAAAGAAGGCACAAGTGATCTGACCAGGGAACAGGGATGGTGATAAAGTTGGACGGGGAATGGGGGGATGGGTTGAGTGTAAGAACAAGGTCCAGAGTCCGGCCAGAAACATGAGTAGGGCAGATGACATGCTGGGTGAGAGACAAGTCAGAAAACAGAGAAATAAGAGTCTTGTCACGAGCACGTAGGGGGGGGGGGGGCAAGTGAACATTGAAATCACCTAAGATGACTAAGTGGGGAAACAAGAGGACGGAATCAGACAGGGTAAGCTGAAGGGAATCACCAAGCAGCATTAACAGCACAAGGTTCTACCCTTCGGCCTTGCCTCCGCCCATGGGTCTTCACAAAATGCTTGGCAGTTATCGCCACCTTCCTTCAGACCCAGAGCATCATTGTCTGGAAGAGGTCTAACAATCTGTGACCCGCATCATTCAAGTACTAGAGCAGCTGGGATTTGTCATCAGCTACCCAAAGTCCCACCTTCAACCCTCTCACCGCCTCGAGTTCAATGGAGCTCTCCTCTGGCTCAGGCTTTTCTCCTGGCTGCCCAGGCCCAGCAATTATCTGCCCTGGTGCAGAAGGTTCAACATTGCTCATTGGTCACAGTTTGGCAAATGTTGTGCCTCCTGGGTCACATGACCTTCACTGTCCATGTCACCCCTTTAGCCCACCTTCACATGTGTCAGGCTCAGTGGATGCTCTGCATGCAGTAGCTTCAGGTGACTGGCTGTCTCTTGGACAGCATCACAGTAACTCCACTGCTCGAGGAATCCCTTTCCTAGTGGCAGGACCAGCATCACCTGTTTGTGGGCCTTCCCTTCCAAGCCCTGCCATATCAGAGAGTGCTGATGACAGATGCCTCCTAGCTGGGCTGGGGCATACACTTGGATGATGGTAGAGAGTCTCCATCAAATCAAGTTCTTTGAGCTCTGGGGCCTTTCTAATGCCCAATGCATGTTCCAGCAACAGATCTCCAATCAGATCATCCTTTTATAAATAGATAACCAGGTGGCCATGTTCTACATCTTTCCAATGTGGGGCACCCCATCCATGGACCTTTTCACCACTCCTTAAAATGCCAAGCTGCCACAGTTTTGCTCCAGGGTCCCCTGCAGCAATCGGATAGCCTCTCATACCTTCCTTCTGGATTGGAGCAATGACCTTCTCTATGCCTACCCACCCATTCCATTAGTGGCCAAGACTCTCTTCAAACTGCAGGCAGACAAAGCTACAATGATACTTATAGCAACATGTTAGTACAGACAGCCCTAGTTTCCTCTGCTGCTTCAACTCTCCCGGAGGCCGCCGATTCCTCTTGGCTATGGCCCAGATCTGCTAACTCAGGAGGAAGGAACCCTCTTCCATGTCAACTTCAGATCCCTATCACTCACACTTTGGATGCTGAGTGGATAGCTCTTGCAAACTTCAGCTTGATGACAGATCTCGAAGAAATTATTTTTGCCTCTTGCAAGGACTCCATCAGACGTGCCTATGCTTTTAAATGGTGCATATTTACACTCTGGTATATGGATAAGGCTTTAGACCCCTTCTCTTGCTCTCTGGAGATGATACTCTCTTACTTGCTCCATTTCTATAATTCTAGATTGAAATCTAACTCAGTCAGGGTGCACCTCAGTAGCTGGTAAGCTTTTTTCTGCCCATCCTCTCATTGGATGGTTCCTGAGAGGTCTTTTGTCATACCGTCCCCTGAACTGGCCACCGCCGGGTGTGTGGGACCTGAATGGATTCCGTCCCCACCATGGAGTTGAGACCCTACTCACAGTCCTCCTCGATCACATTGCATGTGGCATTGACAACTTAAAACATGCATTTCTGCTCCTCTTCCTCGATATCTCCACTGCATTTGACAGCATAAACCACAAAATCATGCTTATCAGACTACAACAGATTGGTATTGATGGTACAGTACTCCAATGATTCACACCATACCTCACCCATAGAACCCAACAATTATGCATAGGCTCCAACCTATCCCAACCCTACACCCAGGAACAAGGCCTCCCACAAGGATCGGCTTTATCAGCACTCCTATTTAACATCTACCTTCAGCCTATCTGCGCTATATTCAAGAAATTCCGCGTATATTAGCATATATATGTGGATGATATCATGATTTACATCCTACTCAACACCTCTACCCCTACAACACAACAAACCCAACTAATCACTAACTGCCTCTCAGAATCAGCAGAATGGCTCACTTCCCAAAACCTCAAAATAAACTACAACAAAACGGAAGCATTATACATAACTAGAAGTCAAAATTTCACCCCCTCCCCCCGAACACATCATTTGCAATGACCTAACTATAACAGTAAAGAACAAAGTGAAATATTTCAGAGTCTTCCTTGACAGCTCACTGAGTATGATATCCCATATAAAACAAACCACAAAAAAGATCTATTACAAACTAAAAATGCTCAAACAACTCTGCCCACTCCTACACGCCCACGACTTTAAGTCAGCCATTAACACACTAGTCACCCCACACTTTGACTTTTGTAACTCTATCCTGCATGGTATACCCAAACAACATATAAGACAACTTCAGATTGCTCAGCATGTGGCAGCACAAATTACGGCCAATATCAACCTAGCCGAACATATCACACCAGTACTTCCAGATCTTCATTGGCTCCCTATTCAGAGCCGCATTCAATACAAAATGCTCATAACTACTTTCAAAGTCATCAAAAACATCGCCCCATCCTACCTTACCACCCTCATCACCAAGGATAACATGACTCAAAACCAGTGTGACTGCAATAAAAACAAGCTCTCCATTCCCTCTGAATTTAGAAAATCAACAAAAACAACCAACAACAGAGCCTTTTCCCATTTCTCCCCAGTAATCTTGAACAACCTCCCAGACAGTATAAGAACAATAGACCTCACCACCTTCCGTAAAGCAATTAAAACACACTTGTTTACCCTACACTTTGGAAGAACAAATGAAGAAACAACCCCCTCCACTACACTCAACAACACAGAACAAGACCCCACCTAGACAACCCTGTACCTGCATAATCCACTCAAGAAGCCCTTGCTAAGCACAAATATATTGTATATAGTTACTAAGTTTCACCACGTAACGGATGATAGCTCATCTGTTATCATGCTTCCTTGTTTTTGCACCAATGCTTACAGTGTAACTATGTTACATAGTTATTTGTTACATCGTAATGAATATGTACCCTCTGTACAATTCAACTGACTGTTCTATGTAAACCGCACTTGAACTTTGGAAAATGCGGTATAAAAATGTTAAATAAATAAAATAAAAATGCTGTCATTGGCCAGCTGTTTGCCTGACCTTTCAAGCTGCTCACCTCCTGCCCTCTCAAATTTCTTACTGAAAGGTTATGTTTTTGGTAGCGCTCACTTCATCATGCAGTCAGTGAGTTATAAGCACTGGTAGCACATCCACCATATACCAAGATTCACAAGAATTGATTCGTCCTCCGCATTCAACCCAAGTTTCTTCCTAAGGTGGTTTCTGCTTTTCACCTCAACCAGTTGGTGGTTCTGCCCACCTTTTTCCCCAAGCCTCATGCCAACAGGACTGAGGCCTCCTTATACAATGTGGATTGTAGGAGAGCACTGGCTTTCTATCTGCAATGCACCAATGCCCACGGCCGCTCCCCACAGCTCTTTATCTCTCTTGACCCCAATTGACTGGCTGTTGCCATCTCCAAATGCACCCTCTCCATTTGGGTGGCGGACTGCATTTCCTTTGCTTTTGACCAGGCTGGGCTCAATATGGATCACTATGTCATGGTGCACAATGTCCAAGCTATGGCAACTTCTGTAGCTCAGTCTCTGCAGTAGAGATTTGTTATGGCTGCTATGTGGTCTTCTGTCTGCAATTTCACAGCACACTACTGCCTGGATATGGATTCCCAGCGTGAAGGCACCTTCGGCTAAACAGTGCTCTGGCACCTCTCTGGGACTAGATGAAACTCCTTCCCACTAGCCCTTCTGTCAGTCCGGGCTACCATTGAGTCAAACTGATGTTGATATCTGTGCTCAATGCTGACTCTTGGAACCATTCTGCATTTTTCCGCTGCTCTTCCCGGTTCGGTTTTTCTGGTTGCCCCCTTGGACTGTTTACAGGTTTTTTTCGGTAGCCTATAGCTTGGGAGTCCCATTTGTGAGGAATGACTTCCTGCTTGATCCTGGAGAAAGCATAGTTACTCACCTGTAGCAAGTGTTCTCTGGGAACAGCAGGAATCAGTCCTCACTACCTTCCTTCTTCCCCATGGAGTTCTTTTCTTTTTTACATTTTATTAAGCTATGTCATCATACTGAAGTAAGATGGCTCCTTTGGGCGGGAAACAGGGGCAGCCCAAGGGGGGTGCAGGGCCATGTGCGGAGACTCGGTGTGGGGCCTCATTTGCATAAATATTTGCATAATGCTACCATACACTAACGTTTAGTAAACATGCCTCTTAATGAGTGTTTATGTTTAATTGTTTATGTTTAATTAAAATTTGATATACCGCCCACACCAAAATAGGCATCCGGGTGGTTTACAATTAAAATTACATGGCTGCAGAAATAGGAAAAGAACGCCATCATTAAAAACAGTAAAGAGGAGAAAAAAAATACAAAACAAATAAAACGAAAACACAACAACAAGGGTAGGTCAGAAAGAGAGCAAGAGAGAAAAGCAAACAAGAGGGCAAGGCTATGGGGGGAGGTTAAATGCCGTGGTGAATAAGTGGGTTTTTAGCTTGGCTTTAAAGTGCTGGTGAGATGTTTCAGAGCGGAGGGAAAGAGGGAGTGAATTCCAGAGTCGTGTACCCAAGAAATAAAAAGCGGAAAAATGAGTGGATTCCAGATGGGCATGTGCGGGGGGGGGGGGGGGGGGAAGGAACATACAATTAATATTAATGGAACGAAGGGAACGGTGGGGGGTGTGAAAGTGAACCTGATCTGCAAGATAGAGAGGAACACCTGGGAAGAGGGCCCTGTGAACGAAAACAAGAATCTTATAGTGGATACGAAAGGGTACCGGTAACCAGTGTTGTTGCAGGAGGAGAGGGGTGACTTGATCATACCGGGAGGCGTGAGTTAAGAGACGAACTGCAGTATTCTGAACAAGCTGGATTTGAGCAATTTGGGACTTTGGGAGACCTGCCAGGACGACATTGCAATAGTCGAGCCTGGATATAACTAAGGAAAGCAGAAGTGTGGCTAAAGCAGGAGGAGAAAGAAAAGGGCGAACAGCTCGAACAGTGTAAGGATAAAGAAAGACTAAAATATTTCTACATTATTATAATCCAGTGTAAACCGCCAGGCACATTAGGAACTACTACAAACACTGCCCATTTAGAACCCATAGCAAACCTACCATATCCTAACAGCACTACCAGGACTCACAAAGCACCATACCCTACCTATCAAAAGGAAACACTTCAAATATTAAACCGATACATTTCAGAGAATAACAATACATGACCTACTGGGGAAAGAGAACAAGTGGCAATGTCAAATAGGAATTACATAAACAGAACACTTCAGCTCAGTTACACATGCAGAACATAGACCATCACCAAACAAGGAATCACAATTTAGAAACAGGAAGACAATAATTAAACTGGAAACCCCAAAAGCCAAACTTGGAATGTAGAACAACACTGTAGAAATAAAACTATAAATTAATGTCCTCTTGTACTAAACAAAGTGCAGACGTTAATGATGCACATTTCCCAGAGCTGACATATTCCAGTTAATAAATTCAAAATAAAGAGATATTGTTCTACCTTTTGTGCATTTTTTTTTTCAGTTGCAATTGCTCCAGCCACTTTCTTCTGGTTTCTTCATGTCTTCTGCTAACTCTCCATCGTCTGCTGTCCATTTGTCCTTTCTTCTCTCTTCTAGTTTTTTTTTCCATTCTCTCTCTACATCTGCTTTAACATACTAATCTTTCTCCTTTTGCTCTTTCCTCATTCCTATTTCATCCACTAAAATTTTACCCCTCCATCCTCAATCCCCACTTACTCTCCCAATATCCGGCCAATTGTAGATTTGTCTTCCCTCCCACACAAAATATTTTTTCCCTCTCCATTTCACCCTCCCAACTCCATCCCATTCTAATCCTCCCCCAACATCAGCTCCCTTCTAGTTCAAGCCCCACCCAGCATCTGCTCTCTTCTAGACCCCGCATCAGCCCATTTCCAGTCCTAGCCCCCCCATAAGTCCATTTCCAGTCCTAGCCCCCATAAGCCCATTTCCAATCCTATCCTAGCCCCACCATCAGCCCATTTCCAGTTCTATCTCCCCATAGCCCCACCATCAGCCCACTTCCAGTCCTAGCTCCCCCATCCATCTCTAGTCCTATCTGAGTCCCTCCATCAGCTCATTTCCAATCCCAGCCCCACATCAGCCCATTTCTAGTCCTTTCCTAGCCCCACCATCAGCCCATGCCAAATCCTAGCTCCCCTCCACTCAGCCCATTTCCAATCCAAGCCCCCCATGAGCCTACTTCCAGTTCTAGCCCCTCCATGGGTCCACTTCAATCCAAGCCCCCACTACAGCCCATTTCCAATCTTAGCATCCCCCAGCAGCCCATTTTCAGTCCTATCCTAGCCCAGGGCCGGCCCGTCCATTGAGAAAGAATGTTTTTTGCACAGGGCCCCGCGTTTCAGGGGGCCCCGCGCAAAAAACATCTTGCATCCCATTAAAGTTTTAAAAAAATCATAAACCGGCTACGGCTGCCGCTGCCGCCGTGGCAGCGGCAGAATGGAGAATCCCGCGGGGCCCCCCTGTCCAGCAGTCTTCTCTGTGGCCTCCGTCGGCTGTCAGAGCTGCGCGAAGAGAGAGAGCTTCTCTTCTCGCAGCTCTGTTAATCACGCCGCGGGGCTGATGGGAAATCCCATCAGCCCCGCGGCGGGATTAACAGAGCCGCGAGAAAGGGAAACTCTCCCTTCGCGCGGCTCTGAAAAGCCCGCGCTGAGGCCGCATCAAAGACTGCCGGACAGGGGGGCCCCGCGGGATTCTCCATTCTGCCGCTGCCACGGCGGCAGCGGCAGCAGCAGCCGGTTTCTGGGTCTTTTTTTTTTTAAACTTAGCTGGGCTGGGGGGGGGGTAAGGACTGTAAATGGGCTGATGGGGGGGGGAGGGAGGGAGGGAGGGGGTAAGGACTGTAAATGGGCTGATGGGGAGGGAGGGAGGGGGGGTAAGGACTGTAAATGGGCTGATGGGGAAGGGGGGTAAGGACTGTAAATGGGCTGATGGGGAGGGAGGGAGGGATAAGGACTGTAAATGGGCTGATGGGGAGGGGGGGAAGGACTGTAAATGGGCTGATGGGGAGAGGGGGGGGTAAGGACTGTAAATGGGCTGATGGGGGGGAGGGAGGGAGGGAGTAAGGACTGTAAATGGGCTGATGGGGAGGGAGGGAGGGGGGTAAGGACTGTAAATGGGCTGATGGGGAAGGGGGGGGGTAAGGACTGCAAATGGGCTGATGGGGAGGGAGGGAGGGGGGTAAGGACTGTAAATGGGCTGATGGGGAGGGAGGGAGGGAGGGGGGATAAGGACTGTAAATGGGCTGATGGCTAGGTGGGGTAAGGACTGTAAATGTGCTGATGGGGAGGGAGGGAGGGTGGGAAAGTACTGTAAATGTTCTGATGGGGAGGGCGGAGGGGGGGTAAGGACTGTAAATGGGCTGATGGGGAGGGAGTGGGCGTAATGACTGTAAATGGGCTGATGGGGAGGGGTGGAGGACTGTAATTGGGCTGAGGGGGGGAGGACTGAAAATGGGCTGTTGGGGAGGGGGTAGGGACTGTAAATAGGTAGGGAGGGAGGGGGGTAAGGACTGTAAATGGGCTGATAGGGGGGGGTTAGGACTCGTAATCGGCTATAGGGGGTTCGGAATGGAAGAGGGCTGATGGGGGGGGTTAAGACTGGGAATGGGCTATGGGGGGTTAGGACAGGTAATAGACTATGGAGGGGCTAAGACTGGAAATGGGCTGATGGGGAAAGTTATGACAGGTAATGGGCTATGGGGGGCTACGACTACAAGTGGGCTGATGGGGGGATAAGGACTGGAAATGGGCTTTGGGGTGGTAAGGACAGGGAAAGGGCTGAAGGGTGGGTAACAACAGGTAATGGGCTATGGGGGTCTAAGACTACAAGTAGGCTGATAGGGGGTTAGGACTGGTACTGGGCTGTGGGGGGCGTTTGGACGGGTAATGGGCGGGGGGGGTTAGGACTGGTACTGGGCTATGGGGGGGGCTAAGACTACAAGTGGGCTGATGGTTTAGGACTGGTAATGGGTTTATGGGGGGGTAATACTGAAAATGGGCTGATGGGAGGGTAAGGAGTGGAAGTTTGGTGATGGGGGGGTTAGGACTGGTAATGGGCTATAGGGGGTTCGGACTGGAAGTGGGCTGATGGGGGTTAAGGACATGTAAAGGGCAATAGGGGTTTCGAACAGGAACAGGGCTGATAGTGGAGCTAGGACTGGTAATGGGATGGGGGGTTGCTAGGACTGGAAATGGGCTGAGTGGAAGGGGGGCTTGAACGGCAAATAGCTGATGGGGACAGGGGCTTGGAATGGAAATGGGCTGAGTGGAAAGGGGGCTTGAACTGCAAATAGCTGATGGGGAGGGGGGCTTGGAATGGAAATGGGCTGTGAGGAGAGGGAGCTAGGACTGGAAATGGGCTGAGTGGGGGGGGGGGGCTAGGACAGGAAATGGGCTGATGGAGGGGCCAGGATAGGACTGGAAATGGGCTGTTGGGGGTGCTAAGGTTGGAAATGGGCTGTGGTGGGGGCTTGAATGGAAATGGACTCATGGAGGGGCTAGAACTGGAAGTAGGCTCATGGGGGGCTTGGATTGGAAATGGGCTGAGTGGAGGGGAGCTAGGATTTGACATGGGCTGATGGTGGGGCTAGGAAAGGAATAGAAATGAGCTGATGGGGGGCTGGGATTGGAAATGAGCTGATGGAGGAACTGATAGGACTGTAAATGGGCTGATGAGGGGCTGGGATTGGAAATGAACTGATGGATGGACTCGGATAGGACTGGAAATGGATGGGGGAGCTAGGACTGGAAATGGGCTGATGGTGGGGCTAGGATAGGATTGGAAATGGGCTGATGGGGGACTAGGACTGGAAATGGGCTGATGCAGGGACAAGAAGGGAGCAGATGCTGGGTGGGACTGGAACTAGAAAGGAGCTGATGTTGGGGGAGGATTAAAATGGGATGGAGCTGGGAGAGTGAAATGGAGAGGGAAAAATATTTTGCGTGGGAGGGAAGACAAATCTACAATTGGCCGGATATTGGGAGAGTAAGTGGGGATTGAGGATGGAGGGATAAAATTTGAGTGGATGAAATAGGAATGAGGAAAGAGCAAAAGGAGAAAGATTAGCATGTTAAAGCAGATGTAGAGAGAGAATGGAAAAAAAAAAAAAACAAGACAGAAGAAAGGACAAATGGACAGCAGATGGAGAGTTAGCAGAAGACACGAAGAAACCAGAAGAAAGTGGCTGGAACAATTGCAACTGAAAAAAAATGCACAAAAGGTAGAAAAATATCTCTTTATTTTGAATTTATTAACTGGAATATGTCAGCTCTGGGAAATGTGCATCATTAATTTTTGCGCTTTGTTTAGTACAAGAGGAAATTAATTTATAGTTTTATTTCTACAGTGTTGTTGTATATTCCAAGTTTGGCTTTTGGGGTTCCCAGTTTAATTATGGTCTTCCTGTTCCTAAATTGTGATTCCTTGTTTGTTGATGGTCTATGTTCTGCATGTGTAACTGAGCTGAGGTATACTGTTTATGTAATTCCTATTTGACATTGCCACTTGTTCTTTCCCCAGTAGGTCATGTATTATTGTTCTCTGAAATGTATTGGTTTAATATTTGCAGTGTTGCCTTTTGATAGTTAGGGTATGGTGCTTTGTGAGTCCTGGTAGTGCTGTTAGGATACGGCGGGTTTGCTATGGGTTCTAAATGGGGCAGTGTTTGTAGTAGTTCCTAATGTGCCTGGCGGTTGGTACTGGATTATAGTAATGTAGAAACCTTTTAGTCTTTCTTTATCCATATACTCATTAAGAGGCATGTTTACTAAAAGTTAGTGTATGGTAACATTATGCAAATATTTATGCAAATGAGGCACCTTATGCAAATGAGGCCCCGCACCGAGTCTCCGCACATGGCCCCGCACCCCCCTTGGGCCGCCCCTGTCCTAGCCCCCCACTCAGCCCATTTCCAGTCCTAGCTCCCTCCTCTCACAGCCAATTTCCATTCCAAGCCCCCCTCCCCATCAGCTATTTGCAGTTCAAGCCCCCTTCCACTCAGCCCATTTCCATTCCAAGCCCCCGTCCCCATCAGCTATTTGCAGTTCAAGCCCTCCTTCCACTCAGCCCATGTCCAGTCCTAGCAACCCCCCCCCAGCCCATTACCAGTCCTAACCCCACCATAGCCCATTTACATTCTTAAGCCCCCCATAACCCATTACCAGTCCTAACCCCCCCCATCACCCCATTTTCAGGCTTAGCCCCCCCCCATAGCCTATTACCAGTCCTAACCCCCCATCAGCCCACTTCTAGTCCTAACCCCCCATCATCCCATTTTCAATCTTAGCCACCCCACAGCCCATTACCAATCTTAACCCCCCCATCACCCCATTTCCAGCCCTAGCCCCCCCCCATAGCCCATTACTAGTCCTAACCCCCCCATCAGCACATTTCCAGTCTTTGTACTCCCATAGTCCATTACTAGTCCTAACCCCCCATCATCCCATTTCCAGTCCTAGCCCCCCCCCATAGCCCAATACCAGCCCTAACCCCTCCATCAGCCCATTTCCAGTCCTAGCCCCCCATCAGCCCATTTCCAGTCCTAACCCCCATCAGCCCATTTCCAGTCCTAGCTCCCTCCTCTCACAGCCCATTTCCATTCCAAGCCCCCCCCCCATCAGCTATTTGCAGTTCAAGCCCTCCTTCCACTCAGCCCATTTCCAGTCCTAGCAACCCCCCAGCCCATTACCAGTCCTAGCCCCACCATAGCCCATTAACATTCTTAAGCCCCCCATAACCCATTACCAGTCCTAACCCCCCATCACCCCTTTTTCAGTCTTAGCCCCCCATAGCCTATTACCAGTCCTAACCCCCCATCAGCCCACTTCCAGTCCTAACCCCCCATCAGCCCATTTCCAGTCCTACCCCCCCATAGCCCATTACTAGTTCTAACCCCCCCATCAGCACATTTCCAGTCTTAGTACCCCCATAGCCCATTACCAGTCCTAACCCACCCATCAGCCCATTTCCAGTCCTAGCCCCTCCTTAACCCATTACTAGTCCTAACCCCCATCAGCCCACTTCCAGTCTTAGCCCCCCATAGACCATTACTAGTCCTAACTCCCCCATCAGTCCACTTCCAGTCTTAGTCCCAGTCTTAGTTCCAGTCTTAGTCCCAGTCGGAGTCCCATTTCCAGTCCCCGCCCCCCCCTAGCCCATTACCAGCCCTAACCCCCCATCAGCCCATTTCCAGTCCTAGCCCCCCATCAGCCCATTTCCAGCCTTAGCCCCCCCATCAGCCCATTACCAGTCCTAACCCCAATCAGCCCATTTCCAGTCCTAGCCCCCCATAACCCATTACTAGTCCTAACCCCCATCAGCCCACTTCCAGTCTTAGCCCCCCATAGCCCATTACTAGTCCTAACTCCCCCATCAGTCCACTTCCAGTCTTAGTCACCCCATAGCCCATTACTAGTCCTACCCCCATCAGCCCACATCTAGTCTTAGCCCTCCCCACATAGCCCATTATCAGTCCTAACCCCCCCCCCCATAGCCCATTACCAGTCCTACCCCCCCTCCCCCCATCAGCACAGGTAGATTTAAAAAAACAAACTGGCTGAGGTTGATGCTGCTGCCGCTGCCGCCATGGCAGCAGCAGAATCAAGCATCCCGCTGTGGGGCCCCCCCCTGCCTGGCAGAGCCTCCTTGCAGCATCAGCTCCCGAGTCCCAAAGCACGGACTTTCATAGCTATGAGAGTTTCCCTTTCTCGCGGCTCTGTTAATCCCTGGTGGGTTTAACAGAGCCGCAAGAGGTCAGAGAAGTTCTCCATTCGTGGCTCTGAAAGCCCGTGCTTTGGGACTCGGGAGCTGATGCTGCAGGGAGGCTCTGCTGGGCAGGGGGGGCCCCGCGGGATGCTTGATTCTGCCGCTGCCATGGTGGCAGCGGCAGCAGCAGCCGTTTTTTTAAAATCTACTTGGGCTGATGTAGAATGTCTTTTGCGCGGGGCCCCCTGAAACACAGGGCCCTGTTCAAAAAACATTCTTACTCAATGGATGGGCCGGCCCTGGCGGGAAGACGGGTACACATGTGTGGTCATCTTCCCAAAGGCTTTCTCTGAAAGCTGGGGAGTGTTTCCTGGGTGGGTTCTGTCGGTGACATTACGCATATGTAAGGACTGATTCCTGCTGTTCCTGGAGAACACCTGCTGCAGGTGAGTAACTATATCTCCTAGTGCCTTAGTAACCACTGAGATGCATGCCTTTTTGGGCAAGGGCATATTGTACCTGAATGCTCAACAGCACTGTATACTGTGGTACCGCAGAGCCTATTCATGAAGAAAAAAGGGTTTTAAATCCTGAAAAAAGATTTTATCATCAGCTGCAATATTATGAGGAGCCCAATAGAGGGAGCAGGAGTGACCTTCCAAGGCCCAGAGAACTGCACCTCAGAGCTGATGAGGTAATGCAACCTAACAGCCAATGGAGAAAAGGGGGAGTTCCCCTGAAGAAAGGCTGGGAACTTGAAAAGGAGGAACTAGGACAAGTTAAAAGCAGACCAGGGAGAGAGAGACCAAGGAGAGGCATACCAAGGAAGGCCTACCAAAAGGAGGCATACCAAGAAGAGGCTTATCAAGGAAAAGCAGACCACGGAGAGTCACACCACAGAGAGCTTCTGGAAAGGAACCAAGAAGGAGAGCACCATAAGGAGTGTCCAGAGCACCAGAGAGGAAGGAGTTCCTGGCAGGAGGGCATAGTGAATCCGAGGCCACAGAGTTCCAGGAGTCCTTGGTTGAGAGGTACTGGAAAGAAAGGCACAAGGGGAGAAATAAACCCCAGAGTTTGGTGTGAAGAACCGGCAGCAGTAAATGCAAGACACAGTGAGCATTATCTGAGCAAGGATGAAGTCTTTGCTGCAAATGGTAATATTCCTTATTCAAATGGTAAAAGGTGTGAATGTGAGAGAGTGGTGACTCTGCATGAAGGCCAGCTGGAGTGTGAAAAGCCTACTGCTCAAGACAGGCTGAACTACAGCAGGACCAGGCCGTAGGACTCAACTAAACAAGGTATAATACCTTTTTATTCTGATAAGCAATATAAGTTAAGAAGACAGGAAACACAAGATACTGGAGTATATCCTCCATATCAAACGGTTGGTGAAACAGGGCACAAGCCCTTGGTAAAAAGACTGTATAACATAAGGCAGCCTGCAAGGGGAAGCAACTGCCATAACAAACACTCACATGGGCGCGGCCCTGACTTGAATGCTGAACATTGGAAGCTAGTAAATGTGTTATATGAGAAACCTCAGTACACTCCTCAAGAGTTTACTGACACTGATTCCCAGCTGTCTGATACTCAGCCCATGCAGGTGGAATTCAACGAAGACCCACCTGAAACCCCGATGGACTGTAGCTACTGTCAGGCAGGTAGCCTAAGGTCTGTGCATGAAACATAAAATAGTGAACAGTAGCGAATGCCTGTAAAGTTTGTTTATGCCAAGTACTGTGAAGCAACAGTTAAACAAAGCAAGTGTGAATATATTTTCTTTTTGTTGCCTGAAGCAAGGTTTCTTTCAGTTGGTTGAAGTAGTCTCCCATAATTTGAACCATTGTGCTTAAAGGGGAATAAAGCCTTATTTTCCCTACATTCTGGCTAGTGTATTCTCTTGAACTTTGGCCCCCGGTAGGTCCTGGGAACATTACCAAGACCTCTTACAGAAGGACCAAATTCACAATATATAAAAAAAAAACCTCTCATGTCCATCTGACCTGCCCATACCAACCTTGGCCTCTGGGGCGGCAGCATGACATGAAAATGGCGTAGTTGGCAGGATGTTTTCGTGGAGCCTACGTCCAGCCTACAGAGAAGAAGCTTGAGCTACAGGTCTCAAGAAGAAGAAACGGAAAAAAAACCCCACTTGGATTACAAAAAAAAAAAAAACCCCGAAGTGGAGCAGTCAAATCCGGAGCGGATTGGAGGAAAATCCTGGAAAAGAGAAATCCGGTATCCAACTGTCGGCGGAGAATCGCGGAACGACAGCGACGTATACTGTTCCAGAGCTGATTCTACACTGTCATCAGGTAAAACATAGATATACCTGAAAAGTGTAGGATACCAAGGAAAGTATAGGAGAAAAAAAAAAAAAAGGGATTAGGAAAGGAAATTTTCTTTGTAAAAAGAGCCACACTTGGTTGGGTTTTGTTGTTTTGTTTCCTTACTACAGATTACCATGGATCCCAAAGAAGTATGTGCGTGGATGGCTAATCAATTTGACAAGCAGGCGAAACTAGCGCTGCAGAACCAAGCGCAAGCGCTGAAAGCCATGCAAGAACAGCAGTCACCTCTTCTGCACACATTGGACAAATGGTTAACCCAGCAGAAGGAAGAAATAGCGAAGAAGGAAGCGGAACTATTGCGAGCCTCTGAACTCCATAACACAGAGTTGGGACAGTGGTCATGTAGTGACCTGACAATGGGAAAGTTAAGCCCCAGTGATAATCTGGATGATTTTCTGGATTCATTTAGCAGAATAGCAAAGTCAGCTCGGTGGCCGACTGAACAGTGGGCAGTCAGGCTAGCTGCATCCCTGACGGGAGAGGCTCTAGCCGCCTACCGGTCGATGCCTCCAGCTTTAGCAGACAATTATGATGAGGTAGTAATGGCAATTAAAGATCGCCTAGGTCTCACCCCATTTGCTTATAGGAAATTGTTTAGAGCCACTATGCTTAACCCAAATGAAACTCCGAAAGCCTTGGGACATAGAGTAAAGAGCTTGGCGTACAAATGGTTACAGCCTGAGAGAAAGAATATTGAAACTCTCATGGACGCCATAATCTTAGAACAGTTTCTAAAGGCAGTACCGAGTAGAGTGCAAAATTTTATAATTCTTCAGAATTGCTGCACTACTACCGAGGCCGTAAGCCTAACAGAGAGATATCTTGAGGCAGAAAAAGTGTCCCAGCCAAAGCTAGCGGTTCCTAAAATGCACTTAGGGATGGAAGCTAGGAGGGTAGATGGTTCCTCCAGACCAATGTATAGCCCTAGGAGTAATTATGACCCTAAGGATGTGGAAACTGTAAGACGATGTTTTTCATGTGGTAAGAAGGGCCATATAAAAAAGGAATGTTATTCACGTGTTGCATTAGTGGGAGAAGTCCCAAAGACAACAAAAGAAGGTTTTGTGTTGAGAGTAAAAATACACGGAGTTCATACTAAGGCACTTCTGGATTCAGGTGCGGACCAATCCATGATGTCCAAACAGCTGTGGTCTAGGATCCAAGACCAAGGATGGTCCGTCCCTGAATGTCCAGAAGCGCAGGTCAAAATTAAATGTGTTCATGGATCAGCTACAAGCTATCCCGTGTACAAGCTGTGGGTTAAGGCATGGGGAATGAGAAAACAAATGTTGGTAGCCGTGGTCCCAAGATTACCACAAGAGCTGGTATTGGGTCGCGACTGGCCGCAATTTAAAAAGACTCTGAGAGAGGGTTTATCTCCTCAGACAGTCATGAATTCCACCTGCAGTAGGCATGAGCACACGGGTAGTCCTGAGCCTACTGATCGCCTTAGCACCCAGCGAAGCAGCCTAGCGGCAACCACTAACTCCATGGTCCCTAGTCCGCTCTGGGGAAAGCCAAAGAGAGGCCTGATAAAGGAAACACCGGAGGCGCCTAAGAAATTCGTGTTGAAGTTCTGTAAAACTTCGGAAAAGGCCCGTAGTCCCCAAAGAGCATCAACACAAGCAGCAGGCTACGATCTCCATAGTGTGGAAGACCAGGTCATCCCTAAGCAGGGGCGAAAGCTAATTAGCACTGGAATACAAGTGGAAATCCCTCCAGGATGTTATGGAAGGATAGCACCCCGGTCAGGATTAGCTGCCAAACACAGTTTGGATGTAGCCGCAGGGGTCATCGACCCTGATTATAGGGGAATAGTAAAAGTTCTCCTGTGCAATTTTTCTAAAGAAGATTTCGTGGTTCAGGTTGGGGACAGAATAGCGCAATTGATTTGCGAGCGAGTCGGGTTCCCCAGCTTGGAAGAGGTCACCATGCTCACTCCCACTAGCTGAGGTGCAGATGGTTTTGGCTCTACGGGGAAGGCAGAGCTAGAAGGACTCATGGCCATAGGGAGTGATTTTCCAGAAGAAGACCTGGGCCCCCATGTGGAAGACCACAAGGAGGACTCCGTGCCGAAAATCGGGGAGGAACTCTCATTGAGCCAACAGCACGACTTAACCCAATTGTTGGGAGCTTACAAGGATGTTTTAACCTCGATACCGGGAGAAACGTCACTGGTGACTCACGAAATACTCACACCCCCAGGCAAAATCATCCGGCAACGGCCCTACCGTCTGCCGGAGGCAAAAAGGCAGGAAATTATTAAACAAGTGGATGAAATGTTGAAAATGAATATCATCGAGGAGTCGCATAGCCCCTGGTGTAGCCCGGTCATTCTGGTACCTAAGCCAGATGGCTCGATGCGTTTTTGTATCGACTTTCGCCAATTAAACGCTGTGTCTACGTTCGATGCCTATCCCATGCCTCGTATAGAGGAGCTACTAGACCGGCTTGGACAAGCGAAGTTTTTGACAACATTGGACATGACAAAAGGGTATTGGCAGGTCCCTTTAACACGGGATGCCAGACCAAAAACTGCCTTCAGTACGCCCTTGGGGCTATATCAATTCACAGAATGCCATTCGGTCTGCACGGGGCAGCCGCCACCTGTCAACGTTTGATGGATATCATCCTGAGGCCATACCAAACGTTCGCAACCGCTTATATGGACGATGTAGTGATCCACAGCGCCACCTGGGCGGATCATCTCCACCACATACGTACCATATTAGAAGCAATGAGAAGAGCGGGCCTCACTTTAAATCCAAAAAAGTGTACTTTTGCGGCAAAAGAGGTCAAATATCTGGGTCACCTCGTGGGCCGGGGAACAGTGCGACCTCTACGAGATAAAGTAGAAAGTGTGAGACAATTTCCCGCTCCCCAGAATAAAAAACAATTACGAAGCTTCCTGGGTCTCATCGGGTATTACCGACGTTTTATACCCCATTTTGCGGAGGAAAGCAGTCTCTTCACGGGGATGCTGCGAAAAAAAACGCCCCGAACCTGCTACAATGGTCGCCGGAAGCGGAGACAACGTTCCAACGCCTGAAGGAAAGGTTGTGTAGGGCCCCCATACTACGAGGAGTAGACTTCCAGCAACCCTTCCTATTGCAAACGGATGCCTCCGAGACAGGCTTGGGTGCTGTTCTGTCTCAAATACAAGAGGGAGCAGAACACCCCATTATGTTCCTTAGCCGGAAACTTTCGGTGGCTGAACAAAAATATGCCACTATAGAGCGGGAATGTCTCGCCATTAAATGGGCCATTGAGGCGTTACGATTTTATCTCACCGGAAGGAAATTCGTTCTTATAACGGATCACGCCCCATTAAAATGGTTACATACCATGAAAAATGACAATAACCGATTAACCAGATGGTATATGGCTCTGCAACCCTACGATTTTCGGGTGGAACATCGAGCGGGCAAACTACATTTCAACGCCGACGCCATGTCACGAATTCCGTGCTGTGTGAAGGGGGCTTCACCAGCCCGTCATATTTTAAGAGGGGGGATATGTGGTACCGCAGAGCCTATTCATGAAGAAAAAAGGGTTTTAAATCCTGAAAAAAGATTTTATCATCAGCTGCAATATTATGAGGAGCCCAATAGAGGGAGCAGGAGTGACCTTCCAAGGCCCAGAGAACTGCACCTCAGAGCTGATGAGGTAATGCAACCTAACAGCCAATGGAGAAAAGGGGGAGTTCCCCTGAAGAAAGGCTGGGAACTTGAAAAGGAGGAACTAGGACAAGTTAAAAGCAGACCAGGGAGAGAGAGACCAAGGTGAGGCATACCAAGGAAGGCCTACCAAAATGAGGCATACCAAGAAGAGGCTTATCAAGGAAAAGCAGACCACGGAGAGTCACACCACAGAGAGCTTCTGGAAAGGAACCAAGAAGGAGAGCACCATAAGGAGTGTCCAGAGCACCAGAGAGGAAGGAGTTCCTGGCAGGAGGGCATAGTGAATCCGAGGCCACAGAGTTCCAGGAGTCCTTGGTTGAGAGGTACTGGAAAGAAAGGCACAAGGGGAGAAATAAACACCAGAGTTTGGTGTGAAGAACCTGCAGCAGTAAATGCAAGACACAGTGAGCATTATCTGAGCAAGGATGAAGTCTTTGCTGCAAATGGTAATATTCATTATTCAAATGGTAAAAGGTGTGAATGTGAGAGAGTGGTGACTCTGCATGAAGGCCAGCTGGAGTGTGAAAAGCCTACTGCTCAAGACAGGCTGAACTACAGCAGGACCAGGCCGTAGGACTCAACTAAACAAGGTAAAATACCTTTTTATTCTGATAAGCAATATAAGTTAAGAAGACAGGAAACACAAGATACTGGAGTATATCCTCCCTATCAAACGGTTGGTGAAACAGGGCACAAGCCCTTGGTAAAAAGACTGTATAACATAAGGCAGCCTGCAAGGGGAAGCAACTGCCATAACAAACACTCACATGGGCGCGGCCCTGACTTGAATGCTGAACATTGGAAGCTAGTAAATGTTATATGAGAAACCTCAGTACACTCCTCAAGAGTTTACTGACACTGATTCCCAGCTGTCTGATACTCAGCCCATGCAGGTGGAATTCAACGAAGACCCACCTGAAACCCCGATGGACTGTAGCTACTGTCAGGCAGGTAGCCTAAGGTCTGTGCATGAAACATAAAATAGTGAACAGTAGCGAATGCCTGTAAAGTTTGTTTATGCCAAGTACTGTGAAGCAACAGTTAAACAAAGCAAGTGTGAATATATTTTCTTTTTGTTGCCTGAAGCAAGGTTTCTTTCAGTTGGTTGAAGTAGTCTCCCATAATTTGAACCATTGTGCTTAAAGGGGAATAAAGCCTTATTTTCCCTACATTCTGGCTAGTGTATTCTCTTGAACTTTGGCCCCCGGTAGGTCCTGGGAACATTACCAAGACCTCTTACAGAAGGACCAAATTCACAATATATAAAAAAAAAACTCTCATGTCCATCTGACCTGCCCATACCAACCTTGGCCTCTGGGGCGGCAGCATGACAATACCTACAGTTGCACTATAAAACAATAAGTATTACTATTATGAACCAGCTCAATAAAAATAAAGAGGCCTAACCCATTGTAAAAACAACTTTTTGTATTATGTTTCCGTAGGAATATTTACCAGAGAATTCACTAACCTACGGTTCCGACTGTGTTAGCACACAAAGCAAAATAAGGATGCTGGACCAAGGTCGGTAGTAGTCAAATATTTTATTTTATTTTATATATTATATTTTATCGTATACTGCTAATTAATAAGAGCACTATTCAGCAACAGTGCATACTGTTGAAGCGATAGGTTCTTACTAAGTACTACTGTAAGCATAAAATAAGCAACAGTGTACACAGTTAAAGACAACTAAAAAAAACCCCAATTCTTATCATTTCATTTAAAAATGATACGAAACAACATGGATATTGTTTCAGATGAACCTATATCCTTACTATGTACTATTTTATTTTATAGAATTCAATCCTACTGAAGAAAGCAACCAGCTAAGAAATGTGCTTGTTTTTGCTGTGGATAATGTGATTGCCAGAAATTTGGTCTTAGAGAAGACATGGGCATGGATTGAATCCTAGGAAGACTTGGTTCCTTAACTGTAAATAGTGAGTTTTCTTTGAACAGAATGTAGATTATTGCTGCACAACCCTTCTCCATCTGAAGTCTGAGAGTGGGAAGCTTCAGTGTTTAACTATTTCTTGATGGCCTTGCAGCAGATTATGCTTAACTAACACAAAAATGAACTTTGCAGAACAATACCCTGAAGTTTAAAGACACATTTTAGATACTATGCGGAGAATGGGCTCTGCCAAACATGGTGCCTTTTCTAAAATACAAATAGAGAGGTGCAGGAGTGCATGCATGTGTGGCGATAAGCAGAGTGCAATCAATGAAGGAAACGCAGCAACGTTCACATGTAAGTGTAGACACACATGGAAATTGGTATGTCACATTTTGATGTAAGTTCCTGCAATTACACTTGTATGTGAGCTGTTTTATAAATCTATACATGTAAATTCTGCCAATTAATTACAGAGGCTGCTATCTTCATTTAATTAGAATTTGGGGAGGGGAAGAAACAGGGGATTAAGGAGGATAACTTCCATAATCCCTCCTATAAAGGGCTGGCTGACAAAGACGCTTTTTAAAAACCTAAGCGTGTCAAGGAGCAAGTGTAGATCCTGATGTGGACAATTTTGGCCGTGCAGATTTTTGAGCAGTCCGGGCCATTCCCTAACCAGGCCTCCAATATGCCCCTTGTAACTTCTATATAGTAAGGACATCCATGTATAAATTCAGTCCTTTCTAAAGTGGTCATTTACAAGTGGATTATTCATAAATAGATGTCCCTGGTAATCACCCAAATGCCATAATCTTTTATCCTTGCAGAAAACAACTATAACAATCTCAAAAAATTTCAAGGAAAAATTATGTTAAAATGACACTGTAACATGCTTCACTGCTTATTCATTCAATTATGATTCATATGAACCGCCAAGGCTCAAAACTCTTCACGGGAAAATAAAACTAATGCTGACTTAACAATCCATCATTGCCTCTGACAGTCACAACTTCCTTTTTCATTCAATTCCAAAACACATTTCATTGGAATAATTTGTAACACAGTACTTATCTTGATCAGAGTGACATCTTTCACCCCTTCATAGGTAGTAATATTTGTATCTGTGCCCTGTTGTTAATAAGCCAAACTGTCAGGTAGGTTTCACCCATACAAATTTAGGCTTCTTCAGGAAAATTATATGATTGGACTTTGACACCCCCAAAGCACGAATAAGTGCCTGCTGGAAGGGGTAGTCTTCAATGCTGATGTCTGCACCCCTTCAATAGTTATCCCAACCTGGATCACCTCCCTTTGACATCTTATTACCTTTTAACCCCCGAACAATCAATTCCTCCATCCCCCCCCCACCCCCAAGTCAACCCCCACACATATTTACTCCCTCATTCCCATCCTTACCAGGAGTCCCTAATGTCTAGGGCAAGAAGGAGCTATCGCCAGTTCTTGCTCTTTATGGTCCCAGGTTCAAAATGGATGCTGTGACTCTAGTAGCAATCTTGAGGCATTACCATTAGAGGTCAGGTTGTCTAATGAGGAGCCTGACCTTTCTGAGTGGAGATAAGACTCAGACTCAAGCTTCAAATATCTCTCTGTCTCTATCTGTCAGTCTCTCTCTCTCTAGGATCCTGACCTTCCCTTTTTCCAGTGCCTCAAGACTTCCTCTGATTCTTTAGCTCCTTTGGTGGGATCAAAAAAGCCAAACATCGGTTCCAGTTACTAAGATGCAGTATGGCCCAGTAACTTCAAAGATAAACAAGCCTTTAATTTCTCCATTCTTCTCCTGCTACACTAAAACTAATGTAAGTCAAAATAGTACACAGATGGTATATCTTCTTAACTAGAAGTTTCAAAATTGGTTTGATATATTAAAAATATCCAAAAAAATATAAAAATGCAGTATCTGCATCTCCTCATTCCCTGTAACAGTAGTTCTCCAACCAGTTGGGCAGGGGCACTAATTAATACTAATTTATCTCATGCATATTAATTGGGATATACTGAAACATAACAGGATGGTTCTGCCCCTGGACAAGTTTGAGAACCACTGGCCAATAAGACTGTTGATTTATTTGGAGATTCTGGTGAATGTAATTGTTTTGTAAAACTAAAAAGTTTTTCTTTCTCTGAAAACACTTCCTTTGGGTGCCTCTGTCAATTTGAGATGTTGCTATAATTAAGCGAAACAATTATTGGACACAGCCATCATATAATCAAGTTCCCTTTTTTAATTAAATTTGCTAAAATTATAGCTCCATAAGAACATCAAGTACAATAGTCAATTCTAATAATTCGATATACAAGGGAAGTGACTTGACTCTATAACAAGGGGAAAAAATAGAGAAATCAAGAGGTATACAACCCCAACAGCAAAGGAAATAATTCAATCTATAACTAACCAGCTGATACTAAAGTCCCAAATAAGTTCCACCGGCTTCTTTAACAAAGGTTTATCCAAAACATACTGTACCTATTATCTTGATAGGAAATTAAACATTTACAAGGATAACATAAATAAAACGCTCCTCCAAATGCTAAAAAGCATGAGATTTATAGGTCAAGATAACCTCCTACACATTTTTATTGCACAAAATACATTGTGACATATTGATACTTTTGAATCACAAGAAATAGAGGGGACAGTATTCAGTGAGGGTGGCAAACACTGTTAAAGTGGTTGGCCATCATTGCTTTAACTTAAACGCTGATATTTAATGCCAAAGTCATATACAGCCATCCACATTGAAAATCTGGTTTGGTCAGATAGTGCTGCAGCTAACCAGGCAGCGGCGATATTCAGCAGTTGCCTAGTTAGCTAAAGAGGCTAAAGTTAGGGCAGCCTTTTATCTGCCTATCTTTAGCCACTTTAAGATAACCAGTCGGTAGCTGAATATTATCGCTGAGCAGTTATCTTTGGCACCACCCCTGGAAATCCTGATGCGAAACAGTTCACATTGGGGCATCTAGTTGTATTAGAGGGGAATATTCAACAGCGCCAGTAGCATGGTTAGCAGGTCTGCTGAGTTAATCGCTTTGAATATGCCCCTCTAGAATCCTTATATTTAAAAACGTTTCAAAATAGTCATCTTATTCATACAGTATAAGAAATTAATGAAACTACAAGGATGCTTTAGTAGATACATTATTGTATGAATCTTCAAGAATAAGAGTCAGATTGAACTCTGGACTATGAGCTAGAGCATTCATTCCATTCAAAGGTCCATTCTCTGATCTTACTTCAAAAAAGCACAGCATCAGCATTATGAGAGCAAATATCTCTTTAAGATATTCTCTAAGCAATATTTCAGACAAAATTTAATGTTTCATATAGAAATTTAAAAATCTCAAATGTTTACTTCTAATTGAATTTTCAAGCAATTCAATTTTTTAATGCAAAGTCAAACTATCTTTATTAGCGGACACGCCCATGGACTGAAGAGATGTCACATAAGTGTCCAAAATTGAAATCTTAAGGGCATGTTTACAAAGGTGTAGCACATTTTTGCACATGACCCAGTACAAACCGTGATTATATGAACCAGAGTTTATTATTATCTTCACTGCCCTCCCGACACAGGCCGTGTTTCGCACACTTCGTCAGGGGTTTGATTAGGCAAATGAAACTAAAAACATAAATATATAAATATATAAAAAAGGTTACATAGTAAATACATAAATAGCATTAAAACACATAAAAGAACAGAACATCTAATACAAGGTAAAAGAATACTACCATAAATAATATCACTTTAAGACTATAAATGTAATATTATAATTATATAAATATATAAAAGGGCACAAAAGTGTTGGCAAAAACTAATAAATAATTAATAAACCACATAAATACATACATAAGATTACTTCACAAACTGTTAAACACCCATGAAATAAATTCATATGTACATTAATAAAAAAAGGAAAAAGGAATGGAATGTGACAAACAACACTAGAGAGGGAATATTTACCTCTGAGTTGTTCACCGGCAATAATTTAATATCGAATTGGAAAACACTGACAATGATGCTAAAGGAGAAATATAAATTGATCATTGGAACAAAAAAAGCCAAAAACATAAAGTAATTATACACACATAATGAGGTAAGAGAAATGTAGCAGGAGAGTGTGGTGAACTAATCCTCAGGGGGAGTGGACTTGTTCTTATTCAAACAGGCAAAGAACTTGAAAAAAACTTTTCTACTTTTATACAATATATGCTGAACTTTAAATGGACATATAGGAGAACCTGGAAATGAAGTGACCAGACGTACTTTACCTTAAAATCAAATCAAAAGTCGTCTATACATACTTAAAAACGGTATAAGATAAGTTCTAAAAATAATCAAGAACACAGCAATGTAAAATAGTTTATAAAACTAACCCAAAATAGATGTGTCTGAAACTGCCGCAAGTAAACTCTGCAGACTGCCAAAATCAGCGCTCTTTGCGAACTAAAAAACAGCAAATAGTTTTATCAAAAGGAATCTCTCCAAATAAACACCAAATTCATGAATTGTCTAAGTATTCATACCTGCTTTAAAACTCCATTGATATAGGATGAAATATGAAAGCGAATTGTAAAAAGGAATCATAAAGGAACTGACCCAAGAGCGGCGCCTCTTTAACCTGTCTCCGGCAATTTTTGCAAACCTGCGCGGTCGGCACACTCTGTAATCTAAAGGGACCAGAAAGCCGTCTTACAAACAGAATCTTTCTGGTCCCTTTAGATTACAGAGTGTGCCGACCGTGGCGGTTTGCAAAAATTTATTTTCTTTATGATTCGTTTTTACAATTCGCTTTCATATTTCATCCTATTTTGGGTTAGTTTTATAAACTATTTTACATTGCTGTGTTCTTGATTATTTTTAGAACTTATACCGTTTTTAAGTATGTATAGACGACTTTTGGTTTGATTTTAAGGTAAAGTACGTCTGGTCACTTCATTTCCAGGTTCTCCTATATGTCCAGAGAGGTACTGCTCCTGCTCCAAAGATCACTAGAAACCAGGGATGCTGGGGAGGTTGGAAGTCAGAAAGCAAAGGAAGGGAAAATGTGGAGGAAAATATTTATAGAGACTGAGTAGAATGAGGCAGTTGAAGAGAAAAATAAAAAACTAATGCACGCATGAGTGATAAGTGCTGAAGAGGTTTTGACATTTTACTGAAGGTTTCTTACTGGTTGCTTTGGACCTCCCTCCAGAGAGCAACTAAGATGATAATCCAGTTTAAGATGGAAGCATTTATTGACATTACTTTTTATTGACCGAAAGACAGGAACCATACAGTGCAATAATATAATTTGACCAAGTGAGGATCTTAGATGCATGGCTCCATCTCTTAACCCTATTTTTCAATAAGCAAACTAAGTGGCATGTTTAGTAAAGTGTAATAAGTGTTTTTACTTACCGTACCCTAACAGGCAAAGTTAAGGTATGTTAAGTGCAAAACCTGTGCAATAAATGCAGGGCATATGTCCAGCATCTGCCCTGCATTTAGCACACAGGACACACTTAACACACGGAAGCACCAGCAATACCTGCCTCAGCAGAAATGTGGGCCTGGTGCCAAGAAAAAAAAATGCTGTGGCTACAACCACAATGTCTTTTCTTCAAGTACTAATCCCCACCAAGGCACAACTGCCTCGATCACCCCCACACACCAATGACTCCCCCTTGGCTCTGACTTCCAAACACAATCCCTCTCCCCTGAGCATCCACCCACCTTCAAGAGCCCCTTCCAAACAGCAAAGAGGAACCCCATGTCACAAGCTCCCAACCTCAAAGCCCTCAAGCAGACTCCTCTGACAAAGTTCTAACTGTTCCCCCCCCCCTCAGGTCTGATAAAGAATGCTACGCCTGTATTTCACACTATACATACTACTAGCAATCATTCTTCTCACAGCTGCCTACAACATAAGAACATAAGATATGCCATACTGGGTCAGACCAAGGTCCATCAAGCCCAGTATCCTGTTTCCAACAGTGGCCAATCAAGGTCATACATACCTAGCAGTTTCCCGAAAAGACACAGGTTCCACAGTGCTTGTACTGGCTCAAGCATTGATATCCTGGGTCCCTTCTTAATAATTTTTTGTAGACCTTTCCTCCAGGAACTTGTCCAAACCTTTTTTAATCCCAGCTCCACTAACAGCCTTTACTACATCCTCCGGTAGCAAATTCCAGAGTTTGATTACATGTTGAGTGAAAAAATATCTTCTTTTATTAGTCTTAAATAGTTTATCCTGTAGCTTCATTGCATGTCCCCTAGTCTTTCTATATTCTGATAACGTAAACAATTGATCTACGTTTACCCGTTCCACTCCGTTCATTAATTTATAGACTTCTATCATATCTCCCCTCAGCCGTCTCTTTTCCAGGTTAAAGAGCCCTAACCTTTTTAGCCTTTCTTCATAGGAGTATCCTTCCATCCCCTCTACCATTTTGGTGGCTCTTCTCTGAACCTTTTCTAATAATGCTATATCCTTTTTAAGATACGGCGACCAGAATTGCACACAATATTCAAGGAGCGGTCTCACCATGGAATGATATAGAGGCATTATAATATCTTTTGGTTTATTTTCCATCCCTTTCCTTATGATACCTAGCATTCTATTTGCTCTCTTGGCCGCCGCTGTACACTGTGCCGAGGGCTTTAACATGTTATCCACAATGACGTCTAAATCTTTTTCCAGGGTGGTGGTTCCTAATGTGGAACCTTGCATCGTGTACATAGTTTGGGTTGTTCTTCCATAGGTGCATAACTTTTCACGTGTCCACATTAAATTTCATCTGCCATTTTGATGCCCAGTCTTCCAATTTATCGAGATCCACTTGCAATTTTCCACAATCCTCTTGGGTTTTAACAACTTTAAATAGTTTTGTGTCATATGCAAATTTGATAACCTCACTCGTTATTCCCTTTTTCAGGTCATTTATGAATATGTCAAAAAGCAGCTGACCCAACACAGATCCCTCGGGTACACCACTATTCACCTTTCTCCATTGAGAAAATTGGCCATTTAGCCCTACCCTCTGCTTTCTATCTTTTAACCAGTTCCTGATCCACAATAGTACACTGCCTCCTATCCCATGACTCTTTAGTTTAGCCAAACGTCTCTGATATCAACCGACTAACCTTTGTCCACCTGTTTATTCACACCTTTAAAAAACATAACAGATTAGTAAGACAAGATCTTCCTTGTCTAAAGACATGTTGGCTGTCTCCCATTAGGCCATGACTATCTACATGCTGAGTAATTTTGTTCTTTATGATGGTTTCTACCATTTTTCCTGGTACTGACGTCAGTCTCACCGGTCTGTAGTTTCCCGGATCACCCCTGGAACCCTTTTTAAAAATTGGCTTTACAATGGCGATCCTTCAATCTTCAGGTATTACAGATGATTTTAATGAAAATTCACAGATTACTAATAGCAGGTCTGCAATCTCATATTTCAGTTCTTTCAACACCCTTGGATGTATACCATCCAGCCCAGGTGATTTGCTACTCTTCAGTTTATCTAATAGTTGTAATAATTCTTACCGATGTGTCGATATTTCCTTCAATTCTTCTGCACCTTTACATACCACTTCAGTCATGGGTAACATCCCTACATCTTCCTCAGTAAAGACCGAAGCAAAGAATTCATTCAGTCTCTCTGCTATCGCCTTGTCGCCTCTTAATGCCCTTTTAACCCCTCTATCATCTAATGGACCAACTGACTCTCTCACAGGTTTTTTTGCTGCAAATGTACTTGAAAAAGTCTTTATTTTGCATTTTTGCTTCCGCAGAAGGCTTCTTCTCAAATTCCCCCTTTGCCTGCCTTATCAATGCCTTGCATTTGACTTGCCAGTGCTTGTGCTGTTTCCAGGTTTCATAGTTTGGCTCTTTTTTCCATTTCCTGAAAGATGCTTTTTTGGCAACAACAGCCTCTCTGACCTCACCTTTAAACCATGCTGGCAGTTTTTCTGACTTCTTTCCACTTTTCTTAAAGCATGGAATACAGCTGGTTTGGGCTTCCAAGATAGTATTTTTCAACAACACCCAAGCTTGATGTAAGTCTTTTACCTTTGCAACTTCTCCTTTTAGTTTTTTCTTAACTATTTTCCTCATTTTTTCATAGTCTCCCTTTCGAAAGTTAAAAGGTAGTACTGTGGATTTCCTTACTATCCCTCTTCCACTAATTAAATCAAACATGATCATGCTATGATCACTATTGCCAAGTGGCCCCAACACCCTTATCTCTTGCACTAGATCTGGTGTTCCACTAAGGACTAGGTCTAATATGGCTTCCCCTCTGGTTGGTTCATGAACCAGCTGCTCCAAGAAGCAGTCATTTATTTCATCTAGGAACTTTATCTCCCTAGCATGTCCTGCAGTGATACTGACCCAGTCGATACCAGTAATTGAAATCACCCATTATTATTACTGCGCTGTAATTTTTGTTAGCTTCCTTGATTTCTTTGAGCATTTCATTATCCATTTGTTCATTCTGGCCAGATCGTCGATAATACACCCCCACTCCCATCACCTTCCCCTTTTTACATTGAATTTCAATCCATAGAGATTCTACAGCAAAAATTGTTACCTGCAAAACTTTAATCCTTTCTGACTCAATGCCATCTCTAACATAGAGCGCAATCCCTCCACCAATTTGATCAGCTCTATCATTACGATATAGTTTGTACCCAGGTATCACAGTGTCCCACTGGTTGTCCTCCATCCACCATGTCTCTGACATTCCAATTATATCTGACCTCTCATTTAGTGCTATATATTCTAACTCTCCCATCTTATTTTTTAGACTTCTAGCATTTGCATACAAGCATTTTAGAGACTGTATTTTATTCATATTAATCTGGCTATTGGTAGACATGGGTAATTTTGGATCTTTAAGCTCTGTCTGCTCCATACTCGAGGGCATTGGCTACTTTACTCTTATTTGGAACCTCTCTGCTTTTGGTAGTATCCTTCAAGGATACATTCTTCCGAACCATGCGCTCTTGGGCTACTGTCGGCTTTCCCCTATTTTCTAGTTTAAAAGTAGCTCTATCTCTTTTTTAAAGGCTAATGCCAGCAGCCTGGTTCCATCCCGGTTAAGGTGAAGCCCATCCCTTTGGAAGAGCCCCTCCTTTCCCCAGAATGTTCCCCAGTTCCTAACAAATCCAAATCCCTCATCTCTGCACCACTGTCTCATCCACGCATTGAGACTCCGGAGCTCTGCCTGCCTTTTGGGTCCTGCGCGTGGAACGGGAAGCATTTCGGAGAACGCTACCCTGGAAGTTCTGGATTTCAACTTCCTACCTAAAAACCTAAATTTAGCCTCAAGAACCTCCCTACCACATTTTCCTATGTCATTGGTACCGACATGTACCAAGACAGCAGACTCCTCCCCAGCACTATCTAAGACCTTATCTAGGTGGTGCATGAGGTCCGCTACCTTCGCACCAGGCATACCCACTACACACCTCAGCTATAGATTGGCCGAAACTCTCACCAAATAATCCCCCCCATACCAGCACACCACCCACAGAAACCCCCAAAGTCTCAACATCTCATACACATACTCCACTCATACAACCATACCTCCATGACCACAACCAAAAGAAACAAAGTCCCTGCCATCAGAGACCTACTTACGACTGAGCACATCGACATTTTATGCATAGCAAAGACTTGGATCACAGAAACAAATGTTTAATGAGTCGCATGGATGGGATATAGCCATATTGGCTATAATCTATTTAGAAGAGATAGATGAGGTAGAAAAGGAGTAGCCCTATATGTCAAAAGCAATATTAAAGCTGCTGAAATTCAGGGGAAGTGGGGAAAAGAAGAAGCACTATAGATTGTGTTGGAAAGAGGAGATGTCACTGTCTTTCATACTGGTGTGGTCTTCAGGCCTCCAACTCAAACCGAAGAAATGGATAGCAAATTGATTGTTGATGATATTTCAAAGATAGCCATAAAGGGGGAAGTGATCATATCGGGTGACTTTAATCTACCCAATGTCGATTGGCATGTTCCTTCTACAAAAGTGGAAAGAAATAGAAAAAAATTGTGGATGCCTTCCAAGATGCATTACTTAAACAAATGGTTATGGAACAAACCAGGGAGTGCTCCGTGCTGGATTAAGTGCTCATCAACGGACATAGTGTGTTGAACATCCAGATGGGTGCCCATGTGAGCAGTAGCAATCACCACACGGTGTGGCTTGAGATAAAAGCCAAAGTACAATTCAATCACAGCAAGCTCAAAGTCCTAGACTTCAAAAACACTGACTTCAGTAAAATGGCCAAGTACCTGAAGGAGGAGTTGGCAGAGTGGGACTAGATAAGGAAAGTGGAATTGCAATGGGCTAAACTAAAAGAGGCAATAAAAGGTGCAACAGATACATACATAAGGAAAGTAAAAAAAAAACAAGAGGAAAAGGAAACCTATTTGGTTCTCCAAAGAAGTGGCTGCACAAAAAAGGTAAAAAAACCACAGCTTTCACAAAATTCAGAAGCTCACAAACAGAGGAACACAGAAAAGAATACAGGATCAAACTAAAAGACACAAAAAGAGAAATAAGGATAGCACAATCAAAGGCAGAAGAAAAGATGGCTAAAGATGTGAAGTGTGGTGATAAACCTTTTTTCAGATATATTCAGGAGAGGAGGAAGATCAAAGGTGGAATTGCAGGACTCAAAAGTGCTGAGAACAGATTTGTGGAAAGTGACATTGAAAAAGTGAAAATGCTAAACAAATACTTCTGCTCTATTTTTACTAGAGAAAATCCTGGAGAAGGATGGGACCAGATGGGATACACCCCAGGATACTGAAAGAGTTCAGAGAGATTCTTGCAGGGCCATTAAAGGATGTTTTTAATAGATACTTGGAGACAGGAGAAGTTCCACAGGACTGGAGGAGGCTAATATAGTACCTCTTCACAAAAGTGGTAGTTGGGAAGAAGTGACAAACTACAGGCTAGTGGGAACAGCAGTGGTGGGAAAAGTAATGGAGGTACTCCTGAAAGAGCAAGTAGTGGACTTCCTCAAAACCAACAGGTTGCATGATCCAAGGCAACATGTTTTTATCAAAGGACGATCTTTGAATGGGTAACCAGAGAACTAGATCAAGGGCATGTGATGGATGTAATCTACCTAGATTTCAGTAAAGCCTTTGATACTGTTCCTCAAAAGAGGCTTATCAATAAACTGAACAACTTGGGGTGTGTGTCCCAAGGTGCTGAACTGATTCCGAAATTAGTTGACTGACAGATGACAGAAGGTGATTGTAAATGGAACTCATTTGGATGAAAGGAAGGTGATTAGTGGTGTGTCCCAGGGTTCGGTCCTGGGACCAGTACTGTTGAATGTATTTGTGAGTGATCTTACTGAAGGACTGAAGGGGAAAATTTGCAACAGAGTGGACTCCCCTGAAGGAGTGGATAACATGAGGAAAGATCTACAAAAGCTGGAAGAATAGTCTAATGCTTGGCAGTTAAGATTTAATGTGAATAAGTGCAGTGGCATGCATTTGGGAAGCAGAAATCCAAGGGAATTTTATGTGATAAGGGGCTAGAGGCTGGTGTGCACGGACCAGGAAAAGGACCTCAGAGTGATTGTTTCTGAGGAACTCAATGTGGTAAAACAGTGTGACAAGGTGGTGGTAAAAGCCAGAAGGATGCTGGGTTGCATACAGAGAGGAATTACCAGCAGAAAGGAAGAGGTACTAATGCCATTGTAAAAGTGAGGCCTCACTTGGAATATTGTGTTCAGTTTTGGAGACCATATCTCGCAAAGGATATATAAAGGCTGGAAGCAGTTCAGAGGAAGGTTACCAAAATGATTTGGAGCCTGTGTCAGAAGACTTATGAGAAGAGACTTGAAGACCTAAATATGTATACTCTGGAAGAAAGGAGGGATAGGGGAGATATGATTCAGACCTTTAAATACTTAAAAAGTATTAATGAACAAACAAACCTCTTCCAAAGGTGCAGAAGTTCTTAAACTAGAGGGCATAACATGAAGCTGCAAGGGTGTATACTGAGAGGCAATGCCAGGAAATACTTTTTCACTGAAAGGGTGGTGGATGCTTGGAATGCCCTCCTGATGGAAGTGGTGGGGACAAATACAGTGACAGAATTCAAAATGGCATGGGACAGACATAGTGGATCCCCTTATAGTGGAGTGGAGGAGTGGCCTAGTGGTTGGGGCTAGGTACTTCAGGCCGGAAGGTCAGGGGTTCAAATCCCACTAGAGGACAGCAACCTTGGGCCAGAAGGACTGGGGTTTCTAGTCCCACAGGTGCTCCTTGTGGTCTTGGGCAAGCCACTTAACCCTCCATAGCCCATGTTCCCTGTAAAATAGTTATCTCCAAGTTATAATGCCCTGTTCAATGTAATTTCAGTTTGTTCAATGTAAACTACACTGATGCAGAATAGTGTGGTATATAAGAGAATGTAAATAAAAAAATAAAAAATAGCAACAGGATAAAATAAACATAAATATCTCTTTTATCTGAACAAATAAGGGTGACTAACATCGAGCTGTGGGTACACCCTTAAACAAAGGCATGGGGAGAGGTGACCTGCACGGAGCGGTAGATCCACCTATTCTTGCTGCCTTGCTGGGCAGACTAGATGGACCATACTGGTCTTTATCTGCCACCATATACTATGTTACTATGTTACTATGTCCTCCTCAACCAACTCACACCAAACGGATACTCCATCTTCCACTGCCCATGAACACAGTGAAGAGGTGGGGGTGTAATGATTATAGTGAAAACACATCTCAACTTCTGATACCATGCAACAGAGA
Organism: Ichthyophis bannanicus; assembly: GCA_033557465.1. Lineage (NCBI taxonomy): Eukaryota > Metazoa > Chordata > Amphibia > Gymnophiona > Ichthyophiidae > Ichthyophis > Ichthyophis bannanicus. The sequence continues at coordinate 229,693,410 of CM066031.1, forward strand.
GCACAAATGAAAATGATGCCCTCACAATAGTGAAAAAACAGCTGACCATTGCTCTCTTATACAGGATACCAACCACAACATCCACCGACTTATCCAATGTACTGGACAAAATACTCTTGACCTCCAGAATGAACAAAGACCTCCTAGAATTAGGATATTTCAACCTCCCATCTATACAACCGAGACATGCCTGCTCATTCTTGGAAGCAATGTCGGTAATAGACCTCAACCAACTTGTCCAAACTCCAACCCACGAAAAAGGAAACTCACTTGATCTGATGTTCTACAACAACCATTCAACTCATGCAGCTCCCCCCCATTCCATCCAAACTCACTCTGTCCCCTGGTCTGACCATAGACTGATTAGCTTCTTCCTCCCCCATGCTCCCCCTCCAACATACCTCCACCCACCATACATATAAAGGCAGTTTAAACAGTTCAACAAAGAAAACTTCATAAAATAGATCTTCCCCCAACTACTAACCAACTCAAATGACCCCAACATACTAATGAAACACTGGAACCACATCATTGAAGAAGCAGCCATCACAATGATGGCGACACCACCCTCACGCAGAAAACACCACAAAACCTCATGGTACACCCTAGCCCTTCACACAGTCAAAACTCAGCTCTGAAAGCTCGAACAAAAATGGTGAAAGACAACAGATCAGGATGACAAACTCAGATACATACGATTACTGAATAACTACCATACCGCAGCTGATAATGTGAAGTGTGAGTACCACACAAAACTAATCAACTCCTCAATCAATCATCCAAGAGAACTCTTCGACATCATAAACTGACTGACAAGGACCCCATTAACCAACAACCAAGAAATCACGATCACCCACCAAAAACTGGCAAGATTCTACAGACAGCTCCACCCCCAAACAATAAAAGCACCCTCCCCCCCTGATGAAACCTCCCATCTGAACCCATCGTTCACCTTTGGCGACATCAACAAAGAACACATGAAGGTATCATATCATCTCTCAACACAACAATGTCACCCCTTGACTCTTGTCCAGTCACACGGATCAAGGTAGCCAGGAAGGAACTTAGTCCAACACTCATCAAAATCACCTGAACTGTGCTCCAACAAGGAAAAATGCCTGAAAATCTCATCCATACGTCCCACCCTGAAGAAACCAGGCCTTAACTCCTCTGACCCAGCCTTATACAGACCTATCGCCAGCCTCCCCTTCACTGTTAAACTCAGAAAAAAATGTCCATTTGTCAAGGGATAGGCAAGATGGCAGCAGGCAGCAGATTCAGTGCTGCAGTTCCACATTCATCCAATTCTTACCAGCAAGTGCTGACTCCGTTTTTGTCTGAGATGGGGTGGAGGAAACGGAAACAGGTCAACCTACCCTCGGGTTTGGCGCCTTCCACTGTTGTTTGTCAGAGGACTTTGGAGGTATGTGGTTTTGTGGCAGCTGGAACCAGAATGGTGTCTTTAGTGGCACCGCATGAGGATACCTTGGAGATGCTGGGTGCATCAGGGGTTCTTTCTTCTGTCCCTGGAGCAGCATCCCCCCCCCCATTGCAACTCAGAAGTTTGTCTTCACCTGATATAGTGTTTCCCCCTGTCTTAATGAGGTGCACACCAATGCAGAGAAGTGAAGAGGGTTCATCAGTGTTTTCGGCACTGTGCTCTGGATCCCCACAGCAGACTGCAGCTGCAGTGGTAGCTGGTTCAATTTCCCCTTGATGTGGGTCAACAGTTGGTGGAGACTGGAGGAGTGCAGCTTTCGGGTATTTGGGGTTTGGTAAAACCTGCGACTATGACTTTGGATGCACTATGGGACAGGAATATCGGTCCTCCATAAATTTGGCTAAGCAGGAGTACTACTCCCATCTAATCTCCTCATCTTCTAATTCTTCCTGACAGTTATACTCAGTGTTTGGCACTCTCACATCTCTTCCTTCTTTTTCATCTTCCCTATCTTTGGCAGGGCTAGTTGCAACAGATCTGGCTTTTTCTCCAACAAAGTTCTTTCTCTTCATGCGACATTTCCCTCTTGTCCACCTCCACTTTCTCTGCTTTCCCCTACCCTGTCTGACCAGCTCTCCTCCTCTCTTCCTCCTCTATCTTCTCTTTCCCATGCCTGGTCCTTCTTTCATATGATCACCTCCTCTGAACTTGTTACGACTCTTTCTGACTCTCAGAAAACTATCTGCTCTCTGGATCCCATCCCCTCTAAGTGGCTCCTTGAACCCTCCCTTGCCCTTCTTCCACCTCTCCTCAGCATGATAAATGCCAGTCTTCTTATGGGAATCTTCTCTTCATGAAAACAAGCCGTAGTTCATCCCATCCTTAAAAAGCCATCACTTGATCCATCAGTTCTCACCAATTGGCGCCCTGTTTCTAATCTATGTTTCCTCTCTAAGCTACTAGAGCACTTTGTCTTTGACCAGCTATCTTCCCACCTTCACTCATGACCTCCATCCCCAGCAGTCAGGCTTTCGGGAAGGCCATAGTACTGAGTCTATCCTTCTCTCTTTGTTGAATGAACTGCACATTGCGCATGAACAAGGTGACCTTTCTCTTATTGTTACACTTGACCTCTCCTCGGCATTTGATCTGGTGGATCATTGTACTCTCCTTACATGTCTCTTCGAGTTTGGTGTCTCTGGTGTTCCCTTAAGGCAATTTTGTTCTTTTCTCACTGCTCGCTTTTTCTCTGTTTTCTCTAAGGCTTCATCTTCTCCCTCTACTCCTCTGCCCTGCGGAGTTCCACAAGGATCTGTTCTGTCCCCTCCTGATGTTTCCCCACTTAACTCCTGCCTAGCTCATATCCATACCTGACTGACTGTCAACTTTCTTTATCTGAACCCAGCAAAATCATCTCCCACTTGGATCATCTTTGGAGCCCCTGCAACCTCCTTAGCCCCCACTCTCACATCCACCACCATCCCATTGGTGTCATCCTTTTGGTATCTTGGGGTCATCATGGACTCATCCCTATCTTTCACAGAGCATACTTCTGCCATCTTTCATCATTCCTTCTTCCACCTTTGACAAATTTGTGCCATTCATCCTTTCTTCTCCATGGCTGCCCTGGCCACACTCATTCTCACACTCATTCTATCCAGGATTGACTACTGCAACATTGTTTTAGCTGGCCTTCCTCAATATCAGATCCATAAGTTACAATTACTACAGAACACAGCTGCCTGGATATTCACTCATTCCTCATGTTTCAACCATGTTTCTCCGCTCCTCATGTGCCTCCATTGGTTACCTATCCGCTTCTGCATATAGTATAAGATTCTCATTTTTGTCCATAAGGTCATCCACATTGCTACCTCCTGATATCTGGTTGACCTCCTTCATTTTCATCATCCCCACTGTCTGCTCCACTCCATCCATACCTACCGGCTGGCTCTCCCCTCTGTTTCTATGGCTCATCTTGAGCGCACCAGAGGGGTGGCCTTTTTATTTCTGGGACCCGCCCTCTGGAACTCTCTCCCTCTAACCCTCCTCTCTGAGCTGTCCTTCCCTCAGTTTAAACTGCCCTAAAAACATACCTTTTTCAGTTAGCCTTTAACCTCCAGCCTTCCCCTCATTGATTGGTCTGTTTATGAAAACCCCACTCTAGTTTCCCTTAGTTGTGTCAAATTATGTCATGTCCTCTTTTCGCTCATCTATCCACCTTTTATTTTCTCTGCTGTCTTGTTCATTTATTGGCGTTCCTTTCTTCCTTCCTTTCTGTAGCAGCCATATTGTTGTAAACCACTTTTATGATCCAGCCCTAGAGGTATGTCAAAAGATGTGAATAAATAAATAAATAAATTACAGGGCTAAAAAAGGAGCAAGGAGGTACTATGGGTTAAACTAGAAAGAGGGAATGGAAAATCCATTTGCATTGGTGTGATATATAGATCTCCTTCATAGGGAGAAGAAGAGGACATTTCATAGAAAACATACACAATATTGACATGAAAGCAGAAGTACTACTGAAGGTGATTTCAATATGCTGGATGCTGATTGGCACAGCCTTGCTGCAGTGTCATCTAGAAGTAAGGATATCCTGGATTCTCTACAAGGAGAACTATTCCAGCAACTCGTAACAGAACCCACATGGGAAGGGGCCATATTGGACCTGGTGTTTACCAATGTTATATTGGGAGATTCTGATGTTATATTGGGAGATTTCTCATCCAGTGATCACCAAATGAGGTGGTTCAGTATTTGGACTAGGGCTGATAAAGTCCATTCAAAAGCAAGGGTATTCGATTTTAGGAAAACTAACTTTGTCAATATGGGACAATACCTCAAGGAGTTGTTAGCGGGATGAGAACAGCTGTGGGATGTCAAAAGCAATGGTAAAAACAGAAAGGGGATATTTCAAGGACAACAAATCTTTTTGTTAGAAAGGTAAATAAATGTACAAGGAAAATGAAGTCACTATGGTTCTCAAAAGAAGTAGCTAAAATGGTGAAGAAAGAGGGTGGCCTTCCTAAAATATATGAGATTACTGACAGAGGAAAACAAGCATCAATATTTGAAAAAATGTAGAGAAGCCGGGAAAGTAGTCAGAAAAGCAAAAATACAAAAAGAAGAAGAAATAGCCAATACAATAAAATGGGGGAACAAGACATTTTTCAGATATGTTAGCCAGAGGAGGAAGTGCAAAAGTGGTATTGTCAGATTCAAGGGGGAAGGGGAGGAAGATCTAGAAGCTCTTGAAGATAAAGCAGAATTGCTTAGCAAATATTTTTGTTCTGGGTTCACAGATAAAGGGTCTGGAGCAGGACCTCAGAAAACACCCAAAAAGAGGAAGAGAAGTGAAGGGGATCTTGATCAATTTTCAGAAGACTGTTCACGAGGAGCTAGCTAAACTAAAAGTAGATAAAGCGATGGGGCCAGATGGGATACATCCATGAATGCTGAAGGAACTTGGGGATATTCTAGCAGTCCTGCTGTCTGACCTTTTTAATGCTTTTTAAGAGCCAGGAGTGATCCCAGAGGACTGGAGAAAGGCACACACTGTCCCTTTACAGAAAAGCAAAAGTAAGAATGAGGTTGACAACTACAGGCCGGTTAGTATGACCTCTGTGGTGAGTAAATAATGGAACTGCTGCTGAAACAGAGGATAGTGAGGTATCTGGAGTCCAATGGATTGCAGGATCTGAGGCAGCATGGATTTACCAGAGGCAGGTCTTGTCAGATAAATCTGATTGATTTCTTTGACTGGGTAACCAGAGAGTTGGACCGAGGTTGTGCCCTAGATGTGATGTACTTAGATTTCAGTAAAGCCTTTGGCACCGTACTGCACAGGCGACTTATAAATAAGTTCAGCACCCTAGGAATGAACCCTAAAGTGACTGTTTGGGTTAGAAATTGGTTGAGTGGAATGTGACAAAGTGTACAGGTAAATGAAGCTCAATCTGACCAGAAGGATGTTACCAGTGGTGTGCTGCAAGGATCTGTCTTTGGTCCAATTCTGTTTAACATTTTTCTTAGTGATGTTGCAGAAAGGCTGTCAGGTAAGGTTTATCTTTTTGCGATTGATACCAAAATCTGCAATAGAGTAGATGCCTAGTAAGGAGTAGATAACATGAGGGGGGATCTAACTCAGCTTAAAGAATGGTCAAGAATTTGGCAGCCAAGATGTAATGCTAAAAAATGCAGAGTCATGCATTTGGGCTGCAAAAATCCAAGAGAGTGTACAGTATAAGGGATGAAGTACTCCTGTCCATGTAAGAAGAGTGTGACTAGGGCATGATTGTTTCTGAAGATCTTAAAGTGGCTAAACAGGTAGAAAAGGTGACACCGAAAGCCGGAAGGATGCTTGGGTGCATAGAGAGAGGAATGGCCAGTAGATGAAAGGAGGTGATAGTGCCTCTGTATAAGTCTTTGGTGAGACCTCAGTTGGATTATCGTGTGCAATTCCAGAGACCACACTTTTAAAAGGATAGAAACACCACTGAATCTGCGCAGAGGGTAGCTACCAAAATGGTCAATGGTCTTTGCTATAAACAATATGGGGACAGACTTAAAGATCTCACTTTATTTATTTAGCAGTTTTTATACTGCTTTATCATTTCAGTCAAAGCAGTTTAGATTATAACTTAAACTTGGTAATATACATTGGTAACTTGGATTCTTCTGAGGCAATGGAGGGTTAAGTGATTTGCCCAAGGACACAAGGAGTGCTAGTGGGAATCAAGCCCTGGTCGTCCCAAGACAATGTATTAACAATTAGGCTACTCCTCCACTCTTTAGAGGAAAGGTGCGATAGAGGAGATATGATAGAGTTGATTAAATACCTCCATGGCATAAATGCACAGGAGGAGAGCCTCTTTCAATTGAAAGCAAGCTCTTCAATGAGGGGACATAGGATGAGGGTAAAAATGGGATAGACTCAGGAGTACTATGTGGAAATATTTATTTATAGAAAGAGTGGTAAATGTGTGGAATAGTCTCCCAGTGGAGGTAGTAGAGATGAGGATAATATCTGAATTCAAGAAAGTATGAGTCACACAGAAGATCCCTAAAGGAAAAAAGGGGCTATAGTAGTTGATATGGAAGGGCAGACTAGATAGGCCATATAGTCTTTTCTGCCATTATTTTACTATTTCCCTCCTTCTTTACAAAAAAAATAAAAAATACTGTACTGCCCTCCCAACGTGACAAACCCACAGCGTCCTTCCCCTGTAATGGCAATGTGGCCTGAACTCTGTGGGCCCCACCTTCATGGAAGCCAGGTAATTAATTAAATATTTCCACACTCTTCACAGTAACCAGGCTGCTGCTCACACGCAATGAGGCATATTCTAATTTGTGTGTCCTATGTAAGCTAGAATAGTAAGCTAACCTAACATTGGATGGTTAGAATAATATCTGGGCATCAGCTCCAAGAAGGAGGAGTGGCCTCCTGGTTGAGGCAAGTTACCTCAGAGCAGAAGGTCAGGGGTTCAAATCCCACTAGAGGACAGCAACCTTGGGCCAGAAGGACTGGGGTTTCTAGTCCCACAGGTGCTCCTCATGGTCTTGGGCAAGCCACTTAACCCTCCATTGCCCATCTTCCCTGTAAAATAGTTATCTCCAAGTTATAATGCACTGTTCAATATAGTTTCAGTTTGTTCAATGTAAACCACCTTGATATCATGAAAGGCAGTATATAAGAAGCAAATAAATCTCTATTTTCATCAGGAAAACTTTAATGGTTTGCTTTCTCATCTTTACAGATAGTCTTGCTTTCTTTCACCCCCCCCCCCCCCCTACTGCTTATCCCTTCTTTTGGAGAGAAGGTTGCCCATATCACATTAAAATATGTGGTGGTTGTGTTTGTATGTGTAGATATTCTAGTCCAATGTTGAGCAACTGATTTCCATTATTGTAGACTTTCCACCATCTATCAATCTAATGCTTATTTTTCTAGACATTGGAAGCCAAGTCAGATCAGCTCAGAATGCCAGGAAATGGGCCTTATATCTCAAGCATGCTTCTAGGAGCACCACTGCTAGATTCTTTTAAGTCAGAACTGGGTCTCAACAGTTCTACCAGCCAAGTGAAGAGAACTGATATAACTGAAAAGTTTTATTTTCCATTGATGGAAAATTTGGATCAATACGACTATACCATATGGTAATCTTATTGGAAATCTGTAATTGCACTTAATTGCAGGATAATATGTTATTATATGGTATATTTGCTATTCTAGATCGTCATGCTATATAAAATTATAAAAAGATACAACTGCTTGCCAAGGAAAACTATTAGTTGGGCAATTTTCTAACTGCCTGGATTGCTGAAAAGTCTGTAACAATAAGATTAATATTGTTCCACAGATTTCTACCACAGTATTAAATTGATGTCTCAAGACCAGCTGCATGAAAGACTACACTGGATCACTGCACTGTGTTCCCATCTGTACTGTTCATCATAATATAGAAATATAGAAACATGACGGCAGAAAAAGACCACATGGCCTATCTAGTCTGCCCTTCCATATCAACTACATTAGTCCCCTTTTTCCTTTAGAGATCTTCTGAGTTTGTCCCATGCTTTCTTGAATTGAGATACTGTCCTCAACTCTACTACCTCCACTGGGAGACTATTCCATGCATCTACCACTCTTCCTGTAAAGAAATAGCTCCGCATATCATTCCTGAGTTGATCCCCTTTTATCCTCATCCTATTCCCCCTCATAGCAGAGCTTGCTTTCAATTGAAAGAGACTCTCCTCTTGTGCATTTATGCCACTGAGGTATTTAAATATATCTATCATATCTCCCCTATCCGGCCTTTCCTCTAACGTATACATATGAAGATCTTTAAGTCTGTCCTCATATGCTTTATAACTAAGACCACTAACCATTTTAGTATCCACCCTCTGCACCAACACTAGAGAATTATATAGAGGCACTATCACCAGTTTTTCTCTGCTGGAGATGAGAGGATAAAAATGTTAGGGCTCTTCAGTCTGGAAAAGAGATGGCTGAGGGGAGATATGTTAGAGGTCTAAAAATTAATGAATGGAGTGGAACGGGTAAACGTAGATCGATTGTTTATGTCATCAGAATATAAAAAGATTAGGGGACATGCAATAAAGCTACAGGGTAACCTATTTAAGACTAATAAGAGAAAATCTTTTTCACTCAATGTGTAATCAAACTCTGGAATTTGTTACCAGAGGATGCAGTAAAAGCTGTTAGTGTAGCTGGGTTTGAAAAAGGTTTGGACAAATTCCTGGAGGAAAGGTCCATAAACCATTATTAAAAGGGACCCAGAATATCACTGTTTGACCCAATACAAGCATTGTGGAACATGTGTATTTTGGGGAGACTGCCAGGTACTTATGACCTAGATTGGCCACTGTTGGAAACAGGATACTAGGCTTGAAGGACCTTGGTCTGACCCAGTATGGCATATCTTATGTTCTTATGGAGGAGTTATGTACTGATGAGGGTCTTCCATTGGGTTTAGGTTTGTGATAGTTGGGCAGTTGTTATCAGGATGGTTGTGAACAGGTGATGGGGAAGGTTCATCAGGGTTACAGTGACCATGAGTCGAGTACAGGGACTGTGTTAGTGGGGAAGGGCTGTGATATGGGGTAACTGGGTTTCAATGCCTTGAGTCAAGATCTTTATTTTTTGTATAGCAGCTTCGCTAACTGGTGCATGTACTGCAGGTGCCCATAATGCAGAGATGTTCAGAGCACCCATGTTTTCAGCAGCCATGACAGCATGTGGTAGGCTACTGACTGCTAGCTGTCACCCACCTCTTTGAGACTGCTTTTGGATACTAATGTTCCTAATTCTATCCGTTAGGTGAGCATCAGTATGGATTCAGACCATATCATGGTGTAGAGACCCTTTTGATAGCCCTTTTTGATAACCTAATTCAAGGAATTGACAATTCAAAAAAAACTCTTGTCCTTATATTTTTGGACATTGCTTCCGCATTTGATAACGTCAGTCACAGTTTACTCCTTACACGACTTCAGCAGATAGCGATACACAGCATTGTGATACAGTGGTTCCAGTCATACCTCTCTGAACATACTCAGGATGTTAAAATTGGCAAACAGACTTCCACATCATATAAACAAGAACAAGGAGTCCCACAAGGCTCTGCCCTCTCAGCCCTCCTATTTAATATATACCTACAGCCCATCTGTAACATTTTCAAAAAATTCCATGTACGATATCATATCTATGTGGACGATATAATGCTTTATCTTCCCATTAATATTATGAATCCCAGTCCACACCAGATTATATCCTGCTTCAGTGAAACAGAAAAATGTTTAACTCACACAACCTAAAAATAAACTATAACAAAACAGAGATAGTATACATTACAAGAAATCAGAATTTTACACCTCCTCTAAAAATTCAGCTTCAGGAAGTGAAATAGAAGTTAAAAATGAAGTGAAATACCTAGGCTTCACCCTAGATCATACACTCAGTATCAGGGCCGGATTTGCCTATACGCCACGTACGCCGTGGCGTAGGGCCCACAGCTGGCAAGGGCCCACCGGGAATGTTTTTTGCACAGGGCCCCGCGTTTCAGGGGGCCCCGCGCAAAAAACATTCTGATACATCATTAAAATTAAAAAACAAAACAAAACCTGTCGCTGCCTCTGCCGGGGCCGCCGCGGCAGAATCGAGTGTGCCGCGGGGCCCCCCCCCCCCCTTCCCAGCAGGGCCTGCCCTCCCCAGTATCACCTCTCTCAGCTGCCTCCCTCCAGTCACACGCGCCGGCTTTCAGAGCGCGAGGGAAGAGTTTCTCCCTCGCTGCTCTGTTAAGCCCGCGGGGGCTGATGGGATCCCATCAGCCCCCGCGGGCTTAAACAGAGCAGCGAGGGAAAAACTCGGCCCTCGCGCGCTGAAAGCCGGCACGGGTGCCTGGAGGGTGGCAGCGGAGAGAGGTGATACTGGGGAGGGCAGGCCCTGCTGGGAGGGGGGGGGCCCCGCGGCACACTCGATTCTGCCGCGGCGGCCCCGGCCCCTGCAGTGGCTGCGACCGCTTCTTTTGTAAAAAAAAATTTGCTGGGCTGGGGGGGGGTAGGACTGGTGATGGGCGGGTGGGGTTAGGAGTGGTAATGGCGGTGGGCTGTGGGGGGGGTGAGGACTGGTGATGGGCTGGGGGGGTAGGAGTGGTAATGGCTGTGGGCTGTTGGGGGGTTAGGAGTGGTGATGGGCTGGGGGGTTTAGGAGTGGTGATGGGCTGGGGGGTTAGGAGTGGTAATGGCTGTGGGCTGCTGGGGGGGTTAGGACTGGTGATGGGCTGGGGGGGGTAGGAGTGGTAATGGTTGTGGGCTGTTGGGGGGGTTAAGACTGGTGATGGGCTGGGGGGGGTTAGGAGTGGTAATGGCTGTGGGCTGTTAGGACTGGTAATGGGCTATGGGGGGGTTAGGAGTGGTGATGGGCTAGGGGGGGGGGCTATGGGGGAGCTAAGTCTATATGGGCTGATGGGATTAGGACTGGAAGTGGGTTGATGGGGGCTTAGGACTGGTAATGGGCTATGGGGGGGGCTTAAACTAAAAATTGGGTGATGGGGATTAGGACTGGAAATGGGCTGGTGGGATTAGGACTGGTAGTGGGCTATGGGGGGCTAGGACTGGTAATGGGTTGGGGGGGTTGCTAGGACTGGAAATGGGCTGGGGGATTAAGACTGGAGGTGGGCTGATGGAGTTAGGACTGGTAATGGGCTGTGGGCTGTTGGGGGGGGGGGGTTAGGACTGGTAATGGGCTATGGGGGGCTAGGACAGGAAATGGGCTGATGGGAAGGGGTTAGGACTTGAGGTGGGCTGATGGGGTTAGGACTGGTAATGGACTGTGGGCTGATGGGGGGGTTAGGACTGGCAATGGGCTATGGGGGGTTAAGACTGGTAATGGGCTGTTGGCTGATGGGGGCTGTCTGGTAATGGGCTATGGGGGGTTAGGACTGATAATGGACTATGGGGGGAGGCTAGGACAGGAAATGGGCTGTTGGGGAGGGGTTAGGACTTGAGGTGGGCTGATGGGGTTAGGACTGGTAATGAACTGTGGGCTGATGGGGGGGGTTAGGACTGGCAATGGGCTATGGGGGGCTGACTGGAAATGGGTTGATGGGGGTTAGGACTGGAAGTGGGCTGATGGGGGGTTAGGACTGGAAGTGGGCTGATGGGGGGTTAGGACTGGTAATGGGTTATAGGGGGGGCTTAAACTGAAAATGGGGTGATGGGGGGTTAGGACTGTAAGTGGGTTGATGGGGGGCTAGGACTGGTATTGGGTTGGGGGGTTGCTAGGACTGGAAATGGGCTGATGGGTGGCTAGGACTGGAAATGGGCTGATGCAGGGACTAGAAGGGAATGGATGCTGGGTGAGGCTGGAACTAGAAGGGAGCTGATGTTGGGGGAGGATTAGAATGGGATGGGGCTGGAAGAGTAAAATGGAGAAGGGAAAAATATTTTGTGTGGGAGGGATAAAAAATCTACAATTGGCCGGGTATTGGGAGAGTAAGTGGGGATTGAGGATGGAGGGGTAAAATTTGAGTGGATGAAATAGGAATGAGGAAAGAGCAAAAGGAGAAAGATTAGTATGTTAAAGCAGATGTAGAGAGACTGGAAAAAACTAGAAGAGAGAAGAAAGGACAAATGGACAGCAGACGATGGAGGGTTAGCAGAAGACACGAAGAAACCAGAAGAAAGTGGCTGGAGCAATTGCAGCTGAAAAAAATGCACAAAAGGTAGAAAAATATCTCTTTATTTTGAATTTATTAATTGGAATATGTCAGCTCTGGTAAATGTGCATCATTAACGTCTGCGCTTTGTTTAGTACAAGAGCAAATTAATGTATAGTTTTATTTCTACAGTGTTGTACATTCCAAGTTTGGCTTTTGGGATTCCCAGTTTAATTATTGTCTTCCTGTTTCTAAATTGTGATTACTTGTTTGGTGATGGTCTATGTTCTGCATGTGTAACTGAGCTGAGGTGTTCTGTTTATATAATTCCTATTTGACATTGCCACTTGTTCTCTTTCCCCAGTAGGTCATGTATTGTTGTTCTCTGAAATGTATTGGTTTAATATTTGCAGTGTTGCCTTTTGATTGGTAGAGTATGGTGCTTTGTGAGTCCTGGTAGTGCTGTTAGGATACGGCGGGTTTGCTATGGGTTTTAAATGGGCAGTGTTTGTAGTAGTTCCTAATGTGTCTGGCAGTTGGCACTGGATTATAGTAATGTAGAAATCTTTTAGTCTTTCTTTATCCATACACTCATTAAGAGGCACGTTTACTAAAAGTTAGTATATGGTAACATTATGCAAATATTTATGCAAATGAGGCCCCTTATGCAAATGAGGCCCACACGCCCCTTGGGCCGCCCCTGCTGGGGGTCCACAATTTTTGTTGGCGTAGGGCCTCACTCAAGGTAAATCCGGCCCTGCTCAGTATGACTACACACATCAAACAAGTCATCAACTCTGTCCGGGTTCACCTCAGAGCAATTGGAGTTTATCATTGCAGTGCAGAAGGAAAGTCTATTTCAGTACAGCCTTTCGTTGTCTGCTTCATGTGAGGACTGTTCCTCTTGAAACCTCCGTACAAGCCCTCTGCTGTTCTTTGGGACCTCAATGTGGTACTGATGCAGCTCATGAAAGATCCATTTGAGCCACTCAGTTCCTGTCCGCTGAAGTTCTAGACCTGGAACATCTTGTTTCTCGTTACCGTCACTTCAGCACACCGAGTAACTAAACTACAAGCTTTAAGAGTTCATCCGCCATGCATCAGATTCCATCATAATAGAGTGGTTCTTTGTACTCATCCTTATTTCCTTCTGATGGTTGTTTCAGATTTCCATCTCAATCAGTCCATAGTGCTGCCAGAGGTTTTTCCTCAGCCTCACGCCAACAAGGGGAAGGTGGCATTGCACCTGTTGGACTGCAAGCGAGCCTTGGCCTTCTACTTGTAGCAGACAAAAGACCATAGACAGTCCATCCAGCTTTTTGTTTCTTTTGATCCCAGCAATCTGGGGGCTGCCATTTCCAAACTCTCTCTTTCCATTTGTCTAGCAGTCTGTATGTCCTTTGCTTATGCCTAGGCAGGCCTGAGCCTTGATGGTCATGTCATGGCTCACAATATCAGAGTCATGGCTATGTTAGTAGCCAACCTATGCTCATTCTGCATGGAAGAGGAGGGTTTTAAAATTGTTCACACATTTACATCTCACTACTCTTTGGATGGGGATTCCCAACACAACAGCAACTTTGCCCAATCTGTACTTCGGCATCTGTTTGGGGATCAGAATCCAACTCCATCCCCACAATGTCCTTCTGTCCATCCAGGCTGCCAGAAAAAAAAAGGGATGCAGAGCAGAAAGTAATGAGAATTGCCCTCACTGTACATAGTTGGGTTTTCGAGTTCTGTTTAACGTTGCTCCTGTTGGGCTTCTCGACAGCCTCCTCAGTTTTCGGTAGCCTGTAGCTTGGGAGTCACATGCATAAGGACTTACTTCCTGCTTGTCCACGGAAAAAAGATAGTTACTCAACTGTAGCAGGTGTTCTCTGTGGACAGCAGTAATAAGTCCTCACAACGCTTCCACCTCCCCAAGGAGTTGTATTCTGCTACAGCTATGTTATCAGATTGAAGAAGATGGTGCTGCAACAGAAGGCAGGAAGGAGGTGTGCAGGCTAACAATAGAAGCTGGGGAGCATTCCCACACAGGCTCCATCAGGGACATCACTCATGAGTGAGGACTTATTCCTGCTGTTCATGGAGAACACCTGCTACAGGTGAGTAACTACCTTGTATCAATGCCATTCGGGTGGTTTTCTCCTTTACCACTAGGTCAGGTTTCCTCACATCCAGTTTCTTATCCATTGGAATGGGAATATCCCAGGTGATCATAACCTCTTCATTCTCTGTAATTCTCTTAGGGTCATGAACCTAGTGCTTTTCAGGCACAGTGATGTAGTGTTTACAGAGTTTCTAATGGATGAGGCATGCTACTTTGTTGTGCCTTTCTGTACAGAAATTTTCTACCATCAGAATTTCACAGCCAGCTATGAGGTTTCCAGGTGTTTCTTACAAAATTGGCATATGTCTGTTTTGCTAGTTTTTTTCAGTGCTCACTGTAAACCATCTAACCTATAATCCGCTGTTCTGGGCTGCAACTATCAATCTCTCATCCGTTGGTTTCTGTTCACCTCTTCTTAACCATTCATATGTCTGTTCTTGATCAACAAAGGGTTCCTGGAGTAATACTATGTATTTCCCACTGTGTTTGTGCATTTGCCACTTGTTTTTCCTTGTTTGCTGACCTAACTCTTTGAAGTATTTTTTCTCTTGTTTTGTAAATTCTGTTGCTTCCTTTCCTGTGTGTGCTTGTGGATTCTCACTAATTTCTTCCAGTCATCGGAACACTTGTCCATGTTTGAATATGGAGACAGATTCTGGACATTTACTTTCATATTTCAGCACTTTTTGAGCATGCTGTTAGGTAGGCCTGGAGGCCTATGATAGAGCTCTGTATGTGTAAGCAATCTCTATGAGGCCTAGTTCTCCTTCAGCTCTAGGAATGTGCAGTCTTGACATACCCTGATTCTTGTAAATTACTTCATGGGTATGGAGGAGTTTTTATGTTCACACATCCAGTTTTTCAAGATCTTTAAGAGACCAGTCTACAATCCCAAAACTGTATGAGAGTACAGAAATTACCAGCTGATTGATGGCTTGTATCTTATTCTGTGATGTTAAGGCACTTTTCAATAATAATTTTAATCTTCTATAGTATTCTTTATTGATCTTTTCTCTCAGTTATTGCTGTTTGAGTGTCATTCCTTCCTCTACTGCAAGATATTTATATATGCCTTCCTGTTCAAGTTCTTTGTCACAGTTCTTACCCAGGAAGATGTTTTCCATTTTGCTCAATTTTTCCTTAAAAAAAAGTTGCCTTAGCACATTCATCTAGGCCAAAGGTCATCCTGATGTCGTCAGAAAAGCTTTTAACTACACGGTGTTGCTCTGCTAATTGTTGGTCACTGGAACTGTAGAGCTTCAGGTCATCTACAAAATGTTAATGGGATGTTACCTCTGGGTTGTTATTTTCTTTAGGATTCAGGCTAAATCCATATCTCAGAGTTGATGATAGTACTCATTGGATTAAGCGCCTTACAGAATAGAAGTGTCAACAGGAAATCTCCCTGAAATATTCCTCGCTGGATCTTGATGTTAAGAATGATGTACTGACCATTTTCATACTTCAAAAATAGGGTGATTATCATGGTGAACTTAGTGTACTCTATCAAACCTTCTGAAGGCAATTTATTATCCAAGAGTGCAGGACTCTGTCAAAGGCTTTCTTATCATCAATCCATGCTATTCTGAGATTTCTGCTTTTCTTAGTGCTGGCCATGATGGCCTTATTTAACATTAACTGGTCTTTGGTTCCATATGCTCCTCTCATATTGCCCTTTTGCTCTATTGCCATGATGTTATTGGATTAAATATGATTATATATTCTGTCTGCATCTATTACAGTGAACAGCTTTAAATTGTAGGTAGACAAGTTATGGTCTGTAATTTTTGGGAGTGTTACTTTGGCCCCCCTTTGGAAGGAGAAATGTTCTTCCTGTTATAAGCCATGGTGGTGTTAAGTTTGGCTGCTTGATCAATTGGTTTTTGCACTTTGCCAGGTCTTGTGGAATGATGTTAACTGTTTGGGCCAAAAGTTGGTTACTCTGTCTGGCCAGGGCTCTTCCAGTTGGGGTTCATTTTAACCTGCTTTCCAGCTCCTTTTTTGTTACTACAGGCCATTCCATAGGTTTTAAGTTTGATTTTTCTAAATGTTCCTATATGCATGGTAACTATTCTGCTTCCTGATTGTGTTCTATTGGATCCTCATACAGGTTTCTCTAGACATTTCTATTTCAGCTTTGATTGGTGGTGTTTTTACCACATTAATGTTCTTTACCAGTTCCTTGAAGAACTGTTTTGGGTTCGCCCCAAATAGTTTATTTTGATACCTTTCTTTTGCGCTTTCTTTATATCTTCACAGTTTTTGCACTTCTGCTGCTATTTTCAATTTATATAAATGCCAGTTCATCTTCTGTTAATGCAGCATGCTTCAGCATGATATCTTGGATCTTCCTCAATATCTGCAATATTAATCCTTTTAGATACCCGCAATGATTGTATGTCTCCTTTGATATGCATTTTCCAAGGAGGAACTGTTATTGTTCTTGTTTTCTTCTGGCTCTGTACTTTAGTTAAGAACATAAGAACAATAAGAAATGCCATACTGGATCAGACTAAGGTCCATCAAGCCCAGTATCCTGTTTCCAACAGTGACCAATCCAGGTCACAAGTACAGTCAAACCTCGGTTTTCATTTGCCCCGGTTTTCATACGCTTCGGTTTTCAACGTCTTTTCTGACTGAGATTTTGTCCCGGTTTTCATGCATTGCTTCGGTTTTCAACGTCTTTTGACTGAGACTTTGTCCCGGTAGCAGGGAAGAAAAGCTGTCAACGTAAGCAGGAGATGTTGCATGAATGTGGGAGGCAGTTCTTTCTCTTGCAGGGTACGTCTGAAGCTATATCATTAAGATTTTCTGCCATTCTGAAGCATTGAGCAGATAATGTAAAGGTATTTTAATGGACTGAATTCAATGTGATTCCGAAGAGAGCTGGGCACAGCAGCTTGTCAGGGGTGGCTAAGGCCAGATGTTAACATACTGTACTGTACAGTACTGTACTTAGCTTGCTTTCAGTGATGTTAAATGTTCATTTATCCATTTCATTAGTCATTTATATTTATTTCTCATTGTTTTCTGTATGTAAAAATATAGTTATTCTCTATAAAATGTATTTTTTGTGAATATTTTTGGGTGTCTGGAACGGATTAATTGGATTTACATTATTTCTTATGGGAAATATTGCTTCAAGTTTTCATACGTTTCGGTTTTAGTCAGACTTTTTCGAACGGATTAATCATGAAAACCGAGGTTTGACTGTACTTGGCAGGTTCCCAAAGACACAAAGGTTCCACAATGCTCATCCTGGGGTAAGCAGTGGATTTCCTGAGTCCTCTTTAATAATGGTTTATGGACCTTTCCTCCAGGAACTTGTTCAAACCTGGTAGTATTCTTGCAGTAATAATTTTATTTGCACAATATTGTATTTGATTTATTGTGGTGATGACAATAAACCATCCCTTCATAAAGGATATGGCCTTATTCATACTTTTAACCTTAGGTTAAATTTAACTTAAGTAATATTTCCCTTGCCTGGAATGCAGCATGTTCATTTTTTTCCATGTGGATTAAGAGTTCAGTCTTGAAATCCTCCACTCTGGGTCTTTCTCCTCCCTTTCGTCGTCCTCTTCAGTTGATTTATTGACTTGTCCTTTAATCTCTCGCTCTACTGCAGTTCCAGATCTCTAAGCTCCACCTCCCCCTCAAATGTTCTTTCTTTTTCTGTGTATTCCTTTCTTCTGGTACTCTTACCTAGGTCTCCTCCTCCTCCCTGTATTTCTTTTTCCATGGAATCCTTTAATTGATTCAATATGTTATCATTCACATACTTCTTAACTTTGTTCTATGAAATTAAAGATTTTAAATTTGCATCCATTGCTTTTTGCAGTTGTTCTTGTGGCAATTTTCCCTTTTCTTCCAATTTTTGACAGATTCTTTTTGTATACCCTCTTGATTTAAATATAGCATTTGTAGCATAAAAGTAGCAGTACAATATCTCCTATTTATCTGTAGAATTCCACTTAACTGCAGTTAATCCTCTTAACTCTTTCATTAATTTCTGTGGTTTATCTCCTGCCACAGTGGATGCATCCATGGCAGGGTTGTTGCCTGCATCTGCAGTGTCTGCACTATCGCTACCACCAATGTTAGCCCTAGTGCAGAGGCTATGGATGGGCACCTTTATATCCTGGGTGATGTGTGGCCAGTATGTATTTTCTTTTTCTTTCCTAGCATACTTCAATTGTAGTATTGCCTGACTGGAATTTAGTAAAGATTTTGTACAATGGGGTCACCAATGAAGGTACCCAGCAAGATATGGAGGGAACTATATTCTCTCCCCCTAAGAGATGCACAGCAGTTCACCAACCACAGCTAGTGAATTTTATGTTGTGCGTTCCTTTGACCGAAATTGTGGGCTCCTGATAGGGAAAAATGAAAATTAATCAGCTTACAATATATCGAGAGAAGCTATGATACAAATATAACAAACAAGTTGAAATATGTTTGAACTTACCAACAAAACGGGGTTCAAAGGTAATACAGATACCCTAAATAAATATCACTTTAATCCCTCTATCCCTCTGCCTGCCTTTCTTCTCTTTTCTTCTCACTTTCCTTTTTTCCCTGATATCACTGTAATGCTTTCCTCCCTCAATTGGTTTTTTCTCCTCTCTTTCTTTCCTAGTTTTCTCATCTCTCCCCCATTATTTTGCTTTGTATTATAAACTTCTACAACAACATCCTGGCCATTGGCAGCTTATCAAATAGTCAATAAATAAATAGGAGAGACAATTATGTAATCTGAAAAGTAATTGAATTGAGGATGATGGTTATTGGTGTATGTTGACTGATGAGAATAATTTATGGTGTGCAAGGCTATGGCTTACATTAACCAATGTAGAGTGGCAGTCAGCAGTAAATAGGCTGAAATTCATCAATTCCAATAGCATATAGCTTAACAACATATCTCAATAATCATTTCCATATTTTAGTAGACAGATCTGTACAGTTAGTTCTAGTAGCCATATTA
Organism: Ichthyophis bannanicus; assembly: GCA_033557465.1. Classification (NCBI taxonomy): domain Eukaryota; kingdom Metazoa; phylum Chordata; class Amphibia; order Gymnophiona; family Ichthyophiidae; genus Ichthyophis; species Ichthyophis bannanicus. The sequence continues at coordinate 229,712,630 of CM066031.1, forward strand.
GTCATGAAATATAGGAAATTTGTTAGTGAATAATGCTAAAATTAATCCAAAGATTTTGTAGAGCACAAGTCCTCAAGAGCAAATTGTTCACCTCTACAGATAGGCTTCTGCTGTTAGAAATGCTCCTATATTTGCTCAAGATCAAAGATACTTTTCTTCGTCCAGCATATAATTCATTTACAGTTTTATGTTGCATACTTTAAAATTGTTTCCAAAGGCTGTAAAACAGAAATTGAAAAAATCCCAAGTATATAGTTTGATTGATAGCATCCAGTTGTCTACTGAGGTAACACCAAATTTAATATCAGTTTTGTATTTTATATGACATGGGAAGTTTTTCCTATGGAATGCAAAATGTTTTTTTAGCTATTCAGCATCCATCCAAAGGGATTAGTTTAATGCATGAAGAGAATTTATGATTTGCGGTATCAGGTAGTAGCTCCAAGTTTCCAGTGGTACTGCACTGTTGTATGTTCTAGTTTGATCTTGTTGTTTTAGTCAAATAGGTGTGCACTTGTGGATTTATTGCCCAAGACAAAGAATAAATAAATAAAATGTACTCCTTGAGGCATAGTAAATATTCCACACAGCACATTCAGTTTCCTTTCTAGAGTATTAAAAGTCTGCACATATGCTGCCATCACAAAAAAAGACATATTCCATTTCTTACCTGTTATATCTTGTTTTCTTTGCAATTTTGTATTCATACAAAAGGAAACTCTCCTGGAGGGGCATCACACAGAATTAACTAAATCCTGTAGCTCTAATTCAGGCTGTCTCTTCCTGCTTCCCATGACATTCTTGAATAAGAATAAAGGTGGATATCAGTTGATGCTGCATTAGACATGGAAACATTTGGAGGATACGACTGTATAAGTGAAATTAGAAAGTGCACATAAAAGTTCTTTTATAATAATTATATTGATGAATTTACAGATTTAAACTCAAGAACACTTCTTTTATTTTCACAGGTAGTCCAATAATAAGGAGACTGGCTCAGCAGCGATTGTCAGGAGCATGAGATTGAGCTTGTCCCTGCTCTTTCCACCAGCCAACCACCATTGCTGGTGGGATCTTTAAATTCTTGGCACCCCCAGCACACCCACGGGCCAGCTCCTGGGGGCTTTGCCAGAGAGTCCATTGGAATGACCCTTAGGTGTGGAGCACCTACAGCAAGAACTACCATCAGCGACCCATAACAACAGTACTACCTCAGAAATCAACACCTTAAACATAACAAATAAATCCATCTCACTCTGCCTATCTTACAGAGATCCTCATGTCAATTTCTCTGAGTTTGCAAGACTCTTAGGGACATGTTTACTAAACTGTGGTAACATTACAGACCGTGCATTATGTAACATAAACGATCGTTAGGTAACGTTAATACCTGTTAACGTTACCTAACGATCATTAACGTTCCCGGCCATGGTAAACCCGCAGAGGGTGGAGAGTGGGAAGGGGAAAGGGTCAGTGGGCAGGGAGAGGCTCCCTGCACACTAACGCGCTGAACTGAAGGGCTGAATTCTACTGCGAATGAAAACCTGCCGTTAGATGACCATTTGCAAGAGAGAGAAACCATTTAAGTTTCAGCAATGTACAACATAGACAGGGAGCCCAAGAAACATAATAGTAGTGCTCCATTTCCAGCAACAGCATAGTGCCCAAGTATGAAAGGCCACTATGGTGATGGTGCAAGTGGGGCATAGGGGGCTGCAGGTGGGACATGTAGCGGGGGCAGCTGGGGCACAGGGTGGACTAGGTGGGCGCCTAGGTGTCACATAGGAACATAGAAACGGAAATCAGCATGACAGCAGCTGACAAAGGCCAAACACAATCCACCTACATCTACCTGGTCCACCCGAGCTAACAGTTGCCAGGGCACTGACCTGACATCCCCCCAGCCAACCCTCCCCCAAGTGTAAGGGACAGACTATTAGTAGGCGGTGATGGGGGGGAGATGTGAGGATGCTCATGTATGCCCCATGCCCCAGACCCCACTCTCTAGGCAACCACCAACCCACACAGGACTGCACACTACCAGCACCAACAGCATATGGTCATGTCAGCATGGCAGGGGGGGGGGTGCCCATGCTGGAGGGGGCAGTGGCATCTGCCTGCAGTGGACCTAGGCCATGCCCTGTACCAGTACGTGGTATGCAGTGCAACATAAAAGGTCTGGCTGAGGGAATGTACAGGTAGCCCCAGGGACCACCATGCATCTGTGGCAACTGTGTGGTGCAGTACACCCAGCCAGTGTGTCCAGAAGCAGAGGATCACAGTTTTAAGCCCCAGCTGTGGTTCCTGCAGAGCATGTCCCTATGTTTTACCCTACAATGCAGATACAACAGCAACATGTGCAAAGCCCAAAGCAGCGGCGAACAGGGGTACAAACACCCACTCACACAGGCTCCACAATCCAAAGAAGCATGGAGAGTCAGACTGTTGGCCCCAGAATTGCAGTTATCACCAGATCACTACTACTACCTCCTGCACAGTTTAGCAATGTTGGCACTGTGATCAGGACCAGTGTGGCGGGCAGGGTTGCTAACCACACCTATCTTTGCACAATGCTGCAATAGGAGTGTGTGTGTATGTCTATCCATTGTTTTGTGGCTGCCCACATCTCACCAGGCCCACAATGTCCCATCTCACCAGGCCCACAATGTCCTACTGTTACCAGCGTTAGCCTGAATATGTGCATAATGAGGAGCAAGGTGTTGTGGGTATGGCCCGGACAGGGCAGATTGGCCAGGGTACATCTTCACAGGGTGTGGAGCAATGGCTGGGACACTGTAGTGCCTGGCCACTGCCTGCATGGACAGGGTGGCCACAGCAAGGCATGCTGGGAGGGCACTCATTCTGACCGAGCAGTGACCATGGCATGTCTAGGTTCCCACATAGCACACTACACGATCTGCCTCCAGTGATATTTTTGTGTTCCCAGTACTGGTGCCCCAATCACTGAGATGCCTGCTTGGTGCACATAGTTTCTCTATGGACTGGCTAGTGGACTGTCTGCAGTTAGACTGTGTATGGTCAGAACACCTATCTGGTACAGTCAGACTGTGATGTCTGCTGGTGACTGGCATACAGTGGTTTGAGGCAGTTGGAGTTTTTCAAAGCTAACCCCATCATTGCTGCTGGTTTTCCACTGACCCAGCCACAGGTATGGCTCTGGCTCTGACTCACCAACCCTGGAAGGCTGTCTTATACCAGCAGGATGGAGGTTGCTTGCAGTGGCAGTAATGGGGATGTACAGCAAGGCCTATCTCTAGCACCACATGTACTGCGGACCTAGTGCTGGGCACCCATCCTAACTCTCAGGGAGAACACAGAACCTGCACAATGGCATGGTCTGTAGCTACTCTGTAAGAGATGTGGGTTGGAACCAGACTGCTTTATTGTAATTTAGTCCCTACGCGTTTCGGCTTGCGCCTTCTTCGGGGGACATACAGCTACCAGAGAATAAACAAACACATAATATTAAAATGGGAGAGGACAATAAATTTCTCAATGAGAAATTAATGTATAAATACATGCAAAACAATAAATCAAAAAACATTACCAAACATATATTAAAAAATATTATTACAAGTATATATATATATTTGGAACCATGTTAAAAATAACTTAAATTGAAAAAAAATTCTTTAATTATTAAAATTAAATCAATAATAAAAAATAAATAATGAATAAAAATAAAAATAAAATATATCTGAAGTAATCTAAACTTTTAATTCATTCTCTTTTGATCTTGGCTTAGCATATATGACTGTCACACATTCGTCATTCTTTAATTGTATTCACTATTGTTTCTTCTTATTATATTTATTTGTATAATATAGGTAGATTAGATTTTGCAGCATAATTTGTTAGTGATCTATATGATTGTTGGTTCTTGTCTCGGTCCTTCTGTTTTTATTTTTTTTTTATTTTTATTTTATTTTATTTTTATTCATTATTTATTTTTTATTATTGATTTAATTTTAATAATTAAAGAATTTTTTTCAATTTAAGTTATTTTTAACATGGTTCCAAATATATATATATACTTGTAATAATATTTTTTAATATATGTTTGGTAATGGTTTTTGATGGTTTTTGATTTATTGTTTTGCATGTATTTATACATTAATTTCTCATTGAGAAATTTATTGTCCTCTCCCATTTTAATATTATGTGTTTGTTTATTCTCTGGTAGCTGTATGTCCCCCGAAGAAGGCGCAAGCCGAAACGCGTAGGGACTAAATTACAATAAAGCAGTCTGGTTCCAACCCACATCTCTTGCTCTGTTCGTTCCTCCTTGGTCTGCAAGAGGTTTGCTCCTTCCTCTGTCTCCTCACTTGCTGGAGCCATGTTCTCTCCCTGGCAAGGGGTTTTGAGCTATAAAGAGGATGATCTTAAAGGTTTACTCACCGAGGACCCCTTTTACACGGAAGAAGAGACAGTTCCGAATTTGGAAGATGAATGGAGAGAACTGGTTTGGTTGACGCAGAAGTATGTCCGAGAAGAATTACATGCAGCTTCCTTACTTGAATATTGCAGAAGAAAAACTATTCCAAGAGGACTTAGGGTGCAGAAGGCACCCGGAATGTTTAAGGATGATGAGGTTTTTATGTCTAATTGGATAAAAATTTTAAATAAATGTTCATTGGATTTGATGATCCTTTTAATTAATACATCAAAACGAAGGACCGAGACACTCAAACCACAGATAGATTCAAAAATCGATAATCTTAAAAAGAAAGATCCACAGTTTGACTTGGAGAAAAGCAAGTTTGATAAAAACAATTTAGACTATAGACAATCTATTAAAGAAGCCAAGATCCATAAGCTTAAGAGAGATGATGATGACTACAAACAAAACACTGTTTATTACTGGACCTATAGTAAGTCAGATCATAATGATAGGAAGAGAAGCACTTCATTTAGGAGACCACATAAGTCACCCAGACCACGTAGATCACCTAGACCATATCACTCTTCAAGGTCACCACGTCACATATCCAAGACTAGCAATAAGGATAAACAACCAACAAGGCGACGATCTTTATCGGTTACTCCAGAATTAGAAAGAAGCACCAAAAGATCACGACACCATTCCAAAGACAACATTGATGCTTCTGCCCCTCTATTCCCTACACAACCACGTTCCCCTACTGCACATCACCATAAACATAATCACAAGCGGGATTTTCATATGGACGCATTATGGGCAAAAGGCAGAAGAAATGCATCTCCAAGATCACCCCCATTTCGACAACCGAGATACAGAAACCAACAAACAAGACAATACTCTCCGCGGGAGAGAACACACAGTCAAGGCATGATGGCAAAAAGACACCTGGATTGGGACCTATGAATGCAGTTATTAATTTATCCACCTACCAGTTAACTGACCTTGAGCTTCAAGTCTTGAATAAGGGTCTCTCCTTTGTCCCTACTAAACGACATGATAAGTTTATAACACACGTAGAACTTTTTAAGTTTTTCCGAAAGCTCAAGATCATAGATTATTTTGCAAAAAACCCTTCTCCCACCATTGATCCCTCTATAGTTAAGAAACCGTCCACTTGGATCCCTCTGTCCAATTCGGATCCCATGCTCACTGCCTATGAGAATATGGTTCTCTCGAGAGTTAACACAATGTATAACACTAAACACAAGAATCCATACTACAACCTCACAGCTTCGCAGAAATCAGCATTAAAGGGCCTTCAGTCTAATCAGAGTATAATAATAAAGCCCGCTGATAAAGGTGGGGCCATTGTGGTACAGGATAGGACCGCTTATATCGCAGAAGTCAACCGTCAGCTGAATGACACCACATTTTATTTGAAGATTTTTGATGATCCCACGAATAAGCTACAACAGAAAGTAGACAATCTACTATATATTGGCAAAGAGGCTGGATACTTAACCTCTAAAGAAATCACTTTTCTCACTGTCGCCCACCCTATAATACCTACTATTTACATGCTTCCGAAAGTACATAAGTCCATGCAAAATCCTCCCGGTAGACCAATCGTTTCAGCCAATGGTTCACTCTTTGAACCTCTTTCCAAATTTTTAGATCAGTTTTTGCGTCCATTCGTTTCTTCTCAAGCACCCTCTTATGTCAGGGATTCTACTCACATCATAAATATCCTTAATGAATTTCAAGGCTACCATGAAGGTCTTATCTTATTAACATTGGACATTAACTCTCTTTATACGAACATCCCTCAACAAGCAGCATTAGAAGTTCTTGCCAACGTATTAATCCAAAGACCAAAACCGGTTCGCACTCCCATGTTTTTTCTTACGCAGTTAGCTTCTCTAGTTATGTCAGAAAATTATTTTATTTTTAGAGGTCTTTTTTATAAACAGGTAAAAGGCGTCGCCATGGGATCGCCCATGGCTTCTGATGTCGCTAATCTTTACGTATCCGATTTTGAGAAAAATTTTTTAACCTTTCATCCATATAAAAAATACATTTGTCTTTGGAAACGTTATATAGACGATGTGCTTGTTATTTGGAATGGCCCTGAAGATATCTTACATTCCTTCTATACTTGGCTCAACACACTAGATCCCAATCTGCAATTTGAGGGTACATACAGCTTAGATTCTATCCCATACCTTGACATTATGATTAAAAAAACAGACAAGGGTTTTATCACTGATCTATATAGGAAATCTACTGATAGAAACACCTTTCTCACGTATGATAGCTGTCACAATACTGCTTTTAAACAGAATCTCCCTGTTAGCCAATTCCTTAGAATTAAACGATTATGTACTAACAATATCGATTTTGAGAAACATGCTACAGATTTACATCGCCGGTTTGAACAGCGTGGCTACCCTAAAGATTGTATTCATAGGGCATACAAGAGAGCATCTGCCACAAATCGCCCAACACTTCTACAGAACACAGTACGTCCACAAATTGACAGTATCACTTGTCCTCTCACTTTTACATCATGTTCTAAGACCATCACGGATATTCTTAAACAAGAATGGAGTCTTCTCTCCATCTTACCTGCCTTTCAATCCAAACGTTTAATGATATCCTACAAACGGTCATTTAATTTGAGACATTTCTTAGTTCCCTCTGCTCTGACTGTTTCTCGTCCCACTCTCAAGGTAAAAGGTCATTATAGTTGTGGTAATTGTTCTGTCTGTCTTCATGCCATTATAACTAAAGATTGTTTCACACATCAATCTACGGGCCACAAGATTTTCATAAATCATTACTCTAATTGTAAAACTATTAATGTTGTCTATCTCATTTTATGTCCATGTGACAGAATTTATATTGGCAAAACTTTACGACAAGTACGGACACGCATAATTGAACACAGAAGTAATATCCAGAGACAACTTGTTGATAAGCCCCTTGTGTCACATTGGTTGGAAAAGGACCATAAGATCAGTGATATTAAATTCCTAGTCATTAAGACCGCTATCCCGCACTGGCGTGGAGGTGATATTAACAATACTCTTCTCAGATTGGAACAACGATTCATTTTCGAATTCAATAGCTTAGAACCTCGGGTCTTAACCAAGAAAGCGACCTTTCTGTCTTTTTATGAGAAACTTTTCTATGGATTATACATGGTTATTTACTTATTTATTTATCTTTTATTCTTTTATCTTTTATTATTTATCTTTTTGACTTTTCATCTTATATATTATATTTTTTATTATTATTTTTATTTATTATCATTTATTATTTATTATTTATTTTTCAATTTTCTATTCTTTCATTATTACTATTTATTATTTATTGTTTATTATTTATTATTTATTTATTATTATTATTTTTTATTTTTTATTTTATTATTATTTATTATCATTTATTATCATTTATGTATTTTTTACTATTTTTAATTGATTTTTATTATTTTATATTTGGAATTTGATTAGATGTAGTATTAAATTGTGGTCTTTCCATTATTTATTATTTATTATTTTATTTTTTTATTTTTTTATTCAATTTTTAATTTTTTAATTTATTTAATTATATATTTTTTATACTCTGATTATATTATATTATAATTTTTATTATTATAATTTTTTATTTATTTATTTATTTTTTATTGAAATAAATTATTAATTTTAGTAATCTTATAAATATTATTATATTAACCAAAGTGGCATATATTGGCATATGATTTATATACCATTATCTCTTATTATTATGATTATTATATTATTATTATTTATTATTATTATTTTTATTTATTTTTTCCACTATTCCTTGCAATACTGATAGATTCTACATGGACATTATAATATAACATATTTTATAAACTAATGTCCAACTAGTTATATACTGGTTTTACTATTCGACACTTCTGGAGATAGCATCCCCATAGATGTTCTTAATACCTCGTGTTATTTCTTCCACTACATTGAAGTCAGTTAGAATATTCCCCCCCCCCCCTTCCCCATTGGCTGTTCATCAGTATTATGTTCAGATTTGTTTATTTCACACTGTTCAGACGTTTGTCTACAATATTAATTCACAGACTCGTATGCATTGTTATTTTGTCTCTTGCTATCTTCATCTGACATCGATTGTCTGTAGTTATTTCTTTGCACTCAGTGGAGCTTTACATGCCGGATCTTTAATATTAAAATTGACTTGTAATAGTACACATTGTATCTTGTATTTTTTTAGTGCACTTTTACAAAAATCAATTCAGCTTGTCATGTCACCTTCAGTTTTTTACATTTTTGTACTTGGATTTAATTTATTGTGGTTTATTTGTTTTCCTTGTTATGGTCATGACTCCGCCCACTTTCTTCACGTCATCCAAAAAAAGGCGTGAAACACGGCGTTTATATAGACTAGATGTCACTTTGAGCTCTCTCTCTTAACTGGTTACACACCGTGCCTGTACTCAGCATATAAGTCCTTGTGACTTATAAAAAAGATCATAGACGTTGTATCCACGATAAAAAGTGAGTTTATGTTCAGATTTGTTTATTCTACACTTTTTAGATGTTTTGTCTATAACATTAATTTCATTACAGACTCGAATGCATTGTATTTCTCTCATTCTGTCTCTTGCTGACTTCATCAGACATCGATTGTCTGCAGTTATTTCTTTACACTCAGTGGAGTTTTATATGCCGGATCTCTAATATTACAATTGACTTGCAATAGTACATATTGTATCTCGTTTGGATTCAGTGCACCTTAATTTACAAAAATCAATTCAGCTTATCATGTACCTTCAGTTGTCTACTTTTCTGTTACCTCGGCCAAGCAGTGGTTTCACTTTCGTTTTTAACATCGGGGCAATGATTGATTGGTTGTAGCTATTCCTATACTGAGTCTTACATGCCGGTTCTTTAATATTAATAATCAACCTGCAATATTACATATTTTATCTTTGCTGTACATTTACTTAGCATATCATGTCCCTTTCCTCTTTCTGCATTTCTGACACTTCGGCCAAATAGTGTTTTCAACATCGGGGCAATGATTCGTTTTTTCGCCAGTATTAATTCCTACACTAGGTGGTCTTCATTGTCATCATGCTTTGACTAGTATTGTTCTATCACTCAGGATGAGCACACTACTCTTTCTAATGTTTGTCCGTTATAGTTTTGTAATATTCGACATATACTGTAATTAGAGTTGTCTCTTATCATGAGTCTTTTTTCATAGATTTCATACCACATTATCTCTCTTAAGTCTTGCATGTTTTTTATTTAATATGTATTTAAAATTAGATGATAATAGATTGCTCAACCCTATATATAGACACATTTAGCTTTCGAATTTTTACAAAATTCATTTCCAGACTATAATATCCTATTTAATGTCATATATACACACATGTTTTTTGTATTTTGTACTTCTTTCTACAATAGTCTTTCTATAGATTATTTATTATTGGTTACATAAATCACTCTAGAAGGTTTAAGCTCTCTTTTCTCTTCAGCTATCATTAGAGTGATTTGAAAAAAACTGTCTTAATGAGACACTCCATCTGACACAGCGCTGGTAGGTTTTGTATATAATTTTAATAATTTTCTTGTCACTATTTTTTACTTTTTATGGTTATTTTAAATTTATAAAATTTATATTTATATCTATATTTATATTTATTTTAATGTATTTATTATTTTATTTATTTATTATATTATTATTATTATTATTATTATGGTTTTTTCTATGATTGTATTATTTATTATTATATTTATTATCATATATAATTTATATCTGAAGTAATCTAAACTTTTAATTCATTCTCTTTTGATCTTGGCTTAGCATATATGACTGTCACACATTCGTCATTCTTTAATTGTATTCACTATTGTTTCTTCTTATTATATTTATTTGTATAATATAGGTAGATTAGATTTTGCACCATAATTTGTTAGTGATCTATATGATTGTTGGTTCTTGTCTCGGTCCTTCTGTTTTTATTTTTATTTTATTTTATTTTTATTCATTATTTATTTTTTATTATTGATTTAATTTTAATAATTAAAGAATTTTTTTTTTCAATTTAAGTTATTTTTAACATGGTTCCAAATATATATATATACTTGTAATAATATTTTTTAATATATGTTTGGTAATGGTTTTTGATGGTTTTTGATTTATTGTTTTGCATGTATTTATACATTAATTTCTCATTGAGAAATTTATTGTCCTCTCCCATTTTAATATTATGTGTTTGTTTATTCTCTGGTAGCTGTATGTCCCCCGAAGAAGGCGCAAGCCGAAACGCGTAGGGACTAAATTACAATAAAGCAGTCTGGTTCCAACCCACATCTCTTGCTCTGTTCGTTCCTCCTTGGTCTGCAAGAGGTTTGCTCCTTCCTCTGTCTCCTGTAGCTACTCTGTGCCAGTATCATGCACTGTCAGTTCGTCTTTCCAAGCTGAGGTACTGGAGAGATGCAGACCCCATTTGCTGATCAGCTGTAGACAGCTATTCAGCATGTGCATTGCATCATGGGTACTGGTGGGGTTACCCTACCCTGGCACTCAGAGCAGACAATTTGTGCGGTGACCTGCGGTCCTTCTGTACCCAGCCATTGCTATGACATACACCACGGAGGTATAGCCTACTGGTTAATACAATGCAGTTCATGGGTTCAATTCCTCATTGTTCTCTCCTTTCATGCCTGTCATACTCAAATAATGTGCATGCCTGTAACAGTCATGTTTTTGCAGATTTGTGCTGCCAGCCCATAATACCCTCGCCACAATTGCCAACATTCCCGTGGTCCATCTATCTGCGCCTGTCAGCTGTGAAGAGTCCTGTCTGCCTGTGCAGGCTGTCACTCCATGTCCTGCACTGCTACCCTTTCCGGCATTGCACTTCTTCATGCTTGCCTCGCCTGTGCCTGATCTGCATGGCACCACCACTCTTCTGTCCACCCATCATTGTAACTATCCTGCCACCTCCACCTCCACTGGGGGACACGTATTCCCATTGTTTGCCACCCACTGTCTTTACAGTACTTTACATTGCCAACACCCTGTGCTGTGGTACAGTTGCCCCCACCATGTTTGTCATCAGTACTGGCAGCCACATGGGATGCCCGCATTTATGGCAGGTCCAGCGGCTCCCAGTTCTCCCTCCTTCACTCATCTGTTCATTACCTTTCCTGAGTGCTCTATCTAGTGTTAGGGCTACATCTGTCTCTGTTCCTCACAGGTCATGCATGTCATCCTGAAGCACCTTGCAGCCATTAGGCCACCTTAACCTATGGTTCCGTAACCCAGGGTGCCTTCTAAGGTGCCTTGTCCAGCGGTGCCTAATATGGCACTTAGCCTAAGGGCACCTTTCAAAGCACCTTATAAGGCATCTTATAGGGCACCTAACAAGGCACCTTATAAGGCACCTTATAGGACACCTAACAAGGCACCTTACAAGGCGCCTTACAAGGTGCCTTGTAATGTGCCTGATAAGGTGCCTTGTAAGGTGCCTTATGAGGCGCCTTGTAGCACGCGCTAGTTTGTAACATGTGTTGGCTGATACAGCTTACTGTAACGATGCACCACCCACACCTTTATATGGGCATCTGTACCATTACCGCGGAACCTAACACGAATGACATTTCCGCAGTTTAGTAAACATACCCCTTAGGGGTATGTTTACTAGAGAGCACTAATGTCGCAGTGGCGATGTTATCATGCGATAAGTGATGTTATCACATGATAATGGCACATTACTGGGTGATAACATCACGTATCACATGATAACGCTTCCTGTGGCATTAAGGCACACAGAGGGTGGAGTAAGGCTCCCCAGAGGATGGAGATAAGGGGGTCAATGGGCAGAAAGTGGATAGGGAGAGGCTCCAGACAAACTAACACCATGAAATCAGTGTCTGAAAATTAATGCCAGTGAAAACCTCGCGTTAGAGGCACATTTGCAGGAGAGAGAAACCAGTTCAGTCGGCAATGTACAGCAAAGGCAGGGAAACCAAGAAAAGTGATAGTAGTGATACATGTGCAGCAACAGCATAGTGCCCAAGTACGAAAAGGCACGATGGTGAGGCTGCAAATGGGGTACAGGGGGCTGAGGGTGGGACATGCAGTGGGACAGCTGGGGCACAGGGTGGACTAGGCAGATGCCTAGGTGGCACATAGGAACCCAGAAACTGCAAATCAGCAAGCCAGCAACTGACCAACGTCAAACATGCCCACGAGTGTGGGTCCCACAGTGTCCCAGGGGACATCACCCAGCAGGCATCCCAAAGGGCACATAAAAGTGACAGGTAGTGCCAGGGGGAAGCGCAGATCTCTAGGTAGGCACCCCTACCCCAGATCCCACACCATAGGCAGACGCCTACAGGCACACTGGATGGCCTGGGACTGTGCACCACCAGCACAATGGCATGTCAGCATGCCAGTGCCCTATGTGATGTGTACAGCTCTGCATTGACTGCCCTGTAGGGTACCTATTCCCCAGCAGGACTGGGCTTGATGGTCCCTATCATTGCAGAGATGTAAAATGTGGATCTGTTGGTGGGAGATCCTGTCACCCACCCTGATCCACAGAGAGTGGGTTGGGTGGTGCTACATAATCTGCTTTTGGGTCTAAACACCACCCTTCTCATATAGCACGGGACCATGCTAGCTGCACAGGTTATGCACTGTTCTGGTTGCATCATAGTCCACAATGTCTAGACATGATTGGGAAATACAGATCAACATGGGTGTATTCTAGGAATGTCTACAAGGACTATCTATCACACAGTAGCACTGATGAGGACCTACAGCACAGCCTATCTCACCCATGCCATGAGCTGTGGACCTGGTGCTGGGCACCCCACCTCACCCTCAGGGTGAGCACAGGAACTACACAATGTCATGGTCTGTAGCTACTCTGTGCCAGCAACACACATGGTCAGTTCCCCCTACCAGGTCGAGGTGCTATAGAGGCGCATACCCCATCTTGTGATCAGATGTAGGCTGCTGATCTGCATGTGCAGTGCATCATGGGTACAGGTTGGTTTATCCTATCCTGGTAACCACAGCAGACAGTTTGTGTGGTGACCTGCAGTCTTTCTGTAGCCAGCCAGCAGTGTGCTTGATGCTCTAGAGATGTAGTCCACTGGTTACTTCACTGACTGTGGAAGCAGAGGTCATGGGTTTGATCCCACAGTGGTGTTATTTAATAAGGCTGTCTGAGGCTTTTCCTTTTAATTTAGATCAGTGCTGCCAGCAAAAACACCCTCACAGTTCCGTAACCTAAGGTGCCTCATAAAGCGCCCTATAGGTAGCCCTATAAAGCGCCCTATAGGGCACATTATAAGGTGCCTTGGTGGAGAGGGCATTTTATTATGTGCCCTATGGAGTGCCTTATAGGGTGCCTTATGTGGTACCTTAGGTTACGGCACTGTTGCTGGCAGCACTGATTTAAATTAAAAGGAAATGCCTCAGACAGCCTTATTACATAACACCACTGCAGAATTGAACCCATGACCTTTTGCCTCCACAGTCATTGCAGTAACCAGTGGGCTACATCTTTACAACTGCTAACTCTGCACTGGCATGAACTTAGGGTTAATGTGCTTTAACGTGCCACAGAACCCACTAACGTGCGATACAGATTCTTGGTACCTTCCCTCCGGAACGCCCACTACCTTATATGGCATTCTTCATATTAACGCTGCAACTAGCGCCGGTAACATTAAGATGGTTTAGTAAACATAACCCTTAGATACAGCCTGTTCCAATATGAACAGACACCAACCTCTAGTAATACTTGGAGACCTTAATCTAGCCTCTGCACTGACACCCCAAGCAAACACCTTCATTGATGCCATGGGAATCCTTGGATACACCCAGATCTTCTCCAAACCAACCCACAGGAAAGGAAACACCCTTGACCTCATTTTTATGCCTTCTAACCTCCTACCTGACCCTCATCAGGAGTCTCACACTGTGCGTCCAGTACCCTGGTCTGATCATGCAGCCATACCTCTCCCTCCAAAACAAGCAATGCAGACCTTTACTTACTCTCAGGCTGGAGATTTCGAGAATTCAATAATGAACACTTCATCAAAGCAGTCATCCCTGAACTAGAATATATCAAAACTACAGAAATGGATCTCAATAAAATAACCCAAGGTTGGAACGACACCCTAGTCAAATCTTCTTTTGCATCCCCGAGGAGGGTTCCAGCAAAGCACCCTAATAGAGCTCCGTGGCTCTCTTCTGCTCTCCAGAAATAGAAAGCTGTCTTACCTTGACTCAAATGCAAATGAAGAGCCTCAAGAGACCCCCTCATCCAAACCTCATACATGGAACAGCTCAAACTATACAATGATGAAACTAAAACATAAAAAGGAATACTACAACAATCTCATCACTGGCACCATAAATAAACTGAAAGAACTATTCTCCATAGCAAAATCACTCATGAAAGAACCCAAAACAGAAATCTCACAGGATACAATATGTCCTCATAAGATGACATCCTACTTGATCACCAAACAGAAACCTACCCACCCATCAGACCAACCTCCTAAGACACCTAGGGGTATGTTTACTAAACCGTCTTAACATCACTGTGGTGGTATTACCCACGATAAGTGATGTTATCGTGCAATATTATTATGCGATAACGTCACTTATCGCGTGATAACGCAGAGGCGGCGTTAAGGCACACTAATGCTGTGAAATCCGGGTCTGAAGGGTGGAGTAAGTCTTCCCAGAGGGCGGAGAGAAGGGGTGAATGGGTGGAGAGTGGGAGGGGAGAGGCTCCAGGTACACTAATGCTGTGGAACCCAGGTCTGAACACTAATGCCAGTGAAACACTCGCGTTAAGGCACATTGGCAGGAAAGAGAAACCATTTCAGTCAGCAATGTGCAGCAAAGGCAGGGAAACCCAGAAAGTGATAGTTGTGATACATGTGCAGGGAACAAAGAGGCAAATAAACATATAAAAGAACCAGAACCACATCTAAAATCCCAATAACCAAGCTGGCCAATAGTGATATTAATGATAAACATTAAGCAACACTACTGGCAAAGCATATAAATTAAGATATCATGTTTGGAAGGGTCTATGCAATGATCCCAAATGAAATAGCGCTGATCAGGGTTTCTGTCATTTATATTGGGCAGGTTTGTTATGGCGTGCACATGTCCAGCAACAGCAGAGTGGGCACATAGGCAAGGGCAACTGCACTGATGCTGTAAATGGGATACAGGGGGCTGCAGGCGGCACATGCTGTGGTCCAGCTGGGGCACAGTGCGGGCTAGGTAGATGCCTAGGTGGCACATAGGAATGCCAAAACTGTAAAGTAGCAAGACAGCATCTGACGAGGGTCCAACATGGGCATGAGTGTGTGTCCCACAGTGTCACAGGGGAGATTACCCAGCAGGTACCCCCAAGGGCACATAACATTGGCAGGCAGTGCAGGGGGGGGGGGGATCGTGCATGTCCATGTAGGCACCCTTACCTGAGAACCCACACCATAGGCAACTGCCTACCAGCATACTGGATGGCCTGGGACTGCGCACCACCAAAACCACCGGCATAATGGCATGGCAGCATGGTGGCGGAGGGGTGCTGGTTGCAGAGGGGGCAGTGGCATCTGCCCACAGCAGACCATGGCCAATCCCCATTTAGGTGGGTGCCCTGCAATGCAACAGACAGGGTCTGTCTGATGAACAGTCATGGTATCCCCAGGGAATAAACTGCCCCTGTGGAAGCAGTGTGGTGCAGTGCACACAGCCAGTATGTTCAGGAGCAGAAGGTCACAAGTTCAAGTCCCAGCTGTGGCTCCTGCTAAACCTTTCCCCATATTTTACCCAGTACTAAACCATGGTAATAAAGACAGACCCTTTATTGCAGATAAAATAAACATGCCTGAAACACCTATATTTTACCCTACAGAGCACAGACACCATAAACATGTGCAATCCCTAGAGCAGAGTTTCCCAACTGCAGTCCTGGAGGGCCAAACACCATTCAGGTTTCATGCTGTCCCTAATAAATATGCCTGTACTGCATTAGTATGTGCATCCCCCATTGTATGCAAATGTATCTCATGCGTATTCATTAGGGACAGCATGAAAACCTGAACGGTATTTGGCCCACCAGGACCGGAGTTGGGAAACTCTGCCCTAGAGCAGCGGCCAACAGGGCCATAAACACCCACACCCACAGGCTCCACTATCCAAAGCTTCATGGAGAGTCAGGCTGTTGGGCCCTGCACGCAGCAGCATCTCCCAATACTAGCACTTGCATACCTTAGCAATGCCGCCCCAATCTTGGGAATACGTTACACATATATCAAAAGGTTGCTATGATTAATGGAAGATAACAATTCCTAAGTTAAGCAGAATTTGCTGATAGAGCTGCATCATAGCAACCTTTCTGATATCTGTGGAGTGTGTTTCAGTTTTGGTTTCTGACAGTGTTTACCACTCCGGGAGTGACCCCAACAGTATTGCATACCATAGCCATGCCTTCACTGTGCCCAGGACTGGTGTGGTGGCCAGGGCTGCCAAAAGGCTCTATATTTGCACAATGCTGGCATAGGTGGGGGAGTGTGTGTCTGTTTATCCAGTGTGTTGTGGCTGCCTAAACCTTTCTCAGCCCAAACTGCTTGCACTGTTTCCAGTGTTAGCCTGCCAATGTGCATAATGAGGAACAAGATACTGTGGGTATGGCCTGGACAGGGTGGCCTGGGCAGGATGCATCTGCACAGGGCATAGGGCAATGGCTGGGACATTGTAGTGCCTGGCCACCACCTGCACGGACAGGGTGGCCACAGCATGTCCTGCTTGGAGGTCACTCTTACCCTGACTGTGCAGTGACCATGGCATGGCTAGGTTCCCCCATAGTGCTGTCTAGAATTTTTCCTCAAGTAATGTTTATGGGCTTTCTTTTCTAGAGCCTAATCACTGACTTATCTGCTTGGTGTGTGTGTGTGTGTGCTCACATCCCAGTTTTGGGTGCATGCATTTTCTCTAGGAACATGCACTATGGACTAGCTAGCAGACTGTCTGCAGTTAGTATGTGTATGACTGGAACACCTTGCAGGGTGCAACAGCTGGAGACTCACTGTGCTTGCTGCTGGAGAATGTCAGATAGTGGTGTGGGGTAGCTGAGCATTTCCAGGCTTACTGTCTGTCTGCCATTTGCTTTATGGATGCGTACAGATTGGCATTGACTGCCCTGTAGGGTGCCTGTTCCCCATCAGGACTGGGGTTGTTGGTCCCCTCTACTGCCACCATTGCAGGGATGTAGAATGTGGATCTGTTGGTGTGAGATCCTGTCCTCCACCCTGAGCCCAAGAGGGTGGGTTGGGTGGTGCTACATAACCTGCCCATGGGTCCAAACACCCCCCCCCCCTTTACTTAAATCATGTGAGCATGGCACCCACACAGAATATGCAAAATTCTGCGTGCATCAAAGTCCACAAGGTCTAGATGTGACTGGGAAACATGGATGGACACAGGTGTATTCTAGGCATGTCTGTAAAGACTACCTATCACACACTGGCACTGAGGGTAAACTGCAGCATAGTCTATGTCAGCTAAGCCAGGTGCTGCAGACCTGGTGCTGGGCGCCCCACCTTGCCCTCAGGGTGAGCACAGTACCCCAACAATGTGACGGTCTGTAGCTACTCTGTGCCAGTTACATACATGGTCAGTTCCCCCTTAACCAGGCCGAGGTGCTGTGGTTTCCCACCAAAGCCAGCAGAGGTGCTCCCCAGTCGGGGTCGAGCTGTGCAGGAGCCAGCGTTTCTCCCGCGCTCACACTCCGGTCCAATCCGGGCCGTGGGAGGAAGCACAGGAGTGCTTAAGAGCTGCCGCAGGCAATCGGGAGGCCTCTTTCCCACCAAAGCCAGCAGAGGTGCTCCCCAGTCGGGGTCGAGCTGTGCAGGAGCCAGCGTTTCTCCCGCGCTCACACTCCGGTCCAATCCGGGCCGTGGGAGGAAGCACAGGAGTGCTTAAGAGCTGCCGCAGGCAATCGGGAGGCCTCTTTCCCACCAAAGCCAGCAGAGGTGCTCCCCAGTCGGGGTCGAGCTGTGCAGGAGCCAGCGTTTCTCCCGCGCTCACACTCCGGTCCAATCTGGGCCGTGGGAGGAAGCACAGGAGTGCTTAAGAGCTGCCGCAGGCAATCGGGAGGCCTCTTTCCCACCAAAGCCAGCAGAGGTGCTCCCCAGTCGGGGTCGAGCTGTGCAGGAGCCAGCGTTTCTCCCGCGCTCACACTCCGGTCCAATCCGGGCCGTGGGAGGAAGCACAGGAGTGCTTAAGAGCTGCCGCAGGCAATCGGGAGGCCTCTTTCCCACCAAAGCCAGCAGAGGTGCTCCCCAGTCGGGGTCGAGCTGTGCAGGAGCCAGCGTTTCTCCCGCGCTCACACTCCGGTCCAATCCGGGCCGTGGGAGGAAGCACAGGAGTGCTTAAGAGCTGCCGCAGGCAATCGGGAGGCCTCTTTCCCACCAAAGCCAGCAGAGGTGCTCCCCAGTCGGGGTCGAGCTGTGCAGGAGCCAGCGTTTTTTCCCGCGCTCACACTCCGGTCCAATCCGGGCCGTGGGAGGAAGCACAGGAGTGCTTAAGAGCTGCCGCAGGCAATCGGGAGGCCTCTTTCCCACCAAAGCCAGCAGAGGTGCTCCCCAGTCGGGGTCGAGCTGTGCAGGAGCCAGCGTTTCTCCCGCGCTCACACTCCGGTCCAATCCGGGCCCTGGGAGGAAGCACAGGAGTGCTTAAGAGCTGCCGCAGGCAAGCGCGCCCGCGCCTTGCGGGCCCGCGCCTGAGGGCCTCGCAAGAGGGCCCTTTGGCGTGGCCCTTAGGCAGTGGCACGACAGGCGAAGCACAGTCTCTTCCTCAGTCGCAGCAAGTATACGCACAATCGATCTGATTATATTGACTCAACGGGGTTATAATGTCTATTTTGTCTATTTTAACCTATTAATACAGTAAAGCTTTAATCAGCCGCTTTAGTTTCCCATTGTACATTATCCTTAACAATCTTTATAATTACTGTTGCTAGTAATTGTCCTGTTAGCTTATACTGTCGTCAGTAGATATCACATCGTAATTCCATTGCTATGTAACAGTTTCCTTAATTTACTACTGTCGCCAGTAGATACCCAATTGTAATACTGTTGCCAGTATTAGTTGCTTAGTAGCTCTTAACTATTACTGTTACCAGTGTAAATATTATCCCCAATAATAGCTACTCAGTTAATACTGTTGACAGTAATTGCCACACCTGTAATTCTACTGCTAGTAGCAATTGTTTTTCAGTTACTGCTGTTAATAGATGTACACTTGTAACTGTTGTCATTAATAGTTAATCAATTATTACTGTTGCCAGTAGATATCATTTCCTTAAAACCTGTTACTAATAGCAGTTCCTTTCAATTCGTTTCAACCATCTGAGGTTCCAACATGAACTGTAAGAAGATATTCTTGTTGATTTTGAATCTTACCTTATACATTGTCAGCCTGCTTCTTTCTTTCCACCCCCTCCCTGCTAATGCCTTCACACCACATTTGAACCTCCCAGAATTCTCTCACATCCATGTTATCGCTCATCGTCAGAAACATAACCCCCAACAGCTATTTCCAAGAAATTCTAAGATAAATTACCACAGACTAATTCAGATAAAGACAGACTCTAACATCAACCGCATAAATGTCGGCAATTCCTACACTCACATCTCCTTCATCCTCATCAATGCCAGGTCAGTTAGAAATAAAACACCCATCATAACTGATATAATTAATACAGAAAACCCTGACATCCTATGCATTACTGAGACATGGTTAACAGAATCCGACTCAGTCCTGCTAAACCAATTAAAAGTGCAAGGATATTCCATCTTCACCTGCAATAGGAAACGTACAAGAGGTGGAGGTGTTCTTATACTAGCTAAATCTAATATTGGGTTATCCCCTACCTTATGTGAAAACCGTGATGACACAAATATACTCAAAATTGAAAACAAGGACATAGCAATCTGCTTGATATACAGACCTCCTACTGCCACTAACCAAAATATTGACTCCATACTTGAATCAGCTTGCAATTCTACTTTAAGAAAACCACTTATATTGCTAGGCGATTTCAACCTACCATCTCTATCTAACAATCTTGAAACATCTTTCTTAGAAGCGATGGAAGAGATGGGATTCAAGCAAGCAGTTAACCAACCAACTCATACTAGAGGAAACACTCTCGACCTAATATTCATCCCTACATATTATTATATGTCACCTCATTATGTCTCACCTTCCACAGCTCAAGTCCCCTGGTCGGATCATTATCTTATTAGGTTTTCTTTTCTCCTTCATCAACACTCTAAACCTTCCCCTGTCAATCTACAACAAGTTCATAGATTTCGACCATTCAACAGAGAAGAGTTTCTTGAATCAGTTCTTCCCAGATTAGATCCTTCTATCAATAACATTGATGACGCGATATCAAACTGGAATTCCATTATTCGATCAGCATCAGAATCAGACCCACCAAAGTTTCGACACAAAACGAGAAAAAATGAAAAATGGTATACCAGTGAACTTGCAACCCTTAAGAAAAGCCTTAGAAAAGCAGAATCTACATGGAGAAGGAAACAAACTCACGAACTCAGAATAAAATACTTCTCACTACTCAAGAATTACAAGGATGCGATTAATAACGCTAAAAGACAATATCACTCTAAAACGTTATCTAAATCTATCAACCGTCCTAGAGAACTATTTGAGATTGTCAAATCTTTAACCAAATCCCCATCAAACAATTCTCACAAAATTTGTATTAACCCACAAATAATTGCTGACCACTTTGCAAATAAACTTAAACTTAACAGCCATTTCACCCCACCTAATCTACCTATCTCAGATAATAACTTACAGGAATGGAAAGCCTTTTATCCTATTAGCAACAAGATGCTCCTTCAAACAATCTCCAACCTAAATACCACTACTTCTCTTCTTGATCCTTGCCCAGTGGCATGGATAAAATCAACAAAATCAGAACTTGCCACAGACCTACTGAACATAGTAAATCAATCTCTTCAACAAGGACGTATACCAGATGCCCTCAAGAAGTCAGCTATCCGTCCGTTGTTAAAAAACAAAACTCTAGACAGCAATGACCCTACATCTTATCGTCCCATTGCAAGTATTCCATTCCTCGCCAAAATTATTGAAAAGATTGTCCAAACACAACTACAAGATTATATAGACTCCACGGTCCCATTAGATGATCATCAATATGGATTTCGACCACACCATGGTGTAGAAACGCTCCTGACGGCACTATTTGACACAATCATAAGAGGTATTGATAACACCAAGCAAGCCTTCATTCTCATATTCATTGATATCTCCTCGGCATTTGATACTGTAAACCATACCACGCTCATTTCAAGACTTTCTCAACTAGGCATCAAAGATAAAACTCTTGAATGGTTCATATCTTATTTTACTAACCGGACACAATATGTTCAAATTGACCAAAATGCATCATCCCCTTTTCCGCAAGAGCAGGGCATCCCTCAAGGTTCTGCCCTATCAGCCCTATTGTTCAATCTCTATCTTCAACCTATCTGTTCCATATTTAAACGTTTCAAAATCAATTATCACATCTACGCAGATGACATTATGTTGTACTCACCATTTGATGTGTCTAACCCAGATTACTCCAACATTTGTCATTGCCTCGTTGAAGCTGAGCTGTGGCTGAAATCTATTAACATGTCTATTAATTTTAAAAAAACCGAAGCTTTATTTATAACAAGAAACACAAGCTTCACCCCTCCAATGGAAATCAACATTGGCAATAATTCTCTCCCTGTTAAAGATGAGATCAAATACTTGGGAGTCACTCTTGATAAGACCCTCAACCTCTCCAAACATATAAAACTAACTGTAAAAGCAATCTATTTCAAACTAAGGACAATCCAACAACTTAGACCATTACTAGAAAACACTGATTTCAGAACCATAGTACAAACACTCATTACACCACATTTAGACTACTGTAATGGTATTCTTCAAGGGACCTCAAAGAAAAATATCCACTCACTTCAATTGGCCCAAAATGTCACCGCAAGGATTATTTCCAAAGCAAAATTAACAGATCATATATCTCCGATTCTTTATTCTCTCCATTGGCTTCCAGTATCATGCAGAATCACCTACAAATCCTTAATCAATACTTTTAAGATTTTTAACAATATAGCTCCTTCCTTCTTATCCACTCTTATCAACATCCCGCTTGAAAACAGATCAAGAAGAAGAATTAACCTTCACATGCTACAAGTACCTGATTCTATCCGAAAAACAAGTCAAAAAACAAGCAACACAGCGTTCTCATACTTTGCTCCTATGTTATGGAACAACTTACCAGCTGAAATCAGAGAAATTAAGGATCTTCAATTATTTAGAAAAAATCTAAAAACCCACCTATTCACCCTATACTATAATAACCTCCACAAGGAAGATAACCCTAACTCAGAGAAAACTTCTGATCAACAGTCACTCACTGACCCTACCTAGACAGGCATAAAACCCTCACTCATTCACATTGTTCACCTAATTAAATTTTCTCTTTGAAAGCAAAATGTGAATAAGTGTAACTAATGTAATATATTCCATTGCCGATGATTTACTATTGATAGCCAGTTATTTCACTGTATTATTGAGTTGCAATTTAATAGTTAAATGTTTACTTTTATAATTTTGTTCTATGTAAAAACTCTTGTTCTCCATTTACTGTTCTTTGTACTAAAACACGTTCTATGTAAAATAGTTCAAAACCTGTTTTATGTAAAATAGTTTCTAAACCCGTTCTATGTAAAATAATAGCATGCTATTATTAAACTTTGTTTACTTGTAAACCGCCACTGATCGCTGGAAGTGGCGGTATAGAAGAGATGTATAAATAAATAAATAAATAAATACCCCATTTTGTGATCATCTGTAGACTGCTGATCTGCATGTGCAGTGCATCATGGGTACGGGTGGGGTAACTCTATCTTGGTAACCACAGCAGACATTGTGTGGTGACCTGCAGTCCTTCTGTAGCCAGCCAGGGGTCTGTGAGTAGTTATAGAGCTGTAGTCCACTGGTTACTGCACTGACTGTGGAGGCAGAGGTCATGGGTGTGATTCCACAGTGGTGTTACTTGATAGGGCTGTGTGAGGCATTTCCTTTTTTAATTTAAATTGGTGCTGCCAGCAAAAACACCCTCACAGTGCTGTAACTTTAAGATGCCTCATAAGGAGCCCTATAAAGCGCCCTATAAGGTGCCTTATAAGGCGCCCTATAGGGAACATTATAAGGTGCCTTGGCGTACAGTGCACTTTATAATGTGCCCTCTGGAGTGCCTTATAGGGCGCCTTATGTGGCACCTTAGGTTATGGCACTGTGAGGGTGTGTTTGCTGGCAGCACTAATTTACATTAAAAAAGAAAATGCCTCAGACAGCCCTGATTTAAAGTAAAGGGTAATGCCTCAGACAGCCTTACTCATTAAGCCCACTGAGGGATCAAACTCTTCTTCATTGGCCCAGCCCTATGGAACTCCTTACCCACCTCTCTCCGTCTGGAGCCTCATCACACCACTTTCAAACAAGCTCTGAAGACCCACCTTTTCTCCCTTGCCTTCAATCACCCTCCTCTCTAGCCTATCCTCCCCCCCACTTTGTCTACCCTCCCTTTTGTTTCCGTTTTTCTCTTTTACCTCTTCTCCTTTCCTGTCAAAGAAAATTTGTAACTTCCTTTCCATTTTCAGCCTTGTGCCTGTTGTACTTTAACTTTTTTGTGATTGTAAACCGCCCTGCTTAATACTGAAGGGCGGTCAAGCAAATTCAATAAACATAAACATAAACATGACTCCTGCTTCATCAGTCAATGTATTAACCACTGTGCTACACCTCTGCTTCTGTGCTTACAGGTCAGCGCGCCTAATTAAGGCTAATGCTAATTCTGTTCTATGTAAATATCTCATGTATATAGTTTAACCCGGTTCTCCAAGTTGGTACTCCTGTTCGATGTAAACCAAACAGCTTGTTGTTATGGTCTTTATGTTATAATGTAAACCGCGCTGATGCCGAATAGTGCGGTATATAAGAACTTGTAATAAATAATAAATAAATAAATAAATGCGCATTAACGTGCCACGACTCACTCTATCGCGTGATAACGGACTTTATCGTGCGATATCCCGAAATGATACCTTAAGATCGGATCACCCACTACCTTATATGGCATTTGTCACAGTAAGACTGCAACTAACGCCGGTAACATTAAGACGGTTTAGTAAACATATCCCCAAGCCTTAAAAGAATACCTAATAAGTTAAGGACTCAATTTGACCTCCCATCATTCAAAAACATTGAGGACACAATTCAGAATTTTAAACGAACAACTTGTGCTCTGGACCCTTGCCATGTGTCCTGGGTAAAACTGACTAGATCTCACCTCAGTTCATGTATAATTACTCTAGTTCATGCTTCTTTGTCCCAAGACCTAATGTCATCCCTATTCAAACAGACCACAATTTGCCCCCTAGTGAAAAGTACAAAGCTTGATTCATCCTCCCCTAAGTCATACGGTCCAATATTTAGCATCCCTTTTGTTGCTAAGATAATAGAAAAAATTGTCCTCTCACAACTTCAAATCTACCTTGATGAGCATGCACTTCTAGACCCTTTCCAGCACGGGTTCAGACAGTACCATGCAGTTGAAAACCTCATCACTTCCCTCTAAATACACTCTCAAGTTGCCTACAAAAAACCAACAATGCATTCATACTAATTTTCGTGGACATCACCTCCTCCTTCGACTCCCTCCCACATCATCTACTATTCCAAAGGCTCTCTGAGATTAGCATCCAAGAAACCACTCTTGATTGATTCAATTCCTACCTTGACTCCACAATATAGCAGGTAAAAGTCGGTCAAATGACTTCAAATCAATTTCCTCAGCAAATAGGAGTACCAAAAGGCTCGTTTTTCACCTCTCCTTTTTAACATCTTCATCCAACCAATATGCCAAATATTGAAATCACACAAGATCCAATACTAAATCTACACATATGACATAATATTCTTCACTCCCATCAGCCCCCTATCGCCTGACATCACCAGCCTGCAGAACTGCTTCATTGAAGTAAGAAAATGACTCAGTCTACACAATCTGAACATCAACCGAGAGAAAACAGAAGCCCTATTCATAATCACCAACCCAACATTCTCTCCACCTCCAACACGGCAACTCAACAATGTACCATAAAAGTTAAAACAGAAGTAAAATATATGGGTATTACAATAAATCAACAGCTAACCTTCCAATCACACAACGAGAACAATTACTTCCGTCTACTACAAATTGAGAACTCTAAGAAATCTCCGCCCTCTACTTGCCCAGAATTATTCCATAGCATCTGCCAAGCTATGATTAGACCTATCCTGGGCTATTGAAATATAATTTACCAAGGTCTCCCCAAGAACACCCTTCACCCACTACAACTAGCACAGAACACAGCAACATGAATAATCTCTGGAGCCCCACTTCGAGCACACATCATTCTCATATTAATGCAACTCCACTGGCTTCCTATCACTGTGAGAATCAAATACAAATCCCTCACCATGATATTCAAAATTTTACACAAAGAATCAGTCACTTGCCTTCAAGCTCTGATCTCCATCCCCCGAACTGAAAGGCTACGAAGAAACAGCACCATCAACCTCCTCATGATCCCATCCCAGAAGATTAGAATTAAACAGTCAACCTGTAACAGAGCATTCAAATTATTTGCCCCCTCACTATGGAACTCCATACCCTCGACCTTAAGAGGATGCTCAGACTTGACTGAATTTTGGAAGAAACTAAAAATGTATCTCTTCTAAGAGGATTACAACATCAACATAACCCAAGAGTCACAACCACCTTATCCATACTCAGCTAGAACAATCCAATATGCACATTGGTAATGGACTCAGTATGTCACAATTTTCAACCTTTAATTACCTGTGCCCCACATCTACAGTACAAATAGTTCTAAGTTTAACCTATGTTACTGTTGGTTACTCTCTGTTATACTGTTGGTTTATTGTTCATTTCACTGTACAACAGAATGCTTCACTTCCCTGTTAATTGTAACAGCCTTTGGTTAATTGTAAACCGCTTTGAATTGTAGAAAGGCGGTATAAAAATATGTTTAAAGAAAGAAAGAAAGAAAGAATATTAGAAACAGTAAAAAATGAATAGAATACAGAGTGAAATATTTCAGGTCACTTACCCATGTAAATATTACATGGATTTTCATCATCAAAATATGCTGTATGTGTGTGTGTGTGTTTGTGTGACTTCAAGGAGAGAGGGGATGAAGAGCTTCTACTCATGGGGATGGGGTTAATGTTGCGGATTGAGAGGTAGTTTTGGAGGTACGTTTGGGGGTGAGGGAGATTTCGGCTGGTTGTATGGTAATACGTACAGATGGGGCAGTGGGGTGGGGAAGGTAGGGGTGGTAAAGTAGATAGAGGTGGAATTGGTGAGCTATAATTGTGGGATAGCTTTTGGGGTGAGGAAGTTGGAGGTGGATTGGTAGGTGTAGAAGAATAGATCTGGGGAGTAGTTTTGGTGATAGGATGTTTGTAGGAGGTTGTTGGAGAGGATAGTTTTGGGGGATGGGGTAATTGGAAAAGTGGAAGGTAGTTTTGGAGGGTTGTTGAGGGGATGGAGTTGGGGTGGGGTGTTTGGGTGTAGGATAATTAGAGGAGGATGGTTTGGGGGTGTAGAAGGTAGTTGTGGGGGACGAGGTTGGGAACTAGTTGGTATGTTGGAGTAATTGGCATAGTTTTGACGGTGGTGGTAATTGAGAGCAGTTGGAGGTTGGAGGATAGTTAAAGGGGTAGTTGGAGAGGTAGAAGGGAGTTGCAGTAGTAGTTTTGAGGATAGAACAGTTTGGGAGGTGGCAGAGTGGATGCATGGGGTAATTTTGGGGTGGGGCAGATTTTGGGGGTTGGTAAGGTAGTTGCAGGGTGGATAGTTGCAGGTGTGGGGTGGAATAGTTACAAGAGGTAGTAATCAGGAATGGGGCAGTTTGGGTGGGGTGAGATAATTTTAAGGGGAAATTTGGGAACAGTTTTAAGAATTATGGGGTAGTTGTGGAGCAGTAGTTTTCACAATAAGGTAATTTGGGGCAATTTTGTGAGTAGGGAAATTTGAGGGACAGTGGGACAATTGTGGGGGGTAGGGGCAGTTTGGGATGGTAAGGCAATTGCATGGAGCAGCTTTTGTGAGTGGAGGCAGTTTGGGGGAGGGAAGAGTAGAGAACAGAGAGAGACAATTTGAAAGGAACTATTCCCTCTCTGTTATGTTTCAGGGGACATTTCTCCAAAAGAGTTAGATCTGTACTTACCATGAATAATGAATCTTAGTCCTAAACCATGGTATGCAGAGTATGATCTCAGTCTCTCAAATTTATTGCTAATGCTCAGCATAGTACTTGCATCATGCCAAACAACCCTCCTTATAAAGTTTATAAGATGTCATATCTATAGGTAACACAGGTACACTAAAAAAAATTTTTTTTAAACTGCCTCTAATGTTTCGATTGATTTTTACGTTTTTTGGTGCGCTGAATCCAAATCTGGTAACCAATTTGCTCCATCACGTACAGATTTTTTGCTACATTGGGTTAGCAGTTTGAGGTGAACGTTTCAGATTGAGTGCCATTGAGATAAAAGTTTCTTGGATGAATTCTTTATACTAATTGTTTAGTAGTTATTCAAATAAGAATAAATTGTAACAAGGCAGCACATAAGAATAGAGTAATGTCAACAAAACACACTGTGATGGTAGCAAAATTGTCTGCACTTAAAACAGCCACATACATGTGCACAAACATTGAGCATATAAGAGCGAGGTTAGACACAAAGCAAAGCAAAGAAATGTGCAAAAAATGTTGTACAGGTATGTATGTAAGAATAGAAAACGTAAACCGCACCATTGCAATACATGAAGACAAACACCCGATGGTGTGAAAATAAAATTCTAATAAATGAGATCCGACACTGTGGTAATAACTAGCAAATTTTTATTTCAAAGTTTAGTAAAAACACGATATTTGTCAACACAGTTTAGATTTTAAAGTCATTCTTGGGTCAATCAATCTCCTGGTGGGCCCGTTTCTTCTTCCCCCGAATGCTTCTCTTGGTGCGCTGCTTGGTGTATTTTTCATCTGGGGTTTCCCGCAGCAGCAACCAGCAGAAATCAGCCATCATAGTGGTGTTCCATCTTACTTGGTACCTTCTCTCTGCGTCCTTGATGTCCTGTTGAAACCTTTCACCTTGTTCTTCACTGTACGCCCCCAAGTTTTCGGGAAAGTAGTTCACATGGGAGTGCAAGAAATGGACTTTCAGGCTCATGTTACAGCCTTGTTCTTTGAAGGCATTGAGCATCCTGGCAACAATATCCTTATAGTTCTCATCCCGCCTGTTCCCCAAGAATTTGAGAACAACATCCTTGAAGGAATCCCAGGCTTCTTTTTCCTTCTCAGACATCGTTTCAGCGAATGCTCCATCTGAAATGAGTTTCCTTATATCAGGGTCAACAAACACTCCTTCCTTTAGCTTTGCTTCAGAAAGTCGGGGGAACTTTGAGCAAAAGGTACCGAAAGCACTCGCCATCTTTTGGAAGGGACTTGATGAATTGCTTAATGAGACCCAACTTAATGTGGAGAGGTGGTAATAGAATTTTATCACGAGGTACCAAGCTCTCATGAAGAACATTTTTCTCACCGGGTCTCAAATACTCCCAAATTGGCCAGTCTTTTTTCCCCCAGTGTAGGTCGCGGGCCCGGCTATCCCACAAGCAAAGGAAGCAGGGATATTTGGTGAAACCGGATTGCTGCCCTAATAGCATGGATAGAATTTTAAAGTCTCCACAAATCATCCACTTATGCTCATCATAACGAATCTTCTGAAGAATCAGGGCCAAATTCTCGTATTTTTCTTGGAGAATAACAGAGTGAGCAATAGGAACTGAAGCGAATGTGTTGCCATTATGAAGAAGAACACCTTTTATGCTGTCTTTTGACGAATCAATGAACAGCCGCCATTCAGCAGGATCATACTTGAGTTTAAACTTTTCCATCACTCCGTATATATCGTTGCAAAATACCAAATCTTCCTCTTTGCTGAAATACTTCAAAAATTGTGTCTCGCGGTTGCGGTACCAATAAAAAGTTGTTCCTGGTGACAATAGATTTTTCTGTTTAAGCCGAGAACCTAGCAGTTGGGCAGCATCTTTTGGGAGTCCTAAATCCCGGACTAAATCATTCAATTCAGCTTGAGAGAAAAGTTCAGGTTTCGGATCTGGTTCAGTTTCAAACTCGGAAGTACTGGACTCATCGGGAAAAGCCATCTGATGAGTCTCATCATGATCAGAACCGTCCACACAAATATGATCCAAAGATTTTGGTGGTTCAGGCACAGGTACTTCGTTGCTATGAGGCATAGGCCTAATTGCTGAGGGAAGGTTGGGGTAACTTATTACGTTCTTATTTTTTAAGTTGTATCCCTTCACAATGCAAGAGCAAAAATAGCAGTCACTGCTGTGGTCTCTTTGTTCACGCCACATCATAGGTATTCCGAAACGAAATGCTTGTTTTTTACCTTTCATCCATAAGCGTAGATCTTCCTCACATGTCTTGCACACTTTGTGAGGAGCCCACGGTTTGTCTTGATCGCCTAACTTCAAACCGAAATAGGCGAAATATACTTTTTTAATAAATGCAGAAATGTTCCTCTGCTGCTTTTTTAACGGGATATTCCCCACAAATAAAACAAAAACTGTCCGGAGAGTTGACGCAACCTCTGGCTCTGTGAGCCATCACAAATACACAGCACTGCAAACTACAACTGTAGTGAACCACTTCGGAATAAAGCTGGATTACGACTGAGCAAACAAAAGGTAATAATGAACTTGCAAGAAACTGAAATTTGACAGGAACGTTCATGTCGCAACCACCGTGTTTGAGCAAGCGAACGAGGCGAGGAGAACAGGAAAGAACATGCGTCAGCGCGAGTACTGGATTTAGCCCCCCGCCTCCCAATTGTCCTGTTAATGTATAAAATGAATACAAAACACTCTAAAATATCATGAGGGAGTGTTTCTAGTTAGTTAACCATTACAACCTCTATTTTGGGCCAAGAAAATAAACTGCAGTCGGCTAAAAAGAAATTATGTGAACATTCCTTATATGGGTAAGAAATCTAATTTTGCAAGAAAACGTGACATGATGGAACATTTTGGCTATTTTTCCTGGATTCAGCACCCCAAAATCTATAGGAATCAGTTGCAAAACTGGAGGCAGTTTTTTGGTAGTGTACCTGTGTAATTTATCAAGATGTGCTTAGAAATTTCTCTTAATCACCCAGTACAGTGGGAAATATCTTTCTGCCATAAGAACATAAGAACATAAGATAAGAACATAAGATATGCCATACTGGGTCAGACCAAGGTCCATCAAGCCCAGTATTCTGTTTCCAACAGTGGCCAATCTAGGTCATATGTACCTAGCAGTTTCCCCAAGGGACACAGGTTCCACAATGCTTGTATTGGTTCAAGCCTTGATATCCTGGGTCCCTTCTTAATAATGGTTTAAGGACCTTTCCTCCAGGAACTTGTCTAAACCTTTTTTAAACCCAGCTACACTAACAGCCTTTACTACATCCTCCGGTAACAAATTCCAGAGTTTGATTACACGTTGAGTGAAAAAATATTTTCTTTTATTAGTCTTAAATAGTTTACCCTGTAGCTTCATTGCATGTCCCCTAGTCTTTCTATATTCTGATAAGGTAAACAATCGATCTACGTTTACCCGTTCCACTCCGTTCATTAATTTATAGACTTCTATCATATCTCCCCTCAGCCGTCTCTTTTCCAGGTTAAAGAGCCCTAAACTTTTTAGCCTTTCTTCATAGGAGTATCCTTCCATCCCCTTTACCATTTTGGTGGCTCTTCTCTGAACCTTTTCTAAAATCGCTATATCCTTTTTAAGATACGGCAACCAGAATTGCACACCATATTCAAGGTGCGGTCTCACCATGGAACGATATAGAGGCATTCTAATATCTTTTGTTTTATTTTCCATTCCTTTCCTTATCATACCTAGCATTCTATTTGCTCTCTTGGCCGCTGCTGCACACTGGGCCGAGGGTTTTAACATGGTATCCACAATGACGCCTAAATCTTTTTCCTGGGTGGTGGTTCCTAATGTGGAACCTTGCATCGTGTAACCATAGTTTGGGTTGTTCTTCCCTAGGTGCATAACCTTGCACTTGTCCAGATTAAATTTCATCTGCCATTTTGATGCCCAGTCTTCCAATTTATCAAGATCATCTTGCAATTTTCCACAATCCTCTTGGGTTTTAACAACTTTAAATAGTTTTGTGTCATCTGCAAATTTGATAACCTCACTCGTTATTCCACATTTTCTTGGTTTCTGACTGCATTTAGTAACAGAGGAAAATAGTAACTGATGGCAGATAAAGACCAACACAGTCTATCTAGTCCTACCTCTCCACATGATTCACAGAATAATCTCAGGGCAATTTCTCCAAATGGGATAGTTTTGCACACATTATGGCAGTCAGGAGCCTCACTCCTAATCCAGGCTTTGTGTACGTGTATAGCTCATTTTTATATTGTTCCAAGTTCTCTACCCTTGTTATATTGTTTGCCTCTAAGTTCTTGTCCCTGTTATAATGCATATTTTACTTCAAGTCACAATTTATTTATTTATTTATTTATTTATTTAACAGGTTGTCTATACCGCCTTTTCATTCAATCAAGGCAGTTTACAATAAACGTCAACTTATACAAAGAACTTGCAAAACGTCAACTTATACAAAGAACTTGTAAATATCAACAGTAACATTATGGGGTATGTTTACTAAACTGCGGTAACATTACATAACGCATGTTATGTAATGTTAATGATCGTTAACGCATCATAATGCGCGTTATGATGCATTAACGATCGTTAATGTTACATAACACGCATTAACCTAAATTAACGAATGTAAAGTTCCGTGGCGCGGTAAAACACCGCAGAAGGTGGAGAGAGGGCGGAGAGAAGGGGTCAGTGGGCAGAGAGTGGGCGGGGAGAGGCTCCCTTCACACTAACGTGCTGATCTGAAGAGCTGAATCCTAACGCGATTGAAAACCTGCCATTAGATGCACATTTGCAGGGGAGAGAAACCATGTCAGTGTCAACAATGTACAGCATAGGCAGGGAAACCAACAAAAAGTGATAAGTGTGATACATGTGTCCAGAACAAAAGGGCACAGAAACATTGAAAATGACCCCAACAAACTGGAAAAAACCCATAACCAAGCTGGCGAATAGTGATATTAATGGGAAACATCAACCCCCCCCCCCGAGAAAGCTCCACAAAAAAGATATTACTCGTGGAAGGGTCTATGCTCCGTCCCCATACAAGGTGAATGAGCCCACAGTGAAATAGCGCTGTTCAGGGTTTTCTCCTCCATTGTACAGGGTTCCTATGGCATGCACATGTCCTGCAACATCAGGGCGGGCATGTCGGAACGGCAACTGGACAGATGCCGTAAAAGGGGATACAGAGGGCCGCAGGAGGCACATGATGTGGTGCAGCTGGGCCACAGTGCAGACTAGGGTGATGCCTAGGTGGCCCATACGAATGCTGAAACAGCAGAGCAGCCAGACAGCAACTGCTGAAGGCCCAACATGGGCAAGAGTGTGTTTCCCACAGTGTCACAGGGGATAGTACCCAACAGCTACCCCCAAGGGCACAGAACATTGGCAGGCGGGGCTGGGGGGGAGCGTGGAAGTCTATGCAGGCACCCCTACCCCAGAACCCGCACCATAGGCAGCCGCCTACCTGCACACTGGATGGCCTGAGACTGCGCACCACCAGCACCACCAGCAGAAGGGCATGTCAGCATGGTGGCAGAGGGATACTGGTGGTGGAGGGGGCAGTGGCAGCTGCCCAGAGCAGACCGTGGCCTAGCCCTGTGTAGGTGGGTGCCGTGTACTGCAACAGACAGGCCCTGTCTGACGAACAGACATGGTATCACCAGGGAATGTACTGATTCTGTGACAACAAGGTGGTGCAGTGCACAAAAACTGTGTATTCAGAAGCAGAAGGTCACAGGTTCAAGTTCCAGTGTGGTTCCTGCCAACCCAGTCCCCATATTTTACCCACTACTACAAAGTGCTAATACAGACAGCACCTTTATTGCAGATGACGTAAACATGCCCAAGACACCTACATTTTACCCTACAGAGCACAGACACCATAAACATGTGCATTACCTAGAGCAGAGTCTCCCAAATGCAGTCCTGGAGGGCCAAACACCATTCCGGTTCCATGCTGCCTCTAATAAAGATGCCTGTGCTACATTTCTATGTGCCACCCCCATGGTATGCAGATGTATCTCATGCATATTCATGAGGGACAGCATGAAAACCCGAACAGTGTTTGGCACCGCAGGACTGTAGTTGGGAACCTCTGCCGTAAAGCAGCAGCCAACAGGGGCAGACACACCCACACCCACAGACTCCATTATCCAATGCCTCCTGGAGGGGCAGGATGTTGGGCCCTGCGTGCATCTCCCAATACTAGCACTTGCATACCTTAGCAATGCCACCCTAAACCTGGGAATACGGTACACAGCTATCAAAAGGTTGCTATGATCACTGGCAGATAGCAATTCCTAAGTTAAGCTCAATTCGCTGATTGAGCTGCATCATAGTGAAGCAGGAACCCTGTCTCCCACACCCACAAAAGGAACACACAGACAGACTAGAATGCAAACAAAAACTTTTATTGTATACACAAGACTCAGATAGCCAGTGCTGGCATCCTGGACAAAAGATCTGAGCTCCCAAATGACGTCCCACACTGTCTTATATACAGTACATTCTCAAACCCCCTTGCTACCTTCCCATTCGCCCCGGTATCTCTTCTTCACCAATCGGTAGCCGCTGAAGGGGGGGGGGGACAGTGGGCTTTCATCAAGCATTCCCGAGTGACCTGCTTAGACCGGTATGCTCTGGTCTACTGGTTTTCTGGGCGAAAGGGTATGTGTAAGTGCTGCTTCGCTGCAGCCTGAGGGGGAGAGGGGGGGCTTTCTCTCACAGCTGCCTTTTCCGGCTGCCTCACTCCCCCCTTTTTCGAGTATGACCTCAACCGCTAGGAGCGGTAGAGGGCTGTATTACTAGGGGCAGGCCGCAGAGGGGTATATGGGGTTAGGGCCATGACAGAGGCAGCTGCCTTGCGTTCCACCAAGGCGTCGAGGGTGGAGGTGATAAAACGGTGATGGATAGGGAACAGCATGGTATGAGAGCACATAGCAGGAAGAGAAGGAAGACCCCTATAACTAGGGTCTTAAGGCCCCCCAACCAACCAAACAACTTCCCGAACCATCCCATTCCCAGTCCCATGGAGGGGTCTGTGATATGTTTTGCTAAATTATGTAGGTCTTGGATAGAGCGTTCGATGGACACGCTTTTCGTCAGTGAAGTTAAAACAACACATACCCTCGAACTCGTCACAGCCATGGTTAAGGCGTAAGAGTAGGAAATCAATGGTCATCCTATTCTGCAGTATCGCTGTGCGTAAGACAGACATTTCATGACTCATGGTGGCCAGTATGGTTGAGGTCAGATTAAGGGATTTAGCTAGAGAACAAGCAAGTCGGCTTATCTCCATTGAGTTGTGTAGGGCTAAACCAGGTGTTGCAACAATTGATAGCGACAGCCCAAGGGCTTTCTCATCACTGTAGGGTTCTACATTTGAGTTACAGGTCGAAGGCATGGGGATGGAGCGGGGAGGTCTGGGGCGGACTTTAGTTACTTTGGGTGTGTGGAGGAAAGCAGCAGTCGTTAGCCTGCCGAGGGTGCATGGGCCACCGGTGGCGTTCATGGGAACATAGGTATACGTCATCCTCCCACATATCAAAAAAACAGCCTAAGGGTAGATACATTTCTGAGTACACATAAGATACCCTTGTAACAGAGTAGCATGATAATTCAGTATTTGATAGATTAAACCCTCCTGTCTTGGTATTTACAAAAATAAAACAAACAGTAGCATTAAGGGTGGAGACTACTTGCAGGGAGAAAGGAACTCGGTTAAAAGCTGAGGTAGGCTGGGTGGCTCCAATACTATAGAGGAGGGTAAAAAATGACATGTCAGGTTGTTTACAGTCCAGACTAGTAAATATGGTAAAACTCAGCAGTTCACATAAACTGGAGGGTACAGCAATGAGACAGGTTGATAGAAAAACCCCAGTTTGTAGAGAGTTACGTATGCAAAAGTCTGTCATGTTTAAGGCAGTTTGGGCAAGTAATATTGCTGTGTTAGTAGTCCCCATGCTCGGCTGGAAACAGTCCCACAGGATAGCAGTAAAAATATGGCACTTCCATGCATTTTGGGGTGGTTTCGTCTCTTAAGCAGTCCAGATGTGTTAGCTGTCACTAGGCAGAAGTATCTCTCTTTAGTGTCAAACGCAGAGGCCGGTTTGGAACCGTGACAGAAGTCCA
Source organism: Ichthyophis bannanicus (assembly GCA_033557465.1). NCBI lineage: Eukaryota > Metazoa > Chordata > Amphibia > Gymnophiona > Ichthyophiidae > Ichthyophis > Ichthyophis bannanicus. The sequence goes on from CM066031.1 coordinate 229,748,669, forward strand.
GGCCGGAACGGGTTCTGGCGCTGCGGCCTTGACACGGGTGTGATGAATCCACGGAGTAATCTCAGCCACCTTGATACCTGTCGGGGTAGCCAGCAGAACGGTATACGGGCCTCACCACTGGGGGTCAGCGGATCCTTCTTCCACTCGTTGATCCACACTCGCGAACCAGGTTGATGTGTATGGAGTGGTTCCTGGGGAGCCGCTCCTGAATCCACTGGTGCAATTCCTGCAAAACAGAACTGAGAGCCAACAGTTCCTGTCAGGTTATTTCTGAACCTATCTGAATCAAGTCTCCATGGACGCCCTGTATGAGGGGTGCAGGGCGGCCATACACAGCTTTAAAGGGGGAAACATCAATACCCTTTCGTGAGGCTGAGCGTATACGAAGCAGAGTTATGGGGAGCAATTGGGGCCACTTCAAGGTGGTTTCCTGACACAGTTTTGTTAAATGCATCTTAATGGTACGGTTCATACGTTCCACCTTCCCTGAACTCTGCGGACGGTAAGCTGTATGTAGCTTCCAATCAATCTGCAAGGCTTTGGCTACCTGTTGTACTATCTGGCCACAAATGCAGGTCCGTTATCTGATCCTATTACTATTGGAAGCCCAAAACCGGGAATGATTTCATGCAGTAGCACTTTTGTCACTTCTCTAGCTTTTTCTGTACGGACTGGGAAGGCCTCCACCCACCCCGTGAATGTACAAACCAGAACTAACAGATATCGGTATCCATTTGCTCGGGGCATGTCTGTAAAATCAACTTGGATATTCCCCATGGGGGTGACCCCATAGTACTGCACTCCTGGGGGTTGGCAAGGACCCTGGCGAGCATTGTTCTTAGCACACATGGTACATTGCCTAACAGATACACTACACTGCTAGCACTGTTGCCAGTATTGGCCTGCCAATGTGCATGAGAAGCATGGTACCGTGAGAATAGCCTGGATAGGGTGGCCTGGCCTGGATGCATCTGCACAGGGCATAGGGCAATGGCTCGGACATTGTAGTGCCCGGCCACCACCTGCACGGACAGGGTGGCCACAGCATGTCCTGCTTGGAGGTCACTCTCACCCTGACTGAGCAGTGACCATGGCATGGCTAGGTTCCCCCATAGTGCTATATAATATTTCTCTCATGTGATATTTATGGGTTTTACTTTGGGGCCCAATCACTGACTTATCTGCTTGGTGTGTATGCTGACATCCCCGTTCTGGGTACATGCATCTCCTCCAGGACCATGCACTATGGACTAGCTGGCAGACTGTCTGCAGCTAGTATGTGTCTTGCTGGACCATCTTGCAGGGTGCAGCGGCTGGAGGCTTGCTGCTGGAGAATGTCAGATAATGGTGGGGGGCAGCTGAGCATGTCCAGGCCTACTGTCTGTCTGCTATTGCGTTATGGATGTGTACTGCTCTGTTTGTTCCCCAGCAGGACTGGGGTTGATGGTCCCCTCTACTGCTACCATTGCAGGGATGTAGGATGTGGATCTATTGGTGGGTGATCCTGTTTCCCACCTTGAGCCCCAGAGGGTGGGTTGTGTGGTGGTACATAATCTGCCTATGGGTCCAAACACCTCCCCCCCCCTTCACCTACAGCAGGTAACCATGGCACCAACACAGGATATGCACTATTCTAGGTGCATCATCGCCCATAAGGGCTAAACATGACTGAGAAATACAGACGGACACAGATGTATCCTAGGTGTGTCTAAAGGAACTACCTATCACACACTGATGGGGACCTGCAGCATGGCATATTTCAGCCATGAAAGGTGCTGTGGACCTGGTGCTGGGCGCCCCACCTCAACCTCAGGGTGAGCACAGTACCCGCACAATGTAACTGTCTGTGGCTACTCTGTGCCAGTACCACACACGGTCTGTTCCCCCTACCAGGCCGAGGTGCTGTGGGGGTGCATACCCCATCTTGTGCCCATCTGTCGACTGCTGATTTGCATGTGCAATGCATCATGGGTACGGGTGGGTTAACCCTATCCTGGTAACCACAGCAGAACGTTTGTGTGGTGACGTGCAGTCCTTCTGCAGCCTGCCAGGGCTTTGTTCACAGCCTTATAAGGTGTCCTATAGGGGACATTATAGCGTGCCTTGGCGGATAGTACACTTTATAATGTGCCCAATGGAGTGCGTTATGGGGTGCCTTATGCGACACCTTAGGTTATGCCACCGTGAGGGTGTGTTTGCTGGCAGCACTAATTAAAATACAGGTCAAATGCCTCAACAATCACTACTTAAATGTAAAGGGTGCTGCCTCAGCCAGCCTTATACATTAGGCCCACTGGGGAATCGAACCCATGACCCCTGTACCATCAGTCAGTGCAGTAACCATTGTGCTACAGCTCTGTTGCTATGCTTGCATGCCTGCGCGCCTTCTTAAGATTAACGCGCAGTAACGTGCCATGTAGTGCTCATTAATTTATGGCGCCTTGTAACGCGCTTTATCGGTAACGGTGTACCGCCCATGTCCTTATATGGGATTTCTGCTTCTACCGCGGATCCTAACGCGAAGCACATTACCGCAGTTTAGTATACATCCCCCTATAACTTCAAAAACCTAAATAGTATCTTGTGTATGTAAACCACTTTCAATCTATGATAAAGCGGTATAGAAAACCCTTAAGCAAATAAATGACATAATAATAAATAAAATGTGCGGTATGATCTTGGCTTCTCAAATTTACTGCTACTGCTCAGCATAGTAATTGCATCATGTCAAACAGAGCCTCCTTCTGGAATTCATAAACTGTAACATGTATGGGCATCTAGAAGTAAGGAGATCCTGGATTCTCTACAGGGAGAACTATTCAGGCAACTGGTAAGAGAACCCACACGTGAAGGGGCCATATTGGATTTGGTGCTTACCAATAGGGAAAGTGTTTCTGATGTTACAGTGGGAGATCATCTCGCATCCAGTGATCACCAGATGGTGTGGTTCAATATTAGGACTGGGACTGATAAAATCCATTTAAAAGGGTCTTAGACTTAAGGAAAACTAACTTTGCTAAGATGGGCCAATACCTCAAAGAGTTGTTAGTGGAATGGGAACAGCTGGAGAATGTAGAAAAACAGTGGGCAAAACTGAAAATGAATATTTTAAGAGCAACAAACCTTTTTTTAGAAAAGTAAATAAATGTAAAAGGAAAAGGAGACCACTATGGTTCTCAAAAGAAGTAAATGAAAAGGTGAAGAAAAAATAGGGAGACCTTCATGAAATACAAAAGATCACAGAGAGAGGAAGAGAGACATCTATATTTGGAAAAACTGAGAAGCTAGCAAAGTAGTCTGGAAAGCAAAGATACAAAAAGAAGAAGAAACAGCCACTGCAATAAAATGCAGAGATAAGACATTTTTCAGATATGTTAGTGAGAGGAGGAAGGGCAAAAGTGGTATTGTCAGACTCAAGGGTGCAGGGGAGGAATATGCAGAAACTGATGAGGATAAAGCAGAATTGCTTAACAAATATGTCTAGTCTGTGTTCAAAGATGAAGGGCTAAGAGCAGGACCTTAGAAAACACCCACCAATAGGAATAGAAGCGATGGGGATCTCAAATGATTTTCAGAAGACTGTGTTCATGAAGAACAAGCTAAACTAAAATTAGACACTGTTCAACCTTTGCATCCATATGGCACTGCTGAAAATACCATAACTTGGATAAATCACATTTTTTTATATCTCTTTACTTGAGAATCTTGTCTAGGTCCTTCATAGCCGTTCATAGGCATATTTGGTCATGGAGGGTGGGAGCCACCCCCCCCCCCCTACATGTTGCAGGCACTAATGCTGATCTGGTACTTCTGCTCCCAGTGCCAGTATGATTTCATTACCCTTCCCCCTCCCCCCAAAGTAAGAAGACAAACTACATCAATGTAGCCATTCTGTCAAGAGCAATGCATTGTCGGATTTCTTATCTAAAAGCCAGTTAAAATTGTCTACAGTTTATGTTTCTTCTGCATCAAGGATGAAATTATTGATTTTGCCAGTTGACAGAATCTTTGCCTTCTTCATGTTAAAGTACAGGCCCATTTTAAGACTATGGGGAATGTTTACTAAGTGGCGTTAATGTCACCAGCGGTAAGTGCAGCGCTAATGTCACCAACGCCCATATAAGGTTGTGGGTGGTTTGGCGTAAAGATAGCATGGGCCATTTACCGTGCGGTACAGGGCGCCCTGGCCACTTACTGCACGGTAACATAACATCCAATGGCAAGGCGACAAGCATCAATGCATCAAAGGTCTACAAGGGCCGCAACCTAAGGCGCCCTGACATTATAAGACGCCCTGAGAGACGAAGAGGTATGGTGCCCCAAGACTGATGGATTTTAAGGTGTTAGGTGATAGATCTTTGGCAGCTGATATTGCAGTCGGTAAGTGGAATTTGAGCCACAGCCAAGGTCACACACATAGACCATTAAATTGGCTGGATTGAAAACAACATGCATAAAATAGCTTATACGGAATACATGCAAAGGTGCCCAGGGCTGGACTGAACCCACACTCTTTTGGATGGTATGTGCACCAGGGCAGAATGAAAAAACATGAAGAAAGAATATGTATGAATGGAACCAGCCCTCTGTGGTGTCCAAACACAGTGCACAAACAACTATGCTAACACTGCAAGCCAACTGCTCTGCCAGGAATTATGAAGAAAGGGTCCATATGTATCTGATAACAATGTAGATGCAGGTTGAAAAAAACACGTCACCCCTGTAGGGTGTGGCTGTGTGTATAATATATCTGCAATGGAGGCCCAGACTGACACCCACAGTCAGGGCTCAGTCTCCCAAGTCTGTGCACTGTGCGGGTTATGCATCTGCTCTGTTCACATTACCAGCACACACCAATGCACCACAGCTGAGGCTGCACGCAATGTGTGATGGGTAGCCTGGTGGAGTGCATAATTCAGTGCACACTGAAGAGATGCACGTATGTTTGGTGCAGTGCTGAAGCTGCACCCTTTTGTATGGTATTTACAGCAGCATAAAAGAAAAAGAATGGAAAGCAATCTGTAGGAATTGAACCAACTCCCTAGTGTGTCTAAACACACAGTTCTAACCACTATGCTAACCTTGCATTGCAACTGCAATGGAAATACATTCCAATAAAGGGAATGTATGTATGTATATTTTTATCTCCCTGCGATGTTTCAGCTGATTTGCAGTCCATCCTGCTGCTACCTTTCACGGATTGGTGGCCAAGTGAGCTAGGGTCATCATGATTATGCCAGAGTACACGTTGGTGAGTGTAGAGATGCAGCAGCTGAGGCAGCCCTCCAATGCATTCCCATGCACTGCAGGCATGATTCACATGTGCATGTGTGTAGACAGTATGTGATGTATTATGAGGCAACCAACACATGTCATCCATGACATGCCCTCTATCACATACCTGCCTGTTAGTGTAAGTCATACAATCCAGCACATGCATAATGTGCAAAAACAGTGCAGGTGTATGGAGAGCATCAGATGTATTTCAGATGGTGTGTTTCCATGGAGGTAGATGCGGGGGCAATCTGTTGCACTTCTACCATGATCTCCAGTGCCAAATACCTCTTAGGCCATCTATGTCCTTGATAGCCTGCACAGAAGGGGATGCAATGCTACCCAGCATGTTGCCCCAGGTGAACCTGGCTGTGGCATACTATTTGTCATATCATGAAAACAAGCCAGAAAGGGATGCATGAGCTGACATGCAGCTGGACCCGGCCCATGGGCCACTAGAATGTGGCTGTGGCAGCACCACAATACCTATGTTGTTGTCTGTGCTTGGATCTGCGGGCCATAATGCAGCAGTACAGTCATGGAGACACCACTCCTTGCAACATTCCCTGACAATATGGGGCCCTGCTGCATTAGCTGTGAGTGTGCCTGATGTGGACATCATGAAGATTGGGCCATTGCAATGCAGTTAGCGTTTGTGAGGCCCAATATGTACATGTACACACAACATACACCTCCTGGGTCATATTGCACCATTTTCAGTATGTTATGAAGAAGAGTAGCTGTAGAGGGTCTAGATGAGTAACATGCACCGAGTCGCTATATGTGAGTCATAGATAATGTTAGGGCAATATGAACTTCAAATCAATGCAGTGATGTTGTTAACAAAACATGTAGAATAGGCCTCCAGTGCAAGAGTCAATTGTATGTATAAAGCTAAATTTCTAGCATAGGTGGTGCCCATGTGCACCATAGGTGCTGCTGACTATCCCACATGTGTCACAGGGCTACGGATCATGTGCAACAAATAGGTGGCTCACCTACATCTCAACAGAATGTACACATGCCATGTTTGCCACAGACACCGTATTACCTAGCTGCCAACAGTTACATTCCAGCAGGGAGCACTGAGTGAATCACAGGTCAGAAAACATTATTTAAGGCTATGTAGGTGTATGATGTGTGTGGCTATATATGCACCTCATAGCTAACTCTGAGAAAGGACAAGGTGAAAGACAAATGGTGTGCCGTCCCAATGCCTTGGAATCCCTGAACAAAAACATTGCACACATGTCTGAACATCAGTGGTGTGCATCTTTATGTACATGTTCTGTCACACAAATGACTGAAATATGGATAACATATTTATTCAACTGTGCTGCTCACACAAATCTCTGCAACAGATAGCTCCACACTGGCCATTGCTGACATTGGTGATCTGGGAGTGTCAGTGTGGTGACTGAGCATGAGGGCATGCAAGAAAGTGTCCCGCATCAACACTGAAACAGTATTATTGCAGATGGCACATGGCTGATGTTCCAATATACCTGCATGGAATGTGTCCACATGTAGAGATGTTATTCTCAGAAATGTATGTTTCAAGGATCTTAATATAGGTGATGCCAAGTGATATGTTGTTGTGTTCTATGACCAGCAACTGTCAAATCCTGATGTCAATACTGTGGTCATATGTGTGTCAGCCCTGATATATGTGTCTGGCCACACAACCGAGAGGGAGCAGGATATAGGCAGGTAGGCTAACATGAACATGATAACTGCCAAGACATAATGGCAGAAAGATAAATGGTGAAAAGTAGGGCCAAGCTTCCATGCACAGATGGCTATGTGTAGTGCACAGGAAAACACTTAACACACTCCAACAATGTTATGTGCCCATACCGTACTACACAATGCCCCAACACACCTGATGACAGTCATATAGCATATGCGCATGTTAGTGGGTTCAACAGCATTGTAGACAGCTTGCACATGAGTATGTGATGTGGCAAATACAACCAGAATCCATTTATACAGGTAACTAGGCCAGTTTACTGTAGCAATGGCCTCACAAATCAGGGACACAATCTACAATGATCACATGGAATTAAGTAAGAGAAGCATGTTTTGACACAGTAGTCCAAAATAATTTTTCTCACAGGTACCGAGGCATCAGAATGCAATAGTTCTGGGATAACATTAGCTGTATGTCTATGAGCTGTACAGGTACGAAAATATACATGCAATGCACAATTCAAACTATGTCTCTTGTCAAAACTATACCATCATGTGTCCAACATGAATGCTGAGGCATTCAGATTTGACATCAGACAAAGCGTATGTCATTTATCAACACAGAATACAATGCATGACATGATCATGTCAGTCACAGGGCAGCATCTGAAATGTACCTAAAGGACTGTCAACATCTGTAAAGGGCAGATCAGACCTCATCCCAGGAACAAATACTGCACATATACCTGCACAGTGTATGAGTACAATGTGACTCACAATCCACACACATTGTAATGTAAAACACATGTGCACCTGGTAACATCCTCCCTGTCTGTCACACATTTGATGGTAATGAGAGCAATAGCATCCGCCTATGCAAGGATACAATTATGTTATCAGACTTCACAATGTCATGAAAAAAGTGTATGCAATGTTCAACACTAAAACTCCTATCAGCTCTGTACACCCACATCTGAGTTGGTAATGTCCAACAAATGATGTTGTCAAATTTATAGCTGCTGAAATAAAGATGCCCATATAGATGTTAATTAATACATATGGGGTATATGTCTGCATGCCATATAGGTGTAAACCAATATAGGTTGCAATACAAGATGATATCACACATGTCAAATGTCCTGAGCCCACAGTGTATGCATGGCAAGTGACACAACAGCATCTGCAAAGAAGGCAGTTATGTTTGTGGAACCTATGCATGTATGTTATGTTAAATGCATACCTCTGATGCTACCATGTATGATGCACCATTTACATGTTACTGCCATGTTGTCATCTGTATGGATCTGTAACACCGTTGGCTGCATGTAGATCCACCTGGCCAAAGTAGTTCCCTCACCACACCAGCAGGAGTGACATCCTGGCAAGCAGATTCTGTATAGTCACAAACACAGAAGAGACACATATGTTAGGATGTCATCCTGAGGCACCCAGGCTAGCCTGCACTTTGGCACACATATGCATCTCCCCACGTACACAATACTTACATGAGAAGAGCTCCTCAATCAGATATTGCCAGATTGCTGTGCCCACATGTGTGTTCCCATGGTCACGTGCAAGAGGGCTCACTGAATCATCTTCCAGATCCGGATTAATGTTGACTGGGATATTGTGCCTGAGAGCAACGTTGTGCAGGATGCAACAGGCCAGAATTATCACAGTCACAGTCACAGTCATGGGTCGGTATTGTAAGGCCCCGTTGGTCTTATCCAGACACCTGAAGCAACTCTTTAACATGCCAAAAGTGTGCTCGATGACAGAGTGGCTGGAGGCATGGGTCTCATTGTACCTCACCTCTGCAGGTGACTGCTGAAAATGCACAGGGGTCGGCAATCAGGCCTGATACCCATATACAGCATCACCTGCAGAAAGAAATATAGAAAGTACAACAAGTAACATATGTTTAAACACACTGTCTGTATGTACATGGCAGTACCTCTCCATTGCAGCTTGCCCTTCCCCATCACACACACACACACACACACACAAATTATGTAGCTGTAACAACAAACATATTCAATGATGACATAAACACATAGCAGCTTTTGATGCCATGTGTTCCATATCACCTGCCTCACAGACGACTGTGAGACGTATCAGTGCTGCTAAGTAATGATGGCAACACACATATACATGCCCATAACCAACACATAGCTGTCACAAGGCTGTGATTGCATACAGCAGACTCCTGTGCCCTGCAGCCTATGTCTGTGAGACACTCTCACCGACCTGAGACAACAGATGCAATATATGAGCTATCAGACAAACAACTACAGCTTGGATCAATATAGTACAGAATGTGCCTGCATAGCCACTCCAAGGCCACAACACATTTGTGGTGATGGTGGCTTATGAACATTCTCTGCTGTTTGCACCCTAGTCAAGCTGATGTCTCTGACATGTTCAACCATCTGTTCCATGTACATTCCCTCTCACACATGTGCACCCTGTGGCAATGATGCTGTTTCATGTATTTCCCAGCATGCTCTCCCCTTCATTTGCATCACATTCTACTCTGTGACAGTGCTGTGGGACTGAGATGCATAGTGTACTGGCTGATGTGCCTCATTCATGCTGCAGGTGGATGGTGCATCACAGCAAACCGACTTCTCCTACGTTCGCAGATGCTGCATGGCCCTACTCTGCATGTGGAAGTGAGCAAGGCAGCAGTAACTGTGCCTTTGTTCATCCATCCTTGTTTCTCCCTGCCACAAGATGGTGTTGCCATGGCATGAGAAGCACATGGAAGCAGTTCCACTGCAGGTATGGGAGCACGTTGTATGCTGTGCTGTTGACAACTGATCACTGTGCCGATATAGATGTGTATAGTGCTGCTTGTTTGTGTAGATGTGTGTACCCTTGTTGGGTAAATGTTTGCTGTTTCCACATGCTGGTATTCTGCACTGCACTGCACTGTAGTCTAAAATGTATACATGAGAAGGAAATCTAATGGCTGGATATGAATCCACAACCTTCTCCTTCTTCATTCGGTAGGTGTGTGGGTGCACCACAGTGCTTCCACATTGCCACAGACATACATGCAGGTTGCAGAATGAACATCAAGGGAAACTTGGCTGATATTGGATTGCACATGGCACACTGGAAATGGCAACATAATTCAAGATACCAACAGGTTGGTGTTTTACGGACACTTTGGGCTATTCTGTTACCACAGGGACATGGTTAAAAATACAGGTCTACTGCCAGGACATAAACCCACAACCCTCTACTTCTCTATACAAAGACTGCATGGGGTACACCACAGTGCTGCCACCATGCATGCTTTTTGTATGCTTTCCATCAGATGAACCTTGGCAGATATTGTATTGCACATGGGGCACTGGAACTGGCCAAATAGTTTGTGATCCGAACAGGTTCGTGTTGTATGGGCACTTTGGGCTATCGGGTTACCACAGGGACATGGTTGAAAAGACAGGTGCACTGCCAGGACACAAACCCACAACCTTCTACTTCTCTATACAGTGACTGTATGGGGTGCACCACAGTGGTAAAGCCATGCATGCTGATTGCATGCTGTCCATCAGATGAACCTTGGCAGATATTGCATTGCATATGGTGTAATGGACATGAACACAGCTGTTGTTAGCTGCACGCAGGTGACACTCCCTCCAGCCTTACCCACCATACCATTCTGACATTACCATGTGCCATCAGTGCTGTTGTGCATGGGCCCAAGCCTCAAAACATGCATATAGGTGGGTAGCTGGGCATGAGATCCATGTGTGCCAGATGCATAGTTGGTGAGGTTCAGAACGCTACCCCCAGCCAATCAGCTTCTCCAGGGTCCCTATCACCACATGACAGTGTTATCTGTCCTTGCCCTGTATATGGCACAGCTGTGTGGTGTTGGGTTTGGGGTATTGTGAATGTTGTCTGCAGTGGCTGAGGTAGTCTTTGTTGAATTGTGTGGAGCATCTGACTGCTGTGGGATTAGGGGACATGCACTATGACTGTTGTGTTGGCCTTTATGGACAAGTATGTGAACATCTGTTATCCTGACAACCATTGTCACACCCTACACTCCATTGCCTGCATATGTGGCACAGGCTGCCAATGTCATGTTTTTCCTGTATGTTTTTGGTAGGTTCTTAGGGAGGGTCCCTGGTGAGGGTCACAGCTTAGCACTGCGTGGCCCATTGCAGACATTGTGTATCATGTTCTTTTTTGGGGGGGTAGCTATGAGGCACATGTGTCATAGTTCGTAAACTGTTGGTGACAGCATACAGGGCATGATGGACCTTGGTCAGGCACAGTCTTGCATATTTTCCAGTGTTCAGTTTGTATGCGCCACCTAGGCAGCCACTTGGTCCATCCTGTGGCCCTGCAGCCCCCATTGCATATTCCACCTGCACCCTCCTATGCACCATTTGCACAATCAGGAAAGTGTCCTTTCATACCTGGCCACTGTGCTGTAGTTGCAAATGGTGCACTACTATCACTTTCTTGGCCTCACCTGCCTGTGCAGCACATTGCATACATTTAAATAGACTCTCTGTCATCATTGTGCACCCTTTTGACTGGCGGTAATGTTCCTGGTGTTAAGATGATGGTGGTAATATAGCAGGGCCTGATTCCTGCCCACTTCTCACCCATTGACCCCTTCTCTCCACCCCCCTCTCTGCCCATAGTGTGCTTAATGCTGAGTGTAACGTTAGCGCGTCCTGTACCGCACGGTAATGTCGCATGTGTAGCATTAATGCGCACTAACGCTACACATGCAACATTACCACCACTTAGTAAACATACCCCTATGTTCCTTAATCTTAATATTTCAGAAAGTCTTTACTTTCATCTATTATGAAAAGCATAGTGACAGTTTTTTGAGTCTTTCACCAAACTTCATACCTCAGTTGTCTTCTCAGAGTCCTCTTCTTTGACTTGTGCATTTAAATTAAATATGTATGGGGAAAGTATGTAGCCTGTCATACAGTTTTGCTGATTTTAAAGCATTCTGTTTCTCCTTGTTCTGTCTGAAATGTTGCTTCTTGTTGAATGTAAAGGCTGTGCATGAGAACTACCTGGTATATCCAGGCTTCTTTTTTTTATTTATTTATTTATTTGCAAATCTTTTATATACCGCCATTTCCTAAGATCAGTGGCGGTTTACATTAAATAACAAGAAATACATAAAACAGTGCTGTGATAAGCAGGTACATTGAACAGTATTCAAAACTATATACAAGTAGTTAAAATCAAGTACGATGAACAGTAATCAGTACTATATATAGGTAGTATTGACAATATTTGAAACTATTTACATATATACATTAAAGGTTTATCATAAGTTCTCTTTTGGTAGTAGCATTGTAAGTATTAGGGCGAACATATCATGGAGATCTAAGGAGGATGGGAGGTCTTATCCAATTCTTTATCTATGTTCGAATAATATTGTGTGAACAAGTAAGTTTTTAGATCTTTTCGGAAATGTTTCAGGTCTTTTATTTCCCTTAGTTGATCAGGGAGATTATTCCATTGAGATGGTGCTACAAATGAGAAGGCACCTCTACTTGTAATGTGTTTAGTTTTTCTTATTGAGTCGGGAACTACAATAGTATGAAGGTTCCTTCTACGTCTTATTCTGTTTTCTATAGGTCTATGAATTAGTGTAGACAGGTATGATGGGGCAATCTGGTTTATCAGTTTTTCTTAATGTGGACCACAGTGTTTCATGATTCACACAATCAAAGCTCTTGCTGTAGGCAATAATATATATACAGATATACTTTTGGTATTCTTTTGTATTTTATGGGCCTGATATTCAAAGGAATTAATGCCACTGCATACCCGATGCTAGCTAGCCAGCATCGTGGCATTCCAAGTGTGGAGCAGGGGTGGCATCCAGTGATAACCAGGCAGCAGCAATATTGAGCCACTGCCCGGTTATCACAATGCAGTGAAAATTATGCATTTTAAAGGCTGGTCTAACTTTCATCACAGAAGCTAACCGGGCTGCGGATGAATATTGCCACTGCCCAGTTAGCTTCATTGCTATCTGGCTGACCTGGATATTTAATGCTGGTGGCCGGATATGGCCCTGGCACTGAATATCCAGCTCTTCAGTTCAACGGCGACAGATAGCTGCTTTAGGAGTGCTAGCCGTCACTGCTGAATATTGGGCCCTAGGTGTTTAAGAAAAGTAATTTTAGTAAGAAGGCCAACATAAAGATCTTCTCATAGAAATACGGCAGTGAGATGCAAGTCTATGGGACAGTGAGATAGAGGGTTTTTGGCTTAGTAAAACATTTGATATACCACTTTTCGACATTGTATCTGGGTGGTATACAATAAAAACATTAGAAATAGAAAAGAATTCCATTTAAAAATAAGATAAAGTATTAAAGTCAGGTAGTCGGGGACTTCCGGCGATGCGTGAGTGAGAGCAGACGTCTCTCTCTCGCTCCGGGGCCGCCTTGCCGATAAACCTGCGAATTTATCCTTTTTCTGGGTCTCCCCCCTCTACCCACCTCAAATCGCTTACCAGGGTAATGGAGATGCCTTTGCCGGCGAGAAAAGAGCACGACAAACCACCTCGAGCAGGGCCCTCCGCGGCGGCCACGGTGCAGCCGTCCTCCCCCGGTGCGGAAAGCATTGATTCCCACTCAGAGGAGCTGGCGAAGGAGGTGGTCCGGCTCCTCGATCCTAAATTTGATCGCCTCATGAAGAAATTAGATGGGATGGAAGAAGCGCTGACGGAGGTTGGTAAGCGCGTGGAGGAGCTTGAGCACCGCGTGGCAGGGGTAGAGGAGGGTGAGGGCCGCCGAGACCGGGAGCTGGAGAATCAAAAGAAGGCAATGCTTGAGATGCAGAACAAATTGGAGGATCTGGAGAACAGATCCCGCCGAAATAACCTCCGACTGGTGGGTCTGGGAGAAGAGAGGCCTGATGGAGAACTGTTGGTCTTCCTGGAAACTTGGCTGCCTGAAGTGCTGGGTCTGGCGGACCTTAAGGGTCCCTTTCAAATTGAGAGAGCACATCGCCTGGGAGTGAGGAGGGAGAATGGCGAGCGGCCGAGAGTGGTGATTCTTCGAGTGATGAATTTCCAACATAAATGGCACATATTACAGGCTTATCGGAAGAGTGGCGACCTCATGTTGGACAACAGGCGAGTACTAATATTCCAGGATTACTCGGCGGCCGTTGCGGCAAAGCGACGGGAATTTTCCCCAATATGTACTGAGCTATACCGTAGGAAAGCCCGATTCACTTTGGCTTATCCAGCCACATTGCGAGTTTCCCTCCAGGGCCAGAATCATACTTTTGATCAGGTGGCGGCCGCCAAAAAGTTCCTAATCCAGCATTTTCCTGCGGATGTCTCCGAGGCCCGTTCATGAGCGTCCTGTTTTTTTTTTTCATGGGGACATGAGAGATGCCCGGGCTCCTGGGTTAGAGTCTGAGGTTGTGGGCCTGTGGGCTGAGACTTGGCTCAGGGCCGTTCATGGGAGATTTGTTGGCCGGGCGTCTGTGTTCCCTTTGGGCTCATCCTGATTACTGCCCCAGGCTGGCTATCTTACTTCTGGATCCGGCAGGGAATATTGGGGATCTACTCTGTTACTTGACTTTTACAAGAGAACATAAGAGCATAAATCACGACATGCTGGGTCAGGCCAGGATCTCTCGGGCCCACAAATCTGTTTCCAGCACCGGTCAATCTGTATCCAGCACTGGCCAATCTCGGTCATCTGTGCCAAGTAGTTTTTATCCAGGGACACAGGTACCACAATGCTTGTATTGGTCGGGCATTGATATCCTGGATCCCGCTTTAATAATGGCTGGTGGACCTTTACTCCAGAACTCCAGAACCTTGATTGGACCTTTTCACAATCCAGTTACACTGGAGCTTTGCTGCATCCTCCGGTGACATCATTGCAAGGTTTTGATTACATGCTGAGTGAACACTGTTTTCTTTTACTAGTTTTAAATGGTTTGCTCTGTAGCTTTATTGCATGTATCCTAGTCCTTTTATAAGAATGTTCAGTTATCATACTCATGATATGTTGGTTGGTATGATGGGTGTTTGCAACTGCCTCATTGGTGGGTGGGGGAGGGGACACCGTGGCCGCAGTGGCGGAGGGGTGGGGCGGCCCTGAAGCACCGCGTTGGAAGTCTCACCTCAGTGTGGTAACTGAGGGTTGAATGCTTATGTTTTATGGGGTTTGATGTTTATGTACAGGGAAGGGTTAACTTGGTAGAAGTGGAGCGAATGGGGGAGGGTGGGGGAAATGTGTTGGGAGGGGGGTGGGGGATGATGAAGGGGGTAGAGAGGGAGGGTTGGGGGGGAGAAGGGGAGGGACGGGGGGAGGAGTGGTGTGTATGTGTAGCAAGTGGACTGAGCCTGGACTCCATGATGAATGAATTACGGTATGACGTGCAGCATCTACAATTCCCATACACGCCCATTTGGAGTACGATAGGAATGAGCTGGAGTTCTGGGTCGAGGCTGGGCGACCTAGAACAATGGTATGATTGGGGGCTGTGGTTCTTGGACTGTCTACGGGATAAGGGAAATGCGGGATGATCTCCGTATAGTCACCTGGAATGTCGGTGGTTTAAATACCCCAGTTAAAAGGACCAAGATGCTCCAAGCTCTGAAAAGGAGCCGTGCCCAAATAGCCTTATTACAAGAAACACACTTGACAGGAGTAGAGCATGCCAAATTGAGAAAAGACTGGGTGGGGCAGGTCTTTGCTGCGTCTACAACCATAAAGAAACGTGGCGTGGCGATTCTGGTACATCGAGGCCTTGGCGTGGAAATCCTGGGGGAGGAGACTGACCCAGCAGGGAGGTTTATCTTTCTACATGTTAAAATTCAGGGGCAAGAACTTTTTCTGGGTAACATATATGCCCCCAATGTTTATGACCATCAGTTCTTCCAACTAGTGCTGAGGAAAATATTGGGGGCCCCAAAGGTCCCACTGATACTGGCAGGGGACTTCAACTGCCCACATGATCCATTGTTAGATAGGTCCGCGACTGGCGGCGCTTGCGGAGCTTGGAGTAAGAAAGGGGTGGGATACCTTTGTCAGATGGGTGGTCTGATTGACTCTTGGAGAATTCTGCATGGGGTAGAGAAGGATTATACGCATCTGTCGAGAGCACACCAAACTTGGTCCCGGATTGACTATATTCTGATTTCAAGAGAGAGCCTGGGTAAAGTGGTCAAAGTGGAGATCGAGCCCATAGTGGTGTCTGACCATGCGAAAGTGGTGTTGGATTGGCAGGGCACTTCCCCGGGAGGAACACGGTGGACTTTCCCGGGTCACCTCTGGCAGAAAGAAGACTTTCGAGCGTATCTGGTGAGCCACTGGGAGGAGTATCTCCGTTTTAACGATACAGGAGATGTTGAGGTGGCGACCTTTTGGGAGGCAGGTAAAGCAGTGTTGCGTGGCCACATTATAACGTATGTAGCGCGAGAGAGAAAACGCCTTAACTCGAGACTTTTGGATCTGACGAGTCAGCTGCAGGAGGCTAAGCGGACCGCTATGGTGCGCCCGAGGAGGCTTGAGGAATACTTAGAGGCTCAAAGAGCTTTGAATGAAGTGCTCCATGAGCGGGCCATCCACTCGCTGCAGTACTATCAGCACCAATTGTTTCGGTTTGGGGACCGCACAGGGAGGCTCCTGGCACGTTTGGTTAAACTGAAGGGGGGCATTCAGGGGGTGGCCCGAGTGAGAGACGAACAAGGGGTTTCCCAGACTGATTTACGGAAAATTGTCCAGGTATTTCGCCAATACTATCAAGCCTTATATACGCCAGATATTGAGAATAGAGCCCACGAACGTGAATTTCTGGCGGCCATCCCCGTGCCTACACTGACAGAGGCGGAGCTTCAGGGATTAAATGCGAGAATAACTGGGGCAGAAATCCAGGCAGTGATAAAGAAGGGGAAGCCTCATAAGGCTCCGGGCCCCGATGGCTATAGCGCTGAATTCTATAAAATACTGATGCCTCATATTACACCTACTTTGATGGCATTATACAATGATGCTCAGCAGAGGGGTCTTTACCCGAGGGACATGAGAACGGCGGCGATAACTATCATCCCAAAAGAGGGTCGCGATCCGGAGGATCCGGCATCCTATCGTCCCATATCTCTGATTAATTATGATATGAAGCTGGTGGCCTCGGTGTTGGCGGCCCGATTGCAAGGGCTCCTACCTCGGTTGATTGGCGCACACCAATCGGGTTTCGTCAAGGGGAGAGGGGCTTTCTCCAGTATCAGTAAGGTGTTGCTTGGCATGGAGCACTGTTTGCACCAGGAGACTCCTTTGCTACTGGTGAGCCTCGATGCTGAAAAAGCTTTCGATAGAGTCTCCTGGTCTTATATGTTTGCGGTCCTCGCGAAATTTGGTTTTCGGGGTGAGTTTCTGTCTTGGGTGAGAGCGTTGTATGAGAGTCCGCTGGCCTGTGTAGCGACTGGGGGAACTTGCTCCGAGTCTTTTGAGCTACGTAGAGGTACGCGACAGGGATGCCCCTTATCGCCCTTATTATTTGTGCTGCAATTGGAACCCCTGCTTCTTGCACTCATAGCGGCAGTGGAGATACAGGGAATTGATTGGCCCGGAGGTGGCATTAAGGTTAGTGCTTTTGCAGACGACATGCTCCTTTGCTTATGCGCGCCGCAGGCCTCTTTGGAGCGGGCCTTGGGAATGATCCAGCGATTTGGCGCATTTTCAGGACTCCGGGTTAACTTGAGTAAATCGGTCGCGTTGGATGTGGGTGGCCGAGCCAGGCGTCAGTGGAAAGGGCCTTTTCCCCTGCGATGGGCATCAGGGGAATTCCGCTATCTGGGGATTCAGATCCCCGATCATGTGTCGAAGTTATATGCCGTTAACATTCGACCGATGCTGCATCGCACGATGACTACTCTCTAAAAATGGAGGGATCTCCCGCTCTCGCTTATGGGGCGTCTTGCTCTTTTCCAGATGATGGAGGCCCCGCGTTGGATGTACTTGTTGCGCCATCTGCCTATTTGGCTGTTGAGAAGAGATGTGCTGCTTTTGCAGCGTCACATTAGACTCTTTCTATGGAGGGGCAAGAAATCACGGATCCCCCTTTCGGTGCTGATGAGCAGCAAGGAGGAGGGGGGGCTGGGTTATTTTCGGTGAGAGATTATAACTTTCTAGCCTTGCTAAAGCCGCTGAGAGATCTAATTTTGAGGCGGGAGGATATTTTACCGATGGGACTGGTTGAGCGGCTCTCCGCACCCTATCATCCAGCCTACTTGCTGCATTGCAGGACGCCGGTATTGCCACAGGCGTGGCGAGGGTCGGTCTATTTTGGTGCCTTGCGACAGGCTTGGCGGTTCCTTTGTCAGAAAAAAGGAGTACATTGGTACAGTACGGACTGTCTGCCATTGCGTGATAATGCTGACTTTCCGCCTGGGAACCAAGGGAGACTTCCCGTGAGTTGGACGCAAGCGGATTTGGGATACCTGGGTCAACTTCGTATGCAGTCACAGACGGAGTTAGATTCCTTTCAAGGGTTGATGCGCCGCTTTCACCTTGCGCCTCAGACCTTCTTTTTCTATCTGCAAGTGAGACACTACATCCGAGCACTGCAACGTACCGGGGGCTTTCAATTCGATACATTGGGGATATGGGAATTTATGGCGGCCACTGACGGTAAGCTTTCGTTGCGAATCTGGCGGGAGGAGTGCTATCCGGGGGGTGAGCGGGCCCCGTTAGAGAAACTAGTCCAGCGGTGGAAAACCGATGGTACTGTCCGACTTACGGTGGCCGCCTGCCAGGAAGCTTTTCAACAAATCAGGCTCCTCTCTGAATCTGTCAAATTTCAAGAGCTACAATATAAATTGCTCTGGAGAGCATTTGTACCCAACACTTGGGCAGCCAGGATGAGGGTGCTCTCGACCGATGTTTGCCACTTATGTGGGACCCATAGGGGGACATTGCTACATCGTTTTTGGGAATGTGTGAGTGTAACTCAGTTTTGGCAGGACGTATATAACGAGCTGCAAGTTTGCAGACCCCTTGAGAAGACACTTTCCCCTGAATGGTGTTTGTTTGGTCTGGTGGAGACCACCTTGTTGGAGACGACTGGGGGGACCCCTGGTGATGGTGCCTCTAACATTGCTCTGTCCGGGGTTGAGTGCCCTACCTTCTTAGGTGAAGCGCCTACGCGACAGCTTTATGCTCGTGGTTTCTTGATTGTGAAATCTTGCATACTCCGCCATTGGGTGGATGATCGACCCCCGGGACTTCGGGAATGGTGCAGAGCCTTACTAAATTTGAGGAGGCACGAGTTTCGCACAGCCCATCTGCTGGGGAACAAGAAACTAGTAGCCTGTGGGAAAGTCTGGGAGGGGGTTACTGTGGAGTTCTTCACCTCCCGGGGGATCATCTGTGACAGGTCCTGTGTGACTGATGAATGATGTGTGAGGTGGGTCTGCACGTTTGGGATGTGGGGTGGAAACGTCTTTGAGCCTAGATGGTTAGATGCTACCGATATACTGCTATATGGAGGAGGGCGTGTGGAAGAGATTAGCTGCTCCTGAGGGGTGGGTTTGGGAGGGGGGGTTGGGGGGGGAGTGGAGGGTGTAGGGGGTGGGTGGACGGGCTTTGTCTGAGTGCTGGACCTATGCTGTTGAGTTACATAGATTATGTTTAATTCGCTGAGTACTTTTACTGTGGTGTTTCATCTCCATGTATATCTTGCTCCATTTTTTCTCACATATGTTTGTTTCATATGTTTTCTTTGTGTATGTAACTTTGGAAACTCAATAAAAATGATTTGAAATAAAGTCAGGTAGTCATGGGAGAGAAAGAATGGTAGGTGGATACAGAGAATTTAGGAATTCCAGATGTGTAGCCTGTTAGGGTGCCCGGAGTCCTCATATACTAAGTTGCATCAGAGACTATATTAAAAGCTTGTTGGAAAAGATGTATTTTGAAAGCAATTTTAAATCTAGAAAAGGAAGACTCAAGACATAGGGATGCAGGGAGTGAATTCCAAAGTGAAGAACCTAGGAAAAAGAAAGCAGAGTTACCAAATGGTCATTTAACGGGGATGGCAAATAGAACTGGTGTGCATATATGAATGGAGTGAACAAGTGGGAACGTATGGAATGATATGGGAAGAAAGATAAGCTGGAGTACGTGAATTGAGGACCTTATGAATTATGATAAGAAGTTTATAATGGATCTGATATGGAAAGGGAAGTCAACGGGATTTGATGAACAATGGGGAAACATGACAGTACTGTGAGGCATGATGTATACATTATCTAGAGTTATCATGTAGCACCAGGAGAAAGGCTTTCAAAGCTGAATGTGGGATAATGGTACCTTGTAAATCACATTCAGATATTGTGATAAGGAAGCTTATCATAGCTCAGGAAGGAGCTATAGAAAAGGTGAAGTGACTCTGAACAAGCAACCTGTCAGTTCTGGTAGAAATAAGAAAACAGAATTTTCCCATAAAAGACTACCAGTCCCAGAATGCACCAGGTTTCCAACAGCCATTAGAGGAGCTGAAGTGGGGAAACGTGTGTTCAATCAGGAGGGCTATGAGGTAATCCCTAAGCACTCATCTCAAAGGGCAGGGCCTGATTCAGCACAGCTGCGCTGTGTTAGGGTGGAGCACTCATCAAAGCAGAATAAAGGTAGAGTTTATTCTACAGAGAATCATCATCATCTTCATGATCAACTTGGATATCCTCATCCTCAGTTTCATCTGGAGGATCATCAGAAGCAGAAGCCAAACCGGACGGACAGAGAGGGCAAGAAACCCTTTGGAAGAAAGAAGAGAAAAGCCTTTGGGAGATCTAGAGGAGTCTGGAGCAATACGTATACTGGGAGGCATTCCAAGGGCCAGCATACATCATTGGACTGGGGAAAGCCAGAGGAATGGTGCTGCAGAGCTAGGAATCTCCAGACGGTACCTGTGAGGGAGACAGCTGCACGTGGAAGGGACCCTAAGACCCGTGCCAGAAGGTATGTGAAGAGAGATCCAGTGTCCAGGGATCTGGATTGGAAGGCTGGACATAAGAACTGGACTACATACTGGCCAGGCTATCTAGAGAGGAACTCTAACAGCAATGGGAGCTCAGGTATGAACACTGATCTATGCCCTAGCTATAACCTTGAAAGACAGCAGGGAAACAAGTATTCTCCTGAAAGTGCTCCATTGAGAAATTCATCTGTGCCAATCCAGGATATTGAACCCATGCTTGTTGAAGAAGGGGGAGTGATTGCAGATGAAGAATGTGTTTACATGGACTGCTCTCTGTCTAAACTCCTTTGGTGATTTTCTGTTATAAAGTACAGCAACCATCACAAAGAAATACAAACTTGTTCTTTAATCTACTCAGAAAAGCTCCTGAGTAGGATTTCTAACCACGCAGTAGAAAGCAAGCCAGCTAAGGGGTTTCAGCTGGGTAACTGCTAGCAATTGAGCCTTACCTAATTGCTTGTGAGCTCTGAGGGAATCACTTCTGAATCTATGTGGGAAGATATAAGAAGTTAACCTGAAAAGAACAGTTTTTCTCTTCTTTGTGGATTTTTTTGTTGCTTGATACACTGCTAAGAAAATATTAGCTAAAGCCTACAGAAAAGACCAGTTTGTTACCAACCAGGTCTTATTTCTTTTGCTTTGATTGCCTGACAAGTTCAAATGTTGTTTCCTGATTTTGTTTTTCCAAGTTTAACACTGAAAGCAAGTAACCTGATTTATGTGCTACCAAGCAGATCTGTGTTGGGAGAAATAACCCCATAAATAAATATCTTATTGGCTTTACCATCAAGCACAACTAATTATTGTGAGCTGCTGTGTCTGGTGTGAATGGACTGCATTGCCCACAATCCCTTGCAAATCATATAGATATATGCACTTGCCAAGACTGTGAACATTCTCACCCAGGCAGCCGTCTGACAAATGGTGTAGTTTTTCGGATTGCTTTTGCACGAAGGGATTTACTTGCTAAGGATTACAACTAAAGTTCAAGTTTAAAGCTGGAAAAAAAGATTTTCCCTCAACTGCACTTTGGAGGAGAAGTGGATGTTCCAGGTAGCTGTCCCAGGAGGAAAAGACCCTGTGTAGAGCTGGATTCATCACTGGCACAAGGTAATAAGTACCTGGGCATGTCTAGTGGTGGATGGGAGTAAGGCACAGGGGTAATTGAAAAAAAAAAAAGTAGAAAAAACCCCCACCTGTTTGGAAGGTGGTGCACTTTGTTTTTTTCTTTGTTTCTTGCAGGGATCAAGATAGATCCGAGGGAGATGGCTAGCTGGATGGCAGCCCAGTTTAGCAGGCAACAGGAGCTAGCACAGCAGGCTCAGGACACTGCTATGAAAGCCTTAATGGAACAGCAGATGCCAGTGCTTGATCTGGTGCAAGCCCTAGTTAAGCTGCAGAACCAAAGTGGAACAGATGCAAGACCAGCAGTAAATACTAGTACACCACATGTGGACAGTGTGGGACTCAATCAAGGAATTGGGGCATTTAGTTTTGGGAAGCTAACTCCAGATGATAATGTTGATGATTTTCTAGAGTCTTTTGAAAGAGTGGCACAAGCATTAGCGTGGCCAGAGACCCAGTGGGCAGTAAGGCTGGCAGCCTCATTAACTGGAGAGGCGCTTGCAGCTTATAGAGCAATGCCAGCAGCCCAGGCTTTGAATTATAAGGCTGCTATTAGAGATCGCCTTGGGTTGTCTATTTCAGAGTATAGGCGAATGTTTAGAGCTACTACATTGAGAGTGGGTGAAACACCCAGGGCTCTGAGTCAGAGAATCAGAGGATTAGCTGTAAAATGGTTGGAGCCTGAGCAAAAGACTGTAGAGATGTTATTAGACATTATTAAGCTTGAACAATTTATGTCTGCGGTGTCTAAAGATTTGCACACTTTCCTTATACAGCAAAATTGCCAAAATCTTGGAGAGGCAACCATGCTAGCAGAGAGATTCTTGGAAGCCACGCAGGCTTGCCATAGAATGGGTGGCCCTCTGAAGATTGGTGCTGAGGCAAGATGTGCTGTATCAGAAAAGAAAATAATTAAAAATGTTTCTGAAAATTAATGTACTGTATCAAACCAGATGACACAGTAGAGTAGAAAGAAATGTTTCAAATGTGGAAAATGGGGACATTTAGAAAAGGGATGCCAGACACACACTAGCTTAATGGGTGTGGATTTAAAACAGCCCAAAGAAGGATTTCTTTTGATGGTTGATGTGCAAGGAATTACCACAAATGCTTTGTTAGACTCTGGGGCAGACCAGAGTATGATGTCAAAAAGGCTTTGGAAGAGGATAGAGGCCCAAGAAAGATTTGTGCCTGGAACTCCTGAAAGCCAAGTTCACATCAGATGCATTCACGGTGCTGCAACATCATATCCCACCTATAGGCTAAAGGTTAAGTGCCTGGGGGAACAAGAGGAAGTCCTGTTAGCAGTGGTGCCTAGGCTACCCTTTGATTTGGTTCTAGGAAAAGACTGGCCAAGATTTAAGCAGGGTCTAGTGGAAGGGCTAGGAAAGAAGGAGGGAGAAGGAATAATGGAAATAGCTCCCGGGCCTTTCTTTGGAAGTCCTCAGTCCCTAGCTAAAAAGATGGTTAAGCTTCCAGAAGGCCAAACTATAGGTAACAAGAGGGGCCTTGTATCCACCCGCTCGCAGGCTAAGGTAGAGAGCCAAAAGGAAGAGGGGGAGCAGGCAGAGTTATTAGGAGACTTACCCTCTCATGATGATTTAATAACTCCATCATCTGGTAAAGTAAGAAAGTTGAAAGCACAAAAGCGGCGTGAGAGACTTTGCAGAGCACAGGGTAGGGCTGAGATGTTAGCTGGTCAAAGTTTACCCTGGGTGCCAGCTGAGTTAGTGGCAAAGTTTCCTAACTTTCCACAAGAGCAGCGAGCTGATCAAGCTCTCACCCGAGCTTTTAAGTATGCTCATGAGGTCAGGGAGGAGTTGCCCAGATTCAGACTAGATAATGAAATATTATATAGAGAGAGTCAGGACCCCAGAAATGGGACCATACGTAAACAATTGGTGGTACCCACAACTTTCAAAGGGCTAGTACTTAGACTAGCACATGATCATCCAGTGGGAGGTCATAAAGGGATGCAAGAAACGCTGGATCAAATACTTATGCGTTTTTACTGGCCAGGTATTTTCAAAGAAACTGCCCAGTTTTGTGCTGCATGTCCAGCGTGTCAGCGAGTTACAGTGGCTCACCCACCGGTGGTGCCATTGATTCCCATGCTAATTATCACAGACCCAATTGGTCGCATTGCCATGGATATTGTAGGCCCATTAGTCAAAACGCCCCGAGGTTTCCAATACATCCTAGTTATGGTAGATCAGGCAACAAGGTTTCCCTGGGCCATACCATTGAGGAATGTTTCTGCAAAAACAATAGCTTTAGAGCTAGTAAAATTGTTTTGTGAAGTGGGATTTCCAAGAGAGGTGTTGACTGACCGAGGGTCCAATTTTGTATCCAAATATTTGGCCCAGGTCTGGGATGCCTTTGGCATTCATCACGTGAAAACCTCAGCCTACCATCCACAATCAAACGGTTTGGTGGAGAGATTCAACCAAACTCTCAAACAAATGTTGAGAAGGGGGTTAGCAGGAGAGGTAAAAGAATGGGATATGTTATTGCCCTTTGCCTTATATGCCTGGAGGGAAAGAATTCAGGTGTCCCTAGGTGTAACTCCATATGAATTGATGTATGGTAGGGCTCCACGGGGTTTGTTAGATATTTTGAGGGAACAGTGGATTGATCCTGAACCAGGAAGTCAGGAGGTGCCACAGTTTCTACGTGACTTGAGAGCACGTTTGAAAAGGACCTCGCAGGTTGCTGAGAGGAACCTGCAGGACAGTCAAGTTCGCCAGAAAGGGTGGTATGATAGGAAGGCCAAAAGCTGCCAATTAAGCATTGGCGAAAAGGTTTTGGTTCAAGTAGCAGGTACAGCCCCAAAATTTGAAGTACAGTGGAAAGGGCCATGGAAGGTTGTTAAACAAGTGAGCCCAGTGTCTTATATGGTAGAAAATGCAAGAGGGCGTAGGCAGACCTACCGTATTAATGTACTTAAGTCTTGGAAGGAGAGGCCTGTAAATAATAATGACCCTGAAGCCAGTCAGGAAGTAAGTGAGCTTCAAAAAGATAACACTCTCGTAGGTATTACGGACTGTAGGAAAGAAGTTTCACCAGTTAAACCAGTCCGTAATAACTTAAGCAGGGGGGTATGTGATAAGGAAGCTTATCATAGCTCAGGAAGGAGCTATAGAAAAGGTGAAGTGACTCTGAACAAGCAACCTGTCAGTTCTGGTAGAAATAAGGAAATAGAATTTTCCCATAAAAGACTACCAGTCCCAGAATGCACCAGGTTTCCAACAGCCATTAGAGGAGCTGAAGTGGGGAAACGTGTGTTCAATCAGGAGGGCTATGAGGTAATCCCTAAGCACTCATCTCAAAGGGCAGGGCCTGATTCAGCACAGCTGCGCTGTGTTAGGGTGGAGCACTCATCAAAGCAGAATAAAGGTAGAGTTTATTCTACAGAGAATCATCATCATCTTCATGATTAACTTGGATATCCTCATCCTCAGTTTCATCTGTAGGATCATCAGAAGCAGAAGCCAAACCGGACGGACAGAGAGGGCAAGAAACCCTTTGGAAGAAAGAAGAGAAAAGCCTTTGGGAGATCTAGAGGAGTCTGGAGCAGTACGTATACTGGGAGGCATTCCAAGGGCCAGCATACATCATTGGACTGGGGAAAGCCAGAGAAATGGTGCTGCAGAGCTAGGAATCTCCAGAGGGTACCTGTGAGGGAGACGGCTGCACGTGGAAGGGACCCTAAGACCCGTGCCAGAAGGTATGTGAAGAGAGATCCAGTGTCCAGGGATCTGGATTGGAAGGCTGGACATAAGAACTGGACTACATACTGGCCAGGCTATCTAGAGAGGAACTCTAACAGCAATGGGAGCTCAGGTATGAACACTGATCTATGCCCTAGCTATAACCTTGAAAGACAGCAGGGAAACAAGTATTCTCCTGAAAGTGCTCCATTGAGAAATTCATCTGTGCCAATCCAGGATATTGAACCCATGCTTGTTGAAGAAGGGGGAGTGATTGCAGATGAAGAATGTGTTTACATGGACTGCTCTCTGTCTAAACTCCTTTGGTGATTTTCTGTTATAAAGTACAGCAACCATCACAAAGAAATACAAACTTGTTCTTTAATCTACTCAGAAAAGCTCCTGAGTAGGATTTCTAGCCACGCAGTAGAAAGCAAACCAGCTAAGGGGTTTCAGCTGGTTAACTGCTAGCAATTGAGCCTTACCTAATTGCTTGTGAGCTCTGAGGGAATCACTTCTGAATCTATGTGGGAAGATATAAGAAGTTAACCTGAAAAGAACAGTTTTTTCTCTTCTTTGTGGATTTTTGTTTGTTGCTTGATACACTGCTAAGAAAATATTAGCTAAAGCCTACAGAAAAGACCAGTTTGTTACCAACCAGGTCTTATTTCTTTTGCTTTGATTGCCTGACAAGTTCAAATGTTGTTTCCTGATTTTGTTTTTCCAAGTTTAACACTGAAAGCAAGTAACCTGATTTATGTGCTACCAAGCAGATCTGTGTTGGGAGAAATAACCCCATAAATAAATATCTTATTGGCTTTACCATCAAGCACAACTAATTATTGTGAGCAGCTGTGTCTGGTGTGAATGGACTGCATTGCCCACAATCCCTTGCAAATCATATAGATATATGCACTTGCCAAGACTGTGAACATTCTCACCCAGGCAGCCGTCTGACAATATGTAGAAGCCTATTCTGAAGAGAACGTCCAAGCCCACCGAAAACATCCAAGATGAGGACGTGCAAACCTAGACGCGATACTGTACACATGGAAATCGACATCCATGAATACATGGAATACAGCCAAAAGCTGACAAGAACATAAACATCATGTCTGCATTGGACCACCTGTGCCACCTGCACATACAAACACAGAAGATGTGCAAAAATGCTGTGCGTGCAAATATCTCCCCATGCTCCCCGGCACCAGGGGTGACGTGGTTGGCCGAAAACATCCACACCTGAACTGTGGCCCACGTGCAACAGGAAACAGGATGGAGCAATGCCCCCTCCTTGTCAAGTATAGAGCACAGTGTGAAGATGGCTACCCAGCTGCCCAACAGTTTGGAGGAGACACACCTGCTGTGTAGGCTAGTGTTGGAGGAGGAGGCAACCCTGCCCCCATGAGGTGCAGAAGGCCAGCCCATGCATGCCACAAGAGTATGCCAGAGCAAAACCAACCATGGCAACATGAGTTCACCAAGGTAATGGTGGACAAGGCAAAAGGTCAGTGCGAAGAAAACAGAGCATGTGAGGGCCCAACCACCTGCCCTCAGACACCAAAACTGTGGCCATACCCCCCCCCCCAATACCTTGGTGCTGCACAAAGGTGACGGATAGCAATGGCAGGCAGCTGAACAGTATTCTAAAGCAGCAAGGGGTGTCCCAGTCCAGGTCACATATCCTGCAGGCCCAATGGTAGACCGGGCCCATGGACCATCAGGGTGGTGACACTCCCCATAGCTCCCAGCCCATGGCCTGGCTACGATGTTCTGCAGACACACATGAGTCAGGGGATGCTGGGGAGCAGGGTCAGACACAGTCCATGGAGAGGCAGCATCTGGTAGGTGTTGGTGTAATGGGTCCTGCCCTAGCAGCTGCAGGTGGGGTGGAATCACACAAGGTTTGGCATGGACACACCTGTGAGGGAGGAAACACAGGCACAAATGTAATACACCATTATTTGTATCCACAGCCACTTCAGAATCATAAGAGACACCTAGGATTATCGTGTCTGCTACAGGGCCATCTAGCGCACACGTCCCTTGCTGCTAGAATGGATCCGGCAGCAGCTGCAGAGGGAGCAGGGTGAGTATACAAGAACTGTGACTGTGCATGTGCCAGCACCCCACATGCACCCTGGACACAAAGAGCGAGCCAACTGCTGGTGTGCACACAGACAGATCATGTGGCAGGGACATGCCCACCATGCACCTACATGCACCATCACTGATGCTTGGCCCTTTACATCCCAGATATCTATCCCAGTTGAGGATTCACCACCCCCATCATCGGAGGTGGACAAGGAGGAGGAGGAAGAGGAAGAGGAGGAGGACGATGCTGATGAAGACAACGAGGTGGCAGAGAAGATGCAGGGGAAGGCTCAGGGGCAGCCATGGACACAGGTGTGCATGTGGCATGGCCCCCTGCCAAGCAGCCCAAGCAGTGAGGCCAAAAGGCACACAGCCACAATGGCCAGCAGCAGCAGCAGCCCCATTGTGTCTCAGGAGATAGTGCAGAGGAGGAGCGTGTCACCCTCATCATAACAGAGATGACCAGCTCCCATGAGACGGAGATACGGGAGAGCCAGTGAATCTGCATGGGCAGAGGGGTATGTTCTGGAGGCTGGCTGGGGTATGCCCCAGAGTAGGATGAGGGGCCCAAAGACACAGATCACCTTGAGGAGGCAAAGATTTCCAACACGGTACCCAGTGCTCGGCCACCACAGGGGGAGGAGGGGGATGGTACAGGCCAGTGTGGGGGTCATGTATGGGAACCAACAGGTGCTCAGGTGAGGGGGTTGTGTTGACCAGGGGTGGGAGGGGATGGAAGCGAGCCAGGAAAGTCAGGAGGGAGTGCAAGTGAGGAAGGGGAGGTAGGAAGGGATGAGAGTGAGCCAGGAGAGTCAGGAGGGAGTGTGGGTGAGGAGAGGGAGGTGGGAGGGGATGGAAATGAGCCAAGGGAACTAGGAGGGAGTGTGGTGAGGAAGGTGAAGTTGGGTGGGGGGGTACAGGAGCGAGCCAGGGGAGCTTGTAGTGGGTGTGCCTGCCAGGGGGTATGGGGGGGGATGTGAGCAACTCTGTGGTGGTGAGAGGGGATGGAGGAGAGCAGGTGGATGGCAATAGGGATGACAGTGGGTGGGTGGAGGGGGCTGGGGGTGTGGATGAGCAGGGGTCGAAGCTTGGTCAGGGAGCACACGGTGGGACAGGGTGCGGTGGCCCACATGCAGGGTGAGATAGGTGGGGATGGGTGTGTGGAAGGGGCAGAGGCAGGTGATGGCACCACTATCAAATGCCTTTTGTATCTCTGAATGGGCCAGGATGTATGCATCATGGCATGCTCCAGGGTAGCAGGCCATGACATTGGCTATCTCCATGTTCTCATTGCAGACAACCTGCATATTCAGGGAGCGGTATGCCTTCCGGTTCCTGTACTCAACCTCATGGTGGCATGAGGGGCGGAGGGCAACATGTGTACAGTCAGTGGCACCCAGCACAGCTGGGAACCCTGCAAGCACATTAAACTGCAGCATGACCTGCTGTTGCTGGTACCAGGTGCCCGGAAAGGTGATGTATTGGGCACAACACCCCACAAAGGCATCCAGAAACCCACCTATGCAGCGGGTTACAGACATCTGGTTCATGCCTACTGCCATCACCAGCACTATTTGGAAGGTTGCCATTCCAAGGAATGCCAGGGCCGTGAACACCTGCACATGCATGGGAAGTGCATCCCCCCTGGTTGCCACCGGCACCAGGTCTGCTTGTAGCTCCATGCACAGGTCGTGTATCATGACATGGTCAAAGTGGTAGCAGGCCACACACAATTCATTGCTGAGGCCCAGATACTGGGCTCACTGCTTTGGGATCCTGGGATATGGGTGATGTCACCTGGCACTTCAGGGTTCCCATTCCGCTTGCACAAGTAGGGCTGTGACAAGCCATGCAGATGTGCTCTCCCACCACATCATGGGGACCTGCACCACTTTGGCATGCACCTGTGGGAGGAGGGAGGAGGTTATGTCAGGTGCATTATGTAGGGGCCTGCATGTGGGTGGCAGGGCAGTCATAGCGCCATGGTGCATATGGTGTGGGGCTCCTGTGTCTCCAACAAGCATGCGTCTGCTGCTCATGTCTGGCCCTGGTGTGCTTCTGGTGGTCTCACAGATTGGGTGGGGGCAGTGATAGCAGGATGGCATCAGGGGCGCAGGTGAAATGAGCCAGATTGTGGGATGGGGCAGCAGGGTGCAATTGTGGATAGAAACATAGAAACATGACAACAGAAAAAGACCACATGGCCTATCTAGTCTATCCTTCCATATCAACCACTACAACATTTCCCTTTTTTCCTTCAGAGATCCTATAGAAACATGTTTCTGCATGGGGTCCCTGTGGGGTGCAGTGATCAATGCAGACACTCTGAAACGATCACTGAACAAACCTCATGACCTTTTCAGCCTCGTCAAGAACCTAACTAAGGAACCTGCCCCCGAACAACCAAACGAGATCCACCCTCAAGATTTTGCGGATTATCTCCAATCAAAGCTATACCAGACCAACAAATCTCCAGTCCCCACCGTGGCATTGGTACCAAGCAATAAAATACCCCTGACCACTTTCACCACGCCATCCAAGAAAAACATTGGAAACACTATCTCTACGATCAACACCACCATTGCTCAGACTGACCCCTGCCCTGCTTTCTGGATAAAGGAGCTACGGTCTGAACTTAGCCCTTTTATAGCCAGACTCATAGACTGATCCTTCACAACAGGTGTTTTCCCTCAATCCCTCAAACACACTTCCATTAGACCTCTGCTAAAAAACAGCAAGCTCAACACCCAGAAGGTGGACTCATACAGACCAATATCGAGCATACCACTTCTGGCCAAACTAATGGAAAAAGAAGTCCAAAGACAAATTCAAGAATACATTGACGACGTTTCACCGCTGGACCCCTGCCAACATGGCTTTAGAGAATATCATGGTGTTGAAATGCTCCTCACCACCCTCCTTAATAACATAACTGCAGGAATCGATAACATCTTCAAGGGATTTGTCCTCATTTTCTTGGACATAGCAACTGCTTTTGATTCAGTATGTCACGAGCTACTCCTGGGGCGCCTCAGAGAGAAGGGTATCTGTGAGACAGCGATAGATTGGTGCAAGTCATACCTCTCAGACAGATGGTAGCACGTATGATCAGGGCCCTCATCATCTGAACCATTCCACCAGAAGCAAGGCGTTCCACAAGGATCCTCCCTCTCTGCACTGATGTTCAACATATACATGCAGCCTATCTGTAACCTCATTCGGTCTTACAGGGTTAACTGCTTGATATATGCTGACGACGTACTACTGTACATGCCCTTCTCGACAGAAAACCCAGACCTCTCTCCACTGACAGACTGCTTTGATGCAGTATCCAACTGGCTCCAAACCCAGAACCTTAGAATTCAGCACAAGAAAACTGAGGACCTGTTCATCACGAGGAATCCAAACTTCACCACACCACCACACGTAAAAGTCAAGGAAGCTGAACTAAAGACCAAACCCACGATCCAGTACCTTGGAGTCACCTTGGACCAGTGCCTGGACATGAAGATGCACATAAGCAACACAGTTAGAGTGGTATACCACAAGATCCGTACCCTCAGGCACCTCCGTTTCCTACTAGAACCGGAGGACTTCCAGACAATCTATCAGGTGCTAATCATACCTCATTTTGACTACACCAATTCAATCCTGCATGGTCTCCCTCAATCCACTCTAAACCCTCTATAGCTCACGATGAACGCCGCAGAGAGAGTTCTAATGGGAACGTCCAAGAAAGACCACATCACGCCCATCCTGAAACATCTTCACTGGCTTCCTATACAGGCCAGACTCACCTTCAAAACCCTGCTGCTTACCTTCAAATCCATCAATGGGCTCTCCTCCGCATCACTAGCAGAGCTTATCCAAATCACTCCCCCCAACAGGTCCAGAAGATCGGTAGCGGCCAACACACTAGTAGTCCCAAAAGAAATAACCCAATGCACCCAGGCAACAGGAAACAGAGCCTTCAAACTAAGTGCACCTAGATGCTGGAATTCTCTGCCTCCCAGCATACGCGCAATCCCTGACCTGGCCCAGTTTAGGAAGGCAGTAAAGCACTACCTATTCCTTATGTACTACCAGGTAGACGGTGATACAGTAGTTTCGTCCACAGTCTAGACTAGGTCGTACAATCGAATCTGACCCTACAAGACACCCGTGAGCATGACTAGTGTGATACGACTTCCATGAAAATCAGATGTAAATAGTTACCCCAAGTTTTTAGTACCTGTTCCTTGTAAGCACAGTTCAGTATATACAATGTGTATATTTTATGTTTCATGTAAACCGCGCTGATGTTGAATAGTGCGGTATAAAAGAAAATGTAAATAAATAAAATAAATAAATAAATAAAATATGGGACATACTGCCATCTCAAAGGCACCTCAGTATGGGGTGGTGGACATAGGTGATAGAGAAATTGGTCAGTGGACTTCCTTCATGCAACCCCTGCATGTCCATCATAGGGGGTTGCATGTGGGAAGGGGTGTGTGTGAGATATTTCCAGGCCTCCATTGCACCCTTGCACTGTTGCCAGGCCTACAGCTTTGCATGCGACACCCGGAGTGGGGAAGAGTGATGGTCATGGTGGGATTGGGCCCTAGGGTTTCAGGGATCCTTTCACCACCTACCCACCTCTCACTCACATGCCCTCAGGGTGGTCATGGAGTATAAATGGGCATGTAACAGCACCACATTTCCATCTACATCCTTGTTGGGGTTCTCTGTGTTTCCTGGTCTACACTGTGGTGCATGGCATGATCTCTGCACTGCTGTCCCCCCCTGTCTGTTCCCCTACACATCTGCACATGTATATGTGTGTGGGTGGTGCATGCATCCACTGGTGGTTTGCTGACCCTTCCCTCTCCCAACTGGTGCTGCCACAATTGTGGGACCCAGCAATGCCGCCAAGCCAGCAGGGTTGCAGGCTGCTTCACCACTGCCACACTCACCTGCTCCTGCTGCATCCTCTGTAGCACCAGAGGAGGCAGGAGTATTGCCTCCAGGGGGACCCACTGACATGGCGCCAGAACCAGACACTCCAATAGGGACAGAAGATGATGCATCAGAGGTGGAGGGCATCCTGCTTGCACCATTGCCTGAACCACCAGAACCCCATTGGGGCCATTCACAGGAGGCAGATATGCCACCACACATCTGCGTAGTGTGCCCAGCGCTTGCTTGGACATCAGTAGGCATATGAGGAGCACATGCGTGCAAAGCTGGGGCTGATTTTCAGGAGTGTCTCACTCCAGGAGCAGCAGATGATACTCCAGGAGAGACAGCTGGCCCTCTGGGGACAGCAGCTGGCTGCCACCAACACCCTGTTTGTCTCTTTTGACCGACTGGGAACCCAGCTTGGAATCATGATTGGCCAGCTTCCCAACTCACAGGGTACCACTGGACCCATCAAGGCCCCTGGTCTTCCATCTGCTACTGCCAAGACTGAGCCGCCCCGTCTTGCATCTCCCAATGCTGCTGCGGCACCTTCACGTGCTTCTGTGCCTCTCAATGTGCCTTCCACTAACAGGGTGTTGACTCAGAACAGTACATGACTGGCATCAGCTGGGAGGACAATGGCAGGGGGACAGTCTTGGGTCCTGGGCCTCATGCCGGCATGCAGGGCCGCCTATGGTATTCCCACCATTCCATGAGGTGGGAGGGGGACATTGGGGATAGCAGCAGTGGCAGCAGCAGCCACTCATCCTCAAAGGGCACATTTTCCTCCCATGCAAAACAGGTCCCAGCACAGGGGACAAGGATGGTGACCTCAGGGAGGGGGAGGGCATGGGGCAGGGTAGGGAATGTGGAGGAGAGAAGTAGTTGTTGTCTGACAGCCAGGTCTGTCTGACAGGCATTTCATGTTCCCGACCTTCCAAGGTTGGGGGTTGCAGTGGGTGAGTGGGAGTGGTCAGTCATGTGCTGGGAGTGACACATTGGTGTGTGCTGTGGGTGGTGTGGTGTTCTGCAGGGAGTGGTACGGTGTTCTGGGGGAGGGGCAGGGTGGCATAGGTTAGGCGGCCCTATGTACATGGGATGGGCACTGTGTTTCTATATCATCTCTGGCTTCACATGATTACATGCATTACACTGACATTGGTCTATCTCCTATGTTTTTTTGTCTATCTCCTGCCTTATTCCATGTTCCTGGTAGTCTATTGTGGGTGTGTATGCACCTACATTCAGACATACATGTCCGTGGTCAGAATATGATTTGGACGTCTATGCTGGCAGACACGCCCCATTCCCGCCCCTCTTTTGGACATACAATGTTCCACGTCCAGAACAGCTGTACGCCTACGTCATTGTGGTTACAGAATCCATGCTTGTACATCGACGCCCCATACACGTCTATATGGCACATCCAGAACCCTTATTGTACATCTATGCACAGCATAGAACAGGAGCTGCAACAAAGAGCTTAACATTAAAACCATGTCCTGGAGAGCCAGGAATAATCATGTCCTGGAGGGACAGTGAAAAAAGCCGCTCCAAACAGAAGAGAATAATTCAGTAAATCACATCACCTCCTAGGCTCATAACAACAGTGGGAAAAAGAAAGAAATCCTTATATCAAGCATATGCTACTCAGGTCAGTTAAAGGTCTGGTCTTGAGAACTGAAGATACATTGTGGAACCTGTGTCTTTTGGGGAAACTGTTAGGTACTTATGACCTAACCTAGACTGGCCACTGTTGGAAACAGGATACTGGGCTTGATGGACCTTGGTCTGACCCAGTATGGCATATTTTATGTTCTTATAGATAAGTGCAAAACATATTACAGAATCTATGAGTAGCAAATACTGTATGTAGAAGATTATTGCATAGCATAATAAGAGCAGGCATAACTATTTGATACCTCCAAAATGTTGTTACCATATGGACTACAAAACCCACTACACTACGCAACGTTTTTCAGTAGTAGCTCAAGGCAAGTTCATTCAGTTACTGTAGGTATTTTCCTGTCTCTGAAGAGTTTACAAAAGGCCTGATAGTCAAGATTTATGCTCCTAACCTTGAGCATTATACTTCTAAATTGGCCTTTATGAAAATTTACTGGGGCTGAGTGCCTAAGTTTGTTCTTAAAATTTCACTAAACTCCTAAATTTAGGAGCATAAATAATAAATGGCAAAGGCAGCAGATTTAAGGTGGGGAAAAAAGTTAGGAATTCAGCACTGATTTTCAGCACTAGCCACCTAAATTAGGCTAATAAATCTTGCCAAATTAATAAATTTAGGAGCATAAATTTTAAGCACCTAAATTAGGATGAATTTTCAGCTGAAAATTTAGGATCCTGAGACATTGGAGGCTTGCCTTGCCTGGAGCTGAGCTGGTTAGTGGTGTTTGATCATCAACTGTGCTGCCTGTACACCCCTGCTCCTGCCCCCAGTGATTGGGTTTAAAACATGGCTGTGCTGAGAAGAAGCTGAGACATTGGAGGCTTGCCTTGCCTGGAGCTGAGCTGGTTAGTAGTGTTTGATCATCAGCTGTGCTGCTGGTATGTCATTGCTCCTCCCCCCAGTTCCACAAATTGCTCTTTCATCTGCAAAAGAGTTGATTTTACCTCTGAGAGGGCTGCACTATTATCTTTTAATATATCTTTCATTTAAAGTAGTTCTTGCATTAAGGTCTGCTAAGTGATCTCTGTATCCTCTTGGTAGCTGCCAACTTGTGCAGTGACAGGGGATTATGCTTTGATTGTTTAATTCCTTGTAGGGTGGAATTTCTAAAATCCAGTTTACTAAATTTGTGTGAGGCCATTAGAGCACAGATCTTATCCCAGGTGAACATCTTGGTACAAACTTTCTAGCACCACCGCCCCTCCCCCCACCAATACTTTCCATCCTCTCAGAAATACCAAAATGTTTATTTTTAAGATAGGGGTTCCTTCTGTACATGACAACACCTACATGTGTATTTCCCATGCTCTTAGAGTTATTTTAGAAAAGGCTCTGGGGGTCATTCTGAACCACAAATATGCTGCTTGTACATGCGGGATAGATGTTTATCTGGTGAAAATGTCTAGAACCGTATTCTGAACCTTTGCAGCCCTGCACATACATGGCACTTAAACGGGGATCACAGACCGGGGGCATGGCCAGCCATAGAGATGTATAAAGCGTATTACGGTCATGCCCATGTACATCTGCAGTCAGCCCCACAGACATTCAGGATATACTGTACCTGCAGAAACATAGAATAAAGGTAGGACTTAGAATTATTTCTGCACTTCACCTCAGTGCAGTCAATAGTGGTGAATGGATGCTTAACCTCTGCTGTGCACTGGTGTGACTGCAGTCTGGAAGACAACAGCAGGAATAGCTGCGGAACAGAAAGCAGAGGAGTGAGAGGATGTCAGTCAAAGCAGCAGCAAGAAACACCCCCACAAACGTATGCAGCAGAGCACTGGTGCTCAATCCGGCTACGCTGGCATTTGCTGCGAGCTAAAGGGGCACAGCTAGAACTCTCTAATGTTCTGGAGATGATTCTGGTGATGGAGTCCTAGGACCCCAATTGAAAATGTAATCCCAGCCATCGGTGCTATCAGCAGCACTCAGCCAGCAGAAGTGTTGCGCACCACACAGTGGATTTCTACAATATGCTCTATGCAACGTGTACAGTCCCCTGGTGCAGATACAGTCATATGTAAATCCTCTTGGAGCACTCTATTGGAGATATTGTACGCTGGTGGCCAAATTGCACATATCTAGTGCACAAGTCACTGTTGCGGCTGTTTACATATGTAGGCCTATGATGTGCAATGCGCATACAAGGTATGACCCATGAGGCTGATATACTGGAAGGGCTGTTTGGGCCTACTACAGCTCTATATCTGTTTGAGGTCCACTATTGTATGTAAGTAGCCAAATAGAAATGTAGTGAGCAGATACAAATCTGTTTTGGAGGTACTGAATGCTATGGTTTCCTTTCCATCAGCTAAGATATCCGGTGCAGGACATTCTGTGTGTCTGCAAGTGAGAGTGCATGGGTGTGTGTGGTTGGAGGGCTGCACATTGGGGTCTAGATTGCTCATCTACATATTTGGGGGGACAGGTATGCCTGGCAGGTACCTGGACTATAGAGATGATTGCAACATCACCAGGTGTGAGCAGCATGGTTCCACAATCACTTCCCTGTCCAGACACTTCCCTGTTACTATTCAGGAGACCTCAGAGGAAGGGTGTGCAATAGTACAAAACGTAATACACCATTCCCAGGTGCACCAGCATTGGTCTCTACAAATGTGCATAATTGTAGGGAGCGATGATGCTGTCTCTGGACATGACTGTTTTGTGCTTGCACTGCTGACTGCTGTCATTCCAATGGCCCTTTAGTAGTGAAGGGGAAATGTTTGGATAGTTCACTATGGCGGGTTAAGAAAAAGTTAGCAGCCAGGAGCCACATCTGATGTATTTTGAAGAGGTGAACATCCAGTTAATTGTGGCGTACAGGGCCGTATTTACCTATACGCCATGTACGCCATGGCGTAGGGCCCACAGCTGGCAAGGGCCCACAAAAATGAACAAGTTAGGCTTTTTTTTTTAAAATAAAATTTAAAAAAAACCTGCTGGCTGCCGCCGCGGGGCCCCCTCTGCTGCCGCGGCAGCATGGACTGACCCGCGGGGGCCCCCTCTGCAATGTCGATGCCTCCCTCCCTCCCTCCATGCAGGTTGTGAGATACGCGGAGGGAGACAGTCTGCCTTCACGCCTCTCACAGCCTGCACGGAGGGAGGGACCGACCGACCGACATTGCAGAGGGGGCCCCCGCAGGTCAGTCCATGCTGCCGCGACAGCAGAGGGGGCCCCGCGGCGGCAGCCAGCAGGTTTTTTTTTAAAATTAAAGTATACTTTAGGCCGACGGGGGGGGGGGGGTAGGGGTAGGACTGGTAATGGGCTATTGGGGGGGCTGGGACTGGAAATGGGTTGGGGGATTAAGGCTGGAGGTGGGCTGATGAGGTTAGGAGTGGTAATGGGCTGTGGGCGGTTGGGGGGGTTAGAACTGTAATGGGCTTTGGGGGGGGTTAAGACTGGTATTGGGCTGTGGGCTGTGGGGGCTGTCTGGTAATGGGCTATGGGGGGGCTAGGACTGGAAAGGGGCTGGGGGGGTTAAGACTGGAGGTGGGCTGATGGGGTTAGGACTGGTAAGGGGCTGTTGGGGGGGGTTTAGAACTGGTAATGGGCTTTGGGGGGGTTAAGACTGGTAATGGGCTGTGGGCTGATGGGGTAAGGACTGGTAATGGGCTGTGGGCTGTTTGGGGGGGTTAGAACTGGTAATGGGCTTTTGGGGGGGGTTAAGACTGGTAATGGGCTGTGGGCTGATGGGGGCTGTCTGGTAATGGGCTATGGGGGGGCTAGGACTGGAAAGGGGCTGGGGGGTTAAGACTGGAGGTGGGCTGATGGGGGTAGGACTGGTAATGGGCTGTTGGGGGGGTTTAGAACTGGTAATGGGCTTTGGGGGGGGTTGAGACTGGTAATGGGCTGTGGGCTGATGGGGGCTGTCTCGTAATGGGCTATGGGGGGTCTACGACTGTAAAATGGATTGGGGGTTAATACTGGAGGTGGGCTGATGGGGTTAGGACTGGTAATGGGCTGTGGGCTGATGGGGGGGTTAGGACTGGCAATGGGCTATGGGGGGCTGACTGGAAATGGGTTGATGGGGTTAGGACTGGAAGTGGGCTGATGGGGGGTTAGGACTGGTAATGGGTTATAGGGGGGGCTTAAACTGAAAAAGAGGTGATGGGGGGTTAGGACTGTAAGTGGGTTGATGGGGGGCTAGGACTGGTATTGGGTTGGGGGGTTGCTAGGACTGGAAATGGGCTGATGCAGGGACTAGAAGGGAATGGATGCTGGGTGAGGCTGGAACTAGAAGGGAGCTGATGTTGGGGGAGGATTAGAATGGGATGGGGCTGGAAGAGTAAAATGGAGAAGGGAAAAATATTTTGTGTGGGAGGGATAAAAAATCTACAATTGGCCGGGTATTGGGAGAGTAAGTGGGGATTGAGGATGGAGGGGTAAAATTTGAGTGGATGAAATAGGAATGAAGAAAGAGCAAAAGGAGAAAGATTAGTATGTTAAAGCAGATGTAGAGAGAGAATGGAAAAAAAACTAGGAGAGAAGAAAGGACAAATGGACAGCAGACGATGGAGAGATAGCAGAAGACACGAAGAAACCAGAAGAAAGTGGCTGGAGCAATTGCAGCTGAAAAAAATGCACAAAAGGTAGAAAAATATCTCTTTATTTTGAATTTATTAATTGGAATATGTCAGCTCTGGTAAATGTGCATCATTAACGTCTGCGCTTTGTTTAGTACAAGAGCAAATTAATGTATAGTTTTATTTCTACAGTGTTGTACATTCCAAGTTTGGCTTTTGGGATTCCCAGTTTAATTATTGTCTTCCTGTTTCTAAATTGTGATTACTTGTTTGGTGATGGTCTATGTTCTGCATGTGTAACTGAGCTGAGGTGTTCTGTTTATATAATTCCTATTTGACATTGCCACTTGTTCTCTTTCCCCAGTAGGTCATGTATTGTTGTTCTCTGAAATGTATTGGTTTAATATTTGCAGTGTTGCCTTTTGATTGGTAGAGTATGGTGCTTTGTGAGTCCTGGTAGTGCTGTTAGGATACGGCGGGTTTGCTATGGGTTCTAAATGGGCAGTGTTTGTAGTAGTTCCTAATGTGTCTGGCAGTTGGCACTGGATTATAGTAATGTAGAAATTTTTTAGTCTTTCTTTATCCATACACTCATTAAGAGGCACGTTTACTAAAAGTTAGTATATGGTAACATTATGCAAATATTTATGCAAATGAGGCCCCTTATGCAAATGAGGCCCCGCACCCCCCTTGGGCCGCCCCTGCTGGGGGCCCACAATTTTTGTTGGCGTAGGGCCTCACTCAAGGTAAATCCGGCCCTGGTGGCGTACCTCTTGTCTACTTTTTTTTTTTTTTTTGGGGGGGGGGGGCAGACATAACTATGGAAACTAAGTAGTTACCCATGTAAAATGAGTGGCCTTACGATATTCCTCTCCCTGTTCTACCCTGCAACATGCTTTTAGACTGCAGCTGCACAGCCCTTTACATGAGTGTCTGTGGGAATACAAAGTCCATGCGGAAGAAGGAGCAGGACTGCAGCATTACCCATGAGTTTGTACTAGGTTGCAGGTCTCCTGATGAAGTTCACTTAATGCTGCTGGTGCTTGCAGGTCACCACTGGGTCCCAGAGCAGCCATAATGTGAAGGAATGCCTAAGAATGAGATCTGGATGGGATGGGGAAAGCTAAGTGTCATTTATGCGCCAGTAGGATTTGCAGCTGCTCTTTCCTTGACACCTGATACAGGACTAGAGTTGCAGAAAGGGAAATGAAGATTGCCTGGTAGGAAGGCTTCAGAAGAGGAATCAAATGGAAGAGTGGTGAGGTTGCTAGGAAAGTGAATTTTGGAGTGAGAGGGTTGAGGAATCTGCACAAAGTTCAGTTATAGTCCACAGTACTTAATGGCTGACATAACATTTTATTTCATACAGGAGATTTGCTGTACACTGAGAACTGAAGAACCTGAAAGTGAAGTTTTGTTACAAGAAGCCAAGTTTATTCCACTTGCTCAGGAAGGAAGTCTTTGATTTGCAACTGCCAATATGTTTCAATGTTCCTTTTTATTTATTGTTTTCCTTTCTAAAGTGCGTTTACTTGCAAAAGAAGTATCCAAGTAACATGATAAGAAAGAGTAACTTACAAGCAAATTTTACAATGGAAGGCATAGGTCGATATAGTCCACATTTCAGGGAGAAGCACATCTATACAACAATAAAAGCAAACCAAAAGAAATTACTAGGAGCGAACTCCATACTACAGCCAATCCTATCTATCCACCCTCCCTTTCATTACAACCACCCTCACTGGACCAGATGACCCGTGCTTTCCTTATTAGAAAGAAAAATTTCTAACTGACGAGGATCAAAAAATTTAAATCCAGCACCCTCCCATGCAACCAAACATTTGCAAGGGTACCGTAGAAAAAATGAAGTTCCCAGAGCTAAGACTTGTGGTTTCAAATCCTTTTGTGGTGCATCCAGAGCTTAACTGCGAAGATGCACCACAAAAGGATTTTTGTTCTTAAAGTAACAATTGAACAATGAGGTTTTTATCTTGGTCCGAGACAAACATTACAAGCAGTGTAGCTCTGGTAGGGATATTATCCTGGGAGTCTTCAAGAAATTGCATTAAAACAATACTTACAGATGGTTGCAAGTCATTAAGGCCCACAGCAGACCCCTCAGAAATACTCTGCCCAGCAAGATAATACAACTTTGAAAAAGCAATCATATCAGCATTAGATAAACATAACACCTCACGAAAATACTTCCGCAATAGAATCTCTGGTGACAATAAATGACACATTGGAAAATTCAAAACCCTGATATTCTTAGACTTTACAACATTCTCATACATCTCCAATTTATGGTGAATTATCAAGCTATCCTTCACTGTAGATACCTGTACTGCCTGCAAGAAATTACACTGAGTTTCACACTTAGGGGTATGTTTACTAAGCAGTGTTAACGTGCGCCCGGCGATAGTGTGCAGGATGCCATAAAAGGAGTGGGCGTTTCGGTCTTAACGTAGCAAAATGGGATTATCGCGCGATAACGCGCACTGCGCACATTATCGCGCAATAACGCGCACTGCGCACATTATCGCGCGATAACGCGCACTGCGCACATTATCGCGCGATAACGCGCACTGCGCACATTATCGCGCGATAACGCGCACTGCGCACATTATCGCACGATAACACGCACTGCGCACATTATTGCGCGATAACACGCACTGTGCACATTATCACGCTATAACGCGCACTGCGCACATTATCGGGCGAAACGCCACTAAGCATGTTAACACGTGATAATCTTAAGTAGGCGCGCAGACATGCAAACACAGAAGCAGAGGTGTAGCACAATGGTTAATACACTGACTGATGGTACAGGGGTCATGTAGTCAATCCCCCAGTGTGCCTAATGCATAAGGCTGGCTGAGACATCACCCTTTACGTTTAAGTTGTGATTTTTGAGGCATTTTACTTTTATTTTAATTAGTGCTGCCAGCAAACACACCCTCACGGTGGCGTAACCTAAGGTGCCGCATAAGGCACCCCATAACGCACTCCATAGGGCACATTGTAAAGTGCACTGTCCACCAAGGAACCCTATAATGTCCCCTATAGGGCACCTTATAAGGCGCTTGATAGGGCGCCCTATAAGGTGACTTATGTGGCACCTTATGAGGCACCTTAAGGGTACAGTACTCTGAGGGTGTTTTTGCTGGCAGCACTAATGTACATTAAAAATAGACAACACCTCAGACAGCCCTATCAAATAACCCCAGCATGGGTTTGAACCCATGCCCTCTGGCTTCACAAGCAATGAAGAAACCAGTGGGCTACAGCTGCTAACAAACCCCTGGCTGGCTGCAGAAGGACTGCACGTCACCACACAAACTGTCTGCTGTGGTTACCAGGATAGGGTTAAACCACCCGTACCCATGATGCACTGCACATACAACTCAGCAGTCGACAGATGGGCACAAGATGGGGTATGCACCCCCACAGCACCTCGGCCTGGTAGGGGGAACTGACCATGTGTGGTACTGGCACAGAGTAGCCACAGACTGTCACATTGTGCGGGTACTGTGCTCACCCTGAGGATGAGGTGGGGCATCCAGCACCAGGTCCACAGCACCTTTCATGACTGAAATATGCCATGCTGCAGGTCCCCATCAGTGCTACTGTGTGTGATAGGTAGTTCCTGCAGACACACTTAGGTTACATCTGTGTCCTTTTGTATTTCTCAGTAATGTTTAACCCTTATGGGCTATGATGCACCCAGAATAGTGTATAGCCTGTGTTGGTGCCATGGTTACATGATGTAGGTGAAGAGGGGGGGGGTGTTTAGACCCATAGGTGGATTATGTACCACCACACAACCCATTCTCTGGGGCTCAGGGTGGGAAACAGGATTGCCCACCAATAGATCCACATTCTACCTCCCTGCAATGGTAGCAGTAGAGAGGACCATCAAACCCAGTCCTGCTGGGGAACAGACACCCTACAGGGCAGGCAATGCAGAGCTGTACACATCCATAAAGCAATAGCAGACAGACAGTAGGCCTGGAAATGCTCAGCTGCCCCCACCACTATCTAACATTCCCCAGCAGCAAGCCTCCAGCCACTGCACCCTGCAAGGTGTTCCAGCAAGACACATACTAGCTGCAGACAGTCTTCTAGCTAGTCCATAGTGCATGGTCCTGGAGGAGATGCATGTACCCAGAACTGGGATGTCAACA
This sequence comes from Ichthyophis bannanicus, assembly GCA_033557465.1. NCBI lineage: Eukaryota > Metazoa > Chordata > Amphibia > Gymnophiona > Ichthyophiidae > Ichthyophis > Ichthyophis bannanicus. The sequence goes on from CM066031.1 coordinate 229,791,910, forward strand.
TACACACCAAGCAGATAAGTCAGTGATTGGGACCCATAAACATCACATGAGAAAAACACTATACAGCACTGTGGGGGAACCTAGCCATGCCGTGGTCACTGCTCAGTCAGGGTGAGAGTGACCTCCCAGCAGGACATGCTGTGGCCACGCTGTCCGTGCAGGTGGTGGCCGGGCACTACAATGTCTGAACCATTGTCCTATGCCCTGTGCAGATGCAGACAGGCCAGGCCACCCTATCTAGGCTATTCTCACAGTACCTTGCTCCTCATTATGCACATTGGCAGGCCAATACTGGCAACAGTGCTAGCAGTGTGGGCTGTGGAGGGTGTTTGCAGCCACCACACACTGGATAGACAGACATACACTCCATACACCTATGCCAGCATTTTGCAACTATTGAGGTGTTTGGCAGCCCTGGCCACCACACCAGTCCTGGGCACAGTGCAGGCATGGCTATGGTACGCAATACTGTTGGGGTCACTCTGTCAGACACCAGACCTGAGGCACACTCCACAGACATCAGAAAGGTTGCTATGATGCAGCTCAATCAGCCAATTGTGCTTAACATAGGAATTGCTATCTGCCAGTTATCATAGCAATCTTTTGATAGCTGTGTACAGTTTACCCATGTTTAGGGTGGCATTGCTAAGGTATGCAAGTGCTAGTATGGGAAGATGCACGCAGGGCCCAACATCCTGCCTCTCCAGGAGAATTGGGATAATGGAGCCTGTGGGTGCGGGTGTGTCTGCCCCTGTTGGCCGCTGCTCTAGGGCAGAGGTTCCCAACTCTAGTCCTGGAGGGCCAAACACTGTTCAGGTTTTCATGCTGTCCCTAATGAATAACAGTATACTGGTCAGTTTAATAAGCTGTAGTGTCCACACAAAAAAAAATAGGTTATCAGCTCAAAATTCAACCATAGAAAATGAAAACCTAATGAATATGCATGAGATACCATCTGCATACCATGGGGGCGGTGTATAGCAATGCAGCACAGACACATTTATTAGAGACAGCATGGAACCTGAATGGTTTTTGGTCCTCCAGGACTGCATTTGGGAAACTCTGCTCTAGGTAATGCGCATGTTTATGGTGTCTGTGCTCTGTAGGGTAAAATGTAGGTGTTTTGGGTATGTCTATGTCATCTGCACTACAGGTTCTGTCTGTATTAGCATGTTGTAGTAGTGGGTAAAATATGGGGCTTGGGTTGGTAGGAACCACAGCTGGGACTTGAACCTGTGACCTTCTGCTCCTGAACACACAGGCTGTGTGCACTGCACCACCATTTTGCCACAGAGACTGTGCATTCCCTGGGGATACAATGACTGTTTGTCAGACAGGGCCTGTCTATTGCAGTGCATGGCACTCACCTACACAGGGCTAGGCCACGATCTGCTCTGGGTAGCTGCTACTGCCCCCTCCACCACCAGTACCCCTCTACCACCCTGCTGACATGCCCGTCTGCTGGTTGTGCTGGTGGGGCGCAGTCTCAGGCCATCCAATATGTGGGTAGGCGGCTGCCTATGGTCCAGTTTCTGGGGTAGGGGTGCCTGCATAGATGTCCACGCTTCCCCCCAGCACCGCCTGCCAATGTTCTGTGCCCTTGGGGGTACTACAGTGCCAGGCCCCACAGTACCTGCTGGGTACTATCCCCTGTGACACTGTGGGAAGCACACTCATGCCCATGCTGGGCCCTCATCAGTTGCTGTCTGGCTGCTCTACTGTTTCAGCATTCCTATGGGCCACCTAGGCATCACCCTAGTCCGCACTGTGGCCCAGCTGCAGCACAGCATGTGCCGTCTGCAGCCCTCTGTGTCCCCTTTCCCAGCATCTGTCCAGTTGCCCATTCTGACATGCCCGCCCTGCTGTTGTGGAACATGTGTATGCCATAGGAAACCTGTCCAATGGAGAGGGAAACCCTGATCAGCGCTATTTCATTGTGGGATCATTCACCTTGTATGGGAACGGAGCGTAGACCCTTCCAAAATTCATATCATTTTTTGGAGCTTTCTTGGGAGTGTTTTTTGATGTTTCCCATTAATATCACTATTGCCCAGTTTGGTTATGTTTTTATTATATTTTGTTGGGGTCATTTTCAATGTTTATTTGCACTTTTGTTCCGTGCACATGTATCACACTTATCACTTTTTAATTGGTTTCCCTGGTTTTGCTGTACATTGCTGACAGAAATGGTTTCTCTTCCCTTTAAATCAGTTCTAACGCCAGGGTTTCACTGGCGTTAGTTTTCAGCCTCGGATTTCACAGCGTTAGTGTGCAGAGAGCCTCTCCCCTCCCACTCTACACCCATTGACCCCTTCTCTATGCCCCTGGAGAGCTTTCCTTCGCCCTCCGTGAGCCTTTCCCCTCCTTCAGCGCTCGTTTGCACCGCTGCACGCGTTATCGCGCGATAAGGTACCTGTGCGCCTGATAAAGCGCCATTATCGTGCGATAAGGTACCTTATTGCGTGATAACGTAACAGAGCGCACATTAAGATGGTTTAGTAAACATACCCCTTAGATACTTAGAACTAAGTAATTCCACTCGCTACTCTACCTGAGCCTCTTGTGTGAAGGAGCAAAGTTGGGTCACCGTAGATACTAGAGCATACTCAGTACATGACACCACCCTCTACATGTCAGCCAAGGAGATCTGAGAATCAGGTATCTCCTTTGTGTCAGCAGAGGGTTGTGTCCAAAATATAGGCTTGAGAGGTCCCACAAATACATCAGGCATACTCTATTTCAATGGTGCACCCCTCCCCCCCCCCCAGTAGAGCCAGGTAGAGTTATACCCACAGGAGGGGGAGGTGGTATATGGTCTAAAGAGCTTAAGGATGCCCCCCAAAGCTCACTGAGGGGGGGTCCATTGCTCATCTATAGGTCCACTCACCACATCTGCCAATAGCACTCCCTTTTTCTTATGTTTCCCCATGGGCAGCTATCCATGGCCACTACTTCTGGGGGTACTCCCACAGTGCTCCTATGCTCCTTCTATCATGCCCCTTAGGTCATGCCATTCCTATGCATGCTTAACCGCCTGAAGATGTCAGAGCTATCCTGCTTGCAGCTTGCTCCTCTGATGACCAGTGGCTGCCTGAAAACTCTCGTCTCGGAGCAGAGAGCTCACTAGCTGGCTTTTAAAGGTTCCCAATGGGCAGCTATCCATGGCCAATACTTCTGGGGATATTCCCATGGTGCTCCAATGCCCCTTGTATCGCACCCCTTAGGAGTATAGGAGGGAATCAAGTTTGGGTAAGAAATGCTGATGATGTTATACCAGCTGTTGTTTGTAGGTGCTGGCCATCTGTTTGGCAGAAGTACGTCTTGTGTGGGTACGAGTTATGTGGTTTGAGGGTTGCACGGGAGGATCTGTTGGATGCTAATTGGGTAGTGGTGCAATATTGCTGCTACCCGGTTAGCATCGGTGCCTCCAGAGCTTGTGCAGTGACCCCAGATATTCAATGCCATTGCTGCAGCATTGAATATCCAGGGTTAGGGGTCAGTGGACAGGGCTTAGCACTGTTGTGGCGCATAGCCCACCCAAATGAATATCGGGCCCATTATTTTTTATGTTTGGTTGTCACTTCACATATATTTTTTTTTACACTGTAGACCACATTATTGTGTTAGATGAATGATAGTTAATCAAGCTTAAACCTTAGAAGGGTCTCTAGAGGGATGAAGAGAGGTGGTGACATGAAAGAAGAATGTCTAGATAAAGGAGATTAGAGGGGAAAAGAGGCTCTAGAGGAATGGAGAAAAGGGAAGAGCATCTAGAAAGAGGGAATGAGGGGGTGAGAAGGGATGAAAGTAAAGAAGGAGAAACAGTAAGAAGTGTCTGGAGGAAAGCAAGGATGCAAATATAATCTGCAAGGGATGGGAAGGGGACTGAGGCAATGCACAGAAACTGGGGGCTATGGAGAGAATGAAAGACTGAGGAAAGGAGCAGAGCTTTGAAGGAGTTGAGACTGTAGAAATGTGAATATGGGAGAGCTGAAAGAGGGGGAATAGGAAGCTGAGCAGGGGATAAAAACAAGACTGGATATCAGAAGTGGATGAATGACAGGAAAGAAGCTGAGAATGATGAGAAAATGAGAGTTGGAGGAAGGCAGATGTGACCGGAGTCCTCATGGGAGATGATAGCTTCTCTAAGGACATATGGACAACTTTCAATATGTCATCTTGAATGGTATTTTTTTATTGAACCTTTCAATTAAATTACAATTGAAAATTATAACAAGAAAATGTGAATGCAATCTCCCCAAAAGAGATAATATACATTAATGAAAAAGAAGGAAAAACAAACAAATCCTATTATAAGGAGAAGAAGATCCCAAAACCCATACCAAACTTAACGATTAAATGTAAATCACCTTACCTAAATCATGATTGCCAGATATTTGTTAATTTTAAGATTTCTAATCACCATAATCAGAGACGTATCTATTTAGGAATATAAGCAAGTGAATTACGTCCCCTGAAGGAAAGTCTCTAGTTCAACTGAATCAATAGAGACATAACAGTTCCTCTGATATAACACCTCACATTGAGTGATATTTCTATACAAGGTGTCTACATCCACAATAAATACATGACAGCAGTTAAACCTGTGAAATTCTGGAGGACAGAAATCCTTTACAAACATTCCCACATGGATGCACCAGCACATAAATGTGTAAACTATATCCACTGCAGACATCCATTTTAGAAGTGTCCAATTTGTGAAACATGTCTGCCCTGATCATGACTGAGTTGCACAGGAGCATGCCTGGAATTTATGATCTCAGCAAGCCAAAAAAGATACACATGTACCCTGATTTCATATAGGGGATGCATGTTTAAGCCCACAAATGGCTATGTCCAAATTTACATCTACTCCCTGACATGAACAGACATTTAAAAAGTGCTTGTTTTGACCAATCCTCTGCAGTCGGGATTATTTATTTATTTAGTTATTTATCTTCCAATGTTTATTTTCCCCTCCAAATTGAAATGAGTAAACCTAGAGCCAAGGATGACACTACTATTAGGCAAACTAGATGGCCACCTAGAGCACTGACCCTCCAGGACCGACAGTGGCGACAATAGCCACAAACATCCCACAGCACTTACCTTTGAGCTTCAGTACCAGGGGGCTGTCTGCTTCCACTCCTCTCCAACTCTTAATGCCGACTTCCTGTTTGTATGAGAAGTTGGCATCGGGTGTTGGAGAGCCACAGAAGCAAACAGCCTCGCAGTGCTGAAGCTTGAAGGTAAGCCCCATGGAGCTGTTTGCTTAATGCCGCCACTATCAATCTTGATGAGGGGCAGGAGTGGCGGCAATGGGCCCCGAGGGGGGGGGGGTGCATTGGATGAGGTTCACCTAGGGTACCTCATCTCCTTGCGCCAATCCTGCATAGAGCCCTCTGTCATTGATTAAGAGCAGCTTCACATCTGCATTTGCAAAATGGTTTGGCTACACATGTAAGTGGTGCCATTTGCAGGTGCTTGTTGGGAAAGGCCGACACGTGTAAGTTGCCAGATTTCCCCTGTGGAATCTGCACACATGCATATTTCTGAAATAGCTCCTTCAGCTGCACATGGATAGCCCTTCCTTCTGCTCGGGTCCATTTTTATCTGGGACGTATCGCCTCAGGGGCAGATATATGTCTATTTCAGATTGCACTTACACATGCACAACCTCACTTATAGTTGCCATCGATTTTCAGCTGTTTACACTTCTGTGTCACAGGTAGTACCTAAATGCCTTTCTAAAATATGCCTTACAGTTTCATCTATGAGAAAAAAGGTTTCAACGGTTTATCACCATACATTTACACAGGTTCCCACAAGGACTTATTAACAGATATAATTTGTAACACAGAAAGGTTCTCTATCAATTTATTAACTTTAAAAAGGATGTATAATGCAGGAACACAAGGACCTGGTACCTGCTAAAATGAAAACTCATGGGTTGTCAAACAGATTCAGTATTTTCTCAATGTTAACAAATCATCAATAATAGCGTTAGGGAGGGACTTTCGGGAGGGGGAGTGCTAGTGAGCCTGAAGAACATGGCCACTTAAATCCTTGGCTCCTCCAAGCCCTAGGCTCTGACTGTGCCCAGCTCTTCCTGAGAGCAGCAGAGTGACCATCTGACTGCAGAGCAGAGCACCGGGGATGCCTGATGTCAGCTCCCAAGGTGCAGAGGGGATTACAGACAATTGAAGTTGCGGCAGCCGAGCCATGTGATGTTGATGCCGACATGCCCCATGGAAGCATCTGCCCCACCACCGACCTTTAACCGGGACATAATCCAATGACCCTCAACTTACTGTATTTTCTCTGGAGTGGCTGACAGCGGGGAAATGGCAGCCTCTTGAGGGGGTGCAGGATGTTACAAGATGAAGGGGAAAGAAGAGGGGGCCTATCTGAAATGTAAGTGATAGAGGCCATATGGGGTTTTGAGAGGATCAAGAGTTAGGGTGTGGAGGACGATCAAGAGATTGTGAGTTTTAGTATTGGTTTTGGTTTGGTCTGTTTATTTGCAAGTGGCTGATTGCTGACTTGGCAACCAAGATGGTGGCTGGGATTCCCCCCTTTCCTTGCATAGCTATACCTCCTGGGTATTGTTATTGTTATTATGGAAATGTTGGGGGATTTTCTCGAGTCATTGGAATGGCGCTTTATGATGTTGCTGTGCTGTTGCATTTGCCACATGTCTGTATTTATTTATTTATTTATTTTACATTTCTTATATACCGCACTATTTACGATCAGCGCGGTTTACATAAAACAAAACAGAATCCGACAATGAACAAGAGTCAGGTCATTACAATGACCAGGAGCAATCAACTTGGATAACGGGGGAAACTATGTACATAAATGGAATACTGAAATTGGTAAACTATGTACACAAATGGGATACTGAAATTGGTAACTGTCTATATGTGAGATGGGGTCATTGTGTGTTGTTCGTACCTATTATTTATTGTGTGTTGTTCGTACCTGTATTTATTTATTTATTTTATTTTTATTTAACATCTCTTATATACCGCACTATTATCACCAGCGCGGTTTACATGGAACAAACATATACATACAAGGAACTGTAATGTATTTTACAAGTAACATGGTTTTTGAAAACTTGGGAACAACAAGGTACAACTACATAGGCTAGCTAACTATTTACAGAAGATTGAAATACATTAGTCACATTTGGATATCAGTTGGGAAATGTCCTGGTCAGAAAAGTGTCTGTAATATTGTCATGTGCAAAGGTTAGATTGGGAAATAGCTTAGGAAGAGGTGGTGTTTGAGACTCTTTCTGAATTGTGTTAGGCTGGTTATAGCTCTCAGTTCTAGTGGGAGGGCATTCCAGGTTATTGGGGCGTGGATACTGAAGGCTCTTTTGGTTGTTTCCTTAGTGTATCTGACTGTTTGTTTCGGGATTATTAATGTATTCATTGCAATTGACCTTCTGGATCTATTAGGGGTCTGTGAGTGTACAAGGTTGGTAATGGTTGATGGTGCTTGGTTGTTTATGGCTTTGAATGTAGTGATCAGTATCTTGTAGTGGATTCTTGCGTTGGTTGGTAGCCAGTGGAGTCTTTTTAGAACTGGGGTTATGTGATCTGTCTTTGATATTCCTTCAAGTACTCTGGCAGCAATGTTCATCGCTAGTTGGAGAGGATTTAATGTTGCTTGAGGGAGTCCGTATAGAATTGCATTTGCAAAGTCAATGTGAGGCATTATCAGGGCTTGGTAGACGGTTCTGAAATCTGAAGGTTCCAGTAGAGGTCACAGGTGGCGTAATGTACGTATCTTGTGATATATTAGTTTTGTTATGTTTTTTATGTGGGCTTTCATATTGAGGCGCTGGTCAAGGGTTATACCTAGGTAGCGTAGTGTAGGTTTTACTGTTAATTCCTTGTCCTTTATCTTCACGGAGGTAGGAGGTGTGAAGTTTTGGTTTCTTGTTATAAACATCACATCAGTCTTGCTGTGGTTGATTCTTAGATTTTGGGAGATGAGCCAATCTTTTACTGCTTCGAGGCATGTTATCAATGATGTATAATCGGGGTGATTGATGGAGAATGGCATGAATAGTAGAATGTCGTCTGCATATGCTAAACAGGTGACATTAAAGGAACGAATGAGGTCACAAATGGGTTGCATGTATATATTAAACATCAACGCTGACAGAGAAGATCCTTGTGGTACCCCTTGATCTTGAAGAAATGGTTCAGAAGTAGTTTCGTCAATTCGTACTTGTTGCCAACGGTTAGTTAGATAGGATATACACCAGTCAAGTGCGGCGCCAACTATTCCTTTTTCCTTAAGGCGATCGATAAGTATTTGGTGGCTTACTGAGTCGAACGCAGCTGAGATGTCCATGAATATAAGTATGAATCCTTGGTGAATGTTATCTATTCCTGTGATTAGTGTGTTGAATAGTGTGATGAGGAGGGTCTCAACTCCATGAGCCTCTCTAAAGCCGTGTTGTGCAGGGTCAAGTGGAGCTTCATTGTCTATGTGCTGTTGTATTTGCCGTTGTACTACTTTCTCAATTATTTTCGCTAGGAGTGGGATACTGGATATTGGCCTGTAGGATTCTACTTTTAGGGGGTCTAATTTGTATGGCTCACTTTCAATCAATAAAACAGATTGACACAAAAAAAATAGCTTTTCAGGTAATTTTGCACCAAGTTTGGACGAAGTTGTGCATTTAATACGTTTTGGAACCAGTACTATGTCTGCTAGTATTGGTTCCAATCGTACATTTTTGGCTTAATTACTGGTGATTTTTGACAAATCAGACTTTTGGTAATTGTTTTACTTGGACCGAAATGATACATTTTTTCTGTTGTATAAGTGAAAAGCATATTTGTATAGAAAATGATTAAAAACAGGTAATGGGCACATAATAATTAAAAATAAGAGATTGATGACTAAAAATATCAGTGAATGTTACAGCATTTTGAATATTAATGTTGCCTAGCTCTGAATTCTGATGGTCTCTTATTTTGAACTAACTCTATTATATATTGTATGCGGTGTATTTAGATTTCAATAAAGCCTTTGACACCGTTCCTCACAGGTGACTTATAAACAAACTGAGCACCCTAGGGATGGACCCTAAAGTTACTGATTGGGTTGGAAATAGGTTGAGTGGGAGGCGACAAAGGGTATAGATAAATGGTGGAGGAGAAGGAGGTTACCAGTGGTGTGTCCCAGGAATCTGTCCTTGGTCCAATTCTTTTTAACATCTTTGTTAGTGATATAGCGGAAGGACTGTCAGTTAAGGTTTCCTTCTTTGCGGATGATACCAAAATCTGCAATAGAGTAGACACCCAGGAAAGTGTAGATAACATGACGAGGGATCTAGCTAAGCTTGAATAATGGTCTAGAATTTGGCAGCTGAGATTTAATGTTCAAAAATGCAAGATCAAGGATTTGGGCTGCAGCAATCCAAGGAAGCAATATAGTATAGGGGGTGAAGTACTTTTGTCCACTAAAGAAGAGCGGGACCTAGGCATGATTGTGTCTGATGATCTTAAAGTAGTTAACAGGTAGAAAAGGCAACAGCAAAAGCTAGAAGGATGCTTGGGTGCATAGGGAGGGGAATGGCCAGAAGAAGAAAGGAGGTGATAGTGCCTCTGTATAAGTCTTTGGAGTATTGTGTGCAATTCTGGAGACTGCATCTTCAAAAGGATATAAACAGGCTGGAGTTGGTACAGAGGGTGGCTACTAAAATGGCTAGTGGTCTTCATTATAAAGCATATGAGGGCAGAATTAAGGATCTTAATTTGTACACCTTAGAGGAAAGGCGGGATAGAGGTGATATGATTGAGACGTTTAAATACCTCCGTGTCATAAAGTACAGGGGGAGAGCCTCTTTCAATTGAAAGGAAGCTCTGCTATGAGGGGACATGGGATGAGGGTGAAGGGGGATAGATTCAGGAGTGATATGTGGAAATATTTCTTTACGGAAAGAGTGGTTGATCTGTGGAATAGTCTCCCAGTGGAGGTGGTAGAGATGAGGACAGTATCTGAATTCAAAGAAGCATGGGTCAAACACAGAGGATCTCTAAAGGAAGAAAGGAGACTGTATGTAGTGGTTGATATGGAAGGACAGACTAGATAGGTCATGTGGTCTTTTTCTGTCATCATGTTTCTATGTTTCTATATAATAAGTGAAGTTATAGAGGCTTACCAATATTGGAGAAGTGGATTTTTGGATGAAATGACTTAGGGCCTCTTTTACAAAAGTCCATTAGCTGGTTAATGGGCCTTTTAAAGTGTGGCTGCAGATAGTCAGAAACACTAGCCCCCGATAGTGCCTGCCTTCACATGCTAAAACACACGTTCATCAGTGAGCACAGGGTGGGGGAGGGAATGGGCAGAGATTGGGTATAAAGAGCACATTACAGCTAGCACCAGGGCAATTGCCACACAGTCAGTGGCAAAGCGGCTCCTAATGGAGTGGAGGAGTAGCCTAGTTGTTGGGGCAAGGTACTTCAGGACATCAACCTTGGGCTGGAAGGACTGTGGTTTCTAGTCCCACAGGTGCTCCTTGTGGTCTTGGGCAAGCCACTTAACCCTCCATAGCCCGTGTTCCCTGTAAAATAGTTATCTCCAAGTTATAATGCCCTGTTCAATGTAATTTCAGTTTGTTCAATGTAAACCGCACTGATGCAGAATAGCGTGGTATATAAGAGAAGATAAATAAAAATAAATAAATAATGTGGGTTCGCCTAATGACTCCTCTATAGGAATCTTTAAATAAATCTGACCTAACAGAGCCCAGGTTGGGAAAACCCGTTGCATGTTAATTGCTGGGGACATACTGAACATGCTTCCATCAGCTAACCTGCGGCCTTTGCCTTTAACGTGTCTGAGATCAGCGCTTTAATAGCAAATCCATAGTGGCCTATAGTAAAAACAGATGCTACTTGTCTAATGATTATCTGTTCCCAGTATCTTTCTGTCTAATACAAACCTTTAGCACAAAATGTTTACTACTCCTCTGGAGGTGAAGTTAGTCTTCAGCAGAGAAAATGACTGAGGTTCATTTTCTTTCAGTAGGACATAACGAGTCATATGTTTATATTGCTTCTTATTTCTCCATCTTATTGATTTTTCATCTTACTTTTAAGTCTATTAACAATGCAGATTAATGCCAGCACTTATGCATTAACACCCTACGAAAGCTCATTAAATGATAATGCTGGTGATTATGTATATTAACAAGTTAATGTACTTTGATAAAAAGGCCTCTTACTGTGCACCTCAAATATAATTTAACAACTAATTTGCAGAGCTAGTCATATGCACCACACACTCAAATTTTCCTCTGTACTAACTGTGCCAAATGGCTGAGCTGGATAGCATTTCATTTCATTTTATTTTTTAAGATATTTAAAGGCACTTTTTAGATAGGAGGTAGAGTGGGGAATTCCATCGTCCAGGTTAGGGCATGGAGAATTCCCAAATTATTTTATAGGCATGTGCAGGACCAAAAAAATGTTTCTTTGAACTGAAAAGAAACCAAGGTTCTTTTTGTATTCATTGTACTTTTATGCCTGCTATGTGTGCAAATTGCTTGTGTGTGCATATACCTATGAATTAATATGCGCACAACTGATGTACGTTTGCACAAGCAATTTACCTGTATTCTTAATTTTGACGCAAACAAATCCCAAATGAGCCCAAAATGCACATGCCTAATATTTTACAAGAGTTTCTGCCAAATGTAGAACCCCTCCTAAAATAAGTGCAGGACTGCATAGATAAGCCTCTCCACATCCAGTGCGATCAATGATTTTAAGAAGCCGCATGTGGAAAATAAAAATGCTAAAGCTCCCCAGATATGTGTTGGGAGCAGCTTCTTAAAATCACTGTTCCCACTCCGCACGTGCACCCATTTCTGCACCATCAGTACCTTCTACCCTGATCAGCCTCCCAACCTAGATCTGTCTCCCTCCACCATCCCTGTCCTCTATTCAATTTCAACACCCCTCCTCCAAGTGTTAGCTCTTCCTGACACCCCTCTTCCAAGTGTCAGCTTCCTCTTGACACCTCTCTTCTATGAATCTTAAAATAGTATAAGCAACCTCCCCCCCCCAACAGAAACCCCCTGGCACTAACAACCCCTCCTGAGGTCCCCACCTACAGTCTACATTCCTGATCTCACTCTCCAGCCTTCCCACAGTTCCTGGTGTCTAGTGGGAGCAGGAGTGATGCCTACTCGTTCCTCCTCTTACTGTGCCCAAATCTAAAATAGTGCTTCTAGCAGTACCATGAGCTTACTTCTAGGAGTCATCAGCACCATTTTGAACTCAGACAGAGTTAGAGCAGGAGTGAGTGGGAATCATTTTTGCCCCTACTAGACACCAGTGACCCCAGTAAGCCCAGACAGTGGGATGAGGGAGGGGGTTGCTGCTGGTTGGGACTTGGGATGGGTATTGTTTTGCCGGGAGGGCAAAGGTTGCTAATACCATTCAAAGGATCCCTAGAAGAGGTGTGTTGGGTAATTACCACTTGGAAGAAGTGTGTCAGGGAGAGCTTACCTATTGTAAAGGTGTGTCAGGGGGAGTTGAGACTTAGAAGAGGAGAATGTAGGTGGTATCAAGATTAGGAGTAGTGAGGGAGGCAGACCAGGTAAGAAGGTTGATCAGGGGGGGGGGGGGGCATACATTGACATTTACAGCTGTCCCTGCCAGCAGGCACCTACTCCTACCTTAGGGCAGGTGTAAATGCTAGAGATGTGGATTCCTAATGGGACAGACACAGCGATTCACATGGAAGAGACACAGAGGATCACTACATAGCAAAAGGATGAAATCAAAGAAAATGTAAATAAATTCATAAATACAGAGGTGTAACCTACCTGGAGTGGCAGATACAACCTTAAGCAGAGGCATGGGGGGGGGGGGGGGAGGTAGCCTGCACAGAGTGGCAGGTGCAGTTCTACTACTCTTTCCATCTTACTGGGCAGACTAGATAAACCGTACTGGTCTTTATCTGCCATCATTTACTATGTTACTATGTAATATGAAATGGAAATCCATACCTGTAGTGCAGACCAGCCCAGATCACTCCCTCTCCCCACCCTCAACATGCTTCCATAATTTTAAGACATGGTCACAATGCCCACATTTGGAAAGCTCCTGTTTCAAAATGCCATTTACACCTGTAGGCCAATCTGTATGTGTAAATGCTGTTATGTAGACATGTGAATGATTCTAATTGTAGGATAAGGTGGTATACAAATCCGTCTAAATAAATAAATACATAAATAAAATAACCCCCTTAACCCACTTTTGCACAAAGATGTGGGCCATTTACAAATAATATATATATATAACTTAAAACCAACAGCAAATAAAACGTAAGGTAGATAAATAATACATACAGTAACAGGGATTATTTTAGAAACTGTATTATTGATTTACATGTAAATACAGACTATTACCTGTCAAAATGATATTCACATGTAAATGGAAATTTTAGAAATGGTCTGTTGTATCCATGGATATCCTTACTACTGTATGTGGAAGTTGAAAGAGGGTGTGTCAGGGGCATCGTTAGGGTGTGGCTAAGACACAGCAAAACATGTTAATTTCAGTATTTTATATGGGGAATACATTTATACCTGTTCCCTGGCACGTTTAATTCTTAAATAACAACAACATAACCCCAAGTGCTTTACAAAAGAAACTCACCATTAGGGACACTCACAATCAGCATGACTACTCTACGACTCTATTATATAACATAACTTAAATAATTTATAAGCTCCTTTGTTTGAACTGTATATAGTTATCCTGTTACTTCCAAGTTACTATCCCTGTTATAATGTAAGCAAAAGATCTTGTTCTAATGCAAAATGTTGTTATAATGTAAACTGCACTGATTCTAAATAGCGCGGTATATAAGAATTTGTAATAAATAAATAATAAATAAATAAATAAATAAGGCTTACTTCTGCCAGCCATTTACAGGAAGTTATTCTGTTCAATATCCAATTGTTTATTTTGCCTTCCATATTGACATTAGGAAAATACAGAGGCAACTGTAGTTAATTTCCAGTATTTACAAGTGTAGGTTTGCAAAATGGCTCACATACATTTGTACGTGTGTGGCACCCATGCGTGCAAGTTGCAAAATGCTGCCTATATTTAGCTGCTGGCATGTACATGTGCAGGTAGCCATGTTTCCTTGGTTGCTTTTTTTTCCCATAATGTAGGCTTGTAAAATGGCTCCTCCCACTGTAGATGGATGTATAGCTTCATGCACTCAACCTCAACATCTCAATTCCCATCTCTACACCTTTTCTAAAATGCGCCTTCACATCCGAAACAAAAATTACAGCATACATAAATGGCATAAAATAAGGTATAATTCCTAACTGCTCCATACTTTACTCATAAGCAATTTTAAATAAATGCATCTCTAGCTCTCTTTGAAACACAAGGAAATTCTGCTGTTTTCATAAGGCAAACATTTTGGAACCAAAAAAGAAAGTCTTTTCATGAGGGAGGGGAAACTGCCACATGGCCAGTGAGTGAATATGTTGGGAGTGATAGCTGTCCATCTCGATGATAATCAAAGCAAGAGGCATCACTCAGTTCTACCATTACAAGACTGGACAGCTAGCTAGCAGGATTTAAGAGTCCCTCCCTTTGACAGAGGGGCAGCAGGGTGCATGATGGCAGGAAAACATAGGGATACCTGTGGTGGGGGGGGGGGGACTGAGTAATGCTGTAGGATAGACACTGAGAATGAGGGACCTGGAAACCAGAGAAATGGTAGAAAAGGAGCTAGCTCACCATGAGCTAATGGGCTTGTTTTACTCTAATTTACATATTTTAGACAAATGGATGTTTCACAAAGCTAAAAATATACAGAAGATGGATGTACATTCACCCATGCTCAGTGGCCCTAAATTTCTGTAACTGGAATCACTCAATTTATCATAGTGATTAAATTGTTAGTGAGTATTGAAGCTGTGTACAAAACACTGGATTACTCATTGTGTGCAGGTGGGCATAGAGAGGGTAATTTTATAAACTCCCACGCAGGTAGCACAAGTTGCCTGTCAGACGTGTATTTGGAACCTTTTTATAAAGTGAAATAGAGGGGTAAAGATGCACCTTGGTTTAGTTACGGAAGTTACACTTGCTCCAGAGCAGGGAGAAATGCCTGTGCCTGGATTCCTCAGAAACGTGCGAAAGTTATAATAGTTTATAGCTCATGCATGTAAACTTAGGGTCTGCCTATGCACAGCCCCTCTGCATATCCAGACTGAAAGAACACATGATAGGGCTTATGCGCATGCTTAAAGAATGTCAACCACCTAAAGTGTGTGTGCAAGTGGCCAGTCCCACGTGCAAGTCCCTAAAATAAGGGTTTCGAGCAGATGTGTGTAATTCTCTGTATCCCTTATAAAATCAGCCCCATAACTTTTAGCATTTATTTGAAAGCTTAGCTAATTCCTTCTAGCACTTTGCTTTGTTCTATTGAAAAGCACATAACATTTGCTGATGCATGTCTAATATTTATCATAAAATATTTAGTAAGACTAAAGAAAGATTAGGAAATAGCTTCACTTTCCAAGTATATGTTTCACCATAGTAAAACGCTGTTCTCACGGTTATAGTATGAACTTGTTATATTCAGGTATTTAGCTATGTTTTGAGCGAGAAGGCTTACTAATTTTGAACTGAAATGAACATGATTGGCCTTGTATTTCATGTTGCAGTGTAATATTAACATTTTTTGACTAGCAACAAAATCCTGTCATTTCTGCCAAAACGGAATAAAAATAAGAAGATTACTCTTCAGTAGTGTGGCTTCCATATAACTTTATGGGGATTATTTTAAAAGCCCAATTTGTGCTTTGGACGTCTGAAAACACCGCGTAACACAATTTTTGTTCCTGGGTAGTGACTGTTATTCCCTAATTGCTTATAACTTAAAAGTATGGAAAATGGTTTCTCATTAAACTTTGCTTTTGTGAATAGGAGATTGATATTTGTGAAATGTATGTATTCCCATTGTTAAAACAGGCTTACTTGTGCCTTTTTGTTCACATAAAATAAAAAAACACAACATATAATTTTTCCTTATATTTAAGCTATTCAAGAGAGAGACTTGAAGACCTAAATATGTACACTCTGGATGAGAGGAGGGATAGGGGAGATATGATTCAGACCTTTAAATACTTAAAGAGAAATAATGAACAAACAAACCTCTTCCAAAGACGGGGAAGCAGTAAAACTAGAGGGCATAACATGAAGCTGCAAGGGGTAAATTGAAAGGCAATGTCAGGAAATACTTTTTCACTGAAAGGGTGGTGGATGCTTGGAATGCCCTCCCGATGGAAGTGGTGGGGACAAATACAGTAACAAAATTCAAAATGGCCTGGGACATGCACAGTGGATCCCTTTATTGCAACAGGATAAAATCAAAATAAACTTAAGTATCTAATTTCTCAACAAACAGGGGTGTCCTACATGGAGCGGTGGGTTCACACCTAAAACAATGACAGGGGTGGCCTATATGGAGCGGCAGGTGCACCTACTCTTGCCATCTTACTGGGCAGACTAGATGGACCATACTGGTCTTTATCTGTCATCATTCACTATGTTACAATAAGAAAGACCATAAAACGTTTAGAAGTGAGTAGATTTTCGTCATTTACGATTATATTGTAAATCACTTTAACGAATAAGCCCCCAGATGTAGTCTCCCATCTTATTCTCATTATACTGTCCTTGGTAGCGGCGTTCAAATTCCGGTATATCCTGGTGGAAATGTTTGCCTTGCTCCTCTGAGTACACTCCTATGTTCTCCTTGAATTTATCAAGATGAGCATCAAGGATATGGACCTTGAGAGACATCCTGTAGCCCATTTTGCCATAATTCTTAACCAGAGCCTTAACAAGCTCTACATAGTTTTCGGCCTTCTGGTTTCCCTAAAAGCCATGAACCACTGCAACAAAGCTGTTCCAAGCTGCTTTCTCCTTCCTAGTAAGCAGCTTGGGAATTTCCATGCACTCAAGAATCTTTTGTATTTGTGGTCCAACTTTGGCCTCTGCCTCAGACAGTTTAGGGAAGAAGTTTTGAAGGTACTTGAAGGCTGTCGACTCTTTCTGTAAAGTTGTGACAAATTGTTTCATAATACCCAATTTGATGTGCAGTGGTGGCATCAGCACCTTCTGTGGTAACACCAGTGACTCCTACTTCACGTTCTTTGTCCCAACAGAAAATTCAGTTTGCTGTGGCCAGTCCCGCCTGTGGTAGTGCACCACGGTGTCCCTGCTGTCCCAAAGACAAAGATAGCTGGGAAATTTGGTAAAACCTCTTTGAAGACCCATCAGAAATGCCACCATTTTAAAGTCTTTAATAACCTCCCAGTCATACTCAACATACTTCAAGGCTTCTATCAAGGTCTTGATGCTGCTGTAATATTCTTTGAGACTCACTGAGTGAGATAGATGAAGAAATGGGTACTTGTTCCCATTATGTAGCAGCATGGCTTTGAGACTCCTGGAAGAGCTGTCAATGAACAGGCACCACTCCTTCAGGTGACATGCAATTCTGATATTGTCGAACAGACCGGTCACATTGTGGCAAAAGCAGAGCCCAACTTGACTAGTGAAGAAGCTAGTGGTGACACTTCTTCTGACCTGTGACTTGTTCATCCAACAACTTCCACTGCTTGAACCTGGATGTTAAAAGCTCGGCATTGGACTTGATGAGACCAAGATCTCTGACCAAGTCATTGATGTCATTTTCGTTCAGGAAGTAAGGGTTTCTCTCTTCAGCTCCACCTCTGATATTGTAATCTAGATCTGCAATGTCTTCTTCATTTTGTGAATTGCTGCTTTCTTCTGAAGACAGCTGCTTTCTCTGTGGAAGAGTGGGTTCAGGGACCTCTGGGCAGTGTGGCACTGGGGCAATGGATGAAGGAATGCTCAGATACATGACAGAAGGAGCATTCTTGCCAGTCCAATGTTTGGAAGGATCCACCATGCAGAGGTAGCAATTGCTCAAGTAGTCAGTGGGTTCCCGCCAAATTCTTAGGATAGCAAACTTCATGACTCTCTTTTCCCCTCTGTACCATCCTGCCAAAGAAAAAATAAAATGTGAAAATAAAAAAATAATTATATATATAAAATTATGATGATAAAATTAATTTGAATTAATGATGTTCTTGCTAAATATTTCATATATTATGTAAAAATTCAGTAACAATAAAGATTTTATGACATAAAATTCCACAGTATAAGTCAGCATCAATTGTCCATCTTATCTTCCAGAGTTTTCTTGCAGTTCTCGCAAGAGAAATGAGACCCCCAGGGTTTGTCTTGATCCCCAACAGGCATGCCGAAATATGCCTTGTAAGCTTCACACATTTTGGCAGATGCTTCCATGGAGTATTTTTTCACTCTTATCTTGATAAAATCGCCACAGACAGCAAAATGCATCTGCTGGATTTATTTTATTTATTTATTTAAAAGGATTTATATACCGCTTTGTCCTGAAATCAAAGTGGTTTACACTTCAAACAATCAGAAATCAGTGTCAGTAAGGGTAGGCATGCTGTGTTAACATGGAGTGGAGTGATGATTTCTTGGTGTGCTATTTACAGGATGAGCTATGTATAAGTGGTTATATACAGGGAGGGTAGGTGGGTACATTGGGGTTTTTCAAACAATGACTTAATATTAACTTATACATTGGGGGTCTTTCAGACAATAACTTAATATTAACCTATACAAGGACATCAATTTTATACAATAACAATAGCTTCTACAAAGAACTTTCAATTATAAACATTAAAATCATATGTTAACAATTTAAGCATGCTTGTGACTTCATGTTCCTTTTACTAGGAATGTTCAATTGTGAATTGTGACATTGCATTTCAAATGTAGACAGTCTTGTAACTTCCCATATTAATATTGAGATTGGTGTGATTGTTGGTCTTCGTTATAATGTTCAATGAATAAGGTAGTCTTGAGTAACTTGTGGAAGTCCTTTAAATCAGTTGTGGACCGTAGCTTCTCTGGGAGTGCATTCCAAATTCCAGGGGCTGCTAGGGAGAAAGCTGGCATGGATGTGGATTTATTGGTATTTGTAAATAATCTAGGAGTTGGTATTGTGTTTTTAGTGCTGTTTCTGTCCGGTCTCTCTTTTGTTTTGGTTCCGATGAGCTCTTGAAGTATATCTGCTGACATGTTGTTTTTGATCTTGAAGATTGTTAGAGCTGATTTATATAACCGAGGCAGGCGGACCCGGCGCTCCAGGCCCCTACCTCTCACCCCCCCCCCCCACCTGCTCCACAACAACCCCGCCCCTATCCCCGCCCCCCCCCTCCCCACAAAAGACATAACACCAAAATTTCATGGAACACAACTGGTCGCAGCTTTTATTAGCCATAACAATTTAACAAACCAACAATAAACTTTCCAACCCCTCAATTAGCGGCACCCGGCTGCACCAGCCATTCCTCAGCAAAGTGCCTGCCACCGCTAATGCCATAACTCGCCACCCGGCAAGTTACCATATCCCTCTCCCCGACTTCGCCATGCTAAGCAAAAGTCGGCCGAGGGTTTGACCGGGTCAGGGGCACCCCGCCCCCGCCCAAATGTAGCCTGCTGCTCCGGACCCCGGAAACCTCCGCGATCCCGCCCCCCTCCCCCCGCTGCAACACCCCAAACATCCACCGCCTAACGTTAGGGAGGGAGGGAGGGATGCCGGCACCGAACGCAGCCTCCGCTCGACTGACCACGCAGAGGCTGCTCTCAGCTTCTATTCCCCCCCCCGCTCCCCAACACCCAAGGCACTAATTGGTTCCCATGAGGCTGCGACCCACGGGAGCCAATCAATTTAAAAGACGCGCGCGCGTGCCGCATCAGAGCAGCGTGTGTGCGCACCCCGCCCAGGCCGCACACAGGGTCCCCGCGCCGGGCCGCGCGCCCGGTTAATATCGGCCGCCGGGACCCTGCCCCCGGCCTCGGGATAACCGAGGCAGGCGGACCCGGCGCTCCAGGCCCCTACCTCTCACCCTCCCCCACCCGCTCCACAACAACCCCGCCCCTACCCCCGCCCCCCCCCCCACAAAAGACATAACACCAAAATTTCATGGAACACAACTGGTCGCAGCTTTTATTAGCCATAACAATTTAACAAACCAACAATAAACTTTCCAACCCCTCAATTAGCGGCACCCGGCTGCACCAGCCATACCTCAGCAAAGTGCCTGCCACCGCTAATGCCATAACTCGCCACCCGGCAAGTTACCATACCCCTCTCCCTGACTTCGCCATGCTAAGCAAAAGTCGGCTGAGGGTTTGACCGGGTCAGGGGCACCCCGCCCCCGCCCAAATGTAGCCTGCTGCTCTGGACCCCGGAAACCTCCGGGATCCCGCCACCGGCACATAACACTGTTCATGTGCCGTCCCCCCTGGCCCCAAGCTGCGACCAATGTGCATCATGGCCAGACATATATTCCAAGGCCTCCTGCCAGTCATTAAGGAGTAGGTCCATGCCAACTGGCGACAAATGAACCCCGTCAGCCCGATAGAGTCCCGAACACCCAACGTCCACCCAGTCGTGCAAGATCTGATACCCACCCCTCTCACAGACCCAACGACCAATCTGGCGATTGACCTTGGTCAACCCCCGGGACCAACGACGCTGATCCCGGCAGGCCGGCCATGGAATGATGTCTGACCACAGAACAATAACACCGGGAAACTTCCGCAACACCAGTCCCAGATCATCTTGAACTGCCCGGATCAGCTGCAGGCAGGACCAGGACACCAGGTCATTGCCACCCAGATGGACCAACAGGGCGGCCGGCCACCGCGACGTCCTCCCGTGGCGTCGTAGCAAAGGCAGCAACTGCGACCACCGCATGCCTCGCACTCCCAGCCATTGGACAGCCACCGACGACGGGTTCAATCCCAAATTGGCACCGATAGGGCGGTCCGCCGCGCGCTGACCCGCCCAATGGACAAAAGAGTGGCCAGCAACCCAACATCCACCAGGTCCGACACCCCCATCTGAAAAAGAAATAGAAAGTTAAAGCCCCAACCAACAACATCCCGGCACCTACAGCCGAACATACCCTTTAAAAACCGAAGAACGCCACCTCCCAATGCCCTGAATGACATGAGCCGGTAACCCCGCAGCTGCCGCACTAGTGGCAGCCCCAATCCAAAAGGAGTGGGGAGCAAAACGCAGCGGATCTTCCCCCACTGCGGACAACACCAGTTGCAACACCGCAGAAACCTGGCAACGGGTTAAAACCCGAGAATCCACGTGTACGAAAAACCCGACTGCGCCCACCGGACGCACAGCGCAATACTGCCCAACGCCCGCACCGGGCAAGTCCGTGGCTCCGCGCCCTCGCCCAGGTACACCCACAAACCTTTACCAAGCGGATCTGTTTTGGACTTAGCTAAAAGGATCCGCACCCCCCCCTCTACCACCCGGATGTGACGCGCCAACAGCCCCCCAACACCCCCCCCCAGCCCAAGCCCGCAAACAGTTCCCCGATACGAAATGCCCCAAAAAAGGCTAGGCAAAAAACCGTCCGGAACAAGGAAGCCTTGTACTCAGACGAAGCCACCTGCCTTAAGGCCCCGCAAACCCGCACCAGGAGCCCATGCGTGATCGGCAACCGCGAATCGCATGGCATAGGCTGCACCCGCTCCCAACCCTGTAGAAGCCGCCGTGTTAAGACCCCCCCAGCCGGGGAACCCCAACCCACCACGCTCGCAAAAAAGTTAAACCCCGCCAAATGCGCGCGCACCTCCGACCGCGAAAACCCGGCGCCCTTGGCCGCCACAATATATTGAGCCATCATACCTTCCGGGACCCCCACCGCCTGCCACCCGCAAGAGCACAAAAAAGCGACCACCCGGTCGCACCCCCGCCGATACGCAGACCAGGTCCCCGCAGACACTGAATTCCTCAGCAGGTCTAGCATCTCTCGAGGCCAATGCTCCACAAGTTCTCTGGGACCACCGATCCGTCCTTGTCTGCTTTGGGGGCCAGCACCCTGAACCGCTCCCACTGAAAACGAGAAAGAGCATCAGCAATCTCGTTAGTGGAACCTGGTATATGCCGAGCCCGCACTGCCACATTCAACTGTAAACACGCTAAGACGACTTCCCGCATCAAGCCAGCTACCCTCACGCACTTTGGAGTGTATCTGTTAATCACACTTACGACCGCCGCATTATCACACCACCAAAGCACCCTCCGGTTACGAAGGCACTCCGGCCAGAGCGCCAAAACTGCACGAATCGGAAAGAGCTCTAAAAATGTGATATTCCTGGTCAGGCCCACCGCACGCCAAGACTCCGGCCACCGATCCGCGCACCAGGCCCCTCCGAAATACACGCCCAAGCCCGCCCCCCCCCCGCCGCATCAGTGTACAACTGCAAATCGTCACTGGATACCTCGGGCTCCAGCAGAACAGAAGTCCCATTGAAGTCCCCCAAAAAACGATCCCACACCCGCAAATCTGCCTGCATTGCTGTCATCACCCGAATCCGGTGATGAGGTTTCTGCACCCCAACCATCGCACAGGCCAACCTCCTGGAAAACACCCGCCCCATCGGAATCGTCCGACAGGCAAAATTTAAGGACCCCAACAGGGACTGCAACTCACGTAAAGAAACCTTGCGAGCCGACAACACATTGGCCACCGAAATCCGCAAGCGAGCGACTTTGTCTTGAGGCAAACGCGCCACCATGTCCTCCGAATCCAACTCCACACCCAAAAAGGTCAACCGCGTAGTCGGACCCTCGGTCTTCCCGTCCGCCAAGGGGACCCCAAACTCCTGCGCCAGCCGCACAAACCCAGATAACATCCCTTGACAATCCCCGGAGTTCGCTGTTCCTACAAACAAAAAATCGTCCAGGTAATGCACCACGGACGACAGGCCAGATGCGCGAACCAGCACCCACTCCAAGAAGGTACTAAACATCTCAAAGTAAGCGCAAGAGATAGAACAGCCCATCGGCATGCACTTGTCGAAATAATACCCACCTTGAAAGCAAAACCCCAATAAGGGGAAGGAAGACGGGTGGACGGGCAACAAACGAAAAGCCGATTCAATGTCCACCTTTGCCAGTAAAGCCGACCGACCGGCCCCGCGCACCAGCAAAGCAGCCTTATCGAAGGAAGCATAGCGAACCGTACAAAATTGACACGGGATAGAATCATTCACGGAAGCCCCGATTGGACAGGACAAATTGTGAATCAACCGGAATTTGCCCGGCTCTTTCTTGGGCACAACACCCAAAGGCGAAATCACCATGTTAGAAAATGGAGGCTCCAAGAAGGGGCCCACCACCCTCCCCAACTGCAATTCGCTCAACAATTTGCCCTGAACCACCTCCGCCCAACGATGTACTGAAGGGGAGTTCCGAGCAGACGGCGCCGACACCACCCCCCTCACCGGGATAACGAAACTGTTCCTAAACCCAAAGCCCAGAATCGCCGCCTCACGCCTCCGGGGATAACGACTTAGCCACCCTAAGAAGGCCTCCACACGAACCGGGGAGGGGGCGCGCCCATGCCACTCACTGCCCTTTTGGGGCAGGACCGGCCATGCCAGAGGTGCCCTTCTTAATGTACTTGACCGCGGAATGGGGACCCCCGCACAAGGAACAGGTGTGCTGGAACTTGCAATCGGGAAAAGGACAGGTGGAGCGGTTGAAACGCCAGCACACGTCACCGCTCCCAGTCGAGACTGCCTTTGAGGACACCCCGGCCGCCCCCCCTCGAAAGGGCCACGCCGCATCCCCCCCCCACCGCCCCGACGCCACTCTTACCCCCGCCCCCAGCACCTGCACCGGACCTCGCCGACATCTGGGTCAACCACAGGTTAATGTCCTGCGTGCCCCACGAAAGCGAGCGGCTCTCCTCCATCCTATCCCTGAACTTTTCATCCTAATTTAGCCAAGACCAGCCATCGTGCGTCTGAGACGCCTCGAGGATGGAATCGGCGTACGCCAGCAGCATCCCATACTGCGCCGGATCTCGCTGGCCCCAAACACTGGCCAACCGCAAAAAGGAACGCGTCCAGTTAACCACATTACACGCCACCTTCCTAACCCGGCCGGCCTTCTCATCATCCTTTCTCTTTTTCCGACTCTTGCCCGAGTGCTTCCTCCCCTCTAAGAAACGGAAGATATCAATGTAGCGCCGCTTTTGAATTTTACGCCGCAGCTTACGTGGCACCCCCACCCACAATTCCGGCAAGGAAACCACCGAAGAGGCCCCCCCACCCACACCTAAGCCCCCCCCACAATCTGGAAGCTGCTGAACCCCCCCCCTCCCGACCCCCCGGACGAACCACTCGAGGAGGAAGAGGACGAGGACGAATCCGAGCTGCGACGCCGCCGACACGACCGCCGGTGCTTTTCACGCAAATCCCCCCCTTTTCCCTTGTCGACTCATCCCCTTCCCCCATTAACTCACCCGGCGCAGCAACCAGCTCACCAGCCACCGCAAGGTCCTCGCCGTCGGCGCACGCGACATCCCTGGGACCCCGTTGGGCCGACTCCGCTGCCGCTCCACGCTGCGTCTCAGCCCCAGCCGAAGGACTCATCCAGCTCTCTCCACCAGCCGCGCCCACGGGCCACGAGGGCTGCGCCATAAACTGCCCCTGCGGAGACAAAAAGGGAAAAACAGGAGGGGAAACCGACACCGGCCAGGCCGGAGACCAAGGACCTCCCCACCCCGTCCTAGATGTACCCTGCCCCCCAGACACCCACTGCTCCCAAGGGGAAGCCCCCCCGGCGTGCCAAAGCACCGGGAACCACCCCGCGGGCCTGCCACAGCTAGCAACCCACGGTGCCCCATCGGGCCTTAACCCTCCCCCTTGGCCCGGTGCCCCGAAATCACCCCCCGCCCCCCCACACCCCCCACAGCCCCCACCCCAACCCCCCCCACATCCCCCGCCCGTACCACTCCAGCCCCACCCTGCAGCCCCTCCCCCACCCCCTGGGATCCACCGTGAGGGTGGGCACCCTTTCCGCCTTTGCGGCCCCGCACCGCACCTCCCCAGCCCCTGTTGCCCCCCCACCCCCCTCCACAACCCCCACCCCACCCGCACCCACCGGCCCAGGCAACCCCCTACCTCTCCCAGTGCCCCCCCTAGACCTAGACCCCCGCCCCTTTGCCGCAGCTTTAGCAGGGGCCAAACCCCCAGCCTTTGCCCTGCCAGGCATCTCCACCAGGCACAAGCACAGCCGCAGACCTGCAGCGTCCAGAAAAAGGCCTCTGAGCAGCTAGGCCCCACCATGTGCTGCCACCCGAAATACCCGCAACCCCCCCGACAAGCAGCCCCACACTCACGCTACCCGGAGACAACGCTGAACACCACCCAGCTGCCGATTAGGCTCCTGGTAGCTGGCACCCGATCCCGCAGAATACAGCAGTCTCCCGCAGAACACAGGTCCTCGTCTCCACGCCGGCACCGAACGCAGCCTCCGCTCGACTGACCACGCGGAGGCTGCTCAGCTTCTACTCCCCCCCCCGCTCCCCAACACCCAAGGCACTAATTGGCTCCCGTGAGGCCACGACCCACGGGAGCCAATCAATTTAAAAGACGCGCGCCGCATCAGAGCCGCGCACGCGCACTCCGCCCAGGCCGCGCACAGGGTCCCCGCGCCGGGCCACGCGCTCGGTTAATATCGGCCGCCGGGACCCTGCCCGCGGCCTCGGGATTTTGCTCTTGAGGAGATTGGTAGCCAATACAGATTTTGTAGTATGGGAGTTATATGGTCTTGTAGTGACGCGCCAGCAATGATGTGGGCAGCGGTGTTTTGGACTATTTGAAGGGGACAGGTGGGTGTTTGGGTAGGCCTTGGAAGAGGAGGTTGCAATAGTCCAACACAGGTGTGATAATTGCCTGGCATACTGTACGGAAGTGTTCGCTGCTGAGTAGAGGTTTTAGTCTTTGGAGCATCGCTAGTTTGAAGAAGGCTGTTTTGGATGATTTGTTAATGTGTGCCTGTAGAGTAAATTGTTTGTCTAGTATCACTCCAAGGTAGCAAACTTCCTCTTTTACAGTGATTGGTGTATTTGAGCTTTCAACTACTGGCTCTTGTTACAATGTCCTGACTGCTATTGGAATATATATGCAATTGCATCTTAATTGGTTGACTGCCAAAACTTGGCCAAGTCGGGTCTGTAACTTTGAAGGTTTTACGAAATAAAAGGTTTCTTTGTTTTAAGAGGTGTGGCCATGTCCTCCCTGCGCTGTTCTAATGACTACTTTTATAAATATTCATTTCAGGGCAATTTTTTTTTAATAAAGAAGTGGCTGTGTTTATGCCTCTGCCAAAAAAAGCTGAAAGGTTACTAAACAACAGCAACAAAAAAAATCTTGTTTTCTTGTCTACTTTTGTTAATAGCTATCATAGTTTGGTTTCATGGTGTCAGACTTTGGGTTAGAAGGCAATCATCTTCCAAGCTGAGTGAGTACATCTTCTACCAGCCTGCCCTTAACTGTCTTGAATTTATGATGTTCTTTGTTCCTGTTTTCTGACTGGTTCAAAGTTTGATGGTCCAAGAGCCCTTCCTGTCTTTTTTTTTTTTTTTTGCCCTGTGAATCTATTGACTTCTGCTCTAGAGGCCTACCTCTTATGCCATGTTTTCGTTCCAGAAATAATGTGAAGCCATGTCCAGGCATACTTTTGAAGACTTTTATCAAGCCTATTCCAGATCATTAATTGGACCAGGATCTGGCAAATGATCCATGAAAGGTTTTCCACAGAGCTCAAGAAGAATCAAGCTTTGGGCCAGTCAGAAAACGGGAATGAAGATCACCAGAAACACAAGACAGTTAAGAACAGAATAGGCTCTTTGGAGACACAGTAGCTCCTCCTACAAGATGTTTTTTTTTTTTTCCCAAATGCAAGGGCCACTGGTTTGAGGCCATCTCGGGTTGCTATGACAGTGTGGAAAAGCAACAGGATTTGAGGCTTTTCATGTCATGTTCAGATTAAAAAGAATATGAAATGAGAAGTCCTTTCAAATGAATGCATCTCCTTAATTTCTAGTGTACCAGGCAGGTCAAAAAGATGATGTGAGGTGTTAGCTGCATAGGCAGGAGAGGCATAAGCAGTAGGAATGACAAATGAGCTCAGCACTAGTCCCACCATACTACCAGCTATGCTTTACTGGTATCAGTTAGGATTTGATGCCGTCTCTCCCCTATGGCTCTAGTGATCTGTGGGGGAGACAAAATTATAAGCATTGGTTCCAGGTACCAGAGACCATTGCCTCTATGGGTAAAACATGATTTTTTTTGTGAATAATCTGGCAGACATATACATCTGTCTTTCCATCTGCTCTGGAGTAGGCATAAATATACACATGTTCCTGCTACTACTGATTATAAATGTAAGTGGTGATTTTAGAATGGAAAATATACAGTATCTGCACTTTCTTTTCCTGAAACTGATGCATTCTGCGTGCATAACAGCTGTTTCCACTTATGTGGCTGGTTCTAAAATTGCCTTCATAACTTATAAGGTACAGTAGCTGAATTTGCTGCTGAACAAATTTTTGTGGGCCCTTAATCTACTCCAAATTACTTCAGTTTTTGGATTTATAACTTTGGACACATGAAGCCCAATGTTGTATAGAACCCCTAGGTCAGAAAAATTGCAACATTGTTACATAAGGTTCACTGAATGTGGAGCCTTTTGTAAAATACATATAAAGCCATGGACCAACCATTTGGATTTGATGATAAGTATATTGAAAACATTAATTAATCAAAAAAAGCATATTCAATAAAGTGCAGTATCACCTGGAGCTTTGCATGTGTAAGTAGCAGCACATATATACAGGGTGGCCCAAAAAAAGTGAGAACATCTCGTAAATTAAAAGCTTAAATAGCTAGTTTACTTATTTACCTTTTTTAGCTATATAACGTCTTTATTTCGACAATTTCCAGTTGCCATCTTTTTTTTTAAATTTGTCAATTGTTTGCATCTGTCTTTTTGAATTTTTAAATAACTTATATGCTATGAGATGTTCTCACTTTTTTTGGGCCACCCTGTATATATTTATTTAACTCATAATTTTTCTATACCACTCATCTTAAATTCTAAGTGACTTCCAGTCAACATACAAAATATAGAACAAAAATTAAAACAGTCAACACACAACATCACATCGAATAAAAACATAAGACTCCACCCAATGACCAGAGGTTAACTATGGGCCCGATATTCCAACTCTTAATCAGCAGTGAAAAAGCAATGTTACCTCTGTAAGTGATACATATACAGGTATCCAGCATCTTCAGTCAGCCGCCAACTGACGAATATTCATGCAGTGTGCATGGCATTAATTGGATATCTCCAGGAGAGTAATGTAGAATAAGAGGGGCGTGGATGCAACATACCCAGTTAGCAAAGATATTCAGTGGTGCAGGATGCTAAATCAAATGCAATAAACTGCTTATCTTTAGGCCAGATTTTTGGGTGCATTTGGCCTGGTGATATGGCAGCACATATTTGTCAGCATACATGACATAGGAGTCATGGCTTTTTCCCCAGACCCTGGATTCCATGCAGCTGTGGACTCTGGTGACTTCAGTCTCCAAAGGTAATAGGACAGTTTACAAGATGAGATTAACTCTGACCCCCCTGGTGATTTCAGTCTCCAAGGCCTGTCTGAAGCCCCTCCTTGCTAAATCAAGAATAGCAGACCTTAAAGGGAGTGGCTAGCAGACCTCAAGGGGAAGTGCTGGAGAGGATTCAATTCACTATAAAGGACAGAAACACTTCATCTCTCTCTCTCTCTTCCACCATTCATCGGACATGAAGGACAGGAGGCTCTGATAATCAATTCCTTTCACCCCTCCCCTGCTCTCTCTCTCTCTCTCCCTTGCCATGAGGCTCTAAACACATGTTCTGGCCTATCTCTCTCTCACACTTCACACATGCACATGCACACACAGATTCATTGATGCACACTGAAACAGCTCTGTAACAATCACTATATACCTCTGTTCAATACCTATGTATTAAGCCTATTTCTACATAAAAAAACCTTTCTCCAAGCCACACCTGTTTGGTTGTTTTATTACAAGCCCCACTGTCTCTGTGAAGTGAAATGAATCCAGGACCTACAGGAAAGTAACCTGACCAAATCTTACATCTTTATGGGGGCTCGTCTCTCGGATTTCACAGCAGACCTCCAGTTGGGTAAGTAATAATTTTGTATAATACATTAAGTAGATTTCAGACAGAATCAAAAGTCCTTGTGACCATTTACAATTGACATACTGGATGACACTTAGACACTATTTAGTGAACAGTTCCAGTGATAAATTTGTTTTGTGGGTTAGACAAGGTGAGATTTTTATTGTCAAAAGGCTCTGTAAGCATCTAGAATTTTAAAGACATCACACAGAGTGGCTTGCAATTGTCTTATTTTGATGTATAGGCTTGCTATATTATTTGAGCTGCTAAGAAAAGACAGAGAGATAGTCCAGATTTAGTTTGGAAGTGGTACACAGGTAAACAGTCCCTCATTGAATACAATATACATCTTTCTTGATAAAGCTATTACCTCCTGTCCCTTTTAACTTTTATTTCTCTGTCTCCTGTCAGTAACTATCTTAGTGAGAGCAGGCTTAAAGCTGGCTGCAATTGATACAACAATTCTGTTAATCTCCTAACACCCTTCTTACTATAACTTCACCCTAAACTTCCACCCTGTTAAAAAGGTGAGAAGCATGTTTTATTCAGGTATAATTTTAAGGTGTGGTCTTTATGCCAGTACTCTTTACTGAACACCCATAAAATTTATTCCATTCCAACTATAATTCTAAGTCTCACTTCTTCATAAAAGTGAGCATTCCTCCTTCTAAGGTTACACATTTGAGATAGTCCAACTACAGCCTTTCTGCAGTATCAAATATGGAAGCCTTTGATTTTAAAGAACTTAAAGAAATTTTAATTTCATACTGTAAGAGGAAAGGGGGTCCCTTTGAAGGTGAATTCCCTGAGTCATCATGGTATAATATTCAAAAACAAATGTTAAACCATGATCAAGAATTCAAAAAGAAAACAAATAAAAGAAAATGCCTTTTTATCCAAGGCATGTGCAGGGGGCTCATTAGCATGAAAAAGGACAATACTGAACTGACTTCTCAGTGTACCCAATTGACCAAAGACCTTGAGGAGGCACAAATTTGCATCTCTATACAAAGAACTCAAGTGATACAAGCAACAAATTCTTTTATAACTGTTAGTGAGCAATTAGAAGCACTTAAACTTGAATTGAGGCACATTAAGGATCAATTGGCCTCTGTAAGACAAAAGCCAACACCCATATCCCCTTATGCCTATGACACACCTTATGAGCAATGCATACAAGCTACTGACAAACAAAAGAATACTAAAGTATGCATAGTTCAACTTAGAAATGGGAAGAATACGGATGAATCACATGAAGAAATTCATGATAGTTTATCTCAGCCAGAACCCAGCAATAATCAGGATCTCTGTCAGGAGGATAATTCAGATGACTTAGACATGGCACCCAGTACTGAACTCAAAGCACCAGTTAAAGTAATGTGGCAGGAAAATTTAAAAGATAGAGATATAGAAAAAATAGTTGAGAAAATTGGCACTATGCCTCTTAATGTAAATCAGTGGGTGAAATGGGCGATTGATATTCTGATTCACTGGGGTCTAGGGAAATACAGAAGAAAACAATCAGACTTTGATAGACTTATGCATTTGGATCTGGGGCCACACTATTATAGAGTTGGCTCTCTCACTCACCCATACCAGTTGGTTAAAAGGGGTACTGAGAAACTATTTCACTGTTCCCCAATGCAAGTATTTAAAATTATTTCACCTCTACCAAATGATACACTGGAACAGTTTGCATATAGAACCTGGATTTCAAAAGCAGTTCTTAATGAGCAGGAGTCCTGGCCCAAGGCAGAAGATTATGGGGAGAGCATGCATAAGGAATTTTTATTAGAATTGCTATCCCCTGAGATTACAAAACACCTTCTGTTATTTTCTGAAGACCCTGAAGCAACCCCTTTTGATACTTTAATGCTCAGAATTGGGTCTGTTTGGAAGACCCAGCCCTCGCAGGTAATAACAGTATCAGAAGCACGGAAGTGGCAAGCCAAGGAATCCTCTCAGTACATAAGAAACACAGACAGAGGACACACACCTAAGTGGCAAGCCGAGGGATCCTCTCAGTACACAAGAAACACAGACAGAGGACACATACCTTGGAGAGCACATGGCAGAGGTACTTTTAGAAACTCCTCAGGTTACATTCCTTTTCAGGAGCTCAAAGCACAGAGAGATGGGCTAGAAAAGGAGAAAACTAAATGGGAACAAGACAAACATATACTGCAGATAGAAATAGATAAATTAAAACAGGATTTAAAAGCAGCTCAGGACAAACACAAGGCTAGTGCATAGGGATGTCCTGACCTCTTGAGTTCAGATATCAAAATGTCTCAAGCCTTCATAGCCCAGCCTGCCTCCTTTATCTCAGCAGAGGACTCAATTCCAGAGCCTCTGGATGATGAAATGGATACAGGCCCAGGACACAATTTAAGGCTTATAACGTCCTTGATACTGGACTCTTGTGCACGCCCCAATGTTATCAGCAGAATAGGGGGTCAGGATAAATTAGCTTTGATTGACACAGGGGCTGGAATTAGTTTTACTAACAGAGCTTCTCCCACTGCAGAGCAGAAAAATATGGAAATTTATGAAATTCAAGGAATTAATGACACAGCTTCCAAATGTGTGGCTATCTCAGTTAAATGGGGTATCCCTGTGCACAGTGAACAAAATAAGGAAATGTTGGAAACCACTGCCTCCACTATAGTGAACACACCAAAAGAAATAATTGGAATTGATGTTCTCAACCAGTTAAATTTGGTGGTGGATATGGCTAATCTTAAATTGTGGCAGTATTCAGGAACTTCAAGTGCTTCTAAAACTTTAGCGCATGAAGTCATTCCCATGCAGTTAGCAACTCAGTGCACCAAGGCAGCTCAGCAGTATGATCTGTGTGTAATTCCCTCAGAAGTGGCTGATATTCCAGTCTGGGCTCAAGACAAGTTAGATTGTGGGAAAATGCACACAGAAATACTGTTGGAAGGTGAGGATCCTCCACCACAGAAGCAATACCCAGTACCTCATCAGGCTATAGAACCAGTGACTAAAATTGTGAAGATACTGGAGGAGAGGGGTCTGATTAGACCTATTTCTTCCACATGTAATTCACCAGCCTGGCCGATAGTTAAACCGGGGGGTTCCTTCAGGCTCACTATGGACTTCCGTGCCCTGAATCAAGTTTCAAAATCTGTAGTGCCCGTGGTAGCCTCATACCCTGAAATGATCTCTAAACTGAATCCCAAATGTAAATTTTTCTCTGTTTTAGACATATCCAATGGGTTTTGGAGTCTGCCCCTGGCCCTTGAATGCCAGTACAAAACAGCCTTTCAGTGGCTGAATAAACAATATGCATGGACTGTGCTTCCACAGGGATATAAGGATTCCCCATCAATATTTCATAAATACATGCAGGAAGCCCTATCATTATTGTCTTGCAGAGATAATATAATTCAGTATGTAGATGACATTCTGATTCAGTCTGAGAATGAAGTCATACACTGGAATCATGTAAGAGAAGTTTTAAAAGCCCTCTTACAAGCGGGTCTTAAAGTTAATCCTGCCAAGGCTCAACTGTGCAAATCACAGGTTTCCTTTTTAGGGGTTACTATTGGCCAGGACGGTAAATCTGTAGATTCTCAGAGGATAGAGCTGATACAGAGACTTCCACTTCCTACAGATCAAAAATCACTCCAGTCATTTCTAGGGCTCACTGGTTTCTGTCGTGACTTCATGCACAATTATGCTGAAGTGGCAGCTCCACTTTACTCCCTGCTAAAAAGTAAACGTTATGCTTGGGAGGAAGGACATACAGATGCTGTAACTAAATTAAAACACATTCTGACTTCTGCTCCTGTTCTTGCACACCCAGATCACACACAACATTTTTTCATGTACCCTGTAGTTGGAGAGAACAGTATAGGTGCAGCTCTAACACAACGCTTAGGAGGAGTAGATCTCCCTATCGCTTTCTGTTCCAGAGTTCTCACTTCTCCTAAACTCAAAATGGGAAACTGTGAAAAACATGTACTGGCTTCCTATGCTGCTATGCAGAAATTTACATACATCATTGGTGCTCAAACCACATACATATGCAGCCATCACACCCCCCTCAAATTCATTGTAGAAGGAAAGTTAGCATGTAGCAAGATTAGGACTGAGAGAATAGTCCAGTGGACTCTCATGTTGCAAGCACAGAATGTAAAGTTTGAATTGTTGAAAGAACCTAACGTGCAAGTGGCTGGAATCTTGCTGGAGGGGCAACCTCATGACTGTCAGTCCTCACCCAATGCCCCTAATCACATGATCTTTAGGGAACTAGGACTAGACAAAATTTCACCTTTTCTTCCTACAGTATATATTGATGGTAGTAGCCAATGTGAAGGAGGCAGGCGACTAGCAGGTTTTGCAATTGTACAATTGGACCCAAATAACCAAGTGGTACTGCAAAGACAGTATTCCTGTGGGTCAGCATCAGCACAGTACTGGGAGCTGGCTGCTTTTGTAGCTTGTATGCAACAATATCAGGATTCACACCCAGAGATACAAATCATTTTAGATTCTGATTATGTCTTTAAAAGTGCCATTGCCCTGTTACCCTGGTGCCTGGCAAATAAATTTAAATCTACAGATGGGTCCACAGTGAAAAATTAATCACTGTGGACTATGGCACAAGAACTGAGTGAGAAGTTTCAGAGAGTACATTTAGTTAAAGTAAAGGCACATAGGAAGAAAGGCCCTTTAGTGAAAGGAAACACATTAGCAGACTCACTAGCCAAGGAAGCATGCTATGTAGGCCTCATATGGCCCTGGTATGAGCAGACACGCATGGTTGCTATTGCTACATGTTCCACAGATTACGATCAGATAATACCACCAGATTACTTTGTAGCACTGTAGCAGCAGAGCGCAGACAAACCAATAATACCAGGAGTCTGTTCAGAAGGTCCAAATCATTTATTTGTGCACAAGTCTCAAGCAAAGTCAATTTCAAAATGGCTGAGCAAAGTTTTCTGGCAATACAACAACTTTTATAGACTTTTACTCCATTCTAGGTATAGCAAAACATTTCATTGGTCCCGGTACTCTCCCGTACCTCCCGTACCCCTTCTATTGGTGCCGGTACTGATATGATTATCCAATTATGTTCCTCCAGTGGGCTCAGCACCTGCTTACCCCCCTTCTAGTCCCAATTACAATGGCCAGTTCATCAACTTGTTACTTTCATACTTCCAAGGCCATTGAGCCAATTTGTGCGTGTAGGGGAGCAGGGCTCTGCAACTCATCTGTCAGCAGTCCCAATTAAATCCCTTGCAGATGTACTTTCTTATCAGTAACTTTTAAACATATTTTTCTGTATTTTTCCATCTTCCAGTTCTGCTTGTCTAAGCTAATTCAATACTTTTACTGAGTTCTAATCCTACAATAGCAGCATGTTGGGGGATGTGTAATTCCTATGAGCCTCTTCACAGGCTTCATTTACAGGTCAAGCTAGTTAGGCCTGCCTGCTTATGTCAGACACTGTGGATCACAGGCCTTCACCTGCCACATTCCCCCCTTTGATTAATCTCACCCTATTACTTAATAAGGTGTGAGAATTAAATCACTTCAAAATAGTTATGCTAGGGTTCTCGAATTCCGACCATATGTAGGAGGCTTTGGTTGGTACAAGGCCATAATCTTAGTTGCGGTCTTCCGCTCCACTGTACTTTCAATAGCATTATGAATAGAACGCATACAACATGGGATTAAACATGGTAATAACAAAATAACAGCAACAAGTATTAGTACTAATATAAGGAAAGTTTTAAATCCTCCCAACCATGAGAAAAGGTTAGCAAACCAGTTAGGGAATTTCAATGAGTGCCAAGTTTGCACTGGCACATAAGCATGTCTTTGCATATCTTTAGCAATTTCTTCAACTACTTGACTCTTATCATCTATTTTTAAATAACAATTAGTTAAATTCAGCTTACCACATACTCCTCCTTCAGCTGCTAACAAATAATCAAGTGCTAAGCGATTCTGATATATAGCAGTGCGCATCTGAGTACTTTGTCTAGCTAAAAGTGTAAGAGCTTGGCTAGTTTCATTGGTTATTATTTCAACTACTGCTTGTAAGCGGATAATACGATTAATCATATAGACTGGGGTTCGATATCCATACATTCCATCATCATTCCAAGTGGCAGGCCCATAATACTCAATGATTCTTTCTGGTGGCCAATCATCCCCCTGCCACTTCTCCCACTTGCCTACCTGGAGAGGTGATCTCTTCTGTCTCAAGGCTCTTTTGTGTCGGTGGGTAGTATATACTGGGTATCCTAATTGTTCTCCATGTTCAGTGTTTAACAGGAAGAAGGAAGGTCTGATGGTTCCTAAGACACATGCTCCTCCCCATTGTGGCGGGAGTTGTGCATAAGCTCGGTTTCCACAGATCCAATATAGGCCAGGTGGGGCTTGCCAGGCATGGGCTTTGGCAAGATTAGTCCATAAATCAGCAAGTTCAGGAAATCTGGCTAATGGGTTAGGAGGTTCAGGGTGTTTGATTCCTGACCACCATGACATCTTTTTGGTGGTGGCATTATAGAATTTCTGGCTAAGACAGACTAGCTGTCCTACCTGTTGGGTGAACTGAGGTCCAGTTCTGGTATAGCAAAGACGTCCAACAATTGAGTGCGCTAACACCCATTCGCTAGTAGTCTTGTGTAATTCAGTCTGATTGTAAGTCAGAGAATAATTCAATTCTTGGGCTTCCCATGGCCACTGGTCTCCCATCTGGGTTCCGCCACAGAAATAGCAATTTGAGATTTTAAGACTAGATACTACTGCTCCAGCTAATTCTAAAAATAAATTCTGAGAAGGGTGAGGGATTTCAAACTTATTTACATGCATGGCCTCATAGAAGGTATTATGGATATGATATTTAGATGACTTGTGGGCTTGGGTATTCAATCTGATATACACAATGG
The DNA here is from genome assembly GCA_033557465.1 of Ichthyophis bannanicus. Lineage (NCBI taxonomy): Eukaryota > Metazoa > Chordata > Amphibia > Gymnophiona > Ichthyophiidae > Ichthyophis > Ichthyophis bannanicus. The sequence goes on from CM066031.1 coordinate 229,828,074, forward strand.
TTCCCGGATCTACTGCTCCACCAGCAATACGTAAACCAAACTTGTACCCTTGTTTCCATGCAGTGGGATTGTGTATCTGTAAGTGTAAGGGGTTACAAGCATCTTTCTGACATTTATCATTTGTTGTCGACTTGGTTAAAGTGGCCATTCATTTATCTATCTTTTCGTCAACTATACCATTATTCCATGTAGCATAAAAAACACATTCCCAATCCGGGCAATAGTAATCTGCTTCAGGGGCAGTACTATAGCCTGGTTCTTTCTTACCTGTACATTTTCTCCATCCTATGGCACCTTCTGGGCACATATACTTATGGTCATTCCGATACGCTTTTTCCCAGGTACCACAGGTGGAGCGACTATCTCTGTTTATGACATTACATGCATCAAAATTCAAAACAACAGGTCTAGTAATGTCTTTAAGTGGCGGCGTAGCAGCTATTATAGGTCCATCTGCATCCTTCCATCGTATTTCCAATGTGTAATAGGATGGATTCTGATGCGGATTATAACATACTCTAGATTTACCATTAGCGCAAACATTTAGTTCAGTGGTGTTATAAATACACCGAGTCACTTTTCCAGTGCAGGTATAATAAGAATGGTAAATCAAAGTCTGAGTTACTTTTAGTCCAGTTCGAGTAGAAGTAATGCAAGCAGTGCATGGAGGTAAAGCATAAGTCAGTTCAAAACCTCCACAGAAGGCAACCAGGGCAAAGCAAAGGCAAAGATACATGTTGATTGGAGTTCTTCTGAATCCTCAGCTTGCAGATCTTGACCACGACGTTCTTTTCTTCGTCCCGTTCGCTAATGAAGCAATTCAACGGGTGCTGAGTATTGATTGAAGATCCTCAAGTTGTCCATCACACCTCAACCAACTTAGCAATTTCAGTTGGTTTTTGAAGTATGGTTAATTAATGTAGTATCAAAGTAGTGTGCAAGATTACACACAGATTGAGTTCGTTGAAACAAAACTGTTGCTGCATGGAAAACAGCAATCCTCTTCGAAAGACTTGGCTACTGCAAGGCACTGTGACAAAGTGTCTAAGTTGCTGGTTGCCGTCTCAGAGTAACTCGCAAGGGTGCATCAAGATGCTGCTCTGCTATCCACTGCTCAGGTTCAGGATCAGCGGTGGGCTTGACTCTGCTGTGGTGGATCCAGGCGTTGATTTCTGCTACCTTTACTGCAGTTGGGGTAGACAGGATGACGGTGTATGGTCGCTTCCAATGGGGTTCCAACGGTGTCTTCTTCCAATCTTTGATCCACACCGAGGTACCAGGCTGGTAGGGATGCAGAGGTTCCGTCAAGTTGATAGGCAACTGGTCTTGGATCCACGCATGGAGAGTCTGCAGAACAAAACTAAGAGCTAGGAGTTCTTGCCTGGTTATTTCTGAACCAATATGGGCTAAACTTCCTTTAATTCCCTGCACTATTGCTGGGGGTTTACCATACAGAACTTCAAAAGGGGAAAATCCTGTTGATTTTACAGGAGCTTAGCGTATTCTGAGTAAAGCAATTGGGAGCACTTGGGGCCACTTTAGGTGTGTCTCCTGACAAAGCTTAGACATTTGGGCTTTTAGGGTACGATTCATTCGCTCAACTTTCCCTGAACTCTGGGGTCTATATGCAGTGTGGAGCTTCCATTGTATCTGCAAAGCTTTTGCTAACTGTTGAGTAATCTGGGAGACAAATGAGGGTCCATTGTCTGACCCTATTACTGCTGGAATTCCAAACCTAGGGACAATCTCTCTCATTAAAACTTTGGTAACTTCTCGGGCTTTCTCAGTTTTGGTTGGGAAGGCTTCTACCCACCCAGAGAAAGTACAGACTAATACTAATAGGTAATGATATCCATTGGCTCTTGGCATTTCAGTAAAATCAATTTGGAGGTTGTGCATGGGGGTTACACCTCCTGACTGAACTCGGGGTGCCGTTATAAGGCCTTGTTTGGCATTATTTTTGGCACAAGTTAGACATTGACGTGCTACTGAAGCTGATATGGTTGTCAATAGAGTAATGTAAAAATGTGGTCTGAGTGCTTTTTCCATAGTACTTTTCCCATAGTGGGTGGCTTCGTGAAAGGCTTTGACAAAAGATGGTCCTAACAGTTCAGGAATTACTATTCGTCCAGGGGGTTGACTGCCCTCTGCTGGTGGCAGCTCAATCCATCCATCTTTCAGTACTCCATCTTCCTTGTTACAATAGTAATCTAATTCTTTGGTGGTATATCGTGGTGTCCATAAATTCAGAGGTACTGGAAACAATGCTGCTTGCATTGGCATAGCTTGTGGTGTAATTTGTCCCGTCATAGCTGCTTGTCGTGCTGAGGCATCTGCAAACCTATTCCCTCAGGCAACTTCTTCTTTCCCTGCTTGATGTCCTCTGCAATGCATGACAGCTACACGAGTTGGGGCCCAGACTGCATCAAGTAACATCAGTATCTCGGGACCATACTTGACTGACTTTCCTCCGGATGTGATGAGCCCTCGTTCTTTATAGAGAGCTCCATGGGCATGTAGAGTAGTGAAGGCATATTTGGAATCTGTATATACATTTAGCACAAGTTTCGCTCCTAATAATAATGCTCTGGTGAGTGCTATCAATTCGGCTTTCTGAGCTGATGTGCCTGAGGCTAAAGCTGATGACTCAACTATTATTATTATTTATTTATTTATTTATTTGGACAGCTTTTATATACCGCTGCTTCCAAGGATCAGCAGCGGTTTACATTATAACAAACAGAACAGGTACATTGAACTTTAAAAACTAGGAACTTTAAAAACTAGGAACAACTTCATGTTGAGTGACAATTGCATATCCGGCACAGCGTCGTCCATCGAGTATGAGACTGCTCCCATCAACATAATAGACTTGGTCAGGGTTGTCTATGGGGACATCTGTCAGATCAGGTCGACTGGAGAACACAGTGTCCATGACTTCGATACAGTCATGTTCTGGGAGTTCTTCACTAATGGGTATCAAGGTGGCTGGATTCAAGGCGTGACTCACTTCTAATTGTATCTGTGGGTTTTCACATAACATGCTCTGGTATTTCAACATTCGGGAATTGGTGAGCCAATAATTTGCTTTTTGTTCCATGAGGGCAAGGACTGCATGTGGCACAGTGACTCGTATGTTCTGTCCTAATGTGAGCTTGTCTGCTTCACTCACTAATAATGCTGTAGCTGCAACTGCTCTCAGGCATGGTGGCCATCCTTTGGCCACAGTGTCCAACTGTTTCGATAGATATGCTACAGGTCGCTCCCAATTTCCCAATTTCTGAGTCAACATGCCTAAGGCATTTCCCTGTGCTTCATGTACAAACAAGTGGAAAGGCTTGTGAACATCTGGTAGTCCAAGTGCTGGTGATGACATCAATTCTTCCTTTAACTTCTTGAAGGCTGTATCCTGCTCAAGTCCCCACTCCAGTGGCGACTTCTCTTCTCCTTTTGTGGCTTCATACAGTGGTTTGGCAATTTGGGCAAAGTTGGGTATCCAGATTCGGCAATATCCTGCCGCTCCCAGAAAGGCTCTGACTTGCTTTCTGGTTGTTGGGGTTGGAATTCTACATACTGCTTCTTTTCTTTCTCTGCCTAATCTTCGGCTTCCTTGGGTTATACGAAAACCCAAGTATTTCACTTCTTTTTGGCATAGTTGTGCTTTTGCTCTGGAAACTTTGTATCCAGCTTCATCTAGTAACTGCAAGAGGTCTTTGGTGGCTTGTATACATTCACTTTCTGATACGGCAGCTATCAGCAGATCATCCACGTATTGGAGAAGCACTCTCTTCCCCGGGGCCACTGGATAACTTGAAAGGTCTTGATTCAATGCAGCACTAAAGATGGTAGGCGAATTCTTGAATCCTTGGGGTAATCGTGTCCATGTGAGTTGGCCCCCTCTTCCAGAGATGGGGTCCTGCCATTCAAATGCAAACAATATTTGACTTACAGGGGCTAATCTTATGCAAAAGAATGCATCTTTTAGATCTAGTACAGTAAAATGGGTAGCTTCAGCAGGTATCAGTCCTAGAAGAGTATAAGGATTGGGTACAACTGGATGTATAGTTTCAACTGCATCATTCACTCTCCTTAGGTCTTGCACTGGGCGGTAATCATCTGTCCCAGGTTTCTTTACTGGCAAAAGTGGAGTGTTCCATGGGGATTGACATACTTTTAGTAGGCCATATTCGAGCAATCTTTGCAAGTGGCGATGAATGCCTTCAATTGCAGCTCTTGGGAGAGGGTACTGTTTGACGTGTACTGGTGTAGTACTAGGCTTGAGGGTTACAATTACTGGGGCTATATGTTTGGCTAGGCCTGGAGGACTGCCTTCTGCCCATACTCCAGGTGGTGCATGAATGTTCTTTAAAGTTTGTTCGAAATAAGTGTCTTGGACAGAGTCATCAATGTAATACCTCCATTCTTCTTCTCGGGGAACTGTCAGCAGCATTATTCCTGCTGGTTTGACTTGGGGATTTACTGTCATTTGCATTTCTCCTTTTTCAGAGAAAGATATTTGTGCTTGAAGTTTGGCTAGCATATCTCGTCCCAGTAGTGGCACTGGACATTCGGGCATGTAAAGGAATTGATGAGTTATTTGCTGTCCTCCTAGACTGCATATACGATTCTGAAGAAAAGATTTTGTAGCTTTGGCACCAGTTGCTCCTATGATGGTGACTGCTTTTGTAGAAAATGGGGCTATCTTTTTGTCTATTACTGAATGTTCTGCTCCAGTATCAACCATAAAGTTCATAACTTGGTCTCCTATTTGTATTCCGACCATAGGCTCCTGGAGACCTAAAGCAAACTCGGAGCCCGGTCTGTCCTAGTCCACGTCATTTTCATCATGGATTGTCGTAGTCAATGCTTGGATAGCTCCTCCTCTTTCTCGCTGGAATTGTTCTCGATTGGCTCCTCCACGATTTCGGGGATGGCCTCGTCTTTCTTCTCGCCACTGATGATTGTTTTCGTCATCCTGCTGGGCGTCTTCGAGTTGCGGGCATGCATCTCTCCAATGTCCTTCTTCTCTGCAATAGGCGCATTGGTTTACGCCTAGCTGCTGGGGCCGGCCTCCACCTCAGCCCCGCCCCCTTCCTCTGCTCCGTCGACTAAGGGTACTTCCCCTTTTCTGTTCAACTATGGCCGCAGCCAAAAAATCAGCTTTCTTCTTCATCTTTCGATCACATTCTCTCTGCCTTTCATTATCACGATTCACATACACTTTATGGGCGACTTCCAGTAACTGAGTTGTATTCATGCCCACAAACCCTTCTAATTTTTGTAATTTACATCTAATGTCTGGTTGAGACTGGTTTACAAAAGCAGAATTCACCATACATAAACTTTCTGGTGCCTCGGGATCATAGGGAGTATACATTCTGTATGCTTCAGTTAATCTTTCATGGAATTCTGCGGGGCTCTCATCTATACCTTGGATAACCCCTGCAACTTTGGAAAGGTTCATAGCTTTCTGGCCCCCCCTTTTCAGACCTTGTAAAAAGCCTTGGCGAAAACGGGCTAGGGCTGTGGATCCTTGCTCTGTATTTGGATCCCATCGGGGGTCTTCATTCGGGAATTCTCTCTGGGCCGCTTCCCGATGGTCTATTCTGTTCGTCCCCGGTCCTGGAGCTACAGGGTTATCCGCCAGCCAATCAATAGCTGCTTTTCTAATTCGTGCTCGCTCCTCTGTCGTGAATAGAGTGGTCAGGAGCTGGCGGCAATCTGCCCAAGTGGGTTGGTGAGTTTCCATAATAGTATTCACTAATTCTGTAAGTTCTAAGGGTTTATTGGTATAGGAGACATAATGTGTCCTCCAATTTAACAAATCAGTTGTAGAGAAAGGGACATACACATAACTTAGGGGTCCCGCTACCACCTCATCATTATCATTCTTTACGGGCACACCTGGGACTTGCCGTAAGGGCATCATCTTGGCAGTAGATATCTTTTGGGATCTAAGGGATATTTTCGTAACTGTCTTATCAGGAGTCACCTTCTTCTTTTCTACATGTTTCACTTTGGATGTACTTTTTGCTGGCAAACTAGTGCTGGCAACCAGTTTTACACTGTCAGTATCACTTATGGAAGTTTCAGTTTCTAATTGCTCTATTTCTGTATCTGACTCTCCTTTTTCTGTCCCGGACGATTCACCTTCAAACAAAAGGGACTCTTCTTCCTGTTCTTCAGGTAATAGCTCTGGGGTGGGGTCCCGTCTTGGCTGTCTCGGGGTTTCTGGGGCGGGACGCCGGGCAGCTCTTACTGGGCCTGGGGTTCGAGGCTGTCGGGGAATCATTTCTGGGGAATCAGGATCTACCAGGATGGGCTTCTTCCTGGACTTCTTATCCTGCCCTTTCGTTCTAGGCTGTTCTGTTTTCTGACTACAATCTGTCTTAGCTAACATTATTCTGCACTGTTCTTCATAACAGCGCTGCGCCCAAGGGGGCGGATCTTCACAAATACTTAACCAGGAATCTATATAGGGGTACTGATCAGGGTGCGCTATCCGCACTCTACGGTGTACTAACTGGATAATTTCTACATTAAAAGTTCCCTCTCGGGGCCAGGTAGGGTCTAAATCGGGCCACTCCCTAGTACACAAAATTTGTAAACAGGCTGCTGTCATTTTAATACCATAATCTCCAGAATATCCCTCTTTAAAGTGAGCGATCATACATTCTAATGGAGTGTTCCTAGTAGACCCCGCCCCTCCCATTTCGATGTGTGTGCGCAACAACAGACAAAAGGGAAAAGGAGGGCGGACCGTGGGTAAGGGGTCCTCACGGTCCTGGAAACGTATAAGGAGAACAAATAACAAGACAAGACGACAATCGCTTCCCCCTTTTCGCGACCTGAACGCGGTCGCCCGGTCAGGAAATGCGCTACTCAGGGGTCCGCCTTCACTTGGTCCGTGCTGCCAGACCTCTCATCCACACTTCATTCACACAATCATGCTAGCAACGTATCCCAGAATGCATTCGTTTCTATCTATTCTGACTAGTCTTATTCAATTTCCAAAATACAAAAAGATGGGGGTTTCGCCCTGCGAATACTCATGCGGGGTTACTCGGCCCGTCTTTGAGAGGTGATCAGGCTCTCTTACCAATTACCAATTTCCAAATTCCAAGTTCAAATGGCAGCACTGCTCTTTCTTATCTGTCTAGACATAACAAATCAAAACTCTACTCACCGGATCCGGTCCTCAAACTTCCCAAGCAGGCGCATGAGTTGGACCTCGGACTCCCCTCACTCGGGTTCGAGGCGTTGGCTCCAGCCGGGCCCGGCACCCGCCGAGGTCCGACCAGCTCCCTCCGATGCAAGGGACCGGCGGCGCCAGGGAGTAGCCCCCGTCGGAAGGGCGCGATCCCGGCAGGACCAAGCCTATAGAGGCGGAAAGTCGTGGTATATTGCCCTATATACACTCTGATTCCACAACTTCCCGGCCAACGCACCAAGAATATGTAGCAGCAGAGCGCAGACAAACCAATAATACCAGGAGTCTGTTCAGAAGGTCCAAATCATTTATTTGTGCACAAGTCTCAAGCAAAATGGCTGAGCAAAGTTTTCTGGCAATACAACAACTTTTATAGACTTTTACTCCATTCTAGGTATAGCAAAACATTTCATTGGTCCCGGTACTCTCCCGTACCTCCCGTACCCCTTCTATTGGTGCCGGTACTGATATGATTATCCAATTATGTTCCTCCAGTGGGCTCAGCACCTGCTTACCCCCCTTCTAGTCCCAATTACAATGGCCAGTTCATCAACTTGTTACTTTCATACTTCCAAGGCCATTGAGCCAATTTGTGCGTGTAGGGGAGCAGGGCTCTGCAACTCATCTGTCAGCAGTCCCAATTAAATCCCTTGCAGATGTACTTTCTTATCAGTGACTTTTAAACATATTTTTCTGTATTTTTCCATCTTCCAGTTCTGCTTGTCTAAGCTAATTCAATACTTTTACTGAGTTCTAATCCTACAATAGCAGCATGTTGGGGGATGTGTAATTCCTATGAGCCTCTTCACAGGCTTCATTTACAGGTCAAGCTAGTTAGGCCTGCCTGCTTATGTCAGACACTGTGGATCACAGGCCTTCACCTGCCACAGCACTGCAGACAAAGGACCCTGAGCTTTCCAATTTAAGGAAGCTTTTGCAGGACGCCCCAGATAACCTATATCAGCACACACCCTTTCTCATACTCGCTATAGAGAAAGACATTCTATGTGCAAAAAGAGAGGAAGGCTTGGTTATAGCTATCCCTAGAGCTCGAGGTAAAGAATGGATGCATTGGGTTCATGGTGCAGGTCCTATGGGACACCCTAAAGCAGACGAAATGCAGACTATCCTCAATAGGTTGGTATGGTGGCCAGAAATGAAACATGATATACAGGATCATGTTTCCTCCTGTGTAATCTGTGCTTCATTTGGGAGGCAACCTAAAAAGAGAAGGGGACAGTTAATGAGAGCACCTCCTCGTGGCCCATTTGAGAGATTGCAAATAGATCATGTGGGCCCTCTCCCATTGACTGCTAGGAAGAATAGATTTTTACTGACTGTTGTTGATTCCTTTTCTCATTGGGTAGAAGCATTCCCTGTCCCAGATCAAACTGCTTGAACCACTGCAGAAATCCTAACTATGCAATTTTTTACACGCTGGGGCATTCCCAAGACTATTGATTCTGATAATGGTCCTGAATTTGTTTCTCAGCTCATCAAGGAATTGTTTGATTTTCTAGGCATAGAACAACAACTCCACATTCCGTACCATCCACAGGCAACAGGGCAGGTAGAAAGAATGAATCAAACAATTAAGGTCCACCTCAGCCCTATGCTTAATCTGACCAGGAAAAATTGGGATCTGGTGCTCCCTTTAGTCCTTATGCGTATCAGAGCTAATGTCTGTAAATCCACAGGTTTTGCACCCTATGAAGCCTTAATGGGAAGGCCAATGCAACGGTGGGAAAATATGCTGAGTCCTTTTCTTCCAGAGGACCAGACCGTAATTCTCACCAATGAGTGGATGAAATCCCTGCAAGAACATCTAAAAGAAATTCAGACCTCTGTGCTAGCTAACACAGAAAAAGCCAGAGATTATTTGCAGGAGGTACATGCAAAAGGTTCTGATTTAAGACCCCTCAAGGTTGGGAGTAAAGTGATGATTCTGAGACCTAGACCAAACCTCCCCTTTGGAAACGCAAAGTGGGAAGGACCGTACTTAGTTACTGATACCCTAGGTCCAAGCCTATACCAAATCCTAATGCCTGACAACCAGCAGTACTGGAAACACATCACCCAGTTAAAACCATATGGGTAATACGTGCTTTATCAGTCTTTGTTTTCAGACACCACCTGAAGACAGCACGGTCAACTATTTACTCCTGCTGTATAGTTGACATGTGTTTAATAGTTATGTAAATAAGTAGTAAAAATTATTAATTTTTTTTTGTTTTGTTGTTACATAGTATAAGTGGGGAGCATTAGTTTACTCCCTAGTAGAGTGAAACAAGTTTGCTTTTATTATGTCTCGGTTTCCTGTTGTTCTTGTATCTGCTCTCTTCTACTCAAGTCTCATTACAGGAACTATCATCCGAATATGCACGATTGGCTGGGCTAATTCCACAGGTGGAGTGTATCGCTACCAAGAAATACCCCCACCTTTCCCGGAAGGAAAGGATCTGGTCATCCTGAGTTTCTGTTCGGTACAGGACAAGCCAGTGTTCTATCAACAGCACATCACTGAGACTTCATTCCTTTTGGATGTATCTTGTTTACCTACCACCCCTCATCCCACCCCTCCCACCACTTCTGCTCCTCCTGTACTCTACCTTTCTGATATCCACCTATTTCAGGAAGGACATGCCTTTCAGATTAAATATGATGCACCACACGATGTTTTATATGATGTGGAATACCATTTTCTTACTTGGCATCTATTTCCCAAATTGTTTCTAGTTACTCACAAATATCCAAATTGCTCTCAGTTTGTTGCCAACCACATACAAATGCTCAATACTTGGTTTGATATGCAGTCAGTAACACCCCGAGCCAAGCAATTTCGACACAAGCGTGAATTAATTGATACGATTTTAGGTGGCACAGGGACTGCACTGGGTGCCCTTAATATAATTGATATAGAGGTGCTCCGTAATAAAATGGGATCCACTGCTCAGCATGCTGCTGATGGTTTTACCTCACAACATATTATTAATGAAGCTTCCTCTAAATTGTCCAATGTGGTTGTAGATACCTTTGCTCTTATATCTCCCATTATAGAACAGAAAATTGTTACCTTAGCACATGCAGAATATAGATTGGGAAAGAATATTTCCTGGGCTCTTGCCTGTGATCAAGTACAGATCGAGCTTATTACTATACTAAAGGAAATTCTGATCACTGCTAAGTTAGGACACTGGCCACCATCTCTCATTCATATGGCTAGTACCAAAATACCGGAATTTGCTATAGCTCACCTTGATTGGTGGACAGTTAGTGTTCCCATTTGCTCACCACAAGGCTGCTCTATCTGTACTTTGATCCCATGGTCAGGACAACACACAGTTATTTATCCTATTGTTAATATTGGGGTGCAGTTTGATAATATGCTTATGTATCCTGTGGACCATCTCACATGGGTGCAGCCACTGGACGACACCTGGACTTCATTCAAGCCGATGGACCCCAGTTTGTGTGAGCAGACTACATTTCAGTCCAAGTGTCAACCTCACCAGTTTAAAGAGGCTGACACCTCCTGCTGGAACAATTCCTTCTCTTGATCCCTGACTGTTAAGCTCTCATATTCCATGACTACCTCACACAGTTTGTATTACCTTGGAGCTGGACACTTTTGTTTTCATCTGTTCTTTCCCCAGAATGTTTCTTTTTCGATTGCTCCCAGAATGCATGACATTCGCCTTCCCAAGAACACTTTGTTGTACAGTTCAAACTATTTACCAAACAATACCTGGTGCAGTCATACACCACTGGTCTCCCTCACCATTAATGGGACAACTTATTCCACACCGCTGGTTACCAATGACTCTATGGACATTCCAGACTTTATGTCATATGCTGTGCATCCCTTACCACTTGGCATGGGAGAAGAGACACTACATAAACTGCTCAACTTTACAGAACTCCATGCCTATATTGATCACCTTAAAACAACATCCACTGAAGTGAATCACACCATCGCTTATGAGAATGGACACATTCAACAAATTTTTGGACACTTGCTACAAGATGCTCATGTGTCTGTGTGGGAATTGTTATTTGGTTACTCACCTACTGCTGATCATGTCTTTAATGTTTTTATTCACCCTATTATTATTTTAACTGCTGTACAAATATTGCTATGCATTATCATAATTTTCCTGTGCTGTAAGATGAAACAAATGTACATTTCCTTGCAGCGCATGTCCTATAGACATTTTAAGGTAGTTACACTGAACTTCTCCAGCATCCACCCCTACATCCAGGCTAATTTGGCCTGCTAATTTGGCTAATTTGGCATTTCCTATTACACTGAATAGCAGAGTCAGCTGCAGTCTAGTATTGATTCCTATCCTCACTCATAGCATCCTGGTACCTTTTTGCTTTAGCCTCCTCACAAATTCCTGCAGACCTTATGCACTGTTCACTCTCTCTAAGACAGGCACGGAGGTAGCATATTGGGTTCCCTCCCCCCCCCCCCCCCAGTAGTGGCTGCTCTACCTAAGACACAAGGTTTGGACTCATAAGGAGACTTGTTTATCTCTAGAATACTAGAGACAGTACTAGAGACAGTACTGTGCAGGACAGGGGACTTGCTGGACATAGCAAGGTATTTAATACAAGAGGTATTAGACAAGCTGCCTACTATCAGGTAATGGCAGCTGGGACAGGTACCACAGGCTTGCTTCCACCATTTCCAGGCACAAATAATAAATAAAAATAAAAAAGGTGTGGGAGATGTCAGCATACATGACATAGGAGTCATGGCTTTTTCCCCAGACCCTGGATTCCATGCAGCTGTGGACTCTGGTGACTTCAGTCTCCAAAGGTAGTAGGATAGTTTATAAGATGAGATTAACTCTGATCCCCTGGTGATTTCAGTCTCCAAGGCCTGTCTGAAGCCCCTCCTTGCTAAATCAAGAATAGCAGACCTTAAAGGGAGTGGCTAGCAGACCTCAAGGGGAAGTGCTGGAGAGGATTCAATTCACTATAAAGGACAGAAACACTTCCTCTCTCTCTCTCTCTTTCACCATTCATAGGACATGAAGGACAGGAGGCTCTGATAATCAATTCCCTTCACCCCTCCCCTGCTCTCTCTCTCTCTCTCTCTCCCTTGCCATGAGGCTCTAAACACATGTTCTGGCCTATCTCTCTCTCACACTTCACACATGCACATGCACACACAGATTCATTGATGCACACTGAAACAGCTCTGTAACAATCACTATATACCTCTGTTCAATACCTATGTATTAATCCTATTTCTACATAAAAAACCTTTCTCCAAGCCACACCTGTTTGGTTGTTTTATTACAAGTCCCACTGCCTCTGTGAAGTGAAATGAACCTAGGACTTACAGGAAAGTAACCTGACCAAATCTTACAATATTGTGCAGAGCATTGACAAAAATGGATATTAGTTGTACCTGCAGACAAGAACCACCTATGCACTGTAGGGCCTGAACATACTGCAAGGGAGGTGGATACTCCACCAAAGCACCAGGGGACTGAGGCAGCAGGACAATGTGCAGCAACAACAGCAGCCATTCACCTCCAGCTTTGCTCTACTGCCCCTACTCACCAGCAAGGCCACTGCCTTGACCTTGACAAAATCCACAAGATCATAGTCCAATTCCCCATGAGTTCAGCTACTCCCCTCCTCCCCCTCTTCACTCCCAACTTCACCCCCCTCCCATCTCTACTACCCTTTCTTCTTTTTCTATGATCTCTGAGGAGGAAATAGCTCACCTTCTTTCCTTATCCAAACTCACTACCGCTCCTCTGATCCTATTCCCACCCATTTCCTTAGCTCCATTTCCTCCACTGTAGTCCCTTCCATCTCTCATATTCTCAACTTATCCTCTCCACTGCAACTTTCCCTGCAGCCTTCAAGCATGCTGCGGTCACTCATCTCCTCAAGAAACCCTCACTAGACTCGAGCTGTCCTTCTCACTATAAACCCATTTCCCTCCTCCCCTTCGTTTCTAAACTACTCAGCTTTCTCTCCTCTTGAGCCCTTCTGGTTCCTCTACAATCTGGCTTTCGACCTTTACATTTGACTTAAATGGCTCCTGCCAAAGTCTCCAGTGATTTGTTCCTGGCAAAATCCAAGGGCCTTTACTTGATCCTCATCCTTCTTGACCTTTCTGCTGCTTTTGACACTGTTGACCGCAACCTTCTCCTTGATACCTTGTCCTCTCTTGGTTTTAAGGGCTTTCTGCTATCCTGGTTCTCTTCTTATCTCTCCCATCACTCTTTCAGTGTTTGTTCTGGTGGATCCTCCTCTACTGCTATCCCGCTCTCAGATGGTGTACCCCAAGGATCTGTCTAGGGTCCACTCCTTTTCTCTCTATATACCCAATCCCTTGGTGCACTCATCTCTTCCCATGGTTTTTAGTTTCGTCTCTATGCTGATGACTCCTAGATCTACCTCTCTACATCTGAAATCTCTCTAGCAATCCAGGCCAGGATCTCTGCCTACCTTTCTGACACTGCTGCTTGGATGTCTCACCATCTCTTGAAATTGAACATGGCCAAAACTGAGCTTCTTATTTTTCCCCCTAAACCCTTCTCTCCCCTTCCTCCTTTCTCAGTCTCTATGGATAACTCTCTACTCCTCCCTGGCTCCTCAGCTCACAATCTTTGACTTCTCTCTCCCTCCTTCTCCACACACATCCAGCTGATAGCTAAAACAAGCTGTTTCTTTCTCTACAACATCAACAAAATTCACCCATTTCTTGCTGGAAACACTACTAAGACTCTTATCCACTCCTTAGTCACCTCCCTTCAAGACTATTGTAACCTGTTCCTTGCTGCCTCTCTCAGAGTCCTCTCTCTACCCTTCAATCTGTTTAACACTCTGCTGCATGGCTAATCTGCCAGCCTTGTCATGTTCATATTACCTCTCTTTTCAAGTCTCTTCATTGGCTTCCTATCTGTTTCTGTATCCAGTTCAAACTTCTCCTGCTGACCTATAAGTGCATTCACTCTGCAGCTCTTCACTACCTTTCCTCTCTTATCTCTCCCCACACACCTCCTTGGGAATTCTGCTCTTCTAGCAAATCACTTCTATCTGTGCCCTTCTCTTCTATTGCTAACTTCAGACTTCACGCCTTTCACCTTGCTGCTCCTTATGCCTGGAACAAACTACCTGAGTCTGTATGTCAGGTGCCTTCTCTGACCCTTTTCAAATCCAGGCTGAAAACTCACCTCTTCGCTGCCACTTTTGGATCTTGACTCACCTGATCTCCTTTGTGTTTCCTTACCATTCCCCCTAGCTGTATCCTATGTCTACAGCTACTGTGTTGTCTGTCTCAACTACATTGTAATCTCCAATGAGCAGGGACCGTGCTGCATATGCCTTGTAGTGCTATACAAATGTTCAGTAGTAGTAGTAGTAGTAGTAGTACAAGGGTAATGTACCTGCAACTGTTGGAGGAGGAGGTGTTCTAATGCTCCCAGGTGGACAGTGACACCATAATAGAGCTATGTGGGATGCTGTGCAGTGAGATGGAGCCAGCAACCACCTGAAGCCACACGCAGACAGTGGCTCTGAAGGTGACTGGGGTACCTGGCAACAGGAAGCTTCCAGCATGTGGTCGGTGCCACCACTGGCATCACCCAGTCTGCTATATGCTGATGCCTTCACCACTACCCTGGTGAGAAATATGCAAACCTACATCACCTTCCCAACCATGCCTGAGCAAAGACAGGAGACAATGCAGGCATTTTATGATTGTTTATGGTTTATTGAGTATTTGATATACCACCTTTAACCAGTGGCAGCAAAGCATTTAACAAAGTACTAATACAAGAAGAATTAAAAAACACAAGGAACTAGTAAAGAATCCAGAGGGACAAACCTCAGAGGAGGAAAACAGTGATGGGGGACAATGAAGACTGGCGACTCAGGGAACCACCTCCCTTTGACGCTGTGAATACTTACTCAAAAAAAATAATATTTAACCTCTTTTTAAATGATTTCAATGAATTGTTTTGTCAGATGTAGAGGAGTAAATAGTTCCACAGGACTGGAACCAGGAAATAGAATGCTGCTTGTCATATGGACTCATGGCAAGCAGTGCAATTAGCTGGAACCACCAGATACTTCTGGTTTTAAGACCTGAGAGATCATTCTGGCACATATGGGACAAGCAAAGCTGACAGATAATGAGAGGAAAATCGAGTAGAATGCTTTATGGGCCAAGAGTAGAACTTTAAATTTAATTCAGTAGAATATTGGGAGCCAATGGTGGGACCTTAGCAGAGGAGTAACATAATCAGACATCTTGGAATGTGTAAAGAGTTTGATAGCAGCATTCTGATCATGTTGAAGGCATCTGATCGAATAAATAGGCAGACTATTGTAGAAAGAATTAGAGTACAACTCCATAAATATGCAAGTGGAAGTTAATATCCACATTCTCATCACTGACATATGTGCCCATTTCCTGGGCTCCTGCCACGATGCCTTCATCCTGTCATAGTCTGGCCTGGGACAAGCAGCAGACACAGGACACCTTGGAGATGCATAGCTGCTTGGTAAGAGGACACAGCTGTGAGCAAACATGATAGAAATGTGAATCATGCAAATATACTACTACTAATCATTTATAGAGTGCTACAAAGGATATGCAGCACTGTACATATAGATGTAAGATACAGTCCCTGCTCATCACAGCTTACAATCGAATCAAGATGATAAAACATGTCAGACGGCTGCCTAGGGTGAGAACTTACACAATCTTGACGATGCATATATTCATATGATTCTTGCAAGGTATTGTGGGTATTGTAGTTCATTCACTCCCAAACACAGCTGATGACAATAATTTGAGTTGTGAAACCAAGTGGTAAGATCAATAAAATACTTCTTTTATTGATGGGGTTTAATTCACCCAGCACATGTATGCTTGATAGCACTATAAATGAGGTTACTTGCTTGTAGTGTTT
The DNA here is from genome assembly GCA_033557465.1 of Ichthyophis bannanicus. NCBI lineage: Eukaryota > Metazoa > Chordata > Amphibia > Gymnophiona > Ichthyophiidae > Ichthyophis > Ichthyophis bannanicus. The sequence goes on from CM066031.1 coordinate 229,844,229, forward strand.
AAAATGGATAACAAAAAGTCACAAAGTAAACCAGAAAACAACCTTCAGCTTGTCAGGCAATTAGCTAATGTTTTCTTAGCAAATAATTACCAAATACAAAGGCACAAAGTAAAGAATAAACTTTGCTGGTTAGGTTAACTTCTGCTTATTTTCCACGCCGATCTCAGCAGTGATTCTCCCTTGCTCACACACACAATCAGGTGCAGCCCTAATTACTATCAATGGACCAGCTGAAAGCCTTTAGCTGGCTGGCTGCTACTGTGTGAGCCCAAATCCTGCTTTAAGAGCTGTTTGCAGTGGAAATAAAGAACAAAGTTAGGTTTCTTTGTGATGGCTGATGTGTTTGCTCAGAGAAAGCTAGTAATAGCATTTAGATAGAGAACAGTCCATATAAACTGTACTTTCATCTGCTGTATCAATCAGCATAGGGTCATTATCATACATTGGCACAGACGAGTCTTTCATTAAGGCACTATCATGAGAATGCTTATTCCCTTGCTGCCATTCTCTATTATAGATAGGGTCTGGATCAGTGTTCATACCTGAGCCTCTCCTGCTATCATTATTCCTCTCTGTATAGCCTGGCCAATATGTAACCCAATTCTGATGTCCAGCCTTCCAATCTTGATCCCTGGACACTGGATCTCCTCTCACATACCTTCTGGCCTTGGTCTGAAAGTCCCTTCCACATGCAGTCTTCTCTCTTCCAGGTAGCCACTGGTGATTCCTATCTCTGCCACTCCATTCCTCTGGCTGAATCCAGTCCAATGGACTCTGCTGGCTTTTGGAATACCTCCCAGTATGAGTACTGCCTTGGAATCTCCCAGACCTTCCAATGGCCTTTCTTCTCTTCCTTCCAGAGAGTTTCCTTCTCTCTCTATCTGCTTGGCTTGGCTTCTGTTTCTCCAGGTGATACTGGTGCTTGAGCTTGTAGCCGTTGCTGTCTCTGTATCTCTTCCTCCCTCTGTAGCTGAAGCTCTCCCTGAAGCTGGGCTGGAGCTTGTAGTAACTGTTATCTGAAGAATAATCTCTATTCTTATTCTTTCCTAATGTGTGCTCCTCCCTAACACAGCGCAGCTGTCTTGAATCAGGCCCTGCCCTTTGAGATGAGTGCTTAGGGATTACCTCATAGCTCTCTTGATTGCACACACATTTTCTCACTTCAGCCCCTCTCATGGCTGCTGGAAACCTGGTGCATTCTGGGACTGGTAGTCTTTTATGTGAAAACTCTGTTTTCTCACTTCTACCAGAACTGACAGGTTGCTTGTTCAGAGTCACATCATCTTTTCTATAGCTCCTACCTGAGCTATGATAAGCTTCCTTATCACAAACATCACAAAACTGGGGACTAGAGTATGGCAAGTGTCACGAAGTGGAGCTAGCAGAGCCCATGGAAATAAGTAGAAATACAGATAGTGGATCTGACACTGACACTTCAGACAAGCACATGACAGGGAGGTGCTATAGGCAACATAAACAAACCAGGTCTCGAGCTCTGAGAACACGTCCAAGCTGCAGGAAAGCTCAGGAATCATTAGGGAATGAGGAGCAGCTGAAAGGAGGCGGAGTTGAGACACACGTGGATAAACCTCACTCACCTGGAGTTAGAGGGAAGGGAAGGGCGAGTGCAAGTTCAGGTTCGGGTTAGACGGAGCTGAGAGAGCAGAAGCAACAGAAATCCTGGAAGCCAGAGAAGTCCCAGGAGTTACAGGAAGTAGCAGAGAGGCAGAGAGAGCAGCAACTGCAGAAACTTCTGAGAAGGCAAGGAACTCTGAAAGGGCAGAGAACCCCAGGAGCCCAGGATATTCTGCTGGAAGTCTGGGTTGGAGCAGAGCCACTGAGAGGGCTGGGAGAACCGAAAGGTTTAGCTCCAAGGCTGAGAGAGAAAACCCAGGAGTCTGCCATAGAAGGCAGTGCACAGACACCTTTGAACACAGTAACGCTTATACAAAAGGTAACAGAGAAGGCAGTTTTAAAGCCAGGCTGAGACAGGCTGGAAAAGCCAATTACCCAGGCTACAGGGACAGAAAGGATAAAGTCTTCTATCCTGAAGACAGTTTTGTACCTGGGGAAAAGCCAAAAGGGAAAACCTGTAAGGAATTGCCATCCTGTTCCACTCCGGTAGCTTCAGCTGTGCCGAGGAACTCTAAGCTGAGAGAGCCAGAAGGTAAGCTTATTACCTCTAATAGAAAGAGAATTGAATGCAGGAACTTCCCATATGATTGGCAGCATTTGAAGGGCTCTCAAGAAAGGAACTCTAGTGAATATGGTAATTGTTTTTCACAGACGTTAACAGAGGAAGAAAAGAAGTCTCTTTGTAATAGGGAGAGACTACTAAATAACACGTCTAGATATTTGAAAGAGAGACCGTTTGCAACAGAGAGTGAGGACATGCAGTGTGAAGTGCAGGGGGACCAACCCACTGTTGAATACATGGATTGTACGCTCACAATTGCAGACGAGATCTCCTCTCTATGTTAAAGGAGCTGTGAAACTTTCTAACTGTGGAAGTAACAAAGAGTTTATGTTTGTTGGAAAAAGGACTGTTTAAAATACCTTTTCATTTGCTGTAAAGAAGCTGAAAAAGAAGCAGTTTTTTCTCACATTTTGTCTCTTTATTTTTGTACCCGAAGTTGGTTTATCTGCCTTGTTTTTCATTACAAAAAGAATCCTCCCGGAAGGGGAATAAAATCCTGTCTTTGAGCCTTACCACGCATCCGCAACTCATTTCTTGGCTGGTCTATGAGAACTACAACTCCTAGAGAGCATAGCCAGGTTTGCTATATCATTTTTCTGGCCAGTTCAAGATAAGGCCTCAGTGTAGTACCCTGCCTTAACCTGTGGGGTCCCACGCTGGGTGACAGGTTGGCGTAGTCTTGAGGATTTTTTTTTTCTCGTGGTTTACCTGAGAAGAAGAAGAAGAACAAGACACAAATAAAGAGACGACATCTCACTGGAGAAACTGCTGCCATATTGAGCGCTGTCTAACAGAACTTTTCACTTGCAGGTCGGCCAGGTGGAAGAGAGATGGAGACCTTTTCTCACAGGCCTGACTCTACCTGAAGCCTAAGGTAAAGGTAACTTGGGCATACGGGTAGAAGGATACTAAGTGAGAAAGGGGGTGCTTTGGTCCACAGACAGGGGTTAAAAGAAAAAAAAACGCCGTACTTGGTGGGTTTTCTTTTCTTTTTTCTACAGGTGACGCAGACTTCAGAAGGAAGGTGGAACCCAGGGATGTTATGCAATGGATGCAAGCCCAATGGGACAAACAAGCGGAGCTCGTCCGACACCTCCAGAAGCGGAACGCAGAAGTAATGAGGGAACAGCAACGACCTCTACTAGAAACAATGGAAGCATTTTTGAAAAAGCCACAGGAAACAGGAGCGGCTAATCCTTCCATGTTTCCAGGAGTAAGAATGAATAATTGTCATGCTTTTTCCTTGGGACAATTAACTCAGAAAGATAATCTGGATGATTATATAGATGCGTTTGAAAGAATAGCAGCAACACTTAAATGGCCTATGGAGCAGTGGGCGATTCGCTTTGCGATGACACTCACCGGTGAGGCTCTATCTGCCTTTAAGGCAATGCTTGCTAGTCTTGCCTCTGATTATACAGAGATAAAAAAGGCAGTAAAGGACAGACTAGGTCTAACTCCTAGACACTATAAGCGGATGTTTAGAGAGGTTAAGATAAAGTTTAAGGAAACTCCTCGAGCTCTGTACCAGAGATTAAAGAGTCTAGCTTGGAAGTGGCTAACTCCGGAAAGGAGGTCACTTGACTCTATTCTAGATGAGATTATACTAGAACAGTTTATGCAGGCTGTATCTCCTGAGTTAAAAACTTTTCTCACTCTGCAGGATTGCCACAGCACAGAAGAAGCAGCCAATATGGCAGATAGATATTATGAGGCTAAGATGGCTGATACTTCAGGGATTGGAGTTTTAAAAGTGGCTGGGATGGCAAGTTCTGGTAAAGTGAGAAAGTTTGAAAAAGTCAGAGCACCTAAAGTGGATAGTAATAATGATGATACTGATGATGATGTTTTATCTGTTTATAAAGGCAAATGTTATGCGTGCGGAAAGGCAGGACACATCCGAAGAAACTGTAAAACATGAATGGTCCTCGTATCGGGAGCTGGGAAGCAAGTCCTGGAGGGATTCCTCTTACAGGTCCAGGTAGAGGGAGTAGATGCCCTGGTGCTACTTGACTCGGGGGCCGATCAAAGTATGGTTTCTCTGAAATTTTGGGAAACCATTGAACACCATCGGTCGTCAACCCCGAGGCAAGTAGAAGGTCGGGTACTCATAAGGTGTGTACATGGGGCAGCCTCACACTATCCCCTGTATGAGGTAGGCATAAAAGGTTTCGGGACCAAACGACAAGTATTAGTGGCCGTAGTCCCTAAGCTACCGTATGCGGTTGTCCTCGGGCGGGATTGGGCTCCCTTCAGTCAGGAAATGAAGAAAGGCCTTAAGAATGAGCTAGCCCTCAGGTCCACACAACACCAGACAGAGGTGAATGAAACTGGGGTAGAAGCTTTAGCAGCAAGGGTCCCTAGTCCTCTATTTGGGAAAACCCTTAGGACAGGCTCCTGATCTCAGCCACAGGTAAAGGAGATACCGCCAGGAAAACAGAAATTTGTGCTCCAATTCTGTAAAACCACTGATCGGGCCAGGAGCCCAAAAAGAGCCTCAGTGGCTGCTGCAGGGTACAACCTCTTTAGTGGAGGACACAATAGTTTTGAAAGGGGGGAAAACACTAGTTGACACGGGTATTCAAGTAAAGATACCAGAAGGATGTTACGGGCGCATAGCGCCAAGATCGGGTTTGGCTGTAAAATACTCTTTGGATGTAGGGGCAGGGGTCATCGACCCAGATTATCGGGGCCTTATAAAAGTCCTACTCTTCAATTTTGGGGACAAGGATTTTAAGGTACGTACAGGCGACCGTATCGCACAGCTAATTTGCGAGCGCGTGGGGTTCCCCACGGTAGAGGAGGTACCCTCATTGTCACCCACAAGACGGGGGACAGGTGGATTTGGCTCTACGGGGGAAAGGGAGGTTAAAAACATGACGACCCTGAGTGAGGAGAGGAACGAGGAAGACCTCGGCCCTCAAACAGCTGATTGGAGGAAACAGCCCACCCCCAGGATAGGTACCGAGCTGTCACTACAGCAACGGAAAGAGTTAACCCAGATGTTAGAGAAATTTTCCGACGTATTGACAACTAGGCCGGGTGAAACTCACCTAGTCGCTCACGAGATAGTTACTGTACCCGGACAGGTAATTAGGCAGCGTCCATATAGAATGCCTGAAACCAGGAAAAGGGAAGTAATTGAGCAGGTTAAGGAAATGATAGCCACAGGTATAATAGAAGAGTCACAGAGCCCTTGGTCAAGCCCGATAGTATTAGTGCCAAAACCGGACGGAGCCCTCAGGTTCTGCATTGACTTCCGTCAGGTCAATGGAATTTCGCAGTTTGACGCCTATCCTATGCCCCGCATTGATGATCTTTTAGACCGCTTGGGGCAAGCGAAATATCTGACCACCCTAGATTTAAGTAAAGGATATTGGCAAATCCCATTGACACGAGATTCAAAGCCCAAAACGGCGTTTAGTACGCCAATTGGATTATTCCAATTCCGGCGAATGCCGTTTGGCTTACATGGGGCGGCTGCTACATGCCAGCGTTTAGTGGATCAAGTGTTAAGGCCACACCATGAAAATGCTTTAGCATACATGGATGATGTCGTGGTATACAGTACAACATGGGCACAACATATCGCTAGGGTGGAAGCGGTACTCAGAGCACTGCATAGGGCCGGTCTAACGCTCAATCCAGAAAAGTGTTTATTTGCCACGGAAGAGGCCAAATATTTGGGCCACATGGTGGGAAGGGGACTTGTAAAACCATTGGCGAGTAAGGTAGAGAGTGTTAGGGATTTCCCCAGACCCGTGACTAAAAAGCAGGTGCGAAGCTTCCTGGGGTTAATCGGCTATTATCGCCGGTTTATACCTCGATTCGCGGAAGAGAGTATTCTCTTCACAGAAATGATAAAAAAGAACGCGCCCAACCATGTAAAATGGACCCTCGAGGCTGAGGTGGCGTTTGTTGCCCTAAAAGAGAAACTCTGCAGTACCCCGGTGTTACGAGGAATAGATTTCAGTTTGCCATTTATAATCCAAACTGATGCTTCCGAGACAGGGTTGGGGGCAGTGATGTCCCAAGAATTCGAGGGAGTGGAACATCCCGTTGCCTATCTTAGTAGAAAACTCTCAAGGGCAGAAAGGAATTATGCTACAATTGAAAAGGAATGCCTTGCAATAAAATGGGCCATTGAGGCTTTAAGATTTTACCTTACAGGGAGGAAATTCCTTTTAATAACGGACCATGCCCCTCTAAAATGGCTAAATCAAATGAGGAACAATAATGCGCGGTTGACTAGGTGGCATCTGGAATTACAATCCTTTAACTTTATTGTGCTGCACAGAGCAGGGAAACTGCACGGGAATGCGGATGCACTCTCTAGGATTACGTGCTGTCCGCCTGAAATTGCGGCAGCCTGTAATATTTTAAGGGGGGGAATCTGTCACGAAGTGGAGCTAGCAGAGCCCATGGAAATAAGTAGAAATACAGATAGTGGATCTGACAGTGACACTTCAGACAAGCACATGACAGGGAGTTGCTATAGGCAACATAAACAAACCAAGTCTCGAGCTCTGAGAACACCCCCAAGCTGCAGGAAAGCTCAGGAATCATTAGGGAATGAGGAGCAGCTGAAAGGAGGCAGGGGTGAGACACACGTGGATAAACCTCACTCACCTGGAGTTAGAGGGAAGGGCGAGTGCAAGTTCAGGTTCGGGTTAGACGGAGCTGAGAGAGCAGAAGCAACAGAAATCCTGGAAGCCAGAGAAGTCCCAGGAGTTACAGGAATTAGCAGAGAGGCAGAGAGAGCAGCAACTGCAGAAACTCCAGAGAAGGCAAGGAACTCTGAAAGGGCAGAGAACCCCAGGAGCCCAGGATATTCTGCTGGAAGTCTGGGTTGGAGCGGAGCCACTGAGAGGGCTGGGAGAACCGAAAGGTTTAGCTCCAAGGCTGAGAGAGAAAACCCAGGAGTCTGCCATAGAAGGCAGTGCACAGACACCTTTGATCACAGTAACACTTATACAAAAGGTAACAGAGAAGGCAGTTTTAAAGCCAGGCTGAGACAGGCTGGAAAAGCCAATTACCCAGGCTACAGGGACAGAAAGGATAAAGTCTTCTATCCTGAAGACAGTTTTGTACCTGGGGAAAAGCCAAAAGGGAAAACCTGTAAGGAATTGTCTTCCTGTTCCACTCCGGTAGCTTCAGCTGTGCCGAGGAACTCTAAGCTGAGAGAGCCAGAAGGTAAGCTTATTACCTCTAATAGAAAGAGAATTGAATGCAGGAACTTCCCATATGATTGGCAGCATTTGAAGGGCTCTCAAGAAAGGAACTCTAGTGAACACGGTAATTGTTTTTCACAGACGTTAACAGAGGAAGAAAAGAAGTCTCTTTGTAATAGGGAGAGACTACTAAATAACACGTCTAGATATTTGAAAGAGAGACCGTTTGCAACAGAGAGTGAGGACATGCAGTGTGAAGTGCAGGGGGACCAACCCACTGTTGAATACATGGATTGTACGCTCACAATTGCAGACGAGATCTCCTCTCTATGTTAAAGGAGCTGTGAAACTTTCTAACTGTGGAAGTAACAGAGAAAGAGTTTATGTTTGTTGGAAAATGGACTGTTTAAAATACCTTTTAATTTGCTGTAAAGAAGCTGAAAAAGAAGCAGATTTTGTTCACATTTTGTCTCTTTATTTTTGTACCCGAAGTTGGTTTATCTGCCTTGTTTTTCATTACAAAAAGAATCCTCCCGGAAGGGGAATAAAATCCTATCTTTGAGCCTTACCACGCATCCGCAACTCATTTCTTGGCTGGTCTATGAGAACTACAACTCCCAGAGAGCATAGCAAGGCTTGCTATATCATTTTTCTGGCCAGTTCAAGATAAGGCCTCAGTGTAGTACCCTGCCTTAACCTGTGGGGTCCCACGCTGGGTGATACAAGATACACATAAGTAGTGGCAAGAGAATGAGGAGCATCAGGATCCAAAAGCAGCCTCAAAGAGGCGGGTCTTCAGCATTGAGTTGAATAGGGTCAGAGAAGGACCCAATGCACTGACTCAGTTAGTTTGTTCCAGACATATGGAGCAGCAAGGTGCAATGGACAAAGTCTGAAGTTGGTAGTGGCAGAGAAGGGCACAGATAAAAGGGATCAGCGAGAAGAGCAGAATCCCGAGAAGGGGTGTAGAGTGAGATAAGAAAGTAAAGGTAGTGAGGAGCCAAAGAACGAATGCATTTCTAGGTAAGTAGGAGAAGTTCAAACTGGATGCAAAAATGGATAGAGAACCAGTGAAGTGACTTGAGAGGAGGAGTTACATAAGTGTAGTGATATTGATGGAAGATAAGTCATGTGGCTGGATTTTGAACAGATTTGAAGGGAGGAAAGATGATTCAGAGGGAGACCACTGAAAAGCAGGTTACTATAGTCAAGACAAGAGATGACTAATGAGTGGATGAGGGTCTTAGTAGTGTGTGTAGAAAGAAAGGGATGAATTTTGCCAGTGTTTTAGAGAAAGAGGTGACAGGTGTTAGCTATCTGTTGGATGTGTGCAGAGAAAGACAGAATAGAGTCAAAGATGACTCCAAGGTTGCAAGCTGAGGAAATAGAGAAGAGAGGAGGTGGGTTTAAGGGGAAAGATAAGGAGCTCAGTTTTGGCCATGTTCAGTTTCAGATGGTGGTGAGACATCCAGGCAGCAATGCCAGATAAGAGGCAGAGATCTGAGCCTGGATTCCTGGAGAGATTTCCTGAGCATCATCAGCATAAAGATGGCACTGAAATCCATAGGAGGAAATAAGTGCACCAAGGGTCTGAGTGTAGAGAGAGAAAAGGAGAGGTCTCAAGACAGATCCCTGAGGTACACAAACTGAAAGTGGGAAGGCAGTTGAGGAGGATCCACCAGATCTACTGTGGGAAGTCACACCAGAATGGGACATAGTAGAGTGGGCATAAGATGTCTGATACACCCCCAACATAGATGCATAGTCAGAAGGGAAAATTGAGGGACCAAGATGAAAGGCTGCACATTAGTTATGCAGTCACAAGGGGAATAGATCTGAACAGTAGCAGAAGACTGGAGAAAAGCAGGCTAGAGGTGGCAAAGCCTCAGAATACACTGAAGCAGTACATCTTGGAGACACAGCAAGAGTCTGAACAGCAGCCAAGCAATGACATGCTACAGACGGCTCTGCAGGAAATATCACCAAAATGCACTTCCTCATGTCACAATCATGTGAAAGGCACCATAAATATGTCTGCCACCCTCCAGCTCCAACACACCTGGCACAGTTGCTGTACTAATGTGTGCCTGCCCCCTGCTCTCACAGGCAATTGTGGATACCCTCTCTGACCATGGCTACTGACACCTGTGCACCCCTCAAGAGAAGCGATACAACCAAGCATACCAGAGGACCAGGGCAGTGGTAGAATGGGCAACTGGGATACTTAAAAGCCGCTTCAGATGCCTAGACCTCAGTGGAGGTGAGCTGTTGTAGAGCCCTGAAAATGTATGCAGGATCTTCACAGCCTGCTGCATCCTACATAGCCTTGCTATGCAGTGTGGCATCCCTATCCCTGAAGGTGAAGTGATAGAGGGGTCAGATGCTGCAGAGACTGCAGAAGAGGAAGGGGGTGCAGAGGGGGAACCAACAGCAGATGGCATTATCACTCGTCACTAGGAACAGACTCATCCATGAAACCTACTAGAGTAAGTTCTGTCAATTTTATTACAGTGCAGCCAAATAAACATTACAGAAATGGTGCCCTCTTACCACTCTGACCACCCAGCTCATGATCAGGCCCTGTCCACTTCCCTACCCGGGCACTGTGTCACAATGGTGCAGTCTTGGAGGCATTTGCTCACCATGCCCTCACCCTCCCATTGTGATGGAGCCTGTTTTATGTGCCTCATCACCTCTGATGCTGCTGAAGGGGCCCCTCTTGAAGGACAGCTGTATCCTGCCCTTGGCAGGAAGCCAATAACTGGTGACAGGTGTTTGAAATGGAAGCCATATAGGCTGCCATCTCCCTGGGGAACTGAACCTGTGCCTCCCTGTGCCTGCTCCATCATATGGTGGTCCAATGGCATCGTATTTCTTGTATGCAACTCCTGGGGATGGCGCGCAACTCAGAGTGAATGCCCTCTGTGTATTCCAGCAAACATGACCCCTTCTGAAGCACCTATTGGTCCACTTCATCTGCCCCAATATCTCTCAGGTCTTCCTGGATGGGAAAGGCCACTTCACTAGCTGCAGACTGTGCAGTCATTTTCCTCATCCTTGCTGCTCATGGTGTGCTGCTCTTCTCTGGAGCAAATGTGGGTCATCTGAGGTTCCTGTGCTGTACCTGCAGGGGTGCTGGAGATGCTGCTCCCTGGTTGGATGCTGTCTGCTTGAGCCATGGTGGGCTGCAATGGTACTGGTTCTGGCTGGTCTGTAGGAGGGCCAGAGTGACACAGGTCAGGCCTCAGCACTAGACAATGGAACAGAGGAGGGAATACATTGAGTGTGCAGCAGCCTCAATGCAGCTCCCTGCCGCTGTAGCCATATCCCCACACCAGATAGATGTGATAGGTATAGTTACAGTGTATTGCAAGCAGTGGAGAAGTGGAATACATCACCAGTATGTAAAGCAGGTCTGCATAGAATGCATGTCTGTCCAGCTTTTGAATGTGGATGTGTGTATTTGGCAAAATAGCCCCTGCCTGTTACAGATTCCCACAGCATATGCCCAAGACAGTAGCCAGCTACCAACCAGCTACATATCAAGGGGCAGGACACAATGGGGAAGGGCTATGTGATACTGTCTGCTCACCTGGGTGTACAGTACATGTGCCCAGGGCACAGTGAGCAGACACTGTAAACAGCCCTGCTGTATCTCATACCTGTGCATATTCAAACACACCATGAGGTCTACTGTGGGAGCATATCCCTTAATCATAATTGTCCCTAATTGCACTTTGAAGTTATGAGTCATATTGCCTATGAGGGGACAGCTCTGACATGCTTCTGGATGCACAGAATGGAGTCCTAGACACAGCTGGAGGATATGGCATCATTTGCAAAGGTGACAGAGGGAACACACCACCTACAGTAAGACCAGGCACAAAGAAAGCAGGAAAACCACATGCCACTGGATGAACAGGAGCTTTATTGGGGTCTATAGGTCAGCCCAACATGTGTTTTGGCCAATGGCCTTCATCAGGGAACAATGACCTTAACGAATTATATGCAAAGTATAATATAACATAAGGACATTGAATGTAAAAATCATAAGAATAATTAAAAGCAAAAAATACAATAAGTAAAAAAGTATATATGTATATATATATAAATAAAAGAACCAAATACATACTAGAATGATAAACAATAAAATAGCTAAAAAACATACTTTAATCATAATATCCATCTAATCACTAATAATTGCATAAATAAATAAATAAGCACATTGAGAGGTTTAAAACATAATGATTTCATGAACGTAAGTGCATAAAAATCATATCAAAAAATGGCATTACTGGTAAAATACTATTGAAAAAATGCCATTTAACTTATTACATAAGAAAATTACCAATCCAAAAAAGACACTCGAGGAGTGCTTTCTAAAACTAAAGGCAATTGTTGAATAGCTGGAGGGAGGACAATGTCTCATTAAAAATACCACTATTGCATAACATTGCGAGGGGAGGGGGGGCGAGTGCTATAAGAGAAATGGGACAAGGGATGTCAGAAATGTAAAGGTTCAAAGTGCACAGGAATCCAAACCACGGATCATCCAAACCCAAATCACGCAGGCGGAGGGACGGAAGTACTGAGAAAGCCCACAGTATGCTCAGACCAAAAACCTTCTGTGACTGTAAAGTGTGTGTTTAATAATGAGAAACAGTTAAGAAATATATAAAATTGTATTTTATAATATGGAATATCAGAGGCGTATAGCCAATACTGGGTCAAAGCTGTTTGCAACTGAATCACACCATTGAATAAATGCATACTAATATTGTTGGGCAGAAAATATTCAATGAGGAATTGACAAATATGCATATGCGATAAATATAGCTGCGGGAAGCTAACTGGTATCAGAGGTGACAGCGTTGGCTTCTGGTGTCTTCCAAACACAGTAACCAAATATACTGCTGTGAAGCAAACCAGTGTAAAGCTAAAACATAAGCGGTGATAGTTTATGAAAAAATATATAGCAATTGCTCCAGAGTGATATGGCTCATGAAAGCCAGAACCAAGAAACAAGCAAGAGATGTGAGGGCACTGTAACATTGTGGCCAGTTTTCCACCAATGTCTAGTCAATCTTTTCACTACTTCAACTCCTTTCTTCAGTTCGACCACTGCTCCTGATTGCTTCCCCAGATAAACTTCTCCTTTCCGTGGATAGCTGGTCTCTGCATCGCAGTTCCAGAATATCTTTATTCCATACTTTCCTGGCTTTGTGGAAATGTATTGTCGAAAGCTGCACTTGCCTCTGAAGCTGACCAGTTGCTCATCAACTGTCATATCCATTCCAGGCAAGTACATCATTGATAAGCGTGCATTTAGCATGTCCCATATATCATGGATGGGTGCCAACCTGTCGGTGGCTACGCGTTCTGGACGAGTGCACAAGCTATCCATTCTCACAAACCGTAAAATATCCTGGAAACGATTTATGTTCATTACAGAGCGATAAAAAGGTTTTGAGTCAGGTGCAAACAATGATGTAATTGCTTCTTTTGATGATCTGTCTTTACTGGCATGCAGCAATATTCCAATGGTTGCCTTTAGTTCAACAATGTCAATATCTGTCCACTCTTTTACGTTTCCATCAATTTGTTCGGCTTGTGTGTGGTAGTAGTTCTTGGCATAACGATTAGTCTCTCTAAGAATGATGTCCAACATTTCATCGGTAACGAACAAAGAGAATGCCTTGCCTATTGACTGAACTTTGCCTGCCCTTGTAATGCCAGGCATCTGACGAAGCAGATTAGCTGCCATTGTACGCAATGTAGCATTAGGCTCATCTTCTGACCATATGCGTCCACTCTTTGCCTTGTAGATTTTACCTGATTTCTTCTGTTTATAAAATCCTGAGTTAATTTTCTTTTCTTGCTTGGTTGTGGATCATCATCATCATCATCAGATGATGATGCACTGTCTTCATTCTCCGCAGTATCACCTGCCAGGTACTGTGCTTTCTGTCCTTCAATTTGATCGTCATATTCACTAGTTTGTTAAACATTGTCTGGCTCACCATCAGAGTCTTCACCTTCTATTCCTGTTTCATCTTCTGATGATTCATTTTCAAGTTCAGCTAATGCTGCCTGAAGTACAGCCTGGCTTTTAGATGACGAGGACAACTACTACTCATTTCGCTCAGAATTCTTGGAACAATAAAAGAACTAAAATCATAATAAATAATTGTTATTGCCAATCAAATATATCTCAGAAAGAAGAAACAATGTTGGCAGCAAAGCGCCATTACTTCTATAACAGCAATGAATAGGTCTATACGAACACATGCCTGATATGAACTCAAACACTAAAAAATGTCACCTTAATTTCACATGAAGATCACAGTAGCCTACAGATGAAATAGCTTAGCAATGCCAAATTAACAATAATTACTACAACACAAACCTGAAACAGGAATTCTGACAACACTGGTTTCGCTAAGCTGGGGTCAATTTGACCCCAGATGTGTATAATAGGTATATACACCATAAAAATGTTAACAAAAAAGTACTGTTCTGATTAAATGATAACACTCTATGGGAAATTCTATGGCTGTCAATATTGAGAGCCCTAATCTTTTAAGCCTTTCCTCACTGGGGTATCCTTCCATCCCCTTTACCATTTTGGTGGCTCTTCTCTGTACCTTTTCTAATTCTGCTATATCCTTTTTAAGATATGGCAACCAGAATTGCACACTACATTCAAGGTGTCTTCACACCATGGAATGATACAGAGGCATTATAATATCCTTTGTTTTATTCTCCATTCCTTTCCTTATGATACCTAGCATTCTATTTGCTTTTTTGGCTGCTGCTGCTGCCCACTGGGTGGAGGCTGCAATGTATTATCCACGAGGACACCTACATCTTTTTCCTAGGTGTTGGTTCCTAATGTGAAACCTTGCATCGTGTAACCGTAGTTTGGGTTGTTCTTTCTTAGGTGCATAACTTTGCACTTCTCCATATTAAATTTCATCTGTTATTTGGCTGTGTAGTCTTCTAATTCATCAAGGTTCTCTTGAAATTTTTCACAATTCTCTTGTGTTTTAACAACTTTGAATCATTTTGTGTCATCTGCAAATTTGATCACCTCACTCGGTATTCCTATTTCTAGGTTATTTACGAATATGTTAAAAAGCAGCAGGCCCAGCACAGATCCCTGGGGTACTCCACTATTCACCTTTCTCCAGTGATAGATTGGCTATTTAACCCTACTCTCTGCTTTCTATCTTTTAAACACTTCCTGATCCACAGTAGTAAACTGCCTCCTATCCTGTGACTTTTTAATTTGGCCAAGAGTCTCTCATGAGGGACCTTGTAAAAGGCTTTCTGAAAATCCAAATATACTATATCAACCGGCTCACCATTGTCTATTGTTTTCTGGATCACCCCTAGAACACTTTTTAAAAATTGGTGTTACATTGACCATTCTCCAATCTTCATTTACTAAGATGATTTTAACGATAGTTCGCAGATTGCTAAGTGTAGGTCTGCAATCTCATATTTCAGTTCTTTCAACACCCTTGGATGTATATTGTTTGTCCAAGTGATTTGCTACTCTTCAGTTTATCAAATAGTTATAATACATCTTAATCTTCTCAGTTTATCAATATTTCTTTCAATTCTTCTGATACATCACCTTTAAATACCATTGCAGGCATAGGTAACTTCCTTATATCTTCAGTAAAGACTGAAGCAAAGAATCCATTCAGCCTCTCTGCTATGGTCTTGTCCTCCCTTACAGCCCCTTTTACCTCTCTATCATCCAATGGTCCAACTAACTCTCTCCTTGGTGGCCTCCTCCTCCACCTCCCTCTTACAGGTGATGGCTGTGAGGGGTGGGGGCTGGGTGTGGTGGTAGTGCTGGGGATGGAGCTTTCTGCCTCCAGGGCTGCTACTGCAGGTGGGTGGGTGTGGCTGGGGTGGCTGCATGGCTGCTTCCCTTGGCCCCTCCTACTTGGCTTCTCTGGCTGTGAAGAGAGGGACAGTGGGCCATAAGATGGGTGTTATATTGGCCTTGCAGGCAATGGACAGAGCTGACAGGCCACAGCTCGTTCATCAGAGTGACCATCACCGTCACCAACTTCTGAAGGGGGGCCTAATGAGGTGCCCAGGGTAGGGTCTGCAAAGGGCATATGTAGGGCCTGCTGGAGCAGGGGTCCCATGGTGTAAGCAGTACCTCTAAGACCACCTGACACCACCCATGATGGCGTGTGATGGCACAGGAAAGGCATGGAGGTCTGCTCACATGCAGGAGGCTCCTTTGACATCCCATGCTCCTCCTGACCTTTCTCCTTGATGGCCTCAGCAGGTCTGGCTGTGGTCCTTGTCCTTAGCACAATGTGTGTGCCTGCTTCTGAGGACCCATCTCTGGCATCCATCACTGCCCCAGTCACATGTACTTTAGGCAACCCCTCCCCTTGTGTGCCCCCCCAACTCCTCCTCGGCCTTGGCCTCCTCCTCCTCCTTCTCATCAATGCCCTCCTCCACCTCCTCCTCTCCTTCCTCTGCCTCCACTTCCTCCTCCACCACCTCCAGGGCCTCCAGGGTTTTGTCCTCCTCCTCCTCATGCTGGCCTCCCTTTGCCTCTCTTTCTCTGATTCCCCTTCCTCCACTACTGGTGCTGTTGCCTCCTCAGTGGCCTCCTTCTTCTCTTCTTCCCTTTAAGAGGTGTTGGCTGTGGAGGATGGGTTGGGTGTGGTGGTGGTGGTGGTGGTGCTGGGGCTGGGGATGGAGCTGGAGCTGGAGCTTCCTGCCTCCAGGGATGCTCCTGAGGGTTGTGGGTGTGGCTGGGGAGGCTGTGTGGCTCCTTCCCTGGCTATGAAGAGAGGGGCAGTGGGCCATAAGATGGGTGTTATTTTGGCCTGGCAGGCGAAGAACAGAGCTGACAAACTGGCACATCAATGGCAACAGTGCATGCACATTCCATGAGTCAGCAATATATCCACATATGAACAGCTATCAACATATCTATTGTTATCCACAAGCTGAGGCTGTACATGCTGTCATTTGCTGTATTTCCTGGGGGGATGTATACCATGCCATGTGGCGGCCTCGCCTGTGGCTGCTGCCACATTCTCCCTAAGGTGCTGAATTAGCTCTGGCCTCTGCCAACGCATGGTCCTAAATCGGCACTTTAGTACCTTGAGGGTCTGGTGCACTCCATAGTCAATGTGGGAGAGAGGTATGTGATCAGATCTGCACCCTTTGGTGACCACAATGACCCTCTACTGTTATTACTTACACAGCTGTTCCCGGGGCCTTGTTCACCCTTGAGGGAGTGGCATGTGTGCCCAATCTCAGGGGGGATTTCAACAAATTTGTCACTACATTGACCTCTGTGTATCCCCTACCAAGGTTCCCCAGTACCCCTGAAAACAACCAGTGTGATAGTACTGCTCCCTGACCAGGCCATCTACGAGTTTTGCACACTGCATCTCAAATATGGGACAGGTGTTCAGATATTAGTCCCTTGCAGGGCACATGTTGCTGCTCTGCATGGGTCTCTGTGGTGTATTCCACTGCATGTGGGGTTTCATGGACACTATCTGGTAGCTCTCACTATCATTTCCACATCACTCGTATCCTTTCCAAGTCCTCCGGGCATCATCATAATGTGGCTGTCGGCTTGACCCTGCATATGCTTCCTCACATACCTATCTTTCATCTCTGGATCCCATATGGCCTTCTCCGTTCTGCAGCTGCCCTCTCACTGCCCACTCCAAGTGCCCTCAATGCCCTTACTCCATGCTCTGTGCCTCCACTTTCATTACCACATCTCTTCATCTTTTTTCCCAACCTGAACCCCACTCAGTCCCATTCCTTCTCATCCATGCCTGTTTACACCATCCCAATCACTCTGCTAACCAGATTCTCCTCCCCTCTCTTCCACTCTCCCTAGTCCCCTTGTCCTCCCTATCTCAGCCCCACTCATTCTGTACTTCTCTCTTTTGACCTCACTCTCATAATCTGTAATTGACCTTGTGGCACAAGTCTTGGAGCATAATGCCCTGATTTGTGTATTATGCTATTTTTTGGGTTGCATTTGTGTGACTCTTGCACAGATCCACCTTGTCATGCTGTATATCACGTTCTAGCTCTGAAACAGGTGGTGATATGTGAGGTACATGGACTTAGGTGATGCCATACTGGGGAATGGCCAGGTGCAGGTGCTTTAGCTCCCAGTCCTGTGCTGGCAGATGAGCATATTCTATAGCTCTGAAGGCAACATTTGCAACATGATTTCCCTGCTGTTTACTTCTGCATTCTGTGCATGTTCATAGTCAGTGGCTTTATGCACTCATTGCATCTGGCCAGTTGCACCAGACCACAGGACAGTTGGTACAGTAACAGTGTCAGGGCTATATCGAGGGCTGTACAAGTGGTGCGGCCGCACTGGGTGCAAGCACAAAAGGGGACACTAATATCATTACTGGGCTTCCAGGAAGCTCAAAAAGAGTGAATTACTGAATGTGGCTGGTGGAAGAGGGGCACCAGATTCATTAATCACACAGGGTACATTTCTTGCTTGGTATGGTCCTGAACAGTGGTGACATCCACACAACATGCAAAAGCTGGAACTGCCCCCACAACAGGCCTGTCAAACACAAGGAGTGAGGAAATGATAATATTTGTTGTGCATGTTTGATTCTCCCTCTCATGGTTCTGCTTTTGCACAATAATTCCCCTGGGTGGTCTTCAACCTATGACCCATGCATTTGCAGGACATCCTCTAATGGCAGGGAGGGAGACTCTTTCATCCTCTAGTGTGATGTCTGCAGCTGCATACTGTTCTAGGATGGGGCCCCCAGGCATCCTGGGATGGCAGAGAAGTGCATTTTGAACTGGGTAACCTGCCAGAGTCAGTGACCTAATGCATGCTACTGTCCACAGCGACTGCCATGGGGCAGCCCCAATGTTTGCATGTGCACTCCTACAGCTAGATCTGTGCCAGGTGCTCATGGAGTGGAGGAGTGGCCTAGTGGTTGGGGCAAGGTACTTCAGGCTGGAAGGTCAGGGGTTCAAATCCCACTAGAAGACAGCAACCTTGGGTGGGAAGGACTGGGGTTTCTAGTCCCACAGGTGCTCCTTGTGGTCTTGGGCAAGCCACTTAACCCTCCATAGCCCATGTTCCCTGTAAAATAGTCATCTCCAAGTTATAACGCTCTGTTCAATGTAATTTCAGTTTGTTCAATGTAAACCACACTGATGCAGAATAGCATGGTATATAAGAGAATTAAAATAAATAAACTTCTGACCTACTGCTCTGCTCATCCCCCCTCTTTCCTCCCTGGAGCTCAACCTCCCATTGGCTGCCCACCTCCACATGCAAAATTAGATCCCCCTTCAGATTCAGATGTCCAGATGCAAGTTGGCCCAGCAGTGTCCCCTGGGGTACAGCACCTTTTCCCATAGCCAGGACCTCAGCCTCTGAGGAGCTAAAGTTACCTGCTCTCCTTGCTGCCATGCTGCTGCTGTGTATTTGCACAGCCAGAGGGGGGGCTCCTGAACATACAGTATGCATTCATGCATGCAATATTATAACAGGTTATGGGCTCTATGGTGGGGGCTGCTGGTATACCTGGCTATCCACTAGCGGCCCTTTTCTATAGTACGCTGGCTATGACGGGATATTGACCTTGCCCTCCTTATGGGTTATGGGCTTCCCTCTGCACCTTGTGGTTCTTTCTGTGCATTTTGCATTTACCTCCACCTTGCACGGGTATGTCTAATATTGGTGCTTGCTTCCCATCCATGTACCCAGATTTGGCTGCCAGGGGTGAATCTCCCATATCCCACCACCCCACACCCATCACGCTCTCAGCACTTACTCCCCTCTGTACATAGTTTACATTTGCCCTTGAGCAAATGTTTGAGCTTTAAAATGATATCTGTTCACTGTTCACAGTTGTAATGTTCTCAACGTTCATTGTTAATTGTTTTTTCAACCGTTCATTGAATCAACTCAGTTCTATGTAAATCATTTTGACTTGTAGAAAAACGGTATATCAAAATATGTTAAATAAATAATTAAAATAAACATCTGGCCATTTTCCATCCATGCCTGCATGTCTGGTGGCTAACTCGCAATTCATGCCCTTTTCTGTGTGGTTTTCTTTAGCCAGTTACCAGCTCCTTCTGAGCCTCTTGCAATATTGGGCCCTATATGCTTAGGTGGAAATAAAGTCTATGAGCTTGAAAAAGACTGAAGATTCCTAGTGACTTTCAACCTATCTGGCAGGGTATTCTGCCTAACTATGGGAATGAAAAATGTATTCAAGTGACATAATCAAGTCAACTGTATTGAACTCTATGGCAGCTTCTGTGGGCAGCAAAGAGCAGTAGAAGTCAAAACAAAACACAAACTCAAAGAGCCCAATAGGAGGGTTTGAGTACATTTATCTGAGTATTAACTGTACATGCATGAAAGAACATAAGATGATAAGATTTGCCATACTAAAGGTCCATCAAACCCGGCAGTGGCCAATCCAAGTTACTACTTCATGGCAGGATACCAAAAGGTAGGTAGATTGATAGAATATTTACACGTATTCCAGGACAACTGTAAATATACATATGTATCAGGGGTAATTACTAAGCTGCAGCAAAATGCAATGTTTTACCACAACAAGTCATTAATCAGTGGTATGTTAGTATTTCAGACTAGTGACTCACACAGTTAAAGTTCATTTTGTGTTCCCACCTCGCAAATTTATCCTGGAATGATGCAGCTGTTTAGTAATTTTGCTGAGCAAGCTGTATTATTTAGTTTTTCCTGGCATATTTGTTATGTATCATGTTTTTCCTTTCTTGAATCTCCTCTGTTGTTGGGCTGAAGTGAAATAGGTGATTTATTGTTTATTTGTTTAGTTGTATATGTGCTTGTATTTCATACCCTTTCAATTCTTGTACAGGTTTTTTGCTTGGATTGTAATATAAAATTCATAAATAAAAAAAAAAAAATAATAATAATGTTGTGGTGCTGCAGCTCAGAAAATCACATGTTCCTGACTGCAACAATGCAAAAATAGCAGGTCCCAAGTCATAAGAACCTAACATTAGAATGTAAGAAATGCCATACTGGGTCAGACCAAGGCTCCATCAAGCCCAGTATCCTGTTTCCAACAGTGGCCAATCCAGGTCGCAATTACCTGTCAGGTTCCCAGAAGGTACAGAGAGTCCATGCTACTATCCTATGGGTAAGCAGTGGATTTCCTGAGTCCTCTTTAATAACGGTTTATGGACTTTTCCTCCAGGAGCATGCCCAAACCTTTTAAACCCAGCTACACTAACAGCTTTTACTATATCCTCCAGCAACAAATTCCAGAGTTTTATAATGCATTGAGTAAAAAAGATATTTTCTTCAATTAGTCTTAAATGTACTATATCACAGCTTCATTGTGTGTTTCCTAGTCTCTCTTCTTGGCAGGGGCAGCCTAGGCCAGGATCAGCTGCCCTTCCACAATCTGGAAGGGTGGCTGTAGGCCGAGATCCCTACCTTGCCCAGCACCTATTCCTCCTTCAGGATGAAATAAGGCGGGTGTCCGTCCAAGTGCCATGGGACGTATAGAGGCTCAACCTGAATGGTCTCTCTATATCCTGGCACATGGCTCCACCCCCTGCTGCCCTTGTCCAGCACTTCCCGCACAAACATGCTGTACTGTATGTGCAGGAAGCGTTGGGACCAGAATAGCGTTCCGGGGCTGAGCGTGGGTTGGGCGTCCACCCCAGATGTCCAACCCAGCTATTCATTGATCCTTGTGTTCTCCGCAATTCGTTGTAAGACATATTTATTTATTTATTTATTTATTTCACAGATTTTATATACCACTTTATCATCAATTCAAAGCAGTTTACATGTAACAGTTATAGCAACTAGCTTTACATAGAACAGGGAGTTACAACTTGGAGGATTACATGGGGTATGCAGAATACATTTAACTTCTCAATTATATACAGCTGCATTGTTGAAGAATGGATGGGTTCAGAAGTTGTATTTAACAATTGTTGTCTAGAAACAATTATTGTTGCAGTGTGTGTTGAGTGCAGAGAGATATATATGCTGGGGGGAGGGGGAGGTATGTGTGGTTTTAGGCGTCCTTGGTCTGCGTCTGTTCCCGGGCTATAAGAACTGCCGCCCTAACGCGGGACGCTGAGGTGCTCTGTTTCCTGGATTATTACCTGAACTGCATTCTATTGGGCCTGGCGTCTGTGGAGGACCTCTCTGATTGGTCTGCATCTGTTCCCGGGCTATAAGAACTGCCGCCCTAACGCGGGACGCGTTTGCGGGCGCGTCCCCATGGGCGTGTGCCCGAAGGGGCATGGCCAAAGGGGCAAGTCCTGCCCCTTTGGTGCCCCTTCGGTGCACTGAGGTGCATCGAGTGCGTGTCCTTAGACATGCCGGATATGGGGAAAAGGAAGAAGAAGATCTTTCCGTCTACTTAGTCCAAAGCCGTGAAAGTTATCGGCCCCATGGATGCACATGTTCGTGTAGGGGACTCTTCGCAGATGGATTCTGTGGTGTCTTTGGAAGGGTCAACTGTGAGTACTTCCCCATCTGATTGCCCTCGTGTTTTGGGTTTAACTCCTCCCGGTCAAGGGGCGGTACAGATATCCGGAGCCCCTATCTTGCCTGGCAAGGCGGTTGTTGAGGCTTCCGGTGTGCCTTTGTTACCAGAGTCCTTCCTTAAGGTGAATGTTTCATTAGATAAGCTACCTCCTCTGATTCCTACGGTTGTTACATTTCCTTCGGTTGCTTCAGATATCTCTTCGCCTTCTGATGTGTCTTTGCGAGATATTTGGTCTGTGATGGTTCGGATTGAGGCATCTTTGTCTGCTTCTCTTCAAAAGGTCTCTGACTTTTCTAAAGAGACTGCCTCTAAATTTAAGGATCATGAAGACCGTTTGGTGTATCTGGAAGCGGCTTTTGCAGCTTCGGAGGCACGTAAAGTTGATCAGTTGGATTTACCTTATAAATTTTCTCAAGATGTATCCTTTTTATATAGGCAGGATGAGAATTTGGAGAATGTATTGAGATCTAAGAATTTAAGATTATTAAATTTTTCCTGTACCCACTATTTGTCTCCCTCTATTCTTTTTTATATGTGTCTCAAAGAGATTTTGTTGTTTACTAATGTTGAATCAATGGCCTTGTCAAAAATGTATTATTTACCCTCGGGCAAATTAGCCCGAGATTGTGTGGGTGATATAGATGGTGGGTCTGTTATGCAATATGATCGAGTGGTTTCTTCTACTTTGGATCTCTCGGGTTTTTTAGAGTCATCCAAGGATGATATATCCACCCGAGCCACGTTGCTGGTTACCTTTCTGTCTGAAATTGATAAAGAAAAGGTTCTCTCTGCTTATTTGAAGAAGAAAGCTGAGAAGTTCTGTGGGCAACCGATACAAATTTTTCCCGATGTCTCCAAAGCCACCCAGAAACGCCGGAGGGCCTTCTTAGAGGTCCATCAGCGCATTTTGGCTTTGGGGGCGTCATTTTATTTAAAGTTCCCCTGTAAAGGTCATGTGATTTTTCAAGGGAAACGATATATTTTCTTTGTGGTAGAACAATTATTAGCTTTTCTGAAAGATAAGGAATGATATTAGGTATGGTTTGCTACTAGATATTTTTGAGTCTCTGACTAGTTAAAAGTAGTTTGTTTTATAGTTTATTTACAGGTTTCCGTGGAATGCTTTGATTGTATATGATTTACATCACCTCCTTGATGTGGGCTAGGTTTACGTGCGATGTAGTATATATATCTATAATGTTGTCTTATGATTGTATAAGGATGTCGCTTTGTTTCCTTGTATAATTGAAAATTTTTCATAAAAATAAAATAAAAAAAACAAAAAAAAAGATATATTCAGAATATTGAGATGTAAGGGGAATGTTATGATGCTAATGAGGGAACGATATGATGTTAATGAGAGAGACAGGTTATTGGGTTACTTCCAGTGAATTGCTATCATTCATTTCTTCAATGGAAGGACCATAGAATTCCATGAAAAGGTGAGGCTTTATGGCTTTCCTAAAATCTAGTAGGTCCTTGATTACACATTCTTTGAAAGTTGCTCCTTGGAAATAGTTGTTAGATGCAGGTTATAACTGCACACAATCTCTTAAACAAAGCTAGTGTCTTTGCAATCAATAAAAATAAATTTAATATTTGTAATACATTTCCTATAAAAGAAAGAATAAATGAATAAATATTTGGAAAGAAATCAGCTGAAAAATTAATGTCCTAAGTATGTACATAGTACTAAAAGAGCTTTCAGTATGTACAAATAAGGCATTGACTTGAAGATTTTAAAAAAATGTATTAAAAATCCCTCAGTCGTTTGATAAGTTATAGCTGGGAAACTTGGCAGCATTTTGCATTTTTTGGAATTAAATCTTGATCTCTCTCTGTAACAGTGGAATCTAAATTATTTCAAAGAGAACAGGCATTATCCCTGTTATTTTATTCTGAGTTTCAACTACAGTAGTATTCATTTTGCAGTTTCAAAGATAATCATTTTACATCAGCGTAATGTTATAGAGTCATTTAATTGCAATAAATGCCCTACTCCATATTTTTTAAATATTATCTTTTATTTTTGTGCAATTAAGTGGATTAACAGGACAACCAGAGTACTTATTACCATTTAAACATGGTATTTAAGAGGATAATTTTATAACTGGACCCAGACGTGGGTGTGCTTGGTATACATAGAAAAATCAGCAATTTTCTACAAGAAAAACACACAATTTTATTTTCATATATGCACAGCATGTGTGTGTAAAAAAGCCTTTTAGAAAATTGCTCCAGGCATAAAGGTAGACAAGA
This sequence comes from Ichthyophis bannanicus, assembly GCA_033557465.1. Lineage (NCBI taxonomy): Eukaryota > Metazoa > Chordata > Amphibia > Gymnophiona > Ichthyophiidae > Ichthyophis > Ichthyophis bannanicus. The sequence goes on from CM066031.1 coordinate 229,868,426, forward strand.
TGACAAAAATATGTACACTTTAATACAATCCGCATATAGTGGGTTTAGGGGAGAGGTCTTGGCATGGTATGGGTGGAATCACAATGCAAGCACATAATTTGTAAAATGCATGTGTACTCATGTACCATATGCATGACTATTTTCATCTGTTCTCAGGAAAGCATAAACAGGTGCAACTTCACTTTTTGTTGTGATTTTAACAGGACCAGTGCTCGTATTTATAAAGATACATATGCGCTTATGTGTCTTTATCAAATAGATTTGAAAAGGATGCCTTTGTGGCCTAATCACACAGGCACCCTGTTATAAAATGGCTTGGTATATGGACTTTTCCGTCAGGACCTTGCCCAAACCCTTCTTGAATCTAGCTATACTAACAACGTTTACCACATCCTCTGGCACAAATTCTATAGTTTAATTATGAAGACATGTTTTCCCGATTTATTTGGAATGCAGTGCTTAGAAATTTCCTTCTGTGTGTTCTAGTCTTTGTACTTTTTGAAAAAGTAAATAATCACTTCACATTTACCTATTCTCCTCCATTCATCATTTTATAAGCCTCTTTCATGTATGCATATCTACTTTATTTCTTTTTAAATTCTGCACATAAAACTCTGTTTTACCTGTGAAAATGTCTTTGAAAATTGCTTTAGTATGGGAGATGGGGAAGTTAGAATATATAGCACTGAATGGAAGGTTAAATATAATTGGCATCTCAGAGACCTGGTGGAAAGAGGACAACCAATGGGATAAATTACATCTCAATGATAGGGCAGAACAAACTGGTGGAGGGATGGCGCTATATGTGCCAGGCCGCGGGCCGGGTCCCCGCGGCTGCCAGTAACCTGGGCCCTGGCCCGGCCTCGGCCTCCGGCATGTGACGGGGGTGTCGGGGGGGGGAAGGGGGGAGGGAATGGAGAGCAGCGGCGTGGGGGGGTCGCTCCCTGACAGTGTGGGAAGCGATCTCCTTGGCCAAGGCATGGTGGGCGGGGGCTGGTATGCCGAGGAGCCCCGTGGTCAGGCCTTTTCGGCTTGGCTCCTCGGCAGTGACGGCAGCGTTTTCTTCAGCTCCCGGACCAGCGATCGTGGCAAGTAGGCCATTTGCAGGCGTCGGGGTGTTGTGCGGTGAGTGAGGGTAGGGGGGGCTCCACAGCGAACAGGTCAGAGGAGAGGGGTTGCTTACTTTGGCGGATTTTATAAAATCATTGAGAACCGGGTCTTAGTGTTAGGTTGTGGGGGTTGGGGCTAGCAGTGGCCAGTGGGTGCTGGATTAAAAAAAAAAAAAAAAAGAAAGAGCAACTTCATACATTAATAATAAGAAGGAAGCAATTAAGAAGGGAAGAAATTCGGGGGATTGTGGAGAGCAAGTTGTTTGGTGGGCATGGCACGCTCTCCGAGGGTGATTGGGAGGCAGCAGAGGGGTAAGGGCCATGGTGCTAGTGCTCGGGGGAGGGAAGGCCGGTCTCGGGGAGGCGGCGTGTCCCTGGGAGCTAGAGCTGTGAGGCAGGCTGCTCGGGTGGCCAGGGGGGTGGATAGGTTGCGGGGGAGGGGGAGGGGGAGCAGAAGAGGTCGTGGGGCAGTGGATGGGGGGGTTTTGGGTCCGGAGCTGGCTGGGGGATTGGGGGCGGAGGTTGTAGGGCTCGGGCCGGGAGAGCAAGGGTCTGTGGGGGAAAGAGGGGGGGAGGGGTGCTGGGGGGATGGTTCTGGGGTGCCGGTGCAGGTGAGGGGGATGGAGTACAGGATGGGGGCCCACATGAGTCCTCCAGTGGCAGGTACTTTCGCCCCGGGGTGTGCAGGAGGGCGGGGGTCGCTGTATTGGCCCCCCGTGGCTGGGCAGCCCATGGGTATGGGGCCCTGGGGGTATGGTTGGGGGGAGTGGAGCAGAGTGCGGTTCCCTGGTGGGGGGGGGGCATCCTACCTGGGGTGGGCCAGTTGGGCAGTGGGGGGCCTGGGTACCTCTGCATGGCCGCAGGGGAGTGGGCTAGGCTGGGGGGTGGGGCAGGGTGGAATGGGTTCTCCTGCTGTGGGTGCTTCTCTTTCTCTGCAGGGGTCAGCGAGCGGTGTGGCAGCAGCCAGGGGAGTGGGCAGTGGGCAGACGATGGACCAGAGTGCGGAGCGGGCCAGCCCGGCCCGGGCGGCACCTGAGCCTAGCGGGAGTGCGGCAGACAGTGAGTGTGGGGAGGGGGAAAGGGGGGAAGGGGTCGGGGGGAGGAGAAGGTGACCGGGCGGGAGGCGGCTCCGGAGGGGCGCAAGGCCAAGACTAAGAGGAAGCATAGGCGGTGCTGAAGGTGGAGTTTGTTGTCCTCATCCTCGTCGTCCTCGGCGAGCTCTTCAAGGGGATTGTGGCGGGGAAGCGAACGGGAGATGGGTCAGCGTCCTCGGTGGTACGCTGCGCGGAATTGTGGGAGGGAGTGCCGCGCAAATTGCGGCGACGGATACTGAAGCGGAGGTACATCGATATTTTCTGGCTTTTGAAGGGGAGGAAGCACTCGGGAGAGAGTAGGAAGAAGCGCAAGGATGATGAGAAGGCGGGGAGGGTGCGCAAGGTCTCCCGCAATACCTTGAATTGGACGCGGGCATTTTTGCGTCTGGCGAGTGTTTGTGGGCATGCGGACCCGAGTCAGTATGGGGAGTTATTGGCTTATGCGGACGCCATTCTTGCAGCATCGCAGGCGCATGATGGCTGGGCTTGGCTCAATTATGATGAAGAATTTTGGGATATGATGGAGGAGAATAGGCAGTTGTCGTGGGGGATGAGGGATATCAACCTTTGGCTGACGCAGATGTCTGCCAAAATGGGTAGTGCAGGTGGCGCGGGGGGACAAGCTAGGGCAGTAGGCCAGGCATCGGCGGCACCCTTTTGGTCCTTTCGGGCGCCAGGTGCAACGCCAGGGTCGCCCAAAGGTGGGCCTGGGGGGGGGGAACTTATGCTGGCGCTTTAGTAAATCGTCCTGCCCCATCCCGGACTGTAAGTTCCGGCATGCGTGCTCACTCTGTGGGGCAGGTCACTCGGCGACAAAGTGTAGTCGGAAAGCAGTGGCCGGGGTGCCAGTGGGGGGTAAGTAATGGGTGGAGTGGGGGGTTGGCGCCTACCCCCATCAAACTCCAGGCGTTGCGGCTTTGGTTGGAGCGGTACGAAGGGAGCGGACATGGCAAGGAGGGACAAATGTTAGGGTTGGGGTTCTCAGAAGGATTTCATATCCCGTTTCAGGGGAGGGTGTCAGAAGGGTTGGCCAGCAACGCTAGCTCAGTATGCAGTTTGGCGGAGGTGGCCCACGCTAAGATTGTGGCTGAATGTGCCGTGGGCCGAGTGGCTGGTCCATTCCTCCATCCTCCCTTTTTGACTTTCATGGTGTCACCACTGGGGGTCATCCCCAAGAAGGAACGCGGGCGCTATCATTTGATACACAACTTGTCCTTCCCGCCGGGGGACTCTGTGAATGACCATATCCCGTGGGAGTTGTGCTCAGTGCAGTATGCGTTGTTCGACGAGGCGCTGGAGCTGGTGCGCAGATGTGGCAGGGGTGCGCTGTTGTGAAGGTTGACATTGAATCGGCGTTCAGGCTGCTACCGGTGCATCCGTCGGCATTCCCGTTACTGGGATTTCAATTTGATGGCCAGTTTTATTATGATAAGTGTTTGCCGATGGGTTGTGCTATATCCTGTTCCTATTTCGAGGCATTTAGCTCCTTCTTGCATTGGGTACTTGTACAGCGGTCAGGGTGCGAGTCCATAGTACATTATTTAGACAATTTCTTGTTTGTTGGTCCACCATAGACTACAGTTTGTGCTTCGTTGTTGAGGCTCTTTCAACTGATGGCCGCCAAGTTTGGGGTTCCGTTGGCGGCAGAAAAAACACTAGGGCCGGTGACACGCCTTTTGTTTCTAGGGATCGAGATAGATTCAGTAGAATTTGTGGTCTGCTTGCCGACGGAAAAAGTGTGGCGGTTGAAGGAGTTGGTGGCGGCAGTGGGATCAGCCTCTAAGGTGACATTGAAGGATCTGCAGGCTTTGGTTGATTACTTGAATTTTGCATGTCGTGTCATTGCCATGGGGAGGCCGTTTGCACAGAGGTTGTCCCTGGCCATGAGGGGCGTGCGGCGCTCGCATCATCGTATCTGAGTTACATCAGGTATGAGGGAAGATCTGAGGGTCTGGGAGTCTTTTCTAGTGGATTTTAATGGCTGTGCGCTGGTGCAGGTGGATGAGTTGTCTAATGTGGACCTGCAGTTATTCTCTGATGCGGCTGGCAGTTCAGGGCTGGGGTTGTATTGTCAGGGTTCGTGGCGTGCGGCGGCCTGGCCGGCGTCTTGGAAAGAGTGCGGGCTGACTCGTAATGTGATGTTCCTGGGGTTGTTCCCCATAGTGGTAGCATTGTGGGTGTGGCTGGAGAGGTTGCGGGATAAGAGGGTAGTATTCTGGTGCGACAATGCGGCGGTAGTGCAGGTGATTAATAGACAGTCGCCTAAATGCCCGAGGGTGGCGGCGTTAATGAGGTTATTTGTCCTTGGCCTGTCAGCGTCTAAATGTCACAGCGCGGGCACGGCATGTGCCAGGTGTGCAGAATGCCATAGCTAATGCTTTGTCCCATTTTCAGTGGGTGCAGTTTCGGGCATTGGCCCCGGGGGCGGACGAGTCATCGGCACTGGTGCCGGAGCACCTTTGGCGGATTGGGACTCAGGAGTGATGGACTTGCTGCGGTCATCGGTAGCTCCAGGTACGTGGGCGGCGTATGAGCGTGGTTATGCCAAAGTGCAAGAGTTTTTGTGGGGGTGCGGATGGAGGGGAGGTAGCTGTGACGTGAATTTGGTGGGGTCATTCATAGTATGGGCGAAGGGGCAGGGTTGGTCTCGGTCGTCAGTGCGGGCGGCTTTGGCGGGTTTCTCCTTTTTCAGCAAAGCGGCGGGATGGGGCAGTCCCGGAGGGTCATTTTTGGGGAAGCGGCTTTTGGCCGGGTGGGCGAAGGAACAGCCGCCTCTACGGGATTGGCGTTGCCCTGTATCTCATGAGTTGCTGTCGCGTATCTGGGGTGTATTGCCGGAGGTGGCGGAGTCTGACTTTGAGACGGTGTTGTTTTGGGCATTATTCATGACAGCTTTTTTCGGGGCATTTCGCGTTAGCGAGTTGGTCCCTAAGTCCAGTAGGGGGGGGCTTGGGTGGGCTGGAGGTCCAGCACATAGACTTGCAGGAGGCGTCGGTGCGGATTTATCTGGCTCGCTCAAAGACTGATCAACGTGGAGTGGGCAGAGAGGTGCTGTTGAGGGCCATTCCGGGGCTTTGCTCATGCCTGGTGCGCAATTTGTTAGCCTACGTGCATCGGCGGCCCCAGATGGCGGGTTTCCTGTTTCGTCATGTGGATGGGAAACCTGTCACACAGTTTCAATTTACGGCAGTGATGCGCTTGGCTTTGCGGTGGTTGGGCTATGCGGAGTGGCAGTATGCATCCCATTCCTTCAGGATTGGGGCGGCGACCAGCGCAGCGGCGGCAGGGCTGGGGGGGAGGTGATCCAAAGGATCGGGAGATGGCGGTCTGGAGCATTCGAAGGCTATGTCTGCCTGGACCAAGTGTGACGGCGCTTGGTGGGGAGGGGGGTGGTGGGGTGTGTGGGGGGGTTATTAATGCTATGTTTCATATTTCAGGGTTACTCCTGGGTACAGACCCCCGGAGCGGAGGTGTCGGAACGGGCCCAGCAGTCGAGTGGTGTATAATCGGGCACTCCTTTGTGTACTGGGCGGAGATGAGAGCCGTGCTGTGCCCCCTAGGGCTACACCTGGGACTGGCCCCCCCGCAACATTCGGTTGCGGTGGATGGGGGGGCATGGCATGCGTTGGTGGCAGCTTCTCCCTTGGCTGAGGCGAAAGACGGACCGACGGCAGCGACCGGTGGGGGTGTTGCTACATTTAGGTGGTAACGACCTATCCAATTGGACTTGTAGGCAGCTCATTCGAGCGGTGCAGTGGGACATCGCGATGCTGCGGGAGGAATGGCCTGGTGTGGCGATTGTATGGTCGGACATTGTTCCACGGCCGGCCTGTCAGTCGCAGCAGCGGTGGTCGCGCGGTCTGGCGAAGGTCAACCGTCAGATTGGTCGTTGGTTGCAACATATGGGGGGCTTGCAGGTGCAGCACCCGTGGGTGGACCCGGGATGTGCGGGGCTGTACCGGATGGATGGGGTGCACCTGTCACCGGTGGGTCAGGACCTGTTATTAAATGATTGGCAGGAGGCACTGGAGAGGTGGGCTGGTCGCAGCTTTGGGGGGGGGGCGGCATGAGGATAGGTAAACTACCTCGCGCCGGTGGCGGGGTAGAGAGCCCGCGCTCGCCGAGGCAGCGGGGCTTTAACTCATTTGGGAGCAGTGGGGGGAGCAAAGGGCTCCCTGGGATGGGGCGAGACATCCCGGTTGGGGGTCTCGGCCCGGTTTAGGGGTGGAGCCAGCCTTTGCTACTAGCATGGCGAGGCAGGCGGTGGGGGATCGGGGGAGGAGAATTCTCTGCCTTGCTACTAAGATGGCGGGTGGAGGCATTGTCCGGTGCTGGGGGGGGTGGGGTTAGGTGGTTGTTGAATATGTTGTCCCATGTTGGGCCGGTTATGTTTATGGTTACATGTGTTAAATAAAGCTGCGACCAGAGTTGTACCATGATCTAGTCTCCAGGCTGTTTTGTGGTTGGATGGGAAAAGGGGACTATTGATGTCCTGTGGGAAAGTTGGCTATGGGAGGCAAGGAGGGCCTCCGGGTTACCAGGGTTAATGTGCCAGGCTGCGGGCCGGGTCCCCACGGCTGCCAGTAACCTGGGCCCAGGCCCGGCCTCGGCCTCCGGCACGTGACGGGGGTGTCGGGGGGGGGGGCAAAGGGGGGAGGGAATGGAGAGCAGCGGCATGGGGGATCGCTCCCTGACAGTGTGGGGAGCGATCTCATTGGCCGAGGCATGGTGGGCGGGGGCTGGTATGCCGAGGAGCCGCGTGGTCAGGCCTTTTCGGCTTGGGTCCTCGGCAGTGACGGCAGCGTTCCCGCCCACCCTCCCTTGCGGGGTGTGATTAGGGGTTGTTGTAGCTGGTGGGGTTGGCGGGGTAGAGAGCCCACGCTCGCCGAGGCGGCGGGGCTTTAACTCATTTGGGAGCAGTGGGGGGAGCGAAGGGCTCCCCGGGGTGGGGCGAGACATCCCAGTTGGGGGTCTCGGCCCGGTTTAGGGGTGGGGCTGGCCTTTGCTACTAGCATGGCGAGGCAGGCGGTGGGGGATCGGGGGAGGAGAATGCTCCGCCTTGCTACTAAGATGGCGGGTGGAGGCATTGTCCGGTGCCGGGGGGGGGGGGGTGTGTTTGGTGGATGTTGAATACGTTGGCCCATGTTGGGCGGTTATGTTTATGGTTACATGTGTTAAATAAAGCTGCGACAAGAGTTGTACAATGATCTAGTCTCCAGGCTGTTTTGTGGTTGGATGGTAAAAGGGGAATATTGGTGTTCTGTGGGAAGGTTGGCTATGGGAGGCGAGGAGGGCCTCCGGGTTACCAGAGTTAATGTTAACAAGGGCACTGAGGCAAACAGGATAAAAGTTTTGCAAGAAACAAAATACACGGTAGAATATCTATGGATAGAAATTCCGTAAAAAAAGGGAAAGGGAATGGCAGTAGGGGTGTGCTACTGTCCACTTGGCCAGAATACACAGATGGGCGATGAAATGCTAAAATAAATTAGGGAAGTTAACACAAATTACAACACAGTAATAAAGGATTATTTAAATTATCCCAATACTGACTGGATTAATATCACATCAGGATGTGCTAGGGAGATAAACTTTATAAATGAAATAAATGACTGCTTCAGAAACCGACGTCAAAGGAAGCTATTTTAGATTTAGTCCTTAGTGGAACACAGGATCTGGTATGAGAGATAATAGTGTTGGAGCCACTTGGCAATAGTGATCATGACATTAAAAGCTAATCGTAAAAATATTTTTTTTCAGTCAACATGCAATCAAACTTTGGGATTCATTACCAGAGGATATAGTAAAAGCTGTCAGTGTAGATGGATTTAAAAAAGGTTTGAATAAGTTCCTGGAGAAAATGTCAACAAATCATTATTAAAGAGGACCGGGTAAATCTACTGCTTAACCATGGGATAAGCCACATGGAATCTGTCTACCTTTTAGGAACCTGACAGATACTTGTGACCTGGATTGGCCACTGTTGGAAACAGATACTAGGCTTGATGGACTATTGTTCTGTCCCAGTATGGCATATCTTATGCGCTTATATTTGATTTAATAAATATAGAAAGGACAGCAAGGAAATCCACAGCACTAGCATTTAACTTTCAAAAGGGAAAATGAAAATGGTTAAGAAAAAATTCTAAAAGAAACATCTGCAAAGGTGTGCATAAAGCCTGGGCATTTTTTAAAATACTGTCATGGAAGCCCAAACCAGATGTATTCTATGCTTTAAGAAAGGTAGGAAGAAAGGACAAATGACTACCAATATGGTTTAAAGGTGAGGTCAGGGAGGCTGTTTTAGCCAAAAAAAGCATCTTTTAAAAAATGGAAAAAGGAGCCAAATGACAAAAACAGAAATCAACATAAGCATTGGCAAGTTAGATGCAAGACACTGATAAGGCAGGCAAAGACAGAATTTGAAAGGAAGCTTACTGTGGAAGGAAAAACTCACCATAAAACCTTTTTCAAGTACATTCCTAGCAAAAAAACAAACAAACTGTGTGAGAGCGTCAGTTGGATCATGAGATGATAGAGGGGTAAATGGGGCATTAAGGGAGGACAAGGCCATAGCAGAGAGAATACAGTAAATTAATTATTTGCTTTGGTCGTTACTGAAGAAGACCTGGGGAAGTTATCCATGCCAGAAATTATATTTAAAGGTGATATATCTGAGGAAATGAACCAAATCTTGATAAATCAGGAAGATACAACAATTTGATAAACTAAAAAGTAGCAAATCACCTGAAAGAACTAAAAAATGAGATTTCAGACCTACTATTAGAAATCTTTGAACTATCATTAAAATCATCTGTAGTTCCTGAAGATTGGAGAGTGGTGAACATAATGCCAATTTTTAAAAAAGGTTCTAGGGCTGATCCAGGGAACTAATGTACAGACCAGTACATCAGTACTGAGCAAAATGGTAGCAAGCATTATAAAGAACCAAGGCCCCAATATTCAATGGCATTTATATGGTCTGTAGAACTGCTCAGTGCCCAATGCTAACTGGTTAGCATCAGGGCATTCTAAGGGCCTTCCATGGCTGGGGATAACTGGTCACAGGGGCGGCTCAAAGCGATCTGCTTGCTGAGTCGAGGGATGATGGTGCCCCCCCCCCCCCCCCCGTAGTGGAGATGGGTCTTTCTCAAAACTCCAATCAGGGACTGAATCCTACCAGAAAGCCAATTAGATTATATGGAGGAAATGCAAGATGCTTTTACACCAAGGAACTAAAAGAAAGAGCGAGAATCACAGCACAGTTCATAAAACTAAATTATAACTCATTTTTATTTTGTTATTATAAACCGTGTTATGGTTCTTGCTTTTTCTTTTAGAACATATATTTTGCATCCACAGAACCCCCTTCCTCAATAGTGGGTGCAGAGCAGAACCAGGACATTCACCCACAGAACTCAAAACAAACATTCTCCAGTACCAGGCATATTGTGAACTAATACAAAACCATACAACAAAGTCACCGAGTATCTATAGAGGAAATCTACCATACCATACCATGACATACCAGCACCAACTTCCAAAACTCACATAAGGAGGCCATCCAAAAAACCATCACTGTAAATACTACAGTGGGCCCTGGAACATCCAAACAACTATTTGAAAAGTTGAACAATTCAGATTACTACAGTACAGATCCCTACATACAAACTTCATGTTAACAGAACACCTGGTCTTGGTCACACACTCAAAACACAGACCCTGACCAAGTACAGAAAAGTGACCATAAACTAAAAATAAAAATATGTAGATAAAAAATAAACTGCAACCGCAAGAAGCCAGATTCTGCATACATTGCAATACCAGAGAAATAGAAAGAGATGCATTTCGGGGGGCGGAGCCTGATGTCCAGCGGGATGGTCGCATAACGCTGAGGCTCCCGAGAGGCCTACTCAGAATCCTGAATTAACACCGGACATTCTTGAATTTATGCTCTGATCTTACCGGGGCACATTGGTGAGATGGCGGGGACCAAACCTACGCGCCTGGAATTTGGATCTCCAGCGGCTTCTCACGGCAAACGCTCCAAAACTGAACCCCCGTCCCCGCAGAAGGGGCTGGCTCTACGCGAGGGCCCCGAAATGCAGCAGGAGATCCTCGCAGAGATCAGAGGGTTAAAGACCTCATGCAGTCAAACGGGGAAGCACTCCGAGCGCTGCGGGAAGACCTTGGTGTATTGCAAGGCAGGCTAGAGGGGCTCTCCTCGCGTCAGGACAAAATGGAGAGCATATTAGACTCCCATGCGGTCCGGCTGTCCAAACTCGACAAAGTTGAACGTCAGGTGCGGGCCTTGCAGAAAGAAGTGGAAGATGGCAATAATAGAGCGCGCTGCAACAACCTACGACTAGTGGGCATACCGAAGGGAGCGGAATCGGGAGACATGAAGGAGTTTCTATATAAAATCCTCCCTTCTCTGCTCCAAATCACCTTTACCAAAGAATTGGAGATTGATCGCGCTCATCGTGTACCCACAAACATAACGCTCAACAGGAAGACCCCGCGGCCTATCATCTTTCGACTTTTGAGATATCAACATGTGGAGCAAATTCTCAGCGCCTCTCGGGCAAAGGGCCATATGGAGTTTGAGAGCCACAAGATCTCCTTCTATCCTGACTTGGCTAAACCCACGGTTGATCGCCGAAAGCGCTTTTTGGAATTCCGGCCGAGGCTTCAACAATTACAAGCACGCTATGGCCTGATGTACCCGGCCAAGCTCCGAGTCACGCTACACAATCAGACAAGAACATTTGAGGACCCTGATCTACTAGCGGAGTTTTTGGATGCTAAAGAAGCCGACTTGATGCGCTGACTTCCAGAGTGTTCCTACCGGTGTTCTCATATCCGCTGTACCCGCCATTTTGGATTTGCCACGGTTCAGCAAAGAGCCTATCGAGGGCGGTTTGTTGCCTTATTTTGATGATATTTGTGACCCGACTCCATCTACCCAGCGTAGCTTCGATGAATATCAGAGACAGTGTTAATTATGGACTCTGGTGTTTCTTTTCTTTTTTTCATGTCTTTATCCTCCTCTCTAGGGCCTCCTCCCGCAGACATATGGTCGCCATATTCATTGGGGGTTTTGCTTCTTCTCTAAGTTACTTTGGTACATGCTTTTCAATATGGGGTGTATTAGCCAGCATACTCGGTGATTATGTCATTGCTGTACAGATTCTGCTTATGTTGTATGTTTTCAAGCGCCCTTACCTAAAATGTCTATTACCGATTGATGGCACCATGTAAGATTTTATCATTGAACGTAAAAGGCATCAATAACCCGATAAAATGGAAGAAAATCCTGAGCTATCTAAGTCATGAAGCTGCGGACCTGATTTTCCTCCAAGAAACGCATTTAAATTAGAAGGAAACTCTTAAACTCAATGTTAAACCTTACATGGTGGCCGCCTATTCCCCAGCTGTTTCTAAGAAATGTGGGGTTGCCATACTGGTTAGGAAATCTCTGCATGCTACTATTATCTATTATTGCAACTAGCTCAGATACAGCAGGCAGATGGTCCAGGGCTCACCTCAAGATAGGTAACCTTGAAGTTACATGTATATGCCTTTATGCTCCTAATGTAGATGACCCTGCCTTTTTTGCTACCATTGCTCAGGTTGCGCAGGCCTCTGCTAATACTTCATTGATAATTGGGGGGGATTTCAATTTAGTTCTTGATCCCCTGATTGACAAACAGCCGCCTAGGACGAGTGGTCCCCCAAGAGTCACACACTACGCTTACCTCTATGATCAAAGATCTTGCTTTAGTCGATCTATGGAGGTTACTACACCCCAATGAGCTTGACTTTACCTTCTTCTCTTCCCCTCATAAATCCCAGTCTCGCATAGATTTCTTTCTAATATCAAAACTGTTAGTTCCTCAGGTAGACACTGCAAAGATTCACTCCCAACATATCTCAGATCACGCTGCTATTTCTTTTCAATTACACACCACTGCGCCCCAAGGGAATTCGGGGGCCTGGTTCTTTGATAGAGCCCTATTAACTCAACCAGAGTTCCAGTTAGAAATTCGAGCAGCCATACAGGACTACTTTCACTTTAATCTACCCCAGGACACTGCAAATTGGGCTTGGTGGGAGGGTTTTAAAGCGGCCATTCGTGCAACGATCACTAGTTATCAAATTCGCCTGCGGAAACAACGCAAACAGCAGCTCCTTATACTAGACCAACAAATCAAAGCAGGCGAACGAGTTCTTTTTTTTTTTTTTTTTTTTAAGCTTTTATTTTCATTTTACAACAAGCAAAAGAAATAACACACCAAAGGAAACAAATACAAACATACAATAAGGAAAAGCAACCCCAATTACCCCCCACCCCTATGCTTCTTCTCTAAACTGATAAGTATCATCATATAAGCGCTTACAAACAACAGTAATTGTAAATCAAAACAAACAGAAATAGTATCTGCGATACAGAATGATCATGTGACAGAGATTTACACAGATTTAAACAGTCAGATGAGAGCACTGAGCAGTTTGAACATAGTCGTTGAGCATCTTCCATTTAGACAAGTGGTGGGGGGTCTGAGCGGAAGAAGCTAACATACGAGGTATTTGCTCATATTTGCTGTAGAGACAGACATGATTCCACCATTCATTGGGGCTCAGATGGGAGCTATTTTTCCAGTATTTTCGTAATTAGGGAAATAGCTATGCCCAGCATAAAGTCTAAAAGGAAGTGAGCCGATTTGGGAAGAGAGGGGATCCCCGCAGCTGAGCGGAGTCCCACTATCTTCCAAGAGAGGGGCTCTTGAAAGTGCAAAATAGATTGAATACGACCCCAGACCCGACTCCAGTAATACTGTAATGCGGGGCATTCATACATAACATGAGTGAGTGAACCAATGGCCGCATGGCATGTCCAGCATCTATTGCTCAGGGTGGCGTTCCATTTGGCTAATCTGTCAGGAGTATAGAAACATCGTGGGCTAGAAAGAAAAGTGTCTGAGTGAGTGAGGCGGATCGAGAGACCCGTGTCACCTTGCTCCAGATTAGGCTCCATTGCTCCGGGGTCAAAATTACATGCATTTCCCGCTCCCAGGATTTCTGTGCTGTAGGAGTGCCACTATTGACAGCATTACATAAAGTTTTGTAAAAGTTAGATGCTACCCCCGATAAGCTCCCGATAGATCGGATAGTCTCCGACAATCCTTGGGTATGGGGTTCCGATGGCGGGAGCACCTTAGCACTCCGAAGACAATGCTGAAGTTGCACCAACTGAAAGTAGTGTTTCGCTGGGAGACCAAATTCAATTTGTAATTTGCTAAAAGTCTTCCAGCGACCAGCAGAGAACAGCTGGTTAGGGATCCAAATGCCCCTAGTGTACCAGGGGCTCCACGCCATCGGTTTATTTTGTATTTGAAATCGAGCATTGTGCCAAAGCGGGAGTCTATCTAGCGGACAAAGTCGGGAGTCTAGAGATTGCACAAGGGTATTAAAGGCACCTAAAGTGTCTAAGAGCATTGGTGGATAGTGGGAGTTTGATGGGAGAGTCATACCGGGGAGATAAGTAAGAGGGATTGGTTTGCAAAGGTCCTCCTCAATATCTAGCCACACTGGTCTACTCGGTGTGAGGTCTTCCAGCCAACGAGCGCCTTGTTTGAGAAGAAAAGAGTGGTGGTATTTCAGGAAGTCAGGGAATCTGACACCACCATTTTCTTTATCTGCTTGTAACTTATGTTTCGCTATCCTAGGTGTCTTGTTTTGCCATAAGTATCTAGTCAGAAGACCCTCTAAATCTTTATAGGTACGTCGAGGTAGGAGACATGGCAACATTTCTAAAATGTAGTTCACTTTGGGAACAATCATCATTTTAATGGTTTCTAGGCGGCCCCACCAAGTAAGTGTTAAAGGAGTCCAGCGTTGAGTAAGCGCCCGGACCTTAGAGGTTAAGTCTTAGCATTAAAGGTAATGGTGTCTTCTAAAGGAGAGCAGTAGTGCTCCCATAGGTATTTGACCATGAGAGGTTGCCATACACTGGGAAAGGATTGCATATCTGCCTGATGGATCAAAGGATTTAATGGAAAGGTGACCGATTTGGTCCAATTTATCTTGTAGCCCGAGAGTTGTGAGTATTTACCAATTTGCTCTAGGACAGCCGGCACTGAGTCTAGGGAGACAAAGAGCATCAGGTCATCAGCATATGCTGAAATTTTGATTTCCCTATGAGAGAAAGGGACTCCATGAATATCCTGGGATTGCCGGATTAGTAAAGCTAAGGGTTCGAGTGCGAGATCGAAAAGAAGTGGAGACAGTGGGCATCCCTGGCGGGTACCGCGTTGCAGGGGAAATGGCTGAGACTTTAAAGCGTTAGCACAGATACTAGCTGTAGGCTGTGCATACATGGTTTGGAGACAACGGAGAAAGCCTTCTCCGAATCCGTACCAGCGAAGAGTTGCAAACAAGAAGGGCCATTCTAAGCGGTCGAAGGCCTTCTCAGCATCAAGTGAGAGGCCAACCAATGGTCGATCAAGATTAACTGCAGCAGTCAGTACATGACATAGGGTCCTAGCATTATCAGCGGTTGATCTACCGGGAGTGAAACCGCACTGATCTGGGTGTATTAAAGTAGACATCTTGTCAGAGAGCCGGGTGGAGAGAATGGTGGCAAATATTTTATAGTCTGCGTTTAGTAGGGAAATTGGACGATAATTAGCTGTTAGTTGCGGATCTCTCCCCTCTTTCTCAAAAACTACTACATTTGCCATTGAGAAGGATCCAGAGGGAGATCCCTCCTCGGCCAGAGCAGAAAAATAAAGTTTCAAAAACGGAGCTAAGTCAGCGTTAAAAGTTTTGTAGAATTCAGCTGGGAGACCGTCCGGGCCTGCGGCTCGACCTGTGGCACATCTCTTGAGTGCCGATTGAATTTCTGCTAAAGTGAATGGTTTGTCCATGGCCTCTCTATCTTCGTCAGATAGGGTCGGTCGCTGTACCCCTGATAGTAATCGTTCAAATACTTCTGGCTCGAAGTCACATTCAGATTGATAAAGCCGAGTATAAAAATCACGAAAGAGTTCTAATATTTCTGTATCTTTAGTGACCAAGCTCCCCCCCGACGGATTGCGGAGAGCGGTAACACGCTTGGCTTCTTTTTGACCTTTCAGGGCATTGGCTAGCAATTTGCCAGCACGGTTATTTTCCCGATAGTACATCCCTTGTTGTGATTCAATATTTTTAGCAGCAGCGGTATATAAAAGCTGATTGTATTGAAAACGAAGGCGTTGTAAGCGAAGTAAAATACATGGGTCAGTACGGGACGTGAGGAGACGCTCTCCAGCTTGTATCTGTTGTTCTAGAATCAGTAAATGTTGCTTTCGTTGTTTCCCCTGTCGGATTTGATAGCTAGTTATAGTTGCACGGATAGACGCCTTGAAACCCTCCCACCAAGCCCATCTCGCAGTGTCATGGGGTGAATTAAAATGAAAATAGTCTTGGATAGCGGCCTTTATGTTTACCTGAAAATCTTTTTGGTCTAGTAGGGATCTATCAAAAAACCAAGCACGGGGATGTTCACCTTGCGTAGTGACATGTAATGAGAAAGATATGGCAGCATGATCTGAAATATGGAGAGGATGAATCCTAGCCGTGTCCATTTGGGGTATCAGTGCTTTGGAGATAAGAAAAAAATCTATTCTAGATTGTGAGTGATGGGGGGCTGAGAAAAAGGTGAACTCTAGGTCGGAGGGGTGAAGCAGCCTCCATATATCTACTAACGCAAGATCTTTCATCAGAGCTGTAAGGGTATCAAGACTCTTGGGTGGACCACTCGTTCTAGGCGGCTGTCTATCTATCAAAGGATCAAGTACTTGGTTGAAATCACCGCCAAGTATTAATGGAGTATTGGCGGAGACCTGTGCCAACTGCGCAATACTTGCATAGTAAGTAGGGTTATCCACATTCGGAGCATAAATACAAATACACGTGATTTCACTATCTCCAACCTTAAGGTGTGCACGGGCCCATCTACCCTCCTTATCAGAGCTAGTATCCAGTACAGTAGCTTGCAAAGACTTCTTAACCAAGATGGCTACCCCACACCGTTTAGAAACGGCGGGAGAGTAGGCAGCCACCATGTAAGGCTTAGCATTAAGTTTCAGTGTTTCAGTGGAGTTTAAATGCGTTTCCTGAAGGAACACTAAATCAGCATGCTCATGATTAAGATAGCTAAGGATTTTCTTTCTTTTGATTGGACTATTGATGCCTTTTACATTCAGTGATAAGAGCTTACATAAGGCCATTCAGAAAAGTTAAAAATTCTGAAAAAGAACATGATAACGCACATAATTTCACAATGTCCCTCATATTAACTGTATATGGCTGTACACATGACATGATAGAAAATAAGCTAATGAAAAACAATGAAGCGCCCCATATAAAAAAATAAGCACCGAAGTGCATTAGAGAAGAAGCAAAACCCCAGAAATTACTGGCGACCATGTGTCTGCGGGGAGAAACCCCAGAGAAGGCCTAATTGAAACATATAACCTGTATAGCTGTGCGTGTTCCGAATCCCACCGAGGTGCACATCATGGAGGGATAGGAGACCAAGAAAGTTATATATAGACAGAAAGAAAAGTCCAGGCAGTCTCTGTTCCAGGCGGTGATCACAGCGTCGGGCCATTCAAAATGGCGGGCAGAGCCGGCGGATTACAGATCCAAGTTGTTGGATTAGCGCATCTGGTCTGCTTCTTTGGAATCTAAAAATGTTGCTAGTAGATCAGGATCTTCGAATGTTCTAGTTTGGTTATGGAGAGTCACTCTGAGCTTCGCTGGATACAATAGGCCAAAGCGAGCCTGTAGCTGTTGAAGTCTAGGGCGAAAAGCAAGGAGTCTCTTCCGACGGTCAACTGTGGGCTTTGCCAAGTCAGGGAAGAAGGAGACTTTATGACTTTCAAACTCCAGATGATGATTCGCCCGGGCAGCATTTAGAATCTGCTCAACTTGTTGATATCGCAGTAATCGAAAGATGATAGGCCGGGGGGTCGTCCGATTGAGGGCCATGTTGGTAGGAACACGATGTGCTCGGTCAATTTCCAGATCTCTGTGAAAAGTGATCTTCAGCAAGGAGGGAAGAGTTTTGACCAGGAATTCTCTTATATCTCCTGCTTCGGCCCCCTCCGGTACTCCAATGAGCCTTACATTGTTGCGACGGGCTCGATTATTGCTATCCTCTAACTCTTTTTGAAGATTCTGTATCTGACGCTCAGCCTTGTCCAGTTTCACCAAGCGCACCGCGTGCGAGTCGAGGACCCCCGCCATGTTGTCCTGCCGTAATGAGAGACCTTCAAGCCGGTCCTGAAGCATACCGAAGTCTTCTCGCATGGCTCGGAGCGCTTCTCCGTTGGACTGTACCAGTTCCTTCCCACCGCGTATTTCCTCCAAGATCTCCTGTTGCATTTCGGGGTTTTCCCGAAGTGGAACGGTCTTTTGTGGGGAAGACAACTCTGTTTTGGAGCGTTTTCCGTGTGAAGAAGAGGGAGACCCGAAGTCTAAGCGCGCTGGTTTGTGGGCCGCCATCCCCCCCGAGGTACCCCGGTAAGTTCGGAGCAAAATATTAAGTTTAGGTAGGTATTAAGTCAAGATTCTGAGTAGGCCTCTCGGGAGCTTCAGCGCGAAGCGTCTAACCCGCTGGACATCAGGCTCCGCCCCAGGCGAACGAGTTCTAACTTCACGTACTGATCCATGCGTCTTAGTTCGCTTACAGCGTCTCCGTTTTCAATATAATGCAATCCTCTCAACTGCAGCTTCTCAGAGTATTGCACTTCAGCAAGGGACATACTACCGTGAAAGCAACCGAGCCGGTCGACTTTTAGCCAATGCCTTGAAAGGTCAAAAAGAAGCCAAACGCGTAGCAGCCCTTCGCGCCCCACAGGGAGGGGGCATACTGACCACAGACTCCGATATCGTAGAACTTTTTCGGGATTTCTATACCCGTCTATATCAATCTGAATGTGAGTTCTCATCTGAGACCTTCGAGCGCTTGTTTTCTGGTATTCAGCGGCCGACCCTTTCTGAAGCTGATAGGGATGCGCTGGATGAACCCTTCTCTACTTCAGAGATCCATTCTGCCCTAAAACGAACAGCCTCGGGTCGAGCCGCTGGGCCTGATGGTCTCCCGACAGAATTCTACAGAACGTTCAGTGCAGATTTAGTTCCCTACTTAAAACTTTACTTTACTGCCCTTGCGGTAGATACATCCTCTTTGGGATCCTTTTCTGCAGCTAATGTGGTAGTTTTTGAGAAAGAAGGCAGAGACCCGCTGCTAACCGCCAACTACCGTCCAATCTCCCTACTTAATGCCGATTATAAGATCTTCGCAACGATCTTGGCCACCCGGCTATCTGACAGGATGGCCACCTTAGTCCATCCCGACCAATGGTGTTTTATACCCGGCCGCTCCACCGCTGACAATGCTCGGACCTTGTGCCATGTGCTATCCAGTGCTGCCAATTTAGACCACCCATGGGTGGGTCTTTCCCTAGATGCTGAAAAAGCCTTTGATCGCCTGGAATGGCCCTTCTTATTTGCAGTTCTCCGATGGTATGGCTTTGGGGAGGGCTTCCTCCGATACCTCCAAGTCATGTATTCTCAACCCGTTGCCAGTATTTGTGTAAATGCCATTAAGTCTCGGCCTTTTAATCTTCAAAGAGGCACGCGTCAAGGTTGCCCCCTATCACCAATGCTCTTTGATCTAGCTCTTGAACCCCTCGCCCTCCTTATTAGACAGTCCGCACGTATTCGAGGTGTCCCCTTCAGTCACAGAGAGATTAAACTCTCTGCATATGCAGATGACCTTATGCTCTTTGTATCCCTTGATTCGGTCCCGGCTGTCTTGGACCTGATTGATGGATACTCGCAATTATCGGGCTATAAAATAAACTGGACCAAATCCGTAGCATTCCCACTGAACCGCTGGGTACATGAGGCTGACATGCAGGCCTTTCCTTTCCTTTGGCAATCCCGCATGGTGAAATATCTTGGCGTCCACTACTGCTCTCCTTTGGAAGACACTATTAGCTTTAATGCCAAGGAGGTAGTCTCCAAAGTCCGTGAGCTCACAAATCGGTGGTCTCCCTTATCCCTTACATGGTGGGGCCGTCTAGAAACCGTCAAAATGATGATAGTCCCCAAAGTGAACTATATTTTAGAAATGCTGCCCTGCTTCCTCCCGCTACACACCTACAAAGACATAGAGGGCCTTCTCGTCCGTTATCTCTGGCAGGGAAAACCACCAAGAGTAGCTAAACAAAAACTACAGTCTGCGAAGGAACTAGGGGGTACCCGCTTTCCTGATTTTCTTAGATATCATCAAGCCTTCCTACTTAAACAAGGTGCCCGATGGCTAGCTGCCCTCAACAGACAACAGACCAGTTTGGCTTGACATTGAAGAGGAGCTAAGTAGCCCAATTCCGTTGATCCATCTCCCCGGCATGTCCCATCAAGTAGACACACGCCATCCCCCAATGATTGTCGATACTCTTGCGGCTTTTAACACTCTCATTCTGTCACTGGGTCCAAACGTATGTCCTCAGGACGGACTCCCGCTGTGGAATAACCCCAGAATTCAAGTCCTAAATAAAACGATTGCATGGAAACCCTGGTACTCTAGGGGGATCTGGACACCCCAACAACTCTTCTCTGCAGCTCGTTGGAAGACCTTTTCTGATTTACAAAAGGAATTTGCGTTACCAGCGAAACATTACTTTCAATTGATGCAGCTTCAACACTGCCTCAAAAAGTGCTCAAATCCTGCCGCCCTCTGCCCCTACTGAGGACGGGCTATTAGAACTAATTCACTCTATTAGTAGTACACATGGGGTAGCCTCTAACTTTTATAAATTATTATGTCAGGGTACCGATACTGCTACTTGTAGAGCTCAACAAGCCTGGGAACGCGAACTGCAAACCACTTTAACCCCTGTGCAATGGAGCGTTTTCTGGAGCAAAGTAGTGCGGGTTTCCAGATCTGCCTCTGTAACCCAAACTCTCTTCTTTTTTGCACATAGATGCTTTTATACTCCAGAAAGAATAGCCAAATGGAACACAACTGCTAGGGACCAGTGTTGGTCTTGCCATACTGCTGTGGGAACCCTCGCTCATGTTCTTTATGAATGTCCTCAACTGCAGGTTTACTGGGGCGGGTCGGGTGTCGTATTCAATCTATCTTACACCTCCACGAGCCTCTTTCTTGGAAGATTGTGGGACTCCGCTCAGTGGCGGAGGTCCCCTCTCTTCCTAAGAAGGGTCGCTTTCTCCTTGATTTCATGCTGGGTATAGCCATATGTTTAATGACGAGGAATTGGAAGGATAGCTCTCGAATTACTGCCAATGAATGGTGGAACCTCGTCTGCTTATATAGTAAATATGTCTTATCAACTCCTATTCTGGCACTATTCACAGGGTGTGAAATCACTCAAATTCAATCGTTACACCCTAAATATCTTTCTATTCCAAGCTGGTGGATAAATTAGCAAATGTTAAATTGCATTACTGTATTGTTCCTATGGATGCACTATCTTCACATAACACACTGTTCACCATACTATCTAATAAATATTTTATTTATCAAATGTTGACATCCCCTACTGTCTCATCTCACAATATATGTAAAACTTGGAGAATCAATATAATTAATACATAAATTACTTATACAATGTTAACATCCCTTATTTTCTCACAGTGTGACTGTGCATCCTATATAATCATACAATTCCACAATTGTTTTTCCTACAACATATTATAATACATTAACATGAATTGCTCACACTACTTTTTTATAAACCTTAAAATGTTCAATTAATTATGCTGAATTGAAGGTAAAACTTCCTCCTTAATGCTCATTTGAACTGTATAGCTGATATCTGTGGCTGGTCCCACTATAGAAAGTACTCAAATATTATCCCCAAGTGTCCAGTTCATCAATTTCATCACGTTTTTATAGATGTCCCATAATGGTGTCCAGCTCTCTGTATAAGAAGTACGTCACTTTTTTCACTTCCTTATAACTCTTCAGCAACAATCTTGTTGCTGTAGAGTTATATGGAAGTGAAAAAAGTGACGTACTTCTTATACAGAGAGCTGGACACCATTATGGGACATCTATAAAAACGTGATGAAATTGATGAACTGGACACTTGGGGATAATATTTGAGTACTTTCTATAGTGGGACCAGCCACAGATATCAGCTATACAGTTCAAATGAGCATTAAGGAGGAAGTTTTACCTTCAATTCAGCATAATTAATTGAACATTTTAAGGTTTATAAAAAAGTAGTGTGAGCAATTCATGTTAATGTATTATAATATGTTGTAGGAAAAACAATTGTGGAATTGTATGATTATATAGGATGCACAGTCACACTGTGAGAAAATAAGGGATGTTAACATTGTATAAGTAATTTATGTATTAATTATATTGATTCTCCAAGTTTTACATATATTGTGAGATGAGACAGTAGGGGATGTCAACATTTGATAAATAAAATATTTATTAGATAGTATGGTGAACAGTGTGTTATGTGAAGATAGTGCATCCATAGGAACAATACAGTAATGCAATTTAACATTTGCTAATTTATCCACCAGCTTGGAATAGAAAGATATTTAGGGTGTAACGATTGAATTTGAGTATATAGTAAATATGAGCAGATATCTCGGAGAGCTATTCCCCATATCCAAACTCACTCTCGCTTGTCTAAATGGCAGATGCTCAATGATTATGTACACTCTGCCCATTGCTCCGACATGTCTGTTTAATGTATACTCATCATGTTTCAGATCACCGTTAGGTTTTGTACCACAATACTGTCAGTACACGCCCGTTTTCGGGAATGATTAGTTTCCAGAGAAGAAGCAGGGGGGAGGGGGGTGGTAGGGGTTTACTTTGGTGTATGTATCACATTCTATGTATGTATTTGTCTTTTAGCTGTATGTCTTCCTTTCCTTTGTTGTTATAAAACGAAAATAAAGCATTAAAAAAAAAGAAAGAGATGCATTTCCATGTACTGTATAAAATATAAAGATAGCACTAAGTCCAATCATTACATTGAAAATAAAATTATCTTCTAACTTTGTTGTCTGACCAATTTATTCTCTGATCATGTAGGTCCCAATCTGAGGTTTCTGCTTTCCGCTATGTCCTAGTGCACCCTCCTGTCTACTTTCCCCCAGGGATGGCATGAGGGTGATGCAAGACCATGTGCAGAGACTCACTGCAGCATCATTTGCATACATTTAGTATACTTTATTTTAAAATTTATATGTCACCCATCTAAAATCCTAGGTGGCTTCTAAACATACACATGAAATTTAGTAAAACAGATGTTACAATAAAACAAACATAATTATAAAACATTGAATTTGATTAATGAAAAAAAACTTACACAGTGCCCCCCCCCCCAATCATACCATTATACAAATCTGCACATCAGATTTATTTTGCTATGAGCACATTATTGATGAGGAGGGAAGATATAAATTGAGAAACTAATCCTGGTAGCCATGAATTAAAAAGCTGAAATGGATTGTGCTAGAGCTGGAAAAGTCCGGAACTCAGTAGCAGTGAAGCTATCAGGTTACTAAACAAAATTAAAGTGAGACGTTCCCTTAAAATTTGAAATTTCTTTGAATCTGAACTGACAAAATATTTTAAATTTCAGTCTGGCAGCATAAAGAATGTAAAAATGTGCCAGGCCGCGAGCCGGGTCCCCACGGCCGCCAGTAACCTGGGCCCGGGCCCGGCCTCGGCCTCCGGTACGTGACAGTGGTGTCGGATGGGGGGAAGGGGAGGAGGAGTGTAGAGCGGCGGCAATGGGATCGCTCCCTGGAGGTGAGTGGAGTGATCTCATTGGCTGAGGCATTGTGGGCAGGGACTGGTGTGCCGAGGAGCTGCATGGTCAGACCTTTCGGCGTGGCTCCTCGGCAGGGACGGCAGCATTGTTTCGGAGCTCTGGCCCAGTGATCGCGGCGTGAAGGCCATCGCGGCATCAGGGACAGCTGTGGGCGGTGAGAGTGTGCGTGTGGGGGGGGGGGCTCCACGGCGACCGGGTGAGTGGGGTAGAGTGGGAGGGGGTGAATAATTACAAAAAAAAGAAAAGAAAAAAGGAGAACTGGCTGGGTATTTAGTAAGGAAGGGGGGGTCTATTTTTGGCCTGGGGGTGCTGATAAAAAAAAAAGAAAAAAAAACCAAAGAGAAAAGAAAACCGAAGAGAGGTGAAAGGAGCAGGAAGAGGTCGGTCCGTGGGCTTGCGGGGGGGAGGGGGGGAAGCAGCTTGGGGGGCATAGCACATTCTCCGAAGGGACCGGGGGGGTGGCAGAGGGGTAAGGGCTGTGGCGCCAGTGCTCGGGGGACAGGAGGCCGGTCTCGGGGGGGCGGTGTGTCCCCGGGAGCTGGGGCTGGTGGGCAGTCTGCTCGGGTGGCCAGGGGAGTGGCTAGGTTTCTGGGGAGGGGGAGGGGGAGCAGAAGGGGTCGTGGGGCAGCGGATGGGGGGTTTCAGGTGTGGGGTTGGCTGGGGGTTTGGGGGCGGAGGTTGTGGGGCTCGGGCAAGGTGAGCCAGGGTCTGTAGGGGAAAGGGGGGGAGGGGGGGGAGGGGAGCTGGGGGGACGGTGCTGGGGCACCAGCGCAGGTGGGGGGAAGGGGGGAGACAGAGTACAGGATGGGGGTCCCCATGAGTCCTCCAGGGGTAAGTAATTTCGCCCCGGGGTGTCAGGGAGGGCAGGGGTTGCTGAATTGGTCCCCTGTGGCAGGGCAGCCCATGGGTATGGGGCCCTGGGGGATGGTTGGGGGGAGTGGAGTGGGGTGGGGTTTCCAGGCGGGGGGGGGGGGCAGCCTACATGGGGGGGCAGTTGGGCAGCAGGAGGGCTAGGTATTTCCGCATGGTCACAAGGGGGGCTAGGCTAGGGGGTGGGGCAGTGCGGAATGGGTTCTCCTGTTGTGGGTGCTTCTCTCTCTCTGCAGGTGCCAGCGAGCGGTGTTGCAGGAGCCAGGGGAGCACGCAACGGTCAGACGATGGCCCAGAGTGAGGAGCAGGCCAGCCCGGCCATGGCGGCGCCGGAGCCTTGCGGGAGTGTTGCGGACAGTGAGTGGGGGGGATCACGGGGGGGATGGGGGGACTGAGATGGTGGTAGGGGGGGAGGCGGTTCAGGGGGGTGCAAGGCCAAGGCAAAGAGGAAGCATAGGCAGCATTTTAGGCGGAGTTTGTCGTCATCGTCCTCGTCATCCTCGTCGAGTTCTTCGGATGGCTCAGTGGTGGGAAGCGGACAGGAGATGGGTCGACGTCCTCGGTGGTGCGTTGCGCGGAATTGTGGGAGGGAGTACGACGCAAATTGAGGCGACGGATACTGAAATGGAGGTATATTGATGTCTTTCGGCTCTTGGAAGGGAGGGAGGGAGGAAGCGCTCGAGAGAGAGTAGGAAGAAGCGCAAGGACGATGAGAAGGCAGGGAGGATGCGGAAGGTTTCCCGCAATACTTTGAATTGGACGCAAGCTTTTTTGTGTTTGGCGAGTGTTTGTGGGCATGCGCACCCGAGTCAGTATGGGGAGTTATTGGCTTACGTGGACGCCATCCTGGCAGCGTCGCAGGCGCACGAAGGCTGGGCGTGGCTCAATTACGATGAAGAATTTCGGGATATGATGGAGGAGAATAGGCAGTTGTCTTGGGGATGAGGGATATTAACCTATGGCTGACATAGATGTCTGCCAAAAGGAGTAGTGCGGGTGGCACGGGGGGGGGGCAAGCTAGGGCAGTGGGCCAGGCTTCGGCGGCGCCCTTTCGGTCCTTTTGGGCACCGGGTGCAATGCCAGGGTCGCCCAAAGGTGGGCCGGGAGTAACTTAGGCTGGCGCTTTAATAAATCGTCCTGCCCCTTCCCGGACTGTAAGTTCCGGCACGCGTGCTCGCTCTGTGGAGCAGGTCACTCGGCGACAAAGTGTAGTCGGAAAGCAGTGGCCGGTGCGCCAGTGGGGGGTAAGTAAAGGGTGGAGTGGGGGGTTGGCGCCTACCCCCATCAAACTTCAGGCATTGCGGCCGTGGTTGGAGAGATACGAAGGGAGTAGGCATGGCAAAGAGGGGAGAATGTTATGGTTGGGCTTCTCAGAAGGATTTCGGATCCCGTTTCAGGGGAAGGTGGCAGATGTGGTGGCCAGCAATGCTAGCTCGGTGCACAGTTTGGCGGAGGTGGCTCGCATTAAGATCGCGGCGGAATGTGCCTTGGGCAGAGTGGCTGGTCCATTCCGCCACCCCCCCCCTTTTCGCCGTTCATGGTTTCACCACTGGGGGTCATCCCAAAGAAGGAGCGCGGGCGTTATTGTCTGATCCACAAATTGTCCTTCCCGCCGGGGGACTCTGTGAATGACCACATTCCGCGGGAGTTGTGCTCAGTGCAGTATGCGTTGTTCGATGAGGCGCTGGAGCTGGTGCGCACGTGTGGCAAGGGTGAGCTGATGGCGAAGGTGGACATCAAATCGTCATTCAGGCTGCTACCGGTGCTCCCGTTGGCATTTCCATTGCTGGGATTTCAGTTTGATGCCCAGTTTTATTATGATAAGTGTTTGCAGATGGGTTGTACGATCTCCTGTTCTTATTTCAAGGCCTTTAGCTCATTACTACATTGGGTGCTTGTACAGCAGTCAGGGTGCGAGTCCATAGTACACTATCTAGACGATTTTTTTGTTTGTCGGTCCACCGCAGACTGCAGTATGTGCTTCGTTGTTGGGGTTCTTCCAGGAGATGGCCGCTGAGTTTGGGGTTCTGTTGGCAGTGGAAAAAACGCTAGGGCCAGTGACACGCCTGTCTTTTATGGGGATTGAAATAGATTCGGTGGAATTCGTGGTCTGCTTGCTGATGAATAAAGTGGAGCGGCTGAGGGCATTGGTGCGGCAGTGGGGTCGGCCTCTAAGGTGACGCTGATTGATCTGCAGGCTCTAGTTGGTCACTTGAATTTTGCATGTCGAGTCATTGCCATGGGAAGGCCAATTGCGCGGAGGCTGTCCCTGGCCATGGGGGGCGTGCGGCGCTCACATCATCGTATCCGAGTGACATCGGGTATGAGAGAGGATATGCGGGTATGGGAGTCTTTTCTAGTGGATTTTAATGGCTGCGCACTGGTGCAGGTGTCTGAGTTGTCTAACGTGGACCTGCAGTTATTCTCTGATGCGGCGGGCAGCTCCGAGCTTGGGTTGTATTGTCAGGGCTCATGGTGCGCTGCGGCCTGGCCGGCATCTTGGAAAGAGTGTGGGCTGACTTGTAATGTGACGTTCCTGGAATTGTTCCCGATAGTTGTAGCATTGTGGGTGTGGCCGGAGAGGTTGCGGGATAAGAGGGTAGTGTTCTGGTGCGACAATGCGGCAGTGGTGCAGGTGATTAATAGACAGTCGCCTAAATGTCCGAGGGTGGCGGCATTAATGAGGTTATTTGTGCTAGCCTGTCTGCGTCTCAATGTCACGGCGTGGGTGTGGCATGTGCCGGGCGTGCAAAATGCCATAGCTGATGCTTTGTCCCATTTTCAGTGGGCACAGTTTCGAGCCTTGGCCCCGGGGGCGGACGAGTCATCGGCATTGGTGCCGGAGCACGTTTGGTGGATTGGGACTCAGGAGTGATGGAATTGCTGCGGTCCTCAGTGGCTCCAGGTACGTGGGCGGCTTATGGGCATATTCCAAAGTGCGAGAAGTTTTATGGGGGTGCGGCTGGAGGGGAGGAAGCTGTGATGTCTGGTTGGTGGGGTCATTCATAGCTTGGGCAAAGGGGCATGGTTGGTCTAGGTCGTCCGTTCGGGCAGCTTTGGCGGGTTTCTCCTTCTTCAGCAAAGCAGCAGGATGGGGCAGTCCTGGCACGTCTTTTTTGGTGAAGCGGCTTTTGGCTGGGTGGGCAAAGGAATGGCCGCCTGTTCGGGATTGGCATCGCCCAGTATCTCATGAATTGCGGTCGCGCATCTGGGGCGTATTGCTGGCGGTGGCGGAGTCTGATTTTGAGACGGTGTTGTTTCGTGCGTTATTCGTTACGGCTTTTTTTGGGGCGTTTCGCGTTAGCAAGTTGGTCCCTAAGTCCAGTAGGAGGGGGGCCAGGGATGGGCTGGAGGTTCAGCACATGGACCTGCAGGAGGCGTCGGTGCGGATTTATCTGGCGCGCTTGAAGACTGATCAGCAAGGATTGGGCAAAGAGGTGTTGTTGAAGGTGATTCTGGGGCTCTGTTCATGCATGATGCACAATTTGTTGGCATATGTGCATCGGCGGCCTGAGATGGCCGGTTTCCTGTTTCATCATGCGGATGGGAAATCTGTCACACAGTTTCAATTTACGGCAGTGATGTGCTTGGCTCTGAGGCGGTTGGGCTGTGCGGAGCGGCAGTATGCATCCCATTCCTTCAGGTTTGGGGCGGCGAACAGCGCGGCGGCAGCAGGGCTGCAGGGTGAGGTGATCCAAAGGATCAGTAGATGGCGTTCTGGAGCGTTTGAGGGTTATGTCCGTCTGGACCGAGTGTGAAGGCGCCGGTGGGGTGATGGGGTGTGGGGGGGGGTTATTAATGCTATGTTTTATGTTTCAGGGTTGCATCCGGGTACAGACCCCCGGATCAGAGGTGCTGGAGTGGGCCCGGCAGGTGAGTGCTGGATAATCGGGCACTCCTTTGTGTATTGGGCGGAGAGGAGAGCCGTGCTGCGCCCCCTGGGACTGCATCTGGGGCTAGCAACCCGCAACATTCGGTTGCTGTGGATGGGGGAGCGTGGCATGCTTTGGTGGCAGCTTCTCCCTTGGATGCAGCGGCAGATGGACCGGCGGCAGCGACCAGTGGGGGTTTTGCTACATTTAGGCGGTAACGACCTAACCAATTGGACTTGTAGGCAGCTCATTTGAGCAGTGCAGCGGGACATTAAGGCGCTGCGGGAGGACTGGCCAGGTGTGGCGATTGTATGGTCGTACATTATTCCACGGCCGGCCTGTCAGTCGCAGCGGCGGTGGTCACGCGGTCTGGCGAAAGTCAATCATCAGATTGGGCTTTGGTTGCAACAAGTGGGGGGATGGCAGGTGCAGCACCCTTGGGCAGACCCGGGGTATGCGGGGCTGTACCGTACAGATGCTGGAGATGTGGGCTGGTCGCAGCTTTGTGGGGGGGGGGGCGGTGCGAGGATAGGTAAACTACCTCGTGTGGGTGGCGGGGTAGAGAGCCCGCGCTCGCCGAGGCGGCGGGGCTTTAACTGATTTAGGAGCAGTGGGGGGAGCGAAGGGCTCCCCGGGGTGGGGTGAGACATCCCGGTTGGGGGTCTCGGCCCGGTTTAGAAGTGTGGGGCCGGCTTTTGCTACTAGCATGGCGAGGCAGGTGGCGGGGGTTCGGGGGAGGAGAATGCTCTGCCTTGCTACTAAGATGGCAGGTGGGGGCATTGTCCGTTGCCGGGGGGGGGGGCGCGGGGTTAGGTGGGGATGTTGAATATGTTGGCCCATGTTGGGCCAGTTGTGTTTATTGTTACATGTGTTTAATAAAGCTGCGACCAGAGTTGTACCATGATCTAGTCTCCAGGGTGTTTTGTGGGTTGGGAATGGGGAGCATAGGTGTCAGGTGGGAAGGTTGGCTATTGGAGGCGAGGAGGGCCTCCGGGTTACCAGGGTTACTGCAAATCTCAAAAACAATACATATTACAGTACTCCCCAGCCAATACCTTACAGTTGACCTCATCAAGAACCCAGAGAACAAGACCCATAGAGCAAATCTACTACTCCATAACAGCATTAACTTCCAAAACTCACACAACACGGAGCCTACCCAGAAAAGGGCAGCACCATAAATATTGCATTGGGCCCTTGAACATCCATATGCCTATTCAGAAAACTGAACAGGCCAGATTACTACTGCTCCCTACATAGAAACGTTATGCTAGTAGAACATTTAGCCTCAGTTGTATATATGCAGAACTTATTAGAGAAGACTATATGCACTAATAAGGGAATATATTAGTACAAACTAAAAACATACATATGTAGTCAAAAAAATGATTTTATCCATTACAACATGGTGTTAATATAAATATATATTCCATAAAAAATAAAGGAAATGCAAGATGCTCGCATACCAAGGAACTAAAAGAAAAGTGAGAACCACAGCACAGTTTATAAGACCAAATTATAACTCATTTTATTCTGTTATAAACTGCATAATGGTTCTCACTTATTCTTTTTGAATATATATTCTTCATCCACAGAAACCTCTCCCTCGACAATGGGTGCAGAGCAAAAGTAGGACTTGCACCCACAGAACTCAATATATTAAAAAAAAAAATTGAATTCCGTTCATCTCACTAACAAATATTCTCCAGTACCAGGCATATTGGGAACTAATAAAAAAACCTTACAAAAGTCACCTAAGATCTACAAAGCTAAATCTACCATTCCATACAGCATAAACTTCCAAAACGTATACAAGGGGTCCTATCCAGAAAAAAGCAGAACTATAAATACTGCAGGCCCTAGAACGTCCATACACCTATTTGAAAAGCTGAACAAGTCAAATTACTACAGAACATTATTGAGCCCTATGTAAAAACTCCTTGTTAACAGAACACCTGGCCTTAGTCACACACTGAGAACACAGACCCTCACCAAGTACAGAAAAATTGACTATACCCTAAAGTAAAAATAAAAATATGTAGAAAAAAATTAAACTGAAACCCCAAGAAGCCAGACTCCACATTCAGTGCAACTTCAGATAAATACGAGATGCAATTTCCCATACTGTGTAAAATATAAAGATAGCACAAAGTCCAATCACTAAAATGAAAATAAAATGATTTTTTCTACCTTTGTTGTCTGACCATTTTTTTCTCTGATCATGCTGGTCTTGATCTGAGGCTTCTGCTTTCCTGTCTTCTCTTGGCTCTCTTTCTATAGTCTATAGTCCATCTGCCATTTCTTATCTCTTCTTTTGTTTTCTTCACTTCCTACCATCAGCCTATTTCCAGTCCTCACTTCCCCGTACCTTCCAGTGTCAACTCCCTTGTATTCCCAGGACTGCCACTGGTGGCTATTCCCTTCCAGCCCCCCTCTTTTCCCACTGCCCAGCCCTTTCTAATCCAAATACTATTGCAGGTATCAACTCACTTCCATTCCAAGTAACACCCCCCCCCCCCATCAGCTCCCTTCCAGTCACCCTACCCTCTGTCCATCCCCTTTCCAGTGCCACCCCATGTGTCAACTCCCTTCCAGCTACAGTGTTTCCCCCCCCCTTCCAGCCTCCTCCCCATTACCCAGCCATCTACTAGTCCCATCCCATCCCCAATTGTCAGCTGCTTCCAGTCCCACCCCCAGGTGTCAGCTCCCTTCCAGTCCTCCTCCAGTACCATCCCCAGGTGTCAGCTCCCTTCCATCCCCCTCCTCTCTTCCCTAGTTTCATCACCCTTCCAGTCTCCCTCCAGTACTATCCTCAGGTATCAGCTCCCTGCTAGCCCCCATCCTTCTCTCCCATGTCAGCTCCCTTCCAGCCCCCACCTCCCCCCATGCCAACTCTCTTCTTGACCCCACCTCCCCCATGTCAACTCCTTTCCTGCTCCTTCCTTCCCCCAGCAACCCTCTCAGCATCTGATCCCTTCCAGTCCCATTCTCCCATCCTCCATATCAACCCATTTGTATTCCTAGCCCCTGGTTTTCTTCCAGGACCAGTAACTCTCTCCTCCCCTCCCCTCTCCCCTCTCCCCTCTCCCCCCAGTCCATTTCCAGTTCTAGCCCCCAGTCTTCTTTCATGGCCAGCAGCTCTCTCCTCGCCCCATCAGCCAATTTCCAGTCCTATCCCCACATCAGCCCATTCCAGTCTTAGTCTCATCAGTTAATTTCTAGTCCTACCCCCTTTCCCGATCAGCCCATTACCAGTCCTATCTCATTTCCAGTTCTAGTTCCCCATCAGCTCATTTCCAGTGCCAGCCCTCCCATCAGCCCATTACCAGTCCTAACCCCCTTTATCAGCCCATTACCAGTCCTAGCCCCCCTAATCAACCCATTTCCAGTTGTAGCCTTTTTCCAGACCTAACCCCCTTGATCAACCCATTGCCAGTCCTAACCCCCTAATCAGCTCATTTCCAGTCCTAGTCCGTTATCAGTCCTAATCCCCCTGATCAGCCCATTTCCAGTTCTAGCTCCCCCAATCAGCCCATTTCCATTGCTAGCCCGCCATCAACCTATAACCAGTCCTAATCCCCCCAATTAGACCATTTCAAGTCCTAGTTCCCCCAATCATCCCATTTCCAGTGCCAGCCCTCCCATTAGCCCATTACCAGTCCTAACCCCCCATGATCTGCCCATTACCAGTCCTAGCATCCCTAATCAGCCCATTTCTAGTCCTAGCCTGTTTCGAATCCTAACCCCCTTGATCAGCCCATTAACAGTCCTAGCTCCCTAATCAGCTCATTTCCATTCCTAGCCCATTAACAGTCTTAACCCCCTCTGATCAGCCCCTTTCCAGTACTAGCTCCTCACTGATCAGCCCATTTCCAATGCTGGCCCCCCATCAACCTATTATTAATCCTAACCCGCCTACTGGCTACATGGCGGCAGTAGTCCAACAAAGCTTGAGCTCCCAGCACAGGTAGAGCTCGCTGAAACCTCCCTTCTCAGCGGACCTCGACGAACCCAGGTAACATTATCCACAAACTTTATACCGTTACACCCCACTCAGTCACCATACTGACCTGAAGCATTCAAATCCACACTATAACGTTCTCTGTACTCTGCCACATGTAATGAAAGTTTGTCAATGTATTGGTGATCCATGCATAGCCATACTCAGATTTGTCTACTAGCAAAACCTGTTTAAGTTGCACTGAGTTAAACAAACTAAATGAATGTCATAATGTAATGGATGCTTAAATGGATGATTTAAATGTAGTGAGTTATATAAGGTAGAAAATGTTTCCCATTGCATTAGTCTGTTAAGGTGTTAAATCAGGTAAACCCGCCTTGAGCCTGCTAGCAACGTTTAAAAGTATTGCATATTAGAAAATGTTTTTCACAGTGCTTTAGTCTGTCAAGGTTAAATCAGGTAAACGGAATGTCTTAAATAACTGCATATTTTAAATGTAAATGTAATTTGAATCAAATAAGGTAAACAAGGTAACCGATCCTTATAGAGAGTTGCACCTCGCTGAACATCGAGTCACAAGCGTTCTTCGTGCGCTGTCTCTCATTTGCCTAACAAAAAGGAAAATGGATCCATTTAACGTCTCAATACTTTGGTTCCTTTGCCTAACCGCATGCCTAGCCACATGCATAGGAAACCCCATCCCGCACATCTACACCCCTTATACCTGGCAACCATTATTATTATGCAACCCTCTTCCTGCCCTTGCAACCCACAATGTTTATCTGCACCCACACCCACAAGTTACCACACTACCCAGTGTTGAGCCCAACAATGCATACAATAAAAAACAGCGACCCCGTCACCACCACAAATTAAGAAAGGCTCACCGTATGAAGGAACCAAGACCCACCAAGCTGAGCAAGAACGGGGGCAAGAACCTGCAAACTGCCTACACAACACAGTCCACAATTTCCATCATACTAATAAATGCCAGGTCTATAAGAAATAAAACTCATATAATATATGACCTCTTGTCAGATGCAAAGCCTGACTTACTTTGCATCACTGAGACTTGGATAACCGAAACAGACCCTGTAATCATCAATCAAATAATCAAACCTGGATATACTTCATATAAATGTCCTCGCACTAAGAAAAGAGGAGGAGGAGTCTTAATCTTGGCCAAATCTGAATTATCCCTAACAAGCACACCACTAAGCGTACCCGATGGCATTGACATACTTAAAATTGAAAACAGAACCTTAGCCATATGTCTTATCTATAGACCTCCAACTTCCCCCCAGGAATCCTTGGCAGCAGCTCTGGAAATCATCTCAGCTACAGCGCCCAAAAAAAACCAGGTCATCCTGGGAGACCTGAACTTAGCCTCCACCACCGCAGCGCAAGCAAACATCTTCCATGAAGCTATGGAACAACTGGGTTATGAGCAAATCATCCAAGATGCAACCCATATCAAAGGTAATACACTAGACATGGTGTTTCTACCCACTAAACACCCCAAGCTGTTGAAATCCAAACCTCGAATAACTCAAGTACCATGGTCAGATCATCACCAAATCGAACTAACTCTACTTCCCCCCTCAGCTCCTGACCAATCACAACCAGACCAAGCATCACACCAACGGAGATGCTTCCAAAAACTCAACAAAAAAGACCTCCTTGAATCTGTAGCAAATCACATACACCCGGATTGCTCAGACCTCGAGCTACTGGCAAACCGCTGGAACATAGGAATCGAGGCTGCCTCAAAGCCCACCTGGAGTCACCCAAGGTACCCAACCAAGAACAAGCCTGAACCATGGTACACCACAACACTATGGGAACTGAAGAAGGACCTGAGAAGGCAAGAATGAAAATGGAGAAAGCACAAAACCGAGGAATGCAAAAAGTCCTACCTCGACCTCCTATCAACTTATAGGAATGAAGTCAGCCAGGCAAAGAAAACGCACCACACAATCACACTCAATAAAGCCCTCAACAGGCCCAGGGAGCTATTCGCACTCGTCAAATCTCTCACCAAAGCCCCACAAGACAGCAATCCCAGCGGCTCCATAACGGCACAACAGCTAGCAGATCACTACGCCAGCAAGCTTAACCCCGCAGCACCTACCCTCCTCACCCCTACACTGGACTCAACCAACTCCTGTCAAAAAATCAACACCCAGGGAAAAACCGTTCACGGTGGAAAATGGTCAACTTTCCGGAAAGTGGATGACCAACAGATAAAAGGCATCATCACCAACCTAAAAACCACCACCTCTCCTCTTGACCCCTGTCCAGCCTCCTGGATCAAGGCAACCAAAGAGGAAATAGCACAGCACATCTCCCACATAGTGAACCTATCGCTTCTGCAAGGTCTCATGCCATCACTCCTCAAGAAGTCACTCATACGCCCCATTTTGAAAAACAAAGCACTCAACAAAGATGACCCTACCTCCTACCGCCCAATCTCAAGCATAACTTTCCTCGCCAAAATCATTGAAAAGGCAGTGCAGCAGCAGCTACAGGACCACATTGATGACACAAATGCCCTGGATGTGCATCAATACGGGTTTCGACAACATCATGGCGTAGAAACCCTCCTGCTAGCCTTGCTGGACAACCTACTTAAGGGTCTGGAGAACAAGAACAAGATGTATATGCTTATCTTCATTGATATCTCAGCTGCCTTCGACTCAGTGCATCACCCAACACTATTAGAACGACTTGAGTCCATAGGCATTGCAAGGACCCCACTAAAATGGTTCTCCTCCTATATAACAAACAGAATGCAGCAGGTCAATTTCAACAATGCCAAAGCAACCCCCTTCCAGCAAACCCAAGGTATTCCGCTAGGTTCCACCCTCTCCTCCCTCCTATTCAACCTATACCTGCAACCAGTGTGCAAGATCTTTCAGGCCCACGACATCAACTACCATATCTACGCTGATGACTTAATGCTCTACACACAACTAGACGCAAACAACCCGAACATCAGCAAGCTTGAAAAATGCCTACACGAGCTACAAATCTGGCTCCAACGAAATAACATGTTCATTAACCACAAGAAAACAGAAGCAATGTGTATCTCCAGGAAACTGGGATTCGAGCCCCCTAAAACTGTCACCATGAACAACAATAATTACAACATAAAGTCAGAGATAAAATATTTAGGAGTGATGCTTGACAGCAACCTAAATATGGACAGGCACCTTCGAAATACCAATCGGGCCATTTTCCACAAATTAAGAGTCCTGCAGCCTTTACGTAGCATCCTCGATCATGATGACTTCAGATCTGTCGCTCAGGCCCTCATCATTCCACACCTAGACTACTGCAATGCCATACTGGAAGGCCTGCCAAAGAAAACTACAAATATTCTGCAAATGGCACAAAATGTTGCAGCCAGAATCATCATGCAAAAAGGACTCTCTGACCACATTACACCCACCCTAATTGAGCTTCATTGGCTCCCCATCACGGCCCGCATTCAATACAAAATGCTAGTCACTACTTTCAAACTTATCCATAATGTAGCACCCTCACACCTCAACAGCTTGATTTCCAATCCACCCAACAACAGAAGTAGGAGAGCAGCGAACCTCAACACCCTCTGCCTCCCGAAGTCATTCACAAAGGTTAATGCTTGTACCAGTAACAGAGCCTTCTCATTTACAGCTCCTGCACTCTGGAACCGGTTGCCAAGTGATCTGCGTGAAATCTGTGACCTAAAGGACTTTAGAAAAGAACTTAAGACGCACCTCTTCCAATCTCATTACAACGTAACCTCATGAACTACACGCGGCCGCGTGTAAATATGTAGATACGGATCACTTATAAAGTTTTAACAGTCTTGTCAATTGTAAATATGCATATAAGTACCCTGTGTGAACCCCAACAACAATCAACTGTAAGCCTGTAACCCGTGTTTTTGCTGTGCTTCCCCCCTCCCTCCATAATCAGATTGTATACATCCTTAATTCTGGCCGGTACAGCCAACCTTACCATGTGTAACAACCGCTGCTGATCACTGGAAGCAGCGGGATATAAATGTACGCTAAATAAATAAATAAATAAATAAATAAATAAAAAACCCCAATCAGGCCATTTCCAGTGCTAGCCCACCATCAGCTCATTACCAGCCCTAACCTGCCCTGGTCAGCCCATTTCCAGTCCAAGCCCCCCCCCCCGATCAGCCCATTTCCAGTCTTAACCCCCCCCCCCCCTCCTCCCTCGGAAGAGCCCTGTGCCTGTCTGACCAACCTCTGAGGGAGCCAGGGAAGTCTGAAGCCCGGTGTCCTGGCTCACCTCTGCAGAGCAGAGAAAAAACAGCATCTCCCTTCTTTCCAACAGCTCTGTTAAATTTGAGCCCACTGGCATGCAGAGTGTGGGGAGTATTTCCTGTCTCATGCGAGACAGTAAATGTCCTTGTTTACCCTCAGCACACTGAGGGCTGAGGTGTTGATTCTGCTGCTGCTGCTGCTGCGAAACAGCGGCAGCAGCTTGTCCACCTTTTTTTTTTCTAAACTTTGAAAGTGGAGTGAGGCAGCTGTTTTGGGGGCATTTTTGCTGCTCCTAAAAGTTTGCTGCCTGAGGCGGCCACCTCACTCTACCTCATTATAGACCAGTCAGTGGCAATGTGGCAGGGTTAGCAGTCCAATGTAGCCTGGTTAGCCTGCCTCAGAGTCCTGAGAGGAGGAAAGCCCCACAGTACCCAGTCCCAGGAATGTCCTGGATGATCACGTTCTGTGCTGGGGACTGGGCCTGGGAATGCTTAGAGGAAAAGTGGGCAGAAGGCTTCCCCAACCCTATTTCAGTCTATGAAAGGAGTAGAGGGGTTTGCCCAGGTTTTAAAAGCAGGAAATAAAGGAATGGACTAAATGGTGGATGAACTGTCTTTGATGTTACTTACTGTGAATAGTCTGAGAGTGCACAAATAAGAAGCACTCTTAGTCGGGTAGATCAGGTGTGGGCCTTGCAAGTACTACACAAGAGGAAGTAGCTGAATCGTTTTGAGCAAGGAACTGGGAGGAAAATCCCAGATTGGTCACTTTTCTGCTTTGTTTGTTTTTCCCAAAATGACTGTATATACAGCAGTGGAGTTTTGCTTTGTTTCCTTTCTTTCCATTGACTGTTTGCTTTTGTACCAAGGTCTGTTGGAGAGGAGCTGTGCCACTGCCGTGCAGATTGTATTAAGCTGACCGCTAGTGATAAAGGACCAGATGCCTACAGCCATGTGGACTTTCTTTCTAAACTGTGCAACCGAAGCTTTAACACCAGTGCTGTGCCCCAGGATGCCTCCCCTTCACGTTGTACACACCTGACCCGGGCATATGACACCAGTTATCTCTTCGTGATGAAAGTTAGACTCAGAAAAGGCTGTCCTAACTTTCGCTGCTGAAGTTAACCAGGCAACGGCTGAATATCATTTTTGCCCTGTTAACTTCCTGCTTTGCTGGTCAACCCGGATATTCAATGCTGGTGGACAGATATGGCCCTAGAATTGAATATCCTGATTTAGCATTCAGCGACAATGGCTAGCTGCGTTAATCATGCTCGCAGCTGCAGTGGCATATCGGGCCCCAAAATTACTGAAGATATAGATAATCATGGTTTAATGGGACAACGCCAGTATGGATTTAACCAAGGAAAGTCTTGT
The DNA here is from genome assembly GCA_033557465.1 of Ichthyophis bannanicus. Taxonomy (NCBI): domain Eukaryota; kingdom Metazoa; phylum Chordata; class Amphibia; order Gymnophiona; family Ichthyophiidae; genus Ichthyophis; species Ichthyophis bannanicus. The sequence continues at coordinate 229,905,876 of CM066031.1, forward strand.
CTTGCCAATAAAAAAGTAGATAAAGGTGAACCAGTTATTTATTTTATTTATTTATTTATTTAGCATTTCGTCTACAGCTTTTCATGATGTCAAAGCAGTTTACAACAGATTAACTCACAGAGAACCTCTAAAGAACATAACTTGGTCAGAAATGGATATCGTAGCTTCATTTATAGTTTAACAGGATTCAATAACTTGGTTTACAGGTTTTGAGGTGTAAAACAAGAACAGTGATACAGATGTATTAGTCTTAGACCTTGGCTAGCTTGTGGTTGCTAAAAATCTTAGAGATGTTGGGGAGAGGTGGTTAGAGGATTTTGGAAGTGGTGATTTGGGGGAATTTCTCATGTAGAAGTTGACATGTTGTGGGGGTGGGGGAGGTCAGTCAAAGTAGAGGTGTGCTAATGCTTTTCTCCGTAGTTGAATTCACTACAATGGCGAGCTTTGTTAGATGTCAGTCCAAAGTATTCTATAAAGTGACGGGTTTTCAATCTTGCAAAATTTGGTTATTTCTTTTATGTATCTTTAGTTGTCCGTAAATGTATTCTAGATTGATGGGATGTATAGTGAGAAATTTCTATTGCAAGTTGCTTGAGTGCTTTTTGCTTTGTGGGCTGGTATGATGAGTAAATGTTGATCTGTTGTTGTGGACTTTCTAGATTAGGGTGTGCAGATGATCCACAGATTAGTTGTGGAAGGCCTTGAAGATGCTGAGTGTTGCTTTGTACAGTATATGATTTGTGCTATTATTGGGAGCCAGTGTAATTATTTTACTAATGTTTATGTTTTATGTTTTATTTCACTTGATAAAAACCGCCTTTCATGGGCAAGCAAAGCGGTGTACAATAAAACCAATAAAAACTTTGTTTTTAAAAAGGCCGAGGCCAGTGAAAAGGAAAAGAAATACACTTTCTGGACAGAAAAGCAATAGAAGCAGAAGAGACAAAGCTAAACCATAACAAAGACAAGTCACAAGGAGAGCAGAGGATAATACAAATGGGAATTACACAAAAGGAGAGGGGATATCAAACGCAAGGGAAAAAAGGTGGGTTTTGAGGTTTTGTTTAAATGTGGGGTGGTGAGGGTCCAGTCGGAGAGAGGAGGGGAGGGAGTTCCAGAGGGCGGGGCCAGCAAAAAAGAAGGCAGAGGAATGGGTAGACTGTAAATGGGCACGGGAAGGGGAGGGAAGAGTGAGGCGGTTAAGGTGAAAGGAGCGAGGGGTGTACCTAGGGGAGTGGAAGGAAAGGAGGTCCGTTAGATATTGGGGGGTACCTGTGTGGAGAGCTTTATGAACCAAAATGAGCAACTTGAAGTGAACGCGGTGGGGGAAGGGCAACCAGTGAAGACGGAACAGTAAGGGTGTGATGTGATCACGGGGGGAGGAATGGGTGACCAAACGAGCGGCAGTATTCTGAATACGTTGTAACCGGGACTGTTGTTTCTTGCAAAGGCCGACAAAAAGTGAGTTTGCAAAATCCACCCGAGACATGACCAGGGAAAGTAACAGAGTAGTAAGAGCAGAAGGGGATAGAAAAGGACGAACTGCACGGATTTGTCGGAGAAAGAAGAAGGACAACTTGGTGACATGAGAAACATGAGCATGGAAGGAAAGATCAGACTCGAAGTGAACCCCTAGATAACGAAAGGAAGAAACCAGGGGAACCAAGGAACCAGAGAAAGAGGGGGCCAATGTGGGGGGTGGGTTGTTGTGAGAGAACCAGATAGCAACAGTCTTGGTGAGATTAAGGTGAAGGCAATTACGAGTCAACCAATCAGCCACAGTGGAAAGACACGAATTAAGCGGAGAGAGATCGGGACAGGATGGAGAGGTGTGGTGAAGTAATAGAATGTCGTCAGCGTAAAGAAAAGCAGATATACCAGACTGTTGGATTAAGAGGGCTAAGGGGGCTAAGAAAAGATTGAAGAGGAGGGGAGCCAACACAGAACCCTGAGGAACCCCACAGGAAAGAGGGAAGGAATCTGAGGGGGGGGCAGAGGAAGAGGGGGGTGACAAAACCGCGCATGAACGGGAGGAGAGAAAGGAGTGAAACCAACGATGAACAGTACTGCAAAGACCCGCTTCCCGGAGACGAAGAAGAAGAAGGGAGTGATCAACTAAGTCAAAAGCGGCGGAAAGATCAAGTGCAACCGCCACCGAAATATCACCACGGTCATGAGCTACATGCAGTGCGTTAGTAAAGGCGAGAAGGATAGTTTCAACACTGTGACCCTGACGGAAACCTGATTGACGAGGGTGGAGGAAGTTAGTGGAATCAAGGTGATGCGATAATTGAGCAAAGACGAATTTCTCTAAAAGCTTTGAAAGGAAAGGAAGGTTGGAGACGGGACGGTAGTGGGTGGGAACTAAGGGATCAAGTGAGGGGTTTTTAAGAAGGGGACGAATTAAAGCATGTTTCCAGGAGTGAGGGAAGGACCCTGAAGAAAGACTGGAGTTGAATATAGTGAGGATGTAAGGAAGGAGACCCAGGGAAGATTCAAGGAGCCAAGATAAATAATAAATCAAGTCATCAGTCAAAAAATGTTCCACTACCAAAATCTCAATAAATGTCGGGCCGAAACTTGAAAGACTTATCTGTTGTCTGAGTCCATGGTGATCCCAAGCCATTCTGAAGTAAACTGGCTTACAAATGTATGACATACATGTTTCGGGTCCCAGGAAGACCCTGTTTCAAGTGCTAAAGAAATGAAAGTGTAAACCCCGGGAACCCATAAAGTTCCAATGGTTCTTTAAATGGCAAGCACTGGAAGCTGAATGGCTGCTCAAAAGACGTCATTGATTGTAACATGTTAGAGGCGGCTCAGATTATTGAGGCTTTGGTAGCGGAACTATTTTTGACTGATGACTTGATTTATTAGTGTTTCATGTGTCTTCAGTCGCACCGAGGTATACTTACACACAGTGTAATTATTTTAGCATTGGTGAGATGTGGTCGTGCCTTGATGTGCCTGTGATTATATGGGCTGCCATGTTGTTAGCTATTTGGAGTGAGTGTAATGCATGCTTTGGAATTCCTTGGAAAACTTAGTTACAGTAGTACAGGTGTGGGGTTGTTATTGACTGTACAGAAGTGGTTGGGGTCCAGTAAGAGACATAGGTTTTGTAGAATGTTTATTTTGTGGTATGTAGCGTTCGGGTTTTCCAGATGTGCATTTGTAGGTTTAATTGTTGATTAAAGGTTATTCCCAGGTATTTGACTTCCAGTTTGACTTCCAGTTCAATATCAGCAAACCTTAGTATTGGTGGTGGGATAAAGGATGAATCTTTAGTTATGTGGAGGACCTCTGTCTTCCTGTAGATGACTAAAAGGTGATGATCTGATAGCCATTCTGCTACTGCATTTAAAAATATTTTTATAGTTGTGTAGACTGGGTTTAGCTGCACACAAGCCCTCACAGCAAGACAGGCTGCAAACTAAGTGAGGGTATCTACTGGATTCTCATGGCACGATACAGAAGTAGACGCCGAAGGAGTGCCCCAATTCACTTACCCAAGGAGCACATCCTGCTCCTTGGGTAAGCGACTTGGGGTGACTTGGGGGTGACTGCAGATCATTCTGTTCACTCTGCTGTCAGCCCCTTCATATCATTGGTTCATTTATTCAGTCAGAGAATCCTTTTTCTCCCCTGCTGCTTGTTGACGCTCTGCCTTGTTCTCAATATGGCTATCATCCCTGTGCATTGGGATTGGCGCCCTGTTCCTCTTCATCCTGCTAATCCTCCTTCCCTGTTTCATTTCCCTGCCAACCTAGTGCCCTGTTGCCTGGCTCCAACAGGTCCTGTTTCTATCCCCTTGCTCCTTCTACTTCGTCTTGCTCTCATCAACTGTCACTCCTTCTGAGCCAAATTGGCTGCGCTGCATGACTTGATTTTGCAGCAGTCCATGGACATTATTTTTGCCTCAGAAACCTGGCTCCACGAGGGAGAAAAAGGTCTTCTGTCGTGCTGTCTGCCACCTGGCTATTCTACTCTTTCAGTTCCGTGGAGAGGTCAGTGAGATGGTGGCCTTGCTGCATTGTTCCATTCCTCTCTTCTCCTTCAAGAGATTGTGTCCCCTGCCGTCCATTATCCCGAGACTCTCTTCCTTAGGCTAGATTCCTCACTTCCTATATACTTTCTCCTTCTTTATGTTTCTCCCTCTGTATCCTTCAGTCTTGGGACATTCTTCTGCTGACCAACTCTGAGGTCTCCTCTCTTTTCCCTTATGTGACATTTCTGGGTGATTTTAACCTTCACATAGATGCCCCTGCCTGCCCTAGAGACAAGGCTTTCATCTCCCTTTTGGAGGACTTGTCCTTAAGACAACACACTTGTTTCCCGACTCACCTAGCTGGCCATACGTTAGACCTGGTTATTACCCCCTCTGCTTCCCCTTTTTCTCCTCTGTTTTTGTCATCACTTTCCCTGCCTTGGACTGACCAGTCCTGTGTCCAATTTTCCCTGCAGCTTGCCTTTCCCTCTGGCCCTTTTTCAGCTCTGCTTCCCCATACTCAGTCTTGTTGCCACATCGCTCCCCATATCCTCCAGCTGTCCCCACCAGTGGATCAACTCCTCCCTACAGAGTTCTCCCTCCTATCTCCTGACTCCCGGGCACAGTCTCTTTGGTCCTCCTTTCCTACCTGTCCTGATCCTCTTTCTCCTGTCCCTATATCTCCTCCACTGCCCCCCATCCTCTCTGTCCCCTGCACACATGCATTCTTGGTCCTCCTTTAGCCTGATCACACCATCCGAATTAGCGACTTCTTTATCAACTGCCCATAATACCACCTGCTCTCTCAATCCCATCCCCTCAACTTGGTTCCTTGAACCCTCATTGGGTCTACTTCCCCTTCTCTTATCTATGATAAATGCCAGCTTGACTTCAGGCCATTTCCCTGCCTTTTGGAAGCATGCCCATGTCCATCCTATCCTTAAGAAATCATCCCTTGACCCTGCTCTCCCTGCCAACTGGTGCCCGGTGTCCAATCTCCCTTTTCTGTCTAAAGTTCTTGAACGCTTCATCTTCTCTCAGCTTTTCTCACACCCTTTCATCATTAATGCACTTCATCCATGTCAGTCAGGTTTCCGGGAAGGCCATAGTGTAGAATCTATTCTCCTCTCTGTGCTAAATGAAATACACATTGCACATGAACAGGGTGATTTCACTGTGGTGGTTTCCCTTGACCTCTCTTCCACTTTCAACCTTGTTGACCATCGCACTCTCCTGTCCTGCCTGTCTGGCTTTGGCATTGCTGCCACTCTCCTCAAATGTTTCCGATCTTTTTTGACTACTCAATCTTTTTCTGTTCTCTCTGGCACTTCATTCTCCTCTGCAGTCCCCCTGTCCTGTGGTGTTCCCCAGGGTTCAATCTTGTTCCCCCTCCTGTTTAATGCTTTTCTAGCACCCCTCTGTCTTCTGGTTCAGCAGTTGGGTGTCTCGGCATATTATTATGCTGATGACATTCTCCTCTTACACCGTACCTCTTCAGCTGCCCATGACATCTCTACCCTAAACTCCTGTCTAGCCCAGATCCATTCCTGACTCACCACTAATTTTCTTCACCTTAACTCTGCAAAATCCTCAGCTACCTAGATAACTTTTGTCTATCACCCCCAAAACTGGCTCCTATCTTGGCTTCTACCAATATCCCCTTGGTGTCTTCCTTTAGGTATCTCAGGGTTATCCTGGACTCTGAAATGTCCTTTACTGAGTACATCTCCTCTGTGTCATGCTGCTGCTTCTTCCACCTTTGCCAGATACGCTCTGTCCATCCATTCCTCTCCTCTGAGGCTTTGTCCACACTACTCATAACCCTAGTCATCTTCTGTATTGATTATTGAAGCGTAGTTTCAGCTGGTCTTCCTCAGTGTCATCTCTACAGGTTACAGCTTCTCCAGAACACTGCTGCACATATCCTCACTCATTCTTCCTGTTTTGATCATGTTTCTTCTCTTCTGGCACATCTGCATTGGCTTCCCATTTACTACCACATCTAGTATAAACTCCTTATCATGGCTCATAAGTTCATTCACACCTCCACCCTCCATTATCTCGCAGACCTCATTCACTTCCACCACCTCCCACCTTGCTCCTGCGTTCCATTCACATGCACCATCTTGTCCTTCCCTCTGTATCCCAGGCAGACTTGTAATGCACCCGCCATGCTGCCTTCTTTTTTTCTGGCCCCTGCCTTATGGAACTCCACCCTTCTTGTCCTCCATTCATTCCCTAGGTTTAAGGTGGCCCTGAAGACTCACTTTTTTCAGCTGATCTTCTCCACCACTTCTCAATTATCCTCCCTTCTGCATTAATTAGTTTCTTGGGAACCTAATTTTATTCTTTTTGTCTAGCCCCCCTTGGTGTCCTGTTCTCTCTGTCTCTTCCCTTCTATTCTTTCACTGTCTTCTTTCTTTAATTTAATTGGCGTTCTTTTCCTTTCTGTCTTTGCAGCCAATCACCAACTAATAATATGCAAAATCAAGCTAAAGCTAAAGCTGAAAAAGAGCAAGCCACCCATAAATGTAGCAAAATATGACCTTGAGAATATATCACCAGAATTTAAAAACATCCTGCAAAATATATTTTCTGCTTTAGATACAAATGACAGAGCACCAGAAGAGTTATGGGATGACATCAAGAATGTTGTGCTCGAAGAAAGTGAGAAGTCTCAACAAAAAATGAAAAAGCAAAAAAGGTCAAAATGGATGACCGAAGAAACTCTGAAAATTACCCAGAAACACAGAGAAACTAAAGTCAGAGGAGAAAGAGAGGCAATTACAGAACTCAATAGAGATTTCCAATGTGCAGCAAAATGAAACAAGGAGAAGTATTACAATGATGCATGCAAATAAAAAGAATCAGAAACTATAAAAGAAAGAACAAGATCGGCTTTTCTAAAGCTACGAGAGTTAAAGAGAAAATTGAAATGCTACAAGATGTTCAAGGATCCATGCTGTATGATTCTAAGAAGATCAAGAAAAGGTGGAAAGAATATACAGAGTCATTATACCATAAAGCTCAAGTGGACCAACAGACATTATAACCTGTATCTTATGATCACGAACCATTGGTGATAAAAGAAGAAGTTGAAGCAGCATTGAAAGCATTATCCAAGAACAAAGCACCAGTATCAATGGCATTCCCAATGAAGTATTATAACAATCAGATGTAGCTGTTGCCATAATTACAAGGCTCTGCCAGGAAATTTGGAAGACAACATCATGGCCAACTGACTGGAAAAGATCTGTGTTTATACCAATACTGAAGAAAGGTGATCCGATTGACTGTGGAAATTATCGCACAGTCATTCTGATCCCACATGCCAGCAAGATTCTGCTCAAGATCATCCAGCAGAGACTATAATAATGCCTGGAATGAGAACTACCTGAAGTGCAAGCAGGATTCAGGAAAGGGTGAGAAACGAGAGACATCATCACAGATGTAAGATGGATCCTTGAAAATACAAAAGAATACCAACAGGATATATATATATATATATATATTATTGACTACAGCAAGGCTTTTGACTCTGTAAACCATGAGAAACTCTGGACAACATTAATAAGCATGGGTATACCAGAACAAGAAACAACGGTTCAGATGGAACATGAAGAAACAAAACGGTTTAAAATCAACAAAGGTGTATGACAAGGCAGCATACTTTCCCCTTCAATGTTTAATTTATATTTATAGATCAAATCATCAGAGAAGCAGGACTATATGAAAACAACTGAAGTGTGAAGATTGGTGAAAGAATCATCAACAACCTTCGCTAAGCTAATGATACCTCCGTACTGGCTGAAAGTGAAGACGATCCGAAACATTTGCTTCTCAAGATCAAGGAATATTGTCTTAAAATGGGCCAGTAAAATATTCTGACAGCTAACAAAATCAATAAGTTCATCTCTGATAGAAAAGAAATTGGATTAGTGGACAACTTTAACCTGCTTGACTCAATAATCAAAAAAGAATTGGCAAGCACTCAAGAACTCCGATGACACATTGCTCTTGTCAGAATGGGTATGAAAGGACTATGAAAGGCCTAGACAAGATTCTCAAGAGCAGAGATGTTTCTCTCTATACAAAGATTGACCTTCTCCAAGCCATGGTATTTTCAATAACATCTTATAGTTGCGAAAGTTGGACAGTGAAAAAGATAGACAGGAAGAAAATTGATGGCTTTGAATTATGGTGCTGGCGAAGAATACTGTGTATACCATGGAGTGCCTGAAGAACAAACCAGTCAGTACTAGAGGAAATCAAACCTAAGCTTCCTTTAGATGCTCAGATGACAAGACTTTGACTTTCATATATTGGACATATCATGTGAAGGGAGAAATCTTTAGAGAAAGACATCATGCTTGGCAAGGTTCTAGATCAATGAAAAGAGAAAGGCCAGCAATGAGATGGATCGATACAATAACAGTGATTGATGCCACTCTATCAACAATGAGCCACCTGACTGTTGTTGTTGTTAAGTGCCGTTGAGTCGGAGTCGACCCATGGCGACCCTCTGGATAGCTATCCTAAACTGTGTTCGGTCTTCAGTCAGGCGGCTCATTGTTGACAGACTGGTACCCGTAGCTGCTGTTATTGTATCGATCCATCTCATTGCTGGCCTTCCTCTTTTGCGTTGACCTTCTATCTTGCCAAGCATGATGTCTTTCTCTAATGATCTCTCTCTCCGCATGATGTGTCCAAAGTATGAAAGTCAAAGTCTTGTCATCTGAGCTTCTAAAGAAAGCTTAGGTTTGATCTCCTCTAGTACAGATTGGTTTGTTCTTCGGGCAGTCCATGGTATACACAGTATTCGCCGCCAGCATCATAATTCAAAGGCATCAATTTTCTTCCTGTCTATCTTTTTCACTGTCCAGCTTTCACATCCATATGATGTTATTGAAAATACTATGGCTTGAACAAGTCAAATCTTTGTATGGAGAGAGACAGCTCTGCTCTTGAGAATCTTATCTAGGTCTTTCATAGCCATTCTGCCAAGAGCAATGCGTTGTCTGATTTCTTGACTGCTTGTTGCTTCTTTATTGATAGTTGATCCAAGTAGGTTAAAGTTATTCACGATTTCAATTTCTTCTTCTTCGATGATGAACCTGTTGATTATGCCAGTTGTCATGATCTTTGTCTTCTTTACATTAAGGTGCAAGCCCATTTTCAGACTATGTTCTTTGATTGTGAGAAGCAAATGTTTCAGATCATCTTCACTTTCCGCCAGTAATGTGGTATCATCAGCATAGCGAAGGTTGTTGATGAGTCTTCCACCAATCTTCACACCTCTTTTGTCTTCATACAATCCTGCTTCTCTGATGATTTGTTCTGCATATAAATTAAACAGGTAGGGGGAAAGTATGCAGCCTTGTCTTACACCTTTGCTTATTTTAAACCATTCTGTTTCTCCTTGTTCCGTTCAAACTGTTGCTTCTTTATCAATGTACAGATTGTGCAAGAGAACGATCAGGTGTTCTGGTATACCCATGCTTCTTAATGTGGCCCAGAGTTTCTCATGGTTTACACAGTCAAAAGCTTTGCTATAGTCGATAAAGCACAAATAGGTATCCTTTTGGTATTCTTTAGTCTTTTCAAGGATCCATCTCACATCCGCAATGATGTCTCTCGTTCCTCGCCCTTTTCTGAACCCTGCTTGCACTTCAGGTAGTTCTTGTTCCAGGTATGATTGTAGTCTCTTTTGAATAATCTTCAGTAGAATCTTGCTGGCATGTGGGATCAGAGCGATTGTGCGATAATTTCCACAGTCAGTTGGATCACCTTTCTTTAGTATTGGTATAAACACAGATCTTTTCCAGTCAGTTGGCCATGATGCTGTCTTCCATATTTCTTGGCAGAGCCTTGTAAGTACGGTAACAGCTGCATCAGATTGCTGTAATACATCTATGGGAATGCAATCAATGCCTGGTGCTTTGTTCTTTGATAAGGCTTTCAATGCTGATTCAACTTCTTCTTTCATCACCAATGGTTCCAGATCATAAGGTACAGGTTGAAACGGCTGTTGGTCCACTTGATCTTTATCATATAAAAACTCTGTATATTCCTTCCATCTTTTCTTGATCTTCTCAGCATCATTCAACATAGAACCTTGAGCATCTTGTAACATTCCAATTCGAGGCTGGAACTTTTTCTTTAACTCTCGTAGCTTTCGGAAAGCTGATCTTGTTCTTCCTCTAATAGTTTCTGCTTCTATTTCCTTGCATGCATCATTGTAGTACTTTTCCTTGTCCTGTCTTGCTGCACGTTGGAAATCTCTGTTGAGTTCTGTGATTGTCTTTCTTTCTCCTCTGGCTTCAGCTTCTCTGCGTTTCTGGGCAATTTTCAGAGTTTCTTCCATCATCCATTTTGGCTGTTTTTTTCTTTTTTACCTTTTGTAGAGACTTCTCGCTTTCTTCCAACACAACCTTCTTAATGTCATTCCATAACTCTTCTGGAACTCTATCATTTGTATCTAAAGCAGCAAATCGATTTTGCAGGCAGTCTTTAAATTCCAGTGGTATATTCTCAAGGTCATATTTTGCTGCATTCATGAGTGGTTTGCTCTTTTTCAGCTTTTATTCAGTCTTTGGCCACCTGACTTAAGACTGAATATAATTTAGGACAGCAATCGAAAGGTCGCCATAAGTTGACACCAAATCGACAGCCCTTAACAACAGCAACAGACTGGGTTTGTTGTGGAGAATGGTGCACATAACATTATATCATCTGCATAAATGTTTATTTTATTTTATTTATTTAACATTTTTTTATACTGCTCTATCATTTCAATCAAAGCGGTTTACATTGTAACTTAAACTTGGTAAACATACATTAAACAGGGTATATAACGTTGTGACTTTGAAATATATTGCATAGTGGTTGTCAATATATGTTGAACATTAGTGAAAATAATACATATCTTTGTGGTACTCTACTACTATTACTATTACTATTTATCATTTGTATAGTTCAACAAGATGTATGCAGCATTGTACATGTACAAGTAAGAGATAGTCCCTGCTCATCAGAGCTTACAATCTAATTAAGACAGACCACACAACAACTGGGGACTTGGTTAATTCAAGGTGAATAGCAACATACAGATAAGTGATAAGCAGGAGAATAAGGAGATCAGATTCCAAACGCAGTGTTGAAGCGGTGAGGTTTTAGCCTGTATTTGCAGAGGGCCAGGGAGAAGGATTCTGGTGTACTAACTCAGGGAGTTTGTTTCAAGCATATAGAGCAATAAGATGGAATGAGCAAAGCCTGGAGTTGACATTGGCAGAGAAGGGCACAGATAAAAGGGATTTGCCAGAGGAGCGGAGCTCTTGAGGAGGGGTGTAGAGAGTGATAAGAGAGGAAAGGTAGTAAGGAGCTGTAGAATGAATACAATTATAAATCAGTAGACGAAGTTTGAATTGAATGCATAAACAGATGGGGAGCCAGTGAAGTGACTTGAGAAAAGGGGTTATGTTTATGTTAATGTTTAGTCATACTTTTGATATACTGCTCAGGCTGAGAAGCATCAGAGCGGTTTATAATAATACATTTATGTTACGGAAAATATGAAAAGAACGCCATTTATAAGATAGGACAGAGTAGGAGATACAGTGATAAACAAAGAAATAGGAAAGATAGGAGAGAAGGGAACAGCAGATTACCTTCACAAACTATCGGCATGACAATTAGGCTCACAGCTTTTGAACGATTTTTTAATCAATCGCTACAGACTCCGCCTAAGGGCCACACCAAAGGGCCCTCTGGCGAGGCCTTCAGGCGTGGGCCCGCAAGGTGTGGGCGTGCCTCCGGAGCGGCAGTTTTAATGCTGTTGAGCAGGGTAACTGATTGGCAGTCAGTGAGGTGAAGAGCAAGTCCCGCCCACACACTCAGATGGTAACTGCTGCTTTCCCTGGTCCCGAGTGAGCTTCCGGAGCAGCGGTTTTAATGCCGTTGAGCAGGGTAACTGATCTGCAGTCAGTGAGGTGAAGAGCAAGTCCCACCCACACACTCAGATGGCAACTGCTGCTGAGACTGGAGGTAGATGAGCCACTTGGCTGAGTTTTGTACAGATTGAAAAAGAGAGAGGTGATTCTGAGGGATACCGGAAAGCAGCAGGTTGCAATAGTCTAGACAGGACGAGTCTAGAGAGTAGATAAGGATCTTAGTAGTGTGTTCAGAAAGGAAGGGACAAATTTTACTGTTATTGAGGAATAAATGACAGGTTTTAGCTATCTATTGGATGTGTTCAGAGAAGGAGAGAGAAGAGTCAATGATGACCCCAAAGTTGTGAGTTGAAGAAACAGGGAGAAGTAGATTATTATTCATAGAGACAGAGAAAGGAGTAAGGGGGACTATGGCTTTAGGGGGAAAGATAAAGAGCTCTGTTTTAGCCATGTTAAATTTCAGATACAGTGGGACATCCAGGCAGCAACATCAGATAAACAGGCTGAGATATGAGCCTAGATTCCTGGAAAGATTTTAGGTATAGAAAGGTAAATTTGAGAGTCATCAGCATAACGATGATACTAAACAACATGGGAGGAGATGAATGGATCAAGAGACTGAGTATAGAGGGAGAAAAGGAGAGGTCCCAAGATAGAGCCCTGAGGTACACCGACCGAGTGTGGGACGGAAGTAGAGAAGGATCCACCATAACATACACTAAAGATGCGATGGGAGGGAAAAGAAGAAAACCAGGCCAGAACAGGGTCCCTAAAACTAAGGGAAAACAAGGTATCAAGGAGAAGAATGTGATCAACAGTGTAAAAAGCAGCAGAAAGATCAAGAAGGATGAGGATAGAATAAAGGATTTGGCGAGGAACAGGTCATTAGAGACTTTGGCAAGAGCAGTTTCTATAGAATGTAGAGGATGAAAGCCAAATTGCAGTGGATCCAGAAGGACTCAAAAGGACAAAGTCCAGACAACAGCAGTGAACTGCACATTCAATGAGTTTTGAAGCAAGAGGGAGGAGGGATATGGACCAATAATTAGAAGGAACGGTAAGGTCAAATGAAAGTTTTTTGAGGAGTAGTATTTGAATGAGATGGATCAATTTTGACTTGCTGTAGGTGATATTTTAGGTATGTCGGAACCATGCAAGTGTAGTGTTGTTTATTCCTATTTTCTGTAGTCGTGCTATGAGTTTGTGATGGTTTATTTAGTCAAAGGCTGCTGAGACGTTGAAGAATATTAGTATAAAGTCTTGTCCTAACTTTCCTATGCTTTTTATTATTTTGTTTATTAGTGAGGTAAATAAGGGTTCTGCACTATGGTTAGGCCTGAAACTATATTGCTGAGGGTCAAGCGGGGCAAATGTGTTGAAGTAGTCCTGCAGTTGGAGTTGTATTGACTTCTCAATTATTTTGGTTAGGAAGGGCAGGCTGGCAGTGGCTCTGTAGGAGTTTGATATTGTGGGGATCTAGTGAGGAGCTCTTTATTATGGGGCTTATTGTGGTGTTTTTTAAGCTGGTGAGCATGCATTCTTGTGTGAGTAATAGGTGAATGATTTTAAGTAGTAAGGGAGTTAGTTTGATTCTGGCCAGCTTGATCTATAAAAATGGGCATGGGTCTATGGGGGAAGTTGTTGTATTGAGGTTAGTTATTATGTTGTTGAGTTGTTCAGCAGAGATTATCTCAGAAGTCTTCCAGCTGTATATGTTTCTTAGATTTTAAGTTGTGGATTGAGTTTCTGGTTTTGTGCTATTGTTGAAATGGAATTTGTTCTGTAGGAACTTGGCAATTTCCTGTGGATTTAGTTCAGTTTCTTTCTTGCTTTGTAGAGAGTCTCTTGCTAATGACTTTGCTATTTCAAATAGTTCTCTGGCACGGTTGAGAGAGCTTAGGATGAGATTTGTGTGGTGTTTTCCCTTGCATTTATTAATTAAGACACAGTATTCTCTTTGCTTGATTGAGTATTCCTTGTGGCGAAGTAGAACCTTTGTGTATCTCAATAAGCATTCAATCCATTTCAGATTACATTTTGATTCCTTAATTTCCATGGAGTACCATGGGGCATAGTGTTTCCTTGGTGGATTTTTATTTATTTATTTATTTATTTATTTAACATCTTTTATATACCATCTTTCTATCAGTTAAGACAATTTACAATGAACTCAGTGTATGCATAACTAGGTGTGGATATAACATAATGTGCAGGAGGATTCATGAGATACATATAACAATAATAGTAATAAGAACTGGAAAAATAGTAAACAATGAGGAGTTACACATGATTGCTATCTCAGAGACATGGTGGAAGAAGGACAACCAGTGAGACACTGTGATACCTGGGTACAAACTATATCATAATGACAGAGCAGATCAAATTGGTGGAGGGGTTGCGCTCTATGTTAGAGAGGGCATTTATTTATTTGTTTTATTTATTTAACATTTCTTATATACTGCCTTTCATGAAATCAAGGTGGTTTACATTGAAAAAAAATGAAATTACATTGAATAGGGCATTATAACTTGGAGATAACTATTTTACAGGGAACATGGGCAATGGAGGGTTAAGTGGCTTGCCCAAGACCACAAGGAGCACCTGTGGGACTAGAAACCCCAGTCCTTCTGGCCCAAAGTTAATGTCCTCTAGTGGGATTTGAACCATTGACCTTCCAGCCTGAGGTAACTTGCATTGAGTCACAAGGATTAAAATTTTGCAGGAAACAAAATTCACTGTAGAATATCTATGGATTGAAATTCCATGTAAAAAGGGGAAGGCGATGGCAGTGGGGGTGTACTATTGACTGCCTGGCCAGAATGAACAAATGGATGATGAAATGCTCAAAGAAATCAGGGAAGCAAACAAAATTACAGCACGGTAATCATAATGGGTGATTTCAATGATCCCAGTATAGACTGGGTCAGTGTCACGGCAGGGCATGCTAGGGAGATAAAGTTTCAAGATGAAATAAATGACTGTTTCCTGGAGCAGCTGGTTCATGAACCAACCAGAGGGGAAGCCATTTTGGACCAAGTCCTTAGTGGAACACAAGATCTGATGCAAGAGATAAGGGTGTTAGGACCACTCCGCAATAGTGATCATATCATGATCGCGTTTGACTTAATAAATGGAAGAAAGAGGGTAAGAAAATCCACAGTACTATCTTTTAACTTTGAAAAGGGAGACTATGATAAAATTAGGAAAATAGTTAAGAAAAAAACTAAAAGGAGCAGTTGCAAAGGTTAAAGATTTACATCAAGCTTGGGTGTTGTTTAAAAATACTATCTTGGAAGCCCAGACCAGCTGTATTCCACGCTTTAAGAAAAGTAGAAGGAAGTTAAAAAACCTGCCAGCATGGTTTAAAGGTGAGGTCAGAGAGGCTGTTGTTGCCAAAAAAAAAGCATATTTCAGGAAATGGAAAAAGGAACCAAATGACAAAAACTGAAAAAAAAAAACCACAAGCACTGGCAAGTTAGATGCAAGTCATTGATAAGGCAGGCAAAGAGAGAATTTGAGAAGAAACTTGCTGTGAAAGCAAAAAATGCATAATAAAGACTTTTTCAAGTACATTCATAGCAAGAAAAACTGTGAGAGAGTCAATTGGACCATTAGATGATGAGGGGACAAGCCATAGTGGAGAGACTGAATGAATTCTTTGCTTTGGTCTTTACTGAGGAAGATGTAGGGATGTTGCCCATGACTGAAATGGTATTTAAAGGTGATGCTGTGGAAGAATTAAAAGAAATATCGATACACCCGGAAGATGTATTACAACTATTTGATAAACTGAAGAGTAAGAAATCACCTGGACTGGATGGTATACATCCAAGGCTGTTGAAAGAACTGAAATATGAGATTGAATATCTACTTTTAGTAATCTGTGAACTATCATTAAAATAATCTGTTATACCTGAAGACTGGAGGATGGCCAATGTAATGCCAAGTTTTAAAAAGGGTTCCAGGAGTGATCCGGGAACCTACAGACCAGTGAGCCTGACGTCAGTACCGGGAAAAATGGTAGAAACCATCATAAAGAACAAAATTACTGAACATGTAGATAGTCATGGCTTAATGGAAGACAGGCAACATGGCTTTACCCAAGGAAGGTCTTGCCTTCCTAATTTGTTATGTTTTTGTGAGATGTTAATAAACAGGTAGACAAAGGTGAGTTGGTTATTATATTGTATCTGGACTTTCAGAAAACCTTTGACAAGGTCCCTCATCAGAGACTTTTGGCAAAACTAAAAAGTCATGGGATAGGAGGCAGTGTACTATTGTGGATCAGGAATTGGTTAAAAGATAGAAAGCAGAGGGTAGGCCTAAATGGCCAATTTTCCCAATGGAGAAAGGTGAATAGTGGAGTACTCCAGGGGTCTGCTGCTTTTTAACATATTCATAAATGATCTGGAAATGGGAATAATGAGTGAGGTTATCAAATTTGCTGATAACACCAAACTATTTAACGTTGTTAAAACCCATGTGAATTGTGGAAAATTGCAAGAAGATCTTGATAAACTGGAAGACTGGGCATCCAAATGGCAGATGAAATTTAATGTGGACAAGTGGTTACGCGATGCAAGGTTCCACATTAGGAATCACCACCTAGGAATAAGTTTAAGGCGTCATTGTGGTTAACATGTTAAAACCCTCTGTCCAGTGCGCAGCAGTGGCCAAGAGAGCAAATAGAATGCTAGGTATCATAAGGAAAGGAATCGAGAATAAAACAAAGGATATTATAATGCCTCTGTATCGTTCTATGGTGCGACCCCACCTTGAATGTTGTGTGCAATTCTGGTTGCCGTATCTTAAAAAGGATATAGCGTTATTAGAAAAGGTACAGAGAAGAGCCACCAAAATGGTAAAGGGGATGGAAGGATACCCCTATGAAGAGAGATTAAAAAGGTTAGGGCTCTTCAACCTGCAAAAGAGACAGCAGAGGGGAGATAAATTAATGAATAGAGTGAAACGGGTAAACATAGATCTATTGTTTATACCATCAGAATATAGAAAGACTAAGGGGCATGCAATGAAGCTACAGTGTAACCTATTTAAGACTAATAAGAGAAAACATTTTTTCACTCAACATGTAATCAAACTCTGGAATTTGTTACTGGAGGTTGTAGTTGTTAGTGTAGCCGGGTTTAAAAAAAGGTTTGGACAAGTTCCTGTTGGAAAGGTCCATAAACCTTTATTAAAGGGGACCCAGAATATCCACTGCTTGACCCAATACAAGCATTGTGGAACCTATGTCTTTTGGGGAAACTGCTAACTACTTGTGACCTAGATTGGCCACTGTTGGAAACAGGATACTGGGCTTGATAGACCTTGGTCTGACCCAGTATGGCATATCTTATGTTCTTATGTTCTTAATAGGTAAAACAGGTATTAAGGTGACTGAGGCAACTTAAACAGTTTAGATTAGAGTGGTTGAGTCTTAGGGAGGTCAAAGTAAAATATAGGCAATATTTTGGTTATGTGGAGTGAATTGCTGAGTCTTTGTGCTGTGGCGCCAGGGCAAGGACACTATAGTAGTGTTCCAGTTGTTAATAATTGTTTTGAGGTCTGTTGAATCTCCATCCAATTTTGGCATGATGTGTGACAGTAAGGATTGTTTGTCAAAGTTCCTGAGACTGCGGGAAGTGTTTGTTGTGTTGAGGCTCCGATTTGCTTGGGGGTGTGGCATTGTGGTAGAGTAAATGTGATCATGGTGTGGTCAGACCATGAGAGTGCAGACACTTGGTTGGGGGGGGGGGGAATTTGGGAGTCTTCTGTGAGTATTTCACTGGAGGTGAAGATGAGGCCCAGTGTACTGCCCTTTTTGTGAGTGGATCCTGATGCTCCTCGTTCTCTTGTCCACTACTTATGTGTGTTAGCATACTCTAGCCCCTAGTTTTGCAATATTTTTTCATCTTGATTAGATTGTAAGCTCTGATGAGCAGGGACTGTGTCTTACATTTATATGTACAGCGATGCATACACCTTGTAGCGTTATACAAATTAGTAGTAGTAGTAGTAGGGTCTTTGATGATTTGTTTGTTTTGTAGTGTGTCCATGGCCTCTAGGAATGAGTTGGCTTGATTGTTGGGGGCTGATGATAAATTTAAGTGGCCGAGTAGAATGAATGGTTTGTTTAAGGCTATGTGTTGATAATCCATCCATCTTTGTGTTGGCTAATCTGTAGGTCAGGCATATTATCCAGTGCTTGTTTTCTTTTATTAGTATGTTTTCATCTATGATGTTGGTTGTTATAGTCTTAAATTTTATGTGATCTTTGGTTAGTATGAAGATTCCTCCACCCCTTCTACTGGTTCTGAGGCAGCTGTGGAAGGTGCAGGTTGGGATGATGAGTTGGTTTTATTAATACGTTGTCTGAGTCAGTAAAACACAATTCTGTTACACACCTGATGTCTAGATTATGGTCTCTTATATAGCCAAATAGGGTGGGGATTTTATTGCTGGTCCAATGTGTGGTGCTGGGCGTGGTGCATTTGTTTAAATGGTCTCATAAGAGCACTGCTAAGTTGCTGTGCCAGCTTCTTCATTTGCTCAGAAAAACGTTCCGTTTATTGAGTTGTAAACCTTATAAACCTCTATGTAGGGCTGATAGTTTCATAATCCTTTGCTGGAAATCTATATTTTAACTCTTAATATTACATAGGCCATCTCCTACATTTTTACCCTTTTAAGATGGGATGTGCTGAAAAGAAGTACATCCTTCTTTAAACCAAGGAGATTTGTACAAACTGAAGCCAAGACTGAGTCATGGGTCAAATGGCAAGCAATTTTATCATAATAAAATCAATGTTGGGCATTATGCTGTTGTGAATGTGAGTGGTTTGATTTTGATGAGCCTGCACTGTTCTCAGTGTGAGTGTGACGTTCCATTGAATGGGTTGCTTGGTTCTGTGGAAGACTGGGATCATTCCATTGTGGAAGGTAACTGAATCTGAGTAAATCATAAGATGATGGAGACTAGCAATATAGGGAGGGTGCTTAACAACTTAATGATTATGCCTATGGGGATGTCTTTGTATAATCTGGGGAGGTGTAACTTGAGTTGCATAGTATTTGATTGGGTTGTGTGCAGGGAACACTTGGGGTGTGCTTTGTGTGATGTGCTAGTGGCGTTCCAAGGCTATCTTGTAGGATTCTTACTGTGCAGTTGCATTATTCTTGGGTTTTCCTTCAGTCCACTCTAAGTGCCACGTCTTGATGTGGCCCTTAGGTAAGAAAGTGCCTGCAGCATTGCCTTTTAAATTTAATGGCTGGTGCAGTGAGATGAGGCAGTGGTTAGGGAGAGCTTACTTCCACATGGCCTCTTCCATAGAGCTTCTTCGTTCCTGGGCAATTACACGAGATGATGCCTGTTTTAAATATATTTATTTAATTTGAATTTATACCTTTTTGCACCGTTACAATAATAGTTCAAGCCATGTTACATTTAGGTACAGTAGGTATTTCCCTTTGCCCAGAGAGTTCTCACTCTAATTTTGTACCTGAGGCAATGGAGAGTGAAGTGACTCACTTACTATTTTGGCAATCAAAGTGCAATACAAAAGCATTAACTTAACACTTAACACTTGTCACCACCAGGGGGCAGACCGCTTCCAATCCAGCAAGCCTGCGCCTGATGGCGAAGAAATAGTTGTGCAACTCGAGTGGTAAAGCAAAAATGAGGTTTTATTCCCCTCCCGGGGTTGGATTATTCAAACAGGTAACTAGAACACAAGCACTTAAACAAAAGTATCCATATCTTTTGGCAAAACACAAAGAACATAAGGGCAATATCTTCTTGCTTCAAAGTAAGAAACACGGTTATATATTTATCTGTAGCACACAGCCTTTCTGCGTGAAACCCACATGTAGTGTTTTCCTGTAACACTAGGTTTTAGCTCTGGCTAGCACAAAGACATTTTCTCAGATGAAATCAATGTACAGTCCATCGGGTCACAGGTGGATGAACATTCACTGAGGGTGTCCACTAACATTGGTTCCTCTTTACATTCAAAACCTTCTTTGTTAAAGTATGCCTGGATATTTCCCCGTGGCGTGCCCTCGCGGTAAGTCTCTTTATTTCTATCCTCTGGTTGGGATAGATGGTATCTTTGTTCCCTCTTGCTACCAAGCTTTAGCCTGCAGGGTTTTCTTTGGGGTTTAGAGATTCCTACCAGGTCCTCATCTGACATGCATACGTCCTCTGGTAAATCTCTCTGCTTCTCTGAAGGCAGTGAATGCTCTCTGCTTAAACGGCTAGGTTGGGAGTTGCTGCCCTGCCCCCACCTTAGGCTTCCTGTATAAGGCTGCTCTGCATTCACACGATAAGAACTTTTGTCCTTCTTAACTTTTAACTGCCCACATTCATTCCCCAAGTCCCAGCTTCTTGGTACATACTGTTTTGACACGGGCTTGCACTCACTCCGGCTAGAACGTAGCCTCCATGCTCCAACGTCTCTGTAATCAGCAGGGCATGCACACCTGGCTTCTGCACGAGTAAGCTGCTTCCTCTTGGTGGATTCTGGGTAGCTATGTGGGTGAATCCTTCCTGGTTCTGATTCTGAGTCACTTCCTAGGTTAAAGTGAGAGACTCTTCCTGGTTCCTCCCAGCCAGCTGCTGTAGGTAAAACAGGCTGTCTTCTTTGCCTATACTGCTCACGCTGTTCCAGGTCTCTTACACTCAAGTCTTGTTCCAAGTCTGACTCCTCTAACAACTCCTCTCCTCGTGGCAGCTCCCTGGAGGTGTTGCTCTTGTAATGACCCTCCTCTGTGTTCCCTGCACTGTCCTTATAAGGGCTGTAAGTACTTCTACCTCCCAGGTGTGTGCTATCAGGAACTAGGGCGTTTCTCTTTGCTAAATGTTTTCTCAGACCTCGTGGCTGCCTTTGTTGTCGTTGTCCCTGACTACAGCTGCCCACAGGGTCTGTTCTCCCGTCAGCTTTAGAACTGAAATGCTGTGAGTTTTGCATTTTTAAAGTAGAAATTGGGGCTTCTTCATCACACACTACAACTAGCCATAAATGCCGCAGCCAGAATTCTACATGGTGCATCCAGGAGGGACCACATAACACCAATCCTGAAGCAACTTCACTGGCTACCAGTTCATTTTAGAATCACCTTCAAGACCCTACTGATGACATTCAAAGCCATCAATAGAATCACCTCCGCCTCTATCACAGACCTCATCATCCCCACTCCCACAAACAGAGTCAGAAGATCATTTACAGTAAACACCCTGAGTATCCCCACCAAGATCACAAAATGCTCGCAGTCCACAAAAAAGAGAGCTTTTGAGTACTACGCTCCCTTGTGCTGGAACACCCTCCCACCTAACATCTAATCCATTACATTCCTCACCACCTTCAGAAAGGCCCTGAAACATCACCTCTTCATGCAACACTACGGCACCACACAACAACCAGTCATCTCCAATCAACTAAACAGCCATCCCACGCCACCCATTATACATGACACCAGCACAACATGTTAGCCCTACCAGAACCTGACTAGGACCATGTACATAGTATCTAAGAATGTTTGTAATAACCTAGAATGTAAATATCTAGCTTAAACCTGTATATAGTTTACCCAGTTCAACCCAAGTTTACCAACCCTGTTCTCTGTAAGTCCAGTACGGGCCTCTCGACTGGACAAAGTTAATGTTTATTGTAAACCGAACTGAATTTGAAAAGCGCGGTATAGAAAAGACTTTAAATAAATAAATAAATTTTGTTTTTATTTCTTAATGTTTAGTTTTGAGTGTTACATACATGCCTGAAGGACCCATTTCTATGGCCAATAGTCATAGAAACATAGAAACATGACAGCAGAAAAAGACCATGTGGTCTATCCAGTCTGCCCTTACATACCAACTACTACAGTCCCTTTTTTATTTTCCTTTAGAGATCTTCTATGTTGGTACCATGCTTTCTTGAATCCAGATACTGTACTGGTCTTTACTACCTCCACTGGGAGACTGTTTCACGCATCTACCACTCTTTCTGTGTAGAAATATTTTCACATATTACTCTTGAGTCTATTCCCTATCACTTTCATCCTATGCCCCCTCACTGCCCAACTTTCTTTCAATTGAAAGAGGCTTTCCTCCTGTACATATAAACATCTCTATCATATCTCCTCTCTCCCGCCTTTCCACTGATGTATACATATTGAAATCTTTAAGTCTGTCCCCATGTGCCTTATGACAAAGTCCACTTGCCATTTTGGTAGCCACGTTCTACACAGACTCCATCCTGTTTATATTCTTTTGAAGGTGTGGTCTCCAGAACTGCACACAATACTCCAAATGTGGTCTCACTAAAGATTTAAATGGAGGCATTATCACCTCCTTCTTCCTGTTGGCCATTCCTTTCCTTATGCACCCAAGCATCCTTCTGGCTTTCACCATTGCCTTTTCTACCTGTTTAGCCACCTTAAGATCATCAGAAACAATCACACCCAGGTCCCACTCTTCTTTTGTGGACAGAAGTACTTAATCCCCTATAGTCAAGGAGGCGTCACATCTTTAGCACCATGTGCTCCTTCGCCGCTATTTCTCTTACTCTGTTTCCCCACTTTCTTCCATTCCAAGGGACCACTGATAGCTTTTATAATCATTACCTGCCTGGAACATCATGAGATTTCCCCCAGAAACAAGAAAGGGTGCAAAGACAACCTGTGAGGCTGGAAATAGGGAGAGTGAGGATGACCCAGCAGTGTACTATTGTGAACTGTGAACAGCTTAAGGATAGAAAACAGAGAATTGGGCTAAATTGGCAATTTTCTCAAAGGAGAAAGGTGAATAGTGGAGTACTCCAGTGATCTGTGCTGGGCCACTGCTTTTTAATATATTTATAATGACCTGGAAATGGGAACAATAAGTATAAAGTTGCTAAAACACAAGAGAGTTGTGAGAAATTGAGAGTCTGGGCATCCAAATGGTAGATGAAATTTAATGTGAACAATTGCAAAGTTATGCACTTAAGGAAGAACATCCCAACTACACTTATGTTGCAAGGTTCCACTTTAGGAATCACTACTCAAGAAAAGGATCTGGATATCATTGTGGATAATATGTTGAAACACTTCCCAATGTGCAGCAGTGGCCAAGAAAGCAAATATAAGGCTAGAAATCAAAAGGAAAGGAATGGAGAATAAAATCAAGGATATTATAATGCCTCTATATCGCTTCATGGTGTGACCGCACTTTGAATATTGTATGCAATTCTGGTCACCATATCTTAAAAATAATGTAGTGGAATTAGAAAAAGTACAGAGAAGATAAATACAAAATGATAAAGGCAATGGAAGGAAACTCCTATGAGGAAAAGCTTAAAAGGCTGGGGATCTTTGGCTTGCAAAAGAGATGACTGAGGAGATATATGATCTATGTCTAGATTTCTCCCTGAATATTTGTTACTTTGTCTTACTAGATTGTTAGGCCTCATTTGTAATTTCTGTTTTGCATTTTGTTAACTAGATTCTAAGCTCTGATGAGCAGGGACTATCTCTCCTACTTGTCTGTACTGCGCTTCGTACGTTTGTAGCGCTATATAAATACTCAATAGATAGATAGATCTCTCAAATAGTGAGTAGAGTGAAACAGGTAATAATAGATTGGTTGTTTTCACCTTCAGGAAGTAGAAAGACTAGGGGACTAATCGGAAAAATATGTTTTCACTCAACATGTAATCAAACTCTGGAATTTGATGCTGAAGGATGTAGTAAAATTTGTTAGTGTAGCTGGGTCTAAAAGAGGTTTGGACAAGTTCCTGGTGAAAAAGTCTATAAACCATTATTAAAATGGATGGGGGATAAGCAGCATGAAATCTATTTGCTTTTTGGGAACCTGATGGATACTTGTGACGTACATTGTCTACTTTTGTAAACAGAATACTGGCAGAGCTGGCAGAAGGAGATGAGGCACCCTAGACAAATCTCATCCTTTGTTCCCTCCCCCACTCCAGCACCCATTGCCACCACTGCCGCTCTTCTCTAAGACATGCAGCAACAGCAATGGCTGCAAACAGTCCTTCAATGCTTTCCTTCAAATTTCAGCCCCATGGGACTGTTTTCTTCCCAATATCCGATGCCCAATGTTGACTTCCTGTTTGCAGCAGTATGGCATACTTTATGTTCTTATGTTCTCCGCAGCCCTCTGCTAGTAACATTTACATCTGGCCTTGACAAATTTTCTTGGAATCTAGGAATCAGCTTAAATTTTGTTTTTATGGCCAGCTATTGAGACCTTCATTACACTGCCCCTACACCCACCCTCACCCCACTCCATGCCTCAAAATGTGTATTGCAGCTCCTTTTTATTAAGGGCCTGATTTACTGTTTTCTCATTTTCTATGGGAAAAGAAGATTTAATAAATTTATTTATTTATTTATCCAGATTTGTATACCACTTTTTCCTTCAATCAAAGTGGTTGGATTCACAAGTTGGGTTTACATTGAACAGGGCAACACGATGCAGAAGTAGACTATAGTAGACAGGGTTATCTCTACATTCAAGTGAGGAGAAGGGTTCCTTTAGGTTGCTTGGCCATAGAATTCCATGAATAGAAAGGTCTTAAGGGATTTGCGGAAATCCTTAAGGTCATTTATCGTAAGCAGTTCAAAGAGAAGGCAGCAACCTTTCTCTTCCTCCCCCTCCCATGAACTCCAATATATTGATGGTCCTTTATAGCTGCACCTGAGGCAGCTTCCTTTTTTGCTTCACCTATCACCATTGCCAGGTAAGATGTGAAGCAAAAAAAAAATCTCATAGTCCACCCCCAGCCATCACCCAGTGTCTCTCTTTCTCTTGTTTTCCCATCCCAACCACCATCCATTCTCTCTTTCTCTTTTATCATAGCTCCCCCAGCCATTACCCAGTGTATGTCTCTATCTTTTTAACCACACTATATAAATCACCAAATTGTCCCCAAAAAACAATAATTAATTTGTTTTTGTCGGAGCAACACCCAGGGAGGACAGTACTTATAGCTGCCCCCAACCAGACGATGAACTTCTTTTATTCAAATAAAGTTCAGGTTAAAATGATATTTATCAAAAATAGCAGCATAACACTTAGCTCCCAGTCTTGTAAGGTCAAATCAGCTTCAAAGCGCAAGCATGACGTTCACATTTCGGGATCTCCTTCCCTGTATCAAGTACTAGTTTTTTCTCGCTGTAGCCAACTGCCATCAAACGTTGACTTTTAAAGATCACATTGTTCGAGGAACATGTACTTCCAATTGGCTCTCCCTTCCACTCACTCAAACTCGAACCACCAATGGAGTAGGGAAATACCCATCAAACCAGGGAACCCCTATCTCCAAAGGTATGACGTCAAAACAGGCTAGTCCAATAAATCTTCCTATTCAGCCCAAAAGGGTGGACCGAATTCAACATGTGGATCCATCGTTGTTCGGACCATTGAAGTCGAGCTTCACTGGGTGTCGAGCTTCACTGGGTGTCTTTCTCTAATAAACCCCTTACAGCTTTCACCCAGTGTCTCTCATCTTTCTTACAGTGTTGTTGTTTGAGGCGGCATCAGAAAGGCTGTGCTTCTTTCTCACCATGATTGGCTGTCTGCAAGGAACTTGGGTCACATGGTGGAGAGGTTTGTGCTGATTTTGCATAGAGCTGATGGCAGGGGAGGAAAATAAGAAGCTTCGTATTTATGAGGCAGTAGCATTGCATAAAAAAAAAAAAATCAGGGGCATGAAATCCAATGCATCAGGGTGCATTTTCTATGCACCATTGCAACCTGGAACCTGGGTAAAATTTGCAATGTAACTAGCACAGTCTGGTCATGTTCTTGGTAGGAGTTGAACTGGAGACAGACTGCTAGAGGTTATCCACCAGCTTGTGAGCAGGGTTCAGACTATGCATACTGAAAGAAAATGGAATAAGAACCAGTACAAAGATGAAAAAAGGAGGCATCCCACTCTCCTTTGAGCCACACTATTGCTCCTAATGGTATAGATGGGAGTCGTACAATTTGAATCTTTAGTCACAAGGATGACTGCTAGTGATTTAAAGTGTAAAGACTCTTGTATCCATCCAGGCTCCGTGAAAGTGAAATTGGCATGATTCATGCCTGGGAAGAACATTCTTATCTTTATATGTAGGTAAACAGTTCCTTCATCTCCACCTACATCTGATCTTCATAAGAATATAAGAACATCTTCCCTTCTTTTCTGAAGTCATAGAAAAGACTATACATTCTCAGCTGGTCTCCTTCCTGGACAAAACAAACATTCTTCATCTCTTTCAATCAGGTTTGTGGGCAGGTCATTCCACTGAGACCCTTCTTCTCTGTATGCTGATCCATATCAAATGTAGGACTGATCAACAACAGGCTGTCTTGGTTAATTCTCTCAATCTTAGCACAGCATTTGAATTAGTCAACTACACATTATTTACACAATGTCTAGCAAATATCGCCATTTCCAGTGCTGTACTATCCTCTCCTCTAGGTTCAGGTCTTCGAGTCTCATCTCATACATCTTTTGGCACAGGCTCCAAATCGTTTCACCTTCCTCTGAACTGTTTAAAGTCTTTGTATGTCCTTGGTGAGACACAGTCTCCAAAACGGAACACAGTACTCCAAGTGAGGCCTCACCAATGACTTGTACATGGGCATTAATACTTCCTCCTTTTGCTGGTTATTCCTCTCTGTATGCAACCCAGCATCCTTTTAGCTTTGGCAACCGCCTTATCACATTGTTTCGCCACCTTGAAATCCTCAGACACTGTCATTCCAAGGTCCTGGTCTGTGCACACCAACCTCTCGCCATCTATTGCATACAATTCCTTTGGATTTCTGCATCCTAAGGGCATGACTCTATTCTTCTTCGCATTAAATCTTAACTGCCAAGAATTTGACCATTGTTTCAGTTTTTCTAGATGTATCCTCATGTTTTCTACTTCTTCAGTTGTGTCTACTCTGTTGCAACTCTTTGTGTCATCTGCAAAAAGGCAAACTTTTACCTTCAATCCTTCAGCACTGTCAACACTTTGGCGACCTTCTTGGAAATGTTTATACCAGTCATAAAGTCGAGCATGACTCATGCATTCATCACCATTCACTTGCTGTAACTTGTCATAAGTCTCTTTGCATGAATCTCCAAAGCTTCTGACAAAATTTAATGCAAATTCGCTGTTTGATTTTTTAACTCACTGTAAGCCTGACAAACTGCTTTGACACGATACCAAACATCACATGATTAAAATAAAGTACAGGTGTGCTGCAGCCACACTACACTCTGCACACGCAGAGTACATAATTATGTCACTGCATGCTTAATAGCATTGTGGTGCGACGTATTGTTATATATATATATAGCTACACAATAAGTCTCGATACTTTTTGATTGCACTTCATATGCAGGGATATCTATAGGAGAAAACTCAGTGGTTGGAGTTATAAGCACTAAAACTTAAATTGTACTTTGCATGACCAGATTTATTATACAAGCAAATTCTTGAGTGTAATTTGAATTAGCAATAGGAGCTTATTAGGAGAGAAAGCACAGTGACTTACCTGTAACAGGTGATCTCTGGGAACAGCAGGAATAAGTCTTCACATATGGGTATCGTCGGTACCGACGGAGCCTGCACGGGAACGCTCCCCAGCGTCCAATCAGAAAGTCTTTGGGAGCATCCCACAGCGCCTGCATGCTGCCTTCCCACCTTTCCCAACTGTCTCTCCTCAGTTGAGTTTTAGAGCTGAGACAAAGAGAGAGAGAGAGGGAAAGGAAAGAGAGATAGAGAGATACAACTCCTAGGGGAGGTGGGAGGGTTGTGAAGACTTATTCCTGCTGTTCCCAGAGATCACTTGTTACAGGTAAGTAACTATGCTATCTCCAGGAACAAGCAGGAATGAGTCTTCACATATGGGGACTCCCTAGCTTTAGATGCCAGGGAGAGACCCCAGAAGTTGTGTGTCCCTGGGACAGGACTGCACTTCCCCACATGGATCTCTGGCATCCCATCAGGGATGGTGGGTAGGAGTTGATTAAGTATGGAACAGGTGTTTGAGAACAGCCTGACCAAACAAGGCATCCCGGCGGGAGTCCTTGTCCAAGCAGTAATGGGCTGTGAAGGTATGAACCGAGGCCCAAGTGGCTGCTCGACAGATGTCGTCAATGCTCTCACATTGTGAGCTGTGACATGGCCCTCCAGAGAAAGGTTCTTACTCTGATAGGCAAAATAAATGCACTGGGCAATCCAGTTAGATAGTGTTCTCTTGGAGACTGGTAGTCCAAAATGAGAAGGATCAAAGGCAACAAAGAGCTGAGAGGACTTTCTAAGCTGCTGTGTCCTCTGTAAGTAAAAAGCCAGAGCTCTTTTACAGTCCAGGGTATGAAGATTCTTCTCTGCACTTGATGCATGAGGTCCTGGAAAAAAATACAGGTAGGTAGACTTCCTGGTTGAGGTGAAAAGGCGAGACCACCTTAGGCATAAAGTGTGGATGAGTCCTAAGGACTACCTTGTCATGATGGAACCTTGTATAAGGTGGATTAGCTACGAGTGCTTGCAATTCACTAATGCAACGTGCTGATGTGATTGCAATGGGAAAGATGACCTTCCAAGAAAGGTATTTCAAGGAAGTGGTAGCCAAAGGTTTAAAAGGCGGCTTTATAAGCTGACCAAGAATCAAGTTTAAGTCCCATGCCACCGGAGGTGGTCTAATGGGAGGCTTTGTTAAAAGGAGGCCTCTCATGAACCTTGCTACAAGAGGATGAGAGGAAATAGGTTGTCCATTTAGAGGCTTAAGGGAAGCTGCAATAGCACTCAAATGGACCATTACTGAATTTGTCTTAAGGCCTGCATTAGACAGATGGAGGAGATACTCCAGCAAAGATTCCAGAGGTATGGCAAGGGGGTTAAGACCCTTTCCAGAACACCAGATAGTAAACCTCTTCCACTTGAAAGCATAAGAATGTCTAGTGGAAGGTTTTCTGGAAGCATAAAGAACATCTTTCACCTGTTGAGAAAGATGAAGATCCTGGAGATCTAGGCCTTCAGCAACCAAGCGCTGAGATGCAGAGACTGGGGATTGGGAAGCCATAACTTTCCGTCCTCTTGAGATAGGAGATCTGGAGCAGACCCTAACTCCAGGGAGGGAGCTTGAGAGAGATGTAGAAGCAGAGGGTACCACACTTGCAGTGGCGAATGTGGAGCTATGAGAATCATGTGGCCTCTGTCTCTCTGAAGCTTGAACAGGGTTTTGTGAATTAAGGCTGAATTAAGGGGAATGGGTAGAAAGGCATAGAGGAAGTCTTGACCCCAGTGAAGGAGGAAAGCATCCCTTGCCTGAGCTCCCTGAGCCGGAGTTCTGGAACAGAACTTGGGAAGTTTGGCATTCCACGGACTTGCAAAGAGATCTATGTCCGGGGTTCCCCAAATCTGAAAAATCTTGGACACCTGGTCCACATGTAGGGACCACTCGTGTGGGAGCAGAACTCGACTGAGCCTGTCTGCCCAAGAGTTTTGAACGCCTGGAAGGTAAACTGCCAGAAGATGAATCTGATGCTCTCTGGCGAGGGCCCACAGTCGCAAAGCTTCATTGCAAAGCGACAGAGAGCCAGTTCCTCCCTGCTTGTTCACATAGAACATGGCTTCCTGATTGTCCGTGTGGATAAGGACTGTCTTGTAGCTGAGCAGGGTGTGGAACACCCGCAGAGCAAGGAAGATTGCTCTGAGTTCCAAGAGATTGATATGTAGACAAATCTTCTGTGGGGACCAGATACCCTGGATGGAGAGGTCTTGCAGATGAGCTCCCCACCCCATTGGAGAAGCATCTGTTGTGATAGTTGCTTGGGGTAGAGACTGCTGAAAGGGGGACCCCAGCAACAGGTTTTGAGGGGACTTCCACCACTGGAGGGACAAAATGAGGTGACTTGTGTTTGCTATTTTGTCTAACAGGCAGTCTAATGCCTGGGTCCATTGGGTGGATAAAGTCCACTGAGCTGCCCTCATGTGAAGGCGAGCATATGGTACCACATGCACGGTGGATGCCATGTGGCCTAGTAACTGTAACATCTCTCGAGCAGTTAAGTGGGGCTTCAACTCTGCTTGAGAAGCTAACTGCACCAAGTGAAGGCAATGGGCCTGGGGGAGATAGGTCCTTGCCCTTGTGGTATCCAGCAACGCCCCTATAAACTCCAGGGACTGAGTAGGGATCAAATTGGATTTTGGGATGTTTATTACCAGCCCTAAATACTGAAGGATACGCATTGTGCAGGTAAGAGAACTCTTGGCCTCTGACTGAGTGGGAGCTCGAATGAGCCAGTCATCCAGATAAAGGAAGACGAATATTCCCAGGGTGCACAGAAAAGCAGCTACCACTGCCATGCATTTCGTGAACACCCTTGGTGCAGAGGCCAGACCAAAAGGGAGCACTCTGTATTGATAGTGCTTCTCTTGAAAAAGGAACCGAAGGAACCTTCTGTGAGTTGGATGGATGAGAACATGGGTGTACGCATCCTTGAGATCTAGAGAACAAAGCCAATCCTGTCTCTGAAGGTATGGCAGCAGAGTTCCCAGAGAAATCATTTTGAATTTTTCCTTGACTAGGAATCTGTTCAATTCTCTGAGATCTAGGATGGGTCTGAAGCCCCCTGTTTTCTTTGGAATAAGAAAATAGGGGGAGTAGAAACCTGTGCCCTGTTGTTGAAGAGGCACTTCCTCTATTGCCCCCTCTGGGCGAGAAGGGTGGCAACCTCCTGCCCCAACAGGTTGAGGAGGGAGGTTGGAGAATTGAACTGGTGCACTCTTGTGAGAGGGGGCAAGCTTGAAAAATGAAGTTTGTACCCCTCTCTTATGATGGAGAGTGTCCAATGCTCTGCTGTTATTTGCCCCCACCTGGGAGCAAAATGACATAACCTTCCTGGAATGGTGGAGGGCTCTGGTCCTTCCAGAGCCAGGAAGGCTAAGTTCTTTAGCGGAAAGTCAAAGGCCCTGAGGGGGCTGAGGTTGCTGGGCTGGAGGAGGCCTAGCAGCCTTTGCTTTGCTCTGTTTGGATGATTGCTGACGTTTGGTAGGGAACTGAGCTGCAGAAGATGCCCGCATAAGCAGGATAGAATCTTCCCTTTTTAGAAAAAGGTGCTTTCTTGAATAACCTTTTCTTAGCAGGAACAGCTGTGGATTTGGATAGTCTATCCAAGGCAGAATTTTCAGCATCCATATGATTGGCTTTTGCTTGCCAATCTTTAGCAAACAGGTTTTCACCTGTACAAGGGATATTTCCCAATTCATCTTGAACCCAGATCTCCAACTCAGATGCTTGAAGCCAAGCAATTCTACGTGCACCTATGGCAATAGCTGAGGCTCTGCTTACGCATTCAAAGGAGTCGAAAGCTGCACGGTTGGAGAATTTGGAGACATCTTGGGCATGTTTGAGCCCAGTGAGAAAGTCCTGTCTTTTATCTTCAGACATGGAAGGACTTAAAGTCTGCAAATGATCAGTGACTTCTTTTAAGAACATTCCCATGTAGAGACTATAGGAATTAATTCTCACAGCAAGCATGGAAGCTTGGAAGACTCTTCTTCCAAAAGCATCCAGGGTTCTACGTTCATGTCCTGGAGGATTAGAGGCATGTCTTTTGGCACTTCTAATCTTTCTCATTGCAGACTCAACCATGATAGAGTGGTGAGGAAGTTGAGTTTTATGGAAACCAGGACAAGGAGGGACAAGATACATGGTATCCAACCTGCGAGAATGAGGGGAGGTGGTCAGAGGTGCTTCCCACATCCTCAACATGAGATCATACAGAATCTCATGAATAGGCAAGGTAGCTGCCTCCTTAGGAGTTTTAGGTTATTGTAAAATATCTAACTCCTTGGCTCTGGGCTCTGTCTCAGGGGCCACCTAGATGGAAAGGCCCCGAGCCACCTCCCTGATGAAGTCTTGAAAAGACAAGTCCTCTGGAGGAGACATCCTTTGTTTAGGAGAGGACTCCTCCTGTGGAAGAAGCATCACTGCATCGACCGACTCTTCAGAATCCTCTTAGTCCTCAGAGGAATCGAAGTATCATCTGTCCGGATGCTCTTGCAAAGCCCGATACCCGTACCGACCGGGATCGGTATCGAGAATAACCGGTACCGGGGTATCGGTACCGGAGGGCTTCAGAGGACAGGGTACCGGCATAGCAGACACCAATGCCAATGTCAATGCCACTGGTACCGGGATCGGTACCGATGGCGATGCTAGAGCCGGTACCTGTGGGATAGTCTGTTGCGGTACCACGGGCGTCGATGCCACAAGGAAAGCCGCCAGACTGCGTTTTATGGACAGAATCCTCTGATCCATCGACACTGCCAATGCTTGGAAGTCGGTACCGGTGGAAGCCACCGGTACCCCAGAGCATGGCACCAGGAGATCTGTCGAGGCCACGCCATTGAGATCATCCTGGAACCCCGATGATGATGCTTTAGAGGCCGAAGCCTCCCGCCGGGGTAATTTTGCCAGTGCAGAATCCTCGAGGGCAACGCCAGAGGCATCTCAATGCTTAGAAGGAGATCTACCCTTCGAGGACCGGCTGGATTTATGTTTAGTTACCTGAGATCCATGTGAGGAAGAAGAAGCCCTGGAAGACGTCGATGCCACTGAAGCCGCATCAGAGGGAAACAGGGTACTGAGCTTGGCAGCTCGGTTCTGCCGACCTCTTTTAGACATCATAGAACAGGACATACAATCTGTGATGGAATGGTCAGGACCTAAACATTTTAGACACCAGTCATGGGTGTCGGTGACGGAAATGGTACCGCCACATTTTGTGCACTTCTTAAATCCCGAGGCAGGCTTTTTCCATGTTAAGGAAAAAAAGTCTTGGGCCTAAGGCCCAAAACACAAGTGCACCTGAAGAAAAAAGAAACGGAAAAAAGTGTTGTTTTTTTTTTACAAGAAGAAAAGAAAAAAGACCGGCGGTACCGGTAG
The DNA here is from genome assembly GCA_033557465.1 of Ichthyophis bannanicus. Taxonomy (NCBI): domain Eukaryota; kingdom Metazoa; phylum Chordata; class Amphibia; order Gymnophiona; family Ichthyophiidae; genus Ichthyophis; species Ichthyophis bannanicus. Next base: position 229,938,745 of record CM066031.1, read on the forward strand.
AGCGTCGAAGAAGGCAGACGCGACACAAAAGAAATAAAGAAAAATAAAGAAATTCTTCTACGGTGACAGGAACATGACCTGCTGGCTCCGCGGAAAAAGAAGAACTGAGGAGAGACAGTTGGGAAAGGCGGGAAGGCAGCACCCAGGCGCTGTGGGATGCTCCCAAAGCCTTTCTGATTGGACGCTGGGGAGCGTTCCCGCGCAGGCTCCGTCGGTACCGACGATACCCATATGTGACGACTCATTCCTGCTTGTTCCTGGAGATAATAGTTCACAACAGGCACAGATCATGTTAAAAGTGCTTCCAATTAACCAAACTGTTTCTATATGAAATGTATTTTTGTGGCAAATGTTAAACACTATTCAAACTAAAATAGGCTGACACTTGTACCTTAAAGATAAAACATCATGTCCTAGATAACTAAGCATAAAAGCATAAATAAGCACGGACTTACTGTTATATTTAGCAGACTGTCTGACTCTCTGAAGGCAGTCTTTGTTTCGGCATGCAGACACTATTACTACTACTACTATTAATCATTTGTATACTGCTACCAAGGGCGGCTCAAGGCAATCTGCTGCCTGAGGCGAAGTAGGAAATGGTGCCCCCCCACCTTAGAGGGGACGGGGCTTTTTCAGAAATCCAATCAGAGACTGAACCGAACCAACCAAAAAGCCGATTAGATCATATGGAGGAAATGCAAGATGTTTGCACACAGGGCCGTATCGAGCTGCAATCTCACCCTGTGCAACTTGCAACTCGGGCGCACGCCCCCCCCCCCCTTCTTCCCCCATTCCTCCATCCAGCACTGCCTGCTCTTTCCCTGCTACTGCCACTCTCTGTTATTTTCATGGTGGCACCAGTATCAGGGAAAGAGCAGGCAGCGCTGGAAGGCGGTATGGGGAGGAGGAGGGTGGCATGCGCCCAATTTGAACGGCACCGGCATTTTAAGAAGATCTGTCCCTCCCTACTCTGACATTACGTCGGAAGAAGGAGGGACCAGACCTGCTTAAAGTTCTGTGAAAACGCTTGGGGGGGGGGCACATTTTGGCTGCCTGCTATTGTCCTGCCAGTGGTGGTAGGGCAACAGAAGACAGCCAAAATGTGCCCCCCAAGCCTTTCCTCCCTGTGCGGCTGTGCTGCTTGCACAGGTCTAGGTACGGTCCTGTTTGCACATCAAGGAACTAAAAGACAGCAAGAATCAACAGCACAGTTTATACAACTAAATTATAACTCATTTTTATTTTGTTGTTATAAACTGTGCTATGGTTCTTGCTTTTTCTTTTTCAACATATATTTTGCATCCACAGTAGGTGCAGAGCAGAACCAGGACATTCACCCACAGAACTCAATATTTTTAAAAAAAATCTGATTCTGATCATCTCACTAACAACAACAACCACTATTCTCCACTAACAGGCATATTGTAAACTAATACAAAACCGTACAACAAAGAGCAAACCTATCATACCATATCAGCACAAACTTCCAAAACTCACGTAAGGAGCCCATCCAAAAAAAGTGTCACTGTAAATACTACAGTGGGCCCTGGAACATCCATACACCTATTTGAAAAGCTGAACAAGTCAAATTACTATGGTACAATATAGATCTTTATCTACAAACTCCATGTTAACAGAACACCTAACCTCAGTCACACACTCACAACATCGTCCCTCACCAAGTACAGAATAAGTAACCACAATCTAAAATAAAATAAAAATATGTAGACAAAATTTAAATTGAAACCTCAAGAAGCCAGAGTCCACATGCAGTGCAACATCAGATAAATAAGAGATGCAGTTCCCCAATACTGTCTAAAATGTAAAAATAGCACAAAGTCCAATCACTAAAATTAAATAAAATTATTTTTTCTACCTTTGTTATCTGACCATTTTATTCTTTGATCATGCTGGTTCCGATCTGAGGTTTCTGCTTTCCTGTCTTCTCTTAGCTCTCTTTCTGTGGTCTATGGTCCATGGTCCATCTGCCATTTCTTATCTCTTCTTTTGTTTTCTTCACTTCCTTCCATTAGCCCATTTCCAGTTCCAGTAACCCTCCCCAGTATCAGCCCCCTTTCCAGTCCTCCCCTCCCAGTATCTTCCAATGTCAACCGTCTTGCATTCCCACAACGGCCACTGGTGTCCATTCCCTTCCAGTCCCCCTCCTTCCCCACTGTCCAACCCCTTCTAGTCCAAATACCTTCCCAGATATCAGCTCACGTCCACTCTGTGCCACAAACCCCCAGGCAGCTCCCTTCCAGTCGCCCTACCCTCTGTCCATCCCCCTTCCAGTGCCATTTGCATGTCAGCTCCCTTCCAACCTCCTCCCTATTACCCAACCACCTACCACTCCCATCCCCAAGTGTCAGCTCCCTTCCAGTCCCCCTTCAGTACATCCCAGGTGTCAGCTCTTTTCCAGGCCCCTCCTTCTCCCATGTCAGCTCCCTTCCTGCCCCCTCCTTCCCCTGGAATACCCTCTCATTATCTTCTCCCTTCCAGTACTATTCTACCATCCTCCCGCATCAGCCCATTTGTAGCCCTAGGCCCTAGTTTTCTTCCAGGGCCAGCAGCACTCTCCTCCCCTCCCCCATTAGCCCATTTCCAGTCCCAGCCCATTTCCAGTCCTATCCCCCTTATCAGCCCACTCTAGTCCTAGCCCCCCCCCCCCAATCAGCTCATTGCCAGTCCTAGCTCATTTCCGGTGCTAGCCCCCCATCTGCCTATTACCAATCCTAACCCCCCACCCAATAAGTCAATTTCCAGTCCTAGCCCCCCAATCAGCCCTTTTCCTGTCCTAGCCCCCCTCCGGATCAGCCCATTTCCATTTCTAACCCCCCCCATCAGCCCATTTCCAGTCCTAGCCACCCCCGATAGCCCATTACCAGATCTAGCCCTCCCCCTCCCGATCAGCCCATTTCCAGTCCTAGTCCCCCATAGCCCATTACAAGTCCTAACCCCCCAATCAGCCCATTTCCAGTCCTAGCCACCCCCGATAGCCCATTGCCAGCCCTAGCCCCCCTCCCAATCAGCCCATTTCCAATCCTAGCCCCTCATAGTCCATTACCCATCCTAACCCCGCCCATCAGCCCTTTTCCAGTCCTAGCCCCCCCAAAGCCCATTACCAGCCCTAGCCCACCTCCCCATCCGCCCACTTCCAGTCCTAACCCCCCCATCATCCCTTTTCCAGTCCTAGCCCCCCTAATCAACCCATTTCCAGTCCTTGCCTATTTCCAGTCCTAACCCCCCATCAGTAGAACATAAGGAGCAAGAGACATATGATGGTCACAGGAATCTTTATTAGGTAACCCCAACGCGTTTTGACAGCGCCTTCCTCAGGGGGCATGCAGCTTGCAATGTAAAATAAAATAAACTAAACAATATTGCCACTTATACAATAAAAACAACATGTATACATTCAAACCAGGAAACATCAATATTTGGTTAAGACATAGTGATTAATAATTAAAAAATAATTAAAAAATGATAATGACAGATATTTAGACACATGTACAGTAATAGATTGGCGATCATCCTTACATGTCCTGTATTAGAGTAATCTATTTCTGTATACTTCTGAATAGTGTACTAATTTATCATTTTAAGGATACACATTTGAATTGCTAGCCCAGGTCTCTTCTATTTTTTATAGTACTATAGATATCTCAATAGTTATTAAACCTATATTCTGTTGTTCTCTCTAGTGTTCACACAATATTAATATATTAGCAATTCTTCATGACGCTAAGGGTATTTTTATTTCTCAATATGTTTCTCATATGACTCACAGTATTTAATTTTAAAGGGAGATATTTGTTACCATGATTGTTTAGTAGTATGAGTACTACATAGAATGTACATTTCCTGTTTCCCATCAGCACCAGTGAGCTTAGCAGAGCCGCGAGAAAGGGAAACTGTCCCTTCACGGCTTTGTAAAGCCGGCTCTGAAGGGAGAGAGGAGTGCTCTGCCGGGGCAGCCGTGTGGCACTTCCTTCTGCCACTGCCACCGTGGATCTTCCTATCAGCATTTTTTTGTTGTTTTTTTTGAAGGTCGAGTGAGGCGGGCTTTTTGAGGGCAATTTTTGCTGCCCCCAAAAAGTTGCCACCTGAGGCCACCTCCTTACTCAGCCTAATGACAGAACCGCCCCTGAGTGCTACAAGGCATACACAGTGCTGTACATATAGATGTAAGACATACTCCCTGCTCATCAGAGCTTACATTCTAAACAAGACAAAACCCGTGGAGGCCAATTCCGTAGATGCAAATCTGGGCCATCCGGACATCCAGAAATTTGGACAGCCCGGAGATACATCCGATTCTGCTCCTGCAGGAGCTAAGCAGCCACTCGAGAGCAGAATCACAGCATGGGCCTGGATGTCCCACAATTCAGGCATCCCAGATGTCCAAGCACCTCCACAGCTAGCCCAGTCAGGCTCCTGCATGGAGCCGTGGTACTGTGGCATCCCGTTGCCATGGTGCCACTTTCCATGCGAGTGTCCTGATCACCCACACTGCCAACAAATGAGTTGTTCCCCACTGCCCGACCCCTGATTGGGCTTTCTGAGTCCGGGGGTTGGATTCAGGGAACCCCCTGCCCTGATCACCTCTTTGGGGAGGTATGGTTCCACTGCCTGCCGACATCGGGGGAGGAACTTATTCCAACTTCAAGGTGGAATAAATCCCCCATCTAAATCCCCAAGCCCAGATGTACAGGGTTGTCATCAGAATAGGCCTTGTACATCAGGGTTGAGGGTCACGCCTTCCACCCTTGTATATAGCCCCCCACACATCTCTGCTATACGTGCGGGGAGTTCTGTGAGTGGAATCGGCACCATTTATTGATTTATTTTTATTTATTTATTTAACAGTTTTTCTGTACCACTCTATCATAGGATTCAGAGCGGTTTACATATAACATGAACCAAAAATAGCATAAAAGTTTACAATGAACAAAGGTGCTAAACGTGGATGATTATATGGGGTTACAGATAATTCACATGTATCAGTATTGTGGGTGACACATTACAGCAGATAGGGAGTATGTTCTTTGGAAGGTGGAACCGGTTGGGAGAGAGAGAGTTAGGGAGTTATATATCCCTACTAAAGATGAATCAAAATGACCCCCATAGTGAAACTGGGGACTAGAGTACGGCAAAATGTGGTATTAGATATAATTGTGATCTTTCTCCCAAAGAAAAATAGTATAATATGCTGTCCAATCAGGAGGATGAAAAGAAAATAGATAATGTGTCACAACATGGCAAAATACACATACGTAGTGGGCAAGAGAATGAGGAGCATCAAGATCCAAAAGCAGCCTCAAAGATACGGGTCTTTAGCTTGGACTTGAATAGAGCCAGAGAAGGAACCCAACACACTGACTCAGGTAGTTTGCTCCAGGCATAAGGAGCAGCAAGGTGAAATGGACAAAATGTGGGGTTGGCAGACAGTCCCAAAGTGGTAGTCATTTAGAATGAGTGCTGCTAAGCTGCTTTGGTGGATCAGACACTGTCTAACTTAATGTCCACAGCTTACAACAGTTCAAGGGAAAAAGCCAGAAGGTGTTCAGATTTCTCTTAGTTTCTGTATACATAATATAATTTGTACTAGGAGCTCATTGGTAGCAACAGCATTCTAGTTGTATGTCAGAGAGCTCAACGTAAGAGCCCAAAGCTCAGGGTAAAACTTCAGAGCCCAAAGGAAGAGTCACAATAGAGGTCTCAAATTTCAGTGGTGGAATATCTTAGACTTCATTTTTAAACATGTTCGTCTGATTGTTTTTTATGTTTACTTTTCTTATTAGTTGTTAATGTATAATTTACTATACCACAATACATGGATACCAAAATATCAAGCTATTATCTATACAACTCCTATCCTGGAAGGTTCTGCTTTGAGATGCTTCTGGACTGGTTATTATTCATTGCTTTGCTTGAATTTCATAAAATGATTCAATATTTGTTTAAATGGTCCCATAAGAGCACTGCTAAGTTGCTGTGCCAGCTTCTTCATTTGCTCAGAAAAACGTTCCTTTTATTGAGTTGTAAACATTATAAATCTCTATGCAGGATTGATACTTTCATAATCCTTTGCTGGAAATCTATATTTTAACTCTTAATATTACATAGGCCATCTCCTACATTTTCATTCTTTTAAGACGGGATGTGCAGAAAAGAAGTGCATCCTTCCTTAAATCGAGGAGATTTGTACAAACTGAAGCCAGGACTGACTCATGGATAAAATGGCAAGCAAGTTTATTGTAATAAAATCAATGTAACATAAATAGTGCAACAATTGATGTTATTATACTTCATTGTAGCAGCTCTTATTTATTTATTTAACATTTCTTATAGACTGCCTTTCATGATATCAAGGTGGTTTACATTGCCCAAGACCACAAGGAGCACCTGTGGGACTAGAAACCCCAGTCCTTCTGGCCCAAGGTTGCTGTTCTCTATTGGGATTTGAACCCCTGACCTTCTGGCCTAAAGTACCTTGCCCCAACCACTAGGCCACTCCTCCACTCTTAAAAAGGATTCTATCTTGACTTGAGAATGGAGGCATATAAAAGCTTGTCAAAAATATATTAAGTTAGTCCAACAAAAAGGTATCATCTCATATTTATTTTATTTATTTCAAAGACTTTTATATCGCCTTATCTGGCAGTCAAGGTGTTTTACAATGAACAGAACTTGAACCTTTACATCTAACATTGTTAACACTGTACGAGAGAACAGTACATATGTATGGAAAATAGTATAAACAAGTGTTAATTATGTTCCTTTTTTTTAATTAACCTTTAAAGTGGACTAACATGACAACCGTATTACTTTACCCAAGTCTTAAATAATAACTATCGATAATTATAGTGTCAAAACATCAGGTAATATGATCAGGCATTTTTGAGGTAATATTAATATAACTGAATTTGTACTTAAACATAAAATTCTCCTATATCTGGTAAAAATAAATAACTAAAGTATGACTAGCATAGGTTAGATGTAAAAGAGCATATAATCCGATTTATGTAACCCAACCTCTAACTATTCAAATACATTATGGTGGTCATTCCGATCCACGAATAAGCCACTTGGAGATGCGGGACAGAAGTTGTTCTGACGAAAACGTCTAGAACTGAATTCTGAATATTCGCGGCCCTGAATGTACATGGCACTAAAATGGGTATCTCAGAACATGGGCGGGAGGTAGCAGAATGGAGGTGTGGCCAGCCATGGAGACATATAAATCGTATTCAGGAGAGGTCCATGTGTATCTGCAGTATTCCCAGCATATGTCCACATTATACCTGTGGAAACATGGAGTAACGGCAGGACTTTGAAACTTTTCTGCTCTGGTAATCATTGCAGCCCATAGTGGTAAATGAATGTGAGACTTATGCTGTGTGTCTGCAGTCTGGAAAACCACATAGTGCAGTCATACAGAGCAGAAAGCAGTGGAGAGTGAGGTTGTAAGCTAAAGAAACTGTACTAAACACCCCCACAAATATATGTGGAAGAGCACTGGTGTGTGTTCCGATTATGCTGCCATTTGCTGTGTGTGCTAAAGGGGCAAAGCTTGGGTTCCCTAACACTGCCGATGTCCTAAAAATGAGACTGGTGATGGAGTCCTGGGACTCCATGCGATAATGTTACCCCAGGTATTGTTGAAAGGTACAGCATTCAGCGGGCTTGAGTTGTGCACATTATACAGTGGATCATTTCAATTTGCTCTAGTCAATGTGCACATTCCCCAGATGCAGATAAGTGCAGTTGTGTGTCTCATGGAACCACAATATTGGGTTATGTATTAATCCAGTCGCTATATGTCATATATTTTGTGCATAACTCACTGTGTAGGCTGGATGTAAATGTGGACCTACTGTAAGATATGCAATGTGCATACTAGCTTTGGTCCTTGAGGCTGATATACTGGAGGGTATGTTTGGGACTAGTGAGGCTCTAAATCTGTTTGAGGCCCACTATATTATATATCTTCTATATCTATATACATTTACAAATGTAGAAACATGACGGTTGCTAGGTTGGGTTATACAGATGTCTATGTGTGCCTTTCTATTCTATTCTATTCTATAAAGGCATTCATATACGGCCCATCTGCGAACGCATTCTAGGTGGTTAACAATCAGGTACTGTATATTTGTCCTACCTTGTGAGGTGCAAGACATCCTTTTGACAGATGTATCTTTCTGTGGGACTACTTGTGAGAGTGTGTGTGTGTGTATATGTTTATTTATTTATTTAGCAGATTTCTATACCACCTTTAAGCCAAAGCAATTTACACAGAACAAATAGCAAACAACTCGGCTGAATTGCCGTTACATTGAACATAGGGTGCTACAACTTGAAATTAACAAATGAGGTAATTACAAAAGTATGTTTGTCTAAGTAAACCTTCTCTTATATGGTGCTATGTGGTATCATTATTGCCGTGGAAGCCTATTCTATTGAGGACGTGCCCGCCTCTGTTTATCTGGTTGGAACAAGACACACAGAAATAGATGGGATTCTGAACCAATGGGGCACATCTAGCCCCCGTGGGATCAGAATACCATCTAAGCCTGTACATGCAGGCCCAGATCCAATCCAGTTGGACTGTATGTACAGGCACCTGCCCAGCAAGCTCAGTCAAGGCTCCTGAATGGAGCCGTGGTGCCATGGCATCCCGTTGTCATGGCACCGTGGCTCCATTTAGGAGCCGCGATCTCCAGCTGCTGATGACTTTGTGCTTTCACCTCAGCCCGGCCCCCAATATGGCCTCCCATGGCCAGGGTTGGCCTGTGGGGAATCCCCTGCACCCCCTCCTACCTTTGACACACCCTGGGCCTGCCATCTCCCGACATCTAGGGGAAATTATTCCACCTCAGAGGTGGGATAAGTTCCCCATCTACCCTGTCGGCCTGGGACATACAGGGCCAACATCAGAATTGACCCTGTACATCTAGGGCCACAGACCGCCCACTGCCCACACCATCTCCACCTCTGTGCCTCCCCTTTCCCGCCCCTGTCTAACTTCCCCATACAAATTCCCTGTTCATACATGGGTATGTCACGGAGACGGGCAGGCTCGCATGTGTACATCTTTTGGAATACGGTGACTGCAAGGACATACACAGCCATTGGTGGCATATACCCGTCTCTTGTACATCATAGCACTCTGTGTGGGCCACGCTGAATACTATGTCCATGATTCTGTACCCACAGCTGCATCTATCCCCATGGCTACAAAAACAGGTTTTATTTCTGCACGTTTTCCATTTGGATGTGCCCACTGTTCAGACATGCACGTTATGGAATTGGCCTCCACGTGATTACTAGTCAGAATGTCTTGATTTCATGTATCTAGAAAATGCAAGTATACAGGAGTGTGGGATGTGGTATTAGATATAATTTTGATCTTTTTCCCAAAGAAAAATAGTATAATATACTGTCCAATCAGGAGGATGAAAAGGAGATAGATAATATGTCACAACATAATGAGTTTGCAAAATATCCTCTTCTCTGGAAACAAAAATGTATCTTGGTCATCAGACACTTAGACAGTGTGGAGGTCTTTATAATCCAAGACATAATCCAGCTCTTTGTTAAATGTAATTTAATGTCCCCAGAACACATCTAGAATTTCCATCTCAACAGGGATAGGACTATGTTGCCAATAATTCTCATTATTTGGGACAGCAATTCTGCAAATATTACTTGGAAGAGGAAGTCAGATGAAAATACTATATTTGCTGAAAGATAGAAGTGTTTTTTTACTAAAGGGTGCTAGCTGCAGCGTGTGATTTGATGCGTGCTGAAGACACACTAGGAGATGTATTGGCAGCTAATATGGGGCCATGATAGCACAGATAGATTTCCATGCTAACTGTCCATGGTACATTAAGGGAGCGAGTTGATAGGTTTGGGGCTGACAGTTGGCAGGGAGAGTGCCTTATAATCAGCGCATCTGCAAGGTGCAATTACTGCTACTTCAGTAGGTGGTGATAAATGCAACCATGCTAATGAGGCACACGTTAGGGGACAGTACTGTGCATTATCAGACAGGAACATGCTTTCCATGCCCCCAGTAGTTAACACGGTTGGCGAGTTAGATGTAAATCACAACACACTTTAGTAAAATAGCCCCATAGTCATTTCTTTCAATGGGGTACTGCCTAACTAGAATTTATTTATAACATCAACTCTTGTCTCAGAGAAATCATTATACTTACTCATTATACCTTTACATTTTCCCTGTACATTTTCAGAAAGGAGACCACAGACAGGTTTGCTAGGGTCTTTTTTAAAATGACTTACCAGGATATAGCTAATGAATACCTTTCATTTGTTAGTATATCTCTAAACTGGACACTAGATACTATTGTGGTTCATTCTGTTGATATGCTAAAAATATGGATTTATCAACTTGACTTAATGGGTTATTAGATTGCATGACAACACTGCTTACCTGTTTGAACTGCTGAACATTTTCAGGCCAGATAAAAAGGTAAATTCCAAATAAACCATTTTCATTTTATGTACATCTACTTATAGCCAGGGCAAGCGGACCCGGTGCTCCAAGGGCCCCATCACCCCCCCCCCCACCCCTTCGCCCCTTTCCCAAAAACACACCACACCCAATGTTATGGTCGTAACTGGTCACAGCTTTATTCACATTAACCATTTAAACATAACAACATCATAAACCTTAACAAAACCTCTTGGCGGAGCAGTGCTGCACCAGCCATACCTTAGCAAAGTGCATTCCCACCGCTACAGCCATAAGTTGCCCCGGCAAGTCTCCTCACCCCTTTTCCCGACTTCGCCATGCCTTAGCAAAAGTCGGCCAGGGTCTGTCCGGGTCAGGGGTACCCCACCCCCGCCCAAGTGTACCATGAGGCTCCGGACCCCGGACACCTCTGGGATCCCGCCACCGGCACAGGCGACCACATAGTCCCTGCGCCGCCCCCCCCCCCCCCAAATGAAAGCTGCGACCAGCGAGCATCCCATAAAATCACGTACTCCAATGCCTCCTGCCAATCATTAAGAAGCAGATCCATACCTGGCGACAGGTGCACCCCATCCCTTCTATAAAGCCCCGCACAACCAACTTCCACCCAGGAATGCAAAATCTGATAACCCCCCCACTCACACACCCACCAACTGATCTGACGATTAATCTTAGTCAAACCCCGCGACCACCGCCGCTGCCCCAACAAGCAGGCCGGGGTATAATGTCAGACCACAGCAAAATTACCCCCGGAAAGATCTGCAGCACCACAGCCAGGTCCTCCTGCGCAGCTCTGATCAGTTGCTGACAGGACCAAGAGCTGAGGTCGTTGCCCCCCAAATGTACCAGCAGCACCGCCGGCTGCCGTGATGTCTTCCCATGGTGCCGAAGCAAATGCAGCAACTCCAGCCAGCGAAGTCCACGCATACCCAGCCATGATACGGACACCACCGCAGGATCCAATCCCAAATTCAGGCCCAACAGCCACTCTGCTGCCCGCTGCCCCGCCCAGTGGACGAAGGAATGGCCTGTCACCCAACATTCACGTGGCTCCACAACCCCATCTGCAAAAGAAATGAAGAGTTAGCACCCCTGCCCCCGACACTCCTTCCCCATTACAGCCGCACATAACCTTGAAAAACTTTGGAGTGCCACCTACCAATGCTCTGAATGACCCGCCCCGGCAACCCGGCACTCGCGGCACTTGTAGCCACTCCTATACAAAAGGAGTGAGGCGCAAAAAGCTTAGGGTCCTCACCCAATACACCCAGCGCCAACCTCAACACCGCAGTCACCTGAAAACGCGTCAACACGCACGCATCCTCATGAAGGCCTCACCCACACAGGCCTCACCCGCAAATACCGCCTCACCACCACCACCGGGCACGTCATGAGGCCCCCAATCTCCCTCAGAACCACCCACAACCCCCGGCCACGCTGATCCATTTTGGATCTCTCCAAAAGGACCCGTAGCTGCCCCCCTCGTCCCACACGTGACAACGCTGCAACCCCCCTCCCCAGTCCTATCCGAATTCGCTACCAGTTCCCCGATTCTAAAGGCCCCGAAAAAAGCCAAACAGAACACCGCTTGAAATAGAACCTCCTCATAGCGGGATGCTGCCACCCTCGGCAACACTGCAAGGAGGCGCACCAGCAACTCATGCGTGATCGGCCTCCGCGGATCCGGAGGCGATGGCCTCGCCCATTCCCACCCCCAAAGAAGCCTGCAAGCCAAGCCCCCCCTCCCCGGCAGGAGCGCCCCAGCCTACCGCACTCGCAAAAAAATTGAATCCTGTCAAATGCACATGCACGGCCGCTCTGGACAACCCGCGGCCTCTAGCCTCAGCTATATAACAACCCAAGAGCCACTCTGGCACCCAGCCCGAACGCCACCCTTTTGTCATCAGAAACTCGGCCACCTTGTCACAGCCAAGTTGGTATGCTGACCAAGTCCCCGGTGCCACTGAGCTCCGCAGAAGGCTCAGCATCCCCCTAGGCCAATGCTCCACAATGCCTCTGGGACCACAGCTCCATCTCTGTCCGCTTCTGGAGCCAGCGCTCGAAACCGCTCCCACTGAAAACGAGAAAGAGCATCAGCAATCTCATTAATACTGCCCGGAATATGCCGCGCCATCACTGACACATTCAGCTGCCAACATGCCAACACCACCTCCCTCATCAACCCCGCCACACGCAGACATCTGGGCGAAAAGCGATTAACCACACTGACCACTGCCTTATTATCACACCACCACAATTCTCCGATCCCACAGCCGATCTGGCCACAACTCCAACGCCACCCGCATCGGAAACAATTCAAGGAAGGTAATATTAGTGGTCAAACCCGAATCCTGCCACACCTGAGGCCACCTATCCGCACAACAGGCCCCCCCAAAGTACACGCCCAAACAAAGCCCTCCGGCTGCATCCGTATAAAGCTGCAACTCCCCGCTGGATACTTCCGCCCCAAGCAAAACCGAGGTACCGTTAAAACTCTCCAAAAATCTACTTCAGACCTGCAAGTCTGCCCTCATCACCTCCATGACCCTGATCCGATGGTGCGGCTTCCACACCCCCGCCGTTGAAAATGCCAAGTGCCTGGAAAAAACCCTGCCCATGGGTATCACTCTGCATGCGAAGTTCAGTGACCCTAGCAATGCCTGCATCTCGTGCAAGGTGATCTTGGAGGACCGCAAAACATTCGCCACCAATGCCCGCAAGCCGGCTACCTTCTCCGGCGGCAGCCGCGCAACCATATCCATGGAGTCCAATTCCACCCCAAGAAACGTTAGTCTTGTCGTCGGGCCCTCCGTTTTCTCCAATGCCAACGGCACCCCGAGCTCCCGCAACAATTCCCCAAAAGCCGACAACAACCGCTGACATTCATCCGACTGCGAAGAACCGACAAAAAGAAAATCGTCCAAATAATGAACCACATTCGCCGACCCCCCAACCTGCACTAGCACCCACTGCAGGAATGAGCTGAACTTTTCAAAGTACGCACAGGAAACTGAACAGCCCATAGGCATGCACTTATCAAAATAATAGCCCCCTTGAAAGCGAAAGCCCAGCAGGGAAAAAGAGGAGGGATGTACCAGAAATAAACGAAAGGCCGATTTAATATCCACCTTAGCCAATAACGCCGCCCTCCCCACTTCCCGCACCAGCTCCGCCGCCCGATCAAAGGACGCATACTGCACCAAACACAGCTCCCGCGGAATGTGGTCATTCACAGACGCACCCAGCGGGTAAGACAAATTATGAATGAGCCGGAACTTACCCGGCTCCTTCTTTGGTACAATCCCTAGAGGCAAAACCACCATTCCCGCGAAAGGAGGGTCAATGAACGGGCCCGCGATTCGCCCCAACCGCAACTCCCCCAGTAACTTATCCCTTACTACCACCGCGAAACGGCGCACAGAAGGCGAATTCCGGGCACACGAAGCCATCACCACACCTCTCACTGGAATCACAAAGCCGAATTGAAAACCAGACCCTAGGGGGCGGAGCCTGATGTCCAGCGGGTAAGACGCTTCGCGCTGAAGCTCCCGAGAGGCCTACTTAGAATCCTGACTTAATACCTATACAAACTTACTATTTTGCTCCGAGCTGACCGGGGTACCTCGGGGGGGATGGCGGCCCATAAACCAGCGCGCTTGGACTTCGGGTCTCCTTCTTCTTCTCACGGAAAACGCTCCAAAACAGAGGTGTCTTCCCCACAGAAGATGGTTCCACTTCGTGAAAACCCCGAAATGCACCTGGAGATTTAGAGGAAATACGCGGCGTGAAGGAATTGGTGCAGTCCAATGGAGAAGCGCTTCGAGCCATGCGAGAAGACTTTGGAGTGCTCCAGGACCGACTTGAAAGTCTCTCATTACGGCAGGACAACATGGCGGGGGTCCTCGACTCGCACGCGGTGCGCTTGGGCAAACTGGACAAGGCTGAGCGCCAGATACAGAATCTTCAAAAGGAGTTAGAAGATAGCAATAATCGAGCCCGTCGCAACAATGTGAGGCTCATTGGAATACCGGAGGGGGTGGAAGCAGGAGATATAAGAGAATTCCTGCTCAAAACTCTTCCCTCCTTGCTGAAGATCACTTTTCATAGAGAACTGGAAATCGATCGTGCACACCGTGTTCCTACCCACATGGCGCTCAACCGAACGACCCCCCGGCCTATTATCTTTCGCTTACTACGATATCAACAAGTGGAACAAATTTTAAATGCTGCCCGGGCGAATCATCATTTGGAATTTGAAGGTCACAAAGTCTCCTTCTTCCCTGATTTGGCAAAGCCTACCGTTGACCGTCGGAAGAAACTCCTTGCTTTTCGCCCTCGACTTCAACAGCTACAGGCTCGCTTTGGCCTGTTGTATCCAGCGAAGCTCCGAGTGACTCTCCACAACCAAACCAGGACATTCGAAGATCCTGATCTACTATCAACATTTTTAGACTCCAAAGAAGCAGAGCAGATGCGCTAATCCAACAACTTGGACTTATTATTTGCCGGCTCTGTCCGCCATTTTGAAGGGCCCGATGCGGCGGTCATAGCCAAGCACAGAGACTACCTGGACTTTCTTTCTTTCTCTATATGACTTTTTTGTTTTTTGGTCTCCTATCCCTCCATGATGTGTGCCTCGGTCGGATTCGGAGCACGCACAGTCCTACAGGTTATATGTTTTTTTCAATTTCGGCCTTCTCTGGGGTTTCTCCCCGCAGACACATGGTCGCCAGTAATTTCTGGGGTTCTGCTTCTTCTCTACCGCACTGCGGTTTTTCTTTTTTAATGTGGGGCGCTTCATTGTATTATATTAGCTTATTTTCTTTTATGTCATGTGTACAGCCAGATACAGTTAATATGAGGGACATTGTGAAATTATGTGCGCTATCATGCTCAGAATTTTTAACTTTTCTGAATGGCCTTATGTAAAATCTTATCACTCAACGTAAAAGGCATCAATAGTCCAATCAAAAGAAAGAAAATCCTTAGCTATCTTAGCCATGAGCATGCTGATTTAGTGTTTCTTCAGGAAACGCATCTAAACTCTGCTGAAACACTGAAACTCAATGCTAAGCCTTACATGGTGGCTGCCTATTCTCCCGCCGTTTCCAAACGGTGCGGGGTAGCCATTCTGGTTAAGAAGTCTTTGCAAGCTACTGTAATGGATACTAGCGCTGACAAGGAGGGTAGATGGGCCCGTGTACACCTTAAGGTTGGAGATAGTGAATTCACGTGTATTTGCATTTATGCCCCGAATGTGGACAACCCTGCTTACTATGCCAGTATTGCGCAGTTGGCACAGGCCTCTGCCAATGCTCCATTAATACTTGGTGGTGATTTTAATCAAGTGTTAGACCCTTTGATAGATAGACAGCCGCCTAGAACGAGTAGTCCACCCAAGAGTCTTGCTACCCTTACAGCTCTGATGCAAGATCTTGCGCTAGTAGATATCTGGAGGCTGCTTCACCCCTCCGACTTAGAGTTTACTTTTTTTTCTGCCCCCCATCACTCCCAATCTAGAATAGATTTCTTTCTCATTTCCAAAGCACTGATTTCTCAAGTGGACACGGCTAGGACTCATCCTCTCCATATTTCAGATCATGCTGCCATATCTTTATCATTACATGTCACTGCGCGGGACGATTCTCCCCGAGCTTGGTTTTTTGATAGATCCCTACTAGGTCAAAAAGATTTTCAGGTTGATATAAAGGCCGCTATCCAAGATTATTTTCATTTTAACTCACCCCATGACACAGCGAGCTGGGCTTGGTGGGAGGGTTTTAAGGCATCTATCCGCGCAACTATAACTAGCTATCAAATTCGGCAGGGGAAACAAAGAAAGCAGCACTTACTGATTCTAGAGCAGCAGATACAAGCTGGGGAGCGTCTCCTCACGTCCCGTACTGACCCATGTATTTTACTCCGTTTACAACGCTTGCGTTTTCAATACAATCAGCTTTTGTACACTGCTGCTGTTAAAAATATTGAATCACAACAAGGGATATATATTACCGGGAAAATAACCGTGCTGGCAAATTATTAGCAAATGCCCTAAAAGGTCAAAAAGAAGCCAAGCGTGTTACCGCCCTCCGTAATCCGTCGGGGGGGGCTTGGTCACTAAAGATACAGAAATCTTAGAACTCTTTCATGATTTTTATACTCGGCTTTATCAATCTGAATGTGATTTTGAGCCAGAAGTATTTGAACGCTTACTTTCAGGGGTACAAAGACCGACCCTATCTGACGAAGATAGAGTGGCCATGGACAAACCATTTACTTTATCAGAAATTCATTCTGCTATCAAGAAATGTGCCACAGGTCGAGCCGCAGGCCCAGACGGTCTCCCTGCTGAATTCTACAAAACCTTTCACGCTGACTTAGCTCCAGTTTTGAAACTTTATTTTTCTGCTCTGGCCGCGGAGGGTTCTCCTTCTGGGTCCTTTTCAATGGCAAATGTAGTAGTTTTTGAGAAAGAGGGGAGAGACCCGCAACTAACAGCTAATTATCGTCCAATTTCCCTCCTAAACGCGGACTATAAAATATTTGCCACCATTCTCTCCACCCGGCTCTCTGATAGGATGTCTACCTTAATACACCCAGATCAATGCGGTTTCATTCCTGGTAGATCAACTGCTGACAATGCTCGGACTCTATGTCATGTACTGACTGCCGCAGTTAATCTTGATCGCCCATTTGTTGGCCTCTCACTTGATGCTGAGAAGGCCTTTGATCGTTTAGAGTGGCCCTTCCTGTTTGCAGTCCTCCGCTGGTACGGATTCGGGGAAGGTTTTCTCCGTTGTCTCCGCACCATGTATGCACAGCCTACAGCCAGCATATGTGCCAATGCTTTAAAGTCTCAGCCATTTCCCCTTCAACGCGGTACTCGCCAGGGATGCCCACTGTCTCCACTTCTTTTCGATCTTGCACTCGAACCCTTAGCTTTACTAATCCGGCAATCGGAGGAGATTCATGGAGTCCCCTTCTCCCATAGGGAAATCAAAATTTCAGCGTATGCTGATGACCTTATGCTTTTTGTCTCTATAGACTCAGTACCGGCTGTCCTAGAGCAAATTGGTAAATACTCACAACTCTCCGGTTATAAGATAAATTGGACCAAGTCGGTAGCCTTTCCATTAAATCCTTTGCTTCATCAGGCAGATATGCAACCCTTTCCCTTTTTATGGCAACCTCGCATGGTCAAATACCTTGGGGTTCACTATTGTTCTCCTTTGGAAGACACTATCTCCTTCAATGCCAAAGACTTAACCTCTAAAGTCCGGGCGCTTACTCACCGTTGGACTCCTTTAACACTTACCTGGTGGGGTCGCTTAGAAACCATAAAAATGATGATTGTTCCGAAAGTGAATTATATTTTAGAAATGTTGCCCTGTCTCTTACCTCGACGTACATATAAAGATATAGAGGGCCTTCTGACTAGATACTTATGGCAAAACAAGACACCTAGGATAGCGAAACATAAGCTGCAAGCAGATAAGGAAAATGGGGGTGTCAGATTCCCTGATTTCCTGAAGTACCATCAATCTTTTCTTCTCAAACAAGGCGCTCGTTGGCTGGAAGATCTAGTACCGAGTAGACCTGTGTGGCTAGACATAGAAGAGGACCTTTGCAAACCGATTCCTCTTACTTTTCTCCCTGGTATGACTCTCCCATCAGACTCCCACTATCCACCAATGCTTTTAGACACTTTAGGTGCCTTTAATACTCTTATGCAATCTTTAGACTCCCGACTCTGTCCGTTAGACAGGCTCCCGCTTTGGTACAATACTCGATTTCGCATACAAAATAAGCCGATGGCGTGGAGCCCCTGGTACACTAGGGGCATTTGGATTCCTTTTTTTTTTGAAACTTTTATTTTCATTTTGCAACAAACAAAAGAAACAACACACCAAAGGAAACAATACAATTATACAATAAAGAAAAGTAAACCCACTACCCCCCACCCCCACGCTTCTTCTCTAGCTGATTATGTCAGCATGTGAGCGCTTCCAAACAAACGTGATTGTACAGCAAAACAATCAAAAGAGTATCTGCGATACAGAATAATCATGAGACAAAGATATATATAAATTTAGACAGTCAGATGAGAGCATTGAGCAGAATGTACATAGTCATTGAGCATCTTCCATTTAGACCGATGATGAGGAGTCTGAATGGGGGAAGCAAACATACGAGGTATTTGTTCATATTTACTGTAGAGACAGACATGATTCCACCATTCATTGGGGCTCAACTGGGAGCTATTTTTCCAGTATTTCGTAATTAGGGAAATAGCAATACCTAGCATAAAGTCCAAAAGGAAGTAAGCCGTTTTTGGAAGAGAGGGGATCCCCGCTGCTGAGCGAAGTCCCACTATCCTCCAAGAAAGGGGCTCTTGAAAGTGCAAAATAGACTGGATACGGCCCCAGACCCGACTCCAGTAATACTGTAGTGCGGGACATTCATACATAACATGAGGTAGTGAACCAATGGCCGCATGACATGTCCAACAATTATTGCCCTGAGCAGTGTTCCATTTGGCTAATCTGTCAGGAGTGTAAAACAACCGGTGGGCTAGAAAGAAGAGTGTCTGAGTGAGTGAGGCGGATCGGGAGACCCGTGTCACTCTACTCCAGACAAGGCTCCATTGCTCCGGGGTCAGAGTCACATGCAGTTCTCTCTCCCATGCTTTCTGCGCTATAGGGGTATCCCTAGTTATAGCATTACATAAGGTTTTGTAAAAATTGGATGCTACACCCGGTGAACTACCGATAGATCGGATAGTCTCCAACCAACCTTGTGTAGGGGAGGCCAATGGCGGGAGCACCTTAGCACTCCTAAGGCAATGCTGAAGTTGCACCAACTGAAAGTAGTGTTTCGCTGGGAGACCAAATTCAATTTGCAATTCACTAAAAGTTTTCCAGCGACCTTCATGGAACAATTGGCTAGGAATCCAAATGCCCCTAGTGTACCAGGGGCTCCACGCCATCGGTTTATTTTGTATTCTAAATCGAGTGTTGTACCAAAGTGGGAGTTTGTCTAACGGACAGAGTCGGGAGTCTAGAGATTGCATGAGATTATTATAGGCACCTAAGGTGTCTAAAAGCATTGGTGGGAAGTGAGAGTCTGATGGAAGAGTCATACCAGGGAGAAAAGTAAGAGGAATCGGTTTGCAAAGGTCCTCTTCTATGTCTAGCCACACAGGCCTACTCGGTACTGGATCTTCCAGCCAACGAGCACCTTGTTTGAGAAGAAAAGATTGATGATACTTCAGGAAATCAGGGAATCTGACACCCCCATATTCCTTATCTGCTTGCAGCTTATGTTTCGCTATCCTAGGTGTCTTATTTTGCCACAAGTATCTAGTCAGAAGGCCCTCGATATCTTTATATATACGTCGAGGGAAGAGACAGGGCACCATTTCTAAGACATAATTCACTTTCGGAACAATCATCATTTTTATGGTTTCTAATCGGCCCCACCAGGTAAGCGTTAAAGGAGTCCAGCGGTGAGTAAGCGCCCGGACTTTAGAGGTTAAGTCTTTGGCATTGAAGGAGATAGTGTCTTCCAAAGGAGAACAATAGTGAACCCCAAGGTATTTGACCATGCGAGGTTGCCATAAAAAGGGGAAGGGTTGCATATCTGCTTGATGAAGCAAAGGATTTAATGGAAAGGCTACCGACTTGGTCCAATTTATCTTATAACCGGACAGTTGTGAGTATTTACCAATTTGCTCTAAGACAGCCGGTACTGAGTCTATAGAGACAAAGAGCATAAGATCATCAGCATACGCTGAAATTTTGATTTCCCTATGGGTGAAGGGGACTCCATGAATCTCCTCCGATTGCCGGATTAGTAAAGCCAAGGGTTCGAGTGCAAGATCGAAGAGGAGTGGAGACAGTGGGCATCCCTGGCGAGTGCCGCGTTGAAGGGGAAAAGGTTGAGACTTTAAAGCATTTGTACATATACTGGCTGTAGGCTGAGCGTACATGGTGCGAAGACAACGGAGAAAACCTTCCCCGAATCCGTACCAGCGGAGGACTGCAAACAGGAAGGGCCACTCTAAGCGATCGAAGGCCTTCTCAGCATCAAGTGAGAGGCCAACAAATGGGCGATCAAGATTAACTGCGGTAGTCAATACATGGCATAGAGTCCGAGCATTGTCAGCGGTCGATCTACCAGGAATGAAACCGCATTGATCTGGGTGTATTAAGGTAGGCATCCTATCCGAGAGCCGGGTAGAGAGAATGGTGGCAAAGATTTTATAGTCCGCGTTTAGGAGGGAAATTGGACGATAATTAGCTGTTAGTTGCGGGTCTCTCCCCTCTTTCTCAAAAACTACTACATTTGCCATTGAAAAGGACCCAGAAGGAGAACCCTCCTCGGCCAGAACAGAAAAATAAATTTTCAAAACTGGAGCTAAATCAGCGTGAAAGGTTTTGTAGAATTCAGCGGGGAGACCGTCTGGGCCTGCGGCTCGACCTGAGGCACATTTCTTGATAGCAGAATGAATTTCTGAGACAGTAAATGGTGTGTCTAAGGCCACTCTATCTTCGTCAGATAGGGTCGGTCTTTGTACTCCTGAAAGTAAGCGTTCAAATACATCTGGCTCAAAATCACATTCAGATTGATAAAGCCGAGTATAAAAGTCACGAAAGAGTTCTAAGATTTCGGTATCTTTAGTGACCAAGCCCCCCCCTGACGGATTGCGGAGGGCGGTAACACGCTTGGCTTCTTTTCGACCTTTTAGGGCATTTGCTAATAATTTGCCAGCACGATTATTTTCCCGATAATAAAGCCCTTGTTGTGATTCAATATTTTTAACAGCAGCAGTGTGCAAAAGCTGATTGTATTGAAAACGCAAGCGTTGTAAACGGAGTAAAATACATGGGTCAGTACGGGACGTGAGGAGACGCTCCCCAGCTTGTATCTGCTGCTCTAGAGTCAGTAAAAGCTGCTTTCTTTGTTTCCCCTGCCGAATTTGATAGCTAGTTATAGTAGCACGGATAGATGCTTTAAAACCCTCCCACCAAGCCCAGCCCGCTGTATCATGGGGTGAGTTAAAATGAAAATAATCTTGGATAGCGGCCTTTATATCGATCTGAAAATCTTTTTGACCCAGTAGGGATCTATCAAAAAACCAAGCTCGGGGAGAATCGTCCCGCGCAGTGACACGTAATGATAAAGATATGGCAGCATGATCTGAGATATGGAGAGGATGAGTCCTAGTCGTGTCTACTTGAGAAATCAGTGCTTTGGAAATGAGAAAGAAATCTATTCTAGATTGGGAGTGATGGGGGGCAGAAAAGAAAGTGAACTCTAAGTCGGAGGGGTGAAGCAGCCTCCATATATCTACCAGCGCAAGATCTTGCATCAGAGCTGTAAGGGTAGCAAGACTCTTGGGTGGACTACTCGTTCTTGGCGGCTGTCTATCTATCAGAGGGTCTAACACTTGATTAAAGTCACCACCAAGTATTAATGGAGTATTGGCAGAGGCCTGTGCCAACTGCGCAATACTTGCATAGTAAGCAGGGTTGTCCACATTCGGGGCATAAATGCAAATACATGTGAATTCACTATCTCCGACCTTAAGATGTACTCGGGCCCATCTACCCTCCTTGTCAGCGCTAGAATCAATTACAGTAGCTTGCAAAGATTTCTTAACCAGGATGGCAACCCCGCACCGTTTAGAAACGGCGGGAGAATAGGCAGCCACCATGTAAGGCTTAACATTGAGTTTCAGTGTTTCAGCAGAGTTTAAGTGCGTTTCCTGAAGAAACGCTAAATCAGCATGCTCATGGCTAAGATAGCTAAGGATTTTCTTTCTTTTGATTGGACTATTAATGCCCTTTACGTTGAGTGATAAAATTTTACATAAAGCCATTCAGACAAGTTAAAAATTCTGAGCATGATAGCGCACCTAATTTCACAATGTCCCTCATATTGACTGTATCAGGCTGTACATATGGCATAAAAGAAACTAAGCTTAGATAACATAATGAAGCGCCCCACATTAAAAAAGAAAAACCGCAGCGCGGTAGAGAAGAAGCAAAACCCCAAAAATTACTGGCGACCATGTGTCTGCGGGGAGAAGCCCCAGAGAAGGCCAAAATTGAAAAACACATAACCTGTAGGACTGTGCGTGCTCCGAATCCGACCGAGGCACACATCATGGAGGGAGAGGAGACCACAAAACAAGAGTCATAGAAAGAAAGAAAGAAAGTCCAGGAAGTCTCTGTGCTTGACTATGACCGCCGCATCGGGCCCTTCAAAATGGCGGACAGAGCCGGCGAATAAAAGTCCACGTCGTTGGATTAGCGCATCTGCTCGGCCTCTTTGGAGTCTAAAAATGTTGATAGTAGATCAGGATCTTCGAATGTCCTGGTTTGGTTGTGGAGAGTCACTCGTAGTTTCGCGGGATACAACAGGCCAAAGCGAGCCTGTAGCTGTTGAAGTCGAGGGCGAAAAGCAAGGAGTTTCTTCCGTCGGTCAACGGTAGGCTTTGCCAAGTCAGGGAAGAAGGAGACTTTGTGACCTTCAAATTCCAAATGATGGTTCGCCCGGGCAGCATTTAAAATTTGTTCCACTTGTTGATATCGTAGCAAGCGAAAGATAATAGGCCGGGGGGTTCGTTAGTTTGAGCGCCATGTGGGTAGGAGCACGGTGTGCACGATCGATTTCCAATTCTTTATGAAAGGTGATCTTCAGCAAGGAGGGAAGAATTTTGAGCAGGAATTCTCTCATATCTCCCGCTTCCGCCCCCTCCGGTATTCCAATGAGCCTCACATTGTTGCGACGGGCTCGATTATTGCTATCTTCTAACTCCTTTTGCAGATTCTGTATCTGGCGCTCGGCCCTTGTCCAGTGCGCCCAAGCGCACCGCGTGCGAATCGAGGACCCCCGCCATATTGTCCTGCCGTAATGAGAGTCTTTCAAGTCGGTCCTGGAGCACTCCAAAGTCTTCTCGCAGGGCTCTAAGCGCTTCTCCATTGGACTGCACCAATTCCTTCACGCCGCGTAGTTCCTCCAAAATCTCCAGGTGCATTTCGGGGTTTTCACGAAATGGAACCATCTTCTGTGGGGAGGACACCTCTGTTTTGGAGCGTTTTCCGTGAGAAGAAGAAGGAGACCCGAAGTCCAAGCGCGCTGGTTTATGGGCCGCCATCCCCCCCGAGGTACCCCGGTCAACCCGGAGCGAAATAGTAAGTTTGTATAGGTATTAAGTCAGGATTCTAAGTAGGCCTCTCGGGAGCTTCAGCGCGAAGCGTCTTACCCGCTGGACATCAGGCTCCGCCCCCCGGGCATTTGGATTCCTAACCAGTTGTTCCATGATGGTCGCTGGAAAACTTTTAGTGAATTGCAAATTGAATTTGGTCTCCCAGCGAAACACTACTTTCAGTTGGTGCAACTTCAGCATTGTCTTCGGAGTGCTAAGGTGCTCCCGCCATCGGCATCCCCTACACAAGGTTGGTCGGAGACTATCCGATCTATCGGTAGTTCACCGGGTGTAGCATCCAATTTTTACAAAACCTTATGTAATGCTATAACTAGAGATACCCCTATAGCGCAGAAAGCATGGGAGAGAGAATTGCATGTAACTTTGACCCCGGAGCAATGGAGCCTTGTCTGGAGTAGAGTGACACGGGTTTCCCGATCCGCCTCACTCACTCAGACACTCTTCTTTCTAGCCCACCGGTGTTTTTACACTCCTGACAGATTAGCCAAATGGAACACTACTCAGGGCAATAGCTGTTGGACATGCCATGCGGCCATTGGTTCACTACCTCATGTTATGTATGAATGTCCCGCACTACAGTATTACTGGCGTCGGGTCTGGGGTCGTATCCAGTCTATTTTGCACTTTCAAGAGCCCCTTTCTTGGAGGATAGTGGGACTTCGCTCAGCTGCGGGGATCCCCTCTCTTCCAAAAACGGCTTACTTCCTTTTGGACTTTATGCTTGGCATTGCTATTTCCCTAATTACGAAATACTGGAAAAATAGCTCCCATCTGAGCCCCAATGAATGGTGGAATCATGTCTGTCTCTACAGTAAATATGAACAAATACCTCGTATGTTTGCTTCCCCCGTTCAGACTCCTCATCATCGGTCTAAATGGAAGATGCTCAATGACTATGTACATTCTGCTAAATGCTCTCATCTGACTGTTTAAATTTGTATATATCTCTGTCCCATGATCATTCTGTATCGTAGATACTCTTTTGTTCGTTTTGATGTACAATCACTGTTGTTTGGAAGCGCTCACATGCTGACATAATCGGCTAGAGAAGAAGCATGGGGGTGGGGGGTAATTGGGTTTACTTTTCCTTATTGTATACTTGTTTTGTCTCCTTTGGTGTGTTGTTTCTTTTGTTTGTTGCAAAATGAAAATAAAAGTTTAAAAAAAAAGAAAACCAGACCCTAACACTGCCCTATCCCGCCTCCTCGGATACCGCTGCAACCAACTCCGCAAAGCGTCCAACTGAATTGGAGTTGGCGCCCTCTCGCTCACCTCATTGAGGCTTGGGGGCGGTCCCGGGGGCAGCACTAGCCCCTTTCCGATTACACCTCGTGGCAGGGTGCCCTCCCCCACAAACGGAGCAGACGTGCTTGAATTTGCAATTGGGAAATGGGCAGGTGGACCTATTGAATCTCCAACAAACGTCACTAACCCCTCCCGAGCCATCCTTCTGCTGTAACCCCCCGCCATATGAAAGGACCAACTCTCCACCAGCGCGACGACCGCCCTGCCCTGCCCCCCACCCCCCACAAGACCAGCCCTAGCAGACATCTGCGTAAGCCAGAGGTTTATGTCCTGCATGCCCCAGGACAGCGATCTGTTCTCTTCCATCTTGTCCCAAAACGTTTCATCATAATTTAACCACACCCAGCCGTCAAACATCCGAGACGCCTCCAATATGGAATCTGCATACGCCAGAAGCATACCGTACTGCCCCGACGAGCGAGAACCCCACACACTGGCTAAGCGCAGGAAGGCATGTGTCCAATTGACCACATTGCGCACCACTTTCTTGACACGCCCTGCTTTCTCATCCTCCTTCCTCTTCCTCCGGCTCTCACCCGACCATTTCCTGCCGTCCAACAGTCGAAATATATCAATATACCGCCGCTTCCGAATTTTGTGCCGGAGTTTACACGGGACCCCCTCCCACAGCTCTGGGAATGCCACCACAGAAGGCGCCCCCCCACTGGTCATGGATGCCAAAACACCCCCTCCATCCCCCCCGCCGCAAGACCTCCCCCCCAGCTGAAGTTGATGAGCCAGCCGAAGACGAGGATGAGGACGACTCCAAACTGCGCCGTCAATGGCAATACTGGTGCCGCTTCCTCCCCGTGCCATGTCCCGCTTTGCCGCATCCCACCGTACCCAATGACCCTTCACCCAAGTCCCCAGACAACTCACCTGCCACCAGAACATCCGAAACAGCCACCGCTGTGGATCCGTGCTCCACCAGGTTGCCATCGCCGTTGCTCAGTGCCGCCATAACCCCACTCACACTGGGTAACTCCGCTGCAGAACCCTGTCACACCGCTGCTCCTCCGTACTCCGTCATCCGCTGCTCCTGGCTCCCTGCACCATACCCCCTGTAAGGGTGCCCTATCCCTCCAAACTGTGAAGACAGAAAAGAAAAATCAGGGGGAGACACTGCCGGAGCCCATACATGGGACCACGGCCCACCCCATTCAGCCGTCGATGTACCCTGGCCCCCTCTCCCAGTGCTCCCAAGGCATTCCTAAAGCCACATAGCCACCTTGCCCCGGCTGCCAAGCCGCCTGGACAGTAGAGCCCAAACCCCCTTGCCCCCAGCCCGGCGGGCACACTCCCACTTGCCCTTGCCCCCCCCAGCACCGCAAGGCCAACCCCCTCACTGGGAGTGACCGCACTACCCCCCGGACCCACTTTGCCCACCTAACCCCCTTTGAGGCCTGTGCCCCTGCCCGAGCCCTGCCCCCCTACCCCCCTAGCCCCCCACGCTCGCCCCCCACACAGCCCTAGATCCCCGCCCCCCTACCCACCCCCAAGACCCCCCCCCCCCACGATCCATACCCCTGCACTGCCTCCGCCCCACAGCAGGACCCTCAGCCTCCCTGGCTTCAGCCTCCCCCCTACTGGCACTCCGTCCAGGAGCCTCAGCACCCGCCTGCAAGCTCTGGCAACCCACTGCCCCGCCCTGTCCCCCGGCGCGGTCCAACCGACTCCCACGTGGCGGCATGAGCACCACCCCTTGCTCAACTATGAACACCGGCCCACAGCCAACTCCCACCCCACCCAAGCCTAACCCCCAGGAGCCAGAGAGACAGGCCGCCAAAAAACAAAACCGGGTTGCCTGCCCCCTCTTCACTTTCCCCTCGTTCCAAGCTGCTTATTTGCTAATTTTATTGGTTATTTAATTTCCCAACAAAGCACCCCGTCCACCAAACCCCCCCCCCCCCGGCTCAACGGTAGCTCCCCCAGCGCAAGAACCCCCCAACCACCTGCTGCCGACCCGCCTCCACACTTATCTTCTGTGCCGGGCAACCCCTCGGCACTGCAGCACCAGTTGCCGGATCCTCGACGCACCGCCACCGAGCCGCTTCCCACACACCCGACGCTGCTACCGCACCGCAGTCCCCAAACCCGACCCCATCACAGGAACCAAGCCGGCACCCCTCTGGCCTCCGCCGCTGCGAATGCCACGCGGATGCCTCCGGCAACGAATGCTCCCACACCACGCCGCAATACTGCTCTCCCATTGGCTCCCACGCGACTGCATTCGCCGGGAGCCAATTGGTTCAAATCTACCAACCCACGCGCCTCCCCAGCCTCGGCTGTGCACAGGGTCCCCGCACCAGGCCGAGCGCCCGGCTACTGTCGGCCGCCGGGACCCTGCCCGTGGCCTTGCTATTAATGGAATAGCATTTCTCATGTGGAAGACAGTTTGAATCTAATGCTATGTCTTGGAATTTTAGCAAAGGCTTCCATACGACCTCAGGAGAAACCGATAGGAATCATTCCGTCTATTAATTCTTTATGCTAGTGTTCATCTCCCTAAGCAAATCATATATGAGACCTTGTATAGATAAATTATTAATGGCAAGCAAATCATAAGAACTCTGTTCAACAGCTCAGAAACTTAGGTTAATCACAGTTACTGTGTCATGGTAGATTTTATCATGTGCATTTAATTGGCTTTTATGCTGGTATGTCTGAATGTGGACATTTTCTTATATATCTGTAAAAAAGATGTGCACAGCCAAAAAACAAATTGGCTTGCTTTCATATTTTTCTTGGGTATTTTAGTGTGTGGAAATTTATTGCTGTATATTAATTCTTAGGTTTATGCATGTATAATCAAGTTTGCTTACACTAACATTTTTAAGGCACCCAAACAAACCGAATGTACAGATGCTCATCCCTGCCTGTAACGATTGAATAATATTCCATATATTTATTTATTTAAGTGTCTTCTGTACTGCCCTATTGGGTAATCAGAGCAGTTTACAATATAAACAACATTATTACATTATAGCATTATAGATACAGGTAACATGTGTGAACCTATTAAATCACAGATATTCACATGATTAGGCAACAAATCTTACATAACATATTTACATACTCACTTGTCATGAGATATTAAACAGGGCATAATTAGTTATTTTCTTCCTTTGTCAGCAATGCTAGGTGCTTTCCATTACTGTGTGAGGTGAATCTGCTGGCATTATTTTGTTCCTACATGTATGTCTATGTGCATATGCATACGTATGTTTATGTGCATGATTATGTCTTCATCATGTATGTTTTTTTTGTTCTTATGGATTCTCCAAAATATCTAGTAGTAGGATGGGGGGCGGGAGAGCATATCTACTTACACTGAAAATGTTTATGTTTTTTTTAAGTGGGCTCATGGTTTCTATTCCCATTTATGTCAAAATGCTCAATGAAGAAGTACGTTTTGAGTTCTGACCGAAAAGAATTCAGATCGGCTATTGCTCTTATTCTGTCTGGCAGAGAATTCCATAATAATGGGAATATATATTCGAAAACTCTCTTATTTGTGTGTTTCATTTTGCAGTAATCAGAAGGTAATATAAAGTGTTTATCATGCTGCCCTTTCTTAGGCGGTCATTGGGTGTTATCTTTATTAGGGGTGTTAGTGTGGAGGGGGTTATGTTTCTGAAAAGTTTGAATGTTGTCATGCTTATCTTTTATTTTATTCTGCTGTGGACTGGTAACCAGTGAAGTGAATATAGTATTGGTGTTATGTGTTCTGAGTGATGTGCATTGTTGGTGATGCATGCAGCAATATGCTGTGCCATTTGAAGGCTGTGTAGGGTTTCTTTTAGTAGGCCATGCAGTTGACTATTGCAATAGTCAAGGTGTGGGGATATCATTGCCTATGGTACAGTTCTGAACTCATTACTTGGTAATAGTGGCTTCAAGCGTTGAATCCTTCTAAGTTTGTTAAATATGGTCCTAGTGGTGAGTTTTATGTGGGATTTGAAACTGAGCATTTTGTCATTTACAACACCCAGGTATTTTACATAGTGACATAGTAAATGATGGCAGATAAAGACCAGTATGGTCCATCTAGTCTGCCCAGTAAGATGGCAAGAGTAGGTGCACCTGCTGCTCCATGCAGGTCACCCCTCCCCATGTCTTTGTTTAGGGGTGAATCCACTGCTCCGTGTAGGACACCCCTGTTTGTTGAGAAATTAGATAGTTAAGTTTATTTTGATTTTATCCTGTTGCTGTAAAGTGATCCACTGTGTATGTCCCATGCCATTTTGAATTCTGTCACTGTATTTGCCCCCACCACTTCCATCGGGAGGGCATTCCCAGCATCCACCACCCTTTCAGTGAAAAAGTATTTCCTGACATTGCCTTTCAGTTTACTCCCTTGCAGCTTCATGTTATGCCCTCTAGTTTTACAGCTTCCCCGTCTTTGGAAGAGGTTTGCTTGTTCATTAATTTTCTTTAAGTATTTAAAGGTCTGAATCACATCTCCCCTATCCCTCCTCTCCTCCAGAGTGTACATATTTAGGTCTTCAAGTCTCTTCTCAAAAGGTTTCTGATGCAGGCTCCAAATCATTTTGGTTGCCTTCCTCTGAACCATTTCCGGTCTTTTTACATCTTTTGTGAGGTATGGTCTCCAAAACTGAACACAGTATTCCAAGTGAGGCCTCGCCAGTGACTTATACAGTGGCATTAGTACCTCTTCCTTTCTGCTGGTAATTCCTCTTTGTATGCAATCCAACATCCTTCTGGCTTTTGCCACTACCTTGTCGCACTGTTTTGCCATCTTGAGATCCTCAGAAATAATCACACCAAGATACTTCTCCTGATCCGTGCACACCAACCTCTCGCCCCCTATCATGTACATTTCCTTTGGATTTCTGCTTCCCAAGTGCATGACACTGCACTTCTTCGCATTAAATCTTAACTGCCAAGTATTAGACCATTCTTCCAGCTTTTGTAGATCTTTCCTCATGTTATCCACTAACTCAGAGGAGTCCACTCTGTTGCAAATTTTCATGTCATCTGCAAAAAGACAGACTTTTCCATTCAGTCCTTCAGCAATATCACTCACAAATACATTAAACAGTGCCGGGCCCAGGACCAAACCCTGGGGCACCCCGCTAATCACCCTCCTTTCATCCGAGTGAGCTCCATTTACCATCACCTTCTGTTGTCTGTCAGTCAACCAATTTCTGATCCAGTTCACCACCTTGGGACCCATCCCCAAACTATTGAGTTTATTGATAAGCCTCCTATGAGGAACAGCATCAAAGGCTTTGCTGAAATCCAGGTAGATGACATTTTACCTCCTCTTTTATGCCGCATCATTGACATTAATGGTAGTTGGTGGTGAATAGGTTTGGTTTCTAGTAATGAATAATATATTTTTTGTAGTTTATGTTAAGGCAGTGGGATTTTAACCACTGGGCAATTTCATTGAAGCATGCAATGATAGATTCAAAGAGGGGTTTAGATGTGTTAAATGGGAGGTATAGCATTATGTCATCCATGTAGATGGCATCTCCAACTTGAAATTTTTTGATAATTTGGCATATTGGCTGTATATAAATATTAAACAGAATAGCTGATAAGACAGATCCTTGAGGGAGCTCTTGTTTCTGAATGTACATTTTGGAGCACTGTTGGTTGATTTTAACTTTTTGTGAACGATCTGATAGGTATGAAGTAAACCATTTTTTCATGGTACCATATAAGCCAATTTGTTGTAATCTTTGAATAAGCATGACATGGTTAACAGAGTCAAAGGTCTCTGTGATGTCAAGAAAATCAGTATGAATGCCTGGTTGGTGTTATCAGTTCTCTTTTTGAGGCTATTGAACAAAACTAGTAAGAGTAATTCTACACTGTGATATAGTCTAAAACCATATTGATGGTCATCCAGTGGCACATGCCTTTCAATTTGGTCTTGAAGCTGACTGTATACAATTTTCTCAATATCTTTGGCCAGGAATGGCAGATTGGAGATCAGTCTGTAGGAAGAGGGACATTTTTTATTAAGGGCTTTTTGTTTTAGTTTGGGGCGTATAGTGGCCTGCTTTAGGTCAAAAGGCATTTTTCCTTGGGTGAGCGACAGGTTGACCATCTTAAGAATGATAGGTGCAAGTTCTTCATGGGCATCCTTAATCCATGCCACTGGGCATGGGTCAGAGATGGATGTCATTGTGTTAATATTTGTATTTATGGTTTTGAGAGTTTCAAGGAAAGCTTGGTGAAATTTTGGACAAATTTCTGTAGAATTTGATGAGGTGCTAGATGACTGTGAGGGGCAATCATTCAATGAATTTAACTTCATCATATAGTAATCTGCTATGGTCTGAGGGTAGATGTGTTTTGTTGTTGTGTTTTGGTGGTTTTGTGAGTGATTTAACTATTGAAAAAATAGTTCCCTTGATTTGTTTAGTGATTTCATGATAAGTTTTGTATGATATTCTTTCTTTAAGTTGCTTATGTGTTCACGATATATAGCAAGAGCATTCATGTAATTAGCTCTATTTTCTGTTGTTTTTGCTGCACACCAGCTTCGTTTAAGTTTCCTCAGCTGCCTTTTAAGTAGTCGTGTGTCCTGTGTGTACCATTTGTTTTGAGGTATTTTGTCTTGTGTTATGAGGTTGTTGAGGTCTGGATGCAATCTTATAAATGGTAGTGTTCCAATTGTGAATTAGTTCATTGATATCTTTTGAGTTTGGGTCAATGTTCTCTAGGTCTTCTCTTGTGAATGTGTCTTTTTCAAAGAATTTAAATTTAATGTGATGTTTTGTCTGATCTTTATTGGTTTGATCATAGTTATGTTTGGTTGTTATGTGAAAATGAATAAGATGGTAGTCTGACCATAGCACTGGTGTTATTTGTGGGCAGTAAGTAGATTTCTTGAGCATTTCTTTTGGAAGGAATATGAGGTCTAATGTATTCCCTTTATGGTGGGTAGATATCTTCATTATTTGTCTGTAATGGAGGTCTTCCATGGCATCAAGAAAAGCGGTGAGCTGTGCTTGTTATAATGAGGTGAGGTTAAAATAGGATTAACTTTTTGTTGCTTGATAGAGAACAAACTGTTTCCAAAATATTTGTTAGGCCATCAGGGCTTGAGGTTGGAGGTCTATATATGAGGTAGAATGCCATTTTCTTATTTTCTATAATCAGTGTGTCTATATCCAAAATGGTATTATAAATGGTTAGAAATGCGTTGAATGTCTCTTTTGCAATTATGAGGACTACTCCTCCATGTTTATTTGTAACCGGGTAAGGCGGACGCGTCGCCTCTCGCCCCCCCCCCCCCCACTCCCATCGATAAAAGACCATCACACAACTTTTGGGCTTAAAACTGGTTGCAGCTTTATTAACCATTAACAATAACCGAATAACAATTCAACACAATAACATTACTCCCCCCCCCCTTTATCGAAGCACGAGCCCTCACCAGCCATGTGGGTAGCAAGGTGACGTCGCTTCCGCTTCTACTGAGTCCAGGCCCCGGCTAAACAGCCTAGCCCTCCCTCGTCCGGCTTCGCCATATTACTAGCAAAAGCCTGAGGGGTTGTCCGGGCGGGGGTCCCCCACCCCCGCCCACAAGCTTGCCTCCGGCTCCGGAACCCGGAAACCTTCGGGATCCCGCCACCCCCCCCCCAGCTGCAATAACCCACAACAGAGACCCCAGCCCCCACCCCCACTCCCGTGCAAGGGTGGGCGGGAGGGCACCCGACGCGTCTGGCTCCGACCTGGAAAAGGCCGGAGCCACAGCGCATCCCCGCGCTTGCTCGGAGGCTGGTCCCGCCTCCCTTCCGCCCCATTGGCTCCCTCCGCCTCCCGGCGGCCCGCGGGAGCCAATGGGGCGCACAGCACAGCCCCGGCTCGTCCCTCATTGCCCCGCCGATGCCGCGGCACCGGGGGGGGCCGCATCCTTGCCGCCCCCCCAGTTACCATGGGGCCGTGTGCACCTGCTCCGCGGCCCTGGATTAACCGGGTAAGGCGGACCCGTCGCCTCTCCCCCCCCCCCCCACACTCCCATCGATAAAAGACCATCACACAACTTTTGGGCTTAAAACTGGTCGCAGCTTTATTAACCATTAACAATAACCGAATAACAATTCAACACAATAACATTACTCCCCCCCCCTTTATCGAAGCACGAGCCCTCACCAGCCATGTGGGTAGCAAGGTGACGTCGCTTCCGCTTCTACTGAGTCCAGGCCCTGGCTAAACAGCCTAGCCCTCCCTCGTCCGGCTTCGCCATATTACTAGCAAAAGCCTGAGGGGTTGTCCGGGCGGGAGTCCCCCACCCCCGCCCACAACCTTGCCTCCGGCTCCGGAACCCGGAAACCACCGGGATCCCGCCACCGGCTCAGGCCCCTACGGACCTGAGCCGCCCCCCAACCTGAAGCTGCGACCAGCCCAACTTCCCTGCCGGACACCCTCCACGGCCTCCTGCCAGTCATTAAGTAGCAGGTCCATCCCAATTGGCGATAGATGCACGCCATCCGGCCGGAACAGGCCAGAACACTCCACATCCACCCACGGGTGCAAGATCTGGCACCCACCCCACTCCCCCACCCACCTGCCAATTTGGCGATTGACTTTCGTCAGCCCTCTGGACCACTGCTGCTGGCCCCAACAGGCTGGCCGTGGAAGGATATCCGACCAAATCACAATAACCCCCGGAAACATTATGAAAACCTCCCCCAGATCCTTGTGAACAGCGCGAATCAGCTGCTTGCAGGTCCAGGACACCAGATCGTTGCCGCCTAGATGTATCAGCAGGATATCCGGCGCTCCTCTCATGCACTCGTGATGCCGCAGCAAAGGCAAAAGCTGGATCCACCGGAGTCCGCGCTCGCCCAGCCATGATACGGTCACCCCCAGTGCTTCCAGTCCAAGATGTGGCCCCAGTGGCCGTGTTGCTGCTCGCCGACCAGCCCAGTAAACAAATGAATGGCCAATCACCCAACAGCGACACGATGCATGGCCCCTTTCTGCAAAATAAAGAATAGCAGAGTTAGCACCCCCCACAGCCCGTTACAAGTGCACATAGCCCTGGAACGCTTGCGATCTCCAACGCCCTATCCGTTGTATCGCCTGCTCTGGAAGACCCTCCGCTGCCACGCTGGTCGCTGTGCTGATCCGGAAGGAATGTGGAGCAAACCTACAGGGATCTTCCCCAATCCATTGCAACGACAGCCATAGCACCGCCGTAAGCTGGTAGCGCGTGAGCACCCTTGCGTCCTCATGAAGGAACAGACTGCCCTCAGCGGCCGGCCGCACCTGCAAGTAGGCACACAGCAACCGGACTGGGCAAGCAAGCACCCCTGGCACGGCACGCAGCACCACCCAGGCACCCCTCCCCGACTGATCGGTCTTGGAACGCACTAGGTGGATCCGGACCATACCCTCCTCCACCCACACCTGGTGGACTTTCAGGTCACGCGCACCGGTCCTACGACCTGACTCCGACACCAGCTCTCCCACCCTAAAGGCACCGAAAAAGGCCACCGAAAAGACGGCCCGAAACAACGTACCCTCGTACCGGGAGGACACCACCAATGGTAAGACCTCCAACAAACGACTCAACAACTCATAAGTTATCGGCCGCCGTCCGTCGGCCGGGGTGGGAAGGGATCGCTCCCACCCCTGCAAAAGTTGACGCGTCAAAAAGCCCTTGCCAGCCGTCTCCCAACCGACCGCTCCCGCGAAGAAGGAAAACACCGCCAGCTGCCTCCTCACCGTCGCCCTCGAAAGACCCGCCGCCTTAGCCGCAACGACGTATTGACCGAGGAGCTGCTCAGGGACTGGACCCTGTTGCCATCCCCGCTCCATGAGGAAAGATACCACACTGCTGCAACCCCTCTGATAGGCCGCCCTCGTTGCTGCCGACACGGAATTCCTCAGCAGTTCCCTCATGTCTCCAGGCCAATCCGCCATAAGTGCGCCGGGACCGATGCTCCCACTTCTTTGGCTTCCCGAGCCAAGGTCCGAAACAGCTCCCACTGAAAACGGGAAAGAGCGTCAGCAATTTTGTTAGTACTTCCCGGAATATGGCGGGCCCTCACCACCACATTCAAACGCAAACAAGCTAACACAACCTGACGCATCAAATCCGCCACTTGCTTGCAGAGCGGGGCATAATTGCTTACAACAGACACGACCGCCGCATTGTCGCACCACCAGACTAACCGACAATTCCGAAGCCTGTCCGGCCAGATGGTCAACACCACCAGGATCGGAAACAATTCCAAAAAGGTGATATTTTTGGTCAGGCCTGACTCCTTCTAAGCCAGGGGCCACCCTGCAGCACACCATGAACCCCCAAAGTAAACCCCGAGGCCCACGCCTCCCGCCGCATCTGTGTACAGTTGCAGAGCCATATTAGAGACCTCCCTCTCCCGTAAAACCGTAGTGCCATTGAAGTCGCGCAGAAACTCGTCCCACACCCGCATGTCTGCACGAATGCTTTGCGACACCCTGATCCGATGATGAGGCATACGGACCCCTACCGTAGCCGCCGATAGCCGCCTCAAAAATACCCACCCCATCGGAATAACCCTGCACGCGAAATTCAACGAGCCAATCAGCGACTGTAATTCCCGCAAGGTTAGCTTGCTGGAGACTAGCACATTCGCAACCAAGACTCTGAGCTTCACTATCTTAGCCACAGGCAGGCGAGCTACCATCACCCCCGAGTCATGCTCCACCCCCAAGAAGGTAATGACGGTTGCGGGGCCCTCTGTCTTCCCCGCTGCGAGAGGGACACCCCACCCCCGAGCCAACCGCTCAAAGCCACCAAGCAAATCCGAGCAGCGCTCCGACCGAGCCTCACCCACAAACAGGAAATCATCTAAATAGTGCACCACGTTGGCGCAACCCACCTGTGTCACCACTGCCCAATGTAGAAAACTACTGAACCGTTCAAAATATGCACAGGATATCGCGCACCCCATGGGCATGCACTTATCGAAATAGCTGTCCCCTTCGAAACAAAACCCCAACAGAGGAAAAGACGCCGGGTGCACCGGCAACAAATGGAAGGCTGACTCGATATCCGCTTTTGCCATCAAACACCCCGGACCGCAGCGTCTCACGAGCTCCAACGCCGCATCCAAGGATGCATAACGAACCGTGCAGAGGTTGTCCGGGATATGATCGTTAACTGACGACCCCACGGGGAAGGAGAGGTTATGGATCAACCGGAACTTCCCCTGCTCCTTCTTCGGGATCACACTCAATGGGGAGATCACTAGATCAGCAAAAGGCCTCTCCGCGAAGGGGCCTGCCACCCTTCCCAATCCAATCTCCTCCTCCAGCTTATCCCGCACTATCTGGGCAAATCGCCGCACCAAAGGTGAATTCCTGGCCTTAGTACAGATCACCTTACCCGTCACAGGAATTCGAAAGCCTTCACTAAAACCCCCCTCTATCACTACACTATCCTTCCATTTCGGATACCGTTTCAGCCACGGGCGCATTACGTCAATCCAGACTGGGGTGGGAGCTAAGCAAAGGAGGCTCTTATTGTTTTGGAGGGGGCGCTCCGGCCCCCCCCCCCGCACCTCTCCTAACACATTTGAGCGCAGAGTGCGCCCCGTTGCAGACGGAACAGGCGTGCCGGAATTTACAATCCGGAAACGGGCACGACGATTTGTTAAATCGCCAGCAGACATCTCCGACCCCCCCCCCTGAAGCTGAAGCTTTTTGGACCCCCGCAGGACCGCCCCCTCGAAAGGGCCGCCCAGCCCCCGAAACGCCGGCCGCACCCCCCCTTGCACTGCTCGCCGCACTACCGCTAGGTCTGACTGCCATCTGCGTCAACCACAGATTGATATCTTGCGTCCCCCAGGACAACAAGCGGTTTTCTTCCATCTTATCCCTGAACTTCTCATCATAGTTGAGCCATGCCCAACCATCATGCAATTGTGCAGCTTCCAAGATGGAATCCGCATAAGCGAGGAGCATACCGTAGTGCTCGGGGTGCGAATGCCCCTACACGCTAGCTAAGCGTAAAAAGGCCCGCGTCCAGTTCACCATGTTCCGCGTCGCTCTGCGCACCCTCCCCGCCTTCTCATCTTCCTTCCTCTTCCTTCTACTGTCCCCGGACCGTTTGCGGCCTTCAAGCAGACGGAAAATGTCTATTTATCGCCTTTGCAGAATTTTGTGCCGCAGCGTCTTTGGCACGCCTTCCCATAACTCCGAATATGTCACCACCGAAGGCGTCGCCGAGACTGCGCTCGCCCTACTCTCAGTCACCTGCAATTCCTGCCCCTTGTCCCCGTCCGATACCGAAGAGTCGGACGTGGAAGCAGTGGATGAGGTAGATGACATCCCCGACCTGCGCCGTCTGCGACAAGGATGCTTCCTCTTCCTCCTCGCTTTCCTGCCTACCCCATCCGCCGCTGCTGTCCCGGCCCCGTCTGCCACGCCCAAATCCCCTGCCAACTCACCTGCAGCTCATCCCGATGCTTTGGCCCCCACGCTGACCGTCCGCGGCTCCGTCCCCATGTGTGCTGCTGCTGTCGTCCTCTCACTCGACCCCTGCACCGGCGTCGTACCAGATGGTCTGCCATCCGAAGGGGACCTGTGGAGAAAAACCAGGAAAAGCGAAGGGGCCCCCCCCTCACCCAACGGGGCTGCCACGCCCCCAACCACTCCGCCCCCAAAGAACCTTGGCCCCCTCCCTGCCAGTGCTCCCAAGAAGGCGGGTATGCGCACCCCGACACTCCAGGCGGGTTCCCCGGGCCCGCTGGCACAGCACCCTCGGCAGCCCGCCCCTTGCCTAACACAGGCACACCTCCCCCCTCCGGAAGTAGCCCTACTGCAGGCATTCCCCTAACTAGAGGGCCAACAGGTCCCCCACTCAATTCTCCCGCCCCCACTAACCGCCCCTCAGGACCCAGGCAGTCAGCATTCAGTGTCACACCTCCCAGTCCCTCCCCCGCCCCTATGGGCCAGGCCTGCATGGGCCCACCCCCACCCCGCCCGCTCCCCCCAGCACGTGCTCCCCGGCTGCCCGCTCTGCCTCTGCCCCGGGTCACTGCAAGAACATCCGCCCCTTGCCCCCCCTCACCCTGCCCCCTCTTCCCCCCCTGGGGGCAGACCTTGTCAGATCTTGCCCACGAACACCCCCAGCTGCCCCCCGCCCTTGGCCCCTCCTCCACCCTTTTCCAGGGAACCCCCCCTGCCCTTTTCCAGACCGCATGACTCCTAGTCCTGCTGTTTCCCTTTGGTTTCAATTTTTCTTCTCCCCTTTTTTTTTTTTTTTTTGATTAGGCTAAAGTGAATTTAGTTCGGTGTTTGTTTTTTTTTGTTTTTTTTAATCCGGCCTCCAGTCCCCTGCCTCCCCGCACACTTTTATGCCCCCCCACCCCCTTTGCTTGCCAATCCACTAAAATACTGCAGTCCCCAACGACCGCGCTCTTCCGTTTTTGTTTTTTTTTGATGGCCTCCCCCCGGCACCCCCCGGCAACCCCCACCGGGCCTTTCCCCGAATCGGACCACTGCACTGCCTCCCCAGCCACGCGGTACCTTGGAGCACACTTGTGCTGCACCCGACGCGTCTGGCTCCGACCTGGAAAAGGCCGGAGCCACGGCGCATCCCCGCGCTTGCTCGGAGGCTGGTCCCGCCTCCCTTCCGCCCCATTGGCTCCCTCCGCCTCCCGGCGGCCCGCGGGAGCCAATGGGGCGCACAGCACAGCCCCGGCTCGTCCCCCATTACCCCGCCGACGCCGACGCCCCGGGGGGGGGGTTGCATCCTTGCCATCCCCCCGGTTACCATGGGGCCGCGTGCACCTGCTCCGCGGCCCTGGATTTCTGGGTGTGTGAAAGACTTCATAATTATCATCACTTAGTTGGTTTAATATTACTGTGTCTGCGTCTGATAGCCAAGATTTGGTTATAAAAATTAAATCCAGTTTTACGTTATGCATATGTTCCAGTATGACTGGGGTTTTATTTTTTATTGATCTAGAATTTATGAGTGTGCATCTATGTGGTGAATGCGGTGATTGTTTATCTTGGTTGATAGATTTGGAAGTTGATATGGGGGTGATATGGATGAGCCTTCTAACTATAGTGTTATTCTGGATCCTGTTTTGGTGTTTGTTTTGTGGTATTATTGTGTTTTCCTTGTAATGGAGCCATATAATTGGAATGGGTTGGTTGAACTCATATGTGGAAAGTAGGGCGTTAAGCCTGAGTGTAATTCAGTATAGACATATTGTACAGTAAGTTAAGCTTAGAACATTAAATAGGTTCATCGTTGCTAGAGGGTAATACTATCAAAGCAGAATAGATGAAGACAGTGTTTGCTTGAAGGTACATTGTGAATGCTATCACAAAAACTAATATATGTTGGAAGTGAAATGTATGGTTATGGTTATGGCACTTGATATACTGCCCTTAACCCTGTGTGTATCAGAGTGGTTTATAAACTTATACTAACAGGCACTATTTCATTCCCTCATTCCTGAAGAGCTCACAATCTAAGCAGTTTAAATCAGGGTTGATATTCTAACAGTTAAGGTAAAATTACATTTAGCATATATACTTTTGTTGAACTGACCTGCTGCATGCTTGTGGTTGTGTCTTGTGCTTGATAGTATTGCCGCCTAGGATCCACACCTAAGGGCCATGCCAAAGGGCCCTCTGGCAAGGCCCTCAGGTGTGGACCCGCCAGGCATGGGTGAGCCTGATCCGGCACTGCTTTTAATGCTGCTGAGACTCCTGTTTCTTCAGCCCGATTGGCCTTGGCTGCAGGGGGCGGGGAGGGTCTTCCCAATCGGGGCAGAAGGGGCTTTCACATAAAAAGCATTTGCTATGGACATGACTGAACCAAAGAATCTAAAAGTAAAAAAAAAACCAGTACCAACAACAAATCCCACAAATTGCTAGGACCCATCCTGATATTTTCTGATTGACTACATCATAATTTTCTCCTACTGGCTCAAAATGATTTTCACATTAACAGTAATATAGTTCATGTGCAATTTGAACAAAGCTTAGGAAGTCAGTGGTTATATATCAGAGAGGGTTTCTTTAGGACACAACCAAGGTTCAGTGGTACAAATACTTCTTGTGTAACTATTTATGACCATGTACAATAATCAGAAACCCAGGTGCATCCTGCAGTATAAGTCCAAGCGCCTGTGTATCTTTATAAAATGGGCTTTAAAGGGATGCCTACTTGCCCTCTCAACATAGGCATCCTATTATAAAATTACCCTCTTAGCTTGCAAACTTTTCTACTACACAAAACAGTGGTATAGAATCCAGGAAAGTGATCTCCTTTTTTAACAGTATGTCATTTCCATTTTAGAATCACTATAGCAAATACAAGAATTTTGTAAAGTGAAGTGACCTGAAAACTGAAATTCCCTGTACTCTCCTGGTTCTTAGCATCAGTGGAGGCTGCGAAATCACGGGAGCAGGAGGACACTGAGATGTCTGGTGGAAAAGACATGATGTGCAGGTCGGGCTTGATACTCAGATTTTTAATATCCTGGATATACTTGGCCACTTGTGCCCTCTGCAACTTACAAATCTAACTTCCGCTATCCCTGTCATTGTTCTCTCTTACTCCTTTTTGCTTTAAATCAGCAGTACTCAACACATTTAGCCAGTCAGGTTTTCAGGATAACCACAATGAATATGCATGAGATAGATTTCCATTGTATGTAAATTTCTATCATACATGTTTATTGTGGTTATCCTGAAAATCTAATTGCCAGGGTGTGTCCTGAGAACTGGATTGAGAACCCCTGCATTAAATCAAGGAGAGGTCATATTGACTTTATGTAATAAAATAATGTGGTAGCTGTGTTAATCAACTTGAATGCCTGGAAATAAAAGCCAATAAAGAAAAACGATAAGGTGATATGTTATTATTGGATTAAATCGATGCACTCCTTGTGTGGTTTTAAAGAGCTAACACTCCCTTCACTTGTTAGCTCATAAAGGCTAGCCAAGAAATGCATTTAGTCCAATAATAAGATATTGATTTGTACTTTTGTTTATTGCCCTTTATTTCTGAAAATAGTAAGTAGAAATGGAAACTCCTTAGAGATTGTCTACTGTATCAATGCTAATAAACATTCCCCTTGATCAGTTTCTGCAGAAGGCATGAGGATATAGTGCTCTGTGCTAGAATAGACAGTTTACTTCATCCCACAATTTCAGTGCCAAAGAAATGTGGCGACCATAGAGTAATCACTTCCTACCCCAGATATTCTGCTTTCCTAGGTATCCACTAGTTCTGCCTAATAGTTATGATGAGTGGACTAAAAGATTTTAAAATAAATAAATAAAATATATGGAAGGTCAGGTTAGTGGGAAGGAAATGGGTTCCAGATAAAGGAGATTCTCTTTTTGAGGTTATGAGTCTTTCTCCTCCATATTAATCCTGGAGGATTCAACACCTCATGCTAGACAGTGGGATGTGAAGACAGCACCTCCTTCCTTCCCGGGGTCTCCCTGTTTCTCTTCCCCTCAGTGTTTTTATGTTTGAACCTAAGAGCTGCATCCTGCTAACAGAGCCATCTCCTGGGTTACCTGTTTAAGGTGGCTCCTAGGTTTTGGGGGCTCACACTAGTCATAGCCTTATGACAACAGTATTAAGGCTCCCCACCTGCTGCTGGGGCTCCCCCTAGTGTCCTAGGAGTCACCGTGCTCCAGCATGTGCACGTGTATGCCACTATATGTTTATTTATTTATTCTGCTTCATAAATCTTTCTTTGATAGAAATGCTAACCCTCTACATGCAAACATGTTTCTCAACTTGAGCCTTTTCAGTTTTATAAACACCCTTGCCTGCCTGTTTGCAGCATGGTGTGTGGTTGAGTGGGGGGGGGAGGGGGGAGGAGAGGGGAGGGAGGATGCGCTGAATTCTACAGAGTTGAAAAGAAACAAAAATGTCTCAAAAGCTTCTGAGCATCATTCATGTCTGGACTATTTTGATACACAGGGGCTTTCTTCCTTCTTTCCCCTTCAGCTCCAGGAAAAGAACACATTTTATTTATTTTATCTTATTGTATTTATTTTCTTTTTTATTTACTGCATTTGTTTATCTGAAATAAAGAAATAAATCCTTCAAGTAGCAGTAATGAATCGATTAGTTTGCATGGGAGAGTGCCTGGAAGTTCTCTTAATTATTTGGATCCTGAGATTGAGATCAGGAAATCCTCCCAAACAAAGATACAACACTTTGAGACCAATTCTATTCTGGCAATCCAGCCTCTTATGCAGCTGGGCAGAATCGGGGCGTGCAATGTTAGCACCCGATTCTGATCCCAAGGGGGCCAGACGTGCCTATGGGATCAGAATCGGGTCTACCAGCCTGGACGTGCAGGCCAGCCACGATTCTGAGCAGCCGCACACCCAGCTACATACCCAACTAACTCAGCCAGGATTCTGAATTGAGACGCAGTGTCATGGCGTCCCATTGATCTCCTACCCAGAAAAGACACCTCTTTCCCCGCAGCCCGACCTCCGATTGGCCTTCCAAGGCCTGGGTCGGGCTACGGGGAACCCCATAATCCTCTGGTTCCCGCACCACAATCTTCCACCGCCTAGGACTTATTCCACCTTCTTTCTTTATCTTTATCTTTATTGTCATTTGATATACCACCCTAGGCAGCAAGGCATC
Source organism: Ichthyophis bannanicus (assembly GCA_033557465.1). Lineage (NCBI taxonomy): Eukaryota > Metazoa > Chordata > Amphibia > Gymnophiona > Ichthyophiidae > Ichthyophis > Ichthyophis bannanicus. The sequence continues at coordinate 229,981,408 of CM066031.1, forward strand.
AGAGCGTTTTACAAAAATCTAAATTAAAAATAAGGAAAAGAAAAAGAATGCCAATCATATATAGGACAGGACAGAAAAGAAAGAGAATGAAGAAGAGAGCAATGGGCGGACGGGGAGGAGAGGAGAAGAACTTAGACTAAGAAGGGAGCGAGCTAAGACAGGTATGTTTTGAACTGAGGTTTGAACCAGAGAAAGGAGGTCTCTGAACATAGTGAGGCAGGTAGGGAATCCCGAAGGGCAAGAGCAAGGAAAAAGAAAGCGGAATGTGTTTGCTCCAAGTGCACATGGAAAACTAAGGGGAGGGCCAAGCGGTGAGTGTGGAGGGATATGAGGAGATGGTGGGGGAAGTGAAAATGAAGGTGGTCAACCAAATATTGTGGCATGCCTGTGTGGATTGCCTGGTGAGTGGATATGAGAATTTTGTAATCTATGCAAAATTTTATGGGAAGCCAGTGAAGTGGAATCAGGGTGGGAGTGATATGTTCACGGTGCGAGGTGTAAGTGATAATCCGGGCTGCTGTATTTTGGAGAAGTTGCAGTCAACGAAGTTGGTAGTTGTGAAGACTGGCGAGGGCACTGTTACTATAATCTATTCTAGAAATTACTAGTGATAGAAGGAGGGTAGTAAAGGAGTGCTGGTCGAGAGAAGAACGAAGAACACAGAACCTACGGAGGAAGAAGAAAGACAGTCGGACAAGGGAGGAAATGTGGCCATGAAATGACAGAGAAGAATCTAGAATGACCCTAAGATAGCAGAGGGAGTGAACAAGGGGGATTGGGGAGTTGGACAGAGAAGGGGCTATTATGGGTCACGGGATACTAAAGGAGAGCCATACTGCGGAACATTTGGAGGGACTGAAAGAGAGACCATTGGAATAAAGCCAGTCAGAGACAGAGGATAAACACACATTTAAGGGGAGCGAGCGTTTGTGTGAAAGAGAAGGAGGATATCATCTGCATAAAAGTAGAAGGAGATACCAAGTTGATGGGTTAATAGTGCAAGGGGGGCTAAGAAAATGTTGAAGAGGAGGGGGGCCAGATCTGAGCCCTGGGGGACGCAATAGGTTAGGGGGGTAGGGGGGATGAGGCAGAACCAGAAGATGGAATAAGTCCCTTGACCACATTGAAGACCCCAGACGTACAGGGCTGACCTTGGAATCGGCCCTGTATGTCCAGGGTCATGGCCTGCCTATGCCCTGTCCTCACTCTGCCTCTGGACTACCCCTCTCGCTCCTATCTAAGGCTCCCCATACAACAGCTCTGTTCATATGGGGAGCCTTAGCATTGGGTGCAGCAGGGGGGCGAACAGCGGGGATGATTTGTCCAGCCTGGACATACATTCCTGCTGTTTGTGGCACAGAATAACCCCCTTTTTATCTGAAAACAGAAACATCAATAATCAGAAACCTAAACAAATAAAACAAATGAAATTACCTTAAGGTCCAGTAATAAAAATACATTGATCCTCTGGATTATATACTTTGATAAACTAATCCAGTCATTCTGAATATTAGATCAGAACATAGCGATCCCTTTGCTTTGTAAAGATGCTATGTATGAGGGAGAGGCAGGTTTACTTATTTATTAAACACTTTTTCTATACGCCTTTCTAACAGTCAAAGAGGTTTACAATAAACTCTGCACAATTAACTTGTTGGGTACATGGTGAGTCTTGCATATAACTAATGATGACTAAAATGAATACATTTGTTAAAGGTGCCAGAGCCAAACAAGCTAGGTTACATAACTTATTCACAAGTGGGCTCTTCACTGGCCTTCAGAGGACTTATTTACAAGCCGGCTTACATTAATTATACAATGAGGGACACAAACTTGTTGGAATCAAGCAAGTATTTCATAAGGATGCTGAATGTGGTTGCTGTTAGGGATCTGACATTGTGTAGTGGTGATTTGTGGTGGCCTGGAGGGATGGAAGAGAACTTACTCCTGATGAAGGTCTATGCCAAAGGATTCTAGAAACAAGTGGGTCTTTAGTCTCTTTCAGAAGTCTGCTAGCTCTTCTATGGCTCTTAGCTCAGTTGGTAGGGAGTTCCAGATGGCTGGGGTGTAGAGCATGAAAACGCAGTTGCATGTTGTCTGATTGCTTTTTAATCTCTGGGGTGGTATGGTGAGGAGATTTTGAATACTATGGGGGATGCTTACTAAAGTGCGGTAATCGTGATTAACGCGCGTAAAGTACGTTTAACGATCGTTAGCACGTCCGAACGCGCGTTCTGACGTGCCAACGATCGTTAAACGTACTTTACGCGCGTTAACCGCAGTTAACGATCGTAAACCTCCGCGGCGCGTTAAAACAGCGCAGAAGGTGGAGAGTGGGCGGAGAGAAGAGGTCAATGGGCGGAGAGTGGGCGGGGAGAGGCTCCCCTCATACTAACGCGCTGAATTTCTGAGCTCAATTCCAATGCGAATGAAAACCTGTCGTTAAAGGCCTATTAAAGGGAAGAGAAACCATTTCCGTCAGCAATGTACAGCAAAACCGGGGAAACCTACAAAACGTGAGCAGTGTGATACATGTGCAAAGACCAAAAGTTCACATAAAACCTTAAGAATGACCACAAGAAACATTGTAAAAAGCACAATTCAGCTGGGCAACAGTGATAGCAATGGGCAACAATGAACAACACTCCCTGGAAAGCACCAAAGAAAGAAATGATGTTTGGAAGGGTCTACGCTCCGTAGACCCTTTCAAAGATCATTTCATTGTGATGGAGCTTTCCTGGGAGTGGTGTGTAATGTTACCCAATGATATCATTGTTGCCCAGCTTGGTTATGGGTGTTTGCCCCTTTTTTTGAGGTCTGTTTTGAGGTTTATGTGCACCTTTGTCTCCATACAAGGTAAATGAGGCCACAGTAAACCTGTTGCAGAGCAGGGTTTCTGACTCGTCAGGCCGCTTTAACTAACTCCAGGGACTGCAACATCTCTGTAGCCACAGTGTGGTGCAACAGACACAGCCAGTGCCTGTAAGACCAGAGAGTCACAGGTTCAAATCCCAGCTGGGGCTCCTGCCAACCCAGTCCCCATAGTTTTACCCACCACTAAACAGTGATAGTAAAGATACTCCTTTATTGCAGAGCACATACGCATGGTTAATACGCCTATATTATACCACACCAAACACAGACATCAGAAACAGGCGCATTACCCAGAGCAGAGTCTCGCAATTGCAGTCCTGGAGGGTCCCACACCATTCAGGTTCCATGCTGCCTCTAATAAAGATGCCTGTGCTGCATATCTATGCACCACCCCATGGTATGCAGATGTAGCTCATGCATATTTATGAGGGACAGCATGAAAACCCGAACAGGTTTGGAACACCAGGACTGGAGTTGGGGAACGCTGCTGCCGTAAAGCAGCAGCCAACAGGGCCAGACACAACCACAGGCCCCATTGGCCAATGCCTCCTGGAGAAGCAGGACATTGGGCCCTGCCTGTATCTCCCAATACTAGCAGTTGCATACCTTAGCAATGCCACCCTACACCTGGGTATATGGTACACAGCTATCAAACGTTTCCTGTGATAACTGGCAGATATCAATTCCTACATTAAGCACAGTTTGCTCAGTGAGCTCCACCATAACAATCATTCTGCTGTCTGTGGTGTGTGCTGCAGGTCTGGACTCTGACAGTGCGTACCACCATGGGGAGTGACCCCCAACAGTCGCGTACAATATCCATGCCTGAACTGTGCCCAGGACTGGTGTGGTGGGTATGGCTGCTGAACACCTCTATAGTTGCACAATGCTGGCATAGGTGTGGGGGTGTCTGTCTGTCTATCCAGTGTGTGGTGGCTGCAAACACCTTCCACAGCCCACACTGCCAGCAATGTTTATTTATTTATTTATTTATTTAACAGTATTTTTAAACCGCCTTATCTTATTAATCAAGGTGGTATCACAGCAAACAATCGGGTAAAGTGAGTGTGTTAATCATGCAGTGAGGGTGAAATTTAGTTGAGTGTGTGTTGTATCGTGTGCTGGATTGGGGTGAGCTATGTACAAGGTGTGGTGTATTGTGTGCTAGAGTGGTTTCATGTGCTGTTATACATTCTCTTAGGTTATGTGATGTGTCCATAGTGTTCTATGAACAGCATGGTTTTTAGCTGTTTTCTAAAGTCTTTGAGGTCTGTAGTTGCCCTCAAGTCGTCCGGTAGTTTGTTCCATATTGTTGGAGCAGCCATGGAGAGTGCTCTGTCTGTTGTGTCCTTGCGTGTGTGTTTGAATTCACTTGGGGTGCTGACTCGGTTGTGTGTTTGTTTTCTTCTAGGACGAGTGCTGGTGTCTGGTTGAATGAGGGTGTGTAGGCTGTTGGCTGATGTGTGCTGATTTATCTTAAATGGGTTTATGATAGTTTTGTATCTGATGCGTGCACCGATTGGGAGCCAGTGTAAGTCCTTTAAGGTAGGTGTGATGTGGTCCTGTCTTGCAGTACCGGATATTATTCGTGCTGTTGCCAGTATTGAGCTGCCAATGTGCATAATGAGGAGCAAGGTACCATGGGTATAGGCAGGACAGGGTGGCCTGGCCAGGGTGCATCTGCACAGGGCATAGGGCAGTGACAGGCACATTTTAGTGCCCGGCCACCACCTACACAGACAGGGTGACCTCAGTATGTCCTGCTGAGAGATCACTCTCACCCTGACTGTGCAGTGACCACAGCATGGCTAGGCACCCCCATAGTGCTATATAGTATTTCTCTCATGTGATAGATATGGGTTTCCTTTTGGGGCCCAGTCACTGATTTGTCTGCTTGCTGTGTATGCTGACATCCCAGTTCTGGGTACATGCATATCCACTGGGCACATGCATTGTGGATTAACTAGCAGACTGTTTGCAGCTGGTATGTGTCTTGATGGAGTGGCTTGCAGGGTGCAGTGGCTGATGGCTTGCTGCAGGAGTATAGCAGATAGTGGTGGGTTGCAGCTTACCATATCCAGGCCTGATGTCTGTCTGTGTACAGAGCTGTGGTGCCTGCCCTGTGGGGTGTCTGTTCTCCACCAGAACTGGGGTTGATGTTCCTCTCTACTTCCACCTTTGCAGGGAGGTAGAAGGTGGATCTGTTGTTAGGAGACCCTGTTTGCTGCACTTGGGGGGGGGGTGTACATGGGCCACCTGACTGCAAGGTGTTTGTGCAGAAACTACCTATCTTGCACATTAACACTGCTTTGGACCTGCGCCATGGCCTCTTTCAGCCATGGATGGTGCTGTGGACCTGGTGCTGGGCGCCTCACTGCACCCTCAGGGTGAGCACAGTACCAGCACAATGTGACGGTGTGTGTAGCTACTCTGTGCCAGTACAACACACGGTCAGTACCCCCTACCAGGCCGAGGTGCTGTGGGGGTGTACATGGTCACTTCCCCCTACCTGTGGGGGTGCATTCCCCATGGTGTGTATCTGTGGACAGCTGATTTGCATGTGCAGTGCATCATGGGTGTGACTGGCACGATCCAACCCTGGGAGGATCCAGCGCCTGCTCTCAGGCTCTGATAAACCATAGGCCATCACACGTACATCTGTTAGCATAGTGCATAAGTGCAAGATACCCTAAAGTGTCTGTACTATAAGGTGCCCACGCTGGTAAAAACACATGTACCCACGCACGATTGTACGCATGTACCAACGCACGTGGCTACGCCCGTAACAATGCATGCAGCCACGCACGTACCAACGTACATGGCTATGCGCACTGCGAGAGTGTGTTTCACTAACAACTACAGAAAAACATGCCTCCTCATTCCCTATGTAATGTACAGGGTGCTGCCTGGGACAGCCTTCTGCGTTAGGCACACTGGGGACTCGAACCCATGCTGCCTGTAACAGCAGTGAGTACACTAACCATTGTGCTACAGCTCTGTTTCAATGATTTGTGTCTGTATGCCTTCATATGCTTAACGCGCCACAGTGCCCTGTAACGCTCGTTAGTTTTTGGAACGCGCGTTAGTCGTTACGATGTCCCGCCCATGTCCTTTTTTGTCTTTCCTTTCACTAACGCGGCTCCTAACGCGATTTGCACTAACGCAGTTTAGTAAACATACCCCTATGTCTTCTTAACCTGTCGCTTCTGGTTTTCATTAATAGTGGATGTAGGCATTCTGCTGACTGCTTGTGTATCACTAAAAGTGCTGAGTATCACCTTGTATTTCATTCTGGAGGAGATGGCAAGCCAGTGCAATTGTCTTAATATGGAGGTGATGTGGGAGTGCTGTGGTGCACCGAAGATTCGGGCTGCTTTGTTTTGGACTAGTTGAAGCAGGTATAGTGCATTCTTAGGTAATCTATGATAAATTATGTTATTTATTTAGTATACCGCTACTTCCAGCGATTTTGATTACAGATTGGAAATTGTCAAATCATGACAGGAAATTTTTGAGGTATAAACACATTGATTAGACAGGAAAGCACAGCACACAGAGAACTATTTTACAGGGAACATGGGCTATGGAGGGTTAAGTGGCTTGCCCAAGACCACAAGGAGCACCTGTGGGACTAGAAACCCCAGTCCTTCCAGCCCAAGATTGCTCTCCTCTAGTGGGATTTGAACCCCCAACCTTCCAGCCCGAAGTACCTTGCCCCAACCACTAGGCCACTCCTCCACTCCATAATCTAAAAAGGGGGTTATTATTGCTTGGCATGCTGTTCTGAAGTCATCCAGTTTTAGAAGGGGGTGCAATTCTTCAATGCTCTTAGCTTGAAGTATACTAATCTAGTAGTATTTTTAATCTGTAAATATAGGTTCAACTCTTGGTCAATGATAATTCCCATGTACTTGACTTCACTTGGAATCTGCAAAAGATTAAGCAACATCTAGTATAAAATTTTACTTATTGATGCATATGAGATCACTAAGCCACCTGTTTCAGTGCCTCATAAGTGAATCTGTCACCTCAATATCTCTATACAGAGTTCTTCATGTGTATGCTGCAGCATGATTTCTCTGACGAGCAACCCGTTGGGTGATTCCATGTTCACTTATCTGCGTCAACAGATCATTCTGAATTTGAAATTGATGTTTAGAGGCATAGAAATAACCCCTTGTTACTCTCGAGGTTCTCTTTTGTTAATGGATGATCACTGAGATTCCATATATACAAATGGAATTACTCATGATGGGATCACAAGGAGCAGCACGGGGACCACTCCTGACCCCAAAGAAATATTGAAAAGATCAGCCAGTAGAGCCTCCAGAACTTCCCAAAATTCCTTCTATACTCTTGGAGGTATCCCATCTGGCCTCGTCATTTCCCCTACCTTTAGTTTAGTTAGCTCCTCACAGTCTTCTGAAAATCATCCAAGATTCACCTCACTTCTATTCCTATTTGTATGCTCTTTCCCTGAGTCTGATAAAAACACTTTTGCACGTCTTCCTCTCACTAACATATCTGAAAAATATGTTTGTCCCCTGCCCCCCATTATACTCCATTGGATATTTTTTTCTTCCATCTGTATCTTTGCTTTCCTGAATACATTTCTAGCTTCTCTTAGCTTTTCCAAATATTGATGCTTGTCTTCGTCTGTGATATCTTCTGTTTTATGAAGGTCATTCAGTTTTTTCCTCACTTTTTCAGCTACTTCTTTCTAGAACCATAGTGCCCTCTTTTCTTTTTACATTGTTTTACTTTCCTAACAAAAAGGTTTGTTGACCTTAAAATATCCCCTTTCAGTTTTGCCCTCTTCTTTTCTACATCTTAGCTATTTCCATCCAGCCAACAACTCTGAGTTATTCCCCCATCCTGATAAAGTTTGTTTTCCTAAAGCCTAGGACCCTCACTTTTGTATGATATTTCTCAGCCCTTGTCCTAATACTGAACTACATCATCTGGTGATCACTAGATATTTATTTAACATTTCTTATATACCGCCTTTCATGATATCAAGGTGGTTTTACATTGAACAAACTGGAATTACATTCAACAGGGCATTATAACTTAGAGATAACTACTTTACAGGGAACATGGGCAATGGAGGGTTTGAGATAATCACTCACTATAACATCAAAAACACTTTTCCCATTTGTATGCATCAGGTCCAGTATGGCCCCCACACATGTGGGTTCTATTACTATTTACTGGAATAGTTCTCCCTGTAGAGAATCCAGATAACACTGCAACAGGAATGCCCTAATCAAAATCCAGCATATTGAAATCACCTACCAGTAGGACTTCTCCTTTCATGACAATACTGTGAATGCATGTCCATTTCTGCTGCCTCTGAAGAAGGTCTGCATATTGCACCAATGCAAATGGATGTCCCATTCCCTCTCTCCAGTTTAACCTACAATGCTTTCTCCTTCCATCATAAACCCTGTAATTCTGTTGCTTTATTTTTTACATATTGTGGCATTCCTTCTCACTTTCTTCCTACACTGTCCTTCCTGAATAAATTATAGCTTGATGCACTCATATTACAGTCATGGTTCTCTATGAACCATGTCTCTGTGACTGCCACTAATTCCAAATCATCCTCTTCCACTAAAGCCTCAAGATCCAGAATCTTATTTCCCATAATATGGTCATTAATACACACCACAATGTTGCCCCTTTTCCCCATTTCTACAGAAGTATTTAATAGTTTAGTTATCTGAGGGCTTTTACTTACCTCGGGGCTTTCTTCAAGCTTCCCCAACACATCAAGTTTAAAGCCCTCTTCATTAGTTTAGCCAGTCTCTTCTGGAAGAAAACTTTGACCATTCCTGGATAGGTAGACATTATCTCTGCTCAACTGCCCTTAGAAGCCAAAACGTTCTTATATGACATCATCCATGCAGTAATGCATTCCTCTTTAGAATACGAGCTTCTCTTCCTTGGCCTTTACTCTCAACAGGGAGGATTGAGGAGAACATCACTCATGCACCTGTTTCACCCTCTCTCCCAGAGCCATGAAGTCACTCTGGATATAATTTGAGAGATATCTAGTGGGATGAGTAACACTGCATTATAGTCAGTAGGCTTGATGGAATCTCAGCAAACTCTCCATAATGCCTTGAATTTTGGTACCTAGCAGACAGCACACCTCCTGGGACATCAAGTCTGGTCAGAAGATGGCCACTTCCATACTCTCTGGAGAGAGTCACCATCCACCACCACCATTCACTTTCTTGTGGTCACTGATTCAGCAATTTTGGGGCTTTTGAGCTTCTCTTCCTGGAATGTTCTCACTTCTTCCACTTCCAGGCCTGAATATCAGTCCTTCAGTTTGAGTTATGGTGGAGTTGGAGTATTGATTCTTCAGGCTTTAGTGACACATGTCCAGCTCTGTTGGACATGGAAGGGCATGTCACTGCTGTTGGAGATCTTGGACACCTAAAAAAGCATTTCATCATGCCTCACTACCTCATCTCTCAGCTCCTACACGTGTTTCAAGAGACATTCAACTTGTATACATTTTGTACATGGAACCAGTCCCTCACTTGGGATCAGGCTGTCCATCAGGACAGAGGCAGAAGCTGTAATGGGGGAAACAGTTTTGTTGACATGATTTTTCCCAGCCATAGTTCAACTGTAGGAACTTTAGCAGTGTTGAAGAAAATGATAAAAAGACCTGCCAAAGTTCTTAACTTTACCTCAAGACCAAAACCAGCTAGCTTCTTTTATGTGAAATCTAACACCTCTTCTGATTCCCTGCTTTCTTACTCACCTGTTATTTGGGTATGGAGCAGTTTCTTATCACTAAGCTACTAAAATCTTATATATGTGTCTGAGATATATAGTCTAATCCAAGCTCTTTCAAATATAACTAATTGTTTATTTCCTAGATGTTCCCTTCCAACCAATACCAACCTTTTTCTGTCTTAATCATCAAGCTAATTGGTATTCCATATAGCATGATGTCTCACATGGGATGGGTGGGAGCTGGGGTGGGAATGGAGCAGTGTAGTGACTTACATAGAGTGTGTTTATTTCTCTGAACTTGAAAGCTAGAAGAAAAAAACAGCAGCAGAAAAGCTTTGGCTAAAACAAAAAAATACTTTCTATAAACAGCTATGAAAAATAAACCAGTAGCCTAAGCAGCAAACGATTTTATGTAATAAAAATAAAATATCATCCTTTCTTAAGAACTCTCAGTCATAGTCACAGTATAACCTTGCTTGAAATAGAACCCACTCTAGGAATCACATTATTCCCTTAAAGACAACTTTTAGACAGGTTGTTTGGTACAATCTGTGATGTCTAAGGGGGATGTTTACTAAAAACCGGAAATGTGCGCGCCGCAAAAGAGCGCACGGAAACGCGGCACTGAAACGCTAATAAACGCGTTTAAACGCCCCGCACACATGCGTGTCACCCCCGCAAAGTTGCGCGGCACACTAACGGGCCCCGTACAAGTGCGGGCCCGCAAATGTCCGATAGAGGCGTGGAATGGCTAAAGGAAGGCGGAGGAAGGCTCCAGAGGGGCGGAGGGACGGGGTCAATGGGTGGAGAGTGGGAGGGGAGAGGCTCCCCGCACAGTATCGGGTCCGAATTTGCATGTAAAAACTACCGCGAGGGAAACACTCGCGGTAGAAAGCATTTAAAGGGAAGAGAAACCATTTCCGTCAGCAATGTACAGGAAACCGGGGAAACCAGCAAAACGTGAGCAGTGTGATACATGTGCACAGCACAAAAGTGCAAATAAAAATAGAAAATGACCACAACAGAACTATTAAAAATAGTAATTCAGCTGGGGAACAGTTATAGTGATGGGCAAATACAGAAAACACACCCAGCAAAGCTCCAGAAAAAAGAAATGAATTTTGGAAGAGTTTACGGAGCGGAGACTCTTCCAAAAAACATTTCCTTTTGTGGAGCTTTCCTGGGAGTGTTTGCTATGGTTGCCCATTAATATCACTGTTGCCCAGCGTGGTGATATTTTGTCCCCCATTTCCCGTGGTCATTTACGGGGTTTATGTGCACGTTTGTCACCAGACAGGGTGCATATGCCCACAGTAAATTTGCGTAGAGCAGGGTTTGTGACTCCATCCTGCCAGGCTTACTACCTCCAGGGGCTGCACTATCTTGCAACCATAGTGTGGTGCAGCGGACAGAGTCAGTACCTCTAAAACCAGAGAGTCAGCGGTTCAAAGCCCAGCTGGGTCACTTGCCAGCCCAGTCCCTTTATTTTACCCACCACTAAACACAGATAGCGCAGACACCCCTGTATTGCAGGGGACATAAGCATGGGGAAAACACCCATATTTTACCCAACAACGCACACACACCACAACAATGGGCATTACCCACAGCCAAGTACCCCAAATGCAGTCCCGTACTGCCACATTCCAATCAGGTCACCTGCTTTTTATGGGAGAAGCTCATGCCAGCATGTTGGCGGACGAGTACATGTGGTGCAGGGGGCAGTGGCTGCTAGCGACAGAAGACAGAGGCCTAGCCATGTGCAGGCTGGCACAGTCCACAGCAACAGACAGGCCCTGCTGGATCCACAGTCATGGACTATCCAGGGAATTCAGCCAAGCTGTGGCTACACAGTGGTGCAGTGCATACAGACAGTGCATGCAAGAACAGAAGATCACAGGTTCAAAGACCAGCTGGGGCTACTGGCAATCCTGCCCACATATTTTCCCCACAAATAAACAGTGACAGTAAGGACACACCTTTCGTGATGAGGACATATGTAATGGTAATACGTCTATCTTTTACCCCACTGAGCACAGACACCATGAACAGGGGCAGAACCTACAGCAGAATCCCCCAAATGCAGTCCTGGTGGGCCACACACCAGTCAGGTTCCATGCTGCCACTCATACAAATGCCTGTGCTGTATATCTATGCACCACCCCCACGGCATGTAGATGTAGCTCATGCATATTCATGAGGGACAGCACGAAGACCCGAACAGTGTGATGCAAAACTGGGCTGGAGTGGGGAAGCGCTGCCGTAAAGCAGCAGCCAACAGGGGCAGACACCCATACACCCACACCCACAGGCCCCATTGGCCAATGTCTCCTGTAGAGGCAGAACATTGGACCCTGCGTGCATCTCCCAATACCAGCACCTGCATACCTTAGCAATGTCACCCTACACCTGAGGTACACAGCTCTAAAACGTTTGCTAAGAGTACAGGCTGATAGATATCCCTACGTTACACACATACTGCTAGTTGACCCCATCCGAACAATCTGTTTGGTGTCTGCGGTGCGTGCTCCAGGCCTGGCCTCTGATGGTGTTCACCACCCTGGGGAGTGACCCCCAGCAGTACTGCGTACCATATCCATGCCTGTGCCGTGCCCAGGACCGGTGTGGTGGCCAAGGCTAATCACCCCCTCAATAGTAGCACAATGCTGGCATAGGTGTGGGAGTGTGTGTCTGTCTATACAGTGTGTGTTGGCTGCAAACACCTTCCCCAACCCACACTGCCAGCACTACTGCCAGTATTGGCCTGCCAATGTGCATAATGAGCAGCAAGGTACCATGGGTATAGGTCAGACATGGTGGGCTGGCCAGGATGCATCTGCACAGGGCATAGGGCACTGGCTGTGACATTGTAGTGCCAGGACACCACCTACACAGACAGGGTGACCTCTGTATGTGCTGTTGGGGGAACACTCTCACCCTGAGTGTGCAGTGATGAGAGCATGGCTAGGCACCCCCATGGTGCTGTATTGTGTTTCTCTCTTGTGATATATATGGGTTTCCTGTTGGGGCCTCACAGAACTCTCTGCTTGTGTGTGCTGCTACCCCAGTTTTGGGTGCATGCATTTCCATCAGGGGCTAACCAGCAGACTGTTCACAGCTGGTATGTGTCTTGATGGAGTGCCTTGTAGGGTGCAGTGGCTGATGGCTTGCTGCAGGTGAATATCAGATAGTGCTGGGGTGCATCTTTGGATATCCAGGCCTAAAGTCTGTCTGATGATGTGTGTGTGTGTGTGGAGCTGCTTAGGGTGTCTGTTCCCCAGCGGGACTGGGGTTTGATGGTCCACTTTGCTGCCATTGGGGGGGGTAGTGCTTCAACCACCTAGGGGTCCATGGGGGTTTCCACTAACTGAGACAGAGAGATCCAACATGTTTCTGCAGCACCTTCCTATCTCACAGGTTAGTACTGTTTTGTAGCTCTGTCATGGCCTCATCCAGCCATGGCTGGTGTTGTGGACCTGGTCCTGGCCACCACATCACACCCTCAGGGTGAGCACAGTACCCGCACAATGTGACGGTGTGTAGCTACTCTTTGCTGGTAGTCCACCCGCTCAGGACCCCCTACCAGGCCGAGGTGCTGTGTGGGTGCACATGGACAATTCCCCCTACCAGGTCGGGTAGCTGTTGGGGTGCATTCCCCATCTTGTGTGCATCTGTGGACAGCTGATTTGCATGTGCAGTGCATCATGGGTACGGGTGGCCTAACCCTATCCTGTCTACAACAGCAGACTGTCTGTGGGGTGACGTGCAGGCTCTCTGCAGCCAGCCAGGGGCTTGCTGTCAGCTATAGAGCTGTAGCCCAATGGTTATGTCACTCCCTGTACAGCCAGAGGTCATGGGTTCAAACCTACAGTGGGGCCCTTTGATAGGGCTGTCTACAGCTTTATTTTTATTTACTGTACATATGTCTATGCCGGCAAAACCACACACAGCTTACTATACCCATTAGGTGCCTCTGAGGGTGCTTTATAGGGCGCCCTATAGGCCACCTTATGGTTGCCATCCATATAGGGTGCACTATACATTATCCTGTGTCGCAACATACATGGTGCCCTATAGGGGACATTCTAGGGTGCCTTGGCGGACAGTGCACTGTAACATGTGCCTTACCGGCATCCGTATGTTAACACACTGTGAGAGCGGGTTTACTAGTGGTGGGAAATAAAATATAAATAGAAGGCCTCCTACAGCACTCCTCACCATGATACATACTGCCCCAGCCAGCCTTGTTCACTGGGCACTGTGAGGGGTTGAACCCCTGGCCCCTGCACCATTGGTCAGTGTCCTAGCCATTGTGCTGTGGCTCTGTTCCTGTGTTTATTCATCCGCGCGCAGCCTTGTAGCCATCAGCGCGCCATCTTGTGGCACACTAAATTAACAGCGCGCCGCCTTATGCCGCACAACATGGAAATGCCCCTAAAATAATGCCTCAGCTAGCTGTCTTCAATGGGCATTGTGGGGAATTGAACCCATGATCCCTGCATGAGTGGTCAGTGTCTTAACCATTGTGCTATGGCTCCGTTCCTGTTGTTTGCACATCAGCGCGCCACTTCTCCCTCCCACTATTGGACTGCCCCCTCACACATCAGCGCGCCGCCTTCTGCCCACCGGCTCGCCGCCTTCTGTTGCCCACATTTATCAGCGCACCGCCTTCTGCCGCCCAAACTTACCAATGCGCCGCCATCTGCCGCCCACACTAAACAGTGCGCCGCCTCATGCCGTAATAAAAATAACAGTGCGCCGCCTTCTGCCGCCCAAAATTAATATGCCTCCTAACCACTTTAGTCCATAAATGTTGGTGCCTCAGCTGGTCTATTTTGTTGAGCACAATGGGGGTTTGAACCCCTGGCCCTTGCACCATTGGTCGGTGTTTTCACCGTTGTACTATGGCTCTGTCGTTTGGTTTTGCAGCAGCGCCCCACTTAGCCTTCCCACGCGCTAATGTGGGCCCCGCACATTAGCGCGACGCACACACGTACGGTCCTGTTTTTTTATTTTTTCTGCCTGGCCCGCCCACTCCTTATATGGCACCAGCACACTAACGGGGACCCGCACAGCAACAGAGTTTAGTAAACATACCCCTAAGTCAGAACATCAGAAATTCCATGGGAGGGGCAGTAGTGAAGGCAGTCATGTGTAAGGGTTGTTTTTTTTAATCATCCCAACTCTACCCTAACATATAAATATCTCTGCTAGATTGAACAACACAGGGGCATGCAGAATTATACTCCGGACATGTGCACATTTCAAGGCGATTTGAGAAACTTGTCGGAACATGTCGGATATGGACAGCAGTGGTTCCAGAAACATAGACATGCATGTGATAGTATTTCTGAATGTAGTGGAGGAGTAGCCTATTGGTTTGCAAAGAACTTGGTGACCAAGGAAAACAGGGTTTAATCCCACTGGCAGTCCTTATAGCCTTAAGCATATTACTTAGCCCTCCATTGCCTCAGGAACAAACTTAGATTATAAGCTTTCTGAGGACAGGAAAATACCTACTGTACCCAATTATAATGTTTGTTGAACTACTATTGGAAAGGCATGAGTTAAATTTTACAAAATAAAAATCATTCCAGAATGAGCACATGTATCTCTCATCACATATATGTCACAGCCTGCTACTGTATTTTGCAAGTAGAGATATGCAATGGTGTGGCAGCCAAGAAAATGGTCTGTTTATTTATTTGTATGCTTTTTTTGGAGTAGTGAAATTTGTGGGGGAGTGAGAGAGCCTTCTCCTCTACTCTGTTCATGTCTTTAGTTGCCAAAATGAGTACTTTTCAGATGCTTAATAGTGCCCAGGGATGGGTATAGACATGGACATGTTCTATGCTAAATCCGAACATGCAGCACCATTCTAAAATTGGGTGCATACATTTATCTGTGGAGGAATACCCTAGGCATGCCTATGACTTACCCCAATGCAAAATAGACATGATCACGCTGGCATTCTAAAATGACCGTTGGGACTGGGCTGGCCTAAGAGTTGGTTCTAGGCATTGGCACCATAGACAAACCTGAAGTCTTATGTCCCCCTGGCTGTCAGAACCTATTGACTAGCTTTGAATTCCCTACTCTTTACCGTGCCCTGGAAGCTGCTGTCCTAGGTGACCTCCTAGTTTGCCCAATGGTTGGACAGGCCTTAATTAGGACATTGATGTGAGTTGCACGTCTGAATGGGTATTTTCAGATGTGGGAATCATGGATAGCATTTTTAAAATTACCCCCTTAATGTACATTAGTAACTACCCTCCTAAATAACCAAGGAACCAGAGACAGAATGGCAAATAAAAATACTTTGTGAACACCTATCCAAGGTTATCTAAATAAATGTTCATATTAATGCCTGCCACTCAACATTTCATTTCAATTCATTTTCATTTATTGTGGTCTTGGGCAAGCTACTTAACCCTCCACAGCCCATGTTCCCTGTAAAATAGTTATCTCCAAGTTATAATGCCCTGTTCAATGTAATTTCAGTTTGTTCAATGTAAACCACACTGATGCAGAATAGCGCGGTATATAAGAGAATGTTAATAAATAAATAAATAAATAATAACGATTTGTATTTGTGTTACTGCTCTGTATTTATGTCACTGTTCTTTTGGAAAAAATGTTCTAATAAAAGGTTTTTGGTTTTTTTTTTTAAATTATATACCACCATCATGGCTCAAAAAGTAAAAAACAGCAGTTTATAATATATATAAAAACAATTGGAAAACTAACAGAAATCACCTAACTCAACGAAGAAAAGAAAACAGCAGGACCAAATCAAAGGCCAATTACAACAACGGCAGGACCATACCAAGAGCTAATTACAATAGCAGCTCATTTAAAGCCCAGCAACTAATGTGACTAGAATAATCATAATCCTGAAACAGAAATAGCAAATGTAGCTAGAATAATCATCATCCTCAAATGGAAATAGCAAAGCTTAGATATGCTTTCTGAAAATAAATAATTTAAAGTACAGACCTCTAAGGATAGAAACTGCCACAGAAAATGCCTTATTCCTCCATTTCTTCAAACACATAGGGGTATGTTTACTAAACTTTCTTAACGTGCGCGCCGTGCAATTAGCACGCACTAAGGTACCTTAGCGCATGCTAATGACGCTTTAAGGGGCAAAAAATGCGCTGTAGTGTGCGCTCACGCGTGCAGCGGCGCAAATGAGCACTGAAGGAGGGGAAAGGCTCCCGGAGGGCGGAGGAAGGCTCCCCAGGGGCAGAGAGAAGGGGTCAATGGGTGGAGAATGGGAGGGGAGAGGCTCCCCGCACACTAACGATGTGAAATTCGAGGCCAAAACTAACGCAAGTGAAAACCTCGCGTTAGAGCTGATTTAAAGGGAAAAGAAACCATTTCTGTCAGCAATGTACAGCAAAACCAGGGAAACCCACAAAAAAGTGATAAGTGTGATACATGTGCACGGAACAAAAGTGCAAATAAACATTGAAAATGACCCCAACAAAATAAAAAAAAATCATAATCAAGCTGGGCAATAGTGATAGTAATGGGAAAAATCAAAAAAACACTCCCAAGAAAGCCTCAAAAAATAAATATGAATTTTGGAAGGGTCTACGTTCCGTCCCCATACAAGGTGAATGATCCCACAGTGAAATAGCACTGATCAGGGTTTCTCTCTCCATTGGACAGGTTACCTATGGAATGCACATGTTCCACAACAGCAGGGCGGGCATGTTGGAATGGGCACCTGGACAGATGCTGGGAAAGGGGATACAGAGGGCTGCAGGCGGCACATGCTGTGGTACAGCTGGGGCACAGTGTGGACTGGGCAGATGCCTAGATGGCACTTAGGAATGCTGAAACTGAACAGCAGCCAGACAGCAACTGATGAGGGCCCAACATTGGCACGAGAGTGTTTATCACACTGTCACAGGGGATAGTACCCAGCAGGTACCCCCAAGGTCACAGAACACTGGCAGGCGGTGTTGGGGGGAAGCGTGGACGCCCATGCAGGCACCCATACCCCAGAACACGCACCATAGGCAGCCACCTACCTGCACACTGGATGGCTTGAGACTGCACACCACCAGCACCACCAGCAGAAGGGCATGTCAGCATGGTGGCACAGGGGTACTGGAGGTGGAGGGGGGCAGTGGCAGCTGCCCAGAGCCGACCATGGCCTAGCCCTGTGTAGGTGGGTGCCATGCACTGCAACAGACAGGCTCTGTCTGACAAACAACCATGGTATCTCCAGGGACTGCACTGCCTCTGTGAGCACAGTGTGGTGCAGTGATCACAGCCAGTGTGTTTAGGAGCAGAAGGTCACAAGTTCAAGCCCCAGCTGGGGCTACTGCCAATCCAGTCCCCATATTTTACCTGCTACTAAACTGTGATAGTAAGGACAAACCTTTATTGCAGAGAACATACGCATGGTTCAAACGCCTATATTTTACCTCACCGAGCACAGACTCCAGAAACATGCTCATTACCTAGAGCAGAGTCCCCCAAATGCAGTCCTGGAGGGCCACAAATCATTCAGGTTTTATGCTATCTCCAATATAAGGCCATGTCAGCATGGTGGCGGAGGAGTACTGGTGGTGGAGGGTAGTGGCAGCTGCCCAGAGCAGACCATGGCCTAGCCCTGTGTAGGTGGGTGCCATGCACTGCAACAGACAGGCTCTGTCTGACAAACAACCATGGTATCTCCAGGGACTGCACCATTTCTGTGACCACAGTGTGGTGCAGTGAACACAGCCAGTGTGTTTAGGAGCAGAAGGTCACAAGTTCAAGCCCCAGCTTGGGCTATTGCCAATCCAATCCCCATATTTTACCTGCTACTAAACTGTGATAGTAAGGACAAACCTTTATTGCAGAGAACATACGCATGGTTCAAACGCCTATATTTTACCCCACCGAGCACAGACACCAGAAACATGCGCATTACCTAGAGCAGAGTCCCCCAAATGCAGTCCTGGAGGGCCACAAATCATTCAGGTTTTATGCTGTCTCCAATATAAGGCTATGTCAGCATGGTGGCAGAGGGGTACTGGTGGTGGAGGGGGCAGTGGCAGCTGCCCAGAGCAGACCATGGCCTAGCCCTGTGTAGGTGGGTGCCATGCACTGCAACAGACAGGCTCTGTCTGACAAACAACCATGGTATCTCCAGGGACTGCACCATTTCTGTGACCACAGTGTGGTGCGGTGAACACAGCCAGTGTGTTCAGGAGTAGAAGGTCACAGGTTCAAGTCCCAGCTATGGTTCCTGCCAACCCAGTCCCCATATTTTACCCACAACTGAAACGTGCTACTACAGACAGAACCTTTATTGCAGATGACGTAAACAGGCCCAAAACACCTACGTTTTACCCAACAGAGCACAGACACCAGAAACAGGCACATTACCTAGAGCAGAGTATCCCAAATGCAGTCCTGGAGGGCCAAACACCATTCAGGTTTTATGCTGCCTCTAATAAAGATGCCTGTGCTGCATTTCTATGCGCCGCCCCCATGGTATGCAGATGTATACCATGCATATTCATGAGGGACAGCATGAAAACCCGAACAGTGTTGCGCACACCAGGACCGGGGTTGGGAACCTCTGCCATAAAGCAGCAGCCAACAGGGCCAGACAAACCCGCACCCCCAGGCTCCATTATCCAATGCCTCCTGGAGAGGCAGGACATTGGGCCCTGCGTGCATCTCCCAATACTAGCACCTGCATACCTTAGCAATGCCACCCTAAACCAGGGAATACAGTACACAGCTATCAAAAGGTTGCTATGATAACCGGCAGATAGCAATTCCGAGGTTAAGTACAATTATCTGATTGAGCTGCATCATGGCAACCTTTCTGATGTCTGTGGAGTGTGCTACAGGTCTTGTGTCTGACAGTGTTTACCACCCTGGGGAGTGACCCCAACAGTATTGCATGCCATAGCCATGCCTGCACTGTGCCCAAGACTGGAGCGGTGGCCAGGGCTGCCAAACACCCCTATAGTTCTACAAAGCTGGCATAGGTGTGGGAGCGTGTATCTGCTATCCAGTGTGTGGTGTTGCAAACACCCCCCACAGCCCACACTGCCAGCACTGTTGCCAGTATTGGCCTCCAAGGGCACAGAGCAGTGGCAGGAGGTGCTTGGGGGGAAGCATGGACGTCTATGCAGGCACCCCTACCCCAGAACCCGCACCATAGGCAGCCGCCTACCTGCACACTGGACGGCCTGAGACTGCGCACCACCAGCACCACCAGCAGAAGGGCATGTCAGCATAGTGGCAGAGGGGTACTGGTGGCGGAGGGGGCAGTGGCAGCTGCCCAGAGCAGACCATGGCTTAGCCCTGTGTAGGTGGGTGCCATGCACTGCAACAGACAGGCTCTGTCTGACACACAACCATGGTATCTCCATGGACTGCACCAATTCTGTGACCACAGTGTGGTGTGGTGAACATAGCCAGTGTGTTGAGGAGCAGAAAGTCACAAGTTCACATCCCAGCTGGGGCTACTGCCAATCTAGTCCCCATATTTTAACCACTACTAAACCATGAAAGTACAGACAAACCTTTTTTCCAGAGAACATAACCATGGTTCAAATGCCTCTATTTTACCGTACATAGCACAGACACCAGAAACATGCGCATTACCTAGAGCAGAGTCCCCCAAATGCAGTTCTGGAGGGGCACAAATCATTCACGTGTTATGCTGTCTCCAATATAAGGACATGTCAGCATGGTGGCGGAGGGGTACTGGTGTTGGAGGGGGCAGTGGCTACTGCCCACAGCACACCATGGCCTAGCCCTCTTCACGTGGGTGCCGTGCACTGCAACAGATAGGGCCTGTCTGACGAACAGCCATGGACTCCCCTGGGAATGCACAGCTTCCTTGTGAAGGTGGTGGTGCAGTGGACACAGCCAGTGCCTTTAGGACCAGAAGGTCACAGGTTCAAATCCCAGCTGGGGCTCCTGCAACCCAGTCCCCTTATTTTACCCATGAAGAAAACATGGTAGTAAAGACTGAACCTTTATTGCTGAGAACATAAGCATGGGTCAAACACCTATATTTTACCCTACACAGCACAAACACCATAAAAATGCACATTACCTACATCCGAGTCCCCCAAATGCAGTCCTGGAGTGCCACAAATCAATCAGGTCATATGCTGTTTCCAATATAAGGACATGTCAACATTTTTGCGGAAGAGTACAGGTGGTGGAGGGGGCAGTGGCTGCTGGCCACAGCAGACAGTGGGCTAGCCCTGTGCAGGCTGGCACCGTCCACTGCAACAGACAGGCTCTGTCGGATGTACAGTCATGGACTCCCCAGGGAATATACCATAGCTGTGGAAACACGGTGGTGCAGTGCACACAGACAGTGTGTTCAAAAGCAGAAGATCACAGGTACAGGTCCCAGCTGTGGCTCCTGGCAACCCAGTCCCCTTATTTTACCCATGATGAAAACATGGTAGTAAAGACTGAACCCTTATTGCTGAGAACATAAGCATGTCTCAAACACCTATATTTTACCCTACACAGCACAAACACCATAGAAATGTGCATTACCTATGGCAGAATCCCCAAAATGCAGTCCTGGAGGGCCACAAATCCATCAGGGTTTATGCTGTCTCCAATCTAAGGATGGAGCGTTACTGGTGGTGGAGGTGGCAGCGGCTGGTGCCCACAGCAGACCATGGCCTAGCCCTGTACAGGTGGGTGCCGTGCACTGCAAGAAACAGGCCCTGTCAGATGTACAGTCATGGACACCCCAGGGAATACAGCATATCTGTGGCAACACGGTAGTTCAGTGCACACAGACAGTGTGTGCAAGAACAGAAGGTCACAGGTTCAAGTCCCAGCTGTGGCTCCTGCCAACCTAGTCCCCATAATTTTCCCACTAAGAAAACATGTTATTAAAGAGTGAACCTTTACTTCAGAGAACATAAGCGTGTGTGAAACGCTCTTATTTTACTTTAAACAGCACACACCACAGACGGATGTGCATCATGGGTGCGAGAGGACTAACCCTACCCTGGTAACGGCAGCACACAGTCTGCAGAAGTTATTTTGTAGCCAGCCAGACATCTCTTTACAGTTATAGAGCTGTAGCCCACTGGTGACTGCACTGCCTGTGGAGCCAGAGGTTGTTGGTTTGAATCCATGGTGGGTTAATTTACTTTATTTATTTACATTCCCTCATATACCGCGCTATTCTGCACCATAGTGGTTTACATTGCACAAACTGGACATACATTGAACAGGGCATTATAACTTGGAGATAACTATTTTACAGGGTACATGGGGGGCTGTCTGGGGCAGTTTGTGTGTAATTTCAAGTAGTACAGCCAGCAGAAACACCCTCACAGTGCTGTAACCTTAATGTGCCTTATAAGGTGCCTTATGGGGCACCTGAAGATTACAGCACTGTGAGGGTGTTTGAGCTGGCACTACTAATTTAAATACCTGCCACAGGCAGCCCTCATAAATAACCCCACTGTGGATTCAAACCCACAACCTCTAGCTCCACAGGCAGCAAGGTAACCTGTGGGCCACAGCTCTACAGCTAAGAACAGATGCCTGGCTGGCTACAGAAGGAATCCTGCAGACTGTGTGCTGCGGTTACCAGTTTAGGGTTGATCCATTCATAACCATGCTGCACTGCACATGACGTTTATAGCACTGTGAGGGTGTTTCACCTGGCAGCACTGCTATAACGTAGAAAGGAGACTGCCTCAGGTAACACTGTTGTAACGTAAGAAGACATATGCCTCACGCAGCACTGATGTACATTAAAAAGCACTATGCCTCATTCAGCACTGCTGTATAATAAAGTGTAATGCCTGAGACAGGTAATCATTAACCCCACTGGGGGATTGAACTCATGACCCCTGCACCATCAGTCAGTGCCTTAACCATTGTGCTCCACTGCTGTTCCTCTTTGCATGTCAGCGCACCTACTTAAGATTTCCATGCGTTAAAATGCACAGTGCTGCCATCAAAAACAGTGCTATGACCTTGTGGGACCTCATACGGCACCCTATAAAGCGCACTATAAGGAACATTCTAGGGTGCCTGGGCGGACAGTGCACTTTATAGTATGCCCTCTGGAGTGCCTTATGGGGCGGCTGATGTGGCACCTTATGTTACAGCACTTTGAGAGTGTGTTTGCTAGCAGCACTAATCAAAACAATATTAAATTGCCTCATAATGCAATATTACACATAACAGGTAGTACTTCAGCCAGCCTTATTCATTGGGCACAGTGGGGGATTGAACCCATAACTCCTGCATCATTAGTCAGTGTCTTAACATTGGGCTACACTGCTGTTTCTCCTTGCATATCAGCGCACCTACTGAACATTTTCATGCGTTACAATGCACAGTGCTGCCATCAAAAACAGTGCTATGACCTTGCGTGCCTCATAGGGCACCCTATATGGCGCCCTATAGGCCACCCTTTATGCAACATTGTAGGGTGCCGTGGTGGACAGTGCACTTTAAAATGTGCCCTCTGGGGTACCTTATGGGGTGCCTTATGCAGCACCTTATGTTACAGCGCTTTGAGAGTGCGTTTGCTAGCAGCAGTAATTAAAATAAAATTAAAATGCCTCATAATGCAATATGACATGTAAATGGTGGTGCCTCAGCCAGCCTCATTCATTGGGCACAGTGGGGGATTGAACCCATGACCCTTGCACCATCTGTCAGTGTCTTCACCATTGTACTGCAGCCCTGCTCCTTTGTTTGCACATCAGCGCGCCTGCTTATGCTTCCCGCGCGCATTACACGTACGCTAATGTGCGTGGTGCACGCTAATCCCGTTTTGTTACTTTAAACTGAAACACCCACTCCTTATATGGCATCCTGCACACTAACGCAGCGCGCACGTTAAGAAAGTTTAGTAAACATACCCCATAGATATATTAGAAGGAATTAAAATTGCAGCTTTATTTCTTGCATTTATTTTTAATTTTTGTTTCTCTTATTGATGGACTGTACAGAACTTTGATGTCACTGACAAAGGGTGATATAGCAAATACAAATAAACATAAACATAAACAATGCCCAATAAAATCCTTTGGATCAATCTTAATGGTCTATTTGGAACATATATCTGCAAATGATTAACAAATATCTTAGATTCTATCTTGGATAGGCAACAAATGCACATTAGTATAGCACTGCCCCTCCTTTTCAAACCAGCAACAATATAGGCTGCAATGTTCTGGACTATCTGTAGGTGATACACCCATTTAGTGGGTAAACCTATATATAATGCATTTCAGTAGTCCAGAATGCTGAGAGCCATAGCTTTGAAAGCCATACAAAAAGCTTACTTAGAAACATATGGCTTAACTGTTTGGGCTGTATGTATCCTGTCAAAAGATATGAAAACTTTGATCCAACTCTGTCCTCTCATAACCTAACAAAACTCCCAAAGATTTAATAGTATCTTTCATAGGGATTGTCCAACCATCTATAGTTGGTTTGATCCTGATAGTAGACAAGACAATCTTACCAAAATGCAGACATTCTGTATTTTGTATATTAAGTACCATTTCACTTGTTTTCATACTAGATTTGAGTCAAACAATTATTCAGTTTCATAATTGCTCTGGATCAGGTTTTAAGAAAGCTAATAACTGCAAATTAGCATAAGCAGAAAATTCTATATCGAATGAATGTACTGTCTTCCCCAATGCTGCCAAAAAAAGATGTTAAATAAGAGAGTGGCAAAGGGGAGCCCTGAGGTACTCCCTATCACAAGGTATTTTTTCTTCCAACCAATCTCCCTCAAAAAAGACCTTAAATGTGTGATTGATCAAAAACGATGTAATCCAAGATAGGACCTTGCCTGTAATCCCCAAAGCAGCAGGGGTTGCATAAAGAGCTTGCATGTTGGGGCATTCCTAAAAGAAGCTCTGCATTTTAAGCAAAGGTAAGGGTGTGTGGCTATTAATTACTAGTTCTCTGCCTGAGAGTGCTTAAAAGGGTTTTTGGTACATTCTTAAAACAAAGTTACATTCTCGTTGGTGCCTTAGTTCAAAAGGGGAAATATTTTCTTTAGTGGTGTAGATTTAGAAACTCTGCCTTCAGTATCTTTCTCAGCTCTTTGATGCTGCTGACACCTCATCAAGAGTTAGTGGGCCTGCTTAGCCTATGAAAGAACAGAGAGCAGCTGAATGTTGCATGAAGGGCTTCAGAGCCTTGCATGTTGAGGCATTCCTAACAGAGGCTCTGAATTTCAAGCAAAGGTAAGGGTGTGTGGCTATTAATTACTAGTTCTCTGCCTGAGAGCTCTTAAAAGGGTTTTTGGTACATTTTTAAAACAAATTTACATTCTTTTTGGTGCCTTAGTTCAAACGGGGAAATATTTTCTTTGGTGGTGCAGATTTAGAAACACTACTTTCAGTATCTTTCTCAGCCCTTTGAACCTACTGACACCTCATCAGGTGTTAGTTCCCTCCCTACCCCCCCTCCCCCCCATCCAACTCCCATTTACCCCATGTAAGCAGTCTTGCTTTATAGGGCACCTCCCCAGTTAGCTACACACAGGGATTTGTAATAGCACATTTAGAAGAAACATAAAAGAGGTTATTTTTTTTTTCTGAAAGGACAGCTGGGAAACAAGCTGGTACTTTGGTAAGCCTCTCTCTCTTTTGCTTCAACAGATGCCTAAGTTCCACCAGCTGAATAATGGATGGGAAAAAATCATATCGCTAAAGCTGTTGCCCCCATTATAGTTTCTGCCTCTATCCAGACACAGATCCCAATGCCAGTTTAAGGACTGGTTCCATGCGCAGGGTTCCTACATGCTGAAGCTCTCAGGAAACAAGTGGAGGAGATCAGAGAAGAGGTGTTGAGGCTGAGGAGCATTCAAGACAGTGAGAAGTACATTATGAGATGCTTCTTGAAATATCCAAGCTCTCCATCAGAGGAGAAGATGGGAGCCTATGGAATGATGAAGATAGGACACGAGTCACCATGGCCTGAAAAAACACCAATCCTGCTCCTTCAGCCCTTGAATTGAAGAATCATTATGCAGCCCTGGAAGTGCATAAGGTGAAAGTATCCCAGGAAAGGGAAGAACCAGAACTTGAGCACCCCAAAGTTGCAGAATCAGTGACCACAAGGAAACAAAGGGTAGTGGTGGTTGGTGACTCTCGTCTGAGGGGTACTGAGGAATCCATCTGCTGACCAGACTTGATATCCAGAGAAGTATGCTGTCTGCCAGGTGCCAAAATGTTTGCCGAGACTCGTCAAACCCACCGACTATTACTCATTCATATTGGCACAAATGTTGTCTTCAATACTCCCTGTTGAGGATAAAGGCCAAGGCAGAGATGCTCACATCCTAAAGGTAAATTCATGGCTGCATGGATGGTGTCATCAGAAGTGTTTTGGTTTCCTGGACCTTGGGATGCTATTCTAAGGGTTGCAGAACAGAGATGGCACCCATCTGTCCCAGAAGGGTTGACATGTCTTCAGTAGCAGACTGGCTAACCTACTGAAGAGGATTTTAAACTAGATTCGTTGGGGATGCGTGAAGAAAGTCCCCAGGTAAGTGAAACATTAAATACCTTTATGAAAATGGGTAAAAGGGGCAACATATGGAAATCAGTGTGTATAAATGCCCATAGCATGGGAAATAAGATCCCAGATGTTGAAGCTTTAATGGGAGTGGCTGACTTGGATTTAGTGGTGGTAACAGAAACATGGTTCACAGACAACCATGACTTGGATGTAACTATACCAGGCTATACTTATTCAGAAAGACAGGGTAGAAAGAAGGGGAGGAGGAGTGGCACTGTATGTAAAAATAATATTAAAGCTATGGAAATACAGGGCTTAAAAGGGACAGAGGAGGCAATGTGGGATAAAACTAGAAAGTGGGAAAGAGAAATCTATTTGCATTGGTGTGATATACAGAACTCCCTCACATGAGGAAGAGGTGCACAGAGAGTTAATATGCCAGATGTTGATTGGCACATCCCTGCTGCAGTATCATCTAGAAGTAAGGAGATCCTGGATTCTCTACAGGAAGAACTATTCAGGCAACTGGTAACAGAACCCACACATGAAGGGGCCATATTGGACTTGGTCCTTACCAATGGTGAAAGTGTTTTTGATGCTATAGTGGGAGATCATCTCACATCCAGTGATCCCCAGATGGTGTTGTTCAGAATTAGGGCTACGGCTAATAAATCCATTCAAAAGCGAAGGTCTTAGACCTTAGGAAAACTAACTTTGCCAAGATGGGCCAATACCTCAAGGAGTCGTTAGTGGGATGGGAACAGCTGGGGGATGTAGAAAAACAGTGGACAAAACTGAAAGGGAATATTTTAAGGGTAGATAATCTTGTTGTTAAAATAGTAAATAAAGGTAAAAGGAAAAGGAGACTGCTATGGTTTTCAAAAGAAGTAGCTGAAAAGGTGAAGAATAAGAGGGAGGCCTTCATGAAATACAAGAGATCGCAGAGAGAGGAAGATAGGCATCTATATTTGATTAGAGAAGCTAGCAAAGTAGTCAGGAAAGCAAAGATTCAAAAGGAGGAGGAAATAGCCAATGCAATAAAATGGGGGGATAAGACATTTTTCAGATATGTTATTGAGAAGAGGAAGGGCAAAAGTGGTATTCTCAGACTTAAGGATGAAGGGGAGGAATATGTAGAAGCTGAAAAGGATAAAGCAGAATTACTTAACAAATATTTCTGTTCTGTGTTCACAGATGAAGAACCAGGAGCAGGACCTAGAAAACACCCACAAACAGGAACAGAAGTGAGGGGCACCTTGAACGATTTTCAGAAGACTGTGTTCGTAAGGAACTAGCTAAACTTAAAGTAGACAAAGTGATGGGACCAGATGGGATACACCCGAGAATACTGAGGGAACTTGGACACGTTCTAGCAGCTCCACTGATCAACCTTTTCAATGCCTCTTTGGAGTCAGGAGTGGTGCCAGAGGATTGGAGAGAGGCACATGTGATCCCTTTACACAAAAGTGGGAGAAAGGATGTGGTTGAAAACTACGGGCCAGTTAGTCTAAACTCTGTGGTGAGTAAATTACTGGAAATGCTGCTGAAAGAGAAAATAATGAGGTTTCTGGAGTCCAACAGATTACCAGATCCGAGACAGCATGGATTCATCAGAGGCAGGTCTTGTCAGACAAATCTGATTGTTTCTTTGACTGGGTGACCAGGGAGTTGGACTGAGGGAGAGCCTTAGATGTGGTGTATTTAGATTTCAGTATAGCCTTTGACACTGTTCCGCACAGGCGACTTATAAACAAACTGAGCACTCTTGGGATGGATCCTAATGTTACTGCTTGGGTTGGAAATTGGTTGAGTGGGAGTCAGCAATGGGTACAGGTAAATGGAGCTCACTCTGAGGAGAAAAAGGTTACCAGTGATGTGTCCCAGGGATCTGTTCTTGGTCCGATTCTTTTTAACATTTTTGTTAGTGATATTGCGGAAGGGCTGTCAGGTAAGGTTTGCCTCTTTGCAGATTATACCAAAATCTGCAATAGAGTAGACACCCAGGAAGGTATAGATAACATGAGAAGGGATCTAGGTAAGCTTGAAGAATGGTCTTGAATTTGGAAGCTGAGATTTAATGTTAAAAAATCAAGGAATCTTGGGGGCATAGGGAGAGGAATAGCCAGCAGAGGAAAGGAGGCAATAGTGCCTCTGTCTAAGTCTTAGGTGCAACCTCATTTGGAGCATTGTGTGCAATTCTGGAGACCGCACTTTCAAAAGGATATAAGCAGGTTGGAATCGGTGCAGAGGATTGATACTAAAATGGTTAGTGGTCTTCATTATAAAGCATATGAGGACAGACTTAAGGAGTTTAATATGTATACTTTACAGGAAAGGCGGGATAGAGGCGATATGACTGAGTCATTTAAATACCTCCATAGCATAAATGCACAGCAGGAAAACCTCTTTCGATTGAAAGCAAGCTCTGCTACGAGGAGACATAGGATGAGGGTGAAAGGAGATAGACCCAGGAGTAATATGCAGAAATATGTCTTTAAGGAAAGAATGCTAAATGTGTGGAATATTCTCCCAGTGGAGGTGGTAGTGATGAGAACAGTATCTGAATTCAAAAGAGCATGGAACAAACATGGTAGTGGTTGATATGGAAGGGTAGACTAGATAGGCCAAGTGGTCTTTCTCTGCCATCATGTTTCTATGTTTCTTTCTTAAAAGTAGTAAATTAGGTTCCTTCCACTAAATCAAAGGCAGAAGAAAGATTTAAAAATAATCAAAAGAACAGAAATATTTGTATCCAGATTACAGTAAACTGTATCTAATATAGCCACTAGTAGAGATTCTGTACTACAACCAGGCCGAAAACCAGCCTGTCCAAGATCTAGCAACTATCTTCCAAGAACAATTCTGTCTGAGTGACTGCTTCCTTGTCAATCACCATTGATATAATGGACAAAATGGAGATAGGGCAATATCCTTTACAACTATCAGATACTGTTGTACCCTTTTTGCACCCATTTTGGCTAGTTTTGCTTTTTAATTTTTTACAAAGACTTTCCACTTTCTTTGAACAGAACTTTCTTGATGTTTTTCCTTAGCTTTTCTGAAGTTCTGCCATTTGTATCCAAAGTGGGGAATTGATTTTGCAGGCAGTGGTATATTTTCAAAATCATATTTTGCTACATTTCAGTAGCTTACTCTTTTTCAGTTTTAGATTAAATTTGCATACTAGAAGTTGATAATCTGTACCACAGTCAGCTCCAGGTTATGTCTTTGCTGATGTTATTGAGCTTTTCCATCACTGACTTCCACAAATGTAGTCAATTTGATTTTTGTACAATCCGTTGAGCAGTCCATGTGTACAGTCATCACTTGTGTTGTTGGAAAAAGATGTTTGAAATGAATAGATTGCTGGTTTTTCAGAATTCTATCAGTCTTTCTCCAGCTTCATTTATATTGCCAAGCCCATATTTTCCAACCACTTTTTCTTATTCTTTATTTCTCAACTTTTGCATTACAGTTGTCCAAGACTATCAGTATATCTTGTTTGCATGTTCTGTTGATTTCAGTTTGTACTTGTTCATAGAACTGATCAACTTATTCCTCTTTTGCAACTGTTGGTGCATAAATCTGAATAATAGTTGTGTTGATAGGCATTCATGATAGACAAATAGAAATTAAGCGTTCACTGATTGCATTCATTACAGTTCTTGCAAGTTTTTCTCAATTATAAATGCAACGCCATTTCTTATTTGCCTTTCATTTCTGACATAGTAGATCATGTGATCATCAGATTCAAAGTGCCCAGTGCCAGTCCATTCCAGTTCACTGATATCTAAAGAATCAAGTTGTATATGTTCAATTTCATTCTTCACTACCTCCATCTTTCCATGGTTCCTACATCATACTTTCCATATCCCAGTATACAGAATAAGACATCTTGGCAGCTTCTGACTCTCATTTCCTGCAAAGCTATATCAACAGTTAGATGTCTCAAGGGCTTTGATCCAACCACATCATAAATGCTGCCTTTACTCTGACGTGTCTTTAGCCCTTCCCCAGTAGGCTATTGAATGATTTTTGATCTGGGGTTCTCATGTTATGACTATCCATTGGGTTTTCATAGCAAGTTATGGAAGTAGATTGCTAGGTCTTTCTTCTGCCCAGGCAATGCCAGTGTTGTTGCCGTTGTCACAGAAATGTGATCCTCACCACCAACACCATCCCATACTGCTGCTGACCAGATGGGTGGTTTGTCTTAATCTGAGTTCTCAGCTGAGACATGTCCATCTTGGGAGACCTTGCCAGTAGTTAAGCTAACAATATCATAGCTCTCTGCATTATTGATGCACACAATCCTTCTCAACATGATAAGCCGCAAACCAAGTGAGGCAAAGGTTCTATACAACTAGTCAAACCCAAACTGTGCTTTAAAGTACAATTTTATCAATATAAATGTTGGCCAGTTTCTTTGTATCCACTGTTAATTTCTCTGCCTTTTTTTTAATTAAATTTTCTTGCTCAAGGAGATTTTGTACTGTTATGAACATTTGTTTAGGTTTATTTAAGATTTGTTTTATAAATAAAGAAAATCTAGTTTTCTTAGCTGACTGAATTTCTCATAGATAATGATTAGCTTCTTGCTTCCACTCTTTTCATATTCTAAGCCTGATTTCCTTCATTGTCTTTCTAAATGATGCAAATTCTGCTTCAGTATTTTCAAAATACAAGAATACCACAGACTATTATTTTTGGATTTAATGGTAGTAGTAATTAAAGGAACTATTCCATTAAGGGCAGAACTGACTGCACTATGTTAGTCATCTTTCTACACTGCAAAGTCATATTTTCCCAAAGATTTACATTACTTTTTGCTCTTTCAGTTATAGTTCTTTTAACTAATTCCTGATTTCTTTGCCACCCATCCTTCAACTCTAAAGTCATAAAATGATGGTCAGGCCATGCTACTAATTCTCTTTCAACTGAAAATTCTGATGTTGTACTAGAGAAGTTGAGGCAAAAACTAGTTCTAAAACATAACCTCCTTGATGGGTAGGTTTATCGACTCGTTTCAATCCTGCTATTTCTAAAGAAGACAATATTAAAAGTGTTACCAAATTGTCATCTGGATAAATATTGAAATCCCCTAAGACCAAGAGCTCTTCAAATTATAACTACATGGTTAAAATACCTTCAAATATCTTATCCCAGGTAGATTTATCTAAACCTGGAGAGCAATCAAATAACACAATTCCAAACTTATTACAATTAGCTATCTTTAATGCTGCCCTATTTAACCCTGGGAGTACCGATGGGGTCAAAAGTGACCCCATTGTAAGTTTCACAACGCGTATCTCAGAAACTAGTTGTTCAAGAATGCAATCTTTTTATGACTTTTCACATGTCAATATTCTCTTTATATTGTGCCATGAGAGGAATAATTTTCATCCGCTAGGTGACACTAGGGATGAATTGCAGCACAGAGTACCAGTGGGGTCATTTTTGACCCCAGTTGCTTATGTCTGGTTTGGATCATGATACAATTTGCAGTTTTGTGAATTTTTTGATCTGACAAAGGTATTTATCATTAATTATGTATCATTTATTTTTTGTACGCTTATTTTATGAAAATTACACATTTCCTGTAATTGATATCATACGTTCTCTCATTATTTCCGATGAAATCTAAAAGCTTTCAGCTCGTTCATCACAATTATTGTACACCTATAGTAAAACTGCTTTGCGTTTTATTCAACTTTATCTTTGTTTATTTCTTTTAGGTTATTGTTTATGATGTCAAAACGAAAGTATTCAGCTGCCCAAGTAAGAGAAATATTGCAACGAGATACTGACAGTGACGGATCTGAGTTGTCTGATGATGCAGCATATTCAGCAAGCGAAGAAGCATATCAGCCAAGTTCGGGCGATAAATCTGATGATGACAGTCATGATTCAGATGGCGACATCAGTTGGTTGCCAAGTGAATGTGAGACTGATGTTGAGCAGGTAACATCGCCTGCATCAAAGAGTCAAGTTACAGGTCGAGGCAAAGGTCGAGATTGTGCTGGATGGGGAAGAAGGCAGGAGTCCTCTGTGTCAGTATCATCTGTGAGGAATCTTAGTTGTGGTCGTAGAGGAGCTAAGAGGTCATCAACTATAAGCACAAACGTTGCCATTGAAGCCTATGTAACTAAGGATTCCACATCTTGGAACAGGAAACCTATAAAGCAAGCTACTGGAAGATACGCCAGAGCTAATGTCATGCCCGTACAACAAGGTCCTACAAGGTATGCTGTACGAAATGTTGATGGTCCTCTTGCAGCATTCCACTTGTTCATGAGGAAGAACTTATTGAATGAAATCATGATGTGGACGAGCAAACAAGGAAGACACATTTATGACGACACTTGGAAAGATTTGACAGATGGAGAATTTCAATGTTTTCTTGGACTTCTGTTCCTCTCAGGCATGTACAAGTCACAAAATGAATCCATAGTTCAGTTGTGGAACCTTGAAGATGGTTGTTCTGTTTTTGGCAAAAATATGGCCCGTAACCGTTTTCAGCAAATTTCTTGTGCTCTCAGATTTGATGATGCAACCAACAGACGTGAACAATGAGGCGTGGATAAGCTTGCTCCAATCAGACATGTTTTTGATACCTGGGAAGCAACTCTAAGTGACGCCTTTGTTCCTGGTGAAAATGTTACCGTGGATGAGCAACTGCTTATATTTCGTGGCCGCGTTCTGTTCAGACAATATATTCCCAGCAAACCTGGGAAATATGGCATAAAGCAATGGATGTTGTGTGACAGTGCAATGTCATATGTTCTGCGTCTTCAAGTATATACAGGAAGGGAACTCGGACAAAACAGGGAACAGAATCAGGGTGAAAGGGTTGTGCTGCAACTCACTGAAGGATTGACGCGATCTGGCAGAAATGTTACTGTTGACAATTTCTTCTGCAGTTTATCCCTGTCACGGAAATTGCTAGAAAAACAAATGACACTATTGGGGACAATTACAAAGAACAGAAAAGAATTACCTCCAGAATTTGTAACAGCAAATGGCCTAGAGGTATTCACTTCACTGTTTGCCTTTCGCGATGACACCACTCTGGTTTCCTATTGCCCGAAGAAAGGAAAAGTGGTTGTTCTTCTGAGAAGTTTGCATGATCAAGAAGAAGTAGATAACACACATCCAGACAAAAAAACCACGCATGATCTTGGACTATAATTCTAGTAAAGGTGGAGTAGACACGGCAGATCAATGTTGCACACGTATACCACAAAACGAATGACAAGACGCTGGCCAGTGACAATCTTCTACAACATGTTGGACATCAGTGCTTTGAACGCCTTCATTGTTTGGATGTCACTAAATCCAGAATGGCAGTCCAAGTCAAAGCAAAGACGTCGTCTATTCCTCTTGGAATTAGGAAAGCAGCTGCTTCAGAGTAATTGCAGAGAGACTTCTTCTAGCATTGAAGAAGCCACTGATGCTGTTTGCAATGTCGGGATCCCAAAGAAAAGGGCAAGGTGTCACTGCTGTTCCAGAGAAAAAGACAAGAAAAGCAACATAGTTTGTACCTCCTGCAAGTGCAATGTTTGTAAAGAACATTCAGAAATTTTATTTATTTATATTCTCTTATATACTGTGCTATTCTGCATCAGTGCAGTTTACATTGAACAGGGCATTACAACTTGGAGATAACTATTTTACAGGGAGCATGGGTTATGGAGGGTTGAGTGGCTTGCCCAGGACCACAAGGAGCACCTGTGGGACTAGAAACCCCAGTCCTTCTGGCCCAAGGTTGTTGTTCTCTAGTGGGATTTGAACCTCTGACCTTGCAGCCTGAAGTGCCTTGCCCCAACCACTAGGCCACACCTCCACTCTGTCTATGTCTGTCTCTCATCCAAATGACTGTAGTACTTTACTGTGTTCATCAAGTGCATGCAAAAACTGCTTTCATGGCAACTCTTCTTCATGTAATTTTATGATAAACATTAAATTTCAAAACATTTAACCTTCATATAATAAATAATTAATTTGGAATCATATTTTGTCTGTTTAGTTTAAAATTTTCATGGTTAACAATTCAAATTCGTCATGGGGTCATTTATGAACCCAGCAGTATTCAGTGTGTGCAAAAAATCGTGGTAATTCCAGGATTAATTCCCAAGGGACATACAGTGTGCCGGTAGAAAATCAATTGCTGTTCTTTATGTAAAGGTCTTTGGAAAATATTAGCACTACAAGGGATAAACACAATCTCAAGCATCATAAACTGTAGTTCAAATAGAGGACGTTGAACTTTACAGTTTTGTACAAGTGGAGCGTCATCACTGCCCTTTACGCTCTTTAGTCTTGAAGCTTCTTATCAAATATTTGTTTATAATCACAAATATTTGAAAAGAAAAGTGTGAAAAGGATAGTAAAACTGCCAAAAATTTGCCAAGGCACATTTCTCTGTTCCCCCACCAGGATTTTCATGAGATCAAACTCAGTAGCTTTAGGAAACTAACACAAATGTACCCACCTATTTTTATACTCTGCAATCTTTTCCTGCTCTGTAGGTTATCTTTTCACCCATTAGAAAAACAAATATGAAATATGTTCCATGTCTTGGTTATTTATCTTTATTTTTAAAAATGCATTCATGACTCTTATGTTTTCTCACCAGTATTGTATTGCAGTATGGCAGCCAAATTTTATGGTTGCAGAAAGCATTATCAAGCCAGGCCAAAAGTCACACTGACTTTGATTTAATATGTAAGTCTGCATTATTTTTCCAACTATTTCAAATATAGCAGCTACTTGGCATATATTATCTTTCACACTGATTGGAAGAAACATGTACTTTTAAAGGACCACAGTAGTATCTAATATAAACATATCTTAAAAACTGTAAATCTATGGCATGTTTTAAAAATGACAGAGTCTCATTAGTTACATTTCTTAAAATCTGGATCTAATGGATTTGTAAACAACATAGCTCACTATTTTCCCCTCACATATTGCCTTTTTCTCCCCTTTTCTGTCAGTTGATTAAATATTCAGAATTCAAGATTTATAAAGAATTACTGTATCTGATGAGCTTGTAAACAAAAACAATAACATCCTACATTTGAAAACAACAGTGAAAAGGCCCCATTTCTCTTTAAAATGTCAAATCTGCCTTGGATGTTAGGTCTTATACCACTCTCAGTCTGGTCTTATGCTGTTGTGAGCTGACTGTTATTATAATTGTGATTATCCCCTGGGTTTTGATGGCAAGGTGCAACCAGAAGTAGACTGGCAGGTCTTTCTTCCACAGCCCTAATTCATGTGTACGCGCTTAACACGCTTTAGAAAAAGGGCCCTCAGTCAATATAGTCACTTCAGTTGGCCAGAATTGATTTTATGATTTGCATCAAAATAGAACTGTCTGACTTTTTTTTTTTTAGTGCCATCAAGTCAGTGTTGACTCATAGTGACCCAGCTGCCTCTGGGTTTTCTGGGCAATGCATCACTGGAAGTAGATTGCCAGCCTTTTCTTCTGAGGCAATGGAGGGTAAAGTGACTTGCCCAAAGTCACAAGGAGGGCCATTGGGACCTGAACCCTTGATTTTGTGGGAACTAGGCAGTTGCTCTAACCACTAGGCTACTCCTCCTTTATTATCCTTTATCCTACTGACTTTATTAATTCATAAAAGCTTTGATAAGGTAAATGTGTTATTATTCTATTGGCCAAAGTTTAAAAACTGTGAAAAAGACTTTGATTTTGCACAGGTCGATTTTGTCAAATGTCTTGCTTTAAATTTTTTTCAGGCAAGTGTGCGGATGTCAGATTCTGCACAAATGGTAAAAGGGCTTCCATATACAGTACTGTAAATGTACACTATTCAGAGTTTTGTTAAAATCCAAAAATGCTTATCTCTATAACATACGCTCATATTATGGTAACCTGCTGTTCCTCTTCTTTTCTCTACCTATTCTTTTGACTGTTTCTGTCCTCTACTCTGTCCTATCTTACAAATGGCGTTCCTTTCGTATTTCCGCAAATGATATATTATTGTAAACCGCTCTAATGCTTCGGCCTGAGCGGTATATCAAATTTAAAATAAACATAAACAGTAAGTCTACAGCATCTGGTCTTTTAAGGTGGTCTCCCATCCAAGTACTAACCAAGCCCAACCCTACTTAGCTTCCCAGATGAAGTGAGAGCAGGCTCACTGAGAGTGGTGTGACTGTAAGGTTGTGTATTATTATGCTTATTATCAGTGCATTTTCCTAGAAAAAAAAGGTTTCAGTACTCAAAGAGCTCTTTCATTAATACATCAGCATGATGGGTTCATTTTAGAATGCAATTAAAAAGGTGCCAGTGCATATCCTCTCAAAAAAAGCCCTGCTTATTATATTACTTGCAAGCCCCATTATCCCCTTTCTGAACATTGAACATCACGTTGCTGATGACAACACAATATCTGAAAAAGAGTGGAAGAAACATAGGGTGCATGACTGTAGCATGATGTCTAGTGAGTTTAAAAACATAGCATAAGAACATAATATATGCCATTCTGGATCAGACCATCAAGCCCAGTATCCTGTTTCCAACAATGGCCAATCCAGGTCACAAGTACCTAGCAGTTTCCCCAGAAGACACAGGTTCCACAATGCTTGTATTGGGACAAGCAGAGGATGTGGCAGGTCCCCTTTAATAATGGTTTATGGACCTTTCCACCAGGAACTTGTCCAAATTTGTCCAAACTTGAAGCTGTTGAATCTGAGCCTCCTTTAAATTTGGAAACAATTTGAAATTTCACAATTATTGCTGCAGAAATTATTCAAATGACTGCACATACTCTAGTCCCCAGTTTCACTATGGAGGTCCATCCCAGAACACGAATAAGTCTTTTGGACGTATGACATAGATGTTCTTATACCAAAAACATCTACAACCGTATTCTGCAACCCCTGTGGCTCTGCACATACACGGTGCTAGCATGGAGATCCTAGAACATTGGCAGGAGAGGGTGGAACATGGGTGTGGTCAGTAGCAGAGACATACAATGCGTATTCGGGAAAGGCTGTATACGCTCTGTGTGTT
The DNA here is from genome assembly GCA_033557465.1 of Ichthyophis bannanicus. Taxonomy (NCBI): domain Eukaryota; kingdom Metazoa; phylum Chordata; class Amphibia; order Gymnophiona; family Ichthyophiidae; genus Ichthyophis; species Ichthyophis bannanicus. The sequence continues at coordinate 230,018,582 of CM066031.1, forward strand.
TCCCGCGGATGTCCATGTTATACCTGCGGAAACGTGGAATAGGGCCAGGACTTAGAAATTGTTCTGCTCTGCTCTGCCATGCATCCCATATTGATGAATGAGTGTGACAAATATATTTTGAACTAGTGTATCTGCAGTCTGGAAGACCACAAGATGCAGTTGTAAAAAGCAGAATGCAGAGGTGAGGGAAGGTTGTATAGTCAAGTTATATTAATAAACACCTCTACAGAAATATTCAGAGGTGCAATGGTGATTATTCTGGCTATGCTGATAATTGCTGGATGAGCTAGAGGAGATAATCTAGGACACCCTAACAATTACTGTCTTCCGAGAAGTGGGACTGTTGGGATTGTATGTGGGTGAGTATAGGATGGATTCATGTGTGGGTGAGAAACACAGATCAGATTAGTAGTCCTGGGACTCCACACCATTATGTTATGCCAGCTTTTTCTAGAGGTGCAGGGCATCTTTACTGCAGATGCATGTTTGGTGTGACTGCAAGTGAGATGTGACCAGACTCTTCCCCAAACATTCTCACTTCAGACAGATATATACCACCAAAATGAACTTCAATAGACTTATCAACATCCAACTAAGAATAAATTCCACACCACCCCTAAATATAATCTTACCACACCCTAAAAACTTAAATGTTACCTCATTAAGGCAAGGTCAGTAAGAAATAAAATACCATTATTCCACGACTTACTAACTGACAACAACCCCAACCTTGACTGCATAATAGAGACATGGCTCTCAGACTCAGACTCGGTTTTAATTAACCAGCTGAAAGCTCCAGGCTATGACATATTTCACGCCCACATATCTACAAGAAGAGGAGGGGGAGTCCTCTTAATCATAAAGAAAGAACTGAAAGCCTCCCTAATCACCTCAAACAATATAGAGAACATAGATATACTCACAATGAGAACCAAATGTCTCTACACGATAACAGAGATACTTTTCTCTTCCACCAACAAACATCCTCTAATACTACTAGGTGATCTCAACCTAGCATCATTACCCCACAACCAAACATCAGCATTCCTAAAATCCATAAATGACATGGATTTCCGTTAAATAATTGACTCCCAAACCCATGTGAAAGGGAACATACTTGACCTAGTGTTCCTACCTAAGGTAATCTATAGCTCCTACAATCCTACGACATTAGAAATACAACCTGTAATTTGGTCTGACCTCCATCTTATAAAACTCCATCTTCCCTTTTATGACCTCATGTATCCAAATCCAACATGCACACTCCAACCAAAAAGATTCAAGAATTTCAAAAAAGATAACGTTCTAAAACAAACACTTCAACACTTGTCCCCAGACCCAACAAATCTAGATGAAGCAATAATAACTGGAATGACACTATATCTAATGCAACCGTTTTATATACACAGCTTCCACCAAATACAAAAAACCACAAAGCATGCCATGGTTCAATCCTGAACTTAAGCAATTGAAATTCAACCTGCGCAAAAGCGAGCGCAAATGGCGCTATACAAAAAACACAGATTGTAAATTACAATATATGGCTAAACTTAAACATTACAGAGAAACCATAAACTGTACAAAGAAGGAACATGATTCAAGCATCTTATCAAAATTGCTCAACCGCCCGAGAGAGCTTTTCAAAACTGTAAAGTCTCTAACCAATAATGCCACAAACAAGGACACATGAGATTCCTCTATAGATCCCAATTACTAGCTACTTATTACAAGGAAAAACTAAAATGTCAAGTCATACCTATACAGAATCAAACAGGCAGGACTTAACATCAAATTCTGCCTGGTCAACCTTCTCCCTTACTACAAAGGACACACTTGGGAACATCATTTCCAAATTAAACACAACCACCTCCTACCTCGACCCTTGTCCAGTTAGCTGGATAAAAACAATGGAAGTGGAACTTTCTCCTCTCATCCTCCCAATTGTTAACCTCTCCCTTCAACATAGCTATATATCCCTCCCTCCCTCTGAAACATGCATTAATATGTCCCATTCTGAAAAATACCACCATGGATAAAAACACCCCCACATCATACAGACCCATTTCCAGCCTCCCCTTCGTGGCCAAACTCATAGAAAAGATAGTGCAAATCCAGCTTCAGCATCATATTGACACCTACGCACCCTAGACAAATACTAGCATGGCTTTCACCCATACCATGGGGTAGAGATGCTTCTCTCTGTCCTGTTTTACCATCTCATACGTGATATGGACAACTACAAATAGGTGTTCCTCCTCATATTTCTAGACATCACCGCAGCATTTGAGAGTATAAACCATCATATTATGCTCTCTAGACTACAACAAATAGGCTTTAAGGATGCAGTACTTCAGTGGATAGAATCCAACAGCTAAGAATGGGGCAACATACATCAGAATCCTACAACCAAGAATAGAAAAGGCCACGGGGCCACGTACCCGATGGTTGCGGGTAACCGGGGAGCGGCGCGGTGTGTGGACCTGGTGCATGGTGGGCCTCTGAGGAGAGGAGGTATGCCAGGTATGTCATTATGGTGAGAGGAAAGGTTGCGATTCGATCACATAAACTGGCACGTAGCTTGAAATTATTGTATATTTTGTGTATTTTTTGCATTTTTTGTGTTTCTAATGGAGGATCACTAGTGGCTAGGAGTATTCTTTCTTCTTTTCTTCCTTTCTTTGTTATAACTGGAGGAATGTGGTTTCGTTACATTTGGGTAAGCCCGTATTGTAGGAGGAGGCTATGGTAATTAGTGGGGTTTTAAATATGGTGGGGGAGCTTTACCCCGCATGCGCGGCGTTTTTTCGACCCGAGAGAAAGAATGGGGTTAGAGCAAGAAGGGTTTAGATTGAAATTGTAACGTTGGCAGCATCATTGGTAAGGCTTTTTAATGGATTTTTAATAGTGGTTGGTTACTAGTGCAAGTTTAATGTTGGTGGAGGTGTGGTATGAGGGGTTTTAGTAAATATTACCATTTTCTGTTTTATTAGAACATCGATAAAAGTTTATAACAGGATCCCCTGAGGAACCCTAGAAGTGAAACGCGAGATTGGTACCTGAGGCAAGCGTCGGGATCAGGAAGAACAACTACCGAGTAATGATAAGTCCAGCCCAGCCTTTTCAAGTGAAAAGTTCATAGAATTATTGAATCATTCATTTTATTGAGAAGTAAGACTGGCTTACTCGATGGAAAAGAGACTAGTAAAACAGTTAAAAGTTTAGCCCAGTTCTTTGAAGTGTTGAAGTGAAGTGTTGGAATACATGTTTTGAATAATAGGACTGGTTCACTCTAAGTAAATTTACACAAGGTCGTTGATGTATTTATGTGCTTTTTCTTCCATGACGACAGTCAGGAAGTAGCACTTGTGAAATCTGAGACCTTGTTTTACAATTGAGTGATTGGCTTCTAAGGCAAGTTGAAGAATACTATTCCTCTGCATTATTTTGGAATTGATAGTGAACGACTTTTTCCATAGGCTGAATTAAATCGTTCCTAAGAAGACCGTGATTTAGGAGAAAAGGGACAGCATCATTTAAAGCAATTGGCTCCCGCGGAGTGATTGAGCATGGCGGGGATGCTTGGAGAGGGAAGGGGCAAGTACGGAGGATCGGCGGGACGGCAGTCTGCGCCTGGAGAGCCGGTGAGGAGGAGCATGGCTGGCGTCCCACCCTTAGTGGGGGGGGGGGGCTGAGTTGGAGAAATGGGCTTTGCAGTGGGGGGGAGGGCGGGATCCCGGAGGTTTCGTGGGTCCGGAGCCTTAGGCAATACTTAGGGCGTGGGTGGGGTACCCCTGACCCGGACCACCCCGGGGTGTTTTTTGCTAATAATATGGCAAAGCCAGAAGATGGGGTGGGTATTTAAGATAGCCGTGGGCCTGACCATGGCGGAAGCAGAAATGAAGTCACCTTGCTATTCGCATGGCTGGTGAGGCATTGTTCCGCTGATTTGCATGGTTATGAGAATTGTGGTTGGAAATGTTGTTGTATAACGTTAAAATGTTAATAAAGCTTTGACCAGTTGAATTCCCAATATTATTGTCGTGTTGTTATTGGAAGGGGGATGGGGAAGTGGGTGGGGCTTGGAGATAGGGAAGCACTGCATCCGTCATACTTCGGTTACAAAGCCTTCCACAAGATTCTGCCCTTTCTGCCCTCTTGTTTAACATATACCTCCAGCCCATCTGTTTAATTTTAAAACAAATCACATAAACTAGCATATGTATGCGGATGATATAATGATATATCTCCCATTCAACACCTCCAACACCCAACAACTCAAAAAATCACAGATTGCTTCACAGAAGTAGTAGAATGGCTCTCGTCTCAAAACCTCATGATCACTTTCAGTAAAACTGAAGCCCTTTATATAACAAGGAACCAAAGCTTATCCCTCCAACCTCTATCAGGATCCGTGACACAACCATCTCTGTCAAAAATGAGGTAAAATACCCTGGAGTCATTCTAGACTGCACACTCAACATAACTTCATATATATAACAAATAACAAAAAAAATCTTCTACAAATTCAGATTGTTAAAACAATTCTGCCCACTCCTACATCCACATGATTTTAAATCAGTCCCCAATGCAATTATAAAACCTCATTTCAATTTCTGCAACACCACCCTCCAAGGGCTACCTAAACAAACCTTAAGACAACTCCAAATAGCACAACACGTTGCAGCAAGGATAACATTGAATGCCAGTCCAACAGAACACATCACCCTTATATTACACAACCTACATTGGCTCCCAATCCAGAGCCACATACAGTACAGAATCCTTGTAACCACATTTAAACTAACTAAAGACATTGCCCCATCTACCTCTCCACTCTCATCACCAAGGAAGTAAACCCTCGTATACAACGAGATTGCAATAAAAATAAACTTACAATCCTTTCAGAATTTAGGAAATCTATAAAAATGACAAACTACGGGGCATTCTCCAACTTTGCCCCTATCCTCTGGAACAACCTCCTAGACAATCTAAGAAATATAAATGATCTTTTCACCTTTCGCAAAAAACTCAAAACTCATCTATTTATACAACACTTTGGAAACCGAGACGAATCCAATAGTATTGATCCCGCCTACCCCATTACTTAACCATGCTCCTACATTACCTCCCCTAGATGGCACTTCCCGAGGGGCACCCCCTACCTTGATTTAATCCTAAATACTATATTAGGTCTAAATATGTATATAGTTCATCTGTTCTATGTATTCGACTGCATATAACAATTCTAATGTACATAGTTTTAACTGTTCCATGTAACTGAATATGTACCGTTTATTGCACAATTCAAAGTTTATTTATTGTAAACTGCATTCGATCTTCTGGAAAATACAGTATAAAAATGTCTAATAAATAAATAAATAAATAGACAGATGCTGGTACTCTTGGGCATCTAGTAGTGCTGTTTACGCTGGTGCATGCACTTAATCCGAGGGTCACTGTTTAATGTCAGGGATATGCTCTGACATTTAGCTGTTGAGGATCTTTTCTGATTTCTTCTGGTCCATACATAGCAGTGTACATACTGTTGTCAGAGATGACTAATGCAAACACAACTAAAATGTTCTCCTACTGCCATGTATGATTTGCTGCAAGGTATGTCAGGACAAATGTATAACTTTGTACTTGCTGTTGTAACATCTCTGAATGCACAGATGTGTAACATCTCTGAGTGCAATATGGTCTGTTTTGCATCAACACATCTGTATCATCCATTTTCATGGGTAGTTTGTATGAGCACCACACCGTCAGTGTGAGGAGCAGCTTTTGGGATGCACATTTTAATTGATGAGGTGTGGCTGCATGGAGACGGGTAGCATTGGATAGGTACATCTTTTCAGAATTTGCTGAGTTCAGGGACATTGAGGCTGCTTTCTACAAATACCCGTGTCCTGGGGTTTGTGTGTGCCACATCTGAAACGTCTAGGTCCTCAATTCAGGAAGCACGGATATATCTACACCCAAAGTTGCGGAATCAGGTTTAAACGGGCCTGTCTTTAATTTGCATGTGCCTGCAGGCCAGACATGCATGTTTGGAATTAGGCTCTACATATTTTATATTGATTAAATTGTAAGCTCTGATGAGCAGGTGCTGCATACGCCTTGTAAATAATTAGTAGTAGTAGTAGTATTCTGAAAACCTGATTAGCTGAGGGGTCACCAGAATGAGTTTGAAAAGTGCTGGCCTTAAACTATATGCGTATGCACCAGGGATATTTTATTGTTGACATGGGATATGTTCATTTGTTATCTAACAGGAAACATGAATGTATTGTTTTTAGCAAGAAGGAAATGAAGCAAATCTCTAAGGTATCGCAGTCAGAAAAGTGTTGGCCAGAAATTAGGGTGCTGCCTTCACAACTTTTACCTCTGGTGCTCTGTATAGTTACTACATTTTTTGGTAATCATTTTGCAAATCATATCTTTTTATAAACAAACCGAGAAACAATGTGGAAGTATAATAGCAAATAAATGAAAACAAGAATTGACTTATTTCAAAGGAAAATGCATGAATTTCTTCACTTATTAGTTAAAGAAAACTTTTAGGACATGAAAAAAGAGGTTAGATTTACCATGAATTGTGTGACCTAAGTATTTAGAATCATTAGTGTAATTAGTGGGTCATTTCCTGTGTTTGAATGGTCTGACTCATTTATATGAGTTGTTTTTCTTACTGGTTAGTAATCTGACATGCTAGTGACACAAAAGGATGCATTGAACTGTTCTTTGTCCTCAGTTTCTGCACACACTGTAGTTTCCTGTGCGAAAGACTTAAAAATATCACAGCACATAGTTTCCCCCCACGATGTTTTAAAGACTCTGCATGCTTATTCCATGTTTTCAGCATTTCATACTGGCATTTTATGAAATGTGTTCTTTGCAAGCATGATTTACCACCCTGCAGGACAGTTTACCTCTTACAACTCAATTCTCCTGGATCTGACCTTTATGAGCATGCAATTGCAAATTGCAAAAATTGCAAGGAGACCTTGAGAAACTGGGAGACTGGGTGTCCAAATGGCAGATAAAATTTAATGTGGACATATGCAAAGTTATGCACTTAGGGAAGAACAATCCAAATTGCAGTTATATGATGCAAAGTTCCACATTAGGAATTATCACCCAAGAAAAGAATCTGGGTGTCATTGTGGATAATGCGTTGAAACCTTCTGCTCAGTGTGCAGTGGTGGTCAAGAAAGCAAATAGAATGCTAGGAATCATAAGGAAAGGAATGGAACAGAAAACCAAGACTATTATGATGCCTCTGTATCTCTCCATGGTGCAACCACAACTTTGAAAATTCTGTGCAGTTCTGGTCGTCATATCCAAAAAGAGAGAATGCAGAATTAGAAAAGGTATAGAGAAGAGCAGTCAAAATGGTAAAGGGGATGCAAGGATACCACTATGAGGAAAGGCTTAAAGGGTTATGGCTCTTCAGCTTGTTAAAGAATGGCTAAGGAGAGCTATGATAGAAGTCTATACGATAATGAGTGGAGTGGAATGGGTAAAAGTATAAGGCCAGCCCTGGTACCTGGACAGTCAGGAATCTTCGTGGCAGCTTCTGGGAGACAGTTGGACTGATTTTTTGGGCTTTTCTTGATAATCACAGTATTGTGCACCTTCTTTGTGGTTGCTAAGTTGGGGGGACATGGCTAGCTCCATGCTGCTGCCGACGTCATGACTGAACAACCCTGTTTAACACAAGAAGACCAGCACTGGTACCTGTACAGTCAGGAATCTTTGCAGTAGCTTCTGGGAGACAGCAGGACTGCTACTTTGGGCTTTGTCTGATGATCACAATATTGTGTACCTTCTTTGTCGTCACTAATTCAGCAGGACATGGCGAGCTCCATGCCACCACCGACATCTTTACTGCATGAATCTGTTTAACATTATAAGACCAGTGCTGGTACCAGTGTGCCTTGGTGAAAGAGCATTGCAAAAGGCATGCCCTCAGTGTGCCCTTCTGTGTGACTGATGGGTGGATGGGGGTATGGGCTTTGTGGTTGAGATGCTGTATATTTTGTGTAAGTTGTTGGGTTCAGTTGTGTTGTGTGGTTGATTGGGTATATTGTTTTGTGGGGGAGGGATGATAAAAGAATTATGTGTTAAGCGAAGAGGTGATCTTTTTGAAGTAAGGGGTGGGGGGTGGTGTTGCTACATGTTGGAAGAGAAATTGATATAGATTTCCAGGTCTCTGCTGTTTATTTTCTGTTCCTGTGGAAACAGTGATTCCTGTGGTTTGGGGGCAAGGTAATATGCTATTGAGATAAGTCCCTGTTTACTTAGTCAGTGCTTGTTATGTCACAGGTTGCATTCTGTAGCTTTGAAACTAATGGCTGTAGCCACTTGGGTGTCCTCTCAACGGGTGGGACATGTTTTTTTTAATGAGTGCTCCATTTGCAATAAAACTGAGTTGTATGAGGAAATTCATATTCATAGATGTGACTTAATTTGTGTAATGGAGACTTAGCAGGGGAAGATGATTCAGGGATTTTGAAGCAGTTAAATCCTTATGATTACATATGGATGGGGGGTTCTCAGGTGGAAAAGTGGGGAGGTGGGGTTCATATTTTATGTAAAGTTGCGTTGGGTTAGGTTAAGCTATCATTGAGAGGGTGTGGAGTGCGGAGTGTGTTTTGGTGAGATAGGGTTCAACTTGAGGTAGGGGTGTTATTGGTATGTAACTTGCCTGACTCTACCCTTACATTGTTGTATGATTTTCTTATTGTTATTAGTGAAGTGGCATTAGATTATGACAATTTATTGGGTTTAGGAGATTTTATTGTTCATTATGAGGATTTTACTTCTGGGAATGCTTGTGTGTTCTGGCAAAATTTGTTGGATATGGGGTTTCCTCAACATGTTGTGGACACCACACATGTTAGTAATCATACATTGAACCTGGTGTTATTCAAGAGTGATGAAAATAGGGTTGGACTATCTGCATTACAGAAGTGGCCTGTTCCATGGTCAGATCATCTGCTGATATCTTTTGATTTGTTGTTAACGTGGTCACCTGATGGAAATTTGAATACCCGGTGTGACGTGCACATTCAGAGAGAGTTGTACTCTCAGGAATTTGGTCAGCCCTACCCCCTTTGCCCTCTTGGACCTTAGGTGTCAAAGATAGGGCTGCTTGTTGGAACTATCGATGGAAGACCTTATCTAATAGACTGGCATCAGTTTGTTGGGTAAACGTACTAAGTCACAGTGCTCGTCCTGCTCCCTGGTATGCCCCAGAGTTATGGCTTAAGAAGAAGGAATGCTGGTGCCTGGAATTATGCTGGCATACTATAGGACCAGGGATTATGAGGCCCAGTCAATTTAGAAGCGAGGTGCCACAGTCTATAGACAGTTGTTGCAAGCAGCCAAATGTGGTTATTGGGAGATGCAGATTGGTTCTTCTTTGTCCCATTCCCAAGCTTTGTTTCATGATTCTGGCCTTTGTGACACTGTTCTCTGGTTCCAGTCTTTTCACTTTGCACGTTCCTTCTCCGTTCATGCCAGACCTTTTACTTCTCCAGTTACACCCCTTACTTGGGGGGTCCCTCAGAGCTCCGTTCTGGCTCCTCTTCTGTTTAACGTGTTCCTGGCCTCCCCTCACACTCATCATTCAGCAATTAGGTATATCCATATATTTCTATGCTGATGATATCATCCTGCTTCATCATACCAGCCCCTTAGCCCCATATTTAGCCCCCATGAACTCCTGCCTCCTTCATGTCTACTCATAGTTATCTGCAAATTTTCTCCACCTGAACACATCCAAATCTGCCACCATCTGGTTCACCTTCAAAGCCCCCTGCCCCTCACTGGCTCCTCTGATTGCAAATTCCCCGTCCCCCTTGTCTTCTTCCTCCATTAGCTCAGGGTTATTCTGGATGCCTCCCTTACTTTCCATGAGCATTTATCCTCACTTATTTGCTGTCTTTTGTCTCTTTTTGTCAAATTCGTGCAGTATGCATTTTTCTCTCTCTCCCGTTTCTGATAACGATCGTTCTGTCTTTAGTCATGTCTAGATTTGACTATTGCAATATTACCCTAGCAGATCTTCTGCATTATTAACTTAAATGCTTTCAGTTCCTCCAGAACATATCAGCTTGAATTATTATCCCCTCTTCCTGCTCAGACCACATCACCCCCCTACTCATCTGACTGCACTGGCTTCCCCTCAAGCACTGAGTCATCTATAAAATACTCATCATGGTCCATAAAGTCATTGATACTGGTACCCCTCAGTACCTTTCGAATCTCCTGCAGTTCCATACTCCACACCGTCTTCTCATATGAATTCACACAAACTGCTTAATACTTCCTTCTCCTTCCTGAGCTCATCTTGGACTTACCCAAAATTCTGTCTTCTTTTTCCTGGACCCTGCCTTTTGGAATTCCCTACCTGCTTCCCTCCACTCAGAACCCTCATTTACCAGGTTGAAGGATATGCTCAAAACCCATCTATTTTACACAGCCTTTGACCTCTCCCTCCCTCCCCCTCTCTGACCTCCTACTCCCTAAGCCCACAACTTGATCCTTCTCTCTCCCCTTTATCTGTCTTGCTTTCTGACCATCCTCTCTTAAAACTTAGGGGTATGTTTACTACAGAGCATTAAGGGAGCAAGGGTGCTGTTAATGCCTGTTATTGGCACCCTTGTGCCCTTAATGCTGTGATAATGCTGCATTATTGAGTGTTAAAGGCTCCCGCAGTTTTAAGATAACAGGAGGTGGAGATTGAGTGTTAATGGGGTGGAGAGAGGGCATTGACAGCAGGTGCTTCCTTAACGCCAGTTGTGTAATCTCATGTTAGAGCCCTTTAACAAAGGGAACCTTAATGCCAAGTAAAACCTCATGGAAAAGTGATATTTTGAGGGGAGAGAGCCTATTCCAATATCTGCAATGTGATCTACACACATGGAATCCAAGACAGTGGTAGTAGTGTTTCATTAGCAGCAACAGACAGTGGCCAACTATGAAAGACCACTATGTTGATGTTGCAAATGGGCCAAAGGAGGTACCAGGGCCTAGCATCAGCAAAGAGCTATAATTTAAATCAAATCAGAATATAGCTTAACTCAGCAGCACAGGACAGGGTACTGTGTAGCAGCCCTCTTTTAATAGCAGACAGAGGCTCTGACCTGGCCCAGTGTGTCTTGTGCAATGACACATTTTCCTAAGTCACCCTGAGGATGAACAGTCCAGTCACTGCAACAGTGGAGCACTTGATGATCCAACACCACCGAGGTTGGATGTAGCAGGATGCATGCCCAAACCCCAATAGAGGGAGGCAGGAGTGCGAAGACAGGCACAGCTGCACCAATGCAACAGCCTGCAGCACTGAACCGGCGGCTCTGCCACGATGGCTGAGAAGCATGGAGCAGCTGGCAGGCTGCCCACAATGATCATTGACCCATGGCAGCAGTCCAGTTAACAACATAGAGTGTTTGTGCCATGGACCGGGATGCCCCCACCCACACATAATGAGTGGATATGTACATGTGTGGGGGAAATATGGGTGTTGTGGAAGGGATGCCACACAATAGGAGAGCAGGGTATATCAGAGGCAAAATGCCGACCCAGCAAACTTACCTGCAAGATGATACCACTACTACTACTACTACTATACATTATTCATGAAGTGCTGTAAGGCATACGCAGTGCAGAACACAAACATAGGAAGACAGTCCCTGCTCAAAGAGCTTACTATCAAGTGATGACAGACAGTACGATATAAGAGAAAGACGGGTACAATAGGGGGAGGAAATACCAGCGAAACAAGAGAGAAGGATCCAACAGCAGCTCCAAAAAGGTATGCCTTCTATATGGATATGAAGAAGAAGACAAATGAGACAAGACATAAGGATAGAGGATGCTTGCACCAGGCATAAGGAGCAGCAAGATGAAAGGAGAGAAGTCAGGGGATGGCAGTAGAAGAACAGGGCATAGAGATTGGGTAGGAAGAGGAAGAGCTACAGTAAGTCCATGGGAGGGGCTGTAGAAATAGAGGAGAGATTAAAGGTGCGGAGGGACAGTATAGGGGACACATTTATAGGCTAGCCGAAGATGTCTGAGATGGATAAGTAAACATACGGGGAGACAGTGAAGCAACAGCAGGAGAGAGGTGATATGAGTGTCTCCGGACTGGTGGGGATGAGCCATACAGCAGAGCTCTGAACAGATGGATGGGGTGAGAGATGACTCTGAGGGAGACCAGCAAGGAGTAGGGTGTAGTTTATTTGTTTATTTATTTTAGGTTTTTCTATACCGCTCTCTTTAAAATCAGCTCGGTTTACAGTTAGAACAAATTTGTACAGTGCAGGTGGCGTCCGCACTGTACTTACAAGGAACAGGGTTTACAACTTGGCTAACTGGGGTAACTATGTACAGGCTACTCAGTTAATAACTATATACACAGGCATAGTTGCAAGAGGAGAGGTAACCATTTGGACACCAGTTGTAGTTCAGCATTCAGAGAGCAAGGTGCTCTGTATGAACCAGAGACTTTTCCAAATTAACAAACCCAGACATCAACAGCCATCTGAGGCACATGTGAATCCAAATCAGCTAAGCCCGTCTGCAAGATGTGATTTCATGGCCTGACTGTATCATAAGCACACATCAGGTATTGGGGACCATGGCCATTCTGCTTGTTCCTCCATGCTCTGTGATGTGTGTGTGCCTGTCGCATGGGCTGCCCCCCTGAGTGGACATATCCCATGTGTTAGACAGGAATGTCAGTTTCAGCAGCAGCATAGAGAGTCAGTGCAGCATACAGAATGAACAACACGTCTTCTTCGCACACCCGCTGAACACATCTTGTCAAATAGGTAATGCACAGGACTTGCAGAGATACCAGCAGACATGGGCATTCCCCTCTGCATGGCTGACAATTACCACATCTACACTCATGGGTTGCAAAACCTATAAGACAGCTCTTTGGCTCAACACATAAGGCCAGCATTTATATGAGAAGAGGGTTGCAGGTATCAAGATCCAATTGTAGATCATGTATAGCAGGCATGTCCAACAGGTAGATCACAATCTACCTGTAGATCACGGAGGGGTCAGAGGTAGATCGCCAGCCCCACTTGGCTCCATCTCTCCAACAGCTCGCCCCGTCGCTAGGAGGGAGCTCATGCCGGCTGGTCATCTGCCGAGGGCTTGCCGCCGCTGCTGCTCCTTTGCCTGTCTTTTTTCCCTGCCTGCGGGAATCTTGCCTGCGGGTGTATTGGGGGCACTTGTTGTTTTCGTGCCAAAGGTTTGTGGGTACCCCAGGGTGCTGCCACCCACATCCACGCCCCGCAACGAGATGCCACAGGCCCGGCATCATACCTGGTCTCCTGCCTCTCAGAATCACCCATTCCTGCCCCCGCCCCAACACCCATTATAAGTGTGTTGTATACCGGGCAATATCCATTCGCCCGGGCTTTACCTGAATACACTTACCATATTAGTTGTGTCATGTGCTGGTCATTAGTCGCTTTATAGTTCACTTTCATTAAACGTTTTCGGGCAGACACAACAAAGTGTCAAGAATTTGGTGATTTTGGCAGGCTTTTCCAATTTTGTTCTAACTTGCCTATGCCTTGCCTTCGAATTCATTCAAACCACTGTGACTTTTGCTTGCCTCTGCAATTTTATTTTGCCTAGCCTTTGCGTTGATTCTACACTGCAATTTTATTTCGCCTTGCCTTTGTGTTGATTCTACACTGTGTGCAAAATTTATTAAATCGCGTGTGGTAGTATTTGAACTTGTTTGGCAGTATTTGGTTTTATCTGGTTTGCTGGACAGGTGTTTGAGTTTTTTTAATGATTGTTTGGTGGTATTTGATTATTGGTGCCAGTATGATGAATTCTTATTTTTACTTTTAGACCTGCATGTGTGGTTTTGGCATCTCCAGTCCTTGTATTGCACATCTTCCAGAGGTCTTCAGCTCCTGTTGATCTTTAATACTTTGGGACAGTGACAGTTTTGGACCAGATTCAGCCAGTGTTTATACTAACTTAGCAGATTTGGTCTTCTTACATCCAGCCACCCCAGTATAACAAAGATGAGTGTCCCAAAGAAGAGCAAAACCTACCACTTTCATGATGAATGGGAAATGGCATCCTTCAAGGTCAGCAACCTGATCGCAAAAAAATGCAAACCTTTCACTGAAGGGGAATTTGTAAAAGATTGTTTTCTTGAAGCAGCTGACAATCTTTTTGAAGGATTTTAAAATAAGAAAGAGATCATAGCTGCTATTCAAGATGCACAATTGTCAAGAAACACTGTCATGCGGCGAATAGAAAAGATGTGTGGAGACACAACTGGACAATTGTTGGAGGATGTTTCAAATTGTGTTGCTTTCTCACTCCAACTGGATGAATCTACAGACATAAGAGGCATAGCCCAGTTAGTAGTCTTTATCCGGATGGTTTTTGAAGATTTCAGTGTTAAAGTAGAACTACTTGGAATGATTTCTTTAAAAGGGAGAACTACCGGTCAGGAAATATTCAGTTTTTTCCATTCTTTTGTGACAAAGTGTAATCTTCCATTGCATAGACTTGTTTCCATCACTACTGACAGGTGAGGTTAACGGTTTCATAGCCCTCTGTAGACAGCATGATGACTTCCCAGATTTCCTTTCTTACCACTGCATCATTCACCAGCAAGTTTTGGCAAGCAAGAGACTCAATACAAAGACTGTCATGGACATCACTTTCAAAATTGTAAATTCAGTTCATGGAAGATCACTTCAAAGATGGCTTTTCAGTCTTACTCTTGATGAAGGGGCAGCGGGAATCATTTTGCACACAGATGTAAGGTGGCTAAGTAGGTACAAATTTCTGCAAAGATTTTGTGATTTGCTGAATGAAATAAGAAGTTTTTTGAAGGAGAGGGGAGATGACCAAGCAGAGTTGGAAGATGAGGAGTGGTTATGTGATCTGGCATTTCTTGCTGGCTTTACAGGCGAACTAAGTGATATGAACCTTGAACTACAAGGTAAAAACAAATGCATTGGAGAGATGATGAGTACAGTTTCATCCTACAAGAGCAAATTTGAGCTAATGATGATCGACTTTGCAAACAACACTTTTGATCATTTTCCTAATACGCAGGA
The DNA here is from genome assembly GCA_033557465.1 of Ichthyophis bannanicus. Taxonomy (NCBI): domain Eukaryota; kingdom Metazoa; phylum Chordata; class Amphibia; order Gymnophiona; family Ichthyophiidae; genus Ichthyophis; species Ichthyophis bannanicus. Next base: position 230,033,701 of record CM066031.1, read on the forward strand.
CCATCTGGGACAATATCCAAATTTTGTTTTTCAGAATGAGAAGTATGTGACAGAAATCTGTTCTGTTATCTAGGAATTCGAAAAAAGATTCTGTGACTTCCAAAAAATTGTAACAGTTGTGGAGTACTTGTCATACCCATTCAAAGTAGATGTGGTCATTAAAGAAACTGCAGCTGCTATCAGTAAAAATTACTCATTGAACAAGCCATCTCTTGAAAACGAAATATTAACCCTTAAAAATGACATTTTTCTCAAGACCCGTGCTGAGCAAGAATTGTTTTGGAAGCTAGTGCCTAGAGACAAATTTCCCAACTTGAGAAGATGCAGTGAAGCTGTGCACTCCTGTTTCAGTTCAACTTATTTGTTTGAATCTGCGTTTTCCCATCTGAAAATGACAAAGAGTACACAACGTTCCAACATGACAGATGAACATCTCAAGGATTCCCTGAGACTGGCCCTCACACAATATTCACCCAACTTCAAAAAGCTGGTGGATGAAATGCAGGCTCTGACCTTTCACTAATGAGTAAGAGCGAAATATTAAAGATTGTGCAAGATCAGCCTGGATCAATACTCAACCTAAATTTAACACAAATTACTCAGTAAAAGTTAAAGAAAGTTATTAAGACAGTTAAAGAAAGTTATTACTCAATAAAACTTTAAGAAAAAATGTACTTTCTATTTCCCCTTGCAGTTCTTACTGGATCTTCATCTCTTTGTTTTGTTTTTGCTTAATTTGCTTAACAGCTGATCATATCCAAGTAAATGACAGAAGGTTCATTAAAAAGGGGGGGGGGATCCTCCAACTTTATTGGGTTTAAATTTAATTTGAAAGTCATTTTAAAATTAATTTTCATGGTGGTAGATCACCGGCACTTTTGGCCAGAAAAAGTGGATCACGACCTGTTCGAAGTTGGACATGCCTGATGTATACTTTATCTAACATTGCAGGTACAGCACCAGCATGTGCAATTCCCAATGACTGGTCCAGCAAGGGACCACACACCCATCAGCTGAACAGACAGCCTCCACTACCAAGGCCTGAATTGAGGGGCAAGCTGATAGCACCAGCACACTGAGCGGGCATTAACAACATGTGATCATTTCATAGCATACTAACAGCACCTGCACAATGAGCACACATTAGGAATACCTGAGCAGATAAGCATAACGAAGTGGCAGGCAACAGTGCCAACAATCATCACTTTTGTACATTGTGGTGAAATAGGTGTGTGTATGTCTTTCCAGAGTACTGAGGCCTTCTGTAATGCACAGTGACCCACATTGCATAAGCTATCCCCAGCGTTGCTCTTGAAAAGTGCATGATGTGGAGCAGAGGATTGTGGATATGGCCTGAAACTGAGTGGTTAGCCCAGGATGTATATGCATTGGAGGTAGGGTCAATGGCTAGGACTTTGTAGTCCCCGTCTGTCATGTGTGTGGCCTGGGGTTCCACAGCCTGTCATGCTGAGAGGACGCTCTCACTAAGACCATGTGACGGCTAGGTATCGACAAAATGCTATATACTGTCAAGCTACTGTGATGTGGGTGCTCCCTCTTTCCTGGGATCCCAAATCACTGCACCGACTTCTGGTGTAAATGGTTACTCTGTGTACATGAAGTATGTGCTTGCCAGCAGACTGGGTGCTGTTGGTTTGTGCATGGCTGAGACAGCGCTGTGGTGGGCCTCAAATACAAACTTACTATGCTTGCTATAGTGAATTAGTAGCTCAAGATGGTTAGGACAGCAGCTGTTCTTGGCCTGCTCACTATGGTCTGGGCAGGCCCACAGTAGCCTGGACAAACCCCACTGTATTCTGCTTCTATAAGCACTGACATAAGATGTTCTAGGAGAATCCCTGACCAACAGGAGCAGGACACAGGGCCCAGATGTGGTAGGTAGCTCCAGCATGCTGCAATTGTGCAGAAAACCAGATGACTGACATCACACACTGGCAGTGATACAGATCTACAGAAGGACTGGCAGAATCTATCTCTAGCAGGGCACGGTCTGGGGACCAGGTGCTGTGCGCCCATCCTCACCTTCAGGGTAACCACTGAAACCAGTCAATAACACAGTTTGCAGCAATGTGCTTGTAGCAAACACTGTCAGTGTGTATTACTGAGCTGATGTGATGGATCACTACATTCCCCATTTGGTTATCAGCTGCAGGATGCTGTTCTGCATGTGCAGTGCATCCTGGGTAATGGAGGGGCTAACGTATTCTGGCACACACAGCAGACATTGCAGGCCGAAATCTGCAGTCTCTGTGATTCCAAACATTGCTCTGCAGAATGGTGTAGAGGTGTAGCCTAATGGCTAGAGGCACTGTCTCCATGAGGAAGGGACATGGGTGCAATTTCCACTTGTTCTCTTTGTCACTGTGTGCTACTCTGCTCATTTTCATGCCTGGGACAGTCCAGGATCTGCTGTGACTGGATGACACACATTTTTATGCTTTGTTATGTGTTCCACCCACACTTTATTTATTTATTTACATTCTCTTATATACCACGCTATTCTACATCAGTGCAGTTTACATTGAACAAACTGAAATTACATTGAACAGGGCATTATAACTTGGAGATAACTATTTTACAGGGAACATGGGCTATGGAGGGTTAAGTGGCTTGCCCAAGACCACAAGGAGCACCTGTGGGACTAGAAACCCCAGTCCTTCCGGCCCAAGGTTGCTGTCCTCTAGTGGGATTTGAACCCTCGACCTTCTGGCCTGAAGTACCTTGCCCCAACCACTAGGCAACTCCTCCACTCCACTTTAGGTCTGCAAGCATGCAATTTGCCATCCTGCCATTATGAGCACATGCCTTTATTATCTCTACTGAAGTCCATTGCGGGGGAGGGGGGGTCAGACATGCTCACTCTGCAGATACCTGCCATTTGAGTGGAGGCATAGTCTAATGGTCATGGTACCCATTGTGGGCCTGGTGTGATGGTTTAACTGCAGCTTTTTATGTATGGCACAATCTTCATGATGCCCACAACTCCTTTGGCAGGTCACTTAACCCTCCACTGCCTCAGCAGACTGCAGCTTCTCACAATCCCTTTTGTTCTTCATACCTTACCAAGGTTTCGGTACACTGTACCCCGCTTTGACTGCACTGATACAGCAGTATAATAGAGGACAGTTCATATATACAGATATCACCTACTTGTGATAACTGTTTGAAGTATTACATCATGAATGTGACTGTATAGCTTTGGCTCCATTACATCTTTGCATTACATATGGACACATTCTTCCCCTTGGATGGCCACCTGCAGGGCTCAATTCACGTCCTTACATGCCCCATTGGCCCAGTTTGAGTAACTCCTGTCCAGTTGTTCTATGCACATTTTTCTGGAGAGCTGTACGGTGGTTGGGTGGCTGGGACAGTTGTGTGACCATATCTGGTATCAGGCTTCTATGTGGCACTTGCATACATTTTTCCCATGCCGTATAAATGCGTTGGAGATGGCACCTTAGGTACATCAGTGCCACCAGCCCATGCCACACTCTTATCTACCTCCATCCCTCCTTCAACACATCCATCACTCTGCTGGCTGATGATGTCCGAGGTTCCTTTTCTTCTTGGTCTTATGCTGCGGTCGGTTTTAATGAATGGTTGTAGGCTGTTACCTGAGAGATTATGTATTATTTTGAAAATGTTTATAAGTACTTTGAAGCGGATTCGAGAGCTGATTGGGAGCCAGTGCAGGTGGTACAGGATGGGAGTAATATGGTCGTGTCCTGAGCAATCTGTTATGATGCGTGCGGCGGTGTTCTGTGCTAGCTGTAGAGGTCTGAGATTCTGTTTTGGTAGCCCCTGATAGATAGGGTTACAGTAGTCTAGCAGGGTTACAGTAGTCTAGCCATGCAGAGTGTCCACAGATCTGGCAGGTCGATCAGCTCCCACCTATCCTTCCATTCATCCCCTTCACATTGCCTTTCCCTGGTGCTCTCTTATCCAGCGTTAGGCTGCCAGCCATTTTCGGGCAATAAGGTGCATGCTTGACACCTTAACACCTGGTGTCCTGTTATTGCACGTTAGGCAGCCCATTGCACCCTTACCGCCAGATTGCCTCCTACCCACCCAGAGCCTTTTTCACACAGAAAACTTCTTAGCACTGCCATTAACATTATCCCCTGCTAATTTACTTTTTCACTTTCCTATTCAATCCATTATGGCGTTCGTTTCCATTTCCTACTTTCGTAGCCAAAGTTTTTGCTTTATAAACTGCTCTGATGCTCTGCTTGAGTGGTATATCAAGAAGTCAATCAATATAACAGTAAAAGATAAAGATAGACGGTTGGTGTGCTGACTTCTTTGTTGTGGCCACCTTTCTTTTTTTCTTTTTTTGTTTTGTTTTGTTTTTTCTTGTGAGGCTTTTGCCTCCTATTTTTATACCACAAGACTCAGTTACTGTGGGAGGTGTGTGTGCAGCCTTCACTATTGCCCATACGTCCTGGAGTACTTGAGCAGTCGGGATGGGAATTCTGTGATAAGGTGGGTAGCTGTGAGACCCAGGGAGCTGGTTAGATTTTGATATGAAATTATGTTCAAATATTAATTGGTGTCTTATGTGGTGTGGCTCTGATCTGTGTCCTCCATCCTTCCTGGAGGGGAATAACTGAGGCAGGTCGGACCCGGTGCAACCCACTCGCACCCCCCCTCCCCTCACCTACACATCCCCCCCCCAACTCCCGCGCCTCCAAACACCTCCGCACAAACTACACCGACACATTTCTTGGGCTTATATGGTCGCAGCTTTATTAACAATCAGGAAATTCCAAACATTTTCTTGTAACATAACTCCTTAACAATAACCCCCAAGCGGAACGAGCCATCATCTGCCATACCACTAGCAAGATGACCTCATTCCACTCCCGCCGCGGCCGAGCCAGTGGAAAATGCCAACCCCCCTTTTCCCTAGCCTCTCCATATTACTAGCAAAGACCGGCAAGGGGTCATCCGGGTTGGGGGCAACCGCCCCCGCCCCAATTCCATTTAAAGGCTCCGGACCCCGGAAACCTCTGGAATCCCGCCCCCCCCCCCCCAGCTGCGACAACCCTTAAAATATATACCCACCACACCCGAAGAAAGGGCGGGAGGGTGGGCAGCAAAAGACCTGCTCCTTCCAGCTGCCTACACGTCCGAGAAAGAGACGTAAGGTGCGCCTCTCCCAGAACCTCCCAAGACCGGCGCCTCTCATTGGCTTGCCCGGCTGTCCCTCCCCGGCGAGCCAATGATTTCAAATAATGCTCCCCCACAGAAGAACTGCCCCACATGATGCTGCGAGCAGGGTCCCCGCGTCGGGCCTCGCGCCCGGTTACCGCCGGCCGCCGGGACCCTGCCCCACGGCCTCATCATAAGTGCACAAAAGGTTATGTCAGATTGTTGATGTTTCATTGTCGGAGGGGGTCTATTTTGCAGCTTTGAAACAGTCTTTGCTCCAATTTCGCTCTTTTCCTTTAGGGATCCTCTGTGTTTGTCCCATGCTTTTTTGAATTCAGATACTGTCCTCATCTCTAACACCTCCACTGGGAGACTATTCCATGCATTTACCACTCTTTCCATAAAGAAATATTTCTGCATATTATTCTTCAGTCTATCACCTTTCACCTTCACCCTATATCCACTCATAGCAGAGCTTGCTTTCAATCGAAAGAGGCTATCCACCTGTGTTTTTATGCGACGGAGATATTTAAACATCTCAATCATATCTCCTCTATCCTGCCTTTCCTCTAAAGTATACATATTAAGATCCTTAAGCTGGTCCTCATATGCTTTATAATGAAGACCATTTTAGTAGCAACCCTCTGCACTAATTCCAACCTGTTTATATCCTTTTGAAGGTGCGGTCTCCAGAATTGCACGCAAAACTCCAAATGAGTTTGCAACAAAGACTTATACAGAGGCACTATCACCTCCATTCTTCTGATGGCTATTCCTCTCCCTAGCCACCCAAGCATCTTTCTAGCTTTTGCCATCACCTTTACTATCTGTTTAGCTACTTTAAGATCATCAGACACAATAATGCCCAGGTCCCGCTCTTCTTTTGTGGACAGAAGTACTTCACCCCTTATATCGCTGCTTTGGATTGCTACAGCCCAAATGCATGACCTTGCATTTTTTTAACATTAAATCTCAGCTGCCAAATTCTATATTGTTAGGTAATGGACCGAACAATATAGTCCAAATTGGTGAAGAGGAATGACAATAAAATACCTTGTATATATTTAAAAAACATGTAAAAACTGAAAAGTTGTGATTGTATATGTATTATTCCCTTTTGCTATTAAACTTCTAAATAAAACCTGGTCCAAACAATTAACCTCAGAAGTCACATAATTATTTGATTAGTGTGCAATCAGTGTCACATGATCTGTCACATGATGCCTGTATAAATATACCTGTTCTGAAAGGCCCCTGACTCTGCAACATAACTAAGCAAGCAACATGAAGACCAAGGAGCACTCCAAAAAGGTCAGAGACCAAGTGACAGAGAAGCATAGATCAGGGTTGGGTTATAAAAAATATCCTAAATTCTGAATATCCCACGGAGCACCATTAAATCCATTATAACAAAATGGAAAGAATATGGCACCTCTACAAACCTGACAAGAGAAGGCCGCCCACCAAAACTTACATACCAGGTAAGGAGGGCATTACTCAGAGATGCCACAAAGACACCAAGGATAACACTGAAGAAGCTGCAAATATCCACAGTGGAGATGGGAGTATCTGTCCATAGGATCACTTAAAGCCATACACTCCACAGAGCGGGGCATAATGGAAAGTATCCAGAAAAAATTCATTGCTTAAAGAAAGAAATAAGAAAACATGTTGGAGTTTGCACAACAGCATGTTGCAGACCCCCCAAACACATGGAAAAAGGTTCTCTGGTCAGTTGAGATGAAAATTGAACTCTTTGGCCATCATGGGAAACGCCATGTTTGGCGCAAACCAAACATTCCTATCACCCCGAGAACACCATTCCCACAGTGAAACATGATGATGGCAGCATCATGCTGTGGGGATATTTTTCATCAGCAGGGACAGGAAAATTGGTTAGGATTAAAGGAATGATGGATAGCACTAAATACAGGGCAATTCTTGAGGAAAACCTGTTTCAGTCTGCCAGAGATTTGAGGCTGGGATGAAGTTTCATCTTCCAGCAGGACAATGACCCGAAACATACTTTTAAAACTACACTGGAGTGCAGAGGTGGCTCAAGGCAATCTGCTGCCTGAGGCGAAGAATGAGATGCTGCCCCCCCCCCCTTAGAGGGGGCGGGGTTTTTTCAGAACTGCAATCGGGGACTGAACCAAACCAAAAAGCCAATTAGATTATATGCAGGAAATGCAAGATGTTTGCACACAGGGCCGTATTGAGCTGCAATCGCACCCTGTGCGACTTGCAGCTTGGGCGCACACACCTCTCCTCCACCCCCATACTTCCATCAAGCGCTGCCTGCTCTTTCCCTGCTGCTGCCACCCTTTGTTTTTTCCACGGCAGCACCGGCAGCAGGGAAAGAGCAGGCAACACTGGATGGAGGTATGGGGAGGAGGAGGGGGGCATATGCTCGATCTGCAAGTCGCTGGCACTTTAAGCAGATCTGTCCCTCCCTGCTCTGACATCGCGTCAGAGGAGAGAGGGTCCAGACTTGCTAAAAATGCTGCAAACAGACTTGGGGGGCACATTTTGGCTTCCTTCTATTGTCCTGCCAGCGGCAGCAGGGCAAGAGCAGACTGCTGAAATGCGCCCCCCAAGCCTTTGAGCTCTGTGCGGCTGCACGGCATGTAAAGGGCTAAGTACGGTCCTGTTTGCACACCAAGGAACTAAAACAGCAAGAATCAACAGCACAGTTTATAAAACTAAATTATAACTCATTTTTATTTTGTTGTTATGAACTGCGTTATGGTTCTTGCTTTTTCTTTTTCAACATATATTTTGCATCCACAGTAGGTGCAGAGCAGAACCAGGACAATCACCCACAGAACTCAATATTTTTAAAAAAAATCTGATTCTGATCATCTCACTAACAACAACAACAACAACAACAACAACAACAACCACTATTCTCCAGTACCAGACATATTGTAAACTAATACAAAACCCTACAACAAAGAGCTAACCTACCATACTATACCATATCAGCACAAACTTCAAAACTCACATAAGGAGCCCATCCAAAAAAGCATCACTGTAAATACTACAGTGGGCCCTAGAACATTAATACACCTATCTGAAAAGCTGAAACAGTCAAATTACTACAGTACAGTATAGATCTTTATGTACAAACTCCATGTTAACAGAACACCTGGCCTCAGTCACACACTCACATCGACCCTCACCAAGTACAGAAAAAGTGACCATAATCTAAAGTAAAAATAAAAATATGTAGACAAAATTTAAACTGAAACCCCAAGAAGACAGTGCAACATCAGATAAATAAGAGATGCAGTTCCCCAATACTGTGTAAAAAAATAAAGATAGCAAAAAATTCCAATCACTAAAATGAAATAAAATTATTTTTTCTACCTTTGTTGTCTGACCATTTTATTCTCTGATCGTGCTGGTCCCGGTCTGAGGCTTCTGCTTTCTGTCTTCTCTTAGCTCTCTTTCTGTGGTCTATGGTCCATCTGTCATTTCTTATCTCTTCTTCTGTTTTCTTCACTTCTTTCCATCAGCCTATTTCCAGTCCCCGTAACCCTTCCCAGTATCAGCCCCTTTCCAGTCCTCCCTCCCGGTACCTTCCAGTGTCAAGTTGCATTCCCATGACTGCCACTGTTGTCCATTCCCTTCCAGTCCCCCTCCTTCCCCACTGTCCAACTCCTTCTAGTCCAAATACTATGGCAGCCCTTCTTAGCATCCACTCCCTTCCAGTCCCATTCTCCCATCCCCTCGCATCAGCCTATTTGTAGCCCTAGCCCCCAGTTTTCTTCCAAGGCCAGCAGCTCTATCCTCCCCTCCCCACCATCAGCCCATTTCCAGGTGAAGCCTCCCCAATCAGCTCACTTCCATTGTTAGTCCCCCCTCAACCCCATTACCAGTGCTAGTCTCCCCTAATCAGCCCATTACCAGTCCTAAACCCCCATCAGCCCATTACCATTCCTAGCCCCCCCCATCAGCCCACTATCCTCCCCTCCCCCCCCATCAGCCCACTATCCTCACTATCAGCCCACTATCCTCCCCTCCCCCCCATCAGCCCACTTCCAGTCCTAGCCTCCCCGATCAGCTCATTTCCAATGCTAGCCCGCCCAATCATCTCACTTCCAGTGTTAGTCCCCCCTCAACCCATTACCAGTGCTAGCCTCCCCTAATCAGTCCATTACCAGTCCTATCCCCCTCAGTCCATTACCAGTCCTACCCCCATTAGCAGTCCTAGCCTCCTCTAATCAGCCCATTTCCAGTCCTAACCTCCACGATCAGCTCATTTCCAATGCTAGCCCCCCATCAGTCCATTGCCAGTCCTAGCCTTCCCTAATCAGCTCATTTCCATAGCTAGTCCCCCCTCAGCCCATTACCAGTCCCAACCCCCCCTTGATCAGTCCATTCCCAGTCCTAGCCTTCCCTAATCAACCCATTACCAGTCCTAGCCCCCCCTGATCTGCCCATTACCAGTGCTAGCCCCCCATCAACCCATTATAATCCTAACCCACACTGTCTCTCCCCTTTGTCTAGTACTTTATCTCGCATCTCTCACCTTTGTCTCTCCTTGTCCTCCTCCTGTCCCCCCCTCTCTCCATCTGCACCTCTCATCCGGTGGTGGCGGGGGCACTATGGCTGTTTTAATTTTAAATTTGGCCGCCTCTGCCCTGTCTCTGCCTTCCTGCTGCATTTTTTTCCTCAAGAATGCTTGCAGCAAAAAGAAAAAAAAAAGGCGGCGGGAAGGCAGAGGCAGGGCAGAGGCGGCAAAATCTAAAATTAAAACAACCAGCGTGCCACCGCTGCACAAATTAGCCTGATCGCTTGCAGCGATCAGGCTGATTTATTTGATGCCGGTTGTTCCTGCTGGATGAGAGGGAACCCTTGTCAGTTCCCTTCCAGCCCCCTCCCTCCCTCCATACATCCATGTCAGCCCACCCTCCCTCCCTCCCTCCATACATCCATGTCAGCTCTCCCTTCCTCCCTCTCTCCCTCCATGTCAGCCCCCTCCCTCCCTCTATCCCTCCATCCATCCATCCCCCCTCCCTCCCTCCATCCATCTATCCATGTCAACACTCCCTCCCTCCCTCCATGTCAGCCCCCTCCCTCCCTCCCTCCATGTCAGCCCTCCTCCCTCCCTCCATTCCTCCCTCCATCCATCTATGTCAGCCCTCCCTCCATGTCAGCCCCCCTCCCTCCATCCATGTCAGCCCCTTCCCTTCCCTTCCTCCCTCCATCCATCCATGTCAGCCCCCTCCCCCATGTCAGCCCCCCTCCCTCCCTCCATCCATCTATCCATGACAGCCCCCATCCCTCCCTCCCTCTCTCCATCCATCAGCCCCCTCCCTCCCCCATGTCAGCCCTCCCTCCCTCCATGTCAGCCCCCTCCCTCCCTCCCTCCATCCATGTCAGCCCCTCCTCCCTCCCTCCATGTCAGTCCCCCTCTCTCCATCCATGTCAGCCCCCTCCCTCCCTCCATCCATGTCAGCCTCCCATCCTCCCTCCTTCCATCCATGTCAGCCCACCCCATGTCAGCCCCCCTCCCCCATGTCAGCCCCCTCCCTTCCTCTCTCCATCCATCCGTGTCAGCCCTCCTCCCTCTCCCATGTCAGCCCTCCCTCCATCCATGTCAGCTCTCCCTCCCTCCATCCATCCATGTTAGCCCTCCTCTCCTTCCCCATGTTAGCCCCATTGCTGATTCCCTGCCCCCTCCTCCCGTCTCCACATGTCTGCCTGCTACCGCCCTTTGCTTTCTTCTTCTGCAGCCGCAGTTCCCTGTCTCTTAGGGAACTGCGACTGTGCCAGTAAAGCCTTTGCGGAGCCTTCGAGTCTCTCGATGGGCTCTGTGCAGCATTGTCCCGTCTCCAAAGGAAGTGATAAACAACTTCCTTTGGGGCAGGACAATGCTGCCCGGAGCCCATCGAGAGACAGGAAGGCTCCACAACGGCTTCACCAGCACAGCCGCGGTTCCTAACAGGCCGAGAACTGTGGCTGCAGAAGAAGGGAGGCAGTGAGTTTGCCGCTGCCGAGAAGCAGACTCAGCAAGTTGTAAGCTTTTTTTTTAGTTGTTTTTTTTTTAAACTTGAAGGCGAAGTGAGGCGGCTGTTTTGGGAGCATTTGTCGCCCTCAAAACGTTGCCACTTGAGGCAGCCGCCTCACTTTGCCTCATTATAGATCCGCCTCTGCTGGAGTGGTTTAAAGGGAAACATTTAAATGTCTTGGAATGGCCTAGTCAATGCCCAGACCTCAATTCAATTGAGAATCTGTGGCATGACTTGAAGATTGCAGTAGACCAATGCAGCCCAACTAACTTGAAGGAGTTGGAGCAGTTTTGCTTTGAAGCATGGATCCCAATGGATGGATCCCAATAAAGACATACCCTAAGAGACTTGCACCTGTAATTGCAGCAAAAGGTGGCTCTACAAAGTATTGACTTTGGGGGGAGAGGTGGAATACCTATGCACACTCCTGATTTCTGGGGATTTTTTTCTTAATTATTGTTTGTGTCACAATAAAGGATATTTTGCACCTTCAAAGTGGTAATCATGTTGTGTAAATTACTTGGTGCTAACCTCAAAACTCCATTTTAATTCCAGATTGTAATGCAACAAAAAGGGACAAACACCAAGGGGATGAATACTTTCAAAAGGCACTGTAGTTTTCCTAAAAGACATTTGTATGGATTTTATCAACCCTAGTCCTAATACTGAACCTCACTATTTGATGATCACTGGATACGAGATGATTTCCCACTATAACATCACAAACACTTTCACCATCGGTAATCACCAAGTCCAGTATGGCCCCTTCACCTGTGCATTCTGTTACCAGTTGCCTGAATAGTTCTTCCTGTAAAGAATCCAGGATCTCCTTACTTCTAGATGACACCACAACAGCGAAGCGCCAATCAACATCAGCATATTGAAATCCCCTATGCCGGATGTTGATTGGTAAGGTTATTGAGAGTGTGGTGATGGAACAGCCAGTGGCATTTTTGGGGGAACAACTTGTTTTGAATGATCATCAGGTGGGGTTTGGCATTCTCATAGTACTAAATCCCTATTGATTTTGCTTATGGATGATATTCACTTGTTCCGTAACAGTGGTCAGGTTATTTTATTGTTATTATTGGACATCACTGCGGTCTTTGATACTGTTCAGCATGATTTGTTATTAGACTGTTTGGCACATTTAGGGGTGGGGGCAGTGCCATACCAAGCTATAACTGTGCCCTGTGCAACTTGCAATTCCCACCTCATCCTCCTCTCCCCCCTGTGTACAGCTGTGTGGCAAGACTGGCCTTCCCATCCTGTTCCTTTGGTGTGCTTCACCTCAGCCAGTGTTCCATAAATCCCAGGTGCCAGGTTGCCATGGTCCCTACAATTGCATCCTGGCACCTGGGATTTAAAGTTCCTGAAAGTTTCTTTTATGCCCCAGGCCACAGTGCTGCCTCACCTTACCATGATTGGCTCTCTTCAAGGAGCTTGAGCTGCTGCACTTAAAACAGAAAGATCAGCAAACTTCCTGCACCACATGGCTCAAGCTCCTTCTGGAGAGTCAATTGCAGTGAGCAGCAAGAGCAGCTTTTTTTGTGCAGCAATGTGGTAGGTAATGTATTCTCTCAGCAAGAAAGTGAGAGAGACCAGGTGATGGCTGGGGAGGGGACCAATGAGAGAGCGAGAGAGACTGATTGATGGCTTGGGGGCTATGGGAGAGAGAGAGAGAGAGAGAGAGGCCCTGGGTAATGGCTCGGGGAGGCTATGAGAGAAAGAGAGAGACTGGTTCATAGCTGGGGAGGGAGCTATGAGAGAGAGTGACTGAAATCAGAAATACCTGAAGAAAAAGCTGGTATTAGAGATAAATAGGCCTGCTGAGATCATAGGCATGTGGGGAGAGTGAGATCTGCCATCAAAGACAGAAAAGAGAGGGCAGAAGAAATGTAAAGGATAAAACTGAGAGAGATACGCGGGAAGAGGCAAAAGGCATCAAGTGAAGAGGGGGGAGAAAGTGAAATAGGAGCTACTTTAGAGAGGAGGGGAACCGACATTAGAGGTAGGCAGTGGGGGGGGGGGGGGAGAGGTGAAAATGGGGAATGACATTAGCAATGCATGAATGGAATGGGTCTCAGGCACACTTATTGCAGGGCTGGGGCAGTGCTCATCCTGTAACCGAGGCATGTGGAACGCTCCTCTTGCAGCTAAGGAGGGGGGCAGCACTACTTTTGCAGCTGAAGGGGGGGATAGCGCTCCTCTTCCAGTTGAGGGAAGGCAACAATCCTCTTGCAGCTGTAGGTGGGGGAGGGGGGCAGCTCTCCTCTTCCAGCTGGAGGACTTCTGCTTACAGAGACATGTCCCGCCTCCTTCCCTCCCACCATCTACAAGGGGTCCAGCTGTACTGCCCATCAATCTGTGCTTCCAGTTAAGCTGTGACTGCTGGATGGGGGAAGGAGATGGTACATTAATCCAGAACAGAAGGAGGAGTTTATGTAGCGGATCCGCAAATTGCTCTATTGGGACTTCAATGCCGGCAGTGCAAATGTGTTTAAAACATATCCTTGCGACTCAGCATGTCTAGATCATGAGATTTGCATCAAGTCATGCTGGGTCACGAGGATGCATTTAGAATGCACGTGCATTGCCAGCATTGAAGACCCGACTCCCAGTAGAGTGATCAAGAATCAAGATAGTGGTATAAGCTCCTGCTGCTCTGTCTGGCTGTGGCCCTCGAGAATTTCATTGGAGGGGCCTTGGGATCCCTTCCAGCCACACTACTCCATTTTTAGGTAAGAAATGAACCCCCCACCAACTGAAATGTGTAGCATGGCTCACCTAGCAATGGAGACTTCAGGCATCAGCATCAGCACAGCCCTCCACTCAGGTCTCTAGTGAAAGGCTTCACTTCTGGTGAGGGGTTTCATTGACTTCCGGTCCATGTCCAAATACACCTCTACTTTTTTGTGCCCTGTGCAGCTGCACCACTCATACCAGCCTAGGCATAGGGCTGGGTGGGGGCAAGGTGCTTATCTGGTTTACTTCTTATCTTGGCTTTCAGCAACAAGTGGTGCAATTGGTGAGAGGAAGTCAGATCCCTTTCCAGGGATTGATTCTTTCTGCCTATGTATTTAATATTTTTATGGTCCCATTGTATAGGGCTATGCATGCCACTGGTTGGCTGTTTTACCTGTATACAGATTATGTGCAAGTTTTGATCCCACTGCCAAAGGGAGGAGTTGATTTGGCTACTCTGGTTCAAGAGCATCTTTCTAGGTTTTTGAGTTGGGTTTGTTTTTTGGGCTTAAAGCTTAATGTAACTAAGACTGAGATTATGCCTCTCAGATGTGGAAGGGGGTTTAGTAGGTGGTGGTGTAGTAGGATCTGTGTGTTGAAATGTCACAGTTTGGAAGTGATGTTGGATTTCCATCTGCAGATATCAATTCATGCCTCTTATCTGGTTCAGGCTGTGTTTTTGCTGTTGCGGTGGATTTGACAGTTTCAACCGTATTTCTTGGAATGCTGTTTGAGTGTGGTTTCTAGGTTCTTACCAATGCCATAATTAGATTACTATGATGCCTTGTTTCTAGAACATTCACAGTCTGATATGTTGTGTTTTCAACTGATGCAGAATACAGCTGTATAATGGATTAAGGGGTTGCATAAGTATAAACATGTTACTCCAGTTTTGGATGGATTGCATCGGTTACCTATTACATTTTGAATATAATATAAGGTACTGATTTTGATTTAAGACCTTATTCACATTGGTACCCCCTTATTTGGCCTCGAAAGTGGTTCCTTATGTTCTGCATCGATTGTTACCATCTCAGGCAGAGAGATTTCTGGAAGTCCCCATTCATAAAGTGGTGAAATGAATGTCCCATCATAATAAGTATTTTCCTATACAGGCCACTATTCTGTGGAATGCCCCCCCCCCCCTAGAGAATTGCGGTTGATGGATGACCTACAGCAGTTTTGGAAGGCTTTAAAAACTGTGCTCTTTCAATAAGTATGAGGAGGGGGAGGCGAGGAGATGTTTAATAACAGGTTTTGGAAGATGTGAGTACTGTTACTGGAGTACTACTACTAATAATAATAATAATAATTTCTATAGCACTAAAAGGGGTATGCAGCGCTGTACATATAGATGTAAGAATAAGTCCCTGATCATCAGAATTTACAATCTAATTAAGACAAAACATAGCAAAACTGGGGACTAGAGTATGGTTAGATACAAATAAGTAGTGGACAAGAGATTAAGGAGCATCAGGATCCAAAAGTGGCTTCAAAGAGGTGGGTTTTTAGCCTGGATTTGAAAAAGGCTGGAGAAGGAACCTGACGCATACTCAGATAGTCTGTTCCAGGCATATGGAGCAGCAAGATGGAATGAACAAAATCTGGAGTTGGCAGTGGCAGAGAAGGCCACAGATAAAAAGATCTGCTAGAAGAGTGGAGTTCCCGAGGAGGGATATAGAGTGATATAGGAGAGGAAAGGTAGCAAGGAGCCACAGAATGAATGCACTTATAGGTCAGTAGGAGAAGTTTGAACTGGATGTGGAAACTGATAGGGAGCCAGTGAAGTGACTTGAGAAGAGGGGCTGCATGAGCATAGTGACACTGGTGGAAGATAACCCATACAGCTCAGGTTTGAACAAATTAAAGGGGAGAGAGATGATTCAGAGGGAGAAGGTGCAGATTACAATAGTCAAGGTGAGAGGTTACTAGTGAGTGGATGAGGGTCTTAGTAGTGTGAGTAGAAAGGAAGGGACAAGTTTTGCTGATGTTATAGAGAAACAAGCGTCATGTTTTAGCTATCTGTTGGATGTGCGCAAAGAAAGACAAAGTAGAGTCAAAGATGACCGCAAGTTTGTGAGCTGAGGGAACAGGGAGGAGTGTAGTGTCATCCAAGTGTCATCCACAGAAATAGAGGAGGGAGGAAGGGGGGTGGGTTTAAGAGAAAAGATAAGATTGGCCATGTTCATTTTCAGATGTCGGTGAAACGTCAGATAAGCATGCAGAGATCTGGGACTGAATTCCTGGAGAGACTTCAGAGGCATGGAGGTAGATCTGAGAGTCATCAGCATAAAGATGGTACTGAAAACCATGGGAAGAAATAAGTGCACCAAGAGACTGAGTGAAGAGAGAGAAAAGTAGAGGTCCCAAAACAGAGCCCTGATGTACACCACCTGAATGCAGGATGACAGTAGAAGAGGATCCACCAAAACATACACTAAAAAGTGTGATGGGAGAGATAGGAGGAAAACCAAGATAGAACAGAGCTCCTAAATCCAAGCAAGGACAGGGTATTGAGGAGAAGGTGAAGATCAACAGTGTCAAAAGCAGCAGAAAGATCAAGAAGATGAGGATCGAGTAAAGGCCCTTGGATTTAGTGAGTAACAAGTTGCTGGAGACTTTGGCAAGAGCTGTTTCTGTGGAATGTAGGGGACAAAAACCAGACTGCAGTGGATTCAGAAGGACTTGAGAGGAAAGTCAAGACAGTGGCAGCAAAATGCTCATTTAAGTAGTTTTCAAGCAACAGGAAGGAGAGAGATGGGCTCATAGCTGAAAGGATAGGTAGGGTGTAGTGAGGGGTTTTGATGAGAGGTCTGACCAGAGTATGTTTGAAGGTCACAGGAACGGTTGCAGTAGAAAGTGATAGATTAAAATATAATTTAACCTCTACATCCAGCCAATATGCAGCATCATAAAAGAACACAGGATAAAATACACAATCTATGCGGACGACATAATGATATACACACAAATCACCCACGACAACCCAGACTACACCAAGATAACAGAATGTCTCATGCACATGAACAACTGGTTTCAAGACAACAACCTGACCATAAACTACAGCAAGACTGAGGCACTAATCATCACACGAAACTCCGACTTCATCCCTCCTCGCAACATCAAGCTAGACAACACAACCATACCCATACAGCCAGAAGTGAAATACCTCGGAGTGACCCTGGACAAAGAATTGAACCTTCAGTCCCACATCAGCAGAACCACCAAAAATGCATACCACAGGATGAGAATAGTCCGACGCCTCAAGCCCCTCCTCTCTCAGGAACACTTCCGCACAGTCTGTCAGGCACTAATAACACCAATACTAGACCTCTGCAACCCAATCTATCTTGGCCTAACAAAACAGACACTCAGGCCACTGCAATTGGCGCAAAACACAGCAGCACGCATAATAACTGGAACAACAAGACACATCACACCCACTCTAAAAAAGCTCCACTGGCTACCAATCAGCTCCTGCATCAGATACAAGACAGTCATAAACATATTCAAAATCAAACAACAGTCATCATCTTTCAGCCTATACCCACTCATACAACCCGACAGCAGCACAAGACCAAGGAGGAGAGCCACATCCAACCGTGTCAACACACCAAGAGACGTCACCAAGCTATGCAAGGACACCGAAAAATGAGCCTTATCAAAGGCGGCACCAACAATTTGGAATGCACTCCCTGATGAACTACGGTCAAAAACAGACATTAATTACTTCAGGAAACTGCTAAAAACGACTCTCTTCATAGAGTACTATGGTGACATCACTTAAACCTGTGCAATAGACAATACCCCAGCTCAACCACCCTCCCCTCACGACATGATCATAGTATTGCAGTAAAGTCCTGATGTACATAGTATTGTAAATAGCGCACGTTGTAAATAGCTCACCAAGAATCAACTACCATCTATACACACACGCACTCACTGCTTAATGCATGCACACACTAGACACAGCATTTTGTTGATTGCTGTGTAGACCGCCTTGATTGTAGGAGAAGGCGGTATGGAAATCCTTTTAAATAAAAAATAAATAAATAACAGGTGGAGGGGATGACAGTGAAAAAGATAGAGTTTAGTAGATTGGTAGGAATGGGATCAGAGGAGCAGGTAGTCAATTTGGAGGAAGAGAGATTATTTGCAGTTCCTTCCTCAGTGATTTCAGAAAAGGATGAAAGGGTGACAGAAGGTGAGGAAAGAATTTGGGACTGAAGAGGGGGAGGTGAGCCTATGGAGAATTCAATGTTAATCTTCTGGATTGTGTCATGGAAATAGTCAGTCAAGGTCTGGGCAGAAAGTGAAGGAGGGATTGGGAGGGGAGGGACCTTGAGGAGAGAGTTGAGCATAGCAAAGAGACAGTGAGGGTCAGAGGCAAGAGAGTTAGTCAGATGGACATAGTACTCTTTCTTGGCAAGTGCTTTTATGTATTGCCAAATTTTACGCTTTTCCTTCAACCCTGTCACTCACTAGCTCACTGAATAGGCACAGATACTTTAGCAAATATAATATGAGTTAACTCTGTCATTCACTAGCTCACAGACTAGGCATCAAATACAATATGAGTTAACCCTGTCATTCATTAGCTCACAGACTAGGCACAGACACTTTAGCAAATACAATATGCTTTTATTAGATTGAGTCCTTTTAGAATAATAATTAAGCACAAAGTTAAGCATTAATACTTCACCGGATATTATAGCTCATCACTCCGGGTGGGGGACTGTTCAGCGATCACTCTCAGGAGGAAAATCCAGGAAAAAAACTACAGAGACACGTCTGCCTCGTATATCAGTTGCAGTCCCATCTTTTCCTTCTGAGAGTCCCCCTAAAGTACCTAACTAAGATCGTGCCTGCTGCATGATATTACAATTCATTGGTTAGCCTACAGCATGCTCAGATCAGGATTGGCTAGGGTTAATTTTGTGCACATGGTTCATACCAGGATTGGTCAGGGTTAAATTTGTGCTCGTGACCAGCAGCTGAAAAGAATGTTAGCTGCTGAGTCACTGTATGAGTCACTCATCCAGTTTTTTCCAGTCAAAGCTGCTGCCTGCTCCTAAAGTAACCCCCAAGCTCATCTATCAGCTCCTGGGCTAGCAAGCTAATTCCTAATTCAGCATGGCTCAAGAATACAACATTCTTTGCTGATCGAACTCTCACATTAAATATTCTATGTACAATATTCTTTGCTGATCCAAAAATCCAAATAAATCTTTAATTAGTAATACATTCCACCCTTGGATCAACAAGGATATTGTACGTAAGCAATGGCTGAATCGCCTTTGTAATTCATTTAGAAATACAGTAATAACAACTTGGGCTAAAACATAGTGGATAGCATTAAGGCAAACGCTGGAGGGGACAAGCCTCAGTGTAATTTGGGTGATATTTTCCCATTCCCCTCCAGCATTACAATTGTCAAAGCCAAATGGCTTGTAGGTCTCAGCTATCTTTATCAGTTCCCCATGCAGTGGGGGACTCATTTCACCTGCACATTCAGAACTTTTTCCCACTGTACATCTGTCCCATAGACTTTAATAACTAAAATCTGGGGAACAGGTGACATAAGCAATTGGGCACATGATGTTCAGCAGAAAAAAAAATCTGAGATACTAAAATTACAGTTACTTTCCAAGGAAACAATAACAATACATAAGAAAAAAAATCATTCACAAAAGTCCACAAAAGTCCAATAGTCCTTTTCCTATTTTCAGATAATTTGGCCTGCTTCTGAGCAGTTTTTCAGGACTCCGTAGTGTTATTTCACCTTTCTCTGAAGTTTAAGCTTGGCCTCTCTCAACAGTTGAACCTCTCATTCTCGTAGGTGGACATCTTGGCCTTTCTTTCATTGTGACACATTGAAGCAGATAGGGACTCCCTCACACGTTTCTGCAGTGTGTAGTTCGGATTTCTCGGGATGGTCTGCTCCATCTGAACTCTGGCCAATTTTTTCTGCTGGACTCTCTGGATTGCAATTGGTGACATGGCTCCAGGCCTCATTCAGAAGAGCAGCACCAATATTAAATGAAAAGACTAAAAATTCTAGATTAGATTTCACAATAAGACAAACTTAATTTCATCTATATTTACTAAGATCATATCCTACAAATAATAAATATTGCTTTATAAACTTTCAGCAGTCTACCAGTAACTATCTCATATGGTGTCAATCTTATCTCGCAGTTTGATTAACTTCTTGTCTCTCTATCACTGGAAATGCATTTGCTTGTAGGAAATATTCCATTATGCCCTTGACTGACCTTTACATGTTTCAGATCAGACAAGCTGCACACACGTGTTCTGCAATTTGGACAAGTTTTAGAATTATACCCAATTGTGTGAGAATTTGTCATCAAATCATCCCCCTTTGCCTCTGCATGCCTGGCCAGGACATACAGAGGAAAAGTGAGGCACAAATTATCCAGAAGTACCACATGGCCAGTGTGGGTTTTCCAAAGCTCATCAGGGTGCAAGGTGCACCTAGCCTGTCTCCAAATATCTATTTCTTCCAATTGTTGAGTATGACTTCCTGAATTGAAGCTTCTGGAGACGGCACAGTCGAATAAAGTGCTCATAATTTTTTGTTTACATATTCATTAGGCAAATATATCACTTCAAATTACCTTCATCAGTTTATTGTCTATCACAGTTTCTTCTTTAATCTTCCACTTCATCCCTCACAACACTTTTCCACAACACTTCTTCATCACCTGCATCATTCCACCAACTACTTACATAAGTATGGTATAAGAAACAGGAAAAGGACCTATGTATCCTTATTTGGCAAGGCTGCTAAGAATATCAAACAATTGTTAATAACTTAATATTGGAGTAAACAAATGGTAACAGTATGATAAGTAAACAGTGTCCCTTTCCCATCAACTTAATTGGGCCAATGCTAAGTGGACATATGCTCATTCTAAAATAGGAACAATTTGGGTAAAATCCTTACAATATAAAACTATTATTTTGCAGCATTTTATAACATCAATCCCAATAGAAAGAAATATGGCTCATATCTCTCACATATAACTAGAATCTATCGTATACACTGTCCTCAGTGAGAGTGCTGTTAGACTGATTTTAAAATTGCAGTGTTCACAAGGATTTGTATAAGCTATTCATTAATTATGGTGTCAAAAAGAGATCCTTTTGAGGTGAGAGATCTAAGAGGGTACAAGGCATTGGTGGCTAGGCCTCATGACGATCCTCAGGTTCTTCTTGGCCTATTCTCCCCCTGCCTATTCATGTCTCTTCAGAGGCATAAATATGCAAGGTTCCGGTTCTTCAGGCCTTGTGGGTCCTCGAGGCGTCTTAGAGCAGTCAGAATTCTGGTAGCCCAGATCATCACACTGGAAGCAGCACATTTTCTTCTTGGATTGCAAGGCAGCACATTTTCTTCTTGGATTGCAAGGCATTTGTGGCTTCACCTTTCTGCCTCTCTCTCTCTCTCTCTCTTATTCTTTTTCTCAAACCTCTCCTGGATCATTGCTGACAAGCAAGATTTGGTTTTATCCAATCAACCCAAGTTCTCATTATTTTCCGGGAACTCAGTTCCATCTTTAATCTATATTTGCTCTATATGCTTGGGAACTAAGCAATTTCATATCAGCCTCTGTCCAAAATTTCAGCAAACTTATTAATCTGGTAATTGCTGTGTGTGTACTTGGTAACATAAGTGCAAGGGTATAAATTAGAGAAAATTAATCTCTCACAGTGCTGCAACATATATCTGTTTTCTCTGCAACATATATCTATTTTAACTGAAATAGAAACTTTTTAGAACAAAGTACACTTTTTCTCTGGATACTAACACGTAAAATTCAAATACAGGAAAACAGGTGAATTTATCCTAAAATCCAATATTGTAACAAATAAAAACTGTGATGTTACTGTCTTGTCCCTCAGTCGTTAGCACAAAGCTTAACAAGGCAAAGTAATTATCTTGAATCTTACAGGAAACAGGCATTCTCAAATTATCTTGAATCTTCAGGAAACAGACATTCTCAAATGACGTGAAACTTCTAAGAGGTGAAAATTGTTCTTGGTCACATTTAAATTAACTTGAAACTGGAGCTGTTTATGGTTAACTATGCCCCCTGGGGTGCTTGACACAATTTAAAAATCCTCCTTTAACTTTTAAGTTTGCTTGGTAGCATATACAGTCAAAGACAAAGAATAGATGCATAACATATTAATGATAAAGATTACCTTCTTATTTACTCAGGATTTAATGCCCCATTGTCCTGTCAGGGTTTTCAACCTCTACTTTGGAGGTAAAAAAAAAAAACAGTTTCATGCCTTGTTTGTTTGATCTAGTCACTTCAGCATTCAGGGACCATAAAATCTACTGGAGTAGCCAGTAATGAAAGAAAAACAGTTTTTTACTACAAACATTTGAATACAGAACAAATCAAAGCTTACAAGTGCATTATACCTATCTGATCAGAGTTTCTCTTAACCAGGGACCTTAAAAAACAAGTAACATTTAATACTAACTCTACGGGATAGGCATCACATTAGATATGCAGGCAACAAATGCAACAGTTGCAAGCATGCAAGGAAAAACCAACACCCAGTTCTCACTTAATCCTGACCCACAGGAACACTTAATGCCAGCCTTAAATATTTACAATATTCACATTTTTTACACTATTTGCATTCTTCACTCTTTTCTTTTAATACATTATCTTTTCTCAAACCCCCACTCCTGGTACCAAATTTCTTACTACATCAAAGGTTAACACCTTGTAATTAAGACATGCAGTTTATCCACAAACAAAGCAAGGATACTTATCCAGAAAAGCAAGCAACTCTCCCAGTCA
Organism: Ichthyophis bannanicus; assembly: GCA_033557465.1. Classification (NCBI taxonomy): domain Eukaryota; kingdom Metazoa; phylum Chordata; class Amphibia; order Gymnophiona; family Ichthyophiidae; genus Ichthyophis; species Ichthyophis bannanicus. The sequence goes on from CM066031.1 coordinate 230,056,478, forward strand.
CACATGAGTGGTCAGAAAAGAAAATTAGAAAGCAATTAGAATAATAACTAAACACACTTAATTACAGAAGAATACCGGTAATACTTCACTAAAAGAGTTATGAGATAGTGCAGCTATTTACAAAGAATATTTACTTCACCAAACTTGCATCATGCAGTCTAGTAACATCAGCTGGGAGAACTCAGCGGAGTCTGCAGAAGTCTGGGATTTTTCTCTCTCTGTCCTGAATTTACTTCACCAGATTTCTCATCATACAGCCCCAAAAGCTGCAGAAGTCTGGGATTCTTCATGCTTGGCCAAGCAGATCTACACTCTCTCTGCCCTGGATTTTCTCTATCCCTCCTATATGCTATTGATATATGATTCCTATATGCTATTAACAACACCCAGGTCTGTCCTAGGGTCCCTGCTCCCTTGAGCTTATTATCCCAGGACTCTGCCAACCCATTATGTAATAATTTAGGCCATCCCACTCTCGTCGCCATTTATGTATTGCCAAATTTTACGCTTTTCCTTCAACCCTGTCACTCACTAGCTCACTGACTAGGCACAGATACTTTAGCAAATACAATATGAGTTAACTCTGTCATTCACTAGCTCACAGACTAGGCATCAAATACAATATGAGTTAACCCTGTCATTCACTAGCTCACAGACTAGGCACAGACACTTTAGCAAATACAATATGCTTTTATTAGATTGAGTCCTTTTAGAATAATAATTAAGCACAAAGTTAAGCATTAATACTTCACCGGATATTATAGCTCATCACTCCAGGTGGGGGACTGTTCAGCGATCACTCTCAGGAGGAAAATCCGGGAAAAAAACTACACAGACACGTCTGCCTCGTATATCAGTTGCAGTCCCATCTTTTCCTTCTGAGAGTCCCCCTAAAGTACCTAACTAAGATCGTGCCTGCTGCATGATATTACAATTCATTGGTTAGCCTACAGCATGCTCAGATCAGGATTGGCTAGGGTTAATTTTGTGCACATGGTTCATACCAGGATTGGTCAGGGTTAAATTTGTGCTCGTGACCAGCAGCTGAAAAGAATGTTAGCTGCTGAGTCACTGTATGAGTCACTCATCCAGTTTTTTCCAGTCAAAGCTGTTGCCTGCTCCTAAAGTAACCCCCAAGCTCATCTATCAGCTCCTGGGCTAGCAAGCTAATTCCTAATTCAGCATGGCTCAAGAATACAACATTCTTTGCTGATCGAACTCTCACATTAAATATTCTATGTACAATATTCTTTGCTGATCCAAAAATCCAAATAAATCTTTAATTAGTAATACATATTGCTAACTGGAAAGAGGTTAGCATGAATTTGAAATGTAGGTCATCAGCAAGGATATGTGATTTAAGCCAAAGTCATTCAGCTTTGTAGGCAGAGGAATGCAGGTAGAGGGTTTTTGAAGATAAACAAGGTTGAGGTACAGTATGCCTCAGAGGGCATGGAATGGGAGGAACCAGTGCATCCAGAGCAGAGGAGAGTATAGTGTTATAGGAAGATACTACCTCATCAAAGAATCAGATGACATAGTGGAGGAAAGAGATGATAGGACAACAATGGAAAGAGCTGAAGGGTCGATAGTGTGAAGATTCCTAAACATGTTGGTGGAGATCTTGTGAGACGAAGATGGGAGGTGGTTAAGGGTGAAGGTTATCAGGTGATGGTCAGATAAGGGAATAACTGAAGTGGAGAAGTTTGAGAGTGAGCAGTTGGTGGAGAAGATGAGGTCAAGGTAGTGGTCATGCTTGTGAGTAGGAGCAGTAGAGCACAACTGGAAGTTGAATGAGGAGGTTAGGAGAAGGAGCTTTAAGGCATAAGGATCAGAAGGGTCATCAATGTGGATGTTAAAATCCCCAAGAATAAGAGAAGGGGATGATGCATCCAGAAAGGAGGAGAGCCAGGAGTCAAAGTCTATGAAAAAGGTAGAAGTGGACTTGTTAGGGGTTGATAAATGACAGCTGCCCAGAGAGGTAATGGAGTAAATAGGTGGATGATGTGAATTTCAAATGAAGCAAAGGAATTAGATGGCGGCAGAAAGAGGGTCTGAAATTAGCAGGACTGAGAGATTAGAAACCCAACACTGTCTCCATGCTGAGATGTGGGAAATTAGGTTGCCTCCATGACAGATGGCAGCGACTGAAGCAGTCTTTAGGAAGAAGCCAAGTTTCAGTAAGATCCAGGAGATGCAGAGTATTAGAGATAAAAGAGTTCATGAATGAAGGCAAATTTATTGCAGGCAGAATGTGCATTCCACAAGGCGCATGAAAATGGAAGAGAGGAGGAAGAAAGGAGAGGGTTATTAACCGGATTTGAGAGTTTATGCATTGATCTTCCTTGGGAGTGTGAAAAAAAATTGGGGGGGGGGGAGGGGCAGGGTTGGGATTGATATCTCCAGAAGAGAGAAAGAGAAGGAGCAAGAGAGAACAGGGGAGAGAGGAGGCGGCACGACGGAAGCGATGTTGTGGTTCCCTCAGTGAAAGTGGAGATGGCTGAATGAGGGAAGAAAATGGTGATCTGTTGATTTTATTATTGTGTTTTGTATATCACATAGGGTGTTTTTGGGGGGGTTGTGATTCATAAGTGTAATAAATAAATAAATAATGTAGATTAGGTATTTAATCCTTCAAAAAGTAGAAAAACCCGGGGACATTCAAGGAAGCTACAATGTAGCATATTTAAGACTAAACTGGAAAACACTTTTTTTCACTCAGCATGTAATCAAACTCTAGAATTTGCAGCTGTAGGATGTAATAAAAGTTGTTACTGTAGCTGGGCTTAAAAGAGGTTTAGGCAAGTGCCTGGAGGAAAAGTCCATATACTGGAGAAATCTACTACTTACCCCTGCGATAAACAACATCAAATCTGTCTACCTTTGGGAACCTATGGGCACTTGTGACCTGGAATGGCCACTATTGGAAATAGGATACTGGGCTTGATGGACTTTATGCCATACTGGGTGAGACCAATCTTATGTTTTTGCGTATATTCTCAATGCTGTCCCAGAATCTCTCAGTGCCAGGAGACAAAGTAAGAAAATGGCCATTTGGAAAGTAACAAAGTAATTTCCCAAATATCCTTATCTTAATAGTTTGGGGGCTCATAGTTCAAATGTTTCTTTAGAATGCATTCACGGTCTGGGAAACTTCTGGCAATCACTTAAACTTAAAGCAGAAAATGTAATAATTAACCTTGCTTATGCTTAAAAATATCATAAAACGCCTGTTTTTTTTTTTTTAACAAAATTTATTTCTTCAAAGCAGTAAATCATCAGCATTTGAATGCCCACCTGGGAATCAACTGCTAAACAATAACTAATAAATAATGACCCTTGTAAATGTTTTACAGTACTTTGGAACTGTTACTTATAAAGGAGCCCATTGAACAAATCTCTCTACTGACATCACCATGGTAACTGGACTCGTACAAAATAAGAAAAGTAACTCGCTCTGTGGTTAAACTTTAGTGTTCTGTGCCAAGTTGAATTAAACATATTACTCTCTCCAAGGTCTTTCCCATGTGCTGTGATAATTTTTTCATTTGATGGGATTTTCTCATAGCAAATTCTGTCATGAAATGGAAATGCATCATTATACTTGTGTGTTTAGGTTGTGCCAGTGTTTCTCAACCCTGTCCTGGAAGGATATCCTTCATGAACATCTCGATGGAAATCTATCTCAAACATAATCATGATAGATAACCTTCAACTATTGATGTCAAGTGTAATACTTTACAAAATGGATCATATGGCTTCTCATTTGGCCAAACTATTCGTCAGATATTTCCAGTATGGAAGCAATAATATGTTTAACAACTTATCTGCTATAAACACTACGAAGATTGTTTATAAGAGTGTGATAAAATTCTGCACATGCCACATATTCAATGCAAAAATTAAAGTTTGCTAAGGTCAAAGCATGTGCAGTAACTTCTGAGGGGATTTCTAGAACAGTCCCATACAGTTACCACACCAAAAAGTCCTCAACTACACAGCAACAGTACAGATTCTTAGCAGAATTGCACATACTGCCTATTTTGAAGGCAGTAAGTTCATCTACATTATCTACACAAGTGACAGAGCATGATACAGCTCTGTGAACTAAATGCAGTATGCAGCCCATTTCCATTCCTTGCCCATTCCCACCCCATAACAGGATTTGCAGTTAGTGTGTGAATTAACGCGTGCTAACTGTCATGCTAATGAGGCAATAATTACAGAAAACATGAACTGTTACTGCATACTAATTTATAAGGTAGTCAAGCTGGAAGGAGGGTCATTTTTTTTCATCTTTCCTTTTAATTAAATTTTCAATTTTTAACAGCAATATAAAATATGTTACCTAGGGGCAGGGGGGAAGCTAAATGGGTATCTATTTTTTAAAACAGACACAGGACTTGATATTCTACAAAAAGCTGAACTCCTAAATTTTGGATCCTAAGGGGGTTGTTTACTAAAAAGTGTTAAGGGAGCAATGCATTAACAGGCATTTTCAGCATCCATGAATGGTTAACACTGTGGAAAAGGCCAATAATGCTGGATTAACATGTGGGAGCTGGTCGCGTAGCACTAAGTAAAAAGAGGTGGAGAGTGGTGTTAATGAGGCAGAGACAGGGTGGGGATAGCGTGTGCTCCTTTAATGCCAGTTTGTGTTACCATGTGTTAGAGGTCCCAGCGTTAGGAACCTTAATGCCATCTGAAAACTCACTGTAAGAGCTATTTTTGAGGGGAAAGAGCCTATTTACTCCACTCATTGCAATTCTCAAATTAGTGATAGTAATGCTCCATTGGTAGTAACCTAATACCCTACCTCTTGAGTGAATCTTAAGTAACTGATACAATTAACACACCACTATTTTTTGTCGGAAGTTTTTGCCATGAGAGATTGCTCACTCTTGAAGCGTAACTTCCCTTTTAATCAGTTATGTGGTAACCTAACCACTTACATAAAATATTGTGAAATAATCGCATTCAACCTTAATGCTATATCACAATAACAACTTCATAACTCAATTCTACAGATCCTAATGAACACAGTACTGCGTTTAGAGCCATTCTCCTATTTCAGGCCCTGTTTCAACGCTTAAAAATCTGCCAACCTCTTGTACTCATCTTATTAAAGCGTCCAGCCACGGGAGCTTCAGCGTCCTGTCTTATTAACTTCGTTCTTTCTGTTATTTTCCAACACTTCTCCCGAAGAAGTAGCACAGTTCGCACTCCTCATGTGATGGACCTTTCCGTTGGTTCAGTCTCATTTTCAAGTGTGTGCAAAAGACCCTTATGGTACATACTAAACTTGCAGCCATAAAACCCTTCTATAATAGACAGTCTGGCTGGGACACACTGAAACTCTTTCCTACAACTTTCCAGATCATAGCTTCCAAACCTTTTTGGTTGTGTGGACCCCTTAGCCACTTCTATAATTTCAGGGACCACCAGTTCATTCTCACTATTCTTCCCAGCCCCCTTATCTGTCCTCTCCTCAGCACCAAGTTGTTCCCACTAGACTTTTTATTTCCCTTTTCCTTCCTGTTCAACCACTCTCATTCTTTCTCTCTCCCTCCCATCCCAACTTACTCCCCACCAATCTTTCTCTTTTCTCTCCTTTTGCTAGTACCCACCAATCTTTATCTTTCTCCCTCTCCAGCCTCTCCCTCTCTCTTGCACCACCAACCAGTTTCGTTCACTTCTCACCAGACAATCCCCACAAGTCCCCATCTCTCTCCCTCCCCAAACTAATCCCCAGCAGACCCTCTCTCTCTCCTTCCAGCTTCTCATCCCAGAATGCTTGCTTTCAACCTTCTTGGCTGTATCTGATTGCACCCCTGGTCCCACACTTACCATTGTTTGTGTTTCAGGTCTGCCTATGCAGTTACTTCCAATCTCACTCCTCACTGCTGCTGATTTTTCCATCCCCCAAGGCAGAGGTTTTCAACCTGTGGTCCGCGGACCCCCTGGGGTCCGCGAGGAGCTTCCAGGGGGTCCGTGGACAAGCCAAGGAAACGATAGATTTTTTCTTGCAATTTCTTGCTTGATTGATTGGTTAGCAGCAAATTAGCAGTTAGCTCAGTAGACCCATGTCGTCTTGACAATTTTTCTTACTTACTCATACCTGCGCTCTGACGTCACCGTTAAACCATCCGGATGTGCGCAAACGCGGCAAGCATTGTTTGCACCCGACATGTTGCAACAGTTGCCGCCACTTCGCCACAATTGCCATCGCTACTACCACTTGCACGACGATTGACTTCTTGATTGAACAACGGTGCTCCATGCAGCAGTGTGTGGTGAAAACCATTGCAAGCAACGCGGCAAGTGTGTGCATTGTTGATATTTTTTACCATTATTTTGTTTATCAATATTTGTATAAGTGTCCAAGCCCACTAACATGAATAAATTTGTGAAGAGGAAAGCTGACCAGGATTTGGAAGATTCTAATGATAACGCAGCCAAAGATGAACGAAAAAGAAAACGACGCAAGTATGATCCGGAATATATATCATTCGGCTTCATCGCAGTGGGGACCGATGCTGAGCAACCTCTTTGTGTCGTGTGTTTGCAAACATTATCGAACGATGCGATGAAGCCTGCGAAATTGAGGCGCCATTTAACTACAATGCATTCGGCCCTTGCCAGTAAACCGAAGGAATATTTTGAGAGGCAGAAAGAGGTCTATTTGAAACAAAAAGGCAAAATGACGGCCTGCACTACTGTGAATGGGAAACTTCTTCAAGCGTCGTATTTGGTAGCATTACGAATAGCGCGTTCCAAAAAACCTCACACAATTGCAGAAGAATTAATTTTACCAGCAGCAGTCGACATGTGCGAGGTTGTTCTAGGAAGGGAATACAGTCAAAAACTGAAAGCCATTCCACTGTCTGATAACACAGTGAGCAGACGCATTACTGACATGTCTGAAGATGTTCGCTGTCAACTGGTTGCACGCCTTCAGCAGGTCAAATTCGCAATTCAGCTTGACGAAAGTACAGACATTGCAAGCGCAGCCCAATTGTTGGTTTACGTTCGATACTGCTGCGAGAGTGAAGTATTGGAAGACTTTTTGTTCTGCAAGTCGCTGCCAGGGCGTACAACTGGCGAAGAACTTTTCCGTGTACTTGATGCATTTTTTGAAGAATCAGGACTGGCCTGGACACAATGTGTTGGCGTGTGCACAGACGGCGCGGCTGCGATGACTGGTCATAAATCAGGTTTGGTCGCACGAATAAAACAAGCAGCGCCTCACATACTATCAACCCACTGCATGATTCACCGTGAGGCCTTGGCAGCAAAAAACATGAATGAAGATCTTGCTGACACGTTTTCCACATGTATTAAAATTGTTAACTTCATCAAAGCTAGGCCACTCAATCACCGTTTGTTTGAAAACATGTGCCGGGAAATGGAAGCCGAACACAAGCATTTGTTGCTACATACAGAAGTCCAGTGGCTATCACGCGGTCGTGTTGTGCAGCGTGTTTATGAATTACGAGACGAGCTGCTTATTTTTCTAAACCAGCATAACAAATCGATGGCACACTTCTTTACTGATGAAATATGGGTTGCCAGACTAGCTTATCTTGCAGATATTTTCAACATTTTCAACAGTTTAAATCTGTCATTGCAAGGACCTGACACAAATGTTCTGAAAATGCATGACAAAGTCGATGCCTTCCGGAAGAAACTTCGTATATGGAAGAAAAGATGTGAAGAGGGCACCTACGATATGTTTCCGTTGTTGGCTGACATTCTTACAGTGAACGATATTTCGACAAGCATCATTTCTGACACGGTGTCGCATTACTTTCATCAGTATTTCGGCGACGATGATATCAGCACATTTGATTGGATTCGAAATCCCTTTGAATGCGAGCTGACTGATTTAACTGGTCGCGAACAGGAACAATTGGCTGAATTGTCGTCTGACAGGACATTGCGCTTGCAGTTCAGCAGACTGCCACTGTTGTCGTTCTGGCTAGCCTGTGTCCAGGAGTACGCGCTGCTGTCAGACAAAGCCATCAATGTCCTGCTACCGTTTTCAACGACGTACTTGTGCAAAACTGCATTCTCTGCTGTTACTGCGATAAAGACATTGAACATGACATACGCGTGTGTTTATCACGCATATCACCACGTTTGGACAAACTCTGTAGCGCAAAACAGGCACAGCCTTCACACTGAACAGAACACTGTGTGTAATTAATCATACCATTGGAATATATTATCGGTGACTGTTTCACTTTTTGAATAAATATAGCTATTCCGGTGTGTGAACTGACTTTTACATGTTGCGCGCGTAACTTAAACTAGAGTTACTATAGGCCTATACCATTTAGCAAAATTCAAAGTCGATTGCATGCAAATAAATAAGACATATTTTGGCTCAATCTGAGGTACGAAAAGTTGAGGCCAGGGTGCCTTGGGTTATGGGGGTCCGCCACCCGAGCTTGAAGTATCTGTGGGGTCCACAGTACAAAAAAGGTTGAAAACCTCTGCCCCAAGGCTACTGATGTTGCTACTGCCATCCCCGAGGCCACCGCGGGTCACGCCTCAGTAACAGCAGCCATTGCATTCTGTTCACAAGGATTATAGCAGCATGAAAAAGATTGTTTTTTCTCTTCTCTGTATCCTGTGGACCCCCTGTAATGGACTCACTGACACCAAGGGGTCCAAGGACCACAGGTTGGGAATTCACTACTCTGGATTATACTGTAGATGGAGGATGCAATTAAAAGCCATATTTGTTTTTAATTTAATTGCATGCATTGACTGTTGCTTTTTTCCATCATTATTTTCCTATTTGCCAGCTCTATATGTTTTGTATTTATTTCACAGCTTTCCAATAGTAGTAGAAGGTGAATTATATTCAGCTGTAGTTGTTCTTTCCCTGTCCCTGGAGGGTTTACAATCTAAGTTTGTATCTGAGGTAATGGAGGGATAAGTGACTTGCTCAGGGTTACAAAGAATGACCTTGCCTACTAGTAGAAGAGTCGTTCTCAGCCTTCTACTCTAAAGACTAGGCTACTTCACCCCAGTCCTTCCCAGAACACAGAGATTTGCACAACTGAAACTCTTCTACTGAAAACGGATATAAATTTGTGAGATTAAGTGGAGCAAGTTCAAACCTACTGAGAGGCTGAAATATCACAGGAGTACACATAAGAGACTAATAAGGGATAGAAAGGATAAAAAGAATAAGGCAATAATAAGTTTGGATTCCAGTCTTCCAAAATCCTGTGATTAAGGATGGGGGGAGTTAAGAATTAGAACAAAATATTGCATTCATTGTTATTCAAGATGAAAAAGAAAAACATGAGGTTCAAAAGCTATGGGTTATATCATGCATACAATTTTTGAACTTGATAAACAAAAATCTTGATAAAAAGTGGGTTACAGAATGCTTTGGAAAGTGCCTGTGCAATCTGTTATTATCAGCTTCTACAATAGCTGAAAGTTCAATCACTTACATCCTTGTGATCAGAGCCCGCAGTACTCCATCTATGAAGAAGTACAGGGGAATGCTCTGGGTCCACATTTCCTTAACAGCATGTGTTCCTTTTGCCACAAGCACACACAGGCTATTCCATTCGAGATGCACATTTGTTAGCGCATATTCAGTCTGTTAGCAGGTCTTAACATTTAGTGGCCATTAATATGATTTAATGCTTGTTAACCTACAGATTAAGGGGCATTCAGTCAATTAGCATGCATTTAAATATTGTATCATATTTTATTAAAACACATTTGTGAAATAAACTGAAAATGTCTGAAAATAGGGGACAAAACCTGAAAATAGCCCGAAACCATTTTTTTTTTGCCTATGCACATCTCTAAATTCCATGTTTGATTGTTTAGCAGCTGAAAGATAATTGGCTAAGTTTAAGTTGTCTCCCATCAGTCTGCTGGTCTTTTGTTTAGGGAGATCGCACTAAGTGGGGACACTGCACAACTGCTTTTCCTCAGTGAATGTAAGACGGACAGCAGCTTCTTTCGGAAAGACTGTGACCTATGCTAACACAACCTATTCCATTTAGTGACTGCAAATCTTCAGGCATTTCTTTCAGCAGTGCACCTCTATATATTTATCATAAACAGTTTACTAGTAATTAGTAGCCTAGTGGTTAGAACAGTGGCTAAGTAACCAAGCAACCAGGGTTCAATTCCCACTAGCACTCCTTGTGGCCTTGGGCAAGTCACTTAACCCTCCATTGCCTTGGAAGAAAGGCCCAGCAATCTACTTCAGGTGACACTGCCAAGAAAACCCAGGAGCTTATGGGTCACCAGGAGTCAGGACTGACTTGAAGGCACACATTGGATTGGAACCTAACCTTGCACTTGTCTATTTATCTAGCTGGGAACTAGTCATATTTTAACAGAAACATATGAATCTGGTGCATGTGGCAATGTTATCCTTTGTTTTAAGGGGCCAGTATGTTAGTCAGTGTTCTCTGCTTTGTTCTAGTCAGACAAATGATCCTCTATTTTATGAATCAGTTCCCAGTGACCAATGGTGATTCAGTCTATAATGTGGCAAAACAGCTCCAAAACTCTTTCATCTTGAATGCATAAAATATGTCTCCAAAAAATGAACTGTGGGGCTGATGACTGAAACTGTGAGCAAATAAACAACTAAAGATTAAGATGACTAGGGATGTACAGGGCCAGGTTGTTAGGTTTTAGTGGTTTTCTTGGTTTTTTTTCTTACTTTTCCACTTCTTTGTCTTAATTGTGTGCCTTCTATATGTTCAATAGCATGTTTGCAGGTGCAAATTGATCGAATGCATGTTAGTTCATAGGTTTACGTGTCACAAGCACTTTGCATGCAGGTTCCCTGTAAGTATTTTGCCCAGGTTCCCTGTAAGTATTAGCGTATGTGTGTCATATCCCCTTGTGTTAAATGTATCTCCCAATTGACCGCTTTGACCCGGTGAAAAGCGGGATATAAATACAGCTAAATAAATAAAATAAATAAATAAGAAAACCTTTTAGGTGCCCAGACAAAGCAAGCAGATTACAACAAATGCATGCCTCTATAATGCTGACTAGAACCTCTGAATTCTGATGGTCCCACAATACCACTAGTTTATGTTTAGGGTCTTTAGTTCAGTGAAGTACTTCATTTGTCCCTTGTCTTGGATTTCATTGTTTTTATTGGTTTCGTTTCTAGCTTTTATGTTTCAGAATTTACTCCACAAGTCTATGGTTAGCACCAGAGTTCCATCCATTCCCTGTAGCTTAAATCTATATGCACTAGGCTCTGGTTCCTGAGCTTGAGCAATCAACTGTCCTCTTCTTGCTGCGTCCGGGATCTTTGCCAGAGTAATGGATGGCAGCAGTTTGTACATCTGCCTATGTGTGCTACATACTCTGCAGAACTTGGCACTTGCGGATTACACTCCATGTGGTACATTAAACTGTGAATTGAGGATATAGGAATGAAAAGCTCTGTTCTACTGAAATGCAAAGTGTTCACAAAGCTGTGTGAGGCTAATTTTGTGAGGGCTATCTTGCAGGCAGAGTCCTCATCCCATCATGAATCATTTGGTAGGTCTGTTAAGTGTTCTGTTGCTACATAAAGCCAATGAATTTTGTGACATGCAGAGTACATGTTCATGTCATGAACCCACGCTAAAGAAGTTAGTGCTATAGTTTGTAATAGAGTTAATGTATTAAGTAAGCCTGTAAAGAGGAGATGCCCAGTAAAGGTGCCTTCCTGCTTAAGCTTCTGCATGCCAGAATAAAGTAATAATGCTTCCAAGTTAGTCGGGCCAATGCAGAAAGATATTGCGGGCTTTACAAGCCCATAACGCCATGTTTAAGCATGTTTTTACGATCTTCCCCATGCAGGAAATAGACGTAAATGCCAGTGGAAAAACTAGCGCCCAATTAACACCACGAGTATTTAAATGAATCCTTAATTATTTAAATGTATTTTAAGCTGCTGGGCTGGTATGCAAATCATGGCTACGCCTGATGCAGAGACAGGCGTTGATGATTTTGCAACCAGCCATAGCACAAACATTATTACTGCAGGATCTGAGTGGAAGTAAACCTCTAATGCGTGCCCCCGACAGTTTTTTGATGGCACTGGGAAAGGCCCCTGATGCCATCAAAATACAATCCGGGGCCTGGCCCACAATAAAATGACCCCTTATGGTCTAGTGGCCCTGATCTCACCCCCGACAGTATTTTGATGTCATTAGGGGAAGATCGTGGCATCAGGAAAAGCCCCCGATGCTATCAAAATATTGGCAGGGGCCGTGCTCGACAATAAAATCATCCCTGGTGGTCCAGCAGCCCCGATCCCACCCCCAACAATACTTTGATGGCATCAGGAAAGGCCCCCAATGCCATCAAAATACTGTCGGGGGTTCATGCCCAACAATAAATTATCCCTGCTGGTCTAGTGGCCCCTTCCCCCTAATAAAAGAAGAACCTGGTGGTATAATGGCCCCTTCCTCCTAAATAATAAAAGAACCTAGTGGTCTTGGGACCCCTTTATCCCACCCCTACCCCCCCCCCCATTAAATAAAAAAGCAAAACCTGGTGGTCTAGAGGCCCCTAGCTAGTGGACTTAAGCGGGAGCACTGCCTACGCGCATCCCGAATGCACCTAAGCAGGAGCACTGTCTATGCACTCCCGCTCTGCATTGGCCATTGTCCAAAATGGCGGTGTCTGGCCCCATGCTGCCATATAAGGTAGATTATGGCTTATATGGCAGTCTGACCTCACCCGGTGCATCCCAGGACTTACTGCAATGTTGCCAGACAGCACCATTTTGGACAATGGCCGATGCAAAGCGGAAGCGTGTAGACAGCGCTCCCGCTTAGGCGTTGGTCTGTGGCGTCTGTTGCTGAGAGTCGCATCGATGACATGGACCTGGTTGATGTGTTCCTATGTCATGGTAATTTGCTGTTCCATGTTCCTCCTCCTCTTTTATCTGTCTGACTATCTCTGTTCTCTATTCTGTCCTCTATAAATGGCGTTCCTTTCCTAATTTCCTCTAATGATGTAGCATTGTAAACCGCTCTAATGCCTCTGGCCTGAGCGGTATATCAAATTCTATTAAACATTAAACATTAGGGGGCCGCCAGTCCACCAGGTTTTGCTTTTTTGTTTAATGGTGTGGGGGAAAGGGGCCACTAGACCACCAGGTTCTTCTTTTATTTAGGGGGAAGGGGCCACTAGACCACCAGGGATAATTTTATTGTCAGGCATGGCCCTCCAAACCATCTAAATGCCGCTGAGCTGGATATTCAGGGGTGTCGAGTGCTGCTGCTATATACCCTGATGCTAAGCATTTAGAATTGGGGCATGGCTGGGCATTTTGGGGTGAAGCAGAGATGCCACACAGCACTTACTGGGCAACAGCGAAATTGAGCCACTCCCCAGTTAGCAAAACATGGGTAAAGTAGGGCACAGAAAACTTTACCCATGAAAGCTAATTGGGTAGCAGGTCAATATCACCGCTGCTTGGTTAGTTTTCAGATTCTGTGGCATGTGGTACTGAAGGTTCCATGGAGGAGTCAGATAGCCGGGGATAGGCAAGGAATTCCCTCCATGGACAGACCATCCCTCAGCCCCAGGCAAAAAGAGGACAGGGCCCATACCTGCAGGGGAGACCCCAGGATGGTGGAAAGCCAGTACCCACGGTCACTTGTAGGCAGGAAAAATCCTCTGCATAGGAATCAAGGGCAGAAGAGTCCCTGTAGCCTGGGAGATCGGGGGAAAGTGAAGAGGTCCTGCAGTTTTCCTGGGAGCACAATCAATATGTGCTCCTTCTCAGGAGCCAATCACTGTCTGAGAGGGATTTAACTGTTACTCAGGAAACTGGGGGAGGGGTGAAGTGCCTCTTGTGGGCAGCCAGCCTTCTCCTGAGGGGTCATTGGATGAGATAGAAGTGGAAGTCTCAGATCTATCTATCTGCACTTGACCTATCTGCAGTGGAGGAGGAATTGGAGGTAGAATAAGCCAGTAGGCTGTGGATTTATTTTTGCTGTTTTCTTTGCCTGGTTGTTTAAGGGTAGTGACAGATGGAAGCGTGACGATTGTGGGCACCTGCCTTCCTTTCTCACCCCATTCTTTGAACCATAGCGGCTATTTTTGTTAGGGGCTGAGAAAAGGGATCAAGGTTTTGTTTATGTGTTTTGCCCGGTGGATTAGACTGGAAGGAGGCCTGGGATTACCGGAAACAGTGCGTATGTGTGTGGGCAGGAATATGCCGCTGAGCTGCCTCTTTGCTTTTTTTGTGTGTTTTATTTTTCTTGTTGTGGGAAACCGAACCATGTATTGTGACTGGGACTGTGTCTATTCAAGACAGCCATAATAGTGAGAACTTCCTCTAAAGGACCGGGGCTCTTCAGAAGCAGGACTATGCATATGCCTGAGCCCCATCCTGCACTGCAACACTTTTTTTTTTTCTTTAATTTTCTCCTGATCTGCTTGGAGATTTATCTCCAGAGTTTTGGTTGGAAGTTTGTCCAACAGAACCGGCAAGATGCCAAGGGACTTCTCCAGTGATCACCATTCCTGGTCGAATACTGCCGCTGTTGCCCACGTTTTTTCTGCACAAACTTGTGACACTTGCATAAGCAATACCTTGAGCAGTCTGCACAGCAGCAGATGAATCTGCGCCTGGTTACAGGTGACCTGGCAATTCAATGACTATGGCCAGATAAGGTCCCAGCATTCAATATCCCAGGTTAGACTTGAACAGCGACGGCTAACTGCTTTGCAAGTGCTAGCTGCTGGCACTCAGTATCCCCCTCCCCCCCTCCAGAACATTATACTCCTCAAGTGATAGAAAATAAACTAATAATACATCATTAAAAGTCCAGTGTGTAGTTTATTTTTCTAACAATAAAAAAATGACTCCAACAAAAAAGAACAAAAATATAAGAACCAAAATATACAGGGTGGCCCAAAAAAAGTGAGAACATCTCATAAATTAAAAGCTTAAATAGTTTATTTATTTACATTCTCTTATATACCACGCTATTCGGCATCAGTACAGTTTACATTGAACAAACTGAAATTACATAGAACAGGGCATTATAACTTGGAGATAACTATTTTACAGGGAACATGGGCTATGGAGGGTTAAGTGGCTTGCCCAAGACCACAAGGAGCACCTGTGGGACTAGAAACCCCAGTCCTTCTGGCCCAAGGTTGCTGTCCTCTAGTGGGATTTGAACCCCTGACCTTAAGTACCTTGCCCCAACCACTAGGCCACTCCTCCACTTATTTATGTTTTTTTAGCTATATAATGTCTTTATTTTGACACTTTCCGGTCACCATCTTTTTTTTTTAATTTGTCAATCATTTACATCTGTCTTTTTGAATTTTTAAATAACTTATATGCTACGAGATGTTCTCACGTTTTTTGGGCCACCCTGTATATTTAATGAAATTGATTTTGCGTTTGGGCTAAACTGTAGCTCCACTGAGTGTCCCCTAGTTTTTCTACTTTTTGAAGGAATACTGTAAACAACCAATCTATGCTTACCCGTTCCACTCCATTCATTATTTTATAGACTTTTATCATATCTCCCCTCAGCTGTCTTTTTTTTCCAAGTTGAAGAGCCCTAATCTTTTAAGCCTTTCCTTATAAGGATATCCTTTTATCCCCTTTACCATTTTGGAGGCTTTCTCTGTACCTTTTCTAATTCGGCTATATCCTTCTCAAGATACGGTGACCAAAATTGCACACAATATTCAAGGTGTGGTTTCACCAATACAGAGGCATTATAATATCCTTGGTTGTATTCTCCATTCCTTTCCTTATGATTCCTAGCATTCTATTTGCTTTCTTGGCTGCTGCTACACACTGGTCAGAGGATTTAAAATATTATCCACGATGAGTCCTAAATTCTTTTCCTGGGTGGAGGTTCCTAATATGAAAACTTGCATCGTGTAACCGTAGTTTGGGTTATTCTTCCCTAAACGCATAATTTTGTACTTGTCCACATTAAATTCCATTTGCCATTTGAACATGCAGTCTTCCAGTTTTTCAAGGTCCTCTTATATTCTAACAAGGAACATTTGAGCATCCTAGTTCTTGAGCAGAGCCATAGTACACATATACACCATCTTTCTCTGAAATTATCTCCCAACTGCAATTACATTTTCAATTTAGTGAACCACATTTAGGGTAATTTTATAACAGGGCTCAATGAGTAGGCACCTACTTGTCTTTATAAAATTCTAGCATAAGTGGCAGAGCTTACACCTTAAGTTAAGGCACAGACATTTATGCTTGGGTTAGAAATTGGTTGGGTGGGGAGGCGGAGCCAGCGGGAAGCAAGATGGACACATAGGAGTCTCGCTCCTGCAGACCCGAGTAGTTCCCTGATATTGTTGTGAAGGTTGCTGTATTTACGCAAGGCAGAAGTAAGGTGCGGAAGGATGGATACCATTAAACAAACAAAATTAGAATTTACATCTGGGTGAAACACAGGCTCTAAGCGTGCCAAACAGGATCCCCCTTCCCCCCTAAAGATGGCGGCAACACGCAAATCTGAGGAGGGGATGCGTGAGATACTGGGGGAAATCCAAGCCGTTCGATCATTAATCTCAGAAAACGGCGCAACTCTGGCTCAGATGCAAACAGATATGCAGGAGATCAAAGAGCAAATGCACGGTTTAACAGCCCGTATGGAGAAGATAGATGTTACTGTTAATTCGCATGAAGAACGTATACAGAGGCTCTCCAAGGCCCTCAGAAAGGTAGAGCACTTAGAGGCGAGTCTTGAGGACCTCAACAATAGGTCGCGCAGGAATAACATAAGAATCGTCGGCATGCCTGAAGGAGCGGAAGGCTCTGATGCGATTGGCTTTTTAGAAGGGCTGCTACCTAAATTACTTAAAATTAGTTTCAACAGGCCTTTTGAAGTAGAGCGGGCCCATCGAATCCCTGCTTATACTGGGGGGCATATCCCGAGACCAAGGCCTATAATTTTGTGTATTCTGCGGCACCAGCAGGCCATGCAAATAATGGCCGCGGCAAGGGCGTCAACATCGGTGGTATACGAAGGACACAGGATCTCGTTTTTCCCAGATCTTAGCAAGGCTACAATGGACAAGAGGAAGAAATTCCTGGAGCTGAGGCCTCGTCTCCAGCAGTTACAGGTGAAGTACGGCTTATTCTATCCGGCACGACTCAAGGTGACTCTGGATAATAGCACCAAATCATTCGAAGACCCTAATGGGCTGTTGCAGTTCCTAGAGGATCAAGAGGCGCTGAAAATGCAGGTGGAAAGAGAGTCTTAACCCCCTGATGTAATGGACATACTTATCCTTCTGCAAGAGTTAAGTTGGCGTAAGTGCTGGGACAATAGGACCATCAGCACCTATGTGCTGTGTTATTAAGAGTAATGGTCACTCTGACCCAATTTCGATATTCGTAGCTGGCTTTTAAGTTCTGATGAGTAACAGTAGTGAAATTTTTTTTTGTAAGCATGGGTGACATGTGAGTACTTAATAATTTCTATATGAGGTGTGTATAAGCAACAATACGTTATATGTTTTAAAATTTCTTGTGTTACCTCGGTTCTGACAGTCGGTACCTTTTCCATCTTTACCCACCGTCTCACCCAATGTTAGTGCTCCTTCGTAGGAGAGATGGGGTGGCGCGTCGCAGACAATTTTGGGTTTACTCTGTAATATAGGTGTTTGAACAGTGCTGTAAGCTAGATCAGGGAGTAGAGAGTTTGGCATATAACATTAAGTTCCAATGTGTTCATGCTTTCCCTTAAAATCTTGTCACTGAATGTGAAGGGTATTATGCACCCAGCAAAGAGGAAAAAGATTTTGAATTATGCTCAGAAGCAAAAAGCGGACCTGGTCATGCTTCAAGAAACACATTTGTCCACCAGGAAATCTATGAAACTAACTTCCAAGCAGTTTACATTGATTGCCCACTTGCCAGCGTTGGGAAAGAAAAATGGGGTAGCTACCTTAATAAGCAACAAGATACAGCAGCAGGTTTTGTCCACAAGAGCGGATTGTGAAGGACGGTGGGCAAAAGTCCTTCTGTCTATAGGCACTAGGCAACTGATGGTAATGAATGTCTACGCTCCAGATAGTGACCAGCCCAATTTTTACCATGAGCTGGCGGAAGCTGTTCAAGAGAGCTCCCACCTCCCGGTAATCCTTGGTGGGGATTTTAATTTGGTCTTAGAACCTCTTTTGGATTGTGAGCTGAGCAGGCCTAAGAGAGGTAGAGCTACATATGTTCTGAGCTCACTAATGCAAGAGGCGGGTCTTGTGGATATATGGAGAATCTTATACCCGGTGGAGAGAGACTACACCTTCTTCTCGCCTCCCCACAGCTCCCATTCCCGGATAGACTTTTTTCTAATCTCCAGCATTCTTAGTACTCACATCTCAGATCATGCGGCAATTGATTTAGACTTAAGTTTTGGAGGAAACCTACCCAGCCAGCAGACGTGGTCTTTCAATAGGACTCTTCTCGCGGATATATCCTTTAAAGATACAATGAAGCAAGTTATAAAGGATTACTTTGACAATAATATACAAGAGGATACATCGAACTGGGCATGGTGGGAAGCCTTTAAGGCAACGGTCAGAGCGCATATCACCAGCTTTTCAATTGCTAAAGCTAAAAGGACTAGAACTGAACTCAAAAACCTAGATGATCAAATCAGGGAAGGTGAAAGAATTCTTCAGAGAAATTTTAACTCATCGATGCTGAGTCGTCTACACAAGTTGAGATATCAATATAATTCCATATTGAGCACAGAAGTTGAGAAGCAGTTGTTTGATTGCCAAACTCGCTACTTTACAGAAAAGAATAGGGCAGGCAAATTGCAGGCTGCGAGCTTGAAGGCCCGTCAAAACAAATCACACATAACTCATATAACAGTGGGGCAACAGACTCCATTGACTCATAGCAATGACCACTCCCCCCTTGACCTGTTTCAACATGGATTCAAAAAAAATCACGGAGTTGAAACAGTATCCCATCCGTAGCTGTCCACAGACATATGTATATATGTAAATAGTTGATTACTGTTCACTGCAATTAACGATATATTTTTAATTCTGTTTCTCATGTTGCTTATTCTGTATCCAGTTATTCGTTCCTTGTAAACAGTTGAAATATACTGCCTTTATTGTTATATGTAAACCGTCTTGATTCGTAGAAAGACGGTATATAAAAAATGTTAAATAAATAAAATAAATAGCAGTGATATAGCTGAAGCATTCTGCAAGTTTTATGCACAACTCTATACTTCAGAAGTGTCTTTTGACAGGGAGGCCTGCAAGGTCCTGTTAGATGCGGTGGATAGACCGGTGTTGAAGCCAGAACAGGCGGCTATGTTGAGTGAACCACTCTCAGGCATTGAACTGCAGGAAGCACTTGCAAGTATGAAGACTGGCAAAGCAGCTGGACCGGATGGATTACCTGTTGAATTCTACAGAACTTTCGCAGACGATTTACTTCCACTGTTACTGAATTATTATCAAAAGCTCTTAATACAGGACCAGAAGACTGGTGCCTTTGCCAAGGCTACGATTGTTGTGCTGGAGAATCTGGGGCGAGATCCTACGATGGTCAACAACTACAGACCTATTTCCCTTTTAAATGCAGACTACAAACTATTTTCCAGCATCTTGGCAAGGCGGCTTAACAAAGTGTTGCATCTGCTGATTCACCCTGATCAGTGTGGATTCATGTCAGGAAGATCTACGGCTGACAACGGACGTCTACTTTGTGAAGTAATGGAAAGAGCGGCTACCATGGATGACCCCTTGTTAGGCCTATGATTAGATGCTGAAAAGGCCTTCGACAGGCTGGAATTGCCCTTCTCGAACTATGTCCTAGAGTGGTTTGGTCTGCCTAAAGCAGGGGTCTCAAACACGCGGCCCGCGGGCCGCATGCGGCCCGCAAGAGCATCTTGTGCGGCCCGCGAGTAAAAAAAAAAAAAAATTCCAAACTTGCCGCCGCCGCAGTATTAAGCGTCCCGCGGGCCCCGCTGTCTGGCAGAGTCCTCTCCTCCCTGCAATATCAGCTGCAAAAGCGGCAGCTTTCAGAGCCGCGAAGAGAGAGAGTTTCTCTCGCGCGGTTCTGAAGAGCAGCGAGAGAGTCTTCAGAATCGCGCGAGAGAAACTCTCTCTCCTCGCGGCTCTGAAAGCCGCCGCTTTTGAAGCTGATGCTGCAGGGAGGAGAGTACTCTGCCAGGCAGAGGGGCCCGCGGGATGCTTAATACTGCGGCAGCAGCAGCAGCAGCAAATATAAATTTTTTAAAAATCTACCTTGGCTGATGGTGGGAGGGGGGTTAGGACTGGTAATGGGCTATGGGGGGGGGCTAGGACTGGTAATGGGCTATGGGGGGGGCTAGGACTGGTAATGGCCTATGAGGGGTCTAACTGAAAATGGTGTGATGGGGGTAACACTGAAAATGGGGTGATGGGGGGGGTTAGGACTGGTAATGGCCTATGAGGGGGGTAACTGAAAATGGGGAGATGGGGGTAACACTGAAAATGGGGTGATGGGGGGCTAGGACTGGTAATGGACTATGAGGGGGGTAACTGAAAATGGGGTGATGGGGGTAACACTGAAAATGGGGTGATGGGGGGGCTAGGACTGGTAATGGCCTATGAGGGGGTAACTGAAAATGGGGTGATGGGGGTAACACTGAAAATGAGGTGATGGGGGGGGGCTTAGGACTGGTAATGGGCTATGAGGGGTAAGACTGGAAGTGGGCTATGGGGGGTTAGGACTGGTAATGGGCTATGGGGGGGCTAGGACTGATAATGGGCTGGGGGGTCTGCTAGGACTGGAAATGGGCTGAGTGGAAGGGGGGCTTGAACTGCAAATGGCTGATGGGGAGGGGGGCTTGGAATGGAAATGGGCTGTGAGGGGAGGGAGCTAGCACTGGAAATGGGCTGATGGGGGGAGCTACGATTGGAAATGGGCTGATGGGGGGCTAGGACTGAAAATGGGCTGATGCAGTGACTAGAAGGGAGGGGGTGCTGTGTGGGACTGGAACTAGAAGGGAGCTGATGTTGGGGAGGATTAGAATGGGATGGAGCTGGGAGAGTGAAATGGAGAGGGGAAAATATTTTGTGTGGGAGGGAAGACAAATCTACAATTGGCCAGGTAAGTGGGGATTGAGGATGGAGGGGTAAAATTTGAGTGGATGAAAATAGGAATGAGGAAAGAGCAAAAGGAGAAAGATTAATATGTTAAAGCAGATGTAGAGGGAGAATGGAAAAAGCTAGAAGAGAGAAGAGAGGACAAATGGACAGCAGACGATGGAGAGTTAGCAGAAGGCACGAAGAAACCAGAAGAAAGTGGCTGGAACTGAAAAAAAAATGCACAAAAGGTAGAAAAATATCTTTATTTTGAATTTATTAACTGGAATATGTCAGTTCTGGGAAATGTGCATCAATAACGTCTGCGCTTTGTTTAGTACAAGAGGAAATTAATTTATAGTTTTATTTCTACAGTGTTGTTGTACATTCCAAGTTTGGCTTTTGGGGGTCCCAGTTTAATTGTCTTGTTTCTAAATTTTGATTCCTTGTTTGGTGATGGTGTATTCTGCATGTGTAACTGAGCTGAGGTATTCTGTTTATGTAATTCCTATTTGACATTGCTACTTGTTCTCTGTCCCCAGTAGGTCATGTATTGTTATTCTCTGAAATGTATTGATTTAATATTTGCAGTGTTGCCTTTTGATAGGTAGGGTATGTTGCTTTGTGAGTCCTGGTAGTGCTGTTAGGATATGGCGGGTTTGCTATGGGTTCTAAATGGGCAGTGTTTGTTTGTAGTAGTTCCTAATGTGCCTGGCGGTTGGCACTGGATTATAGTAATGTAGAAATCTTTTAGTCTTTCTTTATTCATGCACTCATTAAGAGGCATGTTTACTAAAAGTTAGGGTATGGTAACATTATGCAAATATTTATGCAAATGAGGTCCCTTATGCAAATGAGGTCCCACGTCTCATGCGGCCCCCGGGTTATTTTACAAGTCCTCATTTGGCCCTCAAAGCAATTTGAGTTTGAGACCCCTGGCCTAAAGAGTACATAGATATGGTACGTATTTTGTATGACAACCCTACGGCCCAAATTCTGGTCAACGGTACTCTTTCTCAGCCTTTCCCCTTGCGCCGAGGTACCAGGCAGGGATGTTCCCTGTCCCCACTTCTATTTAACCCAAAATTGTCTGTGATGCACCACCCCATCTCTCCTACGAAGGAGCACTAAACATTGGGTGAGACAGTGGGTAAAGATGGAAAAGGTACCGACTGGCACTGGAGCCGTTGGCGCTGATGATCTGCCAATCTCAGGATATTCAAGGCCTTAATTTAGCAGATCTCCATATCAAGTTGTCAGCTTATGCAGATGATCTGTTGGTCTTTCTTAAGCCTGGGTCAGTTTCAGCGCTCTTATATCTGATCGCCCAGTATTCGCAGTTTTCAGGATACAAAGTAAACTGGACCAAATCAGTGGCCTTTCCCATAAACAGAAGAGCGAACGCTTCAATGGTGGATAGTTTTCTCTTTCAGTGGGAAGCTACTTCAATAAAGTATCTTGGGGTAGTGTACTCTGCTCCCCTGGAAGAAACAGTGCGGATGAACTCAGAAAAGCTATTGGACATAGCGTGGTCATACACCCGGACATGGTCCCCACTGCACCTCTCCTGGTGGGGCCGGATGGGAGCTGTTAAAATGACATTGGTGCCCAAAATAAACTATATCCTGAGCATGCTGCCAGTTTTGCTGCCTCCTATAGTATATAGGAACCTAGAATGGATATTAAGCACGTTTCTGTGGGAAGGGAAAACCCCTCGGATTGCACTCCGGAAACTGAAGACTGCTAAGTCATATGGTGGGATACACTTTCCAGACTTCTTATGGTATCATAGATCTTTCCTTCTGAAACAAGGCTCGATGTGGGCTCTGAAGGATGAAACGGAATACTCGCCGACATGGCTCAAAAAGGAAGGACGTATTGTAGCGCCTTGTCCAACTCATCTGCTTATTGGTATGCTGCATCCGGTGTCTTCTAAAGTTGGAAATGTAATCCTATCTACTCAACATGCATTCTGTTCCTTTCTTCCTGTCATTGGAACGAGGAACCCTCCTTCGCGTTTATCGCCGATTTGGTATAATCCTGCTTTTCAGATTAATAAGGAGTCATATGCATTAGAATTTTATTTTCACACCATCGGGTGTTTGTCTTCATGTATTGCAATGGTGTGGTTTGTGTTTTCTATACTTACATACATACCTGTACAACATTTTTGGCACTTTTCTTTGCTTTGCTTTGTGTCTAACCTCACTCTTATATGCTCAATGTTTGTGCCTGTTTTAAGTGCAGACAATTTTGCTACCATCACAGTGTGTTTTGTTGACATTACTCTATTCTTATGTGCTGCCTTGTTACAATTTTTTTATTTATTTACATTCTTTTATATACCACACTATTCTGCATCAGTGCAGTTTACATTGAACAAACTGAAATTACATTGAACAGGGTATTATAACTTGGAGATAACTATTTTACAGGGAACATGGGCTATGGAGGGCTAAGTGGCTTGCCCAAGACCACAAGGAGCACCTGTGCACTAGAAACCCCAGTCCTTCCAGCCCAAGGTTGCTGTCCTCTAGTGGGATTTGAACCACCGACCTTCTGGCCTGAAGTACCTTGCCCCAACCACTAGGCTACTCCTCCACTCCACTTTATTCTTATTTGAATAACTACTAAACAATTAGTATAAAGAATTCATCCAAGAAACTTTTATCTCGATCGCACTCAATCTGAAACTTTCACCTCAAACTGCTAACCCAATGTAGCAAAAAATCTGTACGTGATGGTGCAAATTGGTTACCAGATTTGGATTCAGCGCACCAAAAAACGTAAAAATCAATCGAAACATTAGAGGCAGTTTAAAAAAAAATTTTTTTAGTGTACCTGTGTAATTCCTCACAGCTCCTCATACTCCCTATGCTCAAACTGTGTCAACCAGTTTGCCCTTTCTACTGCATAGGATTGATTCCTTGATACCATGTCAGACACTGCCTTATCACGTTATGGTCCAATCATCTGGGATTCTCTTGTGCAGCACTTGAAAGGAGAAACCAACTGCTTCCATTTTAAATCTGCACTTAAAACCTATTTCTATACCTTGGCTTTTGGTGATTCACTTGACTCATCCTCAGTTTGACGCCATAGAAACATAGAAATATGACGACAGAAAAAGACCACATGGCCTATCTAGTCTATCCTTCCATATCAACAACTACAACAGTCCACTTTTTACCTTTAGAGATCCTCTGTGTTTGTCCCATGCTTTTTTGAATTACTGTCCTCATCTCTACCTCCTCCACTGGGAGACTATTCCACGGATCCACCACTCTTTCTGTAAAGAAATATTTCTGCAAATCACATAAGAACATAAGATATGCCATACTGGGTCAGACCAAGGTCCATCACTCCTGAATCTATCCCCTTTCACCCTCATCCCATGTCCCCTAGTAGCAGAACTTGCTTTCAATTGAAAGAGGCTCTCTCCCTGAACATTTATGCCATGGAGGTATTTAAACATCTCAATCATATCACCTCTATGGTGTACATATTAAGATCCTTAAGTCTGTCCTCAAATGCTTTATAATGAAAACCACTAACCATTTTAGTAGAAACCCTCTGCACCGATTCCATCCTGTTCACATCCTTCTGAAGGTGCAATCTCCAGAATTACACACTATACTCCAAATGAGGTCACACTAAAGACTTATACAGAGGCATTATCACCTCCTTTTTTCTGCTAGCCATTCCTTTCCGTATTCGCTCAAGCATCCTTCTAGCTTTTGCCGTTGCCTTTTCTACCTGTTTAGCTACTTTAAGATCATGAGACACAACCACGCCCAGGTTCCGCTCTTCTTTAGTGGACAAAAGTAATTCACCCCTATACTATATTGCTCCCTTGGATTGCTGCAGCCCAAATGCATGACCTTACATGTTTTAACATTAAATCCCAGTTGCCAGATTCTAGACCATTCTTCAAGCTTAGCTAGATCCCTCCTCATGTTTCTCTTTCATATCCCCCAACCCGGGTCTTTTTATTTCTTTATGTAAAATTATAACTTTCCATATCTTTTAATTTTATAATAATTTGAATATTGTAAACCACTTAGAAGCATCCTTCTGGGCCTAATGGCAGTATATCAAAACTTCAACTAAACTAAACTAAATTTATGTCATGGAAAAAAGCCTCTGTTATGTTTTCATAAGAAAGTTTTAAATGAAGAGGAAAATGAATGTTGTAGGATGGGTCATATCTGCGGTTGTAGTTGGAGGAACAGCCTAGCCAGGGCAAAAAAGTTAAAGTGGCAGTAATGACAGTGCAGTTAAGACTCTAAGTAGTAGGCAGTACTGTAGTTGACAAAAATGAAAAGGAGGAAGACTGTATAGACCTACATATAGATCACAGAACAAAAGAGCAGAAAAAAGATTGGCAACAAACTACCAAGGCATAAAAAGAGTGCAAAAGACGTTAAATGAAACTCAATGAAAATCCAAAGATGTTTTCTGATTTCCCTCCCTCCAACACCCCCCCCCCCCCTTGTACTCTTTCCCTTCAAGTCCAAACACTTTGGCAGCTCCCTCAAACTTGAAAACACAGCACTGTACATCAACGGAGTCCCATCTACTAACAACCTTCCCTTTCTGAAACCCTGACCAAAAATGGTTTTCTCTCCTTTGATGCTGCATGCCTCCTTCCAGCCCAGCTGAAACATCATCAGCCATGGAATTTGAATACGTCAGGCAGAGAAAGGCTGCCTTGTCTGCTTGTGAAAGGCTTTCTAAAATGGTTCACTGAAGTGCCTTGTGCTTATGGCTGGTCTCTTACCCTGCTCCCTTCTCCTTGTTCCAGTGTCTAGAGATGTGCAGGAAAATGAATGGGATGGATATGGGTTCATGGGATCCCATGCTCTCGCAAGCTTGGGCTCGTTTGCAGCAGAACTTATTTTATCAGTTTTCTTCGGTTTTACCATGCATATGAAAACTAATGCACATCCCAAGTCTGCATTCCTAGCCTCTTTGGAATAATCTTCAAAGGGAAAATATGTGCATGCTTTCTCTTTGAAAACTGATGTCACTTATGCACCTGCTGCACAACTTTGGTGACTTATTATAAAATTATCCTCCAGAGTAGGACCTCAGAAATAGCAGTTCTAGCCTAAATGGGTTACATGCATATAAGTTTAGGATCACACATTCAGTAGTCTGACTTAAATGAATGGTGTGACTGAAAATACACTTAAAGATATTTGAATAACTTATCTTTAAGCAGCAGCTGCCTGGCTGAATATTTATCTCCAAGAATTATATACCAGCCCTCACAATAGTCATTAAAGATATGTAGCTTCACTAATTTAAACAGAACTCATATAGATAGAGTGCCACGTTCTGGGGAAATGTAGCTTTCAATATGGATTCATTCTTCAAACCTAATTTATGCAAAACTTCTATTTATACCTCTTTATCATTTCAGTCAAAGCTGTTTATATTGCACCTTAAACAAGGACATTGATAACTTGGACTCTTCTGAAGAACAGGGGGGGGGGGGGTTAGCAGCTTGCATAGGGTCACAAGAAGGGCTGTTGGGAATTGAACCTTGGTTGCTTGGGTCCCAAGCCAGTGCTCTAACCACTAGGCTACTCCTTCACTCCACATCTGAGAAAGTAATAGGTTCACATATTAAAGTTTTGCCCTAGTTCTGCCCCAATGCAACTACAGTTCCAGACTAATCAATGGGGTAAACTCTGATGCACAGCACTCTCAAAAATATGACAAATTGATTTATAGGGGTCTTTTACTAAAGGGCCTGGGCCATGCATTGCCAGCTAGCATGGGGCCATGATAGCATGGGACAATTCCTGCTAACTGTGCAACCCGAATTCGGGTTGAGAGTGGGCATGGTGAGCTCAGAGCAGTTAGCATTGAGTTCATACCACTTGCTCAGTACATTAGCAGTTTCATCTAACGCTGCCTCAATAACTACTACTACTACTCAGCATTTATATAGCGCTACCAGTCATACGTAGCGCTGTACAATAGAAGTGGAGTTAAGTGCACCCATGCAAATGTGGACTACGGTAGGGGAAAATGCTGAGAAAATGCTTTCAACACCTCTGATAGGTAATGCCTGTGTCATAGTTTTGGTGCTTTTGGTGGGTTCGGTGCAACACACTAGCCCCTATGTACTGTATTTCTAAGCAAACTGGTATAGCAGTAAAACTTTATTGCTCAAAGGCTAGCAACACCAACATCACAGAACACACTGGACATTTCTGTGTTCATTAGGCTGGTCTTTTTGCCTAGTTAAATTCATCCACTTATTTTCTTTGTGCACTGTTAATTGGCAAATTCTGTTGAGTGATTTGCATATACAATAGATGTGCCCCTCTAAATCATAAAGCAATATTTTATAGTATGTGATGATTTATAGTAAATTAGAATTGACTTGCACAACAAGACATTAAGGCAGTTTACAATACTATCAAACATGCAAAACTGCCAGAAGTATTTGTTTTGTTAAACAAATCTAAGCATTAATCCATCTAGCAACTCATATAAACTACTGGAAATGCCACCAGGGTGTTTTTTTCTGCTCTGATATCTGAGCTCTTCATGAACATCAATGTTTAGCACATTCAGTTAATCCAGAGAAATGTCCATACAATTAATACCAATTCAATTAAAAGTTGTTCATGTTGCAAAGCCTTGTATTTCTTTATTTTAAACATATTGATTTAGCTCTGCAATACAAAGAGGGCAAAGAATAGAAACATTGTGGCTGATATTCAAAGCAAGTTATACATTTACCAGCGATTGATGAGCATATAACTTCCCTATTGTTAAGTGCTGTCAAGTCAATGTTGGCTCATGGCGACCCTGTGGATAGTTGTCCTAATCTGTGTCTGGGCTTCAGTCAGATGACTAATTTTTGATAGCGTGGCATCCATCCCTTTTTTATAGTAACTACTCATAGAGTTTTGGCCCTATATGATAGTACTAGAATAAGTAACTGTCTGAATGGCCCAGATAAGAGATCAGATTTCGGGTAGAGCAAGGGTGAGCTTTCAGATTATCCAGATTGATTTTCAACACTATCCAAAGAAGTTATAAAAGATGTGGAGTTCTGCATTGTGATGTTGAGATCACAATGCTCATAATTCCAGTGTTATTTTAGAAAAGGTTCTGCCAAACATGGAGCCTTTCCTAAAAATAAGGAGGTGCAGGAGTACACATGTATGCACCAATGCGTGGAACTGGAGGAGCCATTTTGCAAAGATACACATAGGAAAGACATAGGAAAGTGGTTTGCTCTTTTTCAACTTTAGCTTGAGTTTGCATACTAGTAGTTGATGATCTGTACCACAGTCAGCTCCAGGTTTTGTATATTGATCAAGAAGCAACTGTTCGAACAGAACAAGGTGTGGATGGATCGATACAATAACAGCAGCTACGGGTACCAGTCTGTCAACAATGAGCCGCCTGACTCAAGACCAAACACAATTTAGGATAGCTATCCAGAGGGTCGCCATGAGCCGGCTCCGACTCGACAGCACTTAACAACAACACACATAGGAAAAAAATCAATGGAGTAAACAAAATCACCATATACATGCAAATGCTGGATTTTGCAACTTATTCTTGTAAAATACCAGCACTTACATGTGCATGGTGACTATTTTGCAAGCCTACATGCATAAATGCTGCCAGTTAACAACAGGTGCCACTATCTCTATCTAATTTTACTTTTGAGGGGAGAACAAATAAGGGGGGGAATTAAGGAGACTAACCCTCTCAATCCCTCCTGTAATGTGCTGGCCACTTTTGTAAAACCTAAGCATGCCAGAGAGCAGGCCATTCATCTTTCCCAACTTTAACCACTTAGGCTATCTGGTTGGTGGCTGAATATCGCAGCTACTGTGTAGCATTTGTCACTGTCCCCACTCCATCCAGAGGCTGCCTTAAGTTTAACCGACCATTTGTTCAGTAGTTTGTGGGATATTCGGTGGCATTAACTGCTTAGTGCCTCTGAATTTCATGGTGACCACATTTCAGCCAGTTAGCAGGTCTATTAACTGGCTAAAATGCTTTGAAAATGCCCCCCATAGTTTTTACTGTGTTTTAAAACTCAGAAAAATAAGATTCTCTTCACAGAAAACAGCGTAAAGACGAAATAGGATAGACCCTAGAAACGTTTTCTTCATCTCTTCTTCAGTCTTGAGATTTCTCTTTTCTGTCTCTTTCAGGAATCTGCCTTTTCTCCACTCCACTCTCTTACAGTGAGGAATCTTTTCTTCAGACTCATAGGGGCATATTTACTTAGGTACATTTGCTGTCATCGCGGCAGTAACAAAAGAAAGATACTGCCACGGTAACATCTAACGTGGTTAAAATGGAAATATCTCAAGTAATTATCTGTGATATCTGCATTTCATGAGGTGAAGTCAGGGGAGGCAGGATCAGGGCTGAGAGAAGGCATGTCAAGGTTAGGCAGCCACTGTGTGAACAATTGCTTTGTGATGGCTGCCAAAGTTGGCCTAATCGCCGCTGCAGATTATCAATTCATGCCTGCTGCAATTGGCAGCGACAGCCAAGTGGCTCTTGCCCAATTCACCCCACCCCATAGTTCCCCTTAGTCGTTCTTCTCCATTTCAAGGTTGTCTGTGCCATGAATCAGGTGATATGTGGTACAGACCATTGTCCAAATCAGGCCAATCCCCCTTTCCAGCACACCAACCCAGGAGAGCTTCCAAACCCATTGGATAATTGTGCCAGAGTGTTATGCTAGGCACTCCCATTTTGAAAGAAGTGCTATTGACTTAAAACTAGGGGACAGTACTGAGGGACTGCCACCATTTTGTTAGATGCCAGAGAACAGTGCAGAAGCAGGAAGGAACTGGTAATGCCCTATTGCCACTAGACTATTAGGACTTTTAAAGATAAGGGAGAGGGACTGGGGGGAGAGGTCAAGGGGTTATTAGAGGCTATGACAACTGGCTAACTGGGATTTTTTGTTGGGGGGGTATGGGGGTGGGTTTACAGAGAGCCCAACTTGTTAGAAGGAAGAGTGATGTCAGAGGGAGCTATGGGTTCAGACTGACTGGCTAGCTGGGCACTTGTTTCAAAAGGGGGGGAGGGGGTCCTGGACCCACATGCCAGCACAGTCACCCTGTGGTTTTCTAAGATGCCTGGGGATGGGGTGCTGGAAAGGGAGGTCCATCTGATGTATACTATAATCAGTGTTCATAGATTACCTGATCTATGGCATTGACAGTCTTAAAATGGAGGGGAGGATTATGGGGGGCAATGGAGGGGGATCAGTGGTGATAAGTAGTAACAGAGCAATTGCTTGTTCTGTCCTTCCCTAGCTCCCACCCTATAACCTGCAATCTCTGCATTGGCAAGAACCATGGGAGTTCCTGTGCTATCTGCAGAATTAAAGGATTGCGAGTCATCATGTTATCTGCACATCTTCCATATCCGCTGAGCTGGAAATGGACACTCCCCCTGCAGATACTGCACAGTTTTTGCAGCTACCACACAGAAGCTGCAAAAGCAATTACTGCAGTTTAGTAAACATGCACCATAAGGTACTACACAAAAGAGGGAAGTTAGAGCATCTGAACAGTGAGGTTTCAATAAAGATAAAGGTAACTCAGATGCCCTTATGTACAGAGAAGAGCTGAAAGATTCCAAATTACTCCTTCCACTGATAACCAGATTCATATGAATAAAATGTAACCCCTAAAATGGCTGTATACAAATGCTAAAAGTCTAAAAATAAGATGGGAGAGTTAGAATATATAGCACTAAATGAAAGAGTAGATATGATAGGCATCTCAGAGCTTGATAGAAGGAGGACAACCAATGGGATACCGTGATACGTGGGTACCAGCTATATCATAATGATAGGGTAGATCAAATTGGTGTAGGGGTTGTGCTCTACATTAAAGAGGGCATTGAATCACACAGGATTAAAGTTTTGCAGGAAACAAAATACACTGTAGAATCTCTATGGATAGAAATCCCATGTGAAAAGGGTAAGGTGATGGCAATGGGGGTGTACTACCAACAGCCTGACCATAATGAACAGATAGATGATGAAATCCTGAAAGAATTCAGGGAAGTTAACAAAAATTACAGTAATAATGGATGATTTCAATTACCCTGGTATTGATTGGGTCAGAGTCACAGAAGGACATACTAGAGAGGTAAAGTTTCTAGATGAAATATATGACTGCTTCTCGAAGCAGGTGGTTCATGAACTGACTAGAGGGGAAGCTATTTTTGGACCCTTGGTGGAACACAGGATATTGTGCAAGAGATAAGGGTGCTGGGGCCACTTGGCAATAGTGATCATAACATGATTGTGTTTGATTTAATAAATGGAGGAAGGACAGCAAGGAAATACACAGTACTACATTTTAACTTTCAAAAGGGAGACTACAATAAAATGAAGGAAATAGTTAAGAAAAAACTAAAAGGAGCAGCTGTAAAGGTTAAAGATTTATATCAAGCAAGGGTATTGTTTAAAAATGCTATCTTAGAAGCCCAGACCAGCTGTATTCCATACTTTAAGAAAAGTGAAAGGAAGTCAAAAAAACTGCCAGCATGGTCTAAAGGTGAGGTCAGAGAGGCTGTTGTAGACAAAATAATATCTTTCAGGAAATGGAAAAAGGAGCCAAGTGACAAAAACAGGAAACAACATAAGTACTGTCAAGTTAGATGCAAGGAATTGATAAGGCAGGCAAAGAGAACATTTAACAAAAATGCTTTGCAGTGGAAGCAAAGATGCATAATAAAAACTTTTTCAACTGCATTTGTAGTGAAAAAACAAACAAACAAACAAAAGTGAGAGAGTCAGTTGGACCATTAGATGATAGAGGGGTAAAAGGGGCATTAAGGGAGGACAAAGCCATAGCAGAGAGACTGAATGAATTATTTTCTTTGTTTTTTAGTGAAGAAGATGTAGGGAAGCTACCCATGGTCCACCAATAAAAGCACTAAGCCGTGTCAAATAGAAAAACCCAGTCTAAATAAATGGTGATACGGAGGTTTGTGACTGCTTCACTGTTCCCTTCAATGAACTAGTGAAGCAGTCGCAAACCTCTGTATCACCAGACGGATTTACAGCTTGAAGTAATCTTTGTAGCATAAGAATATCACATTTGGGATTACCTAGTTACTGAGTGCACCATATTACCCCTGAAGAAGGTTAAACGAAACACGACCTGTGTCCAGTTTTTTCGGCGAAGTTCTCAGGTTATTGGTACGATAAAAAGCTTTGTTCTTTCCTTACCACATATTTAGACTGGGAAGCTACCCATGCCTGAAATGGTATTTAAAGCTGATGTATCAGAAGAACTGAAAGAAATATCGATAAATCAGAAAGATGTATTACAACTATTGATAAACTGAAGAGCAGCAAGTCACTTGGACTGAATGGTGCACATCCAAGGGTGTTGAAAGAACTGAACTATGAGACTACAGACCTACTATTAGTAATCTGTGAACTATCATTAAAAAAATTAGGCTTCATCATGGATAATATGTTGAAACCCTCCCCCCAGTGTGCCACGGTGGTGAAGAAAGAAAATAGAATGCTAGGAATCCTAAGGAAAGGAATGAACAATAAAACCAAAGATATTATAATGCTTCGGTATCATTCCATGGTGCGACTTCACATTGAATATTGAGTTCAATTCTGGTCACCATTTCTTTAAAAGAATATAGCAGAATTGGAAAAGGTACAGAGAAGAACTACCAACATGGTAAAGGGGATGGAAGGATATCCTTATGAGGAAAGGCTTAAAAGGTTAGAGATCTTCAACTTGGAAAAGAGACAGCTGAGGTCTATAAACTAATGAATGGAGTGGAAGAGGTAAATGTAGATCAATTGTTTACACCATCAAAAAGTAGAAAGACTGGGGGACACACAATCAAGCTACAACGTAACCCATTTAAGAGAAGTAAGAGAAAATATTTTTTCACTCAACGTGTAATCAAACTGTAGAATTTGTTACAGGAGGCTGTAATAAAAGCTATTACTGTAGCTGGGTTTAAAAAAGGTTTGGACAAGTTCCTGGCTGAAAGGTCCATAAACCATTATTAAAGAGGACCTGGGAAATCCATTACCTATCCCAGGACAAGCATTGTGGAATCTGTGTACTTTTTTGGAAACCTGCCACATACTCGTGACTTGGATTTGCCACTGTTGGAAACAGGATACTGGACCTGATGGACCTTGGTCTGCCCAGTTTGGCATTTCTTATGTTCTTAACATTCTGGTTCCTTTTATAACCAGGAATTTTCAATTGCTAGCTTGAAAAACATCTTGTAAACCTTGCAGTATCTTCACTACCATAAAAGATGGCATACACAGCACCCTCTTTCCCCTAGTAGACTCCAATCTCCACCAGTCATAGGACTCCAAAGAGCTTCTCAAGATCACCATCTCCTCTCCTGGCACCATCTCACTTCAGAAGCTAGAAAGAATATCACTGCTTAGTGGATGAGTGATACTCTTGCAGTTTGAAAACACATTTTTATAATCTTCTGGAGATCTTTTTGCAGATCTTCATCTAGCCTGTCCAAAAGTTATGCAAATTGGATAAAGTTATCCAGATAGCAACTCAATGTCACAGATATTTCCATAACTTGTGGCCCCACTCCAAGAATGCCTCTCACCCCTCCTCAATATCTGCAGATATATTTTGCTAGTATATCAGCATATAGGGATAAACGTATCTGTTTGGTAGCAGCAAATTTTAAAAGTAAAGCATTCATGTGGACAGCCCCTAATGCTAACTGCATAAGTACTTGTGCATATTGACCAAATATGATTATTTTCCATCTGCGTATGCTTTTTTTTAGCTGCACGGACATATAAGAGACAGTCCCTGCTCATCGGAGCTTACAATCTAGTCAAGATATACAACACAGAAGGTGCAGAGAGGGATAAAACAAGGGGGAAAGGTAAAGACACAAGGAGATCAGGTGAGTCAAGATCCAAAAGCAGCAGCAAAGAGGTGAGTTTTTAGCTTGGATTTGAAAAGGGTCAGAGAAGGTGCCTGGTGTACAGACACAGGTAGTTTGTTCCAGGCGTAAGATGAGCAAGATGAAAGGAGTGAAGTCTGTAGTTAGCAGTAGAAGAGAAGGGCACAGATAGAAGCAGTTTGCCAGAAGAGCGGAGTTCCCAAGTGTGTGTGTGTGTGTGGGGGGGGGGGGGGGTTGTAAGGAGAGATAAGAGAAAAAAGATAATGAGGAACTGCAGAATAAATGCATTTGTAGGTCAGCAGGAGAAGTTTGAACTGGATGCGGAAACACATAGGGAGCCAATGAAGTGACTTGAGAAGAGGGGTAATATGGGCATGACGAGGCTGGCGGAAGATTAGCCGTGCAGCAGAGTGTTGAACAGATTGAAGGAGAGAGAGATGATTCAGAGGGAGATCAGCAAGGACTAGGTTGCAGTAGTCAAGATGGGAGGTGATTAAGGAGAGGATAAGTGTCTTAGTGGTGTGTTCAGAAAGGAATGGGTGGATTTTGTTGATGTTATAGAGAAAGAAATGGCAGGTCTTAGCTATCAGATGAATATGTGTGAGAAGAGAGAGACTAGAGTCAAAGATAACCCCAAGGTTGGGAGCTGGGGAAACAGGAAGGAGTAGAGAGTTATCCACAGAGACTGAGAAAGGAGTAAGAGGAGAGGAGGTTTTAGGAGGAAAGATAAGAAGTTCAGTCTTGACCATGTTCAATTTCAAGTGGCGGTGAGAAGGTAAACCCACTTACTACATCCTACCCCATATATTTATAAACCATAGTTCTGTCTTTTGTAAGTTAAAAATAGCATTAATAGGGAGTGAGTTTGTCAGCCTATCATGTAGTAAAGGACATGGGGACTGCTGGTGTTTCCTACTTTCATCTGGCCCGATCAGGGCACCACACACTGACATCAGCATCAAGGCCTATAAAGGCCCATGCTTTTTAGGCATGCGGCCATAGACATGTGGCTGTGGGCATCTCCCTAAGAGGCATATCCAAAAGGACTTGTTTACCCCTCTAGAGCCTCTTAGGAATAATGTAGGAGTTACAGAGGCTGGTTTTTATGCCTGGAGAGAAACATAAGAAAAAGGGCAAACCTCCTCAGCAGATATCTGGACCTATGGATAAATATTTGTTCCTAAGAAGATGCCTTCGCAGACTGTAGGTACTGTTTCCCTCCTCCCCTTCATAGAAGGAGA
This sequence comes from Ichthyophis bannanicus, assembly GCA_033557465.1. Taxonomy (NCBI): domain Eukaryota; kingdom Metazoa; phylum Chordata; class Amphibia; order Gymnophiona; family Ichthyophiidae; genus Ichthyophis; species Ichthyophis bannanicus. The sequence continues at coordinate 230,091,766 of CM066031.1, forward strand.
AATTCTTAGCTCCCCTGAGCACGTACCACCTTCTCTTCCTTGGCTATCTGAAATTTCCAGTTGGTCCTCTCCTTGTGAGCAGGGTTCCCAGGGTGAGGTTGGGCTCCCACAAGTGGTCTCCTGGAAGGAACTTTCAACTCTTTCTCGGGATACTCAAGCTTTTTCTGTCACCTTGACAGATATATGACATGTTGTTAAACGTATTGAACAAATTTTGGTGGACACTGTTCCTTGGTTATGCCAGTTTACTAAGAATACTTTCACTAAGTTTCAAGACTTAGATTTAAAAATTGGGACTCTGGACTCATGTATTATTGGAATAGATTCTCAAGTTAGGGCCTTTCGGTCTGTGCATGCTTCATCAATTAAAGACAGTTTACTTCTTCATCAGAAGACTGAAACTCTTGAAACATGGCTTGGAATAAAAATTTGTGAATACTTAATTTTCCTTGTATCAATTAGTTATCTCTTCAAATCCTTTCACAAGTATTTGAAGGAGATTCTACCCCTGCCTACTGCTGATTCTATTACCTTTGTTAAATGTTACTATGTTTCTTCAAAGATTAGGCAGGTGCATCCCTCCGAAGAGGAGTAGGATATCCTGGAAGAAAAGCAATTTTTTGACCTCACTGCTTTTTGGAGGATACTCAAAATGTCATTTTAACCAGGGTGATTCTCCTTGTGTCTTTTGTTTCTAAGGAGGATAAAAGAGATATCCTTAAAGCTTATTTTAAGAAGAAAGAATTGTCCTCTTGTGGTGATAAGCTAGCCATATTTCCAGATGTTTCACGCTGAACTCAAGGAGAAAATCTTTTTTGTCTTTGAAGTTAGGGTACTCTCTTTGGGTGCCACATTTTTCTTGCATTATCCATGTGAATGTTTAGTTTCTTTTGGTCAAGACCATTATGTTTTTTTAAGTCCCTCCAATTTGGAGAAATTATTATTGAATAAAGAAAAGGAACTGAAGGAATCTCACTAAGATCTATTTGTTGGTATGCCTGTTGGAAGGTGTTATAGTGATAGGGCTGTGGGTAGATGAGGATTGCAATACCCTTGTTTTTTATTTTCCTTCTTATTTCCTGATTGTTAACTCCCTGTGATGTGGATTGAGCTCTTTTATGTTTTATTTCCTTTGCATTGTATCTATTTTTTGATGATTTATTGTATGTCATTACTATATGGTATTATATATATTAAAAAGCCTATGTATTTATTTATTTATTTGTCTATATTTATATACCACCTTTCATAAAGGTCAAAGCAGTTTACAGAGCACTTCAATTTTACAACAACATTTACATTGAAACAAGCAACTTTGTACATTGAATAAGGAATGGGGTAGTTAGTTTAGATTAACTATGTACAGGATGACGAACTATATACATGTTCTTGTAAAGTTTGGTTATTAATATGATACAGAAATGCTGTCGGGTTAATGGGGTGGTAGGGATTAGGGGGGATGGGACTGAAATGGAGGGTGAATAGGTGGGTCTTGAGGAGTTTGTGGAAGGATAGGAGGTCTATAGTGTTTCTTATGCGGGCAGGGTGGGAGTTCCAGGCAGTCGGTGCATAGGGTTCAAAAGATCTGGCACGGGCTTGTTGAGTGCTTTTTGTCATGGCTTGGCAGGTAGTCAGAGTGTTCATGGTGGAGGCTTTCTGTGGTCTGTTCAATTGCTATGGGGTGATAAGGGAGCAAAGGTGGATGGATGACTGGTGGTTCAGAGCTTTGTGAATCAATTCAGATTTTGTAGAGGATTCTGCTTTGCAAGGGGAGCCAGAGAAAGTGTTTGAGGATGAGGGTGATGTGTTTGTATTTGGATGTTCCTGTGATGGTCCTTGCTGCCATGTAGAGAGCTGTTTGAAGGGGATGGAGTATTGATTTTGGAAGTCCATAGCATACTGAGTTGCAGTAGTCAACATGGGGTGTTGTGAGAGCTTGCAGAGCTGAGCGGAAGTCCGATGAGGTGAAGAGAGAGCGGAGGTGTTGTAGGGTATGGGTTTTGTATTAAATTGATCTTTCTGTGTTCGCTATTTGAGTCTTCAGAGTAAGGTGGCTGTCCAAAGAGATTTCCAGGTACTTTAATTCTGGTTTAACTTTTAAAAAAATTGCATTAATAGTCAACATGATTCCATTTTACTATAACTTTAATTCACTCATTTTTCTGAATGTAGAACAATTCAGTAAGAAAATATATTTTAAAGTATGTAGCATATTGAAGATCCCTCCACAAGATGGGAAAGTAAAATAATCCACACCTCTGTAATCTTGTAACTCTGTTGAAAGCATTAATTTGACAGACTCTTTGTAGATTAAAAACAAAATAGACTTTCGGAAATTGTACTGAAGTTTGAAAAATGTACAAGTCATTGAAGCAAAATGCTGAAGTGTGGCCGTAAGCCAGGAATGTGTAGATAGAATGTGTAGAGCTGTCTTCCATAACTGACCTTATAGCCCTTCTAAAAGCTGTGATGTGTGTTTAACAAGATAGCAAAGTTTTCCTGCAGATCAATTCTCTTACCATATTCCTGTTGGATTTACTGAACAAGGGATTCATCCATCATGGAAGGGAAAAATGAGTAGAAATTCCTTTTTCCACTGACTGTATGACTGCTTATGGAATTTGTTCTTATTACAGAGATGAAGATGATACGACTGCATATTAAGTCCTAAGTCAACACAAGCTAAATCCTTGTTTAAATCAAATGTGAGAGTGAAGAAATACATTCTGATACTTTGATTACAGCTGCAACTGTGTATTTATATACAAAGTAGTGCTACAAGATCAACGTGCACATGATAGGCTTTTACTTTATACAAATAAGATAACTAAGTGCCCATTATTCAGTACAATTCACCAATCTTTTCTCCAACTAATGCTATCATTACAGAACTAGAGTACAAAATATAGGGACTTTTTACTAAAGTGTGCTGAGAAGTCAATATGTATTTTCACATGTGGTAACTGTGTACCAGGGTTTACAGTAACTGTTACCACAGGGGCATAACAGTTATTGCACACTGAACATAAGAACATAAGATATGCCATACTGGGTCAGACCAAGGTCCAACAAGCCCAGTATCCTGTTTCCAACAGTGGCCAATCTAGGTCATACGTAATGAGAAGGCCGCAGGCAGCGTCACGGCGGACGCCGGTAACCGGCGGTTCCAGCCGGGCGCGGGCCCATCGGTCGCGGGGGGGGGGGGGAGAATGAGAGCATCATTCAAAAGGATTGGATGCTGGCTTCGCGAGTGAGCCAGCATCCAATCGGAAGAGTGGACGGGCCATGTGCTTCGGCGGCGCGGGTGCGCGCAGAGCACATGGTCCGTCTGCGGGGAGCCGGCAGCGTGGTGGAGACGGAGCTGAGACAGAGCTCAATTTTGCTGGGGTACCTCACCTTCCGGGAGCTTGCGGTCCGAGAGACTGAGGTGCGGCCTGTCCAGTGCGGGTGCAGCGTTCCGGAGGTGAGGTGTGGGTGGGGCGGCTGAGCGGCGCGAGAGGGGTGAAGCGGAGTATTTTCCGCTCCGGCCTGCTGGATTGCAGTCCCCGCGGCAGTGCGTTCATCGCCTTCACTGCCGGCCAGCGGGGGGGGGCTTCCGGAGTGAGCGGCTGTCCCTGTGGGGTTCTTTTTTACTTTCCGTCCCTGCCGGTAGGTGGGGTGGTGTCCCGGAGGGCTTCCTGTGTGGGCGGTGGGTAGCGGGGTTTGTTTTGCAAGGTCTTTTTTCTCTAGCTATGGCTGGGGGGGGCAAAGGCGCAAAAGGGGGGCGGGGGCAGCGAGGGGCTGCTCCCGGACGGCGTCTGTTGGGCCGGCGGGGCCCTAGGGTAGCCGTGGGGCACCCGGGGGGGCCGCGGGGTTCGGAACAGGCGGTATTGGGGGTGGACGGGGAGGGCCTGCCTGTGGTCTCTGGGGGTGTTGGCCGGGGGCCTGGTTCTCAGGCTCAGGGGTCTCGCAGGGGCAGGGACCGCAGGGCACGGGCTCCTGCCTTGTTGCGGGGGGGGGGCGGGGAGCTAGAGCGTCTTCAGGGCGTGGGTCTGGTGCTGGGGCAGTTGGGGGACAGCGGGGCGAGGGGGTGCGGCCACGGGGGGGTGCTGGGGCCCGTGGGTCCCGGCGGGGTGCGGGGCGGGCGGGGGGCGCCCTGCCCGGTCCGCCGCGGGGGGCGGGGTCCTTGGGGCCAGCGGGTTGGGAGCATTGGCTGGGCGGTGGGCTGGGTTCCTCTCAGGGGGATTGGTCAGGGGCCTGGCCGTCGGTGTGGCCGGCGGCGGTTCCTCCTGCTTTTTTCCCTTTCTTGTCTTCTCAGGTTCCTGGTGGTGCCACTGCAGGAGCGATGCATCCTCTGCCGGCAGTTCCTGCGACCAGTGCGGCCTCCGGATTGGGGTTCAGTGGAGAGTCCCGGTCCTCATCCGGCGTGGAGCAACAGCGGGCGACCCAGTCATCGGCGTTGGACTCGGCTGCGGGTGAGTTGTCATTGGCGCCAGCCGGCGGGGCTGCGGGCGAAGAGCGTTCCGCTGGGGATTTGCTGATAGAGCAGGGTACCTCGGGTGTGTCGGCGTTTGAGCACGCGGCTCGGGCTGGGAGTGGCGCGCGGGTGGGTACCTCTGGTAAGGCGGCTAAGAAGAGGAAGCATACTTGCCGGCGGCATCACGGATCTGGTTCGTCCTCGTCCACTTCTTCCAGTTCTTCCACGGGGTCCTCTGCTGGTGGTGGGCCGGCAGCAGTGACGGGTTCGGCGGGAGGCAGTTCGGCTGCGGTGACGGTTTTGTCGGAATTGTGGGAGGGCGTTCCGAGGAAATTGAGGAGGAGGATTCGTAAAAGACGGTATATTGATATTTTTCGGCTCCTGGAGGGTCGTAAGCGATCCGGGGAAAGCATGAAGAAGCGTAAGGAGGATGAAAAGGCTGGTAGGGTTCGGAAGGTGGCGAGGACAGTGGTCAATTGGGTGCAGGCTTTCTTGCGCCTGGCGAGTGTTTGGGGACGTCATTGGCCGGAGCAGTCCGGGATGCTTTTCTCCTATGCTGATTCGATTCTGGAGGCTTCTCAGGTCCATGAAGGGTGGTCCTGGCTCAATTATGACGAGACGTTTCGGGATAAGATGGAGGAGAACAAGTTGTTATCTTGGGGTTCGCAGGATATCAATTTGTGGCTCACCCAAATGTCCGTTAGGTCCACTGGGGTGGGTGTCGGGGGAAGCGGCGGGAAGGTTGGGGGGGCGGCCATTCCTGTAGTGAACCGGCCCTTTCGGGGGGACGGGGGGGGAGCCTTGGCAAGCCGGCTGCAGGGGCAGGGGCCGACGTGTGTTGGAGGTTTAACAAGTCGTCTTGCCCGTTCCAGGATTGTAAGTTCCGGCATGCATGTTCCGTCTGTGGGGGAGGGCATGCCGCAGCGAAATGTGTGCGAAAGGGCCCCTTGCCCTCCACTAAGTGATAGGGCGACTTGTGCATTGGCCCCATCCCCTATTCGGCTCGAGGTATTGCGGGACTGGTTGCTATCTTACCCTCGGGGGCGGGACAGAGGGGTGCTTCTCAAGGGGTTTTCGCAGGGTTTTGTTATTCCGGTTAAGGGGCAGGTGGTTTCTTTTGCTGCGCGAAACGCCCCGTCGGTGCGGCGTTTTGCGGCAGTGGTTCGCAAGAAGTTGGCGGGGGAATTGAGGTTGGGTCGGATAGCGGGCCCCTTTGCAGACCCCCCTTTTAAGGACTTTGTGGTGTCTCCTTTGGGGGTGATTCCCAAGAAGGAGCAGGGCAAGTTCCGTTTAATTCATAATTTGTCTTACCCTGAGGGTTCGTCGGTCAATGCTCATATTCCGCGAGAGTGCTGCACAGTCCGGTATCCGTCATTCGATAAGCCGGTGCGATTGGTTCGGCGGGCCGGGTATGGCTCGCTGATGGCGAAGGTGGACATCGAGTCCGCCTTTCGTTTGCTTCCGGTACACCCCGCTTCCTTTCCGTTGCTGGGTTTTAAGGTCTCAGGCGAGTATTATTTCGACAAATGCATGCCCATGGGCTGTGCAGTGTCGTGTGCTTACTTTGAGACTTTTAGCACTTTTCTGCACTGGGCTGTTGAGACGCAGGTGGGTTGTGCTGATCTGGTTCATTATTTGGACGATTTTTTCTTTGTGGGTGCAGCCCACACTTCGCAGTGTCAACAGTTGTTGGACGGTTTTGTTTCTGTGGCCGGCGCGTTGGGGGTCCCGTTGGCAGAACAGAAGACGGAAGGTCCGGCCACGACCCTCAATTTTTTGGGCATTGAGTTGGACTCCACGACCATGATAGCGCGTTTGCCCACGGACAAGGTGTGGAAGTTGCGGGTACTAGTGGCCAATGCGCTCGTCTCGGCAAAGTATACCCTGAAGGAAATGCAGGCTCTCCTGGGGTCCCTGAACTTTGCATGCAGAGTGATTCCTATGGGTCGTGTATTTCTCCGGCGGTTGGCGCTGGCTACGTGTGGTGTGTCCAAACCGCATCATCGTATTCGGATTTCCAGGTGTCTGCGTGAGGACTTAGCAGTGTGGGATGCCTTTCTGCAGGATTTTAATGGATCGGCGGTTCTGGTGGAGGAGGACTGTTTGAGTGAGGACTTGCAGTTGTACACCGACGCTGCGGGGGGGGTGGGCTTAGGGATTTACTTCCGGGGATCGTGGTGCGCGAGCCCATGGCCGGCCGCTTGGGGGGAAGCGGGGCTTCTAACTAACATTACCTTTCTGGAGCTGTTCCCTATCTTGGTGACGTTGGCATTGTGGCCCGATCGGTTGCGTAATAAGAAGATGGTGTGGTGGTGTGATAATGCAGCCGTCGTGAGTGTGGTCAATAATTATTCCCCTCGATGTGCGGATGTGGCGGCTTTAATGCGGCAGGTGGTCTTCGCCTGTCTACGTTTGAATCTGACCTTGCGGGCGCGGCACATTCCGGGACATAAGAATGGTATTGCTGACGCTTTGTCTCGTTTGCAATTACAGCGTTTCCGGCTGTTGGCCCCGGAGGCGGATCCGGTGGGAGCGGAGGTCCCATGGAGCTTATGGAGCAGTGGGCGGTGGAGATGACGGAGCTGCTGCGGTGTTCTCTGGCGGTCGGCACGTGGACTGCTTATTGTCGGGGCTGCCGGCGAGTGGTGGCGTTCCTGCAGGGGCTGGGATGGCAAGGGGGGGTGGTACCAGATTCACTATTGGGGGGCTATGTTCTGAGCGCCAAGCGCCAGGGCGTCTCCCGGTCGGCTGTTCGGCAGCACCTAGCGGGCTTTTCTTTTTTCGCTAGAGTGCTCGGATGGTCCCCTGTGGGGGGGGGGTTCATTGGTGTGGCAGTTGATGCAGGGTTGGCGACGTGTCCATCCTCCATTTCCGGATGCGCGTCGCCCGCTCACGCATGACTTGCTGGCTGGGGTTTGCGCTGCGTTGCCGGCGGTGGCTGCTTCGGCCTACGAGGTTACCCTGTTCCAGGCCCTTTTCTGTCTGGCATTTTTTGGAGCCTTCAGGGTGGGTGAGTTGGTGGCTGATTCCAGGAGCAGGGGGGGGTGTAGGTGTCTGCAGACACATCAGGTGCACTTGGCACGGGATTCCCTGCGGGTGTTGTTGCAGCAGTCCAAGACCGATCCGCACGGTCGGGGTCGGTGGGTGGTGTTGCGAGCGATTGGTGGGGTTACCTGCCCGGTAGCGGCGACTCGCTCATATATGGAGGGCCGTCCTAGGGCGGCAGGTGGGATTTTTGTTAATGCCGATACTCGCCTAGTCACTCGTTACCAGGTGACTGCGGTCTTACGGTTGGGGCTGCGGCATATGGGTGAGGATACCCAACATTTTTCGGCGCATTCCTTCCGCATAGGGGCGGCCACCAGTGCGGCCGGGGTTGGCTTGTCGCCGGCGCAAATACAGGCGATCGGCGGGTGGCGGTCCAGGGCTTTTCAAACTTATGTGCGGTTGTGATATGCGGGCAGTCCAGGGGCAGATCATTAACACTGTGTTTTCTTTGCAGAACGGGGCAGAGTGGTGCGGGGCTGTTGGATGCTGGGGCATTCCTTTGTCTACTGGGCTGGCAGACGTGCTGAGGAACGGCCTCTTGGGCGGCACCTGCGATTAGAGTCTGCTGGGATGACGCTTTCATGGCTGGGCGAGAGAGGACTGAGGTGGCCACAGCTAATGCCCTTGCTTCGTCATCATGCGCGTCTTCGCACACAGCCCGGGTTCCTTCTTTTGCATTTGGGGGGTAATGATCTGACTTCTTGGACTTGTAAGCATTGATTAATGCTGCCAAGCGGGATTTTTCTCGAATTCTGTTAATGTTTGCTGGGGTGGTGCTGCTTTGGTCTGATGTCATCCCCCGACCGGTGTGCGCGGGGCAGCGGCGCTGGTCTCGGGGGTTGGCTAAGATCAACCGGCAGATTGGGAGGTGGGTGGTGGAGCATGGGGGGTCCCATGTGCAGCATGATTGGGTTGATGTGGCCTGTACGGGGTTGTACAGGTCGGATGGGGTGCATTTGTCTCCGGTTGGGCTTGACCTTCTGCTTAATGACTGGCAGGAGGCATTGGAGAAGGTGTTGGGCAGGTCGCAGCTTTTGCCCGGGTAATGGGGCGGCAAAGCCACATAGTTGTGTCTATGCCGGTGGCGGGATCCTGGAGGTTTCCGGGGTCCGGAGACATAAGCTACTTGGGGCGGGGGCAGGGTGCCCACGACCCGGAGAACCCTGAGCTTACTTTTGCTAGTGATATGGCGAGGTTGAGCAGGGGTGGTTCGAGCTGGACCGGTGGTTGACCGGACCAGGGGCGGAAGCGACGTCACCTTGCTAATAGTAGGGCGGGTGACGTGTCGCTCTGCCGGAGGTGGGGGGGGGGGGGAATTCATGGTTAAGTTATTGTTGACTGTTGAAATGTTAATTGTATGGGCAATAAAGCTGCGACCTGGTTTTCTTTCCAAGCAATTGTGTCTGTGTAATTGTATGGGGAATGTTGAGGGGGGAAGGGGGGGGTGACCTAGGAGGGTGGGGGAGGATGGCGAGCGCCTGGTATGGATCCCCGGTTATCAGAAGGCCGCGGGCAGCGTCACGGCGGACGCCGGTAACCGGCGGTTCCAGCCGGGCGCGGGCCCATCGGTCGCGGGGGGGGGGGGGGAGAATGAGAGCATCATTCAAAAGGATTGGATGCTGGCTTCGCGAGTGAGCCAGCATCCAATCGGAAGAGTGGACGGGCCATGTGCTTCGGCGGCGCGGGTGCGCGCAGAGCACATGGTCCGTCTGCGGGGAGCCGGCAGCGTCCCGCCCTCCCGCCCTTAAGGTTGAGGGTGGGTTTCGGGGGATTTTGGGGGTGTCGCAGCTGGGGGGGGATGGGGGTGGCGGGATCCCGGAGGTTTCCGGGGTCCGGCGACATAAGCTACTTGGGGCGGGGGCAGGGTGCCCACGACCCGGAGAACCCTGAGCTTACTTTTGCTAGTGATATGGCGAGGTTGAGCAGGGGTGGTTCGAGCTGGACCGGTGGTTGACCGGACCAGGGGCGGAAGCGACGTCACCTTGCTAATAGTAGGGCGGGTGACGTGTCGCTCTGCCGGAGGTGGGGGGGGGAATTCATGGTTAAGTTATTGTTGACTGTTAAAATGTTAATTGTATGGGCAATAAAGCTGCGACCTGGTTTTCTTTCCAAGCAATTGTGTCTGTGTAATTGTATGGGGAATGTTGAGGGGGGAAGGAGGGGGGTGACCTAGGAGGGTGGGGGAGGATGGCGAGCGCCTGGTATGGATCCCCGGTTACTAACAGTTTCCACAAAAGACACAGTTTCCACAATGCTTGTATTGGCTCAAGCATTGATATCCTGGGTCCCCTTTTAATAATGGTTTATGGACCTTTACTCCAGGAACTTGTCCAAACCTCTTTTAAACCCAGCTACACTAATAGCCTTTACTACATCCTCTGGTAACAAATTCCAGAGTTTGATTACACGTTGAGTGAAAAAATATTTTCTTTTCCCCTAGTCTTCCTATATTCTGATAACGTAAACATTTGATCTATGTTTACCCGTTCCACTCCGTTCATTAATTTATAGACTTATATCATATCTCCCCTCAGCTGTCTCTTTTCCAGGTTAAAGAGCCCTAACCTTTTTAGCCTTTCTTCATAGGGGCATCCTTCCATCCCTTTTACCTTTTTGCTGTCTCTTCTCTGAACCTTTTCTAATGACAGGAGTGGAGGAGTGGCCTAGTGGTTGGGGCAAGGTACTTTAGGCTGGAAAGTCAGGGGTTCAAATCCCACTAGAGGACAGCAACCTTAGGCTGGAAGAACTGGGGTTTCTAGTCCCACTGCTGGTCTTGGGCAAGCCACTTAATCCTCCATAGCCCATGTTCCCTGTAAAATAGTTATCTCCAAGTTATAATGCTCTGTTCAATGTAAACCACACTGATGCAGAATAGCACAGTATGTAAGAGAATGTAAATAAAATAATAATAACACTATATCCTTTTTAAGATACAGTGACCAGAACTGCACACAATATTCAAGATGCGGTCAGACCATGGAACGATACAGAGGCACTACAATATCCTTTGTTTTATTTTCCATTCCTTTCTTTATGATACCTAACATTCTATTTGCTCTCTAGGCTGCCGCTGCACACTGAGCAGAGGGTTTTAACATGTTATCCACAATGACGCCTAAATCTTTTTCATGGGTGGTGGTTCCTAATCTGGAACCTTGCTTTGTGTAACCATAGTTTGGGTTGTTCTTCCCTAGGTGCATAACTTTGCACTTGTCCACATTAAATTTCATCTGCCATTTGGATGCCCAGTCTTCCAATTTATCAAGATCCTCTTGCAATTTTCCACAATCCTCATGGGCTTTAACAACTTCAAATAGTTTTGTGTCATCTGCAAATTTGATAACCTCACACGTTATTCCCTTTTCCAGGTCATTTATGAATATGTCAAAAAGCAGCGGACCCAGCACAGATCCCTGGGGTACACCACTATTCACCTTTCTCCATTAGGAAAATTGGACATTTAGTCCTACCCTCTGCTTTCTATCATTTACCCAGTTCCTGATCCAGAATAGTACACTGCCTCCTATCCCATGACTCTTTAGTTTTGCCAAAAGTCTCTGATGAGGGACCTTGTCAAAGGCTTCCTGAAAGTCCAAACACACTATATCAACCGACTCACCTTTGTTTACCTGTTTATTCACACCTTCAAAAAAACATAACAGATTAATAAGACAAGATCTTCCTTTTCTAAAGCCATGTTGGCTGTCTCCCATTAAGCCATGACTATCTACATGTTCAGCAATTTTATTCTTTATGATGGTTTCTACCATTTTTCCCAGAACTGTCATCAGGCTCACCGGTCTGTAGTTTCCCGGATCACCCCTGGAACCCTATTTAAAAATTGGCACTACGTTGGCCATCCTCCAATCTTCAGGTATTACAGATGATTTTAATGATAGTTCACAGAATACTAATAGCATGTCTGCAATCTCATATTTCAGTTCTTTGAACAACCTTGGATGTATATCATCTGGTCCAGGTGATTTGCTAATCTTTAGTTTATAAAATAGTTGTAATACATCTTCCCGATGTATTGATATTTCCTTCAATTCTTCCGAACCTTTAAATACCACTTCAGTCATGGGTAACATCCCTACATCTTCCTTAGTAAAGACCGAAGCAAAGAATTCACTCACTCTCTCCGCTATCACCTTGTTGCCTCTTAGTGCCCCTTTAACCCCTCTATTATCTAATGGAACAACTGACTCTCTGACAGGTTTATTGCTAAGAATGTACTTGAAAAAGTCTGTAATTACGCGTTTTTACTTCCGCAGCAAGCTTCTTCTCAAATTCTCCCTTTGCCGGCCTTATCAATGCCCTGCATTTAACTTGCCAGTGCTTATGCTGTTTCCAGTTTTCGTCATTTGGCTCTTTTTTTCCATTTCCTGAAAGATGCTTTTTTGGCAAGAACAGCCTCTCTGACCTTACCTTTAAACCATGCTGGCAGTTTTTTTGACTTCCTTCCACTTTTCTTATAGTGTGGAATACAGCTGTTCTGGGCTTCCAAGATAGTATTTTTCAATAACACCCAAGCTCGATGTAAGTCTTTAACCTATGCAACTGTTCCTTTTAGTTTTTTCTTAACTATTTTCATCATTTTATCATAATCTCCCTTTCAAAAGTTAAAAGGTAGTACTGTGGATTTCCTTACCATCCCTCCTGCACTAATAAAATCAAACGTGATCATGCTATTAATTTATTTATTTATATAGATTTGTATGCCACTTTTTCCTTCAATCAAAGTGGTGGTTACAAGGGATGAGTTTACATTGACTAAAGGATAACATAACATAACTTACAAAGGGAAAGTATTACATTAATGCCTGTTTATAATATATGAATTTATGCATAGTTAAATGAATTCATAAGTTTCTTGGTTACAAAATCCCATAAATAGGACTGCTATGATCACTATTGCCAAGTGGCCCCAAAACCCTTATCTCTTGCACCTGACCTGGTGTTCCACTAAGGACTAGGTCCAATATGGCTTCCCCTCTAGTCAGTTCTGAACCATGTGCTCCTTAGTGACTGTCAGCTTTCCCCTATTATCTAGTTTAAAAGCTGCTCTATCTCCTTTTTAAAGGTTAATTCCAGCAGCCTGGTTCCATCCCAGTTAAGGTGAAGCCCATCCCTTCAGAAGAGCCCCTCCTTTCCCCAGAATGTACCCCAGTTCCTAACAAATCCAAAACCCTCATCCTTGCACCATTGTCTCATCCACGCAATGAGACTCCGGAGCTCTGCCTGCCTTTTGGGAACTGCGTGTGAAACAGGAAGCATTTCAGAGGACACTACCCTGGAAGTTATGGATTTCAATGTCCTACCTAAAAGCCTATATTTAGCCTCCAGAACCTCCCTACCACATTTTCCTATGTCATTGGTATCGACATGTACCAAGACAGCAGACTCCTCCCCAGCACAATCTAAGACCTTATCTAGGTGGCGTGTGAGGTCCACTACCTTTGAACCAGGCAGGCATGTTACCAGGCAATCCTCATGTCCACCAGCCACCCAGCTATCTAAATGCCTAATGATTGAATCACCAACTATAACAGCTGTCCTAACCCTTCCCTCATGGGAAACATGGCCCTGGAGAAACTTCCTCGGTGTGAGAGGGTTTTACATCACCTGGAGGACAGGTCCTAGTTACAGAATCACTTCCTGCCACACCAGGGTGATGCTCTCCTGTCACGTGACCTCTCTCCTCCATGGCAACAGGGATGCTGCCATACTGGAGGTGGGACATCAGGACTATATCCCTGTAGGTCTCATCTATGTACCTCTCTGTCTTTCTTATGTCTTCCAAGTCTGATACTTTAGCCTCTAGAGAACGGACTCGTTCCCTGAGAGCAAAGAGCTCCTTGCACCTAGTGCACACGTAAGACCTCTCACCAAATGGGAGAAAATCATACATATGACACTCAATGCAAAAGACTGGAAAGCCCCCATCTCGCTGCTAGACTGCTTTCTGCATCTTAGGGGCATGTTTACTAAACATTCATAAAGTGCGGGGCCGCGCTAGTGTGCCTGTGCCATATAAGGAGTGGGCGTTGCGTCCTGAAAAAGAAAAACACGCGATTTACATATGCGCCAATGTGCGCGGCGCCCATGTGCGCCCCGCACATTAGCGCCTGGAAAAGCTGCGCGTGAGGTATAAGGCGGCGCGCTGATGTGAAAACACACGAGCAGAGCCACAGCACAATGGTAATGACGCCTACCAATGGAGCAGGGATCGGGGGTTCAATCCCCCGCAGTGCCCAACGAAGACGGCTGGCTCAGGCACTATTTTCGGAGGCACAGATATATTGGGCAGCAGAAGGCGGCGCGCCAATATCTTACGAGGCAGAGGAATAGTGTGCGGCATAAGGCGGCGCGCTGATATGGAAGCACATGAGCCGAGCCACAGTACAATGGTAACGATGCCTACCAATGGAGCAGGGATCAGGGGTTCAATCCCCCGCAGTGCCCAATGAAGCAGCTGGCTCCGGCACCATTTTAGGAGGCACAGAAATAGTGGGCAGCAGAAGGCGGCGCGCCAATATCTTACGAGGCAGAGGAATAGTGTGCGGCATAAGGCGGCGCGCTGATGTGAAAGCACACGAGCAGAGCCACAGCACAATGGTAACGATGCCTACCAATGGAGCAGGGATCAGGGGTTCAATCCCCCGCAGTGCCCAACAAGGACGGCTGGCTGACCCATCACCTGTCATGAGGAATAGTGATCTGAGAGGCATTTTACATGTTATTGTTATTACACCTCTATGAAAGCACTGTAATATCAGGTGATGCATATGGCGCCCTACAAGGTACCTCACAGGTCAAATGTTTAAGTGTACTGTCCACCAAGGAAATCACAATGTTGTGTGTAGGGTGCTTTACAGTTTGTCGAATGAGGCAGGGCATGGTCCAAGCACAGTCAGTGCTGGCATCACTGTGCATTGTAACGCAGGGAAATCCTAATTAGGTGAGCAGACATGCAAGAGGGAACAGCAGTGTAGCACAATGGTTAGGGCATTGCCTGATAGTGCAGGGGTCATGGTCCCAAATGAGCAGTGACCAAGGTTGGCTTAGTGACATCTGTTTTCAGAATGCAACTGTACAGCAAGCTGTGCTGCCATCTAAACACAAGCCTGCCAAGAGTATCTCCCCTTTTATGCTGCAACATAATGCACATCATAAACAACCACGTCAGCAAAGGCGAGTTCACATGTAACCCAAATACTGCACAGAGCTGAAAGGAAAGGCAAACCATAAGTAAAAGACCCACAGACACCACAGGTGCTGTACCACAAAGATCACCACAAGGCTATGTGGCAGCAACAGAAATGGATAAAGAGATTGTACATAGCTACAGCTGTCCCCAGAGTGATGGATAATGTACCATGTTATAATGATGGTGTGCAACAGTGGATGGGAAGATGTGTCCAGCAGAGGAGGCTGAAAGGGCAGGATATGTGAAATATCATGATTATAGTGGACTAGTGGTGCTATGCAGAGCACACACAGGAGTGGCAAACATGGAGAGATGAGATGCAGGAAGGTGTAGGAGTGCAGGAAGGGTTGTAGCTGCATGCACCGCAGGGTAGGATGACACAAGAGTTGGCAGACAGAAGATGGACAGATGCATGGCTCACAACTCAGATGAGTGTACAATGTGCTCACAGCACAAACCTGACAACATATGACCGTCAAACAAATGGAAACCACAACTGCAGGACACGCATACACATCCAAGAGAACAGAGAGGAATCAAACCTATGAACACCACCAGAAATGTAAATGCAAAAACAGGTAGGACATAACACCAATGTGTTTGTTTTAGCAAAGGATGCAGTCAGAAATAGTCCAGGCCCTCACACAACACGCATGCTGGTTGTAAGGACAGGCAAAACCACAAGAGAAACCATGAACAAATGCACCTGCAGATCTCATGTGTACACAGCAGATCCCAGTCTGTATTTGGGACCAGGGATGCATGCACAACACACAATGATATGTTATGCAGTATATACACCATGCAAATATACAGACCACATCACCCCAATCGTGAAAGACACACACATACACACACCTGAAGCAACGAGTCAATCCAAAGCCCTCCCACCCACCAACAAAGTCATACATGAAGCACAGAACTCTCAAATTCACACCATACTGTGTCGCCCAGGCAATGGTACAACTACCAGACAAGCCTCCACCAACTCCGGTACTGTAACCCACAAATGAACCAAATGCTTGCAAGGGACCTGCAATCAAAACCTTGAACTGTATGCCCCATGTTACATGAACAACCTCCCAAGATGTCCTCGAAACAACCCAGACCAATAATCCATTAGAAAACAGCTGAAAACCATACTGTCCCAGTAACCCCGTAACCCTAACCCCTAACCCACCCAATAAAAATATGACAATGTGCACAATCTGTCAATGTCCATAGTATGTCCTATGTCCCCTGTTGAAATCGTCAATGTAGCCCCCCTGGTGATGGCCCTGGCCCACATGTAAAATCCACCCCCCTTTTTCATTAAACGCTTCCGTGACCGTTTGAAAAGTGGGATACAAAAACAAATACATAAATATATAAAGACATAACAAGAGGAAAGCAACTAATCACCAAGGGCAGCAGGGGATGTGTGGTGAAGGCAGGTAGCAATCACGGACAGGACAGTAGAGAACAACACATGAAAAACGGTGAACACACACCTGCTGAACCTCAGCACCACCACACCCCCAGGTGCACTGCAGTGTAAACAACATAATGAGAGTAACCTATGTAACAGATGATATCTGCTGGCTAGGCAGCACACAGTGCAGACCTTGCTGCACACTGACCAGAGACAAGGGTGTGTGGATAGGTGATGAACCTGCTGTTAACTAATGGTCAAGTCAACATAATTTTAAAAATAATACCCAAAAAAAGGATGTGGTGGGCTAACCGGATAACCGTATTTGAAAACACATGCCACTAACCACACCCACAAGGAACATACTGCGCCCAAGGAAGACATAATATTCCAAAGACAGGGTCTGTATGTAAACCAGTAATAACCAGTGATGTGCCAAATGACAGACACATGCACAGCTGCCATCGTACACCGTTGTGAGCACAGGTGGACATGGACCTTGCCAGCAACTCAGTAGACACAAGTGTAAATATGCCCTAGGAGAGGAGGAGCAGCCTAGTGTTCACAAAACTGTCTTGCACACATGGCAACCAGGCCTCATTTCACAACAGCACACCATGTGGCCCTTGGAAAGTAACTGGAGGAACATTGTCAAGGAAACCATGGAGTCCCAAGGTCACAAGGAGTCATGACTCATTCAAAGGTACACATTGTAGTGCATGTGTGTGAACATGATCAAGCAGCAAAAGAGACAAATGTCTGTAAAATACATATTTATTTGGATCACTCCTCACAGTTACTGTACACAGTGTAATCATAATTGCAAAGTAAGTCCCTCCCTGTTGAAAGATGGGAACACAGTCAGCAAGGTACAAACACACATGCCACATAAAGGTCAATGCCTGAGCACAAATGAGTGGCATGAGATATAATGTGGATCAGGTGCATGCTATGCACTGGGTACCAGGGCCACATCCCCGAGCATCTGCTGCATGCCCACAATGTGTGAGGCACATATGAGTGCATGTAGACTATAGGCGTTGCAAGCTTAGGACCCCAAACGCATCCCATGTCCCCCCACAACATAGCCCTCATGCAACACACGTGGTCCCCAAATGAAAAAACATATGGTGGCACAATGTTGTCATGTGACAAACACCCTCATAAAGTTAGGTCCAACCTCCCACATAATGGCTGATAGGCACATCAGAAAGGAGTCAGTGTACACCACAAATATCAACTAGAGCTGAATGACTGTATGCTAACAGGTAGCAGGGACACATTAACACAGAGAGAATACAAACCACACAACCCCCTGAAAGGTTCAGACATAACACCGTGCAGTAGGTCCCCTTGCATTGTTTGTTTGGTGGTCAGTGTTTGGCCACATATAGCATGGTCCATGGAATGATGAAGTGTAGGACGACAATGGACACCCACACTGACACACACCAAATATTATGGGCTAATGAGACTGTTGTCAATGCAGGGGGTAAAACAGGACTCTGCAGATGTGCAATGCAAGGTGTGGCCATACATGCAGAGTGTCACGTCTGTACAGTAAACATATACAATAGCCAGCATGTCTATATGCAAATGATGGACAGACAGCCTACAGTGAACCACACAGAGGCCATAGGTCCACATGCAGTGTCTCACAAACATAGTCATTCAGAAGCACAAACACCAGCTGCACACAAACATGGTACAGTGATGCCACACATGAATCTAATCACCCCTGCCCCCTCCACATATCTATCAAGGATGGTGGTGGGCATGAAGGTGTGTATGTGGCAAAACCTGTATCTTGTTCAGGTGTGGGGCAGGTGGACATAGACAATTGGACCCCTCCATGTGTGCCCCCATGCCACAAACATGGCTGTATGCTGTTGTTGAAACCCAAAAAGTAACATATCATGTGTGCCATGTCACACACATGGGACACACCTATACACCAACCAACTGTGGAGGAATGTCTGAAATACATAGATTATGTCAGTCCCTGATGCGCACACTGTCCCAAAAGCAAGGTGTCCCTGAAATCCAAACGATCATCGCAAAACACCCCATGCAAACCTGGCCATGCACAGTAAAGTGCCACCGTCCAATATGACACAGTCCATCAAAGTTCATCTGTGTCCCTGTAATCAGCAGGACACCCAGCCACAGCATGCCACAAACTGTGTGTTGTATAGGTCTGTCATGGGCAAACCAGCGGTCCAACAGCAACAATGTCCATCACAGGCCTGTGTCCCACCATCATAGGTCAAACATCCAATGGCTGATCTCCCCAGAAAGAATAAGATGGTGGTCTGTCCCACAACAGGTTTTGGATGGTGAGGTCAGATGCACCAGAGGAAATGGTTCCGTTATGTCTTCTGCCCTGTGTCACGAGAGTATAAGTACAGTATTGTTAGTCACCTTGTCAAAACATAACAGATTGCCAAGATTCACAATGCACAAAATACAGACTAAAGGGATGCAAAGTCAAAAATTACAGGAGATGCATGTTTAAAAAAACTGTTGGTGAGAGCCAACAGTACATGTCAATGCAGGCACGGGTGACACATGGATATGGTTATGTACAATCCCATGTTACATGGGCATCTCACAGCTACACACCATATGCATCTGTTTGTGTCTACAGAGATGCAACATAACATGTCCATGTGAAGATCATAAACCCCAGGACAGTTACAGCCAGATGTAATACCAAAATAGCAAAGTTTAAACATAACCTATGGGTGCATCATGCGTCCGTCATCAATTCCTCAAAATAATGCATAGCCACATCAGGTCACAGCGAAGGGAGACAATGTCAGCCACACATGTTGATTTACCATGTACATCAACTGTTGATGCATCTCCACATCATGCCTACATATGAGAGAAAGAAATGTTGCTCAACACCTGTCTCTCCAAACACCTGACACATTTCTGCCCACAGCTCACAACACATGTGGACCATTATGATAAGGTAAGCAGCACAACGGTAGAGATAGCACACCCCACAATGCCCCCCAGGTGCCCACACCCATAAAAGCACGTGATAATGTAGCATGCCTGGATAATGCTGGAACACATATTCAAAACATAGGCGTGCACACACACACAAAGTATGCGTTGGTCAACGGGCCACCTGAAATACATGGCCTGTATGTGCACAATTCCAAACCTGTGCACATAATGGCCAAGTCACATGCACTGATACCCTGTTGATGTCTGATCTAACTATGATGGTGGAGGCAGCAAATGCTGTATCTGCAAAACAGGAAAAACCAAACACACATCGAACTCTGCTGTACATCTGACTGAAAAGGTGTACCTGCGAACATACTGTACACAAACACATGGGGAGATGTGTGACAACAGCAAGATATGGGTAAGGGAGGCTGTCAGGAGAGAGGTGAACAACACCAGCTGCCTATTATGACACATGACAGGTGACATGTTGTCCCCCTGAACCCATGCACACAATGTAGCTGTAGATCCACCTACCATGGACCACAGCATCTCGGACGATGGACCGTCATGTGCCAAGGCTACACAGGAACAGCATCCTCATTACGTAGGTCCTGTGGAGAGGGAAACAACACACCACAAAATATATGTTATTTCCCATCTGTGAAACCCACAGTACACATCATTTTCACCAGCTGGCA
This sequence comes from Ichthyophis bannanicus, assembly GCA_033557465.1. NCBI lineage: Eukaryota > Metazoa > Chordata > Amphibia > Gymnophiona > Ichthyophiidae > Ichthyophis > Ichthyophis bannanicus. The sequence goes on from CM066031.1 coordinate 230,111,553, forward strand.
GACCCCACAACCTGACCTACCGACTGACTGTTCACCCTCACACTGTACAGATATACCACATGGGAGAGGCAGCATGTAGACGTATGATACTAATGAAAGGTCCCCCTATTCCTCATTTGCCCCCACCCCCCTCTGTTGTTCCACACACCTGTCTAAGGAGGTGTCCGCAAACACCATGTATGAAACACATCCCAAGGTCACACTATTAGTCTTTGTTGGCCAGGTTGACCACATTACCCCCTCTCCGTGTCTATTACTCCCCTAATGTTGTTTGTTATCCCAGTGTACATACCAGTGACACCTGGTAATATGCATTACCACCCCCTGTATCCACTGTGCAAAGGAATATTATGCAGTGTACATCCCGTACAACAATGACTACTGAGATCTGTGTGCTGATCATGTGCCTAAAGACATGGCAATGTCAGCACCATGTCTGCCAGACAACACCCCCATGTCTGTCTCTCATCAGACCATGATGGTGTCATGGCACCCCACTGGGTAACAGTGACAATGTTAATCCATGGATAGGCTATATGTGCACCTGCACCACATATCTCCCAAATAGGTCTGTGTGTGTATGTGGACATAACATCCCTTGCCAGTGTCCACAAGGTAGTTGTGGCTGTGTACTGTGCTAACCTGACCGACACACAGCATGTACCAGAGCCATAAGGCAGATGTTGAGATAGTATCACCAACACATGCCATTCTTTATTTGAAAAACCGCTAAACTACCAAACAAATACACACATGCAGCGTTACAGTAGGTTCCTGTAATCCACCCGTTGATGATCTGACCCGCTGCACATCTGTATGTGTGTACATGGAAAATACTGCAATGAATGACACCTCACTAAATACGATTGAACCAATGATATGGACCCCTGGCTGCACACTGCACATGTCCACATGCCTCACCATAGCCATGTATGTGCTACGTTAATCGGTAAACCTTATGGCATGGTGTGGTGTGGCAGCAATACCCGTCACATTTAATCAATCCCATCATGGGACTGCAGTCATGCGCCTGTGTATGGTGCTATGTCGGACATGTTGCATGGCACATAATAAACATACAGACATAGCCAGCACACAATAGCATAACACACACACAAGCACACCAAGATATTAGTACATAAAAAAAGTGACCGCATGAGAGCTGTCCGCAAATGTTGGCCTCCCCACCCCATTGAACCCTGGATCATATGCCTGACACCGTGCCACACACACACACAATAAGAACAAATACGTGTTCTTGCACAGCAGTTGCTATCACACACAGACACTAACTGGTACTGTGACCCACAAAATCTCATAAAGGTGTCTCAACACACAAACACAAAAAACACCAACAGCCACTGTTGTGCCCTGTCCACATTGTCCATTGCACACCCCTGGCTAGATGTTACTGTCGGATGTTCAGTATAGGGACAATGCTGTGATGTATCTGAATACTATCTGTTCAAAGACGTCACCCGTTATAAACCTCACATGCACACAACAGCACATATATGTGGGGGGATGTGAAATACATACCACTGAATATCTCAGCAATCAACCTCTGCCTGACCGCTGTGCCTGCCTGTGTGTCACCACTGGCACGTACAGGGGGGCACGGTGGATTCTCCGCCAGATCCTCATTAATCTCTGCAGGAATATCATGCCTGAGAGCAATGTTGTGCAGGATGCAACAGGCTACGATTATCTCTGCAACAGTCATTGCCTTATATTGTAAGGCCCCATCTGTCCTATCCAGACACCTGAAGCGACTTTTCAAAACGCCAAAGGTGCGCTCTATGACTGAGCGGCTGGAGGCGTGGGCCTCATTGTACCTCCGCTCTGCACGTGTCCGTGGTTGACGCACAGGGGTTAGCAGCCAGGGGCGACATCCATACCCTGCATCACCTGCCAAAAAGAGAATGATGCATGTGAATGCATGAGCGCATGCCACCACAAATTCACACAGGTATGGACCTGAGAGACAAATGCATGACACATCCTGACAGAATCATATGACAGCACAAATATACATGTGACAGAATGAGACCTATGGTGATAGAAATGTCAGAAAAGGCCCCTGTAGTCTGGACAGACATGGCAAATAACACCAATGTCCCATTTTTGCAACCAAACATCCGCTATGTGTGGCACATGCGTCTTGGTATGCAGTCAATGTCCGCATCTCTGAAACCACCAATGGCAGCCTAAACCACCAGCACACAGAAAACATGTTAAACGTATATGTTAGCAAGCTATACACCACAATAATGTTTTATGAGGCAATGTAGGCGCACACCCAGAACATGTCTGACCTGGGGTTTGGACAACATCAACCAAATATCACCTCACAACACTGTGTCCACTAAGGTCAACATACCTACAGATAGCAGTCTGATGCCATATGCTGTGGACTGCTGACCACCAACCATGTCAGTGGACACCCTGTCCACTGTCACCATCATGTTAACATCCCTGTTAAGCTGTGCTTCACAGATCTGCACACTGTAGCCCACATGAGCCCTGAACTATCACAACTACTGAGACTGGCAAGGTTCCTCTGTATGGGGCACCCACACCTCTCTGCCTGCTCACAAGTTGGCCCCTGCCCTTGCTGTTACCTCTCTCAAAGGCAGAGACACATCAGGTTAATGACATACAATGATGCCGAAGTACTGCCCATCTGCAGTGACCCAAAGTAATGCACACCACACGTGTGTATGCACACATGTTATGGGCCATGCCTAAAGCATTACCCTACCTAGGGAAATGTGTACCCAACGTTGCCAAGGTCATGAACATCCATCATATGTGTCGAACCCCCAAACACTGACCAACCCATGTCATCCACCAAACAATGTTCAAGAACCCCAGTACTGTGTAGGGGTGTGGCCCTCACACACACACATGATAAGCGATAGGTGTATGGATTGTGACTCACAGAAATGTTACATGACATAACACAGTTACCTCAAAAGCCACTAATGCACAGGTGGGTGAGATGGGCAACAAACCCACCAACCCACCTGTGGCCCGGTGAAATACACACACACGTTGAAATGCACACCCATGTACATGCATCTGAACATGTGCATATGTCCCCCTACACCATCAGCATGTCACCCCCAGGTGTTGTTTCAAACCAGATGTGACATGTCTCATCATGTCGCATGCAACTCAACGTCTACACCCCTCCCATAATGTCTGCTGAATGTGAGCTCAGCTGCCTAACACACAGAGAGTATATAGTGCAATATATAATAGATGTTAAGTGAGAAAATGATATATCCTACAGACTAAATCATATGTGTGGACATACTCACCCAGCAGGATGCAGTCCCCATACAGTCCCTCCTCAAACTGGCGAAATAGTGCTGAGCGATGCAGGATATAGGAGTCATGGGTGGACCCTGGAAACCGTGGGACCACATTCAGAATACGAAGATTAGCATCACATACAACCTGAACATTCAGGGAATGGTAGTGTTTGCGGTTGCGGAACACCACCTCCCTGTCTCTAGGTGGGACCAGGGCAACATGTGTGCAATCAATAGCTCCCATCACGTGTGGTATCCCAGCTACAGCCGCAAAGGCCTGGTTCAGGGTCCCCCAATGTTGCCTAGTGTGGGGAAGGGCTATGTAATTCCTCACCCGGCTGACCATGGCACGCAGTACCTGGTGGAGACATCGGGAGAAGGAGGGGCGGCTCATGCCACCCACTGTGCCCACTGAGTGTTGGAAACAGCCAGAGGCAAAGAAATGTAAAGCAGCAAGGAGCTTAACTAAACCCGGTATGGCATGGGACCGATCAGTCAGGGGCTCGAGGTCAGGTCTTATATCCTCATAGAGCTCCCTAATAGCCCTTGTGCTCAGCCTGTACAGGGAGATGACCTGGTCCTCACGCATGTCCTGGAGCTGGGCCCTGGGCCTGTAGAGGCGAGGCTGCCGAGCCTGCACCTCGGCATGTCTCCTGCGCTGTGCACGTACACCAGCTGCTTGGCCCTCCTCCACAGCTGCAGGTCTGATTTGCTGCGGGACTACACCCATGCCCTGTGCCTCAGCCCCATGGACACCATCCCCCCTGTCCGGCAACCGCAGCATCTGCTCACCTTCCAGGGCACATGCAGGAACATATATCCCAGCCATCACCTCCCCCCGCTGGCCTACACAAACACACTACAACACACACACAAACCTCCCACAACAGTGACCAACGCACAAACACTGACTGACAAACCGAACAAACGGATGCAATACACAACACAATACACACAATACAATACAATACACACAGTACAACACAATAGACAATGAACTACACAGATAACCTAGCCTTGATCAATATGTCACCCTCTCCTAACGTACACCTCGCCTACAATACAACCCTCAATGTGTACTATCTCTGCCTGAGGATATATAGATGTATTTCCGGTGTTGTGATGTGCGCCTGTGCCGTTGTGCGTCGTTGCGCGCCGGAGGTGCGCCGCGAGCATGTGCATCCCATAGAGCATTCCCTGGCGTCCGTGAGCGCCGTGCTGGGCCGTGTATGCGTGATGCATGCATGTGCGTCTGCATGCGCCGCACCCAAATGCCCATGCACATCTCTGACGCAGATCCGCAGTGCACACAGACGACAGCGCATGCGCATATCTGTGGCGCGGAAAACAAACCCGAACAGCAACAGCGCATGCGCAACGGAAAAAAGGGTAAACGTCCGTGTTCGCCGCGCTGGGCCATGTATGCGTGATGCACGCATGTGCGTCTGGGTGCGCCACACCCATACACGCCCATGCACATCTCTGACGCGGATCCGCGGCGCGCACAGATGACAGCGCACATCCGCGGCGCGCGAAAAAAAAAAACCAAACCAGCGCATGCGCAACGGCAAAAAGCGAAGATAACATGGTATAAAACACACTGTACCACAGGTAAACGATGAGGGTGTTGTTAGACGTAATGAGGGAGTGTGGAGAGACAGAGGCGTGTGTGTTAGTGAAGAGGTAGAAGGTGTTATAGGGGGAGAGGAGGCTGTGTGTCTGTATAGTGCCGTATCGTATCTGGTGTATCACTGTTTCCGTGTCTGTTCTGTGTGCATTGGTGTGTTCTGTGCAGGGTAGGGTGGATTGGGTGGGGTGGGGTGGGGTGGTCTGCAGTGTGTAGGGTGGTGTGTGGTGTCCTGTGCTGGGTGGGGAGTGGTGAGGGGAGAGGGTGATGGAGAGAGAGGGGGAGAGGGAGAGAGAGGGGGTGAATGTTGATGAGGCTGGTGGGGATGCAGAACAGCAGTGCACTGCAGAGGCAGGTGGGGCGGTGACACCGGTGCCTGAGGCTGGTGCAGGCCCATCGGGGACAACAGGTGCGGAAATGCAAAGACACACTGGCAAAAGAAAGCGCCCACCTGTGCCAGCTACTCAGCGGAGGAGGGCGCTGAGATTCAGTGACCAGGAGAACCACATCCTCCTGAGCCTGGTCCTGGAGAACTATGATGTCCTCTTCGGCCGCCTCAGTAGCCAAACAACCGTGGGGAACCGCAATGCTGTGTGGGAGGACGTGAGGCTAGCAGTGGCTGGGGCGGGTGGCCCACCAAGAGACACGGACACTCTGAAAAAAAGATTCTCAGACATAAAAAGAGGTGTACGGCAGGTGATGGTGGCCGAACACCAGCATGCCCTGGGGACAGGTGGCGGGGGCCCCCTCATCTCCCCACTATCGGCCCTCGAGCGTGACCTTGCAGCAAGACTGGGTGATATCTATACATGTGGCCTGCCTGAGCTCCTGGACACCGCACACCCGCTGGCAGGTACGTCTGAAAAATCTTTGTGTAACAATGTCCAGGCAACAGCCTATGTGTAGCACCGTATGTAACTGCCAATATGAAACAGGTCTATCAGCTAGGCATGTGCATTTCCAACCTCTTTGTACGCTATGGCTACTAGGTAGTCCCCACAGTGTACGCCTGTCATCCCAAATATGTGTCAGGGTTGGCCAGGCCATGTAATGGCCAAACCAACATGGCTCACTGTAACAACACCCAGGTGTCACTGAACCTGTGAGGTGACACTAACAGAGCTCACCGCTGCAAACTGGATACCTCTGCTGTACACAGTGTGTGGATCGGCAGACCAGCAACCACTGTCCCCAGGACAACCACACAACATGCACTGTGAGGCACAGCTCACCCCTTCCATCCCCCAAGCCTCAGCTCAGCTGTCACATGTATGGAATCCAGGCTGCGGGCCAATACATGAGCGAAGCACATACAGGATAGCACTGTTCCCTCTAAGCTGTGCGCGTGTGCGCGCGCACACACCTCGCCGAGTGAGCGCACATACTTTACAACAGAGCGCACAAAAATTACAGCTCTGATTCTGATAGAAAACAACAGACGTCATAAAATTTAAAAGTTATGATTGTAATTACTAGAAATTTCCCGCTTCATTTAGTAATCGTCTATTTTAATTTAATTTGATTAAAATCAATGTGGTGTACATACTGTATTCTGACGTGTAGTCAAATTTTAAAGTATATAACTCCGAGTGTCGTTATGTGGCGCACAAAAATTTAACCTTCCTTCAAAAGCTGCACACGGCTGATATTTTATGCGCACACAGCCTACAGAAAATTAGAGGGAACATTGCAGGATAGAACCCAGAGAAAATGCCCACAGACCTAATATCTCACCCAACAGCAACCCTATGATGTCACCAGCCCAGTCTGGAACCTATGTATGCAATGACGCAATCACAGCATCACAGAGGTGCCATCAGTCACACACTGTCAGACAGGTTGCATGTCAAGGGGGTCTGTCCCTCCTGCAAGAACCATGACAGGGCACTGCTGGTAGCTATGCACAGGCACCCTCCCCGGCCCCACTGGCCATGACATCCCCCCCACAGAGTCCACAGCACACTCATAACTGAGTGTGTAGGTCCACACAATGCATCCAGAGCTTGCCCTCCTCCCATCATATCGCCATGAAATCCCTGTGAGCCAGTACCTGGTGTGATAACTGCTGTGAGAGTCCCCTCTGACACGACAGTCCCATCTGTGCTGCCGTACCCTCTGTCATGGCCCCTGAAACCCCAGCTGCGATGTCAGCGCCTGTTCTGTTGAACATGTCTGTATGGACACTGCACATACCTTCCTGTCCTGCAGTCCAATCTGCCACTGTGCACCCTGTCCCTCCTGTGATGGCTCCCCTCGCACTCATTGTGTGTCACCCCAAACAAACTACCGTACCACAAGATGGCTGACACCCATGTTTGTGATGGACGGTGCCCAATATCCTGGCTCCACGTGTGTCCCCTATGCATTGTGTCTCAGCACCCAGCCTGGGTGAGGTCTGAGCACAGGCCCCACATGCATGTGGCACACATCTCCCTGTTGTGACCAGTATGAATGTTTTTTGCCACGATTAGTGGGGTCCAATCACAGGGAGATATCAAATAGATATACAGAGAATACCCTCCAGAAATACATGGGGGACTCACTGGATGAAGGTCTAGACCACCTCTACCTCTGATCAATACAGACCGGGTGCGGCAGATATGCAGGTCTCACACTCACACATGCAACGCTAGGGACGATGCAAAGGCAGAATGCCCTCACGCATCACTGACCTGTAGCATGTACCTCTCTATTGACAGGATAAGATATGTTTTCTTTGTCCGATGTCCCTGTCATCCCAGTCTGTCCACGGAACATCACGCTAATCATTAACCAACGTCGTATAACATGTGATTTATCAGCACAGACAATGATGTCACCAGCCCAGTCTGGAACCTATGTATGCAATGACGCAATCACAGCATCACAGAGGTGCCATCAGTCACACACTGTCAGACAGGTTGCATGTCAAGGGGGTCTGTCCCTCCTGCAAGAACCATGACAGGGCACTGCTGGTAGCTATGCACAGGCACCCTCCATAGTAGCAGCAGGCAGATAATCACTGTCCAACCTAACAAAAGACATATTATACAAAGGCGGTCAATGATATGAGACCTGTGCAGGTGCAGCAGGAAAAGTAGAGGTCTAAGGCCGGTAAAAAACATATCCTAACCTTTGAAATGAGCAGCAAATGATACAGGTCGTTGATGCGAGAAGGTAATCTGCCTATGCTTCTGCAGAAGCGGTGCATGTGTGCAGTTCTGCCACACCACATGTGTGTTGATAAGAGGTGTAAGTAGTCTACACCATCCTCAGGTGACCATCTGAATGTCCCCCGGAGTGTACACCTTGTATATCTATGTAGTTAGGTACATATCTATATCCCCTCATACACCGCACTATTCAGCATCAGCGTGTCTAACAGGCAACCCTAATCCCAGTACAATCAACATGCATGAGCTCACAGATGACAAGGGACGGAACGTGGATACCAAGGCAAACAATGTACAGAAATCCCACAGATGTACCATAACTGATTAGGTACATGTTACCACTAAAAGGTGTCAGGTATATATTCCACCGTCATATATAATCAGCACAAGCAGGTTACTGAGATATCATGCAATCGGGTACGTGGGTGGCCTCGCTGAGGTCGACAGGTGTTGATGACTCTATAGGGAAGAGTTTGGAGGGATAGAATGTGAGGGCCTACCTGAATTGTGAGAAGCTGCTGATAGGCCAGATGCCAGGGGGTGCTTGTGATGGCCGTCTGTAGCTCTAGGGAGGTGATGTTCGCGGATGCTCTCGCTCTGCCTTGTGTAGTACAGTGAGTAGGGGAGGAAAAGGATGCAGCGTAGAGCCTATTAGGTTCGTTAAACGTGTGAGGTAGGGTAATAAAGATAATGCTGGTCTGAATGGCTAGCCAATGTAAGTGAATCAGCTTAGGGGAACATGGTTATCCAAGGCGCCTCCCTGAGGTAACCTTGCTGTGGCAGTCATTGGCAGCTGTAACGGGTATAAGGTGGATTAGTGAGGAACCTGACAAATGATGGTCACGTAATTGACGTGTGGGATCATCAGTGCATGGTATATTGTCATCAAACTGTCTGGTTCCAACATGAAGCGTAGGTGTCTCAAAAAGTGGATCATGTAGTATACAGGTCTGACTGTGTTTCCCAGGTGGGATAACATATCGAGGCGTAGATACAGAATGAAATACTGGTAACGTGATGAGGGTTCGGATTGCAGTTCATCTTCCCTAGTCCTGAGATGATGTGGTGGGATGATGTTGGGATTGCGCGTGATCAAGAGGACCTCCGTTGTCGTAAGTTACATATGGAGGTTTCAAGAGGAAGGACACCCTAAAAATGCATTGGGGCAGGGTATGAGAGTGGAGAGAGACATATGTGCATTGGAGATGGGTGTGTAGAGAACAACGTCATCGGCATAAGGCATGTAGACAACACTAAATGGATGTATGATCTCACAGATAGTTTGCATGTAGATGTTCAATAGGGGGATAGAATGTGATGAACATCGGTTAACACCCTGATGTAGGTGGAAGGGTTCAGATGTTCTGACCCTGCGCCGACATGCTGCCATCTTCGGTATAGATCGGACCTGCACCATTCAAGCGCTGTTCCAGTGATGCCCTTCACAATTATTCCCGCCACAAGGAGGTTGTGAGTCACTGAATCACACGCTGCGGGGATGTCCAGAGTTGGGAGGTGGCAACCCAGTCGGATATTATCTATGCCATACATCATCTAACTGAAGAGTATGGTGAGGAGGGTGTCGACTCCATGGAGTTCCCTGAGGCCATGTTGGCAGGGGTCCAGTGGTGCAGCACAGTCAATATGTCCCTGTAGCTGTCGTTGGTCCACGTCTCCGATCATCTCAGCAAGTATAGGTATGCCAGAGGGTACAGATTGCAGTCTGTCAACAGGGGTATAGCTGAGCTATGCTGAAGGCCTGCAGGTAAGGATCCAGTTGAAAAGGAAAGGGACATGATGTTGTTGATCACTGGGCTGACTGGGCAAGGATTGGACTGGGATGTGGAGATGAATAGGGCTGCAATGGTGCCCTCAAGTCCTTTGTCGGAAGGGAAACAGAATGGCGAGATAGCGCCAGGGACATCCTGCACAGGTGTAGTGGTTGTCACAGAGGGACTGTTGATAAGGCACAACCGAGATTGTAGGTGAGTCGCAAAGTCCTGAGGGTGTATCTCAGCTTGGGGCCCTGAGGATGGCCCCCTAGACAGGGTCCAAACTAGGTACAAATGTTCGCGTGGACCATTGTGAGATCTCCGCATGGTATCAGAGTGCTACCATGTCATTGACACAGAGATTGCCGTGCGGCTAGCAGATGGGTGGCTATTGACTGTTGTCAGGGCAACATTTGCATGGTAGCGACGCCAGTGTTTCCCGGGTTTTCCGTAATGGGATGAGGGTATCTTCACGGTCCGCTGTGTACCAGGGAGCATCCACTCCATCCCGTGACTGCGTAACTGTTGAAGGTCGCACAGCGATAGGACTGGGAATGATGTGCCAATCTAGCAGAGTGATGTCCGGCGCAGGTAATGTTGAGACACATAGGATGACAACTTAAGCACACATCCATGTATATTGCTGTCATTGCCCTAACAACACACACCGCTACCAAGTAGCTCACAGGACATACCTGTGATCAGCATCGCAGACCACACAGCCTCGTGCAACCCCACACCCCTTATGTGTCTCACACGCCACACCCTGTACCTATCCCCGATAGGGCATGTGTGTATGCTGTCCTAACACAAACCCTGATGTGGGGCCAGGTTGCAGGACACAGTTAGCACATGTTCCTCATCCCATCCGTACCCCCACCTGTCCCATATCTGGTAACGCCAATCAGACACGCCCCCACCCCCACAACAGTGTTTGACGTACCCTATATTAATGTGTGGACGTGCAGGAAGGCATGTATAGGTAACATATGAGCTGCCTGGTACTGCATGTGTGTGGCTAAATGCATGACGGTGCCATAAGGGTCTACTGCACAGCATCCCAGCCCACAGCCCTGAATGTCACGCACCCCGCCAAAAACTATCCGTCATGGGCGCATGCCCAATATAATGGCCCTTCACACTCTGAAAGGGGGTGGCAGAGGCGGGTGCGAGCACAGGGTAACCAAGGGCAAATGGTGACATGAGAGGCGCATAGGGAGGGAGACATGGGATGGGGGCAGGAAAGGGTCTGCGTCCATGAGCACCTTACTGCCAATCAGAACACACGGACAGGGATACTGCACCCACATGTACCCCAGGTGAGGGGACATGGCTGTAACGTATGGGTTGGTGAAGGAAGCAGGTGAGTGTGTAAGCAGTATGCATGCCAACATCCCCGCATGTATGTGTTAACCACAGCACAAGCGGATATACAGTTGTTGCATAGATACATATCAGAGCCCTCCTCTATTGCTCACATCACAGGTGACTACAGCAGCATGGGGCGCATGAGGCCGAGCAGGGGGAGGACGTAGATGAGCCGGAGGAGGATGTGCCAGAGGCCTGGGAGGACACAGAGGCCCAGCAATCAGGCGCAAGCACAGATGCAACTGGCCCACAGCCCTCGCCCCCCAGTACCAGCGGATCATCACCTGGGACGTCCGGAAACATGCAGCAGCCTGTTGCCAGCCAGGCTATGGGTCCCCCACCACAACAGATGCAGGCCCCTTCCAGCCACATGATGGACGTTCTGATGTCTGAGTTGCCCAGCCATGGCGCAGGTGGAGCACGCAATGCTGAAGGTGGGTGCCATGAGGTGGTCACATACACAAGGTTTATGTAACTGTTCTCTGTGTGATGTGATTGTGTTGTTTGTCTCATTGTACACCAACAGCTGCTACCGGTGAGGGTTATGTACGTGGCATATTGGCGGGATAGACACAGGGGTATGGCGTTGGGTGGCGGATGGTCAGGTAACAAACAGCACAGCATTCGAGGGCCAATGGACACAGTCATATGCCGACATAACTGCAGCGTTGTGTGAACCCGGTGATAAGCAAGCTTATCATAGGTCAGGAGGGAGCCCCTGAAAGGGTGAGTGACCCTGGACAAGCAAACTGTCAGTCCTGTATGGCATGTGACAGCAGGTACCTGCGATGACACACCACCGCTCCCACAATGCACCAGGGTCCCCAGAGACAGAAAAGGAGCTGGTGTGTGGTAACGTGTGTCCATGCAAGAGGGCTATGAGGTGTTCCCCAACTACACACCCCCAAAGGGCAGGGCCTGAGTCATCACAGCTGTGCAGTGCTAGGGTGGAGCACACACCAAGGCAGAGGCCACATGGAGTGCCATCTACAGTGGACTATCATCTCAGGGAGCATGATCCTGATCCCCAGCTACATCATCGGATGCAAAGGCCACAGTGCACAGACCGAGATGGCATGTGACTCTTCGAGGGATGAAGCGCAGATGCGCTGTGAGGTGGCGCCGACGCAGGAGAGGTACGTGTACTGGGACACAATCAGAAGGCAGGCCGACATCAGTGGAGTGGTGAGGGTCAGGGAAATGGTCTGGCAGCGGCGTCTGCACGTCGAAGGGACCCTGGGACACGTGCCAGATGGTATGTGAAGAGAGTCCTAGTGTCCTTGGAACTGTGTTGGGCAGCTGGACATGGGAACTGGTGAACATAATGGCCAGGCTATCTAGTGAGGAACCCTCACAGCGATGGGAGCACAGGTGGCTACACCCCTGCATGACAGCTGGGAAATACATATGCAGCATGATCTGCTCCATTGGGGAATCCCTCTGTGTCAGGCCCTCATGTGGAAACATGACTGTTGACGGGGGGGAGGAGCCCCAAGGTACAAGCTGTGGATACATGGATTCCCCCATGTCCACACCCCTTATGTCATAATATGTTGGAAAGTACACCTACCATCACACAGACATACAAACCTGTCCTCATATCCACCCATAGAGGCCCCTGGGTATGACTGATAGCCACGCAGTGGGAAGCAAGCCAGGTGGATGATCAGCTGGGTAACTGCTATCAATTGAGCCGTACCTACATGAATGTGTGCCCTGATGCAATGACCCTGGAGTCCATGTGTGGGAGATGGGAGGTTAACCTGCAGAGAACAGTTGATCCATACGGTGTTGGCTATGGGTATGGTTATGTTCTTGGTCATGGTTATGGTTATGGTTATGGTTTTTAAAAAGGGATCGAGGGGTTATCCGGGAAAACACAGACCGGTGAGCCTGACGTCAGTACCGTGACAAATGGTAGAAACCATCATAATGAATAAATGTACTCAGCAGGTAGATAGTCACGACCTGATGGGGGACAGCCAACATGGCTTTAGACCAGAGAGATCCTGTCTTACTAATCTGTTATGTTATCTTGAGGGAGTGAATAAGCAGGTGGACAAAGGTGAGTCGGTTGATGCTGTGTATCTGGACTGTCAGGAAACCTCTGACAAGGTCCCTCATGAGAGACCTTCTGCAAAGCTAGAGAGTCCTGGGATGGGAGGCAGTGTACTATTGTGGATCAGGAAATGGTTGGAAGATATGAAGCAGAGGGTAGTGCTAAATGGCCAATTTCCCCAATGGGGAAAGGTGAATAGTGGTGTACCACAGGGATCTGTGCTGGGTCCGCTGCTTTTTGAGATATTCATAAATGACCTGGAAGGTGGTGTGACGAGTGAGGTTATCAGATTTGCACATGACACAAAACTATTTCAAGTTGTAAAGACCCACAGGGATTGCGGACACATGCAAGAGGACCCTGATAAACTGGAGGACTGGGCATCAGAATGGCAGATGATGGTTAATGTGGTGAAGTGCAAGGTTATTCACCTAGGGAGTACCAACCCAAACTATGGTGTCATGATGCAGGGCTCAACATTAGGCACCACCACCCAGGGAGATGATCTAGGCGTCATTGCAGATACCATGTTCATACCCTCGGCCCAATGTGCAGCGGCGGCCAAAAGATCAAATAGAGCGATACGTATGATAAGGAAAGGAATGTGAGATACATGTAAAGATGTTATCATGCCTCTATATCGTTCCATGGTGATACCGCACCCTGAATATTGTGTGCAATTCTGGTCTCCGTATCTTAAAATGGGATATAGCAAGTACAGAAGAGGGTCAGATAAGAGCCACCAAAATGGCAAAGGGGATGGGAGTCCACTCCTATGAGGAGAGGCTAAAAGGGTTGGTGCTCCTTAACCTGTGAAAGAGACGGCTGAGGGGAGATATGATAGAGGTCTATAGATCCATGGACGGTGTGGAATGGGTAGATGTAGATCAATTGTTTACCTTATCAGAATATAGAGAGACTGGGGGACATGCACTGGAGCCACAGGGTAAACTATTTACGACTGATAACAGGAAGTCATCTTTCACACAACGTGTACTCAAACTCTGGGATTTGTTAACGGAGGATGTAGTAAAGGCTGTTAGTGTAGCTGTGTTTAGAAAATGTTTGGACAGGTTCCTGGGGTAAGGTCCATAAACCATCATTAGGAAGGTACCCAGGATACCAATGCTTGATCCAATACAAGCATTGTGGGACCTCTGTCCCTTTGGGGAACTGCTAGGTACGTATGACCTAGATTGGCCACTGTTGGAAACAGAATACTGTGCTTGATGGACCCTGGTCTGACCCAGTATGGCATATCTCATGTTCCTATGTTCCTATGTTTGTTTTTCAACGATTGGTATGGATAACCTTGCCACAGCCTGCATAGAAAAAAACCATTCTGTGTACAGTCAGGTCTGCACACATCTCTGGGGATTCCATGACATGTCAACTGTTGACACCCCTGCCCCGTGTCACCGCACGTTTAACACTGACAGCAGGTATCCTGTTGTTGTGGTGCTATCAAGGAATCTGTGTTGGTGGAAGCCACCCCACATAGCAATATCCTGTTGGCGTCACACCTGAGGAGGCATAACTGATCAGTGTGAGCAGCCGTGTCTGTCATAAATGGGCTACATCCCCCACATTCCCGTGCACAACATATTAGTATATACCCCTGACAGGCCTGGGATGAATCACACCCAGGCATCTGTCTGACAACGGCCACACGTTATCAGAAAGGGGATGCATACATGCAATAGTCCTAGCAATAGTCTGCCACATCGCACACATGTAGCTGACACACACGCATCAGAATGGCATTTGCCACATCGTCCAGAGGCAACTGGGACAGACCCACCATGCCCTATGCAGCCCTGGACCTGTTGGGGCACACGGCCCCTGTCACACCATGCTATAGATGTATTTGCCCGCCAGAATGTGATAGCCCTACAGCAGACAAAGCCTGTCCAGACACCCAGATACCTGGCACCCACCAGTGTCAGGGTCAGGGAGCAGCATGTAGAGTTGGCCGGGTGAGGGACGGGTCCCACAGGGCCTCCTGAATGCGCACATATACGATGTCGTGCATGACATATCACTTTGTGCAATAACATGTCCCCCTCGTGGGGACATGACAATATGCCCCCCAATTGCACAGCTGGTTGGTCACCTACATGGACACACTGGTCATGTGATGACCTCTGTTGTGTATAGCGTTGGACCATACCCCGCATGTGCACACCCATCCGCAGGCCACGGGCCGCCCCCCCCCCCCATGCCACCCACCCCCCTGCATATGTGCATATTACATTGTGTATGTGTTGTGGATGTAGTACGCACTGGACCCCCCCCCACAAACCCCCCCCCACCACACACAACCCCCCACCCCTTCAACACCCTGTCAGCCATACAAGCTACCTGCCATGTCTGTGCTGTCACCCCTGTCCTGCCCCACCTGTGGCCCCACCTTGACCTGCCCACCCGCCCTGTCCTTGACATGTGTTCCCCCCCATGCACACCCATGGACCATGCCCCTGTCTGTGTTCACCCACAGCAAACATGTGTCCCTGCCGTGCACACACAACCTGGGGGGTACCCCCCCTGCGTGTCCAGACTAGTGGCAAGCCACACCCACAACCTTTAGGCCCCACAGTACTAGCCCTGGTGCAACCTGTGTTGATGCACCCGACCACAAAACGCTCTGTCTCACACCGCCTGCGTGAGGCTCAGAGTGGCACCCAGAAGGGGCCTCACAAGGTGGCCCGCCTGCAGGCCCAGCAGGGGCCAACCACCACCGGCACCACCAGCACCCACCAGCACCACAGGGGGGCACCGGTGTTGTCACAGGGGGGGTGTTGCCTGCAGGGGGGGGGGCACCAGTACCCGTCAGAGGGTGTAGCAAAGGTGCAACTGTAGCAAACATTTGTGCACATGCATGGTGTTTTACCATTTACCTTAGCACGTTGCCAATGTGTGGGTGGCCAGTGACACCTGCAGCACAGGATGGCTGTGACCCCCAGGGTGCTGGGGCCAGGAGCTGGGTGCTGCTCACACACACCCATGGGGGGGAGTGCATATTCCCAGACCACACCTACCTGCACAGAGTTCGCCTGCCACCGTGCATTTTGACATCCCCTGTTGCCATGCCCACTGTGTGGGTGTAACTGTCAGCCCTAGGGTGGGTATTTACACTAACAACATAATCAGGTATTGGGGGGTTCATTCACCCCCACAAGTGTGACCTGACATAAACGGTCCTGTGGTGATAACAATAAAGTAAACTCACAAGTACAGCCAACAGCATTAGCTAATGTTTATTAGCAAATAACAAAAAAAGGCACAATGTCAGAATCTGCTCCATTAATTGATACGCCGATCTCAGCAGGACCCTCACCCACACCAACCATCAAATTGCAATGGACCAGCTGAGCCTTTAGTGACTGTTGAGCCCAAACCTGCTTTAAGATAGATGGAGAAGATCAGCCTCTGCTGAGCATCAGAGAACAGTCGTGCATTCTGTTTTGCTGCATCAATCAGCATAGGTATTTTACCAGGTTCCTGTATCATATTTCTCTGTATAGCCTGGCCAATATGTAACCCAATTGCGCCACCTCTGTTGCACTGGACCCTTTCCCACATACCTTCTGGCCTTGGTCTGAACGTCCCCCACATGCAGTCTTCTCTCTTGGTGCCACTGGTTACATCTCTGCCCATCTCTGCCCCCCATGGACTGCTGGCTTTGGACTACCTCCCAGTATGCTGGCTAGCCTCCCCAGACCAGGAGCTTTTCTCATCCAGAACCTTCTCTCTATCCTTGGCTTCTGTTTCAGGTGATACTGGTGTTTACGTTGCTGTCTCTGTCTCTGTATCCTCAGCTTTCTGTTGTGTTTCCTTGTTAATGTGTGCTGCCCCTACACTCGCACCCTGTTTGAAATGGTGCCCTAACAATCAGCTGCTTGCACACATTTCAAGCTCCATCACACACCCTCACCATGGCTGCTGGAATCTCTGGCAGACAGTGTCATTCTTGTCAGGCTCCAGCAGTCAGCACACATGGGGCTCCACCTGAGCTAAGCTTCCATGTGTCAGTGTAATGGGGTGGACCCCCACCACATGGCGCATCCATGGCCCACCCAGTACCCCCAGGCCCCACCCCCCACAAATATATGGCCCCTCTGAATGCATGTGCGCGCACGAAACGTATTACACCCAATTCCGCCCCACCTGGCCCTGAAGGTCGCAATACATATCCCGTTCTTGCATACATGTTGAATGTAGGAATGACATGTGACCATTGGGTTACGAACGAAATGAAACTTTATTTGGTCCAACATTAACAATGGCCAACATGCCCAACCACAACACACACTCAGGGGGGTGAACACAGCCCAGCACAGGGCACATGGGGGCATCACAGGTGCCATCGCTGGTACCTGTGATGCTCTTCGGCAGGTGGTAACCGGATGCCAAATGCACCACATCAGTTGCCACCTGCCGAACAGCCACAGTCAGAGACTGCACCGCATGTAACACGACATGGGTGTCATGTCGTGCATCAGCCAGGGCCACTAACACCTCGTCCATGCACCTGCCAGCACACAGACACACAGTGGCTGCAGTCTGTGTGCTGGCATGTGCATGTGGTGATGACCAATGGCCCTGGGTTGTGCATGATCATGCCGCCGCCCATGCCGTTGCGTTACGCCTGCAGTGATCTGACTGCTGCCCCCCCTCGGGGCCCCTGTGGCTGGGGGCTGTGTTTTTTTCGCCCCAACCAACCCCGCCTCCCCCAACCCCTCCCCCCTCTTCCCTGTTTCTTTTGCCCCTTTTTCCCCCCACCCTCCCTGGGCCCAATCCCCCCCGGTGGCCCCCCCCTTACCCCTCTCCTTGCCCTCCACCCGGCCGACCCCCTGTTCCCCCCTCCCCCTGCCCACCTCACTATCAACACATCATCATCCTCATACTCCTCACCTCTCCCCTGGTCATGGGTGGGTGGGGTGACCTCCTCGCTCCTCCCCCCTTCCTCCTCCCCCACGTCCTGTCACAGGGGCGGCGGCTCGCCGCCCCCATCGGCAACTCCTCCTCGCCCTCCATATCTGCTTCCTGTCTGCCTCTTCCTGTCCGTCGTCATCTGTGTCCACTCCACCTGCCGCGCACGCCGTGGTGGTGGGGTCGACGCAGACAATCGGTGGAGGTGTGTGGTGCCCCATCACTGGATCACTGGTCTGTGAAGGGATGACAGGACAGTCAGGGCACAGTCCATGTGTGGCCACATAAACAACACCCTTTACAGATACAGGTGAGACGACAGGCTGGTGGGTTCCCTATGCGGACCTGAAGCCTGCGACCGTAGCCCTGGCAAGTACTGGACCATCATGGTGTTCCCTCCTTTGTTGCTCCCTTCTGCAGCTCCTCAAGGAACGTCGGGGTGGTGATAGCGTCCTTAGCTCCCGTGCCTTTTTCCTCAGGTCCTCCCACCTGTGGATAATGTAAAACGTTGTCCTGTGGTCAGCACCTAGACACCTGGTCACTGGTGCACACAACGCAGATTACATTGCCCTGTGTGTGACGCATCTACCTGCACGCCCCAACCCCTTCTGTTTTGTGGCATATACAGCTAGCATACGCAACCCCGCAGGCCCATGCCTTGGAGATGTGTGAGTAGGTTTTCACAGGCTGTGTCACGGCCAGTATCATATGAGCCTAGCTGGCACAACATGCATTTGGTCACATAAGGCAGGCGCTCAGCACATCAACATGTTGACTGCATGCTGACCACACCCATATCAACACACACCACAACCACCATGACATCGGTGGAATGGTGGGTGGCACAATGATGGAACAGAGGTGGGGCAGCGGGAGGGCAACAGTGCGGGTGTCGTGGACAGACACACAGTGGTATGAGGGGGGGAAACTCACCTAGGGGACGATGGTTGTCCTCCCCCTTGCCAGACAGAATCCCAAAAAGGGGGCCTGTTGCATTGACAGCGAGCTGTCCATGGGTCCCTGGTGGGTGTGGTCTGTGGTCCCATGCTTAATGTGGGGACATAGGTCACCATTGGTGTGCGCCCCTATCAACCATTGGCAGGGTATGCACCCCATAATGTGTGTGCCCTGTGTGGCAGCCTCACCCACACAGTAGGGATCTGTGTGACATCCCTATGGGGGTTGCCCTGCAGGGATGGGTATGTTTGTGATTGTGTGTTTCACACGCATCCCTATCACACATAGCATCCCTATGTGGGCCCCCATCTGAACAGTACTGTCCCCTTGATGGTCATCTGCAGTCTCCCATGTCGCTGCTCGGTCGTGATGTGTGACATGCACACAGACAGACTAGGATGGGGCCCATGATGCGTCCCATGTGACCCACCTGCTGGTGCATTGTCAGGGTCAAGGAGGTTATTTACTTGGCAGGCCCATGTTCCCCATGTTGCACAATGCAGGGGATGTCACGGCTCTGCAAGCTGGTGTGTTGGTTGTCAGTCTGCGCTAACCGGTCCGATGCTCGTGTGACCGAGCTAAAGGATGAGTATGTGCGATGGGCTGTGCCAGCTCCCAGGATACTCTCACTGCAACCACAAACATCGTGGCAATGCACCTGGTTGTGTGGGAGGGGGAGCAGAGGGGCCTAA